>JAWNMR010000492.1:7700000-8960000 GCA_035043845.1 Drosophila picticornis
CGACGACAGCGACAGCGACGGCGGCTGCGGCGGCTGCGGCGGCGGCGGCAGCAAAGAAAAAAAGGTAAATGAAGAGCGGCCAGAATACCTGTTTTACCTGTTTGTATACCTACTAACGTACTAACACTGTTATAGCGGATTCACGGCGCACACGCCTGACAACAACAACAACAACAACAACTACTACAAAAACATCAGCAACAGCAACTACAACAACTACAGCAACAGCCACAGCAAAAGTGCGCTTGAAGACGCAACCATGCTCGAAGCCGACGTCGCAGCCGCGAAGCCAGCTCCCAACAGCAACAGCAACAGCAGCAGCAGCAACACCAGCAAAATCCAACCCAAGCCGCTGCCCAGAACCCCAGCCCACTCCACCCCCTCACACCACGTCGCCCTGCCTACCCGTCCCACTGCCAGTGCTCCCCATCGTGTTTTTTTTTTATTTTTATATGTTTTTTTTTTTTTTTGCTGTGTGCAGATTCTGAAGTTCTTGCGCATTCGGACTTTGGTTACATCTTTCGTTTTGGCTTTTGCTTTTGCCCCGCTGCCCGTTTTTGTATTCAGCTGGGCGGCTTCACAACTGCTCTGTTGCTCAGTTCCTCAGTTTCCTTTGGCACCAGATGCTGTAGCTTGTTGGTGACGTTGTTTGTTCATTCGTTTTGTGCCGTTTTATGAACGCTTCACTTTTTTTTGACGCAGGAATTTTGCTCACCTTACTTAACTCCCCGTGCCGCAAACTCCCCCCATTGGAGCAATCCATTTTACTATGTCTTTTGATTGCTGCTGCTCGTAATGAACTGTCAATAAATATATACATACATTTATATGCAAATATATATAAATATAGCTATATATATATATATATGTATGTGTAGTGGTGGCTTGCATAGTGGTTTTACATACGCTAATTTATGTTGACGCTCATATGAAACGAGCCGATTGCTGAGTAGAAGACTAGCATTGGCGTCTTGGACGTGCCAATGCTTAGCCTTAACTATTTGTGGCTAGATTATTGAGTGCGCCATGTTCCTGCTTATATTTCTGTCTCTGTTCCATGCTCACTTTACTGCTTGTCATTGCTACAAATTGGTCAAAACTAAAACAATTTTCGCAAATTTTGAAACTAGTTCAGTAAATGATAATTCTATGAAATGTTAATAAAAGTATATAATTGCAACGACACTGCGATTAAACCATTAAAATGTTATCAAATCAAATATTTGAGCGATTTGCAGCAAAGCTTTAACTTGCTGTGTATATTTTGGACACTTGCTAAGTGGTTGTTATGGTTCTTCATTATTATAAGCAATGCAACAGCTATTTAAACATTGAACTTGACAACGTTGTCTTTGCGGCTCAAATTGAAATTATTTGTAAAGAGAGAATAGCAACAACAACAGTCGCAACAAGTTAAAAAACGATAACAACAACAGAGCCATTGGCCACCTCACGTCTTGCACATTGCAAAATGCTCATCATCGCACTGTCAACACCTCTTTTCCTCAGCCAACATCGCTTCGGATAGTTGGAAATAATATACAAAATATACTCATATGTATATATGTATATATGTATGCATATGTTCGTATATATAATAATAATTGACGAAAATGTGGCAAAAAAAAAAAAAAAAAATTAATTAAAATTGTATGCAAGGTCGAAATAGTTGCCAACGTGGCCATCAAGTCGAAAAAAACTTAATTCATAATTCATTTAAAGAGCGCACTTTTGCCGCACCACACTAGGCTGCCCCGATTGCCCGCCACCGCCTTCCGCCCTGCTCATAGTGTCGTTGTACCTTCAAGAGTTGCGAGACGTTGTGCACGTTTTTATTTTATTTTATGATAGTTTTTTTGTTTTTGTTTTTTTTTTGTTTTTTTTTGAAGACCTGTTTGCCATATTAATCAGGCGATGCGTTAGCTCAGAATGGGACGCGGAGCGCCTTTCTAGTTCCCTAGTTACTTGGGATTTTTTTTTTGCTCAGAGGCATATATCTCATAGTCGCATCTCATATCTCTTTCAAAATTTTTCAAAAATATCCTTTCTTATCTGCACTCTCAAATTACGTTTAGTTTACCATTTACACTTGTTATCTCCCTTTTGAGATTGTTAAATTGGCCATACTTGGGGAACATTAACTAAAGCTTGGTGTGTTTATAATATGAAATATTATTATTATCATTGCCTTCCTCTTCCTTTTAAACAGTTTACAAACGATAGCCAAAATTTAAAAAAAAAATCGTTTGCCTAATTCAGTTAACAAAAGACTTAGGCAACAAACTTGCTGTGCATATACATTTTCTTGTTGTTTTTGTTGTGGGGCGTTGTATGCTTTGCATATGTGTTTGTGGGCGTTTTTGCGTATTTCAGGTAGCAGGCTGCTTGGGTAGGCGTGCCAGCGACCGTCTCAGACATTTCTGCTCGGCAGTTATACAATAATGCACAGAGATGAAAAGAGGAAGAGATAAACAGATAAACGGCTAAGGCGATAACAATGCTGAATGAAGGCAACAAGTGCAAGTGACAAAAACCAACACAAAAAAAAAAAAGAACAGAGACTTAAGCAGCAGCAATTTTTGCTATTTCTTGTTGTTGCTTTTGTTGTTGTCGCTGCAACATTTCTGGCTAAATATTTTGTGAGCTGCGCCGTGGGCAACGCCTTTTTGGCCCAAGTCGCAGCGAGCTCGGCTCAATGGTAACAAGTGCTCGCAAATCGTTGCCTGCCAGCCACAGTAACAGCCACAGACAACGGGTCGCAGCAACAACAGCAGCAGCCACAGCCACAGCCACAGCCACAACAGCAACAATAGCAATCCACCACCAACAACAGCAACAACAGCAACAACAGCAACAATGGGTTTACCATTAAACTTTAAATTCAAATTCAAGTTCATGATGAATGTATCACGTGCAGTCGCCGCCGCCGTAGCTCTTTTGGCGGTTTTTTTTTTGCTTGTGTGTATTCGTCTGTGTTTGTGTGTACTTGAATCTGAACACGACAAGCGCGCAGCAACAGCAGCAACAACAATACTTGTTGGTGTTTTAGTACCATGCGGTTGCTTTTAAGTGCCTGAATATTTCGGGCCCATTCTGTTGCGCTACGTTAAGTAATTTCAATTAGCTGAAAGCCAGCCGAAAATTTAGCTGCACATTGCCTTATTTCTCAGCCACAACATATTAATGTATTTATATGAATAAGCAGTTTTTGTTTAGATGGTCGACACAATTAATTGACAGAAGTGGTAAAAAAAATAGGAAGCTGTTTTAATATAACATTAATTCGCAATTTCAGCTTCAACTTTTTGCTAGTTACTCAGAACTACGAATTGTAGAGTATTGCGCAGCTGTGTTACACTCGCCAGTTATTTCAGTTCCTACTTGCTGCTTGCCTTTTAGATTTTTGATTTTTTTGCGGCTTGCTTTTTTTTTTTTGGCTTTTTTAATTCACTTGAGTATATTTTTTTTACGTTCAAGTTCTCGGCTGCCTCGACTGACTGAAGATGTTGTTGTTGTTGCTGTTTTTGCTGCTGCTAATGTTCTTTTTGGTTTTGTTATTGCCATTAGTGTAGGGTCGCAGTGTTGTCTTTCTCTTTGCAACTTTTACATCATAGGCGCACTCATATTCAGATTAGATACCCAAAGCCTTTTCCTCTCTTTTCGGTTGTGTTCATATTAGGGTATGCAGAATTGACATATTGGTTTTATTATTATGATCTTAAGCCCTTTCTGAGTCTTAAGGCTAAGCCAGCTGCTATAATGAGGATCTAATCAGTTCGCTACTGACTGTATTTAGTTTAGCTAGGTGACTTCTTAGATATAATAATAAAAAAAAATAGATAATATAAAAAACTTCAACATTTTTGAACTGATTGATTTGTTTTTTTCTTCTTGTTGTTAGACCCTTTTATTCTTACTTACTCTGTATTTTTGTATAACGTTTTAAATTTAGGTTTTACTATTCCTTTTCTAAGTAATTTGATTTAATCTATAATTTTTACTACAATTTTTATTTTTAAGATCTTTTAAAATTTGTGCATCGTCTTATTACATTAAAAAGAAAGAGATTTTTGCATTAATTAATCTGTATAAAGGGCATCTTTGATTCCATCACTCTACTTCGAGAACATTGTTCTGTTGGTTTATTTATTGCGTATTTTTTGTTTTTCTTTTACTTCTGACTTATGTAACTTTAGTGTAGCTGCTGACCATTTGGCAATAATTATGCAAGAGGGCATTTGTTGTTGGGGCGCACTTTGAGAACGGGTAATCAAACAGTATTTAACAGGCGGAGAAGGGCGAGGGGGAGCGCTATGGAGAATCTGGCTTTTAATGTTCAAGGTAATTCCGAAATTAAAAAACATTAACTCTGACTTTGAGATCTTTACACGAGCTCACTTTGATAATTGAACTCCGGTCACTTGGCCAGCAGTTTGTGTTTTAATTGTGTCATGTGCGGCGCTTAACTTTTAATTCGCTAAATAGCAAATTTCCTGCCTACCCAACTTCCTGTTACTCTACAAAAAGTCTCTTGCTTCCAATCGATATAGATACATATATTAAAAAATCTAGCAAATGTAATATGCAAAGCTGAGGGATCGGGCGACCTTAGCTGAGGCTTATTGTGACACTCCCTAAAGAGGGACACACAAGGCATCAATGGCACTGTTGGCCACATAATGGCCTTTAATAGCTCTAATGCCTCATAATTATGCCTTTGTAATAAGAGAGACGTCAACACTCCGCACCGCAGGGCGTCTGATTGATAAAAAAAAGATCGAAATGAAAAGAAAGAAAAAAAAAACTTCAACTTAAACTACACAACTCCGACTCCATCTCCACCTCCACCTCCATTCGAACTAAAGCTGAAGCCCAATTTGGATGCTGACCCTGTTCCACGTGCTTCTCCATTCATGACACCAAGAAGAAAAAAAACGAACTCCCGCCCCATTTGATGATAAATGCGATCGTTTACTATCGCGACGGCATTCACAGCTTTTCCCCGAGTCTCTCTGCGTTGTCAAAGCAGACAAATAACACAAAATTAAGTCAAGACGATGTTAATTCTTATTTAGTGGACAAGTTTTCGGAAAGAATACGTCGCATGAAAGGCCAACATTTCTATGAATGAATTAACACTGTAATAGTAGAGCAAAGACTTAAACTGTGATCGACTTTGCTTCACAAATGTGGGTAGATAGTTTAATTTCTAGATTGTCAGTTGATTTACTAAAGTTAAAGCAAATTTTTTTTATTTTTTTTTACAAAATTTGGCAGGAAATAGATTTGAGTTTTAGTAATGCCTTACATGCCTTACAATTGAGATTTATGAGTACTTGAAACTAAGCTGATTAATGTGCAATGTCAATTGGAAGCCGCAACAAAGAGTGGCCCAAGTTCTCGTTCTTATCGCAGGGCTTCACGGTCGGTGTGTCTTTTGGTGCTGTCCACTTGTGCAAGCAATCAAAGTACCGTTTGATCGGCAGCCGATACCTAAACTATTTATAAAAATGATAAACATACATGTGTATATAACGCATCTAAATGATATGCAGTCCATAGAATGCCGCCTTTATGGATAGGCAGCCGTCCCATAAATTTATGCTAAAATATAAATTTTCTTTAAAGTAAAATGCATGGTGTGATCTGTGTGTGTGTGTGTTTGGTGTGTTTGGTGTGTGTGTGAGCGAGCATGTCCGTCCGCTGGCTGTGCGGGTAAGTCGCCCCGAGTCCCAAAATGTCATTTCAAATGGAACAGAGACCGGCGACGAAATGCCACATAAATTTTACTCGAAACGAAGCTGATAGGCAAATGTCACTGTTATTAAAATGAAAAGAAAGAAAATGCTAACAAAACTTGCATGAAAAATTACTTCGAATGCTGTCGCTTCTGCTATCAAGAAAGAAGTTCCGAAATGTTTCGAAAGTATCAGTTTAAGCAGAAGAAGAACATCCAAGTCAGATGCCTAAACAAGTGCATCAGGTATATGATAGATAAGAAGGGCTTTAAGCAAATGTTAAGAACTGTTCAACAGATAAAATACTATGCTGCTAAGTGGTAATAAAGTTCAAAGCTCAGTTTTATAGCCTGATTTCGCTATCATTATTTCTTACATTCTTAAATGTCCAGAGTATATTAAGTATGTTGCCTTGATATTTTACCATAGTCCACAAAACATTCTGCACATTTGAGACGAATGTTTTGAATATTCACCTCGATCGTTTTGTGCTTTTTGCGATGATTTATTGAATTTTATACTCCAGTTATAATGCAATGTCAACTGGTGTTTCAAGAAAGTTAAGCGTTTATTAAATTTAATTATTTATTAAATCTTAATTTTGAAAGCAAAATGGAAATTTAATTAATTAATTAGGTAGTTTTAGCCTACTTTAAATTTAAATTAATTGTTTTATAATTCAATGCGGAAAGACAAAAACAAATGAACCGATAAGCTTTAAATTAAATCAAGTGAATATTTTGAAGATTTGAAATCGCGAACTGTTAAGATTGTGCATGTATTGTAGTGGAGCCAGTCTACTACTTTGAACACACACAGACACAACCATAAATGTGTCGTAACTGAACTAAATTTGTATTATAGTTTGACCTGCTCATTGGATAATAATACCTTTGAAATGGGAATCCAGATTGTGGCTCGAAATGTCATCCGCACCGAAAATGCTTCTCTCTTTATTTTGCTGGTGGCCTGAGTCACTTCCTTTCCAAATCGGTATCAATTATTGGATGAAGCTAAGCCAAGAGCTAATTTGATCTCGTATCGCTGGCAAATAACAATTTGGGACTAATTGTATGTAATCTGAATGTTTTTGTCGCTATTTCCATTAGCTGCTGTTTCATATCTGAAATCTGCAAAACGGTCAACTAATCGCCTGACTTTTAGCTGTTTTTTTTTTTTTTTTTGTCGTTTGTTGGCAAGTTAATTTCTATTATTGTTGTTGTCGTTGCCATTATCCGAGTTCTTGGCTAAGCTCGCACTTGTCGCAGCGTCATACAACGGCAAAAATAGCAAGTGGCAAGTAGTCAGTAGTCAGTAGTAAGTAGTAAGTAGCAAGTAGCAAGTAGCAAGAAGCAAATGGAATGGACTCGCTCGGTTCCCAGCTGTGAGCGTGTACTATTCGCAAATGTTGCTTTGATTGAGTTGTTCTCTATGCCCTGCTGTCTCAGCAGATCGCACTTAGCTGTACTATCTATATATGTATATATATTGTGTATATATAACGCTTGACCATGGGAAACACTGCGTTCACACTGCTGACCATCATCATCAGCAGCTGGGGTTGCGCTGCCTCATCCCAGTCAAATGTGACATGAGGTGTCCCCCCAAACTGCCCTCTTACTCTGTGCTTTTAACTGCTGCAATGCTTGTGACGTAATCAAAGTAACAGCAACAACAACAACAACAACAGCAGCAACAACAACAAATAAAAACAACAACACCAACAACGACAAGTACAGCACATGCAAAAGCTACTTTTGTTGCTGGTGCTGTTTTGTTTGCCAGACAAATGACTTCCGTTGTGGATCCCATCGTTATAAAGAAAAAAAAAAAATAAATAAAAATAAACCTGTAGAATTGTTTGGGGCTCGGCTGTGGCGAGCTTGAAGAGCTTGGCGAGCTTCTACTCCAAAAGTAGTTGCTGTAATATAAAACTTAAGTTCGTCGCGCGCTTTTGTGTGCGTTTTTTAACAGTTCTTCTTTTTTCTGTTTTTTTTTTTTATATTTGGTTTGAATTTTCATTCGAATTTTGACACTTTCCATTATCATTTAAATTTTTTTCGTCTAGATGGGAAACTGATATGCGGTTCTTTAGGAACCCATAAGTATTGTATTATCATTGTAAGTACTGATTTTTTAGTTATTCCTATTTGGAGTTTCGGAGTTTTATTGCATTTCCTCGTCTTGTTAACACTTTTTTTTATTTTTATTTTTGATTTTTGTCATTCTAGCGGTTTTAACGTCAATTTGATTGGGTTGCGCCCCTTTCGTTGAGTGTCAGTTGCATTTTTATTGATTTCCATGCTCTGTGTGTGAAAAGTGTGTTGTTTGTGCTCCCAAGCAGCTTTAATTCTCATCGCTAGAAACTACGTTTCTGTCACTAAGCCACAGACAAGCTACCGAGCTGCGGACCATCGTTAAATGGTTGTCGCATCCAAAAATTCAGTTCAAATTTTAGCCATAAAATTTTTAACTAGGCTCAGGCAAAAACTCTACTTAAACACGAAGATTTCACTTCCTGGTCTTACATCAATCGATGAGAATCGCCTAGGAATGGACTTAAGCCAGTACAACACAAATAGCTCTTATTATGCAGAGCATTATCATTAGATAAATCAATAACGGCATCAAAGTGCAGCTGAATGATCATTTTATTGGCTGCCTAGTTAACATGATGTCAAAGTCCTATGCACATTTTTTTCCCCCAATCTGAACGCCATTTGTTTTATTTCCATGTCATAGTTGTGGTTGTTACCGTCTTGAATTTGTATATGTATGCAATGTTTTAATTCTCAATTTAAGTTAAGATTTAAGCTGCAAATTAACCATATTTTTGTGAACACTGCGCAATGTTTTAAAATTTTAAGCTACTGGCAACAAATGCCGCAACGAAATGCTTAAGTAGCCCGTTGATTAGCATGTTGACCCAATTTTCTGTGCACAGCCTTGCATTTCCGATCAATAATCGGTATATCGATCGTTACATAAAACTGCCAAAATGCCTCAAAAGATTAAAGCCAAACATAACGAGCCTGGCGCTAGAGCTCAACGTCTTCTCTTTTCTTCGAGCATTGGAAAAATTCAAATATTTCGAAATGTGTTGCTTGCATTTCTTTTGCCTTCAGTGTTTTTTTTTTCAAGCGTCCAATGCAAATCAGTTGTCATAAAAAATGAACCAAAAACAAAAATGGAAAACATTTTGAAGAAAATTAATTTGTGTGCTTTGTTTTTGTTTTAATAATCAACAGCAGAAGTTGATTTGCATAGTTAACGCGGCTCAAGCTACAACTAAAATATGCCCCTTTCCCTTACCCCCTTTATATAAATACAATACATATTTATAAATACAGTATCTAAGTATAAATTCTACGAGTATCTGTCTAACTTGTTAGACCAATTAGTGTGCGTATTTCGGATGTATTTTGATAAACGAGTCGAGATTACGAACTGCAGCTCGGGGCAGCTTTTGAGTTTTTTAGTTGCCTTGGCACACACATTAAAGTCTACTTGCAGACGGGTCTATAAATGTCCAGAGAAATGAAGCATGCTTAATGAGCGAAGCGGATAACTGCATGATCTTAACTGCCAGATATATGTATATATGTATGTAAGCATGTATATACTGTATATGTTATATTTTATTATACTGCATATTTGTGAGTGATTTGTGCACAGATGTTGTTCTTCTGTTCATAACTGTTGTAGGGCCCCCAGAGTCGCTTGCCTGGCTGTCGGCAGGTGTCTTGCATTCGGTACCAATCGAAATGTGCTGAAGAGCTCTTTAAATGATATAAGAAACATTTGTTGAGAAACATTTGTTTTATGTACTTGATTTGATTAGTGGGCATATGTAAAATATCAAACAGTTTAAAAGCATTTGCATAGCATTCGATATATATTCGTGAGCTGAAACCAAATTTCATTTGTAAATCGATTTGCTCTGCCAGTATTCAGATGCTACAATGGTCTGCAGCAATTAAAACTAGCTGCATTATTTTACTCTTGTAGAAGTTTGTTTTAATTCCTTGAAGTTTGTAACATTTATAAGTTTCTAAATTTTGGTTTTGTAGTCCATTTTTACATGTTTGATGTGAATAAACATGATTTAGTTAAATAAAAATGGTGTAAATATATGTTGAAGATATTATTGCTTGCCAAAATTTGTTTAATTTGGCCAACCACTTGGTATTATTCATCTACATATATTGATCCCATAGACCACAGTGGTGTGCCATGTGAGTGGTTGCTGATAAAAGTTTATGGGTGAGGGGTGGTGTGTGTAAGTGTGTGTCCCATTTGATGGAGCATCCCCCCTACTCGAATGGCCGTTGTGTCGATTGGTGCATTGGTTGGATTGGTACGATTGTTACCATTACATTACATTACGTGCATTCACATTGTCGTCGTGGTGTTATTGGTCTGTTGCACTCGCATATCGCATCGCATCGAATATACTCATAAAAGGCCATAAATTAGTCACTTAAAGCGGCCGCTCCCGCTTTGATATGTCCACAAATGGCCTTAGCTCGAATACCAATCCAACTATCTAACCATCCAGCTGTCCAGCCATTTATCGTCAGGCTGGACTGGCTATCTATCACTGCCAATCGTCGCGACGCGTCGTTCGTCGTCCCAGTCGCTGATGGTAACTTTAAGACAAAAAAAAAAAAAGAAAAGATTTTTCCTAATGATCGGCGCTCTTTCGCGCTCTAATTGAATCAGTCTTGTTGGAGCTCCCGACCATTTTTATATTTGTTGCTGTGGCATTTTAACCCAAGCCAAGCTCATTTGGTCAGTTGGCAAATAACAGTCCACACCCCGCAGTCTTTGACACCAGCAAATTCCTTGCCATGCTGCACGCCTCCGTTGCCTAGGGTGTTTGGTTTTCTAACTGTTTCACATCATTTACAGGGTATTCTGGATCACTCGGACAATTTATTTACTACACATGTGTAACATGATCCATTAATCAAATGAGCTTTACAAAGAGCGCAAGCAAGTTAAATTTTTTAAATTGAATTTAATTTGAGATGCCTTTAATAATCTCATAAATATTATGACTCCGCAAGGCGTCTAATTATTGTTGAAACGCAAGGCTTAGCAAAGCTTTCATGCTTTGAACTATATTTTTTTATTTAAATTTGCTGTTGTTGTTGTTGTTGCTAAATTTGGCATTTTTTAGCATTGTCTATTTTTGGTTAGCTCTCTGGTCAGGGTAACAATCAGCAAATTAAGAATGTATAACAACTGTTATTAGATCTGGCAGCTACATGGAATATATACGAGTAATTTTCTTTGCTCAAATAATTCGTTCGCTGTTGTTTCTGCTGCGGCTGCCTCTTTGCACAAATTATTGTTATTTTATGTCTGCATTCATTCACAAATTGTTTTTGGCGCTGTTGTTAAAGTTGTTAATGTTGTTGTTCTTGTTGTTCTTGTTGGTTTTGTTCTTGTTCTTGCTGTTGCTGTGGCCAGTTGCTGATGATTTTTGGCATTTTGGTACGACTGAGTCTTCGACTTATTCCAACTGATTAACTCAGTTGGGTTGCATGGAATGGATGAAAAGCTATTTTCCTTACTTTAGTTATTGCTATATGTGTCTATTTAGTGCCGCTTTCGTTAATTCGTTTTAAACAGTGCCACATATATTTTATTTTATACAAAAACCTTAAGCTTTTGGTTCGTTTGTAACGCTGTAGCGCATTGTGGTAGTCAGTTATGCCGAGTTTGTAGTCAATTTGCCTGCAGATTTGCAGTTCATTGACTGACTGACTGAGTGGTTAGGCCCAACTTAAACTACCATATAACTTCGAAATGGGCTCCGACTTGGACCTGAACTGGAACCTGGTATCTGGTATCTGGTATTTGGTATCTGGGCACTGGTCGATGGACACCGATGACTGACTAAGCTGACTAAGTGAATGAGTCGCATCAGTGTTGAATATTGTTGGTGTTGCAGCGCATCTTGTGAAATGGAAACGTTCAGTTTGAATTTTGCGTATGTTTTTTGTTTTTTTTTTTAGTTTTTTCGTGGCATAAGGCGAAATTTATAAAAGATAAATAAGCGCGATTTCCGAGACACACACACGCATCCGTGTTTGGGTATAAATTGAAAGTTAAAAAAATGACTAATGATTTCATGTGCTCCGAAATTAGTTGGTTCGCTTCTTGGCAGCTAAAATATTATGAGCAGAAAATATTTGATTTTCACGCACATTCGCATCTCGATTAAGCGAACAAGCTGAGTTTTTTGTATAGCATTTATTTATTGAGATTTTATTATTCAGTTGTTGTTGGCAACATTTTTACTTATATATTTATTCTACACACTCCAGTTGTTATAACTAGGCTGCAAACTCTTTTAAATTAAATTACATTTGAAAACTCTTTTCTTTTAAATTATATTATATTAAATATTTATCATTAATACATAATTTCAATAAAATACAAAAATGTTGTTGTGTATTTAATATTCTTTGCGGATGGGTTGTCTATTCATCATGGCATTCCTGTTCGTTTGTTTTCATTTTCAGTATTTCACGACACTCTTTTTATGGACGTAATTTAATTTTCAATTGCAATTCAATTTCATAAATTGCATTTAAATGATTCGATTTATGGCGCTCACAAGATGATTATTGCAGCAATTATGAGACGAGCTGTGGCTGCTTTTGTTGTGGATTTCCTTGTTCCCTGAATTTACACTCTTTCTCTCTCTCTCTCTCGCTCTCTCTCTCTCTCTTTCTCATTCTCTCTCACTCTGATAACTGTATTTTGTTTAATTATCTTCAAGTATAATTATATTTAGCTCCTTTTCTCTGTCTCAGCTTGTCTCTGTCATATTTGGTATAATTAATTGTGGTTTGTATACTTTTTATTTTCTGGTTCAGGTTCAATTTGCACCTGATGTCGGAATGAGTAAGTTTAGTAAGTCAGTTTCTTGTAGGCCAAATAAAAACCAGAATTTCCTTTATAAGCAAGCCGATCACTCTGCAAGCTACAATTCCAAATGCAGCTCAGCCATGCAGCTATTCATAAGTTTCGCGGCATCTTTTAAACTGTAACTGACCAAACGCACACCGTGTGTGTGTGTATGTGTGTGCGTGTGTGTGTGCGTGTGTGTGTGTGTGTGTGCTTTGTACATTGCCCCCTTAATACTATATAAGCATTTTACAGGTGTCCTAAACACAATTGGCCAATAAGTGTGTGTGTTTGGTAAGACTTTGTCTTGTTTTAATTGCGCCCCCAAAGAAACCGTTATTAAAGTGGAATCAATTCGTTAGTGTTAAGTCTTCGTTACCGTTCTGATTGGCAATTTGCTAGCAAAATCGCGTTGATTGAGTTATGGAGCCATTGACGGGCAAACATGACGTTTCGCATTGCTACCAATAATTTAAGAGAACAGACACAATATACACATTCCGAAAAGCGGCTTAAATAGAGCATTACAGTTAAAAGCCAATTGGCTTTATTGCTTGCACAATTTGAGCAAAAATATATTTGCTTGGACATACAAATCAATTAAACGAAATATCTAGCGAGATAGCGCTATCGAAAAACAACTCGAACAGCAGATACCCTGTGGCCAAGTCTAAGTTATTATTTTGAAACAGATGCAGCCTTAAAGCTGAATGAAGAAATGAGGAATTTTTTGAGTGGTATTTGACAATCTTAGTTCTTACTGCCCATCCAGTCTATATAGATTTTTAGGATCAGAGCCTACTAAGAGATAAGGGACTCTCACACCTATAGCTCTATTGAAAAACTACTCGAACAGCAGATACCCTGAGGCCAAGTCTAAGTTATTATTTTGAAACAGATGCAGTCTTTAAGCTGAATGAAGAAATGAGGAATTTTTTTTGAGTGGTATTTGACAACCTTAGTTCAGAGCCTACTAAGAGATAAGGGACTCTCTCACCTATTTCGATGGATGAAGGGTATAGGAAAACAAACAAAAATTGTTAATATTTTTACAATGAACATCCGTTAAGCGCATTTGTGTCGTCGTCGAAATAATTTTAACAACTTAAGTCACTGCTACTGATTTTGAATTTAGCTTCTTCTTTTATTTTTCGACAGCGAATTAATAAAACAGTTCACGTGTGAATTTCCTGGCCGGACATCGTGCGCTGTGTGTCGCTCAGCTGGGCAGATACATCCGCCTTATATCGATATGTTTATCATAGAAATGACTTAAAGTAAAATCGAGCAGAGACGTTGCAAAGATGAACTTAGGCATTGCCTGGGCTTCATTTAATTACTCGAGTTGAGTAGAGATTAATGCCTTGCGTACTGTATATCTTCGGTTTTGGTTGAGAAAAAAAAAAAATATGTATAAAAAAATGATTTTGCTTTATTTTAGTTTATGAGCAGCCAATAACCGACGCCAAGGCCAAGGCCGCTCGAACAAAAAAGTTTTTTCTTTTGGCTGCCGGACAGCACCGAAACGTAACAAAAAGCATCGTGTATTCATTAACTTCTAAGCTGCTCCAACTACCCCACAACAAAACAGCAATCATACACACACACACACACACACACACACACACACACACACACACACACACACACACACACACTCACGCACACACACACACACACATTAAACATTAAGACGAGTTAATGCCACGCATCGTCCGATTTTGTGGCGGCTTTTGTGAATGTCTCTGCGGTGCCCAGTTAACCCCTCCCCTCCCATCCACCCGATATAAAAGTGCCGTTTGTGCGTGACTGGTGTCGCTTAACGTAACTCTCCTCGTAGAACGCACAGCAAACTGAATAATTTTGCAAAATTGAAACTCATGTTCCACGTTAAGAAACAGCAAAAGATGTTTGTTCTAATTGGCTCAGCTTTATTATGTCTCTCACATATATTTTATGTGCAAATGTCTCTTTCCATTTTACACATCAGCTAGTTAGTGCAAGCCAGTTTCGATATCCCCAACAGGAAGTAGCAAAAATTCAAATTAACACGCGAAAATTGTGAAAAAAGTGAGGAAGAGCTCAGGGGAGAGGCAGACAGAGAACTTAAATGTATGTCGCCTGGAGCTGCATACATATAAAGTTTATACAGCTGTGTAATATACTGTTTTCATTCAAGCAATTCGTTTTTTCAAATAAATATTTAATACAACTAATTTGCTTTGTCCGATCTTTTGATTATTGATGTGATCTTTGCTACGAAACACAGACGTGCAAGCAGCTTCAGCTACAGACTATAGAAAAGAACATAGAATATGTACATACATACAAATGTGCACATACATACATATAATAATAATTATATATTATACACAATATGCTTATATGCATGTATTTGTGTATGTATTTGTGTATGTATTTGTGTATTTCAAGTTATTTAAACTGCCGCAGAACATGCGAAACTCTCACGCAACAGAGCAAGACAAGACAGCCACAAGACAATAACTACTAAAATACAACAACAACGACAACCACAACAACAACCACATCAAATAAAAACAAAAACAGCAACAACAACTAAACATAATAAATTTCAATGTCACTTACACTTGATTTATAAACAACAAACAACTCCTAAAAAATAAACCTGAAATAAGCCCTGGAAATTGCCCTATAGTCTGAACTGTGGGCCCAAACTAATCTGGTAATGTAATAATCTCATCAGATCAAATTCATTTAATTACTTCCTCATTGATTTGGCGCATTGTTGAGGTGCTGAAAGAAAGAGTGCCCCAAACTGAAATGGAATTGAATAAAGCACAAGAAAAGCCCAAGTAGCACAAAAGACACCACAGAACCCGCAAAGCGTAAAGACTGCAAGACGCGTCTAAGCCGAGTTCAAATCCACAACAACCACAATGGGCCACTACTGCAGTTCCTCAAGACATTGTTAGCTAAATAGTATGCAAAAGCCGGCTAAATAGACAAAGCCAGAACAGATTTCTGCAAAGATCGAACAAAGTTCAAAATACCCTTACACGAAAGGTCTCAGCTCAATTTCTGTTAAAGGGATTCAGTATTTATATTATGTATACTTATCAGAATTGTTAGACGATGTTGCTTGTCCCTTCAAGCAGCAGATCTGCGCCATTAGCCATATACGAACTCTTAGACTCTTAATGAACACATAACTTTTACTTGTGGTCTGCCAGCTTAGTTTGGCTTAGCACAGCAGAAGTTAAAGAGAATCTAAAAATATATTTCAAAAGCAACAAATTTGTTAAAAAAAGCAATGCTAATCTTTTGAACGATCATTAATTTGATTTAAATATCTATGAGGAAATTTGTTTATGCCTTCTGTGGAAACCAAAAACCCATCTGTATTCGAGATTATTAATAATCAACTGATTCGATCGATTCGAACTTTTGTACTAAATATAACCATAATAATCAGTCGTACTAAATTTAATCAACATCGCTTAATAGGGAGCTCAGTGCGCACAGCTGAGTTTGTCAGGGTCTGCGGAAATGGCATCTTCATTGTGTCTGAGTCTTAAGACCCACTGCGTGGGCATTGGGAATTACAATGTAACTTTTATAATGGGGAATTGTGGCCAGAAATGGACAAGTTGTAGGCGTCATTGTTGTTGTTGCTGTCTGTCTTGGCCAAAAATAACAACAAAATAAACAAGAAGAAAATAAGGGGGGGGGGGAGGGGAATACTTACAAAAAGGCCAAAACACTTGTTGCCCATTTGATTGCAATTGTTATACAAAGAGCTTTCATTGTAATAACACAAGCAAAACAATGGCAAACATTTTTATTTGTCTTGTTGTTGTTGCTGCTGTTGTTGCTTTGGCTGCTGTTGTTGCTTTGGCTGCTGTGTCGGGTCGAGTCGGGCATGATAATGATGTTCAGCAAGAGCAACAACATTCACACGAACTTTAACACTTTGTTATTGCTCTTGTTGTTCTTGTTGTTTTTGTTGCTTTTTGTCGTTGTTGGTCTTCTTGCAAATCTCGCACAATAGGCGCGCACAACAAACACTAACATTGAAATCTATTTTCATTTCAATACCCAGCAACGTTCTGTGTTTTGTTTTTTTTTTATCAACTTTATTTTACTTTTTTTTTTTGTTCTTTTTGTATACTTTGTTTGTTCTTGTCACGCTGCTCTGCACAGCGCGAACTCTGCAGGCAGACAGGCAGGGGCACACAGAGACAACAAATTAGCAATTCAGTAGATTTTCGATGGGGTGCACGCTTGGTAATTACTGAATTTTTGATCTCTTCAAGTTAGATTCCCCGCACAAAAGTTTTGTGCCTAGTCGTGGCTACTAAACTGGAATTTTAGATACCCGCTTGATGTATGAGTGCTCGAGCCTCTTCTGTTAATGGCTAATGAGTTTCAGTTTGTAGATGACAAACTTGCTGATTTGTTTACAATTTAGATTAATGAACTTCGTCTTCTTCTGCTTCTGTTTCTTGCCCGTGCGGTATACCGGTTAATTAAGAGCTCAATTGAGTTGAGTTGTCTTTAGTTAAGTTGTTTAAAGAAGTTAGTTGCCACTCAGTCATTGCATGTGCACACAAAAGCGCATAGAACACTCACAGGACACATACTCTAATGGGGCACAGTAGCGCCGACCAGTCATGTTCCTTGTCCAAGTTTTTTGTTTATGTTACAGCTGTTTGCCACTTTTTTTTAGCTTATTTGTTTTTGTTTTGCGCTTCAGTTTAGTTGACTACAGTTAGGCAGGTAGGTGCCAGGTGCTTTGGCCCCCGCTTGACCCACCTCCCCATCCCACTCTTCCCCTTCCACCACCGGTTCTACACTATGCTGGGCGGCGCCGCTCACAAAGTACAAGTTCTAATGAAATTTGTCAATAAAAATTCGCAGAATTTCGTACAACAACAGAGCCAAAAACGAAAAAAAAAAAAGTAAAGAGCAACAAGCAGCCATAAAAAGCGAGTAAACAGCCAGCAGCAGCTACAACAACAATAAAAACTTGTATTATAAACAAGCGAATATGTTTGTTGTTGCCATTGAATCAAATTTACTTTTTTACCGTTTTCAGCGAAAGGAAGATACAAACACGTACAGAAAACAGAACAGCGAGCGGTAGTCAGCTATAAATACCTCATATGCACATACATTCACACACACTATGTGTGTACTAATACATATTGATATGCGTATATTTGTGTGTGTAGTCGCGCATAATTCACTGTGTAAACAAAAAATCGAATTCCCCAAAACAACAAATTTTATATGTGAATTTTTGCGCTGACTTTTTGAGTCGAGTTGAATTGAATTGAATTGAGTATGTGGACCACTCAGTCATTGTCATTGTCAAAGAATTTTATTTTTGGCTTTATTTACTTTAGGACATACAGAAAAACTGGTTAAAGCAGTGAGCAGTGTAGGTGTCGCAACCATTTCTCTCTCTCTCTCCCATTCCTTTCCATCTCCCCATCGCTTTCTGGACGCATGAGTAAGTCAAGTAGTAACCGAGGGCATGGCCACCAATGATGCGATGTATTCGCACACTCGACCAAATTCAAAACAATGCAATTTGCTGTTAAATTCTCCAATTAAGAAACTGTGTCATGAAATGCTTATTTCGTTGCACAAAAATAAGTATAAATGCCTTGTTTTGTAACTTTTACCAGCCGAATCCATATACAAAGGCAAACCTTAATCCTTGTCTCAGCGCGAATTAACCCTTAACTTTTTAAACATTATTTTCAAGAAGCTTATCAGCTGCAATTCAATTGTTGTGCTTCAATTCTGCATGTTGAATATGTTGAGTGTTCAGCATAATATCAAAGACTAAACACTTTTCACATGTGCACACATCTTGTGAGATAAGAACTTTTGATAGAGTATATTGAGGTCTTTGTAATCGTAATGCATTTCGCTGCACTTGCTTCGTATTAATTATTTATGCATTTTACGCGATTAAAACATTAAAAATGCAATGCAGTCAACTGGGGTGCGGAGGACGCCGCTGAGAAGGTGTGGTTCAAGGGAGGAGAGGGCGTAGACGGGTGGCGTCTCTGCTGAGACTCCCACGCCATTGGCTTTGGTGTGGAGAACAGCGCAATGAGATGCCACAACAAAAACAACAACTATTGTGAGTGTGTGTGTGTGTGTGTGTGTGTGTGTTCATGATGAACTCATGGAATAATTATCCTATGAATGAGCAGTTTGCATGATCATTGCCAAAGCTTCCGCTTTTGTTTTTGCGCTCAAGTGAATTTCGCTGGCTGTTGCTGTTGCTATTGCTTTTGTTATTGTAGTTGTTATTGTTATTGTTGGTTGCTTCTTTGCAATTACGCCATGAAAATGTTGCATTCAAAAGGCATTTTCTTATGTCATAGCCAAGATGTTGTGTGGTTTTAGTTAGTCAACTAATTCCAACTAATTCAATCTGGCAACCAGAATCAACAATTCGGAATGTTTCGGTCGAGACTGCTCCACTAGAATATTCCCCGACTGGAACAATTCTGAAAAAATCAGTTATGCATTATATAACATATATGTTGGCATAATTTTTGCTATTTATTTATGATCCGATATTGTTCGTTTATCAGAATCTGATTAGTATACAGAATTATACGTATACTTAATATTGAAGGAGAAATATTTATTTAAAAGATTAGCAATATCTGCAGCTTACAATTGTTGCTTAAGTTATGGTATCCTCCGAATCAATTTGAAACAAGTACAGGGTATTACAAATGGTGTTGGTTGAGGTAGATGGGACTGTACAGCTGTAGCTTTTCTTAGGGTCTCTTGACAGTGTTGGCTTTTATGAATTCCGCTCAGCTGTTTTGTTCTTTTCAGAATTTAGAATTTGAGAATTCCGGCACCGAACACTGAACAATAATAGAGTCGAGAGTTGAGAGTCGGGAGCTGTTCTAAGTGATGCGCATATAAATGTCGAGCACTCCACTTGGCCCTCAGCCAGTTAGCCAGCGAGTTGCCAGTTAGCTAAAGTTAGCCCCGTCTTGAATTCTTGTGCAATAAAACTATGCAAAGTTATGTGTAGCATTCCAAGTGCTGTGCCATGAATGTGTGAGTGATTGAGTGTCTGTGAGTGTGTGTATCGTGTACTCCCGTGTTGTAATACATATGTGAACCCCAGGAACAGAAACAGAACAGCAACACAAACACGCGACATGCCTCAATGGCCATGCAGCGCAGGGCATACGAATTTGTTTTTTCTTATTTTTCTTATTTTTTTTTTTTTGGTGCATGCTGCATTGAAAATGATGGAATGGCCCGACTTTTAGCTCAGTAACTTGTATATATTGGATATATTTATGCAATTATTATTCTTGCATGCAAAATGTTCAATAACATTGACAACGCCAAGCAGCTGACTAAAGCACAACTAATCATAAATGCTAAGAATACGCTGCCAACTGCAGCATCTGCAACAATGTGTGGAACGGAATGCTGTTCACAAGCCGACTTTGCTCATAACTTGCATCCGTACTCATGTCGTCCGAATGCGGCGGCATCTGCCAACCAAAATGGTTGCAATCGCAGTTATTTCGTGACAGCTTTTTCTTAGCAAATTAAATAAGCACCGTAAATTGTCAGCTTGAAAGGAAAATGGTGAAAAGTATTTAGCACGAGCATCGATGGATAGAAATCTTTATACACATTCGAGCTAGAAATGTGCAAATCAATAAATATTTTTGAGATAAATTTACTCCTTTTATCAATGGCGTTTATCGATGTTTTTACTTATACGAGTATGCCACAAACTGGCAACGTTGTGTTGCAGGCTTTGTCAAGTCGTGTACATTTTTGAATCATGCCAAAGGCTTTTAATTGCTTTCACGCATTGAGTTGGCTGCGTTTCTTTTGTTGTCTTTATTTTGGGTTTCTCGAAATTTTAACTTTAATGAATCAGAGGAGGTTCTTAAAAAACGAGCTTAATGCAGTCGCACAGTTCAAGTGATATCTGGACAAACCACGAATCGACACTGCCTCAAACTGAATGTGTCGAAAGAGAGAGAGAGAGAGAGAGAGAGAGGGGGACGTGGATATGGAATAAGAGTAAGAGGGACGAAACCTTTTTTTTTTTTTTTTTTGGCTGGCGACCGTTGTTCAAAATCGCATATGTTTCATAAAGCTCTGAGAGTCGAACAAAGAAAAACGTTTGTCATATGATTAATGAACAGTCAAGGCAGCCACCCTACCCCACAGCCCCTCTTCCCTTTCCCCAACCAGCTTCCCCTACTGAATACCCTACATTCTGTATTCAGTGCTCAGTTCCTCTGTTTTTTTTGTTTGCCTTGGTCTCAGCCGTTTAGTCTTTTGTCACAGCTGAAAGTGCGAGGCGATGAGCATCGTCCTGCCACAAAAAAAAAGAAAACCGCAAGTGTGACAAGGACAGCGCCCACTCGAACCGCAGCCAGGGGTTCGATTCAATTGTGTCAGTGTGCGTGTGTGTGTGTGCGTGTGTGTGTGTAATTAATTTGCAGTCCACAGTGTGTTTGGACAACGGAATTGGCAACGGGAACGGTTCGGGTATTCAGGCACTGGCTGAAGCTGCAACAACAACGAAAAACGACAATTGCAATCGTCATCGTCGCCGTCATCGTCATCGTCATCGCAATGGGCGTTGTCGCCAATTTGCTTAAAATGTTTGTTGTTTGTCGAAAGTCAAATCGTCGTCAGTTCAATGAATTTGCTGGAGCATTTTCGTTGACTGACCTTGAAACATGGCTGCTTTCTTGCCTTGTTATTGTCGCTGGTTAATATTGTTGTTGCTGTTGTTGCTGTTGCTGCAGTTGCTGCAGTTGCATGTTGGTTGTTCCTTTGCCGGCAGCTGTTATAAAATTACGATTATTTTCATTTGAGCAGTGCCTCAAGTGCATCAGCCCATTATTTCATCTTAGTTGCATATACCCTAACCGAAGTAGCTTTTCCTCTGCATTGCATATGTGAAAAATGTTTGTTAGTTCGCTCAAAGCTTACACAGACAGTTCATTTCTTTAACTGTATAACAACTGAACATTTGTTTTAAATATTGCTTTTTGTTAGGTTTTCATTAGCGCAGATTTTTGTTGTCTGTTTTCTTAATTAAATATTGATCAGTTTTTGATATTCCGTTGATTTTACAGGCTTTTATGTTGCTTTCAAAAACAAAAAACTTAACCTTGTCTTCTTCTGTGCCCATTGCACTAAAGAGTATCCCTTAGTCGCTTACTTGGCTCAAAATTTGATGCAGGTTCATGTCTTTTAATTTGGAACCTTCCGAACATACAAAATGCAACTGCTGCACAAAAATTGTAACAATCAGCGCAGCGCAAATCAAAAGATAAAAAACTCAAAAAAAAAAAAGTGAAGAAGAAAAAATTGAAAATTGGCTAAATGCCAAGCTAAATGAAATGTGCAACAGAATTCACAATTTTGTTGAACGCCGCACAGCTGCCACCAGGTTGCACCTTGCATTCGTGTCCGTGCATTGGGTGCAGATTCGTTTTCGGGTTCCGATACAAGTTTGGCTCTTTTTCTGTACAGAACGCCCCACAAACAATCACTTACAAGCTGCTAAATTGCATAATCATCCAGTGCAATCAGTTGACTTTGGCTTTCTTGTTCTTGTTTGCTTTTTCTTGGCTTTGACTTCGGATTTTGCCTACATGCGTTTTGCCACTACCTTCTCGTAATTGCAGCCATTATTTGCTCAAGGAATGACACACACACACACACACACACACGCACACACACACAAAACACATACATTTGGAGAGTGCAGGCAGCTGCACAGATAAGAAATCATAAAGCACAAGGTCTCTTCCAGCACCAGCTTCAGCCTGAGTCTCTCTCGCTAAGTCGCACTTTCAGTTGCTTCCACATTGAACTTGTCTCCCATCTTGGTCTCTTCTTCAATCACTGTCTGCAGCTTCAGATTTAGGCTCAGGCTCAGCCTCTTATCCCTCAACCGCAAACGTTGGCTGATCCTTTACCTCAGTCTCTCACCCGCAGTTACCGCCTTCGCTTCCATCCAAATGCTCATCCTTCTGTATTGCCACGATTCTCTCATTTGGACGCAATTTGCAAAGCAAATAAAAATCAAATCGTTGCGACGCGTTGCTCATGAAATGAAATGCAATCAAAATGCCTCCAACAGTTGTTGCGGTCCACCAGTTTCCACAGCCAAGCTCTTCCCAAGCTCTCCACTCACGTCACCCACCTCACCTTCTGCCGTTTGTGAATTTGAGGATTTTTCTGTTGTATGTGTGTGTGTGTGTGTGTGTGTGTGTGTGTGTGTGTATGTTTTTCACGCGATGCTCTTTAATTTATTTGCACTGGCCATTGCCACACCCCATTAGTGGTTTTTGTTTGGTTCTTGTTTTTTATTTTTCGGGTAGCAGGCAGGTGGCTTGGTGGAGGGTTAGGAGAAAAGTGCTGTGGGAGGCAGCGTTCGGCTGACAAGAGGTGGGCGCACATTAAGTGCATCTGTGTGTTTTTTATGTGCTCTTTGCTGGCTTCACGGTGCCCCCAGCAGCCTCGATAAGCAGTTGGCTAACTTTTGTGCAGCAATCGCTGCTTGCCCAGCCTTTTATTAAATTTATGTGCGGCAGCCGTGTGCAATGAAATTTGCTCTTTCCACTACCCTGTACATGTGTGCAGGGGGCATGCAGCAGTTGGTAGCTGCCAGCATCTTAAACACAGTTTAAACATGCAAGTATTGACGTACTTTTGATTACAGCCAATCGAGTTATATTGTTTTATATATTCTTTTCTCAGAGCGCCATTTGAGTTCAAATGAATCTGAATTTATAGCTGCAAAAATTAAAATTTATAGTATTTTATGCATGCATTGCTTACAATTATTTCTTTTTACTTTGCGTTGATTTGCAAAACTTTTCAAAATATGACTGAAGTGAGAAATATTTGGAAGATGAAAGAGCCTCGGTAGCGGCCAGTCTGCAGGGTATTTGCCAGTCAGGCACTCCCGACTAAAGTAATACTCACATGTTTGTTATTGTGTGGCCAAATGGCATGAAAGCGAATTTGATTTGAAAATTGCATACGCCCGAAATGCCACGGCGATTCTACAGACTCTTTTGTCTGTAGTCTTGAGTCTTAGCAATGTCTTCAGCTCAAAAGTGCAGCCGTCTCTCCCGCACGGACATTGGCCTTACAACCATAGTGATTGACTGCCCAAGTGTGGCCAGCGGCGTTCGCGTTTGGCCGACGACAAACGACAGCTAACGGTGCGGATTGCATTGGATGCTGCATGATGTTGTTGCGAGAGCGGCTACGAGCGATCATTTAAAATGAATAAAACTCATTTTGTTGATTAATTGCCTTGTGTCGACTCGTCGTCGTTGTCGTCGTCGTCGTCGTCGTTGTTGCAACTCTGTTGCAGCCTAAGCATCTGCACCAGAAGCATCAATAGCAGCTGCGGTTTCATTTTCTCCTATTAAATATCCTATATATGTGTCGATAAATTGTATTCATTTGGACAGCGTTTAGGCGATGCTAGGCTATATTAGCTAAGTTACCAACTTGCGACTGGCGATGTGGACACTTTTTCACTGAAATTGCTCTGAAAATCATATGTAATTGCGCCTCAAATATTATGTTTTTGTTTTTAACTAAGACTCACCAGACTCTCTCTGAAATCTTGTTGAAAATGTAAACAATAAATTGTATTAATTGTGTGAAAGTGGAAGATTTTGCTCGATTGAAATTACTTAATTAGAGTCTTCCATTAGGGTACATAAAATTCGTATTGTTGTTTGATTTTCAAAGCTAATTTAAGTTGTTGCTGGCTACGCTGGCTTACGGTACATTTTTCTCTTATGTGTCGCGTGTTAGTGTGTCTTAAATGTTATGCAAATGAACTTCAAGAGCTGTTCCAACTTAATTCTCCTCGACTACGACAAATGACTTTAATTTTCAGTAGCCAACTCGTGCCGCGATAACTCCCTTATCATGGTCTCTTCGGCAAGACAAATGCGCGTTTAAGTAATCGATAACAGTAGCGGACTGATCAAACATAGAAACAAAGAAAAAATTTAAAACAAAATAATACTAATAAATAAATAAAACAAAAAGCAGAATCAAAACAAACAAATGACCGAAAACAAACAAATTATATACAAATTATCGCCGGTTTGCTTCTAACGCCTCTTTTGTTTATTTATTTGTTCATTAATCTTTTCTCATAATAAACCGCTGCAGATGTGTAAATTTAATTCATTTGCATTCGAGCGTCAAGCATGCAGCAAGACGCATTTTGATATCGTACTTGCCTACATTATGGATGATGATGACTCAACACACATTGCGGCTTCATTTGAAATCATCGTCGCTTGCCCAAAGAAAGCTCTTCAACGCCGATAAGATGATAAGCTTTCCATTTTCTAAAGATCCGTTTATTATTCACATTGACGTTTTCTTTTCTAGCTGTGCAACTTACTAAAATATCAAGTCTTGTTAAACTTAAGCATGTATGAAGGAAAGTATTGAATTAAATGTTGATCAGCTTCCTTTCTTGAGAGTTTTAAAATGCAACTCTGCCAATTCTGGTTTGGTTTAATACCTACAAAAATTAGAACCAAATGCTTATGTTGAGTGATGTATCCCCACTATCAAGTTACGTACTGTTAGATATCGCCTTTTTCCTTCTTTAGCTAGAGGTTATGGTATACATAAATATATCTGAACCATGAAGGAAAACATTCTCCAATCTTTTGACCAATTCTCTCTGCTCCATGCCAATACACAAATTACTACCTTAAATGAGCTCTGAAGTACAAAACGTGTACTTCCCTTGTAGCTTAGCTCAGTTCTTTTCTTTATATTTGTCAAATTTTTTGTCTGCTAACAGCTTCATTTACCAAAAACAAATGACTTAAGACACAAACTAGCTGCAATTGACCCCCAAAGCATCACTTAACGGTAACTGGCTGCCAGTGAACGTCTGGGTGTGTGTGTGTGAGTGAGTATGACCTTCAGCAAACAAAATTCACTTATTTCTAAGCAACACACACACACACACACACACACCAAGAAGAATAACAATTTGAAGTGCTGCGAAGTGCGTTCGTCCATTTACATAATTGTCACACGGACTGTTTGCCGTGGCCGCTTGATGTCTATGCCATTAACTGACTGCAGCCACTGTTGCTGGTTGCTGCTTGCCACCAGCAGCAACAACAACAACAGGAATTCAATTTGCTTTGCTAAGTTATATTGTTGTTGCTCTTCAAAATGTAATTAACCTCAAGTTGGAGCGTTTTTTTTTTTTTGGCTTCGACCTTTTTTTTGCGCCATTTTTAGAACGACGACTTGGCGTAATTAAGCAAAGCTAAAAGTTCATGTTAATTGTCCAGCACGACAAAACTTGAGCAGGTACACTTACACACACACACACACAAACACACACACACATGCACAACAATTATGCTCCGAAAAGGTCAAAGACTAAAAGAATTGTCAACCGTGGACAGGCCAGGGTTGATATGGGTTTTGGGGCAATCCAAGGCGAGGGGCTGAGGGCATAGCGTACTCAGGGGGGAAGAGCAGTAGTGCTGTGGTGTTAAGAGGGGTCTTGAGGGGGTGAGGGGAGGTGGGGAGGTGGGGCTTGTACATATCTGAAGTTGAGTCATTGAAGCGGCCGCTTTTGTTAGGTTCTGTCGCACGGCGGAAGCAACGAACGACGACTTTTTGTTGTTCTGATTTTTTTTTGTTTTTGTTTTTGTTTTTGCTTGTGCTTTGTTATTTGCTGCCTATCTCTGTTTCGTACTCTTTCGCACTTGCTTGTGTTTTTATTATTATTATTTTAGCAAAATGCCGTTAGATTTGTGCGAACACACGGTGTGAATGATACTTTAATTACATGAGTACAACAACAACGCATAGAACAAAGTAAGACCAAAAAAAAAAAAAAAACAAACTTGAATTATCATGAAAATTAAACATGCACAGATTTTTGGCAAGAGCGAAAGAGCCCGCAGCGTAAAAAGAAAGAGAGAGATTTAGAGAGAGAGAGGAAGAGGGCGCGAACGTTGGGCAGTTGCGTAGTCAGATCCTGAACGATAAGTTGCTGCTTTTAGAATTCTCAGCGGAAATCTAAAAGATTCTTCTCAAGAAAAACAGAACCGAGATCCAAGCACAAAACAGCAACAATATACAAGTGGAGTAACTCAGACTACTCACAATTTAATGCCATCTTAAGGTGATCCCTAACAAAGGCTTAAGCAACAGGAAGTTAAATATTTGATGTTATTTAAGGTGATCCCTAACAAAGGCTTAAGCAACAGAAAGTTAAATATTTGATGTTATTTATATGTTAGGAGCATAATTGGGGAGTTTGATTAAGATAAATCGTTGAACAAAAAAGTTTTTCTAACAAGAATACAGCTGTCAAACGATTGCTCTCCTTGTGGCTTAATAATTTGTTAGCTGCCTGGGTAACTTATAATAAATAAAATAAATAATCTACAAATGTATGTATTTGTAATTGTACAAACCCAGCTTAAAGTGATGGATCAATTGTTTGAATATTGTGATGCAGCTGCGGTCGCAGTGCTCCATCGTAGAACTTGAGCCCGGCAAAGTGTTCGATGTCACGGATATTGGATAGGAATGAGCTCAATTCCAGATTGCTGTCGAT
Source organism: Drosophila picticornis (assembly GCA_035043845.1). Taxonomy (NCBI): domain Eukaryota; kingdom Metazoa; phylum Arthropoda; class Insecta; order Diptera; family Drosophilidae; genus Drosophila; species Drosophila picticornis. The sequence goes on from JAWNMR010000492.1 coordinate 7,727,316, forward strand.
ATCGGCATTCGGTAGGACGTATCCCTCCATATAGGGTAGATCGTTGCGTTCCTTGCATTCGGCAATGATCACTTTGAAGAAATGTGTGGGCACCGCCACAGTGTTCATGCCAATGACCTGATGTCGTATTGCCCAATTCCGGAACGTAATGCGTTCCGGCATGAACAACGGCCCTGTGTAAACGTATACCGATCCGCATTTAATCGTCAGCTCTCGGATATAGACCTCTAAGCGTGTCCACATCTTTGACTTGAGGCCATAACTCAGTGGCGCTATGTTTGGCAGTATGTAAGTCTCAATATATTTGCTTGGATCACAGCGATAGTTGTGTGGCGATGCCAGATGGCCTCCAATCCACTCGCTATTGCGATAATCCAGCTGACTGGCACGGAATATAAGCGGTATGCTCGAATCGATCAGAAATTCGGCTGGCTTCTGCACATAGGCCACTGGCGTCTCAGTTAAACATTCGCTCTCCAAATGCTCGCACACCCAGTGCGCAATGCGATTGCGTCGATCATAAGAGAGCACAAAATTTCGATAGATGTGCACATCATCCAATCCCGGAAAGCCGTACTTCATCAGTGTGGCTACATGCGCGGAATCCGGCAGCTGGCTCGTGTCATGGCCCAGCGAGAAGGTGAAGAACATGGTCTGTGGCAAGGTGTTCAGCGTTGAGAGAAGCAAGAAAATAAAATGTGTTACACATACGAGTCGATATGAAATAGGTTCACTAAACTCGCAGTGAAGCTGTTTTCATAAACAAATTGACTACATTTGCCTAGATGCTTCGTATATATTGCAATCGACTGAAAAATCGATGGAAATATGAATTATGCTCGGTCAACAGTTGAGTTAAGTGCAATTTGTTTACTTTGAATCCATAGATGATATTTCAAACTTACCACTGCATTCATATTATTTTGAAACCATTTCATATAGTTGGCAAAAACAGAATCGGCTTCATCTGACATCTGGTTAGTTTGGTCACCGCTTAAATTTATGTTGTTTTCACTTGGCTCCGCTACGTGAAATAGTTGGACGGTTTCAAATAACGCACGCGGATGCCCCACTAGTCTCAGCTACATATATACATATATGCATGTATAATTAGAATATTTGTGGTGGTCAGTTGGCGACTTACCGCATCGAAAATTTGCTGACGACGCTGATAGATATATGGATCGTTTGCCATAGTCGATTGTATGTTGCGATACGATGCATCCTGTTGCAGCACGGCGCCCACTATAAATCCCAATACTCCCGTTAGCGCGGCCAATGCTATAGGCAGTGTTAGAGATGGCACTACCATCTGGACAAGTTCCTGACACCAACCCACATAAACATAGATCTATAAGTGCTACAGAGCTGCTATCGGTCTGCTAACGCAAAATTTTGATCTCTACTTCGAACGATTGCTGTGAAGCATCTGTACAACTACTGTGTGTTTTCTAAAGTCAAGCATATTTGTGAGGCTAACTGAAAGTAAAATCAAATGCTACTTTAAATAAGTGACGATCGTCTTCCATTTTATTCTGTGTATGTGTATGACTAACAAGTTTAAATTTTGTGATAAATGCTGGCTTCAACAAAAAGCAAAAATTTTAAAATAACATTAATTAAGAATTTGTCAGCCCTATGCCCTTTTTTATACGCATACAGTCTGTTCCTAATATCAGTGTAGATTTAAGGCATATTTAAATGATCTACGTTTATAAAAACTACGAAACAACGCCCCTTGACCAAGCTAAAGGCATTGGCAGCGCGGAGCCTTCCCCATTGACCCTCACCCAAATTGGCAGAGCCACAGCCCTGGCACGCAAGCTCTAATAAAACATTAACTATCTATCGCAGTAGGCGATGAACTAACTGGCCATTTACCCACACTAATGCAAACATACATATGCATATACATATTTGTGTGTACATACATTTATTAATATGCGGCTGCAACTACAAAAAATTAAACACAACAAAAAAAAAAAAAACAAAACCGGAGCCGCTATCAGCCATGAGAAGCACGAGAATTTCGCATAAATTTACTTCGCGTCTGAGCAACAGACTTGGATTCAATGGCAGAGTCGGCGGCACAGTCGCAGTTGGTGGCAACAAAAAACGCACAGCGCCGTGCACTTGGGCAACAAGAGCGATATAAAGTTAATGCGCTCAGTGTTAGGAACTTAAAATGCCTTTAATACGCTTGCTCAGATTTGGGCTCGACGCTACTTAAATGTGGTTGCTGGCCTGCTGTATGTGTCCAATTTAAGGTTGGACGAATTAGCCATGTTCTTAAGCTAAGCAGAACAACGAATCCTTTAGTTGTTTTTAATGAAGAATAAAAAGAAGAGAAATGAGTTTCAAAAGGGTAAAAGCAAAGAAAATAGTTTAAGATTCCACAAAAATTGTAAAATTAAGAAAATATAGATACTAGATACTACCAGATAATACAAAGAGTATTTGCACGTTGGCTTTACATCGTAAAATTTAATATACTGCGATATTTTGTGAGAACAACCGCAAATGTGGTAAGCCACTGCGGAATTAGGCGGAAGCAGTATTAGTAGTAGCAAACACACAAAAAAAAATAATAATAATAATAATAAGAATACTAAAAAACAGAACCCATAGAAAATAGGAAAACAAGAAGAGAAGAGAATAAAAATACAAACTGAACAAAGCAGCTAAGCAAACCGATTGAAGCCAAACCAAACCTGCTGTAAGCAGTCATAAAAAGCGTTTTGTGACATTTTATAGTTTCCGATAAAGAAAAATTTATGAACTATGATGCGAATTGATGGCAGTTGCTAAAAGACCGAAATATCTAAAGATCGTAAGATCAGAATGAGATAAAAAAAAAATGAGGCTGTTGCCCCAACCGGCGACAACTCGTTAATGCTGACAACAAGTGGCAAAACTGATTTGACTTCCGAACTTTCAAACATCGAATTTCAGTCTGTTTATTATGTGCCCCTCCCTCCTCTCATCTTATCCCACACCACGTATTCCATTTATAATGGGCTAAAGCGACAAATTATGTGCATGCCTCACGAGCTTAGCTTCAGCATCATCTTCATCTTCAACGCAGGCTTTTTTCGTGAGGGATCAATTGAAATTCTCTCAATGAAGCATCGAAACTTGTGAATAGATTCTTAAAGATCAAATATCAAATACTTTCAGTCACATTTGTTTTTTTTGTTTGCCCACGCCACACCCAAGTTACGAATAGATTTGCGTAGGTCTTCATTTTGTCAATGGGATCTAAATTATCACACCCAAGGATTGAATGTTGCTTGGATTAGTGCTCCCAAATAGCTGGGTGGTATCGGGTCCAAGTGGGCAGTAAGCTGATCAGCTCTAAACATTGTTTTGTTTAGTTAAACGGTTGAACTGATAATAGACCCGAGCTCGCCTCCACATAAATATATAAAAAAAATGTGTAGTAGCTTTATCTATATCTTTGTTGCTGGTAGCGCATAAGTTAAAGCCTGCTGGATGTAAATCAAATGGCGAAGGAACCATCGGTCGACAGATAACTTCTTGTCAGGTGGGATGAGAGAGCTTAAAGCTTTCCATAGCCATAGGCTTATCAAAGAGCAATGCATTTTTGATTATGGTTCGACCTCTATCATAATTCTGGATTTCAATTTGAGCCACGATTTTTTCTCGAAATTCATTGGAATTGCAAGGACGACTTTGTTCTGTCGCTTTACCATTGATAACGCGTGCCAACCGCCAATTCTTTTTCTTTTATTTATTATGACACGACCGAAACACACACATTTCACATGATAAATTTACTGATAATATTTTTTTTTTTATTATAATCAGCTTGTTTTATATTTTAGATATTGTTCGCTTGCAATTCGTCTTGAAAGTAATCATTGCAAATGGCCTCTGCTATTTGCTTGTTTTCAAATGCTTGGTGATTTTTAGCTTTATTTAGCCCAAAAAGTAGTTTAACTCATGTCATCAAGCTGACCACACACGCACACACACTCCATGTGGCAACAGTTGAAAGAAATGCAAATTATTGTTGCTGTCGTGGTTGTTGCGAGAGAAGAGCTGGCAGGCCAGCTGGAATTTAGAGTGTTTAGCATGGTAAATGTTGCGATTATAAATTTAAAAACCTATAATAAAGTCATTTGCTCTGGCCATGTGCAACAGACGGTTGCCGTTCTTATTGGTGTTGCTGTTTCTTTTGATTTTGGTGCTCGCAGTGCGGTACAAATTTCGTGTCTGCCAGCAGCAGAAGCAAACGATGAGGAAGACAATGCTGATGACAGTCCACACACAGACAACGAGCAAGCAGGACACAGCCAGCAGCAAGCACAACAACAACAACAATAACAGCAGCAATCGACAACGGCAAAAAAGCAAGCCACAAAAGCAACAACAACAATTGCAGCGGCAATAGCAACAGCATGTTGCGCTGATTATTGTGTTCAATTTTAATTTGTGAAACATTTTGTGTCCAAAATTGTTGTTGTTTTTTTTTTGTTTTTCTCTGCTGTTGCTGCTGTTGACAATTGCCTGATGTGGCGATGATTTGATTGTTGTTGCAACAATTGCTGCTGGTCAACTGCATCTGCATCTACTGTCTGTATCTGTATCTGAATCTGCGCACATATCTACAGGCTCTCGCTCTGATTGCCACTTTCTTTTAACCGTTTCAGCCATGTCAAGAACTGAGTGTTGAGTGCATTTGAATGCTCCTTGGGTATTGTATTCACGAGTGTGAATAGCATTGAATACCATTAAAACATTTAGCGTTTTGATTCAAGTTTTTAATCTCGTTTTAATTAAACGCTTAAGCAATTTTGCACATGGAACACAAGCGTTTAACAAGCGGAGACCCCCACACAACGAATACCAAATACAATTTACTGAATATTTAATGCAAAATACATTAAATAAAATCAACAATAAACAAATCATAATAATAATAACCATACCAAACAATACCATATAATGATAATACGAGTACAGACAACAATGGCAGCTACCTGCGCATTTTATTTCATTTTTTGGAGTGTATTCCGAAGAGTAATTCACTTTTGTCATTAAATATGTCATTCAATCATTGTGTATATTGCTTTAATGAGAGACTTGAGACTTGATACACTGGCACTTTTTACACTTGCTAGTTGATATATTACAGCTAAGACAAATTCAGTCTTGGTACCACTCGTGACATTCGAACCTTTTTCAATAAATCCAACTTTCTCATCAAATCTACATCCAGACAAATCTGCTAGTGTATTGGCACTTCGTCAGCCCACAGTTCATTTGTATCTTTTCTCTTGCTTCCATTGAGAACTGCGCTTGAGCTTGAGCAGCCATTCAGTTACAGATACATTTGGCAGTTATAGATACAATGAATGCGATTGGGATCCAATTTCAGTTACTATTGTTGCTGTTGTTGTCTTTCCCACAATTAAACAGATAATTTGTTGCCGCCGTTAAGAGAGCGCATGCGAATAAGTAATCAAGGTGCAAACCGTACCAAAAACCTAAAACAAACAAATAAGCGTGCTCGAGTTAATATTGTCCGACTAAAAGATACTCTTTACACAATTTGGACACACATCGCGACAGTTAAGATTAGATTGATAATAATTTATTTAAATCAAACGAGAGTTATTAAAACAGGAAGTTAGATCTTAGATCAACCTTCGCACAAACCCAGAAGATCGCCTCACTCAATTGAAACTTACACTGGATTCAATATTGTATTGTACAGAAGATTAGAATTGGGAATCCAAATATGTTTAAGATATAATAACTTGGAGGGTTCATTTTAAAATTGCCTTTTTGGCGAGTATTTTTTTCTTTTGTTTTGGTCTGGTTGTTGTAATTTGATGCGCGTTAAGAAGACGGCTACAAAAAAAAAAAAAAAATTATAGAAAATATATACCCTGTTTTCAGATTTTTAATTTTTTAAGATTTCGTCTATTGACACCCCGTCCTATTAGCTTTTTATATCTTTAATTAAATTCAGTTACTTAAGGAAAACTATTCATGGTTCAAATCAAGTTCATGTTTTTCTTGTTTCTAAAATTGTTTTACAGAGTATCGTTGAGTCAAGTAAAATAAGTCTAAGTCACAATTGCCACAGCTACTCACTGGTCAAAGGCAGCAAATCGTGAGAGCTCCATACTCGTTGCTATTTCCCCAATCCGCCAATCTCCCACCCCCTGCAACAAATACCACCTTCGTCCCGTTTGCGTTGTTTTTGTAGCAACCGTCATCGTCTAAATTTGATGCCGAGTGCTTTTTAATTGTCAGCCTCAAGTGCTTTTCGAATGTGCGAACTTAATAAATCGTTTTCAATATTATTTGTACCGTTTTGTTGTTTGTTGCCATTTATTTTTTTTGTTGATTTTTTTTGTTTTGTTTTTGTTTTTTTCTTTTGTGTACAATACTACTTTGTGTGTCGGTAGATAGTGCGCTTTCGGACCGTAATTGAAGTGAGTCAAGTGACAAGACAAGACAACTTGAGCAGCTTTAGATATGCATATCAATTGCTTGAAACAATCAATTTGTTGCTGTTTTTTTTTTTTTTTTTTGTGTTGTTCTGCCTAACGCCCTTGGCAATCAATTTGCCACAGTTGGACAGGTGGACTGAACTGGCTGGGAACCAGTGCCAGACTCTACAGACATCTAATAAATTCCTCTAGAGCTTTACTTAAGACATGTTCGCTAATGAATATCGGATTCTATGGCTTCAGATTTATTTCATTTTGACATTAAGCATGCGAGTAATTTGAGTTATTAGTCGCGCATGTATGTACATGTGTCCATTATGATTATGTCAGGAAATGGCGAATGCATTAAAGAAGGCACTTTAGGAATTTATACATAGAAAAAAGATACGAGTCGAATATATATGTATATATATATATATATATATTAATGGAATACAAATGGAATATTTTCTTAAATTGATCCCCTTTATCAAGATTGCGATTGTAGGTTAGCTTTTACTTTGAATTTTTGAGTGAAAAATGCTATAATCCAGATTCACCAATTTGTTATTTTATTATTTATTTTTAAGTGTCCTTTTTTTCCATATATACTGGCCGTCATACAAATGCTACTTGTGCTTTTCATTTTGCCGTGGTCAATGCCTGCAGAAGTTAAAAAAATGTATTGAGTGATCTTTTGGTTAGTTGTGTTTGTGCATTCGGTATGTGAATAGCTATGTATGTCTATGAATGCCGAACGATGAATGCTCAATAATTTGCAGCCAAGTTTGGCGGTCAGAACTTGTCTTGACTTGAGATGTTATATTTGCCGCAATTGCAACTGTAGTTGGGGAGGCAGATGCGTACAAGCGGCAGGGAAAACAGACGCCAGTTATCCAGTTGCGTCAATATGGTATGCCAGTAATACCAGTTGTGCCATGAAGCGGACACAAATATGCGTATATACCAATACCCTTTTAATATATTGCTGGTATGCATGCATATCGATCTTTCTTCTGCATTTTCTTCTTCTCGATTTTTTATGCATTTGTCACTAGCGATTATGATTGTCGTCGCCTTGGCCAGGAAACGTGAGCCATTGGCCAATGCCTTAAAACTCGTTCCCAGTGATGTCTAGTCTTGGCCAACAGGCCACAGCCAACATCCAACATCCAACAACGAATAATAACAGCAACTTTGCTTTCAGGCAATAAACATTGTTGTTAATTAGTCAAATTGTTGTCCAACCGGAACGTTAGCAACTTTCAAGCAAACGAAATGTTTCTATTAGATAATCGCCAAAAAAGCATCAGTGTCCGTTTGCATTCAGGCAAATGGTTAAGTCTACTTATTATCAACAATTTATTGCTATCAAACTGCCAAGCCGACACTATAACCATCTGTCAATACACAATATGTTTTTTAACTAAGTGCTTCGATTTTCGCGCAAGTTTGTCTCTGTACAATATACCTTATCAGTAGCAAAAAGCTTGCTAAATATTAGTGTGGCCTGGCCAGATCGAGCATATTTACAACATGTTCCGTTCCGTATCAATTTTGCAAAAGAAACAACCATTTATATTTGGATCCCTGAGCTGTTCAGTAAATATCGTGAATATTAAAAAATGAATAAATGCAAAAGTCATGCCATAATTAAGTATGTAGTGGGTATTTTGTAGCACAGCACCTAAGGCAATTCACTGATTTATGCTCTATTCGATTAGCCTTTGCTCCAATTTGTGCCAAGTGCTTCTAACGGCAATCAATGAATGCAAATTTGCAACGCCATAGCGGGAACAGGGAGTAGGCAGCAGGGAGCCTACTTCAAAGCGTTGAGCTAAGCAAAGTTGGACCTCAAATTGTACATAACTCACACAATATGCTGCAGATCGATATATACGATCGTTCAACCACACATATTTATATATCCAACTAGCCGCAATTTAATGCATTTGTTTCATTTGCTTCGATATGCATAACACGTACTCACGAGCTGCCTTCTGCGTTTCTATTGCTCGATGAACGAAGCATACTAATCAGCCGTTGTAATTCTATAGCTGGAAGAGATACAAGCTAAATATGGTTATCAGTGAAGACCGCTTGATTTTCTACAAAATGGTGCAACAACATTTTGCACCCATCCCAATCCGATCAATTTAACAGTATCTCAAGATAAGTTGGAGACTTGTGATTTGGTATTCAATTTTCAATTTTATCTATTTATATATATACAACAATTATTTAAGAACGAATCGTACGAATAGAATAGTTTTCTAATCTGATTGTACTTCAAATTGAACAGACCAGAAGAAACCTTGGTACTTGGTATGCCTGGTAATTTCACTAACCAGCGCTCGTATTCATCGATACTTGGCGGTCTGATGTGTCTGGCAAGCTTGTAGTGCAAATTTAAACATCAAATTGATTTGGACATGAACGAAATCTATAACAGTGGACGGCAACAGCAACAATTGCAATTGTCTGCGGCACGTTATCAGCAATAAAAGCAACAAGAGCAACAACAACAAAAACAACAACAACGGGCTGAAGAGATAAAGCTAAAGTGTTTACGATCTGTTTAATGTTGTGCTCGAATCGCAACCACGAAGCACAAACACAGAGCAGCGAGCAGCCAGCAGAGAGCAGACGAAGCTGCATGTTGCAAGTCCATGCCATTGTCCATATTTCAACTGGCGGCTGCAGTCAGTGGGGCTCTGTGCCGATCTGGAAAAACTTGTAACCTTGCAGCCTTGTCATCATCATCATCATCATCATCATCATCATCATCATCATCACTATCATCGTCAACATGCAGAGGTTGGCAGGCAACGGAACGACCATACAACGATTCACCAGCGGATCGGGCGAACGAACGAACGAACGGACGAGCGGACGAGCGGACGAGCAGACGAGCGGACGACCCACCGAACAACCGTGCAAATCTTGTTGGCATTTTTCAACCATTTCCTTTTTGTGGCAACAACTCTATGCGGCAGCATTGTGTGTGTGTGTGGCTTGCTGCTAAAATTATGTTCGATATCAATTTCGCGTGGACACATGCCAAAAGACACGCAACGCCACCAAACACGCGCACCACATTTCTACGTCTTTTTCTCAGTCGCCCTCCTTCTGTCCATCTCTTTCTTTCTATATATATATATATATCTATCTTCTTCTTTCTCTCCATATATACGTATATGTATATCTATCTCTTTCACTGACCGGATCGCGGTGCAATGCATCGTAATGGAATGGGATCGGCATGGGGTTTGGCATGTGTTTTTGTTTTGTGGTTTGTCCAAATAAAATACACACACAGACACAGATACACACACACACACACACACATGGAAATGTCAGCGTAGTGTAATTGAAAATCGCTAGACGCGATTCGTAGCTAGCTTCTAAAGTTGAGAATTTGCCAAAGCCGTTGTTGTTGTTCTTGCTGTTGGGGTCTGCTTTACCTGTACTGCCCTCTATAAAACCCCGGCCAGTAGGAAGTAATTACGGTATGTGGATCGCACAGCAAAGCAACTTCAACTTCAACTTCAAATTCAGCTTCAACTGCTCTAAAATTAGCGTACGCGTTGGGTAAATACTCACTTTATAAATTTGTGCGTGTTCTGTCTTTCCTACGGTTGTTGCTCTCGTTGTTATTGCAGCAGTTATAGTTGTTGTTGTCGTAGTAGTAGCAGTAGTAGTTGTTGGCTCAGTTTGGTTTTGGTATTCCGCCTGGGGCCATGGATATTTTTTATAGTACCGACGTGGGCGTGTCGCAGCCAGTGGGAAGTGGCCAAGTGGCTAAGTAGTAAGAATGCCAACGCACTTTGATTGGCTCTTTGTCCAAATATCGAGCAGTAGCCATCAAATGAGTAAGTTGTCTCAAAATGTTGATTCCTCATATCTGGAGGCAGCTCCAATGTTCGGCTGTACCAGTGCTGTGATCTGTGGGCTGGCATGGACATAGGAAGTAGTGGCTACTTGTCATTTAATGTTAACAATTGCAACATTTTGTCGCGATCTCTTTGCAGGTGTTGTCCATATTTGCATGGGGATCTTGAGAGCAGAGCAATACTTTCGTATTTATTTGTTAGTTTTATTTTAGAATAGGTCTTGTATTTTTTAAAGAGTGCTGAAAAAATAAAACGATTATTTTGTAGTATTGATAATATAAGCTAATAGAGCATAAATTAATAATTATATATATATTTATATGGCAAAAAACGTATTTCTGTTTGATTGTTTTCAAAACTCAATACAACTATTCTCTTCGTATTTAATCAAATGAATAGTTTATTGTTGCTACGCATCACATTCATGCGGTATGGTAATATATCAATGGACAGTACCCAAATCTGGTATTTTAATTAACAGATAGCAATTCGAACAGTTAAATTAAGATATATATTTTTTTTTATGAAATTATATGTAAATGCATAAATCTATAAGCTGCAACGCTCTTGTGATAGCCCCGGCACAAGCGTGTAAATTTAAATTCAAAGCGCTGTTAACCACTAACAGCGTATACCCCGGGCATTATATAATACAAGTTCTCAGGAATATTTTAGTCTGCGGCAGCCAGGTGAATCACGAGCAATACTCGTATATTAACATTGAGCTCATTAACATAAATCAGTCAATTTTACTCCAAGCCATCGTCTATATGCACACAACATTGTAGCAGTGGAAGTAGTTGTAGTACTGCTACCAGCTTTGTGCGCTTTGCGAGTGTGCAGAGCATGGCGAAAGACAGATATTCGTATATAGGTCAGTTTGGCGAGGAGCCGCTAAAGCACGCCCCACATGCACGTACACGTTGAGATACATACATAGATCCGTTGCACACAACCCCCCCTTGGGCCAGCTGTGCTGCACGCTTTGAACGTTACAGTATTTCATGGTCATTCATTTTGGCCATTTTGGTTAGCCATATATTTAGGCGGCTCAATGCGCTAATAAAGTGCTCAAAAGTGCGCTTCAGTCAAGCACAGGTGTGTTGCACTGTGTGTCTGTGTGTGCGTGCAGCACATGCATAACCATGCATCCATAACTCTTAAATGATGAGTGCCTCAGTTGAAGCTGTAGCCGAAGCCGAAGCCGAAGTCAAAGTCACTGCCATGTCGGCAGCTTGGGCATTTTTGCTTTTATCTCAGAGCGCTGAGCGCAAGCGTAGAACATTTTAGATATCTGTGGCAAATGCATAAAATCTTATAATTTGCGCACGTGTTAATCAGACATTGTCCGGCACGGAATTCTAGCGCCAAGCGAGCTAACAAACACTCCCCAGTTGCCAGGTTGCTAGCTTGCCAGGGTACTTGGTACCTGCAGCATCACAAATTTAGATGGTTCTTTGCCACAGGAAAACACATAGAAAAACAACAACAACAAGAACAATAACAAAAAGCTGTAGAGAAGAACGCTTGCTTGGACATTGCATGGCTTGGTAACAATTTTAATCTAATGATGTGCTCATATTTAAGTTAGCTGAAATGCTTTTAGTGCACAACTCAAGCCTTAAGCAATCACGTCCATATTTGTATACCCTCCCAGTTAAAACAGTCCAATTCTTTAGAAAAGGTTCTAAAATATTAAAATATACTCCAAAATTAAAGATAAATTAAAAAATTAAATTATATACAAAATGTGTACATAAAATAAAATCTAGATTTAAAGTAAATCATATGAAAAGGATTGGTGAAACCAAGAAAAACTCAATTAGACCAGTAAGGCGCTAAGAATATATATAAATATACATATATATGTGGTCTTCCAACATTATTAGAGAGGGAGAGAGAAAAACAGAGTTTGGGTACGTGGCTACAGGGTATCTGTTGGTTGATGCAGTCGCAAGCTTCCTTTGGCCTGTTACTGGTGTTGTATTTGCTCAGGTGCCCAGTCAGGTGCTGGGGCTTGGTTCTCGGACCGCATGCTGTTGCATTTAATGATTGCACGCCTTGACTTTGGCAATAAAACAAATTTGTGCCCATAATTTTTGAAATTCAAATAACAAATGCTGCAGTTGCTGCAGCAACAATCGCAGCAACCGGGGACAACTTTTGCCAAATGGCCAATGCGATGTCGCCTCTCCGATTTTTGCGAGTCTGTTTTTTTTTTTTCATTTTTTTTCTGCAACTTGTTTGCATTGAAAATTTATTGTTACGCAGTTTGGCCACTGAAATGACCGGAGTCAGCAAGCCGCCAATCCGTAGAGTCGATGGAAGCTCTTGAGGCGAGCGCGCGTTTGGCTTCTTGGCCAAACGATTTATGGCATTGCTGCAATTGTTGCCAACTGTAAATGCTGCGGCAAACAAGTCAATTGAATTTATTTCGTTTATAAATTGCCTCGTCGCAAAAAGCAGCAGCAGCAGCAGCAACAGCAGCAGCAGCAGCAGCAACAGCAGCAGCAGCAGCAGCAACAGCAGCAGCAGCAGCAGCAGCAGCAGCAGCAGCAGCAGCGGCAGCTGCTGCATGCAACTGCTGGCCAACGCCTCAAGTGTCAATTGTCTTGCTGCTTGATAGTTGCAAGTTGTTACTGGTGTTGTTGCTGTTGCTGTTGTAGCTATTGTTGCTCCTTGGCAGTTGCAGCTGATTGAATGCACACGCGTTGCCAAGACAAATCACTGAACGATTTGACAACAGACACACAAATCTCTAGCGCCCAAAAACACTCGCAAATCTTGCGCAAATCTATGCAGTCGCTTCTGCTGCTTCCTCTTCTTCTTTGTCCAATGCTGATGCTGATGCTGATGTTGCTGCTGCTGCTTCTTTTACTTCTTTTTTCTTAGGGGAACTCAAGTTTTGCAGCTGTGCCACACGGTGCGCGTGATTTACGCTTTTTCCGCTTGCTGTTTGTTGGTTTCTTGTTTGTTGTTTGCTGTTTGTCGCTGTCTTGTCGCGTTGTTTAGTTGTTTCGTTGTTGTCTCTGTTTATATTTGTGGCCATCCAAAAGTCAACATAATGCAATTTGCATATGATTCAAAACCGAAAAAATAAAAACAACAACGCTTCCTTTCACAAAAACCTGGAACTTTCAAATTGCGAGCACAACACACGCACACATTGACAGAAATTGGCGCAAAAAGACCTTTGAATTTCCTTGCTCATGAACAAAAGACTTAGGCAACGAACTTGCTTTCACAACAAACTCACACACGCACGCACACCGTAACCAGTAGAGTCAAGCGCCTCATAACAAATTATTGATTTATTGTTAAAAACATATGCACATATAAAAAAGCCACACACACAAATTGAGCTGTTGTTGCCACATCATAGCAACATGAGTTTTTATTATACAGTTGACAGCCAAATTTATTTTGAAGAACTTGTCTCATAAAATGTGTGTGGCTCGACTTATGCTCATCTGCATTATGAGTTTTATGTCTGGCTGCATAAAATGCCCTATGCTTTCTATGCTTTCTGTTCCTACAATAAACTCGGATGTGATGATTCTTTTCCAAGTTATTAAAACTACAACGCTTGCGTATGTGGCAACTGAACGCTTCAATCGCTGAAGAATTCTTGAAAGATTAGATGATTTTTCCATAAGCCACATGAAGGCGATTTTTCAGTTAGTTTCTAGTACTGAAAATAGAGTATCGCATAGTCGTCAGATGGCGACTAGAACGTTTAAATTTGTTTGATTCTGTTGGCCTCTGGAGGCCAATTTGTCTGGGACGATCGTAAAATTTTTAAGTGCCATACAATTAGTCATGACATTTGTCATAAAAAACATTCGAAAAATGGCCCTGCATAAAATCAGTGTGTGTGTGTGTGTGTGAGTGTGAGTGTGTGTGTGCAGTATGTGTTTTCTTAATGGACGCACTTGTTTACTTAATGTGTGTGTGGGGGGAAGGGTCTTAACTAAAATCAAGCTATATCCTCGCAGGATAAGTGAGAAAAGTAAGAAGTAGGCATATGCACAGTTAGTCTTAACAGTATGCATACCTAAAGTAACGCAATAAATGGTAATATAATTTTAGGCATTTATTTGCTATGTTTTACGCAAATTATTCAATTGCAGCTCAGTTTATCTATCGGAAGGTGTGCAGAAGTAGATCACCATATAAAGCGGCCCGGTTATTCTGCACATTTACTGCAAATTTGATAAAAATGTTAGCAGTTTTGCTACATTTGTACCACATGTGACCAACTCGTATTGCAAAACCAATCATTATTGAATGAATTTTGAATAGCTTTATAGAGCTATTTTTTGTTCCAGTTGTTCAAGTATTTGTTGTTGCCTTTGCTGCTGCTTTCAATGGCAACTGTTGCTCGAACGCATATCAGAAATGCCAGCGAGTGACGTATTGACGCAGCATGATACACGATATTGCGGTAACAATTACACACAATATTTAACTAGGCGATAGAACGCTGGACATATGGATGAATGGATGGAATGGATGGACGGATAGATAGAAAGATGTATACCATATATCTATATATAGTATGAGAAGTTAACAATGACAATGACAACTTGGTGCGTCAGCTCACGTACGCAATTGCGTTGATGATTGGAAAACGAAAGAAAATGCCAAGCGATCAACAATTCTGAAGTTTTCCGCCCCGTTGACAACGCCCGTTCAAAGATAGAAAGAGAGGGGGAGAGAGTGCGAGTAAAGTGTGATGAGTCGCATTGTCGGTTGTCTTAAGTCCAAGTTGGAATTGAAGTTGGAGTTCGAGTCGCACACATAGCTCCACATAGTTCATTCTGGCAGCAGGCAACAACTGTGTGGCAGTTCCACAAAAGTGATTGATTACAATCGAAATGCGGCGCAGAGCAAAATGCATGCGGCCAAAGCGATCAATTAAAACGACTGATGATGATCAATTATCGGGGCAAACGAAGAAGCTCGAAGATAAAGAAGAGCAAATGCCACAATTCCAATACCAATACCAATACCAGTACCAATACCAATACCAATGCCAATCCCAACCGTCCAAGTCATGATGCGTGTGCAACAGCTGCCGCCGCACTTGATTCAAAGTCAAAGCAAATGTCTATGGGAAGGATGACGATGACGATGCGAATGACTTTTGTGTTCGCGTTCGGCTTTAGCCTTAGCTCTCCAACTACAGCTACAGCTACAGCTTCAGCCTACAGTCAGCGTCAGCGTCAGCGTCATCGTTATCATCTCATTCTTATTCTGCTGCTTGTCATTGTCGCTGTGTTCTTGTTTTTTGCTGTTGCTGCAATCATTTTAACACATCATAAAGCGGCTTAAACTGTTTGCCTTGATCTTTGTTTGACGCCCGCCTCGATTGCCACACCTCCCCACCCCTCCCGTCCAAAAACATTATATAATCGGTTCACTACACGGATATCACATTTGAGAAAAGTTGCATTGCTTTAGGTTAAATTAAAAAAAAAAACCGTTGAAACTAGGCTTGCCAATGCAAGTGCATTTATATATAAAAGTCTGCGAAATATTTTCAAAATGAACTCTGCCAACTTCAATTAACCTTACAATTCATATGACATTGTTTTCTTTCTATTGAAAAATTTGCATGTCCAAACTTTCCGCAGTCAAAGAATTATCAAAACTTAAGCAATTTTAAAAAGCAATGCCTTTTCTTTAACACAATTTGACCTCTACATAAAAATAGCATTTACATTTGGCAACAAGTTGTTTGCTCGAAATTCATTTACGATGTGTGGCTCCAAAAAGTATGATTTTAATGATTTGGCCCCTTAATTTCCATTAGAATTAAATTAAATGGTTAATATTCGAAACAATGCAAAGTGCATTCGAGTGTTTGATATTGTGATTTAAAGTAATTTACTTGCCGCCGAGTCGCAATTTGAGCAGATGATCAAACGGAGCGAATTCATTTGAACTGGATTATTTGGCAGCGAGCGGATTGAACGTTGAAAAGCGAGTTATTAGCTTTAATTAGATTTGCCTGTAAGCCATCAGCTTTTTTGCCATTGGCATTTGGCTCACTTATTTTAGCTATTTGCCAGCCATTGAATTCTCAGTGGCAAGTTCAGAAATCGAAGTCAAGAGGCTCCACAAATTTCCATTAGAGCTGGCCGAGCTTAGCTGTCAATTAAGGCGCTTCCACTTGGCTCTATCCGCGGCTTCGACTAGCCAAAAGACTCTGTTCGCATTTAAGGCTAATTAGCATAGCTAGCCGCTGTCTTCCACCTCAGTATTAGTCTGGACACGGGTCTCGTTCTGTATTGATCTCAGCCAAAAAAAAAAAAAGAGAGAAAAAACAAACCGGAGCAATAAACACAGACATCAATGGCCCGCAAGCAGTTTTGGAGGCTTTTTGCAGATTGCGACCAGATGCGGGGCCCAATAAATAATAATTCGATTGCAATGGCAAAACTGGTAGAGAGCAAATAATGTAAATGTCGAGTAATCCTCCAATCTACCCATCTACAGTTCTACCCAAAGTCCGCACTGGAACTGCGTCGTATACATATTTGCCACGGCGACAAATGCAAATGCCCCAACTTAAGCGACAGCAGCGGGGCTGGGTGGGGGTGCACATATTTGCCCAGAGACCCAGAGCAATCAATAATCCAGAAATTCAGCAGCCACGGTCTCGGAGTCGATGTCGCTGCCGCTGCTGCTGCCGCTGCCGCTGCATGTTAGATCCGGCAATGGCAATGACCAAAAACCTGTTCGTAATGTTCCACCCAACGGGCTGCACATTAGGCGGCCAGCCAACCACTTCTCAAGCGGTGTATCCTTTGGAATAGTGTACCAGAGATTGTGAGGGAGGGGGCTAAGGGGAAGCGGCAGTTTGTTGCATCTTTAAAAATAGCCACAACACAGACCCAACAAACAAACAAGTCACGGCCAGAATCATGGCCCAGGCCAAAGCCGCAGCAAGGCTAACAGCGCAACACAGCAGACAAAGACAGCTAGAGTCAGCGAGAGGCACAGAGAGGCAGAGAGAACGAGAGAGAGCGAAACAGAGAGAGAGAGAGAGAGCGAAACAGAGAGAGAGAGAGAGAGAGAGAGAGAGAGAGCGCAGGAATGTTGCAATCGTCTTTCAATGTTTCATGAGCGAACATTCCTGTTTCTGTGGGCCAGTTCGGCGCATTAGAAGCGTCGCCTGACGTTGATTGAAAAACACACAGCCAATAATTAAAATACCCAAATGCAAATAGGAAGGCAGGCAGATCAAGCACAAAATTAGACTTACAAATGCTCTTTATGAGTCAGAGCATTCACAAATCAGAATTATCATTTCGAAAATTTTAAGCTGAAATCAAACAAATTTAAAATAGTTTCTATAATACCATCATACGGAGAACCGATGAGATGTCTCAGATTTATTAAAAGTGCTCGAATTTTTAGGAAAACTTTCCAGAGTTTTAAATACTTGGCAGTTCTTATCTAACATTTTTCCAGCATGTGATAAATACTGCCTAAAATAAACATGGACAACGAGTTGGGCAAACAGCAGGCGCTGGCAGAAAAAAAAACGAAACAAAATAAAAATTGGAAAAAAGCGAACTAAAAACGAAGAACAGAAATTATAATAATAATAAAACGAATTGAAAACCGGAATTTCCTGATCCTGTTGTCTGTGGCCCAACTGTGATTCCTTTTTTATTATTTTTTTAGCGAAGTTCGCTTGCCGCAGATGTTCATCGGCTTTTGGCTTTGGCTGTGGCTGTGGCTGTGGCTATAAATGCGGCCTTCCTTGGTACTTATTCTTTTGCTTCTTCTTCGACTTCTTGTTCTTATTCTTCTGCCACACGACTAACAGAGCTCATTGCTGGACTCTATGTAAGGCATTGGGTTTGGCTATTGCCGACGCTGTTTGCTCTGCCTGCTGCCCCTTTTCGCTTTCTGCTGTCGCCTCTTGCAACACGGGCCAAATCATTCTCTTCGCATAATGCTCTTCGTCTCCAGCTATTGTCGCGTCGTCGCTATGCAAATTTCATTACATTTTACAGCTTGTAATCGTATTGATGGATTCTCTTAGTGTTGTGTAAATTATAACGTGTAAAGTAAGTGTTTTCAGATTATAAATGCATGTTATTGCAGCTTAAACTGTACATCAGTTTGTACAATAATAGGCCTTTAAATATTTAATCTGGATTCAATCTTATCGGCTGATAGAAACAAGAGAAACAAACGTGAATCAAAGCTTAAATGGGCACATCACGATTAAAATGAAATATGCGAATGGCTTTCATGCAAACGGTGTTGTGCTCAATTAAAAATTTGTTGAAATATTTTTCATCCATTTCGATTTTAGTCGTGGATGTATGCTAGTCGGGCACACCAGACTCTTATCTTTAATCAGGCATTATTATTTGAACTGCTCAATCCGCTAATTTGAACGACACTTAAATTTATGAGCTACCAGCTACCAGCACCTGCACGCAGTGGTTGTGCATATGAATATCATGTAAAGTAATAGGCCCGGCCAATGTGAGTGCATTTCATGTGGAGCGATCACAAGTTATTTGTTAGCGGCTGCTGCCGAGCTGCCATCTTTACTCATCTTGCATAATGAGCTGGCAGCCAGACTGCCTCCTGGCTGTCTCCGCGTTCCATTGCTACCATCTAGGCTAAAAGTGTGAATAGCCCGATTGGGAATGACAACTTGCGTTACGGTGATCATTCAACTTGTTTGGTGGCTATCGAGAAATTCTAGCGCATCACCTCCTTAAGTGCTGGCATTTTATTATCTCTTGATATTACCACTTAATCGTACTTCTCTCGTTAATACATTTGGAATCCAGCAACAGCAAAAGACATAATCTTACTGTCACTGGCATCACCTTGCACTTTTTTGTGATTCTTTATTATCAAATGTAAATGTACTTTTGTACTTATGAATTCTTCCTGACATTCCTTAAATAGTAAGGACTATTGAGATAAATTCCCAAAAACCTTTATATCGAATTTCCAATTAATTATTCATAGTCATTTAATAAAATATCCCACAAATATATTTCCTTAAATTTGCTAGATATTTCTAATGGTACTCAATATTAATATCTTTATCGATTGGTTTCTCTCTTTCTTCGTCTCTCATTTTAATCGCAAATTCTTTTTAGTAGTTGAAGTTACGTATTTTATTTTCTTTTTTTTTTTGGTTTTGAATTAATGAATTGCATTTTGAGTGCGTTTTAATTAAGTATTAGATAATGACAGATGGCTGAAGGGAGGTTAGTACCAGCATAGCCAAAGCAACTTCAAATCATTTTTCATGGCCCAAACACAGAGCGACTAAGGGAGCGGAAGAGACGGTCTAATAAAAAGCCATTAAGGCAAGTTCAGGCAGGTCATGTGACTCAGAGACCAAAGCTCCCAAGAGTGCTCCCTCCAGTCTGGCAGTCTGGCAGTCTGGAGCGCCCTGGCCAATGCTTCGTATACTTCTGCTTCGACTTCATCGTCTTCATTTCGGGGCCATAAATCAGCGAAATTAGAAATGCCATCAACACTAACAGCAAATCACATTTTTGCTGATGTGCAGCAAATGCAATTTTCAAATATTTTTGAACACGCCCCAAAATGCCAGAATTTCGCAGACGTTGCCTTGTCCATAAGGCAGTTGAAGAAGAAGAAGACGCAAAAGAAAGAAAAAATCTGTGGATTCAACACGAAAGACGCAATCGCTTGTCTGGTGTTGCGTCTGCTGCGTCTGGCCGCTTGTGCCCCTGCTCCCTGCTCCCATCTGTAAGCTGTTGTGCGCCCTTCGTTCGTCTGTGGCATGCGGCAAATAATATTTATATATTTTTTTTTTAAGGAGCCACAATGTTTTCTGCTCCTCTCACAATTTTTTGCTACTCTTTATCTTTTGCCTCCTTCTCTTACTCTCTCTCTCTCTCTCTCTCTCTCTTTCTCTCGCTCTCTTTCTCTCTCTGCGGTCTCGGAAAGCAACTGTATTTGAAAAGGAAAAGGGAGAAACCAGTTTTCAGTTTTTTTTTGCCTTTTATTTTTTCTTATTTGCTGTTCAACTTCATTTTCCTTTTTGGAATTTGCGTTAAATGTTTTTTTCTCCTTTTTTTGCTGCCTTTATTAATGCTTTGGCTGCTGCTGCTCCTTCTTCTTCGTCGTCTTCCTTCTTCTGTTGCTCTGCTGCTTTTTATTGTTGCCTCCATCACACAAATATTTGCATTGCAACTTTAGCGCGCTTGTTTTGATGACATCGCGCATGCGCCTAGGATCCAGTGCTAATAGTGGAATAGAAATACTTGGGATTCAGCAAGATGCATTATCTTACAATCTGCCAACGGCTGTTTTAAATGCCAATGCAAGCAAGGCTGTTGAATAATCAGCCTCGTTTCGAACGTAAATCATAATTTATCAATATACCATTAATTGCTGCGCATTTTCCCAATTTCTCGACACAATCGGACCAAATAAAAGAAAAAAACCCCAAAAACACCCCGTCGCACACATCCGCCTACCTTTCAGAACTGATAATCAACATTAATATTTGCAAAATGAATTGGGTCAAGTGAGTGGCTCAGACAGTCGGCGACAATGGCCGGAACATCACGTAATGCTGGCACTTAATCCAATCCATCTACGCAGCCACCTGTCTATATAAAAAATATTCATATGGATGTGCACACAGATCTAACTATGTATTGGAATATGCTAATGAAATGTTCGTGTTCATATCGAGAATTCAAATGAAATTGAATGAAGCGATCACCTTACCACGCCCCTTGTCTTGTCATGCCTCAGCGTTCAACTGTAAATGTTGTACTATAATCAAAAACAATTTTGGTTTTGTTATCTTTTACTTTGATTATTTTTTTTTTTTTTTACCAGGTGAGAACAAATAGAAAACAAAACAATTGGCTATTAGCATAATGTTGCCATAAATTTCGGACCTAGGAGCTAAAGGGGGCACATAGGCATTTGCAAAGAATGCGACATCGCATGGAAAATGAACATGCCAAGCGTGTGCCTCTTTGGCTTCCCCTGCCCCATCGAACTATGCGCAAGCCCGACTGTGGCTATGACTTCGAATAGCTCTGATCGAATACCAAAAACAAAAGGAACTTCCAGTGAATGGAAGCTGCAATGCAGATTAACCAACCAGAAGTTATACCCTGTATCCAATTTGAGCACAATCTGCAACGAAAGCATGACAATCTTTTTAACTTGGGGAGACTCCTTGCCAACGAAATGAACACGGCTCATTCGAATCAGAGTCGTTCTATGACTTGATGATACTCTCTGTGAACCACTTGGAACGGGTACAGGGTATGCACAGTTGTGACAATTCTCTAGCGGAATACTGAAGTAGTAAGTGCTACAAGGAGGGCAATTTCGGGGCTTAGGTAATTGCACTTGACGATAGAGCTTTGCCTCTCTCTCTCAAAGAGTAACAAAGAGTTGTGCGCGTGTGTGTGTGTGTGTGTGTTTTGTGTGTGTGTGTGTGTGTGTGTGTGTGGGTGTTTGTAGGTGTGCCTACTCATGTTACAGTTAGCCGCACTGTGTGTGTGAGTGACTGTTTTACTGTTGGCTGCACTTTTATTTACACATTTTTTAGCGTCATTTTTAATTGCTAATATTTCGCTTACTCGCTCTGTCTTCCCTGCCTCTGCCCCCTCTCTGCCTCTTATTCTCTCTATCTATCTCTTTCTCACTCGCCATCTTATCCAAGTGCAGGCGGAGAGCCCGATTGCAAGCAAAGCAAAAATTGCCATTAAAAGCTCGTTTCAAACAGCCAAGAATTTAATGAAATATTAAGTATACACAGAGCTTGATCAGTCCGTTTAATCGTCTTTTAATACTTTTTATCCCCATTGAAAAAATGATTTTCGACTAAACTTGAATTCTTAAATCTTTTCACAGCTATAACTCATAATACATATACACATATACCCAAAGTTTTATATGAAATAGGATTTTCTGCTTGGATGTGCAAGTTTGCTGTTTGATATGTTGAAATATTGTATTGATGAGCGATTGATTAGCTGATTGGTTTGTATGTTTGTGTTTGGGTTTCTTGCATTTAACATCATTGCAGCAGCGTGACTGTAAGCGTGCTGCATGCAACACAGCAGCAGCTAACAGGCATCTGTCAATATATGGCGCGTGGCAGCCGCTGGCAGCAACCTTGTTTTTGTTGGAGATGCTGTGCTGCTGGTGTTGTTTTTAGCCGGTTGGACTTGAGTCGATTCGTCATTTAAATGATGCCGCTTCCATTGGCAGCACTTAGCGCAACATCAACTTAAATTGCCAAAGCAGCAGCTTGCAACAGGAGCTTGTAATAGCGGCAGCAGCTTCAGCAGCCTCAGCAGCAACAGCAGCAGCCGCATTTGCGACGGTGGAACGTGCCAAGCTAAATTAATTGCTTCGTTAGATGGGCAGGCAAAATGTACTGCCACATGCTTTCGAGTTAACTGTGGCAGTGGTCGAACCGCTTTAGCAAACTTTTTTTACACTTCTGTCGAACGTCGTGTGGAGACTGCCCAAAAGCGATTGACAAATTTCCGAATGCCATTAAGAAAGCGTTGCATGCAAGAAGCATAGCAGTTCATCTCTTATATCCGGGGCCGGGTTGAGCCGGCCCAATAGAGCTGGCCAAAACCGGGGTACCGGGCTACAGCCGTTGGCCTTTGCAATTACGCGAGGTCTGCCAACTGAATAACAGAAGGCAAAAAAAAGCAACAAAGAAAATGGTGGCAAATTTTTCATTTGTTGTGCAAATTTGTTTAAACAATAAACGCGAGACGCAGAACTGTTTCGTTTATAACTTTATCATTTCAGCCGGCTTCACGATAAGCATCAATGGCAGCAATCTGCAACAATCTGTGGCAGTCTGCTCCATGTTGCAGCGGCAGCAGCAGCAGCAGCAGCAGCAGCCTCACTTGGCATTCCACTCGTCTGTGCCTCGTTATTGGTTGCTTAATTAATGATGCAGCTGGCGCTGCTAACAAGCAACAAAGTAAAGCTACAACGCTACAAGCTGCAACTCTCAGACGGACAATCCTAACGCTTAGATAGTCGCTTCTCTTGCCACGCCCATCGGCGCTTGATTTGGGCTTTCCAAATTGCAATCAAGCTACTTATAGTGGGGGGCGTTACTTCACCATCTACTGTTGCTTCTGCCACCCATTCTTCTTTCACTTCTATTATTATTTTGTGAGTGGTTGCAACATTTGTAACTGAACTAACTCACCCACATAAATTACCGGCAAAGAGAAGACTCAAAAGTCGTCGTTGCCATTATCTTTTGCAAAATTGGAAATATCCGAAACGTTTTCAACGAGCTTGTTATTTAGTATCAACTTCAAATTCAATGATTATAATTCAAAGTGCAATTAATTTTCATGTTGATTTAGTTTACTGCTTGCAGAAGTTTGGCAATTATGAATCCATATATAAAATATATGCCATAAATTAATCTATCCGCTTTAATGGATTTTCAAATTGGAGATGCCGCATTTAATGTTTGGGTTCTCACAAAACTTATACCATCTAAAATAAATGAAATCCCCTCGACTAGACTTGATATATTTCATAAGTTACCAAAAAATACCTCTGGAATTCATCATGGAGCAGTCGAAAGCTACTCATCGAGCTATACCGTCATTATAATCTGTAGCAAATCTTTTTTACTCATAGCTATTTATGCTTTTTCTATCAACGTGTCAGATCACTTTTTCCCACTTGTTGCACAGCTTAGAAGCATCAATATGGAATATTCCTAAGAAAAAACATCGACGCTTGATGTGCTGTTGAATTTGCATACGAAAGCGACTGTGCCTTGGACAAAGGTATCAAAATAGCTGAATATTATCTTTTTGTTTATTATATGTAAATGTATATTTGGATATTTTTTTCTTCAAAAATTAAATCAATTTCAAAATGTAACCTGCGTTGCCCTTCATTTTTGTTTTATTTCATTTCATTTCATTTCACTTCACTTCATTTCATGTTGTTATCAGTTTGAAGAGATCGATGATATAGTTCACAAATGGCACACAACAAAAGGGCATAACGATAACAATATAGTATGAAGATAAAAGAGATTGATAATAATACTACTGAAGTTGATGTTGACGATGATGACGATAACGATAATGATGTTGTCGTCAATCTGTTTCTAAATATATTTGGCAAGAATCGCTTTAAATAGCTTAAAGTCAGAGCGCAAAATGTAATTCCGCAGCAAATTGATTGGAAATGGGGGAAGGGATAGGATGGATTTCAATGGGATTGATATTGGGATTTTTTTTTTATTACTATTAGTCGTGTCGTCTTGACAAATGTCAACGAACAGATTGCCTTCCCGAAACAAAAAAAAAACAAAAAAAACAAAAACCAGCCAATGAGCTCAACAAAAGCCGCAAACGTTCGAAAATTGTATTGTTACAAATATATTTTGTTCACAACAAAAGGTGAGACAGCTAGAGGAATAGAGAGAGAGAGAGAGGGAGAGAGAGGGAGCGAGAGCAAATAATTTTGTCAGGTGGATAGAGTCAGACGGCGAGACCTGTCGCCTGTGTCTTTATCAAAGTCGTACGGTACTTTATGTTCATACAACAACAACACCAAATAATAAACGCGTGTAAAGTCCAAAAAGAAGTTTTGGCCCAAAGTTCATGTGTCAGGTGGGAAAAATACACGAACAACAAATCGATCGGCCGCTCTGAGCGTGTGGGGTGGAGAGGGGGGTTTATAGAACTGGCAGCTTGCTTCGTCGGTTTTTTTTTTTTTTTTTTTTTATTTGTGTCGGCATTTTGTTTATTTGTGTATTTTTGAGGCATTTTATTTATGTTTTTCTTTACGCTTCACCGTTAAGCTAACTGCACATTTGCTTTGTCTGCTTATTGGCGCTTATTGTTTTAGTGGATCTCTGACATGATTTGTTTTTCTTCATCGACCTCATCGCCCAGAGAGTTGCCCTACGGCCTACAAAAATGTTTTAATTAAAGACACAACTCTAATCTCTCTGTCGCGCAGTCAATCAACATTCGATTTGGCTAACAGCCTTGCAGCATCTAGTTGTAGTAGTAAATTTAGTTCAGGTGATGCGCTTCATTGAGTTTATCACACCTTTGGTATTGAATGCAATTCGCCGTGCGCCGCTGTTAACCCATCTGAGCTGCTTGGACCTGGAGTTGAAAAGAATGAATCAGTTTAGACCCAATATCGAGTTCTACAACAAGTCGACTAATGGAATTTCTTTGCAGCATTTATGACTGGCCTGGGAAAAGCGGAAGGAATGCAACGGTGAAGACAGAGAGAGAGAGAGAGAGCGAGAGAGAGAGAGCGAGAGAGAGAGAGAGAGAAAGTGGGATAGAATTTGTTAAAGCTCAGTCGAGTTGACAACTCTAATTGTATACGGTGGCATGCAGCGTGGTACAGTTGTGTTGCACTGTGTCTAGTGAATTGATAACACAATTGCCATTGAATGCGGCAACCTGTTGCCACCGATGCCTCCCATTGCAGCGTGGTGGCCGGATTAGGCCAGTCCGATCGGCCACAAGCAGTTTTCGGACTTGCTATTTTGGCCAGGTAGTTAGCAGCCTGGAAACCGTTTTAATGAGCCATCAAACGCAGCAGCAGCCGTCTAATCATTGTTTATGTTTATGACGACTAACTCAAAGCACCACAAAGCGGCCAACAGTTGCAACAGCTGCTGCTGCTTTTGTTGTTGCTAATGCCAGTGGCAAGTGGCAAGTGGCATGTGGCAAGCATTACGCACTTGAGCCGAGAGTCGAGCGTTGTGCTTAAAGTGTGGATATGGAGTCTGTTGCGAGTCTGTTGCAAGTTTTCCCAGTGCGGCCTTCCTTCCTTCCTTCCATGCAAGTGAAATTTATGCAAATGGCCTGGCTCGCAATTCGTTTGCATTGGGCTTTTGCGCAATTACTTGGCCAAACTCGCGGACAGACAGACGCGTCGGAGGCGTCACCTGCTGTGTGGCATTCGATTGAACTCAAGTGTGCCACTTACGTCGGATAACCAAGCGCACCACACTCAACGACGATTGCAACGAACACGTGACAACGCCAGCGGGTGGCCAAATTGAAATTGAAAAGCGTTCGAAATTGAAATGCGCTTCCAGCACCAATAAAAGCAACAACGACAACAGCCAACGACAAGCAACTGGCAATGCAAATAACAAGAACAAGTAATGCATTTGTGGGTGGTGCCAGACACAGTGGTGCACTGGCTGTTTGCATTGCTTATCGTATGAATACAATCATGAATCATCAGCTTATGTGCATTTCTGATCACTCAATCACCAATCAGGTAATGGAATCAAAACAATATTTAAAAGTACAAATTGCATATAATGCAAATCTTCAGGTTGAGGTGTATCTACTACTTAACCGGGTCGTTATATATTACAACAGTTTGCTCTGATTTTTCCATAGGCTAAACATATATAATTTCATGTTCAGTTGTACCGATGGTAGTCAAAATAAAGTTGCAAGCAACTTTTGATTGGTTTCTTACCACTGTGCGAGGCCACACAACGGCATTTGAGGCTCAGCTCAATGTAAATTCTGGCAACTGAAGTGTCGACATATCGAGGCTAGCATTCAAATGGGATTTTGCTAACCCCCCACACCCCCTCCTTCCGGCAAACTCCAAACTTTGGGGCAATGCACGCGCCAAGGCTTTTCCTCGCATCAAACCGCTAATTGATGTGAGGCATTCGAAAACTAGCATTTGAAACGCACGCCAGACGCAGGTGACCCGACTCCAAAAGTGCAACGTGATGTCGAGAAAAAAGTTCCTCTAGAAAAAAGTTATACAAAAAAGTGTGTGGTTTTTGTAGTTGTCTGCACATGGGGCGTGCCAGATTTTGATAAGGCGTTCGACGAGACCAAAAAGCGGGCAACAAAATGCGTTTAAAATAAATATGCATTTAAAATGTGCGCTCAACACGCAGATGAGTATGGATAAAAATAACACAAAACTAAATGAAATTCGAGTTAATACATCAACTACTTATGAGAAAGAGACTCGTTGTTATTTTTGCTTAATTTGCTGTGCGAGCTGATTAATCTTTATAGCGGACAGGCTCCACACAATGGGCCTCAATGTCCAAAATGGGTATAAAAATTTACGACGCCAAATTGGTGAAGGAAGCAGCAGGCTCATTTTTTACGTTTCTTTTTTTTTCATCTTGACGAGAGATTGTGAAGATTCGAGAAACACAATTCGTTGCTTGTAAATCGCTTTTTTTCGCAGCTGAATTCTTAATGCTCGTTGTCGAATTGTCGTTGCTTGTTGCTAACTATTTAGATTTAAAGCTGGTTTCTAGTCGATACCCGCAAATCATAAATTATAGTTACTAACTGGTTAACTGGTTACTTAAAATTTACTGCTTGCAATTTGAACATTGGCAGAAAAACCAGAAGCAGGGCAAGTTATAATATATGTTAGGAGAATGGAAAGAGTTGTAGGGCAGCGAGTATTATACAGTCAAATCAATATCAAATCCCGTTTGATGCTCAGCACTACTGTTTTCAGTTTCGATGCCGAGATGCCATCCCGATCCAGTGATGCATAAGATCACCGGGCAACTGCATGTGAAATGGAAGGCAACACATGTTGAGCGATCTAAGTTTCATGGTATTCATCTGCTGTCGTCGTTATGCATTCAGATTTCTTTCTGGGGAAAATATGCCAACAGTAGAATTTTGCCTCAGCTCTGCAGATGCATCAACTCAACCGTGTTTCTCAGGATACGTTGTCCTGCGAATACCCACCATATCCATGCAACAGCCATAGCACTAGCCTCAATTCTACAGAGATAATATATATAATATAATATATAATATAATATTTAAGATATAATATATAAGCAACAAACTGGATTCAAGAACTTTCATTACCGACTACTGTGAGTTTTTGCTACGATTTTGACTCATTGGCTCGTGACTTTGGTTAATGTTGATTCACTGCAAAGATTCAACAATGTCATTACTCAGAGCTTGTACGTTGATTTGCTGATTTAATTGTTTAATTATAGAAAATCATTTCAAATGAACGATTAGCCAGCAGCAGTCATTGCAAGCGGGAGCTAAAAACAGACTCACTCAAATTTTATGTGGTCCCAAAGCCATTGAAGGGTTGCTTGCATTTGAATGGGCCTCTTCGAATTCAGCTAATGATTGTCAACAGTGGACACAACATGACATGACACGACACCTCCAGCAGCAGCAGCAGCAGCAGCAGCATCAAAATCAGCATAAGCAGCAACTGCTCAATATTCCAATGCTCCGTGGATTATTACGAAATTGTGCCGCTAACTTTTTTACTGTCTTGTGAATTTTCATTTAGTTCGCCAAGCTGTGCAACAATTCATTTCAAATAATTACCATATAATGTTGTTCATATTGTACAGCAAGAGTATTTAAGCATTGGCTTCCTCTCTGCTGTTAATATGAGTTTAAATGGTTTACGACTTGGGAGTGCTTGTGCAAAGTAATTTCAAGATTAAAGCAACGGCATATCTAACCATCAATGGTGCAAATTGTTGGCCAAGACCCCCAAGTTCTTGGACTCTATCAGTCTCTCAGTTTCTTCTCCATCTGCCAGATTGACTTTTCCGGGCTGCAATCAGCGTTCAATTGATGGATCTTTGCAATCTCTGAGCATATGATCAGCGTGTCACATTGCGGCCAGCATTGACAATATAACTATATACAACATTTACGATTTACAGTTGCAGCATCCACAGCAAACGGCTCACGCCACAGAGCAGAAACAACACTTGAGAATGATTCACGTATGCGATGCAAAACTACATTTTTGTTTGCCTACAAACAAAGGCTGAATTCAAATTCACCCCCCAAAAAACTTACCTCTGCTGTATCTCTTACATCTTCTTCTCTACCTGGCCAAGGGACCAAGGGCCTGGAGGTGAACAACAAGTTGAATAAATGCCATCAAGCACCACCCGTTGCGCTGGTGCGCGCATTTTGTTAAGCAATTTATTAAGTTATTGATTTTGTCAGAAAATTGGGATGGATCTCAATTAATTTTGTAATTCTAGTGCCGACAGCAGCAGCAGCAGCAGCAGCAACAATAATAACGACAACAAACAACAACTTGATATTTTTAACTTAACGGCATTTTGTGTGTGATATGTTTATCCACGTTTATTTATGCAGTTTGTTGATGAAATCAAATTAATTTATCGATTTTGTCATTAATGTGATTTCCTTTCAGCGACATGTTTTCTTCTCGTCTTTTCCACTGCCTCTTGTGGGCAGGCGGGCATGTTCACTTCGACAGCACGTTGGTAACCAAAAAATGATTTTTTATTTATTTTTTTTTAACATGCACGCACATGCTTAATGGTGAATAGAATTTAGCTTTAAGCCATTAATTTACCATTAATTTTTACTCGCTTTTCGTCAAATGTTTTGCATCAACAATTACCAAGTTGTGAGAGTATTTCATTTGTTGGCTTTTCTATTTTGACATTTTCTTAGTGGCTCGATTGTTCGTCTCTTTCTGTTCATCCATCTCTTTTTCATTGCTTGTTCTTTTGTTTGTTTTGTTGTGTTTTATTTGCTTAAGCCCCGCCACAGGTGGCAATTGCCATGCGCATCAACTTACAGGCAGTCAGGTACCTGCAGCATAGGATAAGAGGGGGGAGCGGAGGGGGAACGCTGCCAAATTTGAGGAACGCTGTCGATCGGAAGTTAGTTCACCATTTACGACAACTGTCAACGTTCTGCATATTAATTATGAGCTTTTTTGTTTCTTGTTTTTTGTTTGTTTGTTTTTTAATTTTTTTTGTTTATACAGTCAGTGAAGTCGGTCCAAAGACTGTGCACTTCCTGTGCCCCCGGCTTTTTCCCTCCTGCCTGTTTCGCCCCCCTTGGGCACTTGGAAATTGTGTCACGCGACACGTATCAGAATTAGTTCGCCAACTGAAGTCGAGGCGTTCGAGACGACGAATTCGGAATTGGGAATCGTTTTGTAGGCATCGAAATCGGCATCGAAGTCGACAACGCATTCAATATGCGCACATTGTGCCAGTTACTGACTTGAGTGGCATTTAGTCATAATCAAAGTCTTTTCACTTATTGTTTATTATTTACTCGTATGGGCTAATGCACTTGACTTAATATACCCTGCACTGGGCGACACGAGCAGAACGGGTCGGCAGCTTCTGCGATCAGTGAAAAATCAGTTGATTTGAAATATAATGTGTATTAAATAGTTCACAAGCTGAAATTTGATCGAAGTTAAAACAATTTAATTGATATATATTCGTAGGATAGATCCAAGTCGTGCAATCCATGCGATAATCAAGCGACCTTCTGTCAGTCGTCGTGGAGTTCGTTGTTTCCAGCCGGCGGCGGCAATGGAGGCAGATTTTGATTGATACGGCGAAACTGCTGAAAGCACCGTTAAACTTTTGCCATTGCTTTGACATTTCACATCTAACACCGGACTGCCTGCGGTGCACATTTTTTCAGAGCTGTTGGTTGAAATTCTTGCCTCATTAATCGCTCGCAATTAAGCGCCACTTTATATCAAATTCACACTTCTTTTTTTTCGATGCAGCTGCTGTTGTTGGTGTTGTTAGTATTGTTGTTGTTGTTTGATTGTTTGTTATCGCAGCATCGCTTTGGCCCTTTGTGCTGAGGCAGCAATCGATTGATTTGTTGCCTGTCTGTGGCACGTGTTGATTGTTCAGCGCTCAACGCCTCCGGCCGACAGTTTCACACTGAAGCTGGGCGCTAAAAGTTGGTCAGAGACAAAGGATCACCAGGCAGGGGGCCACAACACGAATTAAATTGAGAGAATAGCCGTTAGAAAATATTAAATTCTACAAATTAAATTGATTTTTGTTGTTATATTTTTAGAAAAGGCGAGAATACAAATGTTCGACTATCGATCAGTTGTCACACAGTTGTGCACAACAAATAGGAGATGGAAACAGAGAGAGAGGGAGAAAGGGGGGGGGGGCGGGAATTGGATGAAGAGAAATCGTGGAGTGCGCAAGGAAAGCAGCAAAGTGAGACATGCGCACTTGGTCAAAAACTAGGAATTTATTTTTATTATTATTTTTATTATTCTTTTTCAAACTCAAAGCTGGAAATTAAATATAAAACAAATATTAAAAAGAGGACCGGGAAAAAGAGTGGGTATCTCGTAGACTCGCAACGGAGCTTAAGCAACGAGCTTTAGATATGTATATTTTTTTTATATAGTCCAGTTCGCTCGCTCGACTGCGATATACCCTGAACCCAGTTGAGATCAATATGATAATACATTTTCGTCCATAACTTCTGCATTTCTTATCCGATCTTGATTATATTTGTCCGGTTGAT
This sequence comes from Drosophila picticornis, assembly GCA_035043845.1. Classification (NCBI taxonomy): domain Eukaryota; kingdom Metazoa; phylum Arthropoda; class Insecta; order Diptera; family Drosophilidae; genus Drosophila; species Drosophila picticornis. The sequence continues at coordinate 7,759,038 of JAWNMR010000492.1, forward strand.
CAATAATATGCATACGCTTATTCCGTAATAATTAGAAGTGTATCGATTCTCGAGAAATGGGGACAGTTATTGATCAAATAGAGCAAATTTGAATAGCGAGAACTCAAATTCCAAATTTGGAGTATTTGAAATCGACTTGCTTTCTTCTGCCTGTTACGTACATTTGCATCCAACCAGTATACCCGTCTTACCCATTTTCAATGGTATAAATGTTATACAAATGCCGTATAATAAATAATATTCGGAATGATAGAATCAAGTGACAGCAATTAAAACCATATCAGCGCAAAAGACTTAAGCCACAAACTTGAAACGAACTTTACCTCATCAATACGCAAAAGCCAAACAATTTTTAACCAGTTTTTAGCACTACGGAAACGAACCGAAACCACTTTTAAAATCGGCTTAGCTTTTCGCCTGACAAAAATCTCAGGTGCTGCCACCTGTTGCGCGGCTTCTTCTCAAGTTGGAAAGCCTGAAAACTGCCTGCTGCCTGCTGCCTGCCTCCTGCCTGCCTGCTCCTTGTTTTCTTCTACTGCTGGTGCTGCTGCCGCCACTGAGGCTGGCTCATAAATAACTAAAATGCTCTATCTATGCTACCGAATCAGCCATAGCCGCTGGCTGGCAGCAACTGCTGAATTATGATATGCAACGAGTGCGAGTTGAAAATACTTACAGAGACGTTGCTAGTCTATGCTTGTATATGGCTGACTACCTTTCTGATTATCCAACAGTGGCCAACAACAATAGCAATTGAGATGGGCATTCCTTAATGTTCAAACGCAGTCGCAGTAGCAGTCGCACTTTTATCTGGTTCTGGGCGCTGAGCGCATTAATTATGCGTTTTCAAGCAGCTAAAGCATGTTTATTTGTTTTTGTTTATTTTGTTTTTTTTTTGTTTTATTTTGTTTTTTTTTTCGTTATTTTTGGACGTGCAAGCTTGTCTTTGTTGTTGTGGTCTGAAATTCTTGGCACGAGTTGGTTAATTAATTTAATTAATGTTTTTCAAAGCGACGGCGGTGCTGCCGTTGACGCCACTGATGAGTTCGCTGAGCATTTTGTTATTGTTTTTCGTTTCATTTCTAACGGCAGCTCGAATGTTTGCAACAAAAGCAATTTGAAAAGCCTAAGAGAAAAATATAAAACACAAACGTTTGCAGTTCACATAACATAAGCTTTCCGAATTTCTACAGAATTATTAAAATTTAGCATCGATTTTGATCGGTTTTGCAATTAACGTCAGTTAATGTTTTGCATTTGATTCTATTTTTAACAACCCAATCGGAAGTTGAATCAAAAAAATTTATAACAACAATACAACTCTATTTAATTTTGTACTACTTTTTGGATTGCTTTTTCTTTCCGGCTAATGAAATTCATTTAAATCGATTTATATCGATATATAGCTATTCCGTCTAAATGCTAAATCCAGCTGAGCTCAGAACTCAAGTAAAAAAGAGATAATCGAATTAAAGAAAGCAACTTTGTGCGATAGGTTATATTAGGAAGTATTTGGTACAATTGGTATTAAATATGTTCTAAAATATCCAGAAAATCGAGAAAAAATAGCTGCTTATAATTGGTCAAATAAATCAACACTCAATTGAATTCGACTTTAGATGTTAGCTTTCAGCGATATTGTATCCACTTCTGACTATTTCTTTCTCTCCTCCTCCCGCCTTTCGGTCTGCTGCATTTTCTGATCAACAAATTTGCGCATTTGCCAAGTTGAAGGCCGAAATGTGCGCATTGTGCAACGATTGCCGCACAAAAATTGTTGAGGCAAATTTAATTTGTTGCCATTGGGCCAAGGAGGCGGGCGAAGCAGGAGCAGCATCAACAAGAGTTGAGGCACGAATGCCGCAGTAGCGATTGTCGCAATGCCAACGCCAACGCTGACAACGCTGCCAACGTCGCTGCCAGCGTCGCTGCTGCTGTTGCTGCATTTGTATTGATTTATGCGCAAGCGGCAACATGAAAGGCGCCACAAAGACAAGAGGCACGACTATCGAGTAGGTTTGGGGATTGGGCATTGCGATTGGACCTGGGATTTGTGGATGCCACTGCAAATGGCTTATGATATGCGCCACAGATCGTATGCGTAATATGCTTTGGCTATGTAGTTTTTTTATTCTAATGGGGAAGGGGCGGGGGCATAAGAGGGCTTAAATTAACGTCACAGCAACACGCTCGACATGCTGCGGCAGAAGATACACCGCTACAGAGCATTGACACTAGCATCATTATCAACATTTTAAGCCAAAGGAGGTCTGCGGCAAGAGGGGAAAGCCCATTTGGTGAACGACTATTGACAGCCGCAGTTAACAAGCGCTTTATGAAATTTATCTTTCAAGCATCATAAATCATAAAACTAGAAAATAAAAATAAAAAAAAAAAAATAGCAAAGCTAGGAAAAACAAAAAAAAAACTCTTTTAGTCAAGCAACTGGCGTCGCCGCTGCTGAAAAGTTATATAACAATTTTGGATTCTGTTGCACAATTAGAGGGTGCTCCAAGGAGGGAAACGGTAGTTGAGGAATTAAGAATCGCGCACTTGCCATGCTTGCTGACTTAATTACCCAACTGAGACTCGACGCTGCCCCCATTCTCCCCCCCTCAGCTCTGCAGCATATTTAATAATTACTTGAGGCAACTCTGATGTACTTTGCCTTACTTAGTTGCGCATAGGCCACAGCGCCAAGTTGCTTTAGTTTCTGTTGTTGTTGCTGTTGTTGTTTTTATATTTATTCTTTTGTTTTGACTGATTAAGAAAATGATGAAAATGCAGCCAAGCGTCCAAAAATGCTGCTGATAAACAACAAGAACAACAACAATGCCAGCAATTACAACTAAATATGCGCAGCGAGTGTGTGCAGTCAATAAAACCAAAAGAATATTTGTGTGTATATGTATAAGGTCTATGCTAAAGGAATGTGTGTGTTTAATGTGAATGAATAATTTATGTGCACTTCTATAAAATAGAAAATGCATATGCAACATGTGGCGATGAAAGCTTTCGTTTCATTTGACAATTTCCATCACATCCCATCAATTGGCAAATTGTGCCGTTTTCGACTTGGCTTAAATGCAATTTACTTCGACTTCGAATACGCCAGCATCAAGATTGACTTAGCGTACGACCAGTATGAGTATGAGTCTATTCAACAGGCTGTCTTCTCCCGACAGTCGTATATATGTGTGTATAGATACGAGCGACATCCAATCATAATTCAGCGCCTTATCGCATCCATGTTCATCTGCAGTTTCGTTTGCTGCCGCAGGCCAACTGTGGCAAGCTAGCAAGTTGTGGCAACTTGTGGCAACTTGGCCAGTGACCGTAAACTTTCAACAAAATGTCGCGTGCTCTAAACTGCAGTTATGCAACTTTATAATGCCTGACAACTCGCTGACGGCGTAGCCATAAAATGTTGCGCTTTATAACAAACAACAATAAAAACGAACGTGATGCAGAGGTGGCCTATCGATGTTATCGATTCTATCGATAAGCCCAGCGCATAAAGCTGTTGACAAATTGCTGGCCGTGCCTGGAACTTCCACTTGGCCTACACGGCAAACAATTTACACTAAAATGCAACACTTTTTCGCACAAAGTGAATTTGCATTGATGAACATGAAGGGGGGGGGGGGGGGGGAAGAGTGAGGCAGAGGCAAAAAAATTTAAAAAAAGAGGAAAATGTGTGAGAGAGACAAATAATGAGTGCTTTCAATTAATAGCAACACGAGCAAATTCCTTAGTTCGTAAAATGGATTAAAAGGATTTTGTTAAATCGAATTTGAAATTGCATCTTAAATTTTGTGACAATGCGAAGACAACTGATTATAAATGCTACATTTCTGGGTCATGCCACCTGGCCGCCTTGCCACCTCGTTGGCTTGCCGCGTGGGTGTTAAATTATAGCCACTGGCCACACACTGACAGCTGGAACTGAAGCTGATGGACGTGGCAACATCCGCGCGTCAATGTCAACAAGTTGCGGCATGCGGCAGGAGTCAGCGAATGCAGCCCGCTGGCAGGCAGCAGCTTCTAATAGTTGCAACCTGATTGTTCAACTTTCAATCACAACACCCCCTGCCACCTTCTGCCGCAACCTAATAATTGTATTTTGCGCCGAACAGCGACCATTTTGGTGGGCGTCGCTGTGGGCGTCGCAGTGGGCTGCTCTGGGCACTTTGACACTTGGTGGTGGTGGTGTATACTTAATGCCCGGCACTTTATATTCCCGTCGCCTCCGTGGAGACAATCATTAGGCGCTGCCACATAATTTGACCGGAAAAAAAAAAGAAACTGCAGTGTCTGCTAAATTCAAAGTCAAAGCCACATTCAAAGTCAATAAAACGTTTGCAGCAACTGCCAACTGCAAACGTTGCAACTTTTGGCGGCAAAGATGAGAGACGCGACGCAACGCTAACTCTGATCCGACCACCAGCTAAATTAGTTGTCATGGGAATTTATTGTGCCATTTGTGCCCAGCACAAAGTCGAATCCCCACAGAACTGCCGCCGCTCTGCGATGGGCGTGTTGTGTTTGCCATATTATCAGCCCCCAAAAAGCACGAGTCTCGAGAATGACACAACACACACGAAGTAAATGCACGAAGCATGACAGTTCTTTTAAATATATGCAAATATATATTTCAAATCTTATTTGTGTTTATAATTCATATATTGAGTATTAATTATTATTACAGTTTTTATTCTATTAACTAATATTTCGACCTTTTGCTCGACTGATCTTGCTGCTCTATTGTCTTAAAACACTTTTAAGAATTTAAATTATTTCCTACACAATCTTATTGCGTTAAAGACAACATAATTTTCGTGCTGTTCGTGTTCAGACGAGAGGCACGTTGCCATCTGTAGTGCAACATTTTGATACAGTCAAGTGTAAGCGACTCTTGGCAGACTCCCAGACTGTGTGACTACAGCAATAGTCATCGCTGCACTTCCCAGTTTCCTCTTACCTTCTAATCCAACCTTCGTCTTCAACTTCAACTCCCTCTCCCAGGCAGTGATCATGCGCATGATTAGCCAGCGAAGTGGCAACGAACCAAGTTCTCAGACAGTGTTTCAGATTCTTCGTCTTCGTCTTCTTGTTCTTCGGCTGATTTTTGCTACTTCTTGTTGTTGCTGCTGCTGCCTGCCCCATTACCAATTTGTATTAGAGTTTAATTATGCAAATAATGCGAGATACGCAGATTCTCGGCCAGTGCTTTCTAACTGTCAACTGTCACACGCGCGCTGCCTCTAAAAGAATTAAGTATTTTTCTTTTCGTTTTCAAATTTGTGTGTGTTTTTTTTTTTTTGTGTGTGGTTTTGGCTGCTCATTTGTCTCGGGGCGGCCATCAGCTCATCACCAGTTGTGTACCTGATGAACTCTGCGGAGGCTGTCATCGCCATTAAAGCAATCTATTATTAAAATGCCATTAGAGCGGTGCAACAGCAGCGGCAGCAGCATCTGCCCCAACGGCAATCGCAATTATTGAGTATATGTTTGTATGTATGTATAGATTTCAGTATTTTCAATATTTGCAGTATTTCATACATCATATTTCACGGCAAGCAGCCATTCCACATTGCCAGCCGAAAACATCATATTTCATTTGGCAAATTTCATAGAAAGCCAGCCCCATAAACGTTGTCCAAATATTTGGCGCGAGCAGATCGCGCGTCCCCAGGGCGATCCTATTTGTACAATTTGCAATGCTCTTACAGAAAGTCTTTAAATATTGTCATGAAAAGTGCAACACATGATGATTTAGACCAAAGATAGCAAGCAATAGGAGCAGGGATTAAGGATTAGAGCTGAGACGATCTGTCATCAAAACTATATTGATAAATAAATTATTGTGAACTGTTTTGAGTAAAAAGTAAAACTTTTCTTCAGTGTTAACAAAAAAATGTATCAAAACCCGGCGCAGTTTACTTTTCAAGCATTATGGATATATATGTCCTTTAATCTTCAGTTTAGTTGATCCCTACAAGAGTATTTCATATTCAGCCAACTTTTCGTTTTAGTGTTCTGCTTTTGGCTGCTTTATTTTGTTTGGTCCATGTGCCAATCGATCAGCGCGCTGCGTTTAGCCAAATTAAGACTTTGCATAATCAAATGACAAAAAAAAAAAAAAAACGAAACCACTGAAAAAAATGGGTTTGCATTCCACAAAAAACCATAGTCCATTAAATACAATTAAGTCTTAAGCATTTTCCAACTTCTCTTGGATATCCATCCCCCTCTCTCTTTCTCTCTCTCTCCCTCTCTCTCTCTCTCTCTCTCTCTGTCACTCTCTTACTAACCCTGTCAATCTCTGTCGAAATTAACAGTTCATTAGCCAAAGCTCTGGCAAATATTTTGCTTCTTGTAAGCAATTATGCCCCCTTTGGGCCAACCCTGCAGGCACCTCAAAGTGGCGACCCTCTGATGATGTATGTTTTGCCACAATCACCTCTTCGTTCATTCCTCTCCCCATTCAAGATGTCCCCTTTTTCTCCTCGAAAAGTTCAGCTGACACAACGATCGAAAGCCGTTATATAAATCTTTTCGCACCGGGCATTTAAGCTGTGAAACTGGCCTCAGGTCAAATATGTTGTTGTTGTAGACGATTAGTTCACTCTGCAATCAAAGCAATGGGCTCAGAAATTATTACTGTTATATTGCTATATCGTAATAATATTAAAAATCTAAGGTTTTCTTTATCTTTTATTATACTTGTCCATTCTTGTTTATGTTGTTGGAATGTTGTTCACCAAAATGACAATGTTTTGCTGGCAGTATTTACTGTTATTCTCAGTTAAATTTGATCCTTTGAACATCCTCTGACATTCTATATTTTTCGCTTCTTTCCCTACACTTTCTCATCGCTACATTATCAATCCAACAAGTCTCAACACATTTGCCTTTCGCTGTGTTATTCGTTTCATTAGCATCTTATACATTATACATAAATACTAATTTCCGCTTAATATATTAAGAATAGAGTTGAATTTAAAAGACCCAAGGGAAAGAAATTATCTGATTCAAATACCTTCCTCTACTTCTAAATTTATTCTGGTGTGGGCTTATTAAAAGTGCATTAAATTTGCATAGTGACGCAAAAACTGTCAATATGCCAAAAAATGTATATTTCGCAATAAAAATGAGCAAAGTGTAACCAAAACATAAAAATGCGTATAAAAAGTAATATTAATATGCAAAAACGAGATTTTATATTTCTTTTTATTTGTTGAGCTGAAGCACGAATTCAAAATTTGCATTCCCTAAACAGTTTAGCTTATAATCATAATCTGGATAGCTACCAAAGCAAAAAATAAAAAAATAATTATAATAATATGCATGTTTGTAGCATTTGTAGCACACCATCTTCTGGCTTGCATCTTGTTTTGTACATATCGCAACTTATTGTACTGTGCGTGGAACAATAGATGCATCTACTTATGGCCCCATTGCATACCAACAGGCGCTCTCCGACTGGGCCAACAACTCTTCGGGCCTGGCTAATTGGCATGCGTCGTCGTTGCCGTCTGCGTCTGCGTTTGCGTCTGCGTGTGTTTCTGCTTCTGTTTTCGTCGTCGTCTGTAGCCTGTCAGCCGAGGAATTTGTTCGCCCAAATTGGCAGCTATTGTGGCTGGAGGAGCTGACCTACTTAGGCGCCAGTGCGCCTTTTGGCTTACATCCAAAAACAGTCAACGCATTGCACCCGCATTCGATTTTGGGTTCGTTTGCCTTCATATATGTATCGGACAGATACTTTTTTTTATGTATCTTTAGATGCCTCACTGACAAATTATCATACACAGCACTCTCCATTGCTCCATCTCTCTCTTTCTCGTCATCTCTCTCCATTTGGCTAAAACAAAAATGCGTTGCCAAAAAAGGCTTTCATATTGAATTTTCAGAGACTGCGGCTGTCCGTTTGCGAGCGTTTAACTGATAATTGATTGATTTATTGCTTTATTGTTTGCTAAATAAGCCACAAAAAAAAAAAATAGTAAACATTAAATAAATAAACGAATCGAAAGAAAATGCACAAAACCACACAATGAACAAAACGAATCGAAACAAAACAAAACAAAACAAAACAAAAAATTAAATCGATTCGAATCGCAATACATCCAATTGAGATCGAATCGAAACGGGCTTTAAAGCGCCTCATAAAAGATAAAAACAAGATTGATTCAGCGTATTCGGATAACCGATGATTAAATACTCTATGATTTTTTTTAATGCCATGCATCACGGTCCTTCTACGCACTACTACTATTCCTATTGCTACTATCATATTCAAAAGTCTGTGTTTTATAAACCGATGAAATCGGTCCTTCATCTTCTCTATCTCAATCTCTCCTTTGCATTAAATATATATTCCTTTCTCATTCTCTTCAAATTCTCAAGATATCCCTCTCACTCTGTCCCAGTTTTTCCTTCTTTCTTTTGAATTGCAAGGATCCTCAACTCGACTTTAAAATAACAGGGTATACAAAACACAGCGAATGCTGCACTTGGCGCAAGTCAAGAGCAAACTCATGTCAAGTATTTGCATCCGAAGAGCAGGTGGAGGAGGGGTAAATGTAACTTCATTTATGGCATGATAAGTTGAGGTCTCTTTTTTAAAGGTTGACACGCCAAAGGACATCTCGTCTTGCTGACAACGAACTTGAACTAGTCGCATAAACAGAAGATAAATATATATTTAAGTAAGTTTAATCGTTTAAGAAGTTCTTAAAATTGAATTTAGATAAGATTCATAGACAGTATATTCAATTTGCTTCAAAATAAAATAGATCCAAAGTAGAGATTTGTTAAAATAACAAGGACATTCGTATATAAATCTATGGTAAATATAGTTGTACTGAGCAACACAATCTTGTTTTAGATTGAATAAGAAAACTCTTGCGTAAGAAATTAATTTGATGTATTTATAAAAATGCTCGAGTCTGTCGTGAGCAAGTTATATCCGATATGCTAAGTGTTTTGGCAATTACGTAAGTAGCTGTGACTTGGAACCAAAGTGGCAAGCAGAGCAGCTGCGCCAGCAGCAAGTGTGGCATCGGTTTGCATTTATCTTGCAACTTGACTCAGTTGCATTAAATGCCCATTACGCGACTCATTAACAACAGTTAAGGTTCGGAATTGCAAGCGACTTGAGAATGTCAATTGCAAATTGAGCACCTGCAATCAAAGAGTTACCAGATGCATAGACGTCAAGATAAAAGATACGCAGATACAAAATCGATTTGCAATTTGTTGATTGAGTTGATTCGCGTTGAGCGCGGCTTACATAAGCTGACCGGAACTGTGCGCATAAGCTGTAATGAGATGCGGCAAATGCTAATTGTTAACATTCCCCCCTCCCCCAATAGCCCCCTCTTCCACGCCCCTTCTGGCACTTAGCACTTAAATGAGGTCTGGAGTAAAAAAATGTGCATTAAATTGAAATTGAGGCAATTTCTTAGGCAAATCGCAATGCTAATTACTTGGCCAATTGAACACTCACACACACACACACACACACACATACTTGCATAAATACACACGCATATCCTGCTGGTAGCAGTTGCGGAAGCATCATGCACTTGCGGAAGTACGGAAGTTGCGAGCGTATGCGAAATTAAAATGCGCTTTAACAAATAATAATATTAACCAACAGCTGTAAATTATTAATAAATGAAAGGCAATTTGAAATGAAGAAGGTGATGAGGTAGGGGTAGTGCGGAAGAGGGTGATGGGAAAGGGGGGTTAAAGGGGAGCAGTCGCAGTACACCAAAGTCATGTTTTATGCATGCGACTCATTTGGATATTGTGTTAACACGAATTTTAATAGCCCGATTAAAATAAATTGTCGACAGAAAGAATCGAATTAAAAATATACACAAACCCAAACCCCAACCCAAAGTCGAATGGGGAATACCCTTACCTAAATCGAACTGGTTAAATACTTTAAAGAATATCTTCTAATTGTCTCTTGGCACAACAAGTTTGATATTTTGAGAGACTCTCAAGAAAAAATCTCTCAATTTGTAACTGACGGAGCAATATATGAAAGCTGCGGCTAAAATTAGAGCTGCATATGAAACTGGGAGCCGTTTGTTGCTTTTAGCTGGTAGTTGAAGTTGGTGCCAATTTGATGGGCTTCACTTGGACCGACTGTCAAACGCATGCCAACAACAGTTTAGTGCAACAATTAGCCACACATTTTCGCCAAAGTGCGACAGTCCAGAGACAGAGGCAGAGGCAGAGGCGGTGACAGACAAACAGACAAATGGACATTCACTTAGCCAGGCAGTCGGCCAAGAGATAGAAGCAGAAGCAGAACCAGAACCACAACTACCAGAACCCATACTCATACCCCTACCCAAACATCTGTCTGGCTAAGTGCTCAGTTGGATGGTGCCTGGTCGCTTAACTGGTTGGTTCTTAATCAAGCGTTAATTTGCTGACCAAGAGGCAAGCTCACGAATGCCGGCAACACTGTTGCAACGTCTACGTTTACGATGGTTAGATGTTGCTCCTCTAGAGATGGTCAAATATCAAATTATTCACAAAAGAGCTCACAACTCGCCGTCAGATACGAAACTGGAAAATATTAGGCAGACACTCAAGAAAATGGCAAACAATCTACAATCATTCATTACAAAATTCAGCAAAATTAATTTTTAACTCACATGACGAACTTTTCTTATAAATTACAGGTCGAAACATAGCAAAATAAAATATATTTTAAAGTTGTGTAACATATATAAAGTAGTTGAAATATTATTAAAAAATTTTTTGAGCAGTGCGAAAGGTCAAAAACATGTAGCCAGTTTGTAGCAAGCCAGCCTGCGTCTGAACTGGCAATGAATATCTTAAAATAACCAGTAGTTGCATCATAAAATATATTTATCCTTTTGCAGCCTTAATAGCCAAGAATATCTAGCCAGTTATGGGTGTGACTCATCTCTAGTTGAGTGTCAGCAGCAGCTCCTCGCTGAGCTTTGGGCAGATTTGGTAATGTGGTCTTTTTTTCCTTTGGACACACGTGTTTTGCATTTGTCGCCCCTGTCAGTGTTTTGTGACTGCTTTGTGTGACACGCCACACGCCACACGACTACATTTCCACTTGGCCTAGTTTTAAGAGAAGTTGCAAATTGAAATTATCAGCAACGCGCTCAACGTTTAATCAACAAATCAAAATTAAAAATAAATTCTTCCTACAGTCATTAGGATAATCATGGATTGTGTTAGATTTTATATATATATATACATATATATTTATAATGCTCGCTTGTTAATTTCACTGGGCCGATAGGCTGAGAGATATCTGGCTGTAGATGGGCAGGGAGAAGCGTTCGGGTAGGTTCAACAACCTGCAGAAGTAGACAATTCGCAGCTGCTATCATATCAGCTTATAAAATGATACAGACCCAAAAGCAAAAACAATAAACAAATCACATACAAACATCATTTGTATGCAATTCAAATTGAAATGCGTCCGCAAAACATTTTGCAAAATGACAGAACCAAAATAAAAAGAAGAAAAGAATAACGCACGTCGCCGCATAGATAGACAGATGGTCAGATCGATGGATAGAAAGACGACAGCATCGGCACTTAAGCTTAAGTTTAGTCAAAGAGACGAAAAGACCAACATATCGGTAAAACATAATAAATTTTATGTCAAGCTTTTGTTGAATGTATTGTTATTATTATGTTTTCGGATATCTGACGAATATTTTGAGTGCGACGACTGCCTCTGTTGTTGAACAATGAAAATCAGGACTATTGTCTGTCAGTCTAAGTCAATACACTCCATTCCGAGGCACACACAAAAGACTTAAGAAAACCAGAAATCTGACCGCTTATCTGTAAGTGATTGTGTCTGTGTGCCACACGTTGACAATTAAAACCGTTACAAAATAGTTCACCAGTTCATCGAGCAGCTTTTGTTCCGAATTCCTCTCATTATTAGTTTATTTTGAATTTTGATTGCTTTTCTTCAAGTCTTTTTTTGTGCAAAATCATGGCAATCTTTATCATTCTTTTATTCATAAGCAAACATCAAAAAATAGTTTAGCCAAAGCTTTGAAATTTATAACGATAATTTAATACAGAGCAAATATAATTTATTTATCCGAACTGCAGCTATATTGATAAAAATTAGTTGGTTCGAAGTTTTGTAAGGTTAAAGAAATCTCGAATCCCAATTCTTTCTTGGATGTTATGCCTAAGGCTTCCGCTACAATAGTTGTATGAACAATGAGAATATTAAAACAATCAATGAAATGTTTGGACATCCCGAAATCAAATGCATAATTTTTCAATCGATTTTGTCAAAATTAAGAGATTCAAATTGTTATTGAAAATAAATTAAATCATTAGGCGCTTACAGGGATTAAGTCGATAAGCTGTCTATCTCTGATTGAAATGTGAATGTCTGAGCCAAGAAGCTTTGCATAAGGCATGGCAAATGCTAAAGAGTAACTAATTTATTGAGCATCTGCTGTCAAAACTGCCAACATAATTTACGCTGGATTTCGATATGGGAGTGAACTTAATGCCGCTGACAGTCAGGCAACATCGGGATTCTGTGCGAAATAAAAAACTCGTAAAAACTCTTAAAATATTTCTCAATAGACATGGGCAGAAAGAAACGGACAAAGATCACAAGAAATTTGAAAAGAAAGAGAGAAAGAGGGCGGGAGAAGGAGGGGGAGGGGAGGGGAAGGGCGAGGAAGATGAGTAGAGTGAAACAATCAAAACCCAATAAAAATGTAAAAAAAAACGCGAACTTTTAAACTTCGATATTTTTCTGTCAGTGGTCGAGATATAAATGGAAATTGCTGGAATATTTATTTCCCATAAACAAATATATTATATCATAGAGTATAAAATTAAGTGAGCGTGTTTTGTGCATATTCTTAAGGATAATACTACAAATATATAATTAAAGTGTATGGTGAAAGGGCCCGAAGCCTATTAAAAATTCCATTCCAAAACACACTATTAAAAAAGACTATTCAAAATTAACATGAAAATAGACTACAGTGAAAATTGTATTGATTTTTTATGTGAAGGCTCTTTTGGAGAACAAGAATTTAACTTTAAGACAACAAAAATGAAATTTATTTGGCAGTTGGAACTAAAGGACAAATACAAAGACACTAAAAAGCTCGAAATGCCAACTGTGGGCCAAATATTAGCATAAGTTCATTTCTCAAACTTTCTAAGGCATATTCGTGGCTATGAATCAATTCTAATTATGATATCTGAAAGGGCACCTTTCACTTAGCTGGTTGGCAAATAGGAGATCGACTGAATTGAATTGAAATAAACCAAAATGATCAGCTATAAATATATCTGAGCAAGTGCTGGAAGTAGCGTAAAGATCGTGAGAAAGGCAGGTGACCAAGCCCATCCGCCCCTTAATTCATTCATCGCCCATGCCATGAAATATGAGTGCAGTTTGAACAGTTTGAAAATCTTTCTCCTCTTTTCTTCTTCTGAGACAATCAAAGAGTTTAAAATATAGCCCAATAGGTTCTGTCACTCGTTCCGACTGCAGATGGGGCGCTTTGGGACCGTCTTAAAATACATAAATTGCTGTGAATATATCTATTTGCTCCAGTTGGAATTGGAATTCATGCATTTCCAGTTCCAGCTTGCAAATGACCTGCTATTGATATAAATGACTAAGGCGGGACCATGAAACTTAAGTAATTTTCAAGGTGTCAAATCCACTTTATCGCAGTTGCACTGCGGTAGAGAGTTGTGAACCAAATAAAAATACGAACGGCATTTAACGGCACTGAAGCAAGCCTCTCCTCTGTGAATACAGCTCATTTTATGTTATTAGTTAGTTGCTGCGCTTTCTCAGCTAAAATGAAGCCAATTTTCTAGAATAATTATGCAAGATGATTATGGTATCATTAAAATACAAAATAAAGCATTTCATCAAATATCCATAAAATTGGAATAAACATTTTTATTTGCCAAGTTGCCAAAAACCCGGGAAATTACCTTCAAAGACATCAATCTTCAAAGCGCACACCGTGACAGATTAATTTATTTGAGTGACCAATAAATAAGTGGATAATATGTAAAGCTTGTTTTATTCAAAAATTTGGCAAATTTTGGCTATATCTTTATAGTCCAATTCGAATTTAATTTAGTTTTTATTAAGTTGTCGGGCTATTGAATGAGGCGTTTCTATGCCCCGCCCAGTTAATAATCGGGCTGACCAATAATAATTGATTGGTAGGTGTGAAAAATGTCTTTGGCTGTTGGTCTGAAGGTGGGAACAAAAAGAGAACTCCTCAAGAGTGAGAAATGTTTTGATTTCGAAGAATAAAACGCCACAGGAGTCGCACAGCAGCTCAATAACTATTCTGGGCCCTCACCCGACTTTGTTATTTGTGGGCCCTTTCAAAAATATTCAAATTTTTGTTGTTGTTCTCGTTGCTGGCAGTTTTGAAATACGACCGTGTATTTATTAGCGATTAAGTATCAAACATAAATATACATAGAAGAGCGAACAGACAGAAAGTGCCTGCCCAGCCCGGCTCGAATCGCTCGGTTGTGGTCAGGCCTCTGGGAGTCAGGGAGTTGATACTTCAACTGCCGGCATAGATTAGAATTAGGAATTTACTTTGAAATTATGCAAATCGTTACTAACAAATTTTCGAAAGTGTCAAAAGCACTAAGAACTAAGAGAACATGCTATCAACGATACTCTACACGAATCGGATAGTATACTTTTCTATGCCTGTACAAATACAAGATCAGAGTTGGGTAACGCTTTACACAGATTGTGTTGTCCTCTCTTGGAAACTGATATCTTTATCTGCCGCGTCTCGTTAGCAGCCCAACGAAAACTTATTAGACAGTGGAAGGTGTGAAAAGTCAATACAACAATAGTACAACAACAAAAACATCAACTGGCAGAAGGTGAATGTAAATGTGAATTGTGAACGATTCTTCATTCGGTATTGGCTCGCGCTAAAGTTCTGCTCTCGTCGTTGCCGTGGCATTTGAATCAATTGAAATGCAAATGTCCCAGCAGTCGACAGACTAATATTTGAATACAAAATGACAAATCGTTGAATTATGAGCGGCATATTATCCACCATATAAAATGCCCCCGCCCCGAACCCCAGCCATCTCTACTGTTCATCATGCCAATAGTTATTTATATCGATACATTTGTTGCCTTTGCTCAACTCTTGGACAGAAGACAATCTTGAAGTGGGTTCTTTTGCCTGGCTTCCCCGTGAGGATGAAAATGGGTGTTCTTAATCTTAATATATTTGAGAATATCTGAAGGCTATTGTAACTTTTCTGCAAATCCCTTGCTGCGAATCATATACCATTTCAGTATTTTGTTGTCGGGTATATTGAGTAAAATGTATGCCTTTGTTTGGCTTTTATTATGAAATGAGCTTTGGTTTGGGTTCTATTCGGTTTTTGTTTCTATATTGAGATATTTTGTGTGCGTGTTTACAAAAGAGAAAGGAATCTCGGTATTAATGCCATAGTCAAAATAGAAATGTAGATAGTTAGATGGATGGTTATTTGGCGAGTTGCTTCCATAGGTAAACGACTCGACTTGTGCCAGAGATGCGGCAGTTAAGCAAAAATTTTGCAGGTGTTTGTTACTGTTTGTTGCTGTTGCCAGTTATTGTTGTTGCTTGGCTTGACATATGCAACAAGCTGTCCAAAGCAAGGCCAGCAACTGGCTGCAAAACTAAAGAAAAAATCAACGATGCGGCTGCAGTTGCTGTTGCTGCAGTTGTGGCCATGGCCAAGGTCCATGGCTAGCACGACAGCAGCAGCAGCAGCAGCAACTAACGAGGCACGTTGCCAGCAAAGCGGCCGTGCGGCAAGTAGCTGTTGCTGCTGCTGCTGCTGCGGCTGCTGCGGCTGCTTTGTATTTGTCTAACAGTTAACTATGCAAACAAACATGTATATGGCTAATATGATGTGGTGCTGGGCAAGGCACACACACGTGTGTCGCTAATTAGATTGCAGCAGTCGTAACTTTAGATACTGCTACTACTGTTCAGCTTGCTCATATGGGTCGTAAATTAGCGAAGCGACAGCAAAAAGTTTTTTTATTTTTTTTATTTGACTGTTCTTTATTCCCAGTTAGTCTCTTTCTCTCGCACCCTGATAATCTATCGTCGTCTATCAAGGCGCATCATGTTGCCAATTTTGTAATACTACTGCCGCTGTGCGTTACAGTTGGTGCTGCTGCTGCTGTTGCGAATACTGCAGCTGCGCCCCACCACGGCAATCATTCACTTTTAGTCAAAGAGTAATAATAATATTTCAGCTAGTCTCAGTCGCCAGACATGCGATTCATCTTAACTCAACATATAGATAAGAGTGAGCCTCAGTGGGGGGAAAGGGAGCGGGTGTCTTAAGAAGCATTGCATTTCGATTTACCGAGTTCACTGCTGTCGCTGTCGTTGTCGTTGTCGTTGCTGCTGCTGCTGTGCTGCTGCTGCTGCTGCTGCTATTGCTGATCGGATCTTAGTTGCATTTAATAATAATCGTCGTCGTTGTCTGCGGCCTCAACAAGTTTGCAACAGGCAAAACAGGCTAAAACAAAAACTGCAACTCGAGAACATTGTTGTGGTTGTTGTTGCTGCTGCTGCTGCTGCTGCTGTCAACGTCAAAGTCATGGCAAATGCGTCGCTGTTCTTGCGGCTGCCCTGGCTGCTGCTGCTGTTGTTGCTCCTGGTGTGCCTATATTCATATTTCAGCAATTAAAAATCTAATTGACAAATACTTGAAAGACAACGTGCTGGCAGCCGGAGCCAACAGCAAACTGCAGCTGCTCCACATGCAATGCGAGTAACACTTGCAGCCACAATCTCCAGCAATTGTAATAGCAACAGCACACAGTAAACAATTGCGGTTTTTTTTTTTCGATTTAATAAATCACAATTAAACAATTAATTCAACTACGCTCATAATTGTCAGAGTTTTTGTATGGGGCATCAAACCCAAACGCCTACAACAGATTTAATTATATTGAAATTTAATATAAAAAATAAATGTGATTGATTTGTTTATTTTTTTTACTGTGCATAAGCATCAGCCACAGTTGCAGGTGCAGCAATTGCATTTCTCTGTTTTTGGTCGCATCTTGTTGTGATATTTAACTGCCGTTTAATAACTGCATTATTATCAACAACAACAATAACAAGTTTTAATAACTTTATCTGCCTTAACCTGACTTTGCTTTTGGTCTAATGCAATGTTGCCGTCGTCTGTTCACTTCTCCCTTCCAGACTTAGGTACAGTTGAGCCAAGCTTAACGGCGAGTTGCGTGCAATGATTGACCATTGAAGAACGTAGCAGCAACAACGAAAACAACAGCAACCACAAGAGGCAGCCACTTGGCCGATTGGCCGCTTGGCCTAACAAGCAGGGCACGTGCCCTATTAAGCTTTGTGGTCAAAACCACTTGATGAATGCCTCATGCCTATCGTTAAGACTATAAACTAGTTATTAAATATGCTCCTAAGACTTGGCTTGGTTTTGCTGCTGCTGCTTAAGTACATTAATTATATCCAGAAACTTGTCATCGTCTTCTGCTGCTCTGTTCACTGGGTCAAGACAGTATGGGCTATCAATAGTGCGGAAAGAGGGGTTGAATTGGTGCAGCTATTGTTTGGTATTCGAAATGTGCACGTGATGATATATATATATATAGATAAATAAATATGTCCAGATATTTGATTAAAGGCCTGTTGTTGACATATTAGTTCATTCCTCATTATTTTATTAGAATTCATAATTACACAAAAATGAAATGAATTAAAAGTGTTAAAAGTATCGCAGACAAGCACGAGCACGACTCACGCACATCTCTAGTGTAGATGGGATATAAAACGAGGCATTTCAGCCGTCGACAGTTTAATTAAAGAAGCGTCGATAGATTTTTTTGTTTACGTTAAACGCATTTCGAAGCAGTTCTCAGAATTAACAGCTTAGCCACCTGAAGTTCCAAGACCAATAAAAAAAGAGGAAGACTGTGCGAGATTAGGGGGCTGATACGGTGAGGGGGGTACAGTGAGTGGTATAGTGTGTTCAGACAATCGCTGAGGCGTGTAATATTTCGTTGAAAAGCTAAATGATAATTTCCATATACATTTAATGTTTGCTTCTTCCCCACATTCTCCTCACCCATCCCACGCACTCCGACAAAAACGCAGAAGCCTCTTCCGCTCAACGGAGCTGAACTGAACCCATGAACGGAACTGTGGGGGGTCTGGCTTGGCTTCTCTAACAACTCTGTGCTCATTAGAAATGCTCATGGACTCATTAAACGAATTGCCATTTAGGGATTAAGGAATAAAGGTACTCATGGGTTTGGGATTTGGCGATAAGCGAAAGTGAAAGTGGACAAACAAATGGAGAGAAGTGTAAAGCTGACAATTTAGATACAAGGATCAAGGACGAGCGATAAGCGATGAGCGATAAGTGAGCGCACTGCCAAAAAGGAAAATCCAACGAAACTGTCAGCAAGATAACCAGGGAGAATGGATAGGCAAGCTGGGCGTACGTCGCTGTTGTCCTTTTTATTTATTTTACCTGTCGTTGGTCCCTTTTTACCTGCTGCTCTGCTGCTCTGCTGCTCTGCTGCTCTGCTTAACTGCGAAGTTTTGTCTGCTGTCTGCACAATAATCACCATCACAATAACAATAATAATAATAACAAAGCTGCTCATAATTCGCTCTTCAAGCAAGGGCGTGTAAATTTACGCCCATTCCTGATAGCAACAGCAGCAACAACAGCGACAATAACAGCAACAACAAAAACAACAGCAGCAGTTGCACCGTGGGAACTTGTATGCGATTCAGGATGCGCCAAGAGAAGAGGAAGTGCGTTTTGTTAAACTCCCTTCCTTTCTTATGTTTGCCGTTATGTATGCTGGTGTTTTCTAAGGGCTCATTTATTTTGAATTCAAACCGCGAGTTTTCTCGATTTTCAAGCCAGAAACCATATAGGCTAAATAAATGTTCTCGAATCGTATCGTTAAGTTTGAACATTAAAAGTGTTATGAATTATAGTATTTAATTGAATACAAATACATGTTTAAAAATATATGTGCAAATTCAATAAAACTTATTAAAGAGTTGGCATAAATGGATATAAAAGTATATAATTTTTATTGAACAAGATATTTTATAAAGTAACTACTTACTATATAGCCATTTTGAAGTCAAAACTTGTAGCAGTTACGATCCGTATTGCAAAGTCTAGCAAAAAGCGGATATGAAGACAGCGAGACGCGTTTGAGTAGCAGCAAACAAAAGACTTAGGCAACGAACTTGCTCAAGACAATTTCTGGAGCTATTGTTGTGTTTGTTTTTGTTGTTGCTGCTACTTATTGGCAATATGTCATATGCATGTCGTATGTGCTGATGTTGTATGTGTGTGTGTGTGTGTGTGTGTTTGAGTGAATGTGTATACAAGTACCAGCCTGTATCATAGCGAAGTCCGCGACGCATGTAACCGTGAAAATCTATTTTTCTTGTTCATTGACCAAAAACCTAAAAGCCAACAGCAAAAAAAAAAAACAAGAGCCACTTGGCCAAGCAGTTGGCTCTTTCACTTGGCTCTCTTTTTATACCCCGTACGGCGGCTTTTGTTTTTCTGTGATTAACTTTGCCTGAGCCTGCAACTCAACTTAACTCGACGCTGGCGTCTCTGGTCTCAGTCACGAGTCTGTGTGATGTCTGTGTGTGTGTTGTACTTACGCGTGCTGCGGCAACTATGACAATGGCAACAGTAACAGCAACAACAACAACAACGGTAATCATAGTTTTAAGTTGGCAAACAAACAGGTGCCCTAATGTCAATAATGTTGCTGCTGTGCCCGATGTTGTTGCTGTTGCTGCTGCTGCTGCTGTCTGTTGTTGCCAGTTATCGTTGTCATAACATATTGACAAATTGCCTACACATTTTGGCCACCATTTTTGTGCAGCACTGTCTTGTAGCTACTGAAGCATGCGACCTGATCAAATGTTGACAACCAGAAGCCAACCTGAGCATTGCAATTGCCAATGTTGGGGCGATGTTGAGCACTAAATGACTGACTGAATGACTGACTGACTAAGCTACGAACATCTATTGCTACTGGGAATAAAATACAACTGCGTTTTGGGTGGCACAGCTAGCATTGGCCACTATGCTGTTCATTCAAGCAGCGCTTGGGCAAAAGCGAGTGTTGTTGTTGGCCGCCGTTTGCCACAAACGCTGTTCTTGTTCCCCTAATGCTCAAATTTGTTCTCCTTTTCTGTTTCATCTTTTTTGGATTTTCAGAATTTTTTCGGACAGCAGAAATCGTGAGTTTTGTGTTGCTACCGCTGATCGTGATTTGCTGATTTGTGCGATTGTCATTATTGCGGTTGTTGTTGTTATGGTTGCTGTTGCCATGCTTTTCACATATGTTGCTGCTGCTGTCTGTTGCTGCTGCTGTTGTTCTCTCATGTCATTTTTGTTAATTGTGCCCTGCGACTTTTATCCAAATCTCATTCCATATTTCACATAACAAAAATCCAACAAAATTATCCAACAGCAACAACAAAAGCAAATGAAATTCGAGAAAATTGGGAGCTCAGCCTCCGTCTTCTTTTGAGATTAAGCAAATATTTGCAACAAATATAGTATTTGGAGGGGTGCGACAGCTGAAATTCTGAGTTTGGTTTCAAATTTCAAGCACATCAGCAGCGCGGTAGCTTAGCAACTCTATGAATTTGGAAACAGCACCTGTGCCGGGTTCCCACGTCGCAGACACACACAGAAATGCGAATCAAATTGTGCTGATCGATAGGCGAAGACCAACTTTGCATTGCAATGCCAACATCAGATGCACTCTGAAGGATGTGGCACAGGTAGAGCGAGAGCAAAAGAGGGAGAGAGAGAGAGAGAGAGAGAGAGAAAGAGAGGTAGACTGCTCACCTGATCATGTTGATGATGAGCAGCCACCCTTGTGACAGATTTGTGATAGACAGACACAGACAGAGCAGTGCGAAGGGTGCACAACAAGAACTCGAAAGGGTTGCGCTGGGAACCTGAACCGCCAGTTGAACCTGTGTCTAGCAAAGGAAATTCTCCACCTTTTATCCTATCGCAAGTGGCGTAGGGCGGGGCACTATATATTTTATACGACATGTTTTGGGTTAGAAATAACGCCAAAAAAAAGGGGACTGCAGCAACAACAATGGGCATAGAATGTACGGCGCTTCCGCAGATGCTTTTGAAACGGAATACCGCAGCCCAAATAACTGAGAAAAGTGTGACGCCATGGGAAACGGAAGTTCGCTGATTTACTTTGATTTGGAAGCGGAGATGGAGTTTTGTGTGTGAAATAGACATGAAAGATCAGTTACGATCATAGTTCAACTATTTATCTCACGCAATTGAAACTTGATCAAATCAGCTTGCTTAAACGTTCCACTGGCAGTACAAATAATCAAATTCTGTTAGCACATTATGCTGATTTTAACTAAAAGCTTCAAATTATTGAAATTCAACAAAGATGATCTACAGACATAATAATACACGAAATTCACATTTTGTCTAATTTTAGGCTTTAGCATTTTAAAAGAAAGCGTGCCAAATGTCTTCTATGCAAATGAATCGGGTTGCCGATTAAGACAAAACCTTAAAAGTTCTTTCCCTCGAAGCAGCGACGACCTTGATGTTCATTTTGGGAAAAAACAGAAACTTTGAAAAACAGTCAAGTTACATTTGAGTTAAAAATCCATAAAAGTTGTTAACACAATGGGCCAATGGAACAAAGACAATACAAGAACAATGAATTTGGAGATTTAATGGTAATGGAATTGAACTCGTATCGAATCGTATCAAATCGCATAGATCTCTTAAAGCTTGTTCATAATATGAGATTACAAAGACATAGAGAGTGGGAGGGAAAGAGAGAGAGAGAGAGAGAGAGAGGTGGGGTGGTGGCAGGTGAGCGACATTCATCAAAAGCCAATCAAATCAAATAAACTCATTGGGTTTCTATAAGGAATCCTAATTAAGTAACAAAAAAAGAAGACACTTAAGAACTGAGTTCAATCAAGTTAAAATGAAAAGAAAATCTACAAATAAAAAACAATAGACCAAAATATATTGTCAATATTATTGAATGACGCACGCAGTTTTTTCCCATACATACTAGAAAAATAATCATTTAAGATATTTAGTCCCAACATGGTAAACGAAATACCTTTAAATTTGTATTTCTCACGAGGGATTAACAGAATGCAGTCAACACCATAAAAAGCATGGTATTTAAAAATAAGAACCAGAACAAATATTTTACAACAATATATAAGAACTCAATCTGTTAATGATGGGAATCATATAAATGAATCGAATTTGAACAGAAGCCGCAGGCAACTAAGAGTCGGCAGACACCTAAAGATATAAAGCTTAATCACATTATGTTTCACTTAAACTGCATTTAACAATATTGAAACTTGTTTATAAGATGTGTGTCTCCATTTCAGGCAACGTATTAAAAACTGGAAAACAATAAAGTCACATCAGTATCAAATAAGACATAGAATGGAATATTTTATGTATTTTCTTTGACTTGGCATTTAAAAATCTTTTATGAACAAGTTTGGAATTAGCTATCAATATTTGTTGAATATATATTGTAATTACTTTTGATACGTCTAGTTTCTGGCACACCCAAGCATCACTCGCGTCCTTTTAAGTTTTCTTGGATTCAGATGAAAAATCTTGTTTCTCAAATGGTTGTATTTTTCTTAGAAAGTTTGTTAGAATTAGTGAGAGCATATGGGTCAAGCGGCCTCGCAAATGTGATAAATCAATTGTTGAGTGAGGCGCGTGGATAGGAGGATGGGTGGGGGGAGGTTGACAAAACATACTAATACCATTGGCTGGCAACCTTCTGGCATTGCGAATCGAACAAAAAACAACATTAAGCAAAGAAACAAGAACAACTTTTACGCGAGTCAATGAGACGGACAAGAAAGAGACACAGTAAGACAATCACCGAAGCGATGAAACGTTGCCATTAGTAAATGGTTAGATGGGAAGATGATCTTGACCATTTAGTTGGCCAAGCCGCTGGGCAATTGAGCTGCACATATTTAAGCGCAAAATACGACAGTTATTATTGTTGCTGGGATGGCTGCACAGCCGCTGTTCATCGCGGCGCAATCAATTAATTGACAAAAGCACATTGATCGAGAGACGCAGATCCAACACAGATGAATCCTTCGCCCGAAACCGATCAACTTTTTATAGCAGCATCAAGTATAGAGTTTGTGTAGATTGTCGACTGTAGACAGTGTCTGCTGCTGCTGCTGCTGTTGTAAGTAATTGAAAAATAAAAGAAAATGCGCGAAAATCGCAACGCATTAGCCAACATCATGCAAGGGGCCGAAGCGTGCGAACAATTTGGCCGTCGATTCGTTGCGCCTTTTGGCCAAGAACCGCTCTGAGCCAAGCGAATACACCGACACACACATGCATAGTCTGTGGAGTACCAGCAGACCTGCCGCGACTCATAGCGATTCTCATTCGTTCGTTCATTTTAGCCATTTGCATTTTGCATTTAGAATTTTTTTGCAATTTGTATGCGTGCAGCGTGGAGTGCGGCATGAAATACGCTTTGCCCATTTGGCGCCTCGCACAGACACCTGAGACGACGTCGCTGGTCGTCTGTGGAGTGACTGGCCCCTGGCCGGCATAGACGCTGCACGATTCACCAAATGAAAATATAAACTTTAAATTTCCTTATTAAATAACGGTCGCCAAAGCGGTATGCACAAGAAATACATTCTATGTATGCGTATACATATATCATAGGCATAAGCATTAGCATTGAAGCACATGGAAAACTGAACTCACTCTTGGAAATCTCTCTATCTCCTTTAGCCGGAGAAACAAGCGTTGAAGCAGGTGCTTTCCACATCGTGTTACTCTTGGTTTTGCTTTTGGTTTATCTTCGTTTGTCTGGGGTCGCCCGATCAGTGAGAAACTATTGGGAATTGTTTGATTGCCAGCGAGTCATAGCTCAAACGTGTATTCAAATAAATCAGTCAACGCGAATTTAATACTCTAAAACTAATCCCCGATTCCGAGCTTGGTCGCTTCGTAAACTTGCTTTGCGTATTTATCAAGTTGCTTATTGGACAAATATGTTTATGTTCTCATTACAAAACGAATCAAAATATTAACCCCACAATGACTCTCTTGGGGATTGTTCTTATCATTTAAAGAGTATTTATGTATCCAAGTTAAGCGCATAGATACAGTTTTTAGTACTGTTTGGGCGTCAATTTTGTGGCAGCTAGAACACAATCACTTAAGTCTCACTATATTGACGTATTGTGGTTGTTTTCGCTGCTTCCTTTGACTATTTAAACAAATACCTAATGCATAATGTAACAGTCGATGTGTGCACAAGCACCTTTCTTGCATATTCAGATTAGTCGACAGTTTGCTGCAAGTCAATGCTTTGACTAACTTTGACAACACACACAAAAAAAAAAAAATCCAGGTGCAGTGTTGTTATTTGCATGAGAAATGTGTCGTGAGCAACGTGGAGTTAAGCAAGTGCGAAAGCGACAACTGACAGGGGACAACGGACAGTGGACGGTGGATAGTGGACAGTAGACGGTGGACGGTGGACAGTGGACAGTGGACAGTAGACGGTGGACGGTGGACAGTGAAGCCAACATCAGCCACAATGTCAGCATCAGCATCAGCATCAACATCAGCATCCGAGGTTTGTAGAAATGGCTGCACTCTGGAAGCAGTCAACCGCATCATCAGCTCATCATCGATCACGGCGGCTCTGTGGTCCGCAACAAGAGAGAGAAAGAGGCTGCTAATGCCAATGGCCTGCAGCCAAGTGCATTAGAGAAGCACCCGATCCCTCTATACCCCTCTCTGACTCTCTCCCTCTCCGTCTCCCTATCGCTCTCTCTCTCTCTCTCTCTCTCTCTCTGTCTCACTCTGTAACAGTAATTTGGTGTTTTACTTGTTCTTGCGCGCCAGCAATCACACCTATGGGAATGTTTCTTACACATGTCCGATGGCAATGGCAATGGCAATACCAATGCCAATGCAATGGGGCAACATCTAAAATTCCAGCATGCACTTTGAACAACATTTTCCTCAGGTCTCTCTGCCATCGTCGTCATCGTCGTCGTCGCAGTTGCATCATTAAAAATTTATCAGTTGATTGGAAAATTATAATTCTTTGCTTTTACGCTTCGCGCAGCGTTATGATTTTTATACGTTTACCCCGTCTACCCCCAGCACCCATCACTTCTTGCATCTCAAACGGAACTCAGCTCAGTCGATGTTGTCGTCTGAGCGCCAGTTATGTAATAACTTTTGCTCCGATCTTCACTCCACGGTTTCTGTTTGTCTTTCTATTCTGCTCACCTCAGTTTTTCTTTTCTTTTTTCTTTCTTTTGGTCACATTTAATAACTTACTGGACGACTGTAGACTGTCTATGCGTCTCTCAGTCAATCTGTCTAAATGAATGACTGACTTACTGACTATTACGAGCGATTCAGCATCCCCCAGCCCCACACAACCCAACCAGTCGCATCTCATCTCATCTCATCTCATCTACTGTTTGCCGCCTCTTTGTTTTTTTTTTTTTTTTGTTATATAGTTTTTTGCCAGCTGCCTAGCTGTAGATGCGGAAATAAGTGCGCTCGGTTTCTTCAACTTGTTACATAAATCGTAATTTTCTATAGCCTCGTTCTAAGTATATCTAATGTATATTGCATTCTGCTACCCGTTTTTCTATTTGCCCACTGACCACTTGCCGCGCCACTGGATTTGAGCTAACTGGTGGCAGTGTGTTGTCATTTTGGTGGAATCACCCCAACCTGCAGCGTGCTTATTAGCTTGCTAGCGGAGAAAAATGCCAGTGGAAAGACTTAAGGATGCCACAAAAGTGCTTTGTATCCAACTATTTACATTAATATTCAAACGTAAAATATTTTGATATTGTTTCCTAAGAAAAATATATAAAAAAAATTAAACTATTCACTTGATTTATTAAGACAATTATTTCTTAATGTTTTGCTAATTCCTTTTCCAAAGACTCTTAGTAATTTGTTTTAGAGCGTGGGCACCACCGACTAGAGGCCAGCTCGACCCTTACCCACCACCCATTTTTCGACCTGGCAGCCAGGTGTGCACAGCTCATAATCGCACATGTCATGGCCATTTCAGTCGCACTTGAACTTCCTGCATGACCAGCGTTAGCTTAGAGTTCACAAGCTCGTCCGATGAACCACTGGCTCTGCTCTGCTCTGCTCTGTTCTCCGGGGTGAAGTTCTGGGTGGGGTATAGCCGCTTGGTCATCGGTGATTTCCACGCTCATGATGTGATTAGGCGCTTTAGCGGTACAGTTCATCGTTTTTTTTTTCTTCATCTTCTCTTTTTCTAGGCCCCCTTCCTGTCTGCCGCCATTGGCTGCGTTGAAAAAGAAGCATCTAACAGATTAGTGAGAACCCAAAAGTACACATTGACACAAACATACTGTGAGATTGCAGTTATGTGAGCAGATTATTCAATCAGCGCGCGGAATATTAAGAAATATTTTTAAGTTGTCTCTCATCTCCAATTATTGATCAAATTTATTTGCCCAAGTCAAGCTTTGAGCAAAGTAGTCCTTGGTGTCTGCTCGAGTACCTTGCTCGAGTACCAGAGCGAACTTAACTCTTTGTTCTTCTTCTGTTTGTAAAGATTTGCATGGCGAACATAAAAATCTAGCTTTTGATAGTATTTTATGCTTATTAGGTCCCAATGACTTGTGTCTCTGATCGGGTGTCAGTTTTCAAGGAAATTCAATAACTATTTTCATAATGAGAGAAACATTTTTTAAAATAAGTAGCTTAAATGATTATTTTTATTTGTGTGTCAACTTTCATTCCATTCATTGAGAAGTGATTTACAACAAATTAAAGAGCGTTGAAAAATGTTTGCAAGTGATGTTAAAGGCAACTGCCGCTCAACACTGGACCCGCATAAACCCTTGTTCCGGGCGGCAAGTAATCCGTGCAACTTCGTTGTAACTGGCCGAGTTGCAATTCTGCTGGCAATGACTTTGTAGTTGGCCTGCGAAATTCCACAGTGTGACAGGGCGATCAGCACTTAAAAGCCTGTCAACAGTTGCACATCACCAAAAGCGCAACTGCGGCTAAAGGAGCAGCACATTACATTTGCTATATGCATACGCCCTAGCCCCAAAATCTTGAAAAGCAATTAGCAAGAGCTGAGTAAAGTAAGTTTCAAACCGCAACCGATGCCCAATTGCAATGCCACAAATACTTGCTAGATGGCAGCCAACAAGATTCTAACTTACCAAAAAAAAAAGTAAAGAAAAAAATACAGGAGGCAGCGAGAAGCAACAGAAGCGGGACTTATCAGTGGCTGCAACGGCGACGGTGGCAGCAGAAAGCAATTCTGTGGTTGATGGTTTCGCAGAAAATTACAACTTGCGGGTAAACAAAGTCAACTGCCCCAGACATGGCAATAGTATGGCAGCAGCAGCCGCATATGCAAAGAGGAGAAAGAAGAAGCATCAGCAGCAGCAGCAGCAGCAGAAGTCAGAGACGTGTAGACATGAACTCCACTCAAGTTGAGACACACGCCAAACCCCACGGGCCCGTGGCTGTGCATTTGAATGTGGATGTGAATGTGAATGTGGGTGCGCAATTATGCCGCCACAGCAACTGACTAACCATAAATTTTCTTATCAGCCAAAGTCGAAGCACAGGAGCGCATTCAACGGCAACGCCTTCACAAACGATAAACTATTTTTAATGAAGTGGTCAGAAGATGCATATAAACAATGTAAATAATGTACAAATAAGGTAAGCATCAAAACAATCTTAACTCATCATCGAATTTTTCTTTTATATTACAATTCAATTACAAAGAAGCTAAATTATACGAATCCGTAGGCAATTAGTTGATACAGATTGGATTTCAACTAATGAATTAAAAAAATAAGATCAAAGCAATCCCTAATTCAATATTGTTCACATGTCAGAATATTCCCACAAAGTTTAAAATTTTTAGTCACAAAAGAGAAAGATTTAGAAAAGAAAAACGTGACAAGATGGCGACAACACCCAATGATAATTTGCAGGCTAAGATCGTTGAGGAACCGGGAGATTGCATCTTGCTCCCCGTTGAGCATATGGATTTGCTGAGTCATCGGATACGATGCCGCAAAATTGAGATATTTCACTTTGATGATGAGGTCAGTTTTACACCCAACGAAGCCGATGTCGAGGAGGAGGAAGATCAGGGGTTGAGCTTCGACCAGTTCGCCGAGGATCACACAGACGATGTGGATCGTACAATGCAGTTAGCTGGAGACGTGGATTGTCTGATACGACGCATCAAGCAAATGCAGTTGATCATTAAGCAGCGCAAACAGGATCAGCAACAACTTGGCCTGACAGAAGTATCTACTGAGCCGCAGGAGGAGGAGGCCAGCAAGCAGCCACCAATTCCGCAACTAGGGCAATTTCAGGTCCAGGAGTGCATAGAGCAGACCGTGGAAGAGACAAGGCTGGATATACTCAAACGCGAGCTAAAAGAAGACACGAAGCCCGACTCAAAGCTCGATTCACTTAGTTGCGATGAGCAGCTGGAGATACGCAATCTACGGCATGCCCATCATCGACTCCAGTGCGAGATCGACGAGATGGTCCGCAATTCTTGCACGATGCGCGAACTGCTGCTCAAGATTAGGAACCAGGTTGGCCAGGACAAAAAACGATTGCTCAAGCTAGCGGCTATGGCCACCAAGCACCATAAGTGGAGCAATCTTATTTGCAAGGAGCTGCCTGTCTGCAAACAGCGCTACCAATATCTGCTCGAGAAAAAGCTATCCAAATCGGAAGCGCAGCGTCTGATCCACGCTCACCTGGTCAAGGTGATCCAGTACAACAAGAAATTTCTTACGCGTCGAGAGCTGCGCTACGAGCTGCGCGAGTTCCACTTGGAGATCGATGAGCTCGAGAAGTATGTCAATGATCTGCGCCAGGACATGGTGCGACGCTTTAGCAACATTGAGAATGAAACGTGAAACATAACCACAGCCAGCTGGCATACAGATTCCAAACATAGAAATATTTGTATAACTAAAGCATAATTGTTAAAGTAAAGCGAATAATAGTAAAAGTAATAATTCCAAGTGCTTCTATCTCAAAGTCTTTCTGCTTCGGGCGCACAATTAGCCCGCGCTGCGCTCCTGCTGTGTGCTGCGGCTGCCGCTTAAAACTAAGACGCAAACAGCAAACCACCAGCAGAAGGTAGTACATCATTTTGGACTTTATCAGCAGCGGCAACAAGCAGCAGCAACGCGTGGGCAGCATCTAGCAAAATTCCTACGCCGCCAACGCTACACAACAGGCAGCAGCAGCAGCAGCAGCAGCAACTGAAACAGGCAACAGGCAGCAGAAGCAACAACTGCAATTGCAACTTAATTGAGGCTTGTCTATGCAACTGCTTTCAGTGTGTGTGTGTGTGTGTGTGCATTTGAGAGCCTAAACAAAGTAACTGCGGTTGCTCTGCATCCATCTTAGTCTCTCTGCGTCTCTTTTTTTTTTTTGTGTTGTCCATCTCTCTTCCGATGTATAATGCACTCCCCCTATATCAGTCAATTGCTGGGTCTGCGTGCTGGCGGGTTGCTGTCGCCTGTTGCGAACTTGATGCCTCGCTGCCCCAGTGCCTTGATGCTCCACAGACGAGCGACCAGACAACTGCAATGGCAATAAGAACAAAAATAACAGCCGCATAATAACGTACTGAGGGCGTTGAGGCAACAACATGCAACAATCTGGCAAGTCAGGTAAGCAGGCAGCCAGGCAGCCAGCCAGCCAGCCAGCCAGCCAGCCAGCCAAGCAGCCAACCCAACCAACCAACCAACTAACCAGTCAGGCAGTCATCCAGGCAGTCACCATCTAAGCTCAGCGGCTTATGCAGCTGCAAACAGCCATCTCCCCCCGCCTCCTCATTTTGCTACTCTCCTCCCTTTTGATAAGCCTAACCCCCTCCCCCGCTCGTTCGTTAGTTTCAGCCATGGACAATTTAAGCTCATTCACTTGCCGCTGATTGCTGCTGGCGTTGGTATTGTTGTTGCCGTTGTTGCTGTGGCTGCGGCTGCTGCTGCCTGTTGCTGCTATTGGTGTTGGTGTTGGTGCTGGTGCTGGTGTTTACTTCATTCGTCGTCTGGCAAATTCGCAAGTTCAAGTCCAAGTCCAAAGTCGTAGGGTGCACACTTTTCTCATCTCATATGACCTGTTAACACTCTTTCCGAACTATTTCCCAATATATAAATATAAAGCTTGCTTCAGCAAATGCTTGCCTTTTGCCTTTTCAAGAGTCAAAAATCGAGCATTTTTTTTATGATAAAGTTTTAGAAGTTTTGGCTTAAAACGTGAGCTGCTGCATTTGCAAGTGTATGTTAACAATCGGTGTGCCACAAATTGTTTTTCTCGACGGATTCGTTCAGTTGCAAGCCATCGTCAAAATTGCATGCGCTGTGCGCATTCAGAGCAAGCACTGGGCAGGGTGGGGAGAGTTAGGGGGGTGAGGGGTGTAGGGTCGCTGACTGCAATTTGCATTGCGCTGAGGCGTTTGTCAAATGGTAGCTGGCGCGTTGGCGCGGCTTTAATGCCTCGCGAATGTGGGTTAAACTCAGCTTTAAGCCAGAAATAAAGCAACCGCTACAACAACAGCAGCAAGAAAACAATTATAATCAGGAGTTCAGCAATATTTCGGCCAAGTGGCCCGAAGAGCGAAAAGACGGGCATTCATATCATTGTCTTATATCGCTCTATAATCTGTGTCATTAGATGCCACCAAATCAAATTGTAATTGTGGTCCATTAGATGGTCGCATGCTCGATCTGACTGCCTGGTTGCCTTGCCTCTCTCTTCCCTGGCTGGCGCCTTGGGGGAGTGGGTGGAGCATCATTGAGACAGCATTATTCTGCTGAATTCGTCAAAGCCAAATCGTCAAACTGCAATGAAATCATCTGCTTAACCCATTTACTCAGTTCCATTCTGCATTCCGAATCAGCATTCCTTTCTTGGTAGAAAAATAAAAGTCACATTTGGCATCTAAAACATGTTAAGTAACTGAAGTAGTTGCGTACAATCCTGATGCGTTTATGGGTAGCTGATTGTCTTTGCAGCCTGCTCCCCATTAATACAGATGCTTGGAAAATGTTTGCTTTCTCTTTTTTCGAACTGTCTCTTTCTGAATCTAATTGTTCTCCATGCTTGTGTTTATCTCTCTTTGCTTCCGTTCTCATCCTAACGCTTTTGCCTGTTTTACTTGATTTTTTCTAATTTCTTGCTCTCTTTCGCTCTTTTCTACTTCTTTAAACGTTCCCCTTCAACGTTTGCACCACTTCTTGAACGTCAATTTAGTCACCTTTTTCAGTTTATTCCGTGGTGTTAGCCAAAATCGCACATCGGCTATCAATGGGTTAAGGCTGTGGAAAGAATTGAGCGGCTCTTATGAATTTTGTGAATCTTGCCGAAATCAGTAAAGTGGCGTATTGCATGTCAAATGCTCATTTGCTCAGCTGTTGTGCAATAATGTTGCTTTGCTTTCATTATGTAATGGCTACAACTAAAGGCGGCGACTGCAGCGGATCTCAACGAAACTATTGCTATTATTGTTGCTTTTGGCCAGTTTTGGTCATGCACTCTTCATTTGTCTTCTGGCTGATGGGAACAAAAAAGTGTCCTGAGCTCACGCTCAACACACAACAACAATAATAACAAGAACATCAAAGTATCCAACACACACACACACACACAGGCACACACACAGTCACACACACACACAAAATGTATGGCAAGCGCTTTTTCTTGTTGTTGTTGTTAATTTATTATGGTTACATCTAATTAAAACGGTTCTACAGTGCTGAAAGAGCAGCACGAGCAGCAGGCCAAGACTCGAAATGGCTTGACGTAATGAAGCTAAATGTTCCGCGCTATGGTCAATTGCTATTGGCCATAACATATGGATGCTTGAAAGATGATGGCTGGCTGACTTTAGTTCTCCTCGTTTCTATTCTATGCTTTGGCCGTAACAATTTCAGTCTCTGCATTGTAGCCTAAGAACAATGTAGTCAAAGTCAATTAAGTCAAACTCTAAAAGGCCGCAAATAAATGACAAATGACGTGTCTCTTCTTTACTCTAAAACGCAAAAAAGCAACGAACTCAAATGTCCGTTTTTGTCTATTTAATACCCTGTATATGACCCCAAAGTAGTCCAACACACATATGCAAATAAACACGTAGACACAAAATTCCAAATGTTAAATTTTCTGGAAAACTGCTGTGTTTCTATTTCTATTTATGCACTTAAAATGCAAAATTATTAATAAGATTTGTTTGCCCAACTAGTATAAGTAAAAGCTGAGACACAAGAACCTCTGCAACTTTGGTATACCCTATTTATAAATAGAAGGCATGCACAGGGTATGGGTAAACTAAGGTAAAGTCCATTTGGCATTCGTGACTCGTCTGGTTGCTGGTCGATGAGGCCTGCCACACACTCGTGTCCATATAATTTCCAACATAGAAATATCGCACAAGTGCAAATGCAATTAGTTCCGAGCTTTATTTGTTTAAGCGAATGCCGACACTCACACACATACTCACACACACACACACACAGACACACACACAGCAGACAAACATCGATGACTGTTTTTTTTCTGTGGAACTTGCAACAACTAGTCGCGACTCTCTGCCTGTTTGTTGTATCAGTTTACAGACTTATAATTGCCCAGATAATTTCTCCTCTTTTTGGTTTAACCAGCTAATTAAGATTTCTCAAATGGTTTCCTCAATTCGCCAATCCCAGCAGCTGCATCCTAGACTTTAAATGATCGTCTTTCGAGAGTTTTCTTTTTAAATAACTCCAAAAATAAATGTTGTCTGCTTAGTGGCACTGACATGCCAATAAAGCGGGCCTCTCCCTCTCTCTCTCTCTCTTTCTCTCTCACTCTCTAAACGTGAAGTTGAAGTTCTGCTGCATAGTTTTCGGCAGTCTCTTGAGGTACAACTATTATTATCAAATTGGATAACTTCCTATTACAATCGTCTGATAACACAACTATTGTCTGATCTTTTTTTCAATTCATTGGGCAAAAAGGAATTTGCCCCAAATTCTTATCTTTCAATATTTAAAGTCATGTCCAATGAACTCTCAGTAAATAAAGTAAATATATAAAACAAATTGAATGTCTTATTAGAATGTTTATTGTTCTTTTTTTTCTTTCTTTGAATGCAATAATAAATGCTATATAATTATAATGACAATTTTAATGTTAACGTTGCTGTTGCTATTGTTGGTTCAAGTAATGCATAGATTAATATTTATATATACGAAAATTATTGCACTCTAAAAAATGAGCATCGAGACTATAAGAGGAATTGGTTGACTATATGTAACTACAGTTAAATCCATTGATCATATGGCAAAAACGTAAGATATTTATGTAGCCCCTATATACTAGACATATAACTCGTGCATAAACCGTACTACGAACATTCGAAACAACAATAGCAATAACAATATTCACAAATCCACAAATTTTTATCTAAATAAAAAAAATATGTATATATATATATATAATAAGTATGTATAATTACAAAAAAAAAAAATATTAAATACAATTTGAAATAAGCTTCAAATAGATAATACACAAACGATATGTAAAAAGCTGCTTACGCTAGATAATACAAATACAAATACAAATACAATTACATATACAGGCACACATCATTTACAAAGTAAAAAAATAATGATAAGAGCATAATATATATAACATTCACATGTGTGTGTGTATAGTAGCTATACATGTATAGGAGGGAGCAAATTGTGTGTTTAGGCTTATAATAAGGCAATACAATAATAATAAAATAGGTGTAAAAAATGGAGTTGTTCCTTTATAAGTAAGAAGGATAGCTAAATTATAGCTAAACCTGAAACTTAAGATTAAACGCTCTGTTGTTTTGGTCTAATTAGCGGCATTAACACGATTGGAGGCCCTATGGCAATCGAGGGGGGTGTGACGGAGGGCGGCAGCGAGTACTGCTCACAACAAGTGCGTGTGTCTCACTCACTCACTCACTCTTTCTCTCTCCCTCGGCTTGACTGGCTGTTGTTGTTTCTTAATGCTTATGCCAAACTCGTAGACAAATCACATCCAGCACATCACAGGCAGATTTTTTGTTTTTTTTTTTTTTCGTTAACATAACCATATATGGTATATACATATGTGTGTGTGTTGTATATATGCATAGGTATATACTGTTAGCTTATTATAATGTCTTATAAAATATACGTATAAGTTTATAAATATCAGAAGCAAACAGCAACACGCTTTCATATATACTAATCCTCCTCCTCCTTCCTTCCATTCTCTCTCTGAATCTCGCTTGCTGCTTTATATCTCACTCTAGTTTTGACCGCCTTTTGTTTATCAGATGCCTGTTTCGGCAATCCCTTCGTCATCTGTTTGATGAAATTAAAGTAGAATTTAGTTAAAAATCTTTTACAGGTTACCAATTTTTTTTAAATACTTATTTTGTTTTTGAAAATCATTCAAATTAATTTATTGTAAACATGCCCAGGGTTAGTTGCAAGCGTGTGTGTGGGTTGTGCGTGTATGTGTGTGTGTGGGTGGATTTTAGTATTAGTTTGGCTTTAAATTACACTACTCTACAAGTCACAAGTTGTGTTTATATACAAAAATGTTAGCTTTTGTCGTTTTTGTTGTTTAACTTCTTCTTTTTTTTATTTTGTTTTGTTAGCAAATGTTTGCAAAAAATGGACAACTACGTAGAATACACTACAAATAAATGCGATTGTAGTTGTTGCCATTGTTGCTGTTGCTTGGGGGTGCACTTTGTTGTTGTTGTTGTTGTTTATGGTACAAACCTAAAAGCGGACTCTTATCAATACCATCACCATCCTCATCTTCAGTGTCTGTGTCTGATTGAGTGCTAGTGCAAATGTTTGTTGTTGTTGTTGGTGCTGCTGCTGCATGTTGTTGAACACATTGTTGTTGTTGCTGTTTTTGTAGCTGCTCCCGACTGCTGGTTGAGCTGTTGCTGTTACTACTGCTGCTGCTACTGCTCGCCGTGGACAAAGTGGCTGTTGTCTCATTGTTTAATGGCTGCTGATCATCATCACCGTCATCAACGTCAGGCTCATCATCATCTACATCCCGGTCCAGCTGCTGCTGCTGATGCTGCAGCTCCAGTTCCAGCTCTCTGTCCAGCTCCTCGGCGAGTGCCAGTGAGGCGCGCAGCGGCGGCGCCAGCAACTTGCTGCCTTCAGCCAGCGACTGCTTGGGGCGCTCTAAGTAAATTTTAGTCACTGAATTCGTGAGTTGCAAAAGTTTGTTGAAGGCAAATTTTTTTTTGATTTGTTTTTTGTTTTTGTTTTTTTTTTTTTTTTGCAGCAGTTTGTGTGTGAGGTGTTAGGTAAGTGTGTGTGTGTGTGTGTGTTAAATATACAATGTGTGTGTGTTGTGTATGTGAAAAGAAAGAAGAAAATCATTAAATTATAACAATTATTTGGTTAGTGACAATCAAATTTATAAAAATTAAAAACAGCTGCACACCAAAAAGTTATATGCACGTGTATATTGTGTGTATGTTGTTGTTTTCTATATATATATAACAGATATATACAGTAGTCGCTCGAGAGTAAATCAACTTCTAATTTGCGAATAATAATATCAAACAGTCTTAACAATTTTATAATGATTGCTAAGATCAATTTAATTTTGAAAAGTAAACACATATTACAAATGAGGATTCTGATTTCTGGTGGCTGGTTTCTTTTCCTTTTTTTTATCGAGCGACCACTGTAGTTGTGTAGTATAGTATAGAACTTTAGTACAGCGTTAGTTAACAGCGTCATTTAAAAGTAGCAGCAGCGACGGCTACGTTCACCAAACCAACGACAACTTGGAAGAGAGTGCGGGGAAACAAAAGTAGAATGGGGTCTAAAGGGACGACTGAAGTTGGATCCAACTTACCCTCGTAGCCATCGTTCTCATGCAGCTCATGGGAATCGGCCAGCAGATGCTCCTTGCCCTCGAGAACCGCCAGCAGGCATTGATGTATGCACACATACTGCTGCTCCGTTTGCACCATGAATACGCGCTCTAAAGTGGAGAGAAAGTGGATAGTTAGACACACTGCTAATCATATATGCATATATATATATATATATATATATATATGCCATATTCGAATTCAAAGTATACCCTTGCGCATGGCAAACACAATGCCAAAGATATCCACATAGTCGGACTTATTGATGTGCTGCAGTATGCGGTCCAGCGCTATGAATGTGCCCGATCTGCCAACGCCGGCGCTGCAGTGCACAATGATGGGTCGCATATCTGTGCCGATGACGTCACGGAATGCGCGCACGAATCGCACCAGGGACTGTGGTGGCTCCGGCACACCAAAATCCGGCCAGGTCGTGAAATGAAAGTGTCGCATAATGCGCGATTCGCAGTTCTATAAACGGCATGGAAGTGCAAGAGAAAAATTAAAGTTCAATGTTAAGCAAATCAAAGAAATTATCAAATAAATATGGGTCAAACTTAAATAATGATTGATATATTATATACTGATCTTAACAGTAGATCCATAATATGTATGAAAATATTATATATCAATTCGAGGTTTTTATATATTAAAAATAATATTTCGGTATTTTGAAAAGGGCAATTGTATCAATAAAATGATATCAACTTGATCTTGACCTTTTTAGCCAGTTTGAATGGATTCAGGGAATTGAATTAAAGTCAAATATGTCTCAAAACAAATTGTGTTCCTTCTACATGCAGCAAACTGTTGAGCTTGCTTCGCTCTGCAACTCACCCTGGAGACCATAAACTCGGCTATGGACCAGTCACGAAAGTGCGTATCGGTGATTAGTTGCACTTTGATGTCACCGTAGAAGATGGGCACACGATCGATGGGCCAGTATTGGTCGCACTTCTCGCGCCCCTTCTCGAAGCAGCGCGTCAGCATGACAATCGCCCGGGAGTTGCTCTCCCAGCACATGCGCCAGAATTCCTCGCGCGTCGAGTGCAGGGGGCCCTGGGTGACAATGAATTCCCGTGGCGAATTGTGACCGGGCATATAGTTGGCATTGATATAGTCGGAGCCATCGTCATCGTCCACCGGCTGCAGCTTGAAGCGCGAATGATCGTACGGCAGAATGTTGGTGAAACGATTCTTGGGCCGATTGCAGGGCAGATCGGCAAAGCTGCACGCCTGTTCGCGACCAACATGCTTCAGCTCCTCGAACTCCTCGCTGAAACGGAAATCCGAATCGGCGGCCATCAGGCGATAGTGTTCGGCAAAATCCTTCACATGAATGGGCCGATTGGGCACTATATAACCATCTGGCAGTGCAGTCAACTCATCCTGCATGCGAGCCACCTTATTGGCCGAACGTCGCATGCTCTGACACCGATAGCGATAGAAGCCCACAATGGCGATGATGAAGAGCACAAAGACAGCTATGGCCAGGGCGCTGACCAGCCACAGGACATCGTCGCGATCTGTGGTTATCGGCTCACTGTACACCGTGTCCGTAAACTTGTCCTCATCGGTGAAGGCGCGCACCTTAATCCGATATGTTGTAGCCGATTTGAGCGGGCCATTGCAGTAGCCGGGTCGATGTTTGTCACAGCCGGCGCTGCCAATGGTAAAGTCCTCAACGCCGATGCTTTTTAGACGGCTGACGTTGCCAAAGGGATTATACGGTTCGATCGCCTGATAGGGCAGCCACACTGTATACGATTGCACATCCTGCCAGCTGGGCATCTCCAGCCCGGACGCATTCTTGCCCACATCCTCTGCCACAATGATGGTATAGCCACGCACCATTCCATGCGCATTCGAAAAATAGCTCTGACGGAATCGTATCTGTATCGTTGTGCTGCTGTGCCCCATCTCGATGGGCATTATGTGGGATTGGGGTGACGGCGGCGCCAATATGGGCATCAGCTGACGATGCTCACGCTCCAGCCCATAGCCATAGCCCAGGGCCGATTTGGCCTGTATGCGAAAGACATAGCTATTGCCGGGCACCAGGCCATCGATGCGTGCCTGTGTCGCATTCGGTGGCAGCTCATAGCTGCTGGCATCCGCCACATCGTCCACGGACTGGCAGCTGATGCGATAGTGCTCGATGGGACCGTGCTGCTCCTGGGCGGCCAATTGCCACTCGAAGCTTATCTCGCCGGGCTGCACATCGTTTGGCTGGAAGTACTCAACGCGACCGGGCGCCGCTGGCAGCGTTTCATAGCTGGCCGAGATTGGTGCACTGGTGCGCATCATGGCGCTGCCCGGTTCGCTGCCCGCTCGCACCGAGACGGTGAACGTGTAATTGTGATACGGCTGTAGACGCTGCAGCGTCAGCTGCGTTGCTATCGTATAGTTCTGCAGCAGTACCGGCGCATCCTCGTCGGCGCTCAGATACTGCAGCTCAAAGTCGGCATATTCGCCGGCGGGCGGTGTCCAGCGCAGCGTTATCTCCTTGGCGTCCAGCTGCGTCGCTTGCAGCTCGCTAATGGGCAGCGGATGCAATCGATACAGACGTTGTATGGGCAGACTGGCCACGCCCCCGCTCACCGTCCACACGGTTATGTTATAGAGACGGCCGGGCGTCAGACCCGTAAAGCTCAGCTTGCGCTCCGTATCATTGGCCAGCTTCTCCTTGTCCTTGATCAAAGGATCGCCCAGCGAGAAACGATAGATATCGAAACGGGTGCTCGACTCGGGCGTTGGCGTGTAATTCAATATTATGCTATTGCTGGCCTCCTCCTGCTGCTGCGACTGCGTCTGCGGCTGCTGGTGTTGATCGGGATCCTGCTGCTGGTCCATGGCACTCGAGATGAACACATCCGATTGGATGAGCGGCATCGTTCGTGTCGACAAATGCGTGGTGCCGGAGCGTATGTCATTAGAACTGGCCTGCACCTCGAACTTGTACTGTCGACCGGGCGCCAGATCATCAATGGGTATGCGTACGCTGGCCGAGCTGACTGTTTGTTGTAAAAAAAAAAAATAAAAAAAAAAACAAGGTGAAAAGTTCATCAGTCATGGCAATTGGCATTGTTAGACTTACGATCTTCGGGCAGCTGTGTCACGTTCTTGTACACGACCGACTGAGGCGCATCCGTCGACCACCATTTAATGATATAGTAATCGACATGACCATCGGGTCGGGGCCACTCGAGCGTAAGATTGCGTGAATCGACCAGCGGCACCACATTCGACACGGGCTGCGGCGGCATCGTAATGTTCAGCTCCAACGGTGCGGGACTCTCCACGCCAAAGCTTAGGCTGTTCACCTGCACCAGATAACGTTCGCCATAGTGCATGTCCTCGATGCGCGCCTGGGGCTCGTGGACATTGGGCAGACGCTGCCAGGTGGAGGCATCTGTGCGATAACGCACAGCGTACTCGTTGTAATTGCTGCCCTCCGGCGGCAGCCAATGCAACAGCACCAGATTTGTGTTCACCGTGCGCTGTGTGAGATTCCGTGGTGGTTTGGGAACTGAAATTTCAATTTGAAGTGTGTTAAGTAATTGTTGTTGTTTGTGGATTGGATTGATATGCAATTGAATCGGAATCGGATGAGTAGACTCACAGACTGCCTGGAAATAGGAATGTGGCTCGCTGCGCATTTCATGACTGATCGCATAGACCTTGATCCCGTAGCCGGCGCCCGGATGCAAATACTTGATGGTCAGATTGGTGCGATTCGTGCTAATTGTGCGCTCCTCATTCGTTCCGTTGCGCTGATAGTGCACCTCGTAACGATCCTGCTGCGAATTGACATCACTCCGCCAGCTGATGTTCAGTCCCTGGGAAATGCTGCGCAGCTCCTGAATTATGGGCGCCGCTGGCCTTGTGTCCCGTGTGAGGCTGCTCCCATTCGAGCTGATGCCATTGGACAGGGCCTGCACTTCGATGTGGTAGCGTCGTCCCGGCAGCAATCCGTCCAGCTTGTACTCCGTTTGCGCTGTTTGAACCATTTGCGGCGTCGTAGCTGGTGTCGCCTCCGATCCATTGACCTTTTCATGGTAGCTTTTAATGTAAGAAAGTAGAAGAAAAGATGAGTGTCCGTCTGCCAGCTGACTGACTCGCTCACTTACCTTATGCGATAGCTATCCTGCTTGCCGGTCTCAGCTGGCTCCCAGGAGAGATACACCGCATTGCTGCGATCATCCAGATAGCCTCTCAGGCTCCTGACCGCACGTGGACGCAGTGTAATCTCAGCAGTCGCTGGCCACGAATGGACATTGTCCGACATGGTCTTCACCACCACATCGTAGCTCCTGCCCGGCTCGAGAACTTCGGGGTAGTCAAAGTGCACGCTGCTCGCCTCGGTACGTGGCACAGTGAATACTCGCCGCGATATCGATATCTGGAAGCTATCGTACTCACTGTACGTCCGAGGCGGCTCCCAAAGTACCCGAAACGTGCCGGTTGTTGTGTAGCGCGGATCGAAGGTCACGTTCAGGGGTCGCTCCGGCACAGTTAGATAACGTGCCGTCGTCGGCACAGACGTCTCGTTCTCGGAGACGGTCTGCACAGAGATATTGTAGGCGCGACCCGGCACCAGACCCTTAAAGGCCGCCTGCGCGGGACCGGGTGGCTCACCCTCGCGCTCCACATACAGCACACTCTCAATGGCATCGTCCGGCGTGATGGAGACCTTGTAGTGGGTGTAGAGACCAGCCGGATATGGCGGCTGCCACAGCACTAGGAGGGTGGTCTCGTTGCGGAACCACACGATGAACTTGCCGGGCGTATTGGGCTCTGCATGGGACGTGGGTTGGGAGGAGTTACAAATTATGCTTTACTACGCTGGACAGCTAATGGTGTGCAGGACATTGTGACTGGGATAATCGGGTTAGTGGGGTAAGTATGGACGAGGGACGGGAAGTGTGACGGGGCGCCATTTAGCACTGTTAATGGGGAAATGGACTCACAAATAGTACAAACACAGACAGCAACACCGAAATAAAGACGCAACACGCAAAAGCACAATGATCCCCAAGTCGATCGAACCAAGAACCACAATTCAAAACTTAAGCCAATTAACAAACAAAATAAATAAATAATAATAATTGTGATAATGTGATTTATAATGGCTTGTGTCAAAAAATGACTGTAAACAAAAGGT
The DNA here is from genome assembly GCA_035043845.1 of Drosophila picticornis. Taxonomy (NCBI): domain Eukaryota; kingdom Metazoa; phylum Arthropoda; class Insecta; order Diptera; family Drosophilidae; genus Drosophila; species Drosophila picticornis. The sequence continues at coordinate 7,800,335 of JAWNMR010000492.1, forward strand.
TAAGGAGCATTTGAAAAATAATAATAACACAGTTCCAAATAAACTGAGTTTGGTGAACGCATTTTAAGATCAGTTGAACTCCTTCGAACTGCTATCGCAAGATATAACAGAAAAGATAAACCGGAAGAGAACAGACGGACTTCAGATGAATCTTACTGAGACAAATCAAAATAAATCAAATAACATTCTTGGGATATTGGTTTGTTTCCAGTTGGGGAGCACTGTGCAAGCGTTAGGATTACTTATTTGGCGTTCAAATACTCGTTTACTTATTTATTAGCACAACAACTGGGAGACAACAGAGTGAGAAGATTCTTAAAGTTACCTCTAACAAATACCTTGATCCGCAAGCAACAATAAAAATGTAAGGAAGAGAGTGAAAGAGATACAAAGAGAAATGGGAGAGAGAGAGACAGTGTGTGTGTGAAGAGAATTGGGAGAAAGAAAGAGTTACTGTTAGTAGACACCACAACCAATCTGGGGAAAATGAGTGAGAAAGTTAGGATAGACTAGGCCCTCACCCTTAACAAACTTGAATTAAATTTGGATTAATATTAAGTTAAGATTAAAGGCTAAAGATGAATCGTTTACCAAAGAGTTGCGAGGATTTTTGAGGAACTGGATTAGTAGTTTAGAAATTGCAGCGACGATTGGGTTTGCGTGTGCCAGCGGGCCGGGACTTACTTGTGGTGAAATTGCGACTGGTGTAGGCGACCGACTCCTTGCCCTGGTAGATGGTATAGGCCTGCACTTGATACGTGCCGCCCGGTGTTAGATCCTTGGCAGAGAGCTGCAACATATCGTTGCCATCCAGCAAGTAACTGCGATTATATTCGCTGTGCGACGGTTCCGTCAAACCCAAAACCTTAATCTTAAAGCTCGTATATTTGCCCATGCTGGGCGGCTTCCAGGTGATGAACGCACTCTTGCTGGAGCGCAGCTGCACGCTGAGATTGTCGGGCGGATCGGGTGCTAAAGGGTATAGACGGAGAGACAGTTTAACAGAGTTAAACCCCGATTTCGGTATTCATATCCATGCAATACACAATAAAGGAATAAACTTTCCCACCTGTGGTTATATTCACCGTCCAGGTGAGTAGCTCGCGATGCGTCGAATTCGTGTAGTACAACCAAAAGTTGTATTCACTGCCAGGCAGCACGCGCGACAATTTGATATCCTGCCCGATTTCGCTGGCAGGAATTGTGGTATTCGGTTCGGGATAACCAAATGGCGGACTGTAGTCGATGCGATAGAAGGCATTGTCATTGCTGCTCGCATTCGGCACACTGATGACCAAATCGGCGCCATTAGCCTAAACAGAGAAAGAGATTGAGAGAAAGAAATATGTGGAAATAAGAGTTGGTTGATGAGTTTAGCTCGTTCAGCTATTGATGGTTTATTAAATGCTAGTTCCGTTGACCCAACAAATGGCTGCTAACTGTGCCGAGCCATAACTGACCTATATTTTGAAATCGTTAAACTGTCTGTCGCTGCTGTTGCCACTGTCACTGTTTCCCAACCCATTAATCATAGCGATAAGACACACACACACACACACACACACAGATAAACAATAAACGATAATATTTGTTTGTAGCTGTTGCACTGCCAAAAACGAATGTTGACTCACAATGTCAGGGCTGCAACGGTTAATTCAATCATTTTGCCCCCTTTACCCCCTCCCTTTCTCCTTCTCACTTCATTCAACTTTAATCTATAATCTATAGATAATGATAATGATAATGTGTTAAAATTAGCGTATGAGTCAAATGTATTTGACAGTTGCATAAAACTCTACCACATCACAGTTGTATATCTGACTAATGTGCATAGTTGTAGTACATATTATGACAGTCTATCGATGTGTTATCTAAGATTGGGTTCGCAAACACTACCTAAATAGTATTACAAAAAAATTCATCGATTGTGTTCAGAAAGAATGTGTTCACAGACGCTGAGCAATTAAATAAATATCAAATACTCATTTCCAGAGGCAAAATCGTTTGAAAATCAAATTTCAGTTATTACTTCATTTAAAGAATTGTTGGCAATCAAATTTCAGTTATTGGATCATTTAAAGAAATATTTGCAATTACTGCAAAGGATCACCAATGTTCGTTTCGGTTAGATAAGCTGAAACTATCTTTTGGAATTGGCCATTTAATGTCTATAATTCACTGGTAAAAGCTTATAAAGCAGATCGCAATATAATTTAAAATGCTAAAGTCGCAGTTTAAACGCAGGTCTTTGCGGGGAAGTGAAATCGGTTGAGATACGTGTGGCACAGATGGGAATTGCAATAACACGAAGTTTGCATAATATCAAGATTTTTTTTATTTATTTCTTCTGCCATTCAAAATGATAATGAAACATTGATTAGCGAATTTCTTAAACCTGACTCGATAATTTAGTGCATATAACCAACTGATACGCGAATCTGCGGATCTTCATTGATGACGCCTATCACGGAAAGTGCACAGATCGCTGGCACGTGTTGTTGATAAAATAAAAGACAGACGGAGAGAGACAGGCAGAGTGAGAAGGGGAGGGGGTTGCAATCAAAGGAAATTGATGTAGGTAATTTTCCCTTAAAATGAATGAATTGAGTAGTTTCCCAAGCTTGAAGTAAGCGAACAGCACCAAAGCAGAAAATTACAATGGAAAGCCGCAATTGATTTTTTTTTTTCAGCTTTTCAATATGAAATATAAATTTGCTGTTGTTGTTGTTGCATGTGACATGCAAACAATGCAGCAAATACGGAAGTACACTTTTTAGATTTCCGATTCGATTGTGTGTGGTTATTTCTATATACACTTTTTTCAAGTCCCTTCCTAATTTGACACTTAATCAAAGCTAATACGAGTTTAGAACGACCCATCACGTGAATAATTCTCGTAAGCCAATTAAAATCTGCAATTTGCTTGACTAATGGGCTGTGTTCGTCATAATTCGCGATAATAATAACCCATTAAGAGACGATCATTTGAAAGGCAAAAAAAAAAAACAGCTGCATATAATGACAACAGTCACACAAAATGTGTCTGCCAGCTGAGTGTTTAAGGATGCCGCACAAGGAAAGAACTGAAGAACCAATTGTCTGCAATTCTGCGAGGCATACAAATGACGCCTGTATGCATATTGGTTGCATGTGCAACACTTTTGGGGAAAGGTAGCTGAATCTTTGAATTAATCACACCAAATCAAATAAACTAGATAAAATCAAGCTTCTGTTCGGACAAATCGAATAGACTCGGACTTTAGAGAATAACAACGGATCGATGATATTTACTCTACTTGTGCTCTATTTATATACAGAGGTGCTAAACCCTATGGAGTGGCAATTGGCATATTAATTTGCATTGGCATGCGAAAACATTGAAAGCAACCCAAGATTTGTTATTTGGACTTGGAATATTTTCAAGCTACATTTACAATTGGCAGCCATAGCTGTGTGAGTGTGTGTAAAACGAAAGTATTTGAGTCGAATTAATATTTCATGTTACTATTTATTTTTTTGTGGCATTTGAGATATGAGAGTTGCGAGAGATGCACACATCCATATATACATATACATTGATAAATAACATACATAACAAACATATATATGTACATATATATGTATATATATATATATATATATGTATTTATATATGTGTGGGCGACTGTTGGGGCTATTTATAAAGCACTTGCGATTGACATTGCGCACTTATCTGATCTGCAGTTGTGGCCGTAGTTGCTGCTGCTGCTGTTGTTGTTGTGGTTGTTGTTGTTTTCTTCACATTTGACTGTCTGTCTGCCTTTCACTTTCCGTTTTTGAATTTATTTTGTTTGGGTGCCTTCGAAGTACAGCGGGAAAGTTGTGCGACTGCACGCGTGCATAGCAGTCAGCTTGTGTCAGCCAGCTTGGCATTCGGCTCAGCCCAGTTGTCAGCCGTTTGGCATTAACGAAACTACGACCTTGTCCGCTCATTATAAATGCAATTGTCGCCTCGACGCGTCGCCCATGGACAATTGCAGCCAGCTGCAATTAGTTTTGTGCTTTGCAAATCAACAAAAACTGAATCTGAAAGACGAGGTCATGAACCAATCAAACGAACCCCAATATACTTGTATATATATATATATATATATATTTATGTATATCTATACTACTCTTTCTCTCGCAACCCCCTCGCACACACATACAAAATAGTAAATTGCAAATGAAAAGAACCCAATGCCATGGTTGAATGATAACAATAATGATCTTGATCAGCATCAGCATCAGCATCATCATCATCATCATCGCTTTGGCAGAGGGGCTAAGTCGGTGCTTTAAATAATTCCATGACGTGTTGATTTCCTGACCATGCGGCGCCAAAAAAACTAAACAAAACATTTTTTAAACACCAACACAAAGAGCATCTCATAATTCTGCCCACCTCTCACCCTCTCTCGATAGGCAGAAAAAATAAACGCAGCTCAAATTAAAAGCACAAGCGAACATTTTTTGCGTTGAGCTGGCAAAAAACAAAAAAAAAAAAACCCAAAAAAAAGCAAATAAACAAATGACAAAAGTTGAAAATATTACAGAATATTGAATACTCTTAGTAAGTGAACAATAAATAATCGAAGCAAATGAATCTTGATTGAGATGTCAGTTTAAGCAAATCAGTTGGTTTTTGTGTAGAAGTGTAATAAATTAGAATAATATTAGTAAATGGAGTTGTTTGTGGTTAAACCAACTTAAACAATAAAAAAAATAACCTGTTCCATGTGCTGAAGATAATAGCAAGCAGAGACACACTCTATGCACAAATCGAATAGGGTATCTAAGCAAAGAGTCGGCTGCAGTAGTTGTAGGCACAACAGGCAGGTGCGCCATGTGGGTCGGCGGGTTGCCGTGTGTTTTGTGTGTGTTGTGTGTGATTTATAAAGCTCTGTTGGTTTTTGCTAATTATTTATATGGCAGCTGCCGAAACCAGTTAGGTGAGCTCCATGTTTTATTTGTTTAGTCTTTTTTTTTTTCAACTTTTATTAAATCACTTATTTTTTTGCAGTTTGTATTTTTCATATTCGGTATTCAATAAACAAATTTTGCATTGGTATTTGGCATGTGAATGTGAATGTGAGTAAATGAATAATTTGCTGTTGAATTCGTGCGACTAAAGGCCCAAAGACCAACAACAAACATCCACACTGCTCAGCGTTTAGTTTTCTTTTTGACTTGGCCCAGTTATTTTGCGCCATACATTTGCAAAGTGATTGGGGAGAGGGGGCTCGATGTTGTGGTATGATAATGTAGCGAGCCTGTTTGCAACACGTTGATAAGAAACGATATGCATATGTTTATATTCGTATAATCTTGTTAAAGGTTCAGATATGCAACTTGACATGCACGTTTCCCGCTAAAAAAAAACTCTGATAAGGAGTATGAATAGAATTTGTTGCAATCATTTGAAATCTGCTTATAGGGTATCTATCGTCGGGTCAAGCGTTCAAGTGTACACTTGCCGTAAAAGGTCGTCGCAATTAACATTAATTAATGCACTGCATTAGGCAGATTGCGTGATAAGTATAATAAATAGATGTGTGCATCTGTATTTATATAGTATAAATATCTATGACCGATTTATATATTTATATAGTATATATATCTATGACCGATTTATATATTTATATTGTATAAATATCTATGACCGATCTGTCGATGGCTAACCGCCCGATACTTGCAATTACAAAACACAGCCTCAACCTCATCCACAGCCACATCCAAGTGTTTGGTTTGGCGCAACGCAATTGGCCAATTAACTGCTGCTGGCCATTTATGTATTAGGCCCAATTTGTGGTTAATTAAGCAAGGCAATCATAGCAAAGTCCATAACTGAATGAACACTGGAGCCCTGGGTAGGTTCAAGGCTGTACGAGGGGGCTGAGTTGAGCATTAAGAGAAGCGCCACTGGTGACCTCTGCGTAGCACTCCGAGTGGATAGTTGCCGGAGACAAAAAAGAGGTTAAGATTACAAATCGATGATATTGTTAATTAATGCTTGATAGCTTTAAGCTTATATAAGATTGCACATGCTTAAATACGAGACGGGGGTACGATTATAATATGACATAGATAGTTGGTACAATCACTTAACGAAGCTTTCGAATATCTACCTGGCAGTGGCCAAATGTGTTCCCGCTTCGAAATAGTTGCAAAGTTTTTAATAAATGCAAAACTGATATCAGTGTAGGCCAATGGCCCACAAAATATTTTGCTCGGTGGCAGCTCTTTCGGAGAGTAACTCTAGGAACAAAAAGACAGAAAAAGAAAATAGAAAGAAACTGATGTTCTTTAGTTTACATGACTTTACACAGCACTCGCTGCCTGACAGCAGAAATAATTTGCCGCTAAATGGTGGGCTATTTTTAAAAGGGCACTACATCAAGTGCTGCCGGATAGTTGCATGCCGCAAGCAGACACACACACACGCACACACATGTGTCTACTCCAGTCTAGGCGGAACAAAACGAGGGTGCTCGACCAGCTGATGCTCTGCACTCTGCACACTGATTCACTGATATCAACCGATTTTAGACTTAAGGCAGTCCACCGGCGACCATCTGGTATTCGTTTATGTAAATTGTATTCGAATTCGCATGCCTCGTTAACAGATAAGAAGATAGCAAAAGAAATTGAGCAACAAAAAGAGGCAAAAACAGCTGACCGGCAAAACATAAACTGAATGATTTAACAAGCGACTTGTCAACCCATTTTGGGGCCACTTTTTATTTGAACAGTTAACAGGCGGCCACCCTCTTGGTCCAAACAAGGTACAGTCTCAGCCTGCATACCAATTAGCAGGCGACACAACGATTCTCTCTGAACCTCCCCCCCCCCCCACCCCACCCCACCCCACACACCTTTTTCTATGGCTCTGCATTCGAATAAACAATAAACAAAAACCAAAAAAAGCCGAGTACAAAACTGAAGTTTCGACAAAATGCACACCACACCCCATAAAAAAGAAAACAGAAGACAGTGAGAGAGGGAGGAGGGGGTGGGGGGTAGGGGGGGCTTAAGCAAGTAACCCGCTGCCCGACTGCGGTTACGCTTTAATTAATTAAAATTAGATCAGGCGATCGGCAGCAAGTGCATCAAGCAAAACAAGTTTATACTTTAAGCCGAAAGGCCGGAAAAAAAAAAACAATTAATAGTAATAAAAAATGGAAATTGTATTTTCGAAATAGACACTTTAAATTAGAGCAACAAAATAAAATGATAAAATATGCAACTAGCGACAAATCGGCAAAAGAAATACCCTGCAAACTTGTTTGAATAAGGAGAAAAGTTAGGATATGAGATCATCAGTTATCAAGTATCATTTGATACCCATCAGTTTAACTGCGCGTTAAGTTTAGCACAGCTTGGCAACCAGTTGGATTTTTATACGCTACACTCATTAAAAATGTGTAAGAAGGGTATAATGGCTATGTGCAAACGTATACAGCATCTCCGACCCGAGTCGATAAAGTCAGAGACTATAAGAACTATATATTCCAAATAATTCAAATTTAAAATATAAATTCCCGTATACTCCAGGCAGATCAGGTATATTTCAATTTATCGATAACTTCGAAATCGCATACACACATATATAAAAGGATGCAATTTCAGTTCGGGCTTGTGAGTAAATAAATGTTTCTTCTTACTCTTCAGGGTCTGCGGCTGTGCCATAAGAAATCAAACCCCTGCTTACATTTGGGTGTGCAAAACTTTTTAAAAAGAAATTGAACAATGCAAGTGGAATATAATTAAGAGCTGGCTTCAGGGTATCTCGTAGAAGCCAGTAGCAGTTACTTGCTTATGTGTGCTTTTAATTTACAGATAGCGGCAATAATGTAAGAGCTAATGGTTAAAATTGAGGGATTGGTGGGGGAGTGGGAGGGGGCATGATGCTGTCTGGGTTTGAGGTTGGGGGTTATAAGTTTCTGTCGTCTATCGGTGCAAAGCGTTTGCCTTATTGAATTGATAATCGTCTGAAATTTCTGCTCCAATTGCAGAGAAGTCGGCGCAATGCGTTTGATTCGTGATTATACCAAATGTAATGCGCCTAATTGGAATAAATGCCAAGCAGCCAGCGATTGTTAGCGGCAGCATTTACATATCTTCCAAAAGTGTAACCAAAAAACACAAACAAACTTTATGCGCTGATGTCATTGGTGCTTTTGTGTTTTTATTTTTATTTTTTTTTAAGGGGACGCACAAAAAAAATACGAGTCTATCGTCAATACTTGCAAATTAGTGAGTAATCGAGTAGCAAAAGTATCGAGTACTCAGTGGGCAAATGCCGGCACGTAATTATCTCGTTCGTCGCATTTGATATTATGATTAAGTCAAGGCAAGATTCTCTTTGTGTCGTTGTTATTTTTAAACTACTTTGTCTTGTTCTTCATCTGAAATTGCTATCTGCTTTTTGTTGTTGTTGTTGGTGCTGCTACTGCTAACTTGGCACGTGAGTCCGGAGACGAAACAGTCAGCAGCGGCCCCATTCCGAGTGACTTTAATTGGCAACTGCAAAACCGACTTTGCGACAATCTTCGTCTGCGACTCAAGTTTTTTGGGTTTGTATAATTGTATTATTATTGAGTTTTTTTTAATTTTCGTAAAGAGATAGTCAAAGCTAGAGTTGGAGTAAGAAACAAATTGATTAGGTTAAGAATAGGATAGATTTGTAGCCAGCTAAAAGAGCAGCCACAGTAGGCCACACATCGAGAGAAGCCATCAACCTTGGGCAATTCTTCAGCATACGTATGAATGTGTGAATGTATGTGTGTATATATCTGGTTTCTGTTTCATTCGTTTCTCGAGTTATCTGTCTTCACATCTTTTTTTTTTAATATACCCTACTACAATGGGATAGCTTTAGTTTTTTATGTCTCTTAAAACTTATAGTTTTTATAGAGCCTCACTCAAAACATTAGTTAAATGAAGCGTTTTGAAGGGTATTCCAAGGTCGGCTACACATTAACAATGATTGCTGCTCTTACTGGTTTATTCATCTTCTTGTTTGTCTGTTGTATTTAGTAGTACGCAAAATGAAACGAGTTTTACTCAAAAGTGAACACAAAAATAAATTAAAAAGAATCTATTATGAATTGTTATTCAAAAGAAATGTGTTTGAGTGAATGACATTTGCGAAACGGACTCAAAAACAATGTATTCAAATCGAAACTGAACAATACAAAAAATACTTAAACAATTATAATACATAAATATATATATATATATATATATATATATATATATACTAATATTAGAACGATTTCTCGGTGCACTTTAATTGACTGCAGGGGCATTATGGACTTACGGAATCGTGGGTTTAACCCCCGTTTAGTCAAAACTGAAAAACAATACGAATGAGAAAAAAACAAAAGACAGAAAACCGGCCGAACGACCTAGCGAGGAGAGATTAAAATGTTCATAACACAATTAAAATACAATAATCATGCAAATTCAGAAATGAGTGCGCACTGCCTGCCTACACTCGGGGAGTTCCCCGCATTCATTTCAATTGTTGTACTTTGTATTTGGAAAGATTTGCCGATTGAGACGCAGGTCCATTCCAGCTACCAGACACTAAGCGAGGGGAAGGACGTGTTAGGGAAGCAGAGGCTGCAATTGTTTACTTTATTGAAATTTTAAACGGAAAACGTGAATTGGAATAGATGGCAATAGAACAGTGCAACTATGCCGCATCCTCCCTGTCTCTCTCTCTCTGTCTTTCACCCAAGCAACCAGTCCTAATGAGCTGCATTCTAAGAATTTATTTTAACTACACATATAGGATTGGTAAATCTATGACCGAAACACGCATACCCTGTAAATCTGAACATCAGCAAGTCCAAACAAAAAGAAAAAACAACAAACTACAGTCAACTTACCTGTGGCCAGAATATTGTTAAAATGCTAAAAGCAAGCAGAATTTGTTTTTGCTGCTGCTGCGTCTTCTTCTTCTTTTGCTCCTGCTTCATGGCGCTGGCCTTTGCTGCGAGTACAGTGGTAACCCAAATTGTTGTCTATTGTGGCTTTTTGGTGCTCTTCGTCGTTTTTGTTATAACATCATTTGTCTGTCTGTCTGTCTGTCTCTGTGTGTGTTTGTGTGAATATCGCTCTCTCGATAGGACGTCACTTAATTAATATTGCACTTGTTTACAGAGGGTAACAGCGACGTTGACGTTGGCGTTGACAGCGGCGTTTGTTTTCTGCAGAGGGAAAAAAGATACGTCGCGCCCATGCTTTTTACAAATTGTTGTTGCCTGCTGCTGGTTGTTGTTGTTTTTTTGATATTTATTTTGCAATTCGAGGAATATCCAATGTACAAATGCTTTTATGACCAAACAAAATATAACGGCACTCTCACACTGCTCTCTCTAACTCTCTCAAACAAACCAACCAAAAGAGAGTGTGTAGTGTGCGAAACCGAAAGAGAAAGAGAGAGAACAAGAGAGAAAAAGAGAGAAAAAGAGAGAGAGAGAGAGAGAGAGAGAGAGAGAAAAAAAAGAGAGAGAGAGCACGCGAACGACCAACAAGCGAAAGCGTTGCAGGTAGAAAGCAAACGAATTGACGGAAAAACAGAGACTGTGCCTGCGACGACTGTCTGACTGCCAGCCTGCTTGAGGCGAGCGGTGGTGCAAGCGAGAGGCACGCACAAGTGCGTGTGCGTGTGAGTAAGTCTGCATGTGCATACAAATGCAGGCCTATGCATGCATGTGTGCGTGCGTATGTGACGGCGTGTAATAACGGCGCTTTACAACCGACGCAGTTGCTGCACTGTTGTTGTTGTTGCTGCATTACGAAATAACTGCGCGTCCGCCATGACAATTACTAAGCAATTGTTGTTGCTATAGCTGTTCTTCAATTATTGCACCCCCATTTCTGTGCACTGCACAAGTAATTATATTAATGCTAATTGCACGCATTTATTTCAACAACAACAACAACAGACACCGTCGCCGCCCTTTTCACGCACACAAACACACACATACAAGAAGCGATGACAGCGGCGGCGCGACGGCAACAGCAACAGCGACTGCGACAGCGACGTCATCTGCCCACAAAAAAAATCACTTGTAATTGTTGCTGTTGTTTTTGTAGCTGCTGCCTGCTTCTTTTTCTGCTGCTGCTGCTGTTGCATCAATTAATACACTCGTCACGTTTTGTGTTGACGTTTTTAGTATAAAGTTTTTTTCCTTCATTTTGGTGAAATTTTAATGGCCGTCGCACTGCTTTATATATATATTTATATATATACATATATATGTACACATTTACTTATAAATATGCATATTCGCGAACTCTAAGCAAATACAACTAATGCAGGTAACACGCATTAATTCAGCCAACAACAGCAGCAGCAGCAGCAGCAACAGCGATTTGTAAACACAGCACAACAAAAACAAAACTAGAAAAAAAAAGTATAACCGTACACAATGTGTAGGAGAGAGCGCCTTTTCCTTACTCTCCTCTCTCTCTCTCTCGCTTTGTATGTATTTATTGCTTTAATTGTTAAATGAAACATTAATGAATAATATATGAAATTGGCATGGGGCTGAGCTAGCGCCAAAAACTAACCGAAAACGGGGCTCAGCAAATCGAAAATTTAACACATTTTCGTTACAAACACAAAATTATGAAGCGCGGCAACGACAATAACCGAACCGCACGAAGAAACGTATAAAAATGAACAAAACAAGTGGATAATAAAACAACAAAAGCAGTGCACCAGCAACACTTGAGTGCGCTGCGCAGCGCTGCTTTGCTTAATCGATATATCGCCATTACTAATCGAAGAGCCTCCATATTGGTGGTATTTATCGCATGCGTTGAGCATTCACAGCTTAACGCTGCGCAAGCGCCATCTAACGCTAAGTTCCCGCGCATTCCGCTTGCTGCAATTCGAATTTAATTTAATTGTGAACGGCAAAATATAATTAAGCGAAAAAATCATGTATTTGTAGTTTTACTATTTTCAAAAGACTGCAGAAAGTTTCAAAACAGGATTAGTTCAATTTCAATAAGGTTTGGTTTTTATGGCCTTGCGGGAGTATTATAATTTATCGTGGAGTCATCTGCAGCGCCATCTGATGTTCAATTCCTGTGCTTACCGTTTGCTCTAATTGAAATTTATTATTTTAATATGCATTGGAATAAACTGATTTTTTGCAGATTTCCCTCCACTTGCTGGCCTTTGACCAGGAAACACTTGGAAGCCCTGCAAATATGGCAACTTCTTAAACTTGGCTTACATAGGTCGCATAAAAGAGGAAATAAAACAGAGAAAAACGGCAGTTTCAACTTTCGCATATGCGTTTGTCTGAATGGATTTGAAAACGGAAACGGAAGCGGGACCTAAAATGAGCATTGCAAGCATGGCTTGGCAAGAAAAATGTGTTGCAAATTAAGTTGCACTCTGAGCTTAAGCAAGCATAAAATTGTTTTAATGCTTGAGATTTTTTTAATTGCATGTTTTTCAAATGTATGAGTTCCAATTCTAAAATATATTTAGTTCTTGGCAATTATAATGTTTATTCTTTTCTCAGGTAAAATGTTACAACAATGACACAACAATTGGCTATTTGAAAATAGTATTTGCGCGCCCGTTTCAACTTAACAGTTGCAATGTGCTGGAATATCGATAGCACATATCGATACGTTTATTTATGAGCTGTAAAAACAGAAAAAATACCGATTCATGTGGCGCCAAATGTGCATTTGAATCGAAATAATTCAAATTGAGAGCAAGGATTTTATTATCGGATAACAGAAAGTTATCGGAGAACTTTATATCCTCTTATTTCTTTGCTCAAGCCGGTTATGCAGCTTTTGAGAATATTCTTCTTCTTTTATCAAGTAAGTAGAAGGTCGACTAAAACAACTACTAAAGAAACGAAATAAGCAGCGCTGCATAACCCACTTAGTTGGATGTCACGCAAAAACAAATCGCTGAGAATGTTGCGAACGCGAAACACAGCACGAAGCAAGAACTCCCAGTCAGTGAGACACGACAAGCGAAGCGATAACTCGGCTCGACAGCCGAACGCCTGATTGTGTGACTGATCTATGCATGTCTATGTTATATGGCTAGCGCTTGAGCCCATCTGTTATATGCATTTTGAACAGTTAAATGTAATATCTATGCACTGTAGAATACACCACACACGCACACACACACACAGGCTCACTTCGATTATCATGCTATCCCCTTCATACATATGGAAATTATGGAATTCATGAAATCAATGCTGGAATTCATTTTGGATCATAACTTTGAGGTTACTTATTCGATCACGTATTAAAATTGAGACTCGACAATACGAAATATACTAGATATGCACGTGATTAGAGGAATATATACACACCTGGTCACTTAAATAAACAATAGTCAATAATTTTAAGAGAAAAAATACATATACATATATAAATATTTAAATATGATGTCCAAAATACACTTTTCCAAAATTTGTAAGCATGACGACTTTGTTTCTTAATGAATTTAGAAAACTTTAATTTATTCATTATAATAAAAGCTGAGCTGTCAAATAATATAATATAATCAAAATATATTAGGTATACCAGATCGAGCGTAAGCTCTAAGATCAAGAAAAATTAACAATTGCAAATCCACATAAATTGCTCTAACAACTTCATCATTAAGGTTCGTTCGGATAGAAAAGAAAGTTGTAAATTGGGGGTCTTGACAAAATAAAATAAACTAATTTATTTTTTTAATTCAAATTTGAAGTTAATGGCTCTTTCAAGCTTATATATATTCATACTTTGCCACAATTTTATTGGGTTTGGGGTACAAAGAGAGGAACTGTTAAGATGCTAAATTTCATAAATATTTTAGGGACATCCTTTTGCGAATTGTTACCTTTTTGTTTCTGTTTTACGGCAACTTGATGTGCATTGAGGCCCATCCTTAACTGCAAAGTCAGTTAGAATCGGTTAGATCTAACCAATATTATTATTATTATTAACAATTTTATTTGTGTTTTTTTTTTTTTTTTTAGAGAGAGAAGTTGCAACAAAAATCGATTAAGAAATTAAAATTTGAAAGTTAGAATATCTTTTTTAATTTGAAAATATTTACAGGGCATTTGAAAGTTAGAATATCTTTTTTAATTTGAAAATATTTACAGGGCATGTGATAGTCGGGCATTGTGTGTGTGTGTGAGTGTTTGTGAGTGGTTGTTGTTGCTTGTTAACTGTCATGTTAATTCCTACGTAATACGCGTGTTCATTATGTTAAACACTTAACATAACGAGATGTGTGTGTGTGTGTGTGTGTGTGTGTGCGTGTGCATAAGTGATGCTCTGCAAACAATACATAGACAAAAGTGTGCTACACACTAATTAGTATTGTATGCGATTCATAATGATAACAGAAATGAAAACACACACGTCTGTCTGTGCGTGTGCGTGTGTGTGTGTGTGTGTGTGCAAGAATAAGTGAAGCTGTAGCCGATGGCAAGACGGAGACAGAGAGAGAGAGAGAGGAAGACAGGGGGTGGGGGAGGGTGGGTGAGTGGATTGTAGGGTTTGCTGAGTTTGTTGGCATCTTTTGGCAGTTGATTTTGTTGTTGGCGTTTTTTAGTTGTTATGCATATGATTGCCTGTGCTTTTGACTGTCGCTGCTGCGTTGTCTTCACTGTGGCACGTCTACGCCGTGCGCCTGTGGCGCTTTCTCATGCCACACACACACACACACACACAGGCATGTGGCAATTATTTACACACCACTACACACACATGGAGACAGTCAACTTCTTCGTCGTCGTCGCAGCATTTGATCCTCGCAGGATGCCTTGTCATGTTTTCATTATGCTCATGTGTCTAAACAATTATCCTGCAGGCGTAATTATGTCTGACGTTTATAAGCTTTGACACTTTCGGTTTTCGCGAACATGTCTAACACGCACACACACACACACACACACACACACACACTCGCACACACACACGAAATGGCTGTCGCAAGTCTGTAAAATGTGCGCTTATTGAAATGATTACAACTAATTATCTTTTCTTAATATACATGTGTGTCTGTGTCTGTGTGTGTGTGTGTGTGTGTGTGTGTGTGTGAATATACATATATAGAATACTTACAGGCATAAGAATAGAGCGCATACCACTCCTTACAAAGCTCCCCTTGCCCATTGCCCAGCCTTGAGTTGAAAAATTACGGGGCCTGGCCGAAACTTATTTTGGCGTAAAATTGAAAAATTCTTTGGGTAGAAGGAATTAAGTACAAGCGAAATTCTTTTTTTTTTCTCGTTGATATACGCTTGCAGCGGGTATTTTGAATATGCCGTGAAACCCCCACTAAATGGAACTCCTCAGTTTATGTTTACAATTTAAATTTCATTGATTTTGTGTACTGAATCGAAAACATTTTTGACCGAATAAAACTTCAGAATTATTGATTGACCTGGGAGCTAAGTGACTACAACTAAAACATTAACGGTTTTCATTAGAATAGCATACGATTTTAGAGTGAATTGAGCATTGAGCATTTGCAATGCATCCAATATTCGTTTTAGAGTATTAAAACTTCTGTTGAATTTTCTTCTTCTTGGTTTTTACTCGCTTGTTTCGAGTTCTTTGTCTTTGCTGCTGGCTTCTTTTTGGGCGCTGCGCTGCTGGCTCATCCCGTGTCCCCGCAACCCCCACCACTCCACTCCATCCTCATCCTGCTGGCTTTATTTTATTATGCAAGAAACAAAAGTTTCATTTGTTTGTAACGCTTCTCGTTCAGCAGGAACCATCAATCATTCGCCGTGTTGTGCGACGTCTTTCAGGACGACAACCAGCACTAAGAACGGAGAGAGAGGGGGTGGGGGATGGGGGGATGGGGAGCTAGGCGTGTGGGTGGCTGTGAAAAGCAAAAAAATGTTTCATTTTCACACACTAAACAAATTGCAGGCGAGTGGGGCAAGACGGGCACCGTGAGGGGTGAGGGTTTGGTTAGGTATCCTCTTGCCTGCCACTTGCCACGTGCTGCCTGCCACGTGCTGCTGCTGCTGCTGCTGCTGCTGCTGCGTGTCGCTTGCTGCTTTCTGCTTGCTGCTTGCTGCGTTCGGTGTCTTGAGTGTCCTGTGCCGCATTCCTTTCATCTTCCTCTTGCTGCTCTGACAAATAGTTTTGCCGTAATATGTTGCAACTCTTTCTGTGCCTTTCTCTTGGTGTGGGGCAGATCACCAGCCACTTGCAACTTGAGTTCACACGAATCGGATGTACTCTGTGCGGCATGATATGGACTCAATTGCGAAATCAGCAAACAAACAAATTTTTTTCGCTGCTGTCAAAGTTAACAGGCAGTTTACATTTTGGTTTGGTTTTCTCTGCTAGCAGTTGGCAACCCTGCAAAGCTAATACTTAACTTTCAGTTAATGTTGCACATAGAACATATAATTCCGCAAATAGTACATATAAATCTAAATGGATAAACCCCAAACTGATCCGACTTCTACGGTTAAAATCAACTATATGAAAAATATTTATGGTGGATGTGCTGCTGCTTAAGAGTTGTTCGCTGAAAAAGATATGCACTCCACATTGTGTGGCATGCGGAATGTGTTAGCACACAGTGAGTCCATTCATTATCCGTATTCATTTGCATTCACTTTTGGTTCAGTTGAACGCATTCACCTTGTCAAACATTTGACCTTTAAAACTGCGATGTCTGCTGCTTTTCAAGGGTTTAGCAATTCATTTTCCAACTAATAGTAGACATGCCAACCCCATCCCCCCAAATCCCATCCCCTCTAGCCCCCAGACTCCCCTAGACCCCTCCGTACAGCTCGACACTTGAGTCATGCAACTGAAATTTATAGAGGCACATTAAACTTTTAAATGATAAATTGCTGAATATAATTTACGTAACGCACAACTTTACCCTCCCATGCCTCCCACCCTCCCCACACAGACAGACGAACAACCAGCCAAATGAGCGAGCATTGGCAGCAGCTTAAAGAGGTGGTGCCTGGGAGGGGGGAGGGGGAAGGGAAGGAATGATTGGTTAAGGGGCTGCGGATGTGATGCGGGAGTTTCGTGGCAGTCAAGTTAATAACTCTTTCGCCTGCCACTTTCTTTGTATTTATGTGTGTATTTGTGTGTGTTTGTGTGTGTGTTTGTGTGTGTTTGTGTGTGTGGCTTGTTATTGTTGTTTGCTGGCTGGCTTAGCTGTTTAATATGCACGCAATGTCGGCGTAAATGTTTGTTGATTAGTGTGTCCCTTCGTCCTTAGTTTTTAGTGGCTTTCGATGCCACACAGAACTGATGACTGACGACGCTGTGCGATGAATGCGTAACACGAATCGACACTGCACGACACGACTTTAGTGTGAACCAAAGACCAGAGAGAAGCACTTACTTATTTGTTTTTTGTAAGGCACATCACACATCGTATTTACTTGTTTAATTTTGTTTTGTCTTTTCCAATTTAAACACAAATTTATTTGTTGAAAATATATTTTATAAATTAATTTCATGACACGCCCACCAACGTGTTTATTTAGGGATATCTAACTACGTTTTATTTATTTATTCTAATTAATTCTTATTTCAAGTTTGGCACAGATTTCATCTATCATTGGCATCTTGGAAAAAACACACAATTTTAGTTTTAACTTGATTTATATTGTAATTATAATCATGTAAATATTTATATATATAAATACATAATATATACTAATACATACTGCTACTACATACATATATATATATATATATATATATATATATATACATATTAGTTCTATATCATATTTTAAACTGTATACAATTTATATAAGATTTGTCGGATTATTAAAACAAGTGCTTAGTCCACGATGCATGCACATCTCTAGCGACAAGCTGACAATCGAACGTCAACTCACGACTCACGACTCACGATGCACGACTCACGATTGACGAATGCGTCTCGCTCGACAGGCAGCACAGGGAGTGGAGTGTGGAGTGGCAAAATGCTTCTGGCGGAGTGTACACTGTACAGTGTGGAGTGGGAGGGGGGCGGGTTGGGCTGTCTAGCTGGCAGGCACTTCATATTCATGCTCATTGACAGCACGCTAACGGCATATAAATTGACAGGCGAGCGGCAAAAGTCCTTGTTGCTGTACCTCTTCCTGTTTCACATCCTGTTGCTACTCGTACAGTATTACATCTATTATTGGCTGCCACTCGACTATTACCGACCCGCTCGCACCCATACACTTTCAAGTTGTGCGTTTCCTTTCGCATACCCTATGAAACTGGGCGCAACTGTGAGTTCAGCGAGTCCATTCAAGATGTTAACCCAATATTTTATTTCAATGCTGAGTATTGATAATCATTGCCTACTTTTTGTTAGTTTCTCCACATCAAAGTTGAGATGTGCTTATTTTTTTTAAATTTTGTTAGAGTATCTACTAGTCGAGGTTGTTCTACTGTGGCTGTCCTGTGTGCTCTTGTTTTGTCTGAGTGTTGTGCTTGTCGGCATATCCTTTTGTTGTCGCTTTTGTTGTTTGTGTTGCTTTTCTGCATTTTCATTTTCAATTACAAATGACACAAGTGTCTCACGCTCCAGTTTCCTTCGTACTGAACCTCATCCGCATCCGCATCCGCATCCGCATCCGCATACGCAAACGCAAACCCTGCTCAAGTGTGTGTTATGTGTGTACCCATAATAATAATAAGTATCGAAATTTGTTGCTCTTAAGAGTCACCAGCAATACTAACTGCAATTTAACACGTACTCGTTTCGGCTTCGATCGACATTTTCAACACTTGTTGTTCCAAATTGTCGTTCCTCTCGTCCTTGTTTGCATAATCAAATCGCAGACAGTTTCGATTATGAATATATTTTATACAAATGTGTGTTATTTTGAATACCTAATTAAAGCAACTCAACAGCCGAATGGCTAAACAATCGACGATGTTAATTCATTTGCGATGCAGTCACAGACATGTTAATTAATTTTATTCAATTAATATTGTAATTAGTCAAAGCGTTTTTTTTTCACAACATTTACCCCTTGGGCTCTAAAGGTTAAAGCAAGAAAGGGTTAAAGAAACCACAGAACCAACTCTTTTACTTACTCCTAAATATAAACATTTATTTCAACTGCTGATTATGTTTTTATCCAAGTGAGCCTTTGTTGAATTAGTGTGTCCAATTCTGAATTCCACGAAAATGATTATGGGAAAGTTTGAGGGGCTGTTGTTAATTGGCTGGCATCAGCCTTAAGTTTTTCTTTACTTCATTTAATATATATTTGTTGTGGAAAAGGTGTGTTTGGCAGCTTGATCTGCCTTTTCGTTGCCTTTCACTGGATGAGGTTAAGTTGTAGATGAAGGAGTGGATTGGTGAAGAGCTTGTGCCAAACTCTTTTGTATCTTTTATATATAAATAAATATTTGAGATGCAAATTGTTCATTGCAGATTTTCCATCTGAAATATGAATGATAAATTCCTAAAAAAGAGTCGTCAAAAGTTTCGTTTTTAGATGTAAGAAATTGTTCATGCAAGTTTTGCAATCTAGAATAATCAATTCTTTAACGAAAAGTCATCTCAAGTTTAGCTCTCAGATGTAAGAAATGCTTGTTTGTTCAACTGAATTCTATCGAAATTCCCGAAATTCATGTCCCGATATATTCGATAAGCTGTAAGCGTTGAAAGATTAAAGTGCGTGCCGATCAATGCAGTTCGATAAGCACGTTCCATGCATTAGTAATCATATATATACAATGAAAATATATATTTATATAGATGTGTGTAGTCGCCCCACTCTTCAGTCACAGAATGGACGGGCGACAGGGCGCTGAGAATTTAACGTTGTTTGTGATAAGCGAAACAAAACCTCGTCGGAAAGCTCGACGGCCACAAAGCCGAAAGTCGATTATAGAAAACTTGTAATACAATTTTCGTCAGCCAAAACCAAATGGAACGCGGCCAAAAGGCTGCTGGAGGGGAGCAGCAGGATATAAGCTGCAGATGCAGCTGCAAAAGAACAAAATGCGCCGGAGAATGAACCGACAAAAAAGTCAAGAAAAAAGCCAAAAGAGAAAAGAAATTACTACAACAACAGGCATTGCCTGTGGTCGTACAAACGGGTTGGAGTAAGAAACAAACGGGCAGGGGGAGGGTGTGGGGGTGGGGGATGGGATCAGCTCAATTGGAAACTGTGAAAGAGGCGACCACAGCTTAAAGGGTTGAAAGAGTGCAGCCGAAAAATGGGGTTTTGGTGGCTGACTGCTGCCAGAATTGTGTTTATTTTTGAAGGCGAAACTTGCTGCTTGTAAGAAAAAGCATAAAACTGGAAAGAACTTTAAAACAAAGTGTGTGTCGAAGGGGGAAACGGGGAGATGAAAGGTTTGAGTGATGTGTGTGTGTGTGGGGGAGGGGGGGGTGTAGAAGGAGGGAATGAAACGCATTAATGAAATGCATCATTTTTGAGCTGACGCCAAGTGTTTTGTGTTGCCTGCCGCTGGTCAGTGCAGCATCCGCAAACACGGCGGAGGAAATCAAACTTCAATTTTGTGACGAGCAGTGAATTACACACAGACACACATACACACACACACACACACACAAACACACACACACACACATTCAAATATGGAGCGCACTCAGCCAATTCAGTTAACAACTTGATTAACCAGTGAAGCCAAACTGGCAGCTTCATCATCATCATCAGCATCGCTGTCGCAGTCACAGTCGCAGTCGCCGCCCCTCAAACTCAGTCAAATATACAAACACACACACACACACACACCAAACACACACTCGCATAATTTTCAATTTCATTTCAATTCACCAACTTCGGATGATCATCGTGCAGAATGATTTCATCATTGCGTTCTTCACTAACGCCAACGCCAACGCCATTGTCATTGTCATCATCCTCGTCGCATTTTGGCATCGTTTGACATAGAAAATACTACACAGGAACAGAAATCCGGCGTACGTGATTTTCAGCCTTAATGCCAAAATTCTTTTCGCTCGCTGGAATACCCTGTAACCAAATCACTGTTCAAATGGGCAAGCGCAATCGAAGGGCACAAATGTTAATGCCCCACAAAGTCAACAAGAACTTTATGAGTTGCAGACACACACTTCATATGCAGTTGCATGGACAAACGTATGCCAAACAGATTGTTTTGCCCAGTTTATAGGACAACTCGCTCAGTCGATCACTGCCAATCAGGTACAACGACTTTATTAAGTTGAGAAGCTTCTGAGAATTTGGCAGCCCTTGCAAAACACAGAGTCAACCATTGGCTTTCTTCTATTCGGCTCTTATTTCACTTTGAGTTTCCCTTCTACTTTTATACTCTGCTACCAAAGATATAGTATTATATTGGTTTTGTACAATGTCCGTCCGTTAGCGACTTTAAAGTGTTAAAATCGATCATTGGCGATCTTCATCAAAGCTCAGCATTTGACTTAGAGTCCTCAAATTTGGGAGTTTGATTACAACCAATGCAATACAACAATAACTCTCCCAATATAATTTTGTATCAGTTGGAATCGCATTGGCATTAGAGTATCTTGCAGTCGGCTACGCTCGACTACACCCTTCTCGCTTGGTTTTTTATTTGGCTTTTTGCCTTGCCCGCCCCTACGCGCTGCTCTAACCGTTCTCCACAGCATTCACACTTGACACTGAGAACTGAGAACTGAACTGAACTGAGTGGCACAGCTCCTAATCCATTCTCATACTCGCCCCCCCCCCCCCTCCCCATTACCGAACCAACTGGCTCTTCACCCTGCCCTGCTCTGGCTTATCGTGCAAAGTTTTTAAGTTTCGTGTCGTGCTTGGCATACGTAATAGAACATTTTTGCGTGACATCCCCAAGACCCCCCTTTCGGCACTAGCTGACTTTTTTCAGGCTTTATCTGAGTTTTCTATTTGCGGATTTTCAAATTTCTATTTCACTCTTTTCCATTTGCCAGTCGCTCGCCAGCCTAAACTTCATCATTGTCTGGTTAAAGGCCGAACTCTTGTTTAAGTCACTCGACAGCAAACACTCTCAATATGATTTTATTTATTTTTTGCTGTCCAGGATGAGCTGTGGAAGGATAACGTTGGTGTTCTATTAACAGATTATGGCAATGCTTTTTATGCCAACTGCTCTCAAAATTGTCCATCGTTCAGCAAATGTTAAAAAATGTTTTGCAACAATAAACATTTTTGTTTTTTTTGATTATATATTTGAAATTATAATTTTGTTTGGCTGAAATGACAAGAATGTTTAATAAAATCATGAATAGTTTTCCGCTTGTAACATTTTTTAAATTATTAATTGAACTGTGTATACATATATACATATATATATATATATATATATACATATATTATATACATTTGGTTCAGAAGAAAGTTGAAATTACATGGAACGTAAATTGGTAGACAATGTTTGGCTTTAAGCAGCTTACGCAGCAAGAAAAACACGTACAAATCAATGTAATCAAGATGAAATCAATCGATTTACGCCTTTAGGCACACACACACACACACACACCCACGCACACACACACACAGCAAAAGCAAAAATCAAAGTAGAAAAAATAAAACAATTGAAAAATGCCTTTGTTTGAAAATGGCAGACAAAGGACACAGGACACAGGACACAGTAACAAAAAATAGCAACAGCAACAGCAACAACAACGGGGGGCAATCGCAGCGCCTTCCCATGTCGCGCGCGGGCGTGGCTTAAGGCGGCATGTGGTCGGGGTTGGGCAACAGGGCAAATAGAAATGCTAATAAAAAAATTCCAGCATCAATCTGTGGAATTTGTGTTGAACATATGCGCCAATAATGTAGCCGCCACCCAACCTCAGTCCCCTGGCCCTGCCCCTGGCCCTGGCCCTGCCCATGCCCCTGCCCATGCTTGCTACCCGCTAACCAACATACTCAAAAAACATACGCACACATACACGGAGCAGTGGGTTAGGGGTGTGGAGGGCCGTGTGGGGTGTGGAGTGGTAGCTGTAGCATCGTCCTCGATGAGGTCGATATGTTTGCTTAGCTGAATGTTGGTGATGATGTGTAAACATTTACATGACGTGCCCCAGTTTATTTTAACCTTTGATCCGGTCCGCTGTCGCAGTCGCAGTCGCTGCCACAGTCACAGTCGCCGTCGCCGTCGCAGTCGGAGTCGACGTCAGCACCTGCCACAGCGCTGACGAAGATGATTTCGGGCCAAAATGTAAAAATAAAGTAAAATATTTGCATTAAAAATGAATTGTTTGTGTAGGCAGACAACGACGACAACGTTCGACATGTGGCTGCAGCAGGGCATGGGGCACGGGGCACGGGGCACGGGGCATGGGGCACGGGGCATGAGGCATGAGGGCGTAAGGGATGCGACTTTAAAGTCTGCATGCATAAGTAAACACTATACACCTTAAGATAAACACGCACACTCACACACACTCACACACACACTCACACACACACACACACACACACACACACACACACACACACACACACACCCGCACGCACAGATTGGAAGACAGTGAGGCTGATGAAAAGCGCAATGAAACCTCAAGCGCACAATAAATTCTCATCCTAAGCTGCTGCAGGAAGCAGTGTACAAAATGTGTGTGTGTGTGGCAGATTGTGTGTGTCTATGTGTGTGTGTCTATGTGTGTGTGGGTGTGGGTGTGTGTGGGTACATGCTATGAGCAGAGCATTGGCAGAGCAGGGCAAGTGGCGCACGAACAAACAAAACGTGTCAAAAATATACGAACAGCAATAAACACATTGCTTTGCCGCCCCGTAAAGCAAATCTGGCCCCAAATGTCACCCCGCCAACCACCTCACAATCAGTCGTCCAAAGCCAACGACTACGAAATAAGAGCAACAACAAAGACTAAGGGTCAAACCAATTTGCTCTCACTCTGACCCTGACCATAGAGTTGCTCAGCCAACCGAGGGTTCATCTTAAAGTTCGCATCCACTGATCTCCCAGCTAATTGCAATTCAATCTGTGTTCAATTTATATGCTTCGTTATGCCCAAATCAGAGAGCCTGCATTTATATTGTTTGCTCAACTGCAATCGACTGGCAGAAGAAGCCAACTCTCTATGAGGTAAATGGATTTTACCATCAGCATCAAAACATCATCATCATCATGCCTAAATGAAAGCTTATCATTTCGGGTCTTCGATTATTTCATCTGCTGTTCTGCTGGGTATGCCATAGTCGAGCGTACTCGACTGCAACATTTCGACTTAACTGATATTTGGTCATAAGGTCTGGTAACTTGCCAAATTTGACACTCAATTTAACTAGCTGTGAAATTCGATTGGTTGGCTAAGAACTTGTCATAGCATTAACTCATCTAAATTTGGCGATTTTCGGTGGTGAAACCGTTGGCGGGAATCGCTCCTACTCGTTGGGTCTTAAGTCACTGTTTGTCCCGGGCCTATGTACATAGGATGCAGCCTACAGCCAGCCAGACAACAAAGGCCGTTAAGCTGCAGATGGCAAGCGGCGCAATGTGTGCCAGCCATGAGGGGGCAAGGCGGCAAGGGGAGAAGGGCTTATTGTTGTGTGTGTGTGTGTGTGTGTGTGCGTGTGTTGGTGTGTGTGTGTGCGTGCGGGTGGGGTTGGGTGTGTTTTGATGATGATGATCACATGGTAATCACAGCGCGACGCGCTCTCAGCTTTTATATTTTTTTATTGCTTCTTTATGACATTGGCATAACTTCCGCCCTTTTTGTCCCCCTTTGTCCCTCCCTCCCTCCTGTCAGTGGGTGAAACATGTGGCTTTTGTTTTTTGCATGGACAAAGGATATTTTTGTGCTTGCTGCGTGCGCCATGCGGCAACATAAGGCAACCGAAAGCAACAAAAACAAGCAGCAAACGAGCCAACTTTTACGAGCACATAATCGAAAGACTTCCCCTGTGGCACGCTGCCACGGCATGGGTGAAAGGGGAGAAGGGCGACGGGGGAGGGGGATGGGGAAATTGGTAGTGGGGTTGCTGAGCTGCCGGATGGACCAGCCCCAAAACTGTCTTCTGTTTTAGTCTGCTGCGAGCAACAAAAACAACAACAACAACAAAACCGAGGGACACAACAACATTTGTCATTGTTGCCCATTTGCTCAACGTAACAAATGGCGGCGACCTGTGAACCACGTCCCGAAACCTCAAATTTACCTCCATGTCTCGTGTCCTTGTCCTTGTGATTGCAACTCACAATTCCGCCCGTCCTTGCCCTTGTCCTTGTGCATCTGTCTATCCCTGTTCCTGTTCCTGTCCCTGTCCCTGTCCTCTTTGGCTTTCACCTGACTTTTGCTAATTGTGTGCGCGACTTTTTGATTTTGCATTTTGCATTTGGTTGCCATTGTATTTGTGGGTGTGTGGATGTGTGTGTGTGTGTGTGGGAGTGTGCTTTCCATTCCAAATGATGCTGCGAAACGAACTCGATAGTAGATGTCAGTCTGAATTAGTTTTTGATCAGCACTTTTGCTGTAGTTCGGATTCGATTAGCAAATGTAAGATTTCAACTCCTACAAATCGAATAAAATCGATTTCCTTTTTCAAATATATTTTATGTACTATATAGATATATATATATAGCATAACTAATAGAAACTTATGCAAAGAGGCAGGCTTTGCTTGCACTTATCTGGTTGGAATATGCTGGCTTGAATAGGTGATGTTTTATAACACACACCTGGACAGGGCGGGAAGAAAGAGTATTTGGCTAGCTGATTGTATTTTGCTAGCTGAAAAGCAGTGAATTGAATGCTCTCTGCTCTCAGAACAGACTCAATTCCTAGTTTGGTGTTTGGTTTTCTTTGGCAATGTAAACCAACTGAAAGCTATATGGCATAGTTCTATATATATATGAATATGACACTCTTTGGCTTTGTTGGTCTGAAATTTAGATTGGAACGCGGTTAAAACTGAAATCGAATCGCTTCAGGGCTGCTAATTTGGTATATTTTACGTCGCAAGTTGCCGGTTGCCGGTTGCAATTGAAAATGATGCGCGATAAAATGGGCACAACGGGCACAACGGGCACTTGCAACGGCAGCATTACAAGCGCTGACAGGCAACAGCAGCCAAAGTGGTCTGAGTTATGCTGGTGGAGGGTGCGCTTTCAAGTGGGATATCAGCTGGTAAATCCCACGTCTCAGCTGTTGACACGCGCCGCAAAAGTTGCTCGTCTCATATTTATCATATTTAATTAGTCCACAGCTCGTATTTCGCTCAGCGTTGCAACTGCAACAGAAGATTGCTAGAAAACTTGGTACGCTGCACCACACACATTCCTTCCTTGCTTTGAAGATGCCAGTTGCAGTTGGCAAACGTTTGCAACACTCAAGAAGTAATTTTCGACGAAAATGCACAAACTTTTTGGAGCCATGTCAACAATGTTGTCACAGGACACATGTGTCACGCCCCCTTTCTGATTATAGCTACACTCAGCGTGTGTGTGTGTGCGTGTGTGTGTGGGTGTGTGTGTGTGTGTGTGCGCGTGTGTGTCAACAAATATTTGGCCCTAAATTGCAATATTAGTTAGATGAGTTATGAAAAGTTAAATACTTGCAACAAAACACACAACCAGCAAAAAAAAAAAAAGAAACAAAAAAATAAAAAAACAAAAACAAATACAAATACATTCATAACTACATCTCGAAATTGCGAGTTGCAGATGGGGGCGTGGACGGGCCAAATTGATGCTTTTTCTTGTTATTTTTTTTTTTTCTTTTCTTGATTTTTATTTTTTTGTTGTTTGTTTGTTGACAGGCATCGTGTTCTACGCTCTTCCTGAACTCAGTTTGGCGCTTTCTGCTGACACACGTTTTTCCATTCCGATTTCGATTCACTGATTGCCATTGGCTCCTTGCCCCCAGAAAGGAACAATAAAGATGCAATAGTTCACCTTAAGATGTGAATTGCCAATACCCTAGCAGATATTTCTACTTGACAATAACTACTGAAACCGATTATTCCTGTGCCAATTATAAATGATATGGTCGGTGTGATCGGGGCATATATATCAACTTTCACAAGTCTTTCAAAAGCTGAATTCGTTTCGAAATAGAAATGTGTTATATATATATAAATAGACATAGAAATAGTTATGACATATAAAAATGGGATTTGGTAGATTCAAAGAAATGTGGTTTGCACTTACAATACAACATTAAAGTATTTTTGAGAGTTAAGTTTATGTTTAATTTGTATAGTTTGTGATAAGTTAAGAATCGTATGACTTACATGACTTATGTGCGTGTTGCACATTTGATGACCGGATCAACATTCTCTTTGCAAGGGTAAACACAAGACTGAGTTAACTTCGAGTCCACAAGTTGGATGCCCTCAGACGGTGCAGGGCGTGGAGTGAGGGGCGTGTAGCAGGCATGAGTCGGGCGAATGGGAACGGAAACGGGAACGGGGCAAAGACTTTCAGATATAAGTTAGTGCTCCCCAGATAGTAATTATCAGTAGATTGTCGGCCAGGCAAACAACTTTGACAAGTTTTGTAATCGGTTTTGCCTTTTTGATTTCATTTATTGTACATGACAGCCAAGTGGAAATGCTGCGCACAGCACCGCTAAAGGGCAGTTGCAGAGTGAAGATGCAGGGGCAAGGCCAGAGGCAGAGTCAGGAAGATGAAAAGATGGAAGGAAGCAGCTATTGGGGGGCGCCAAAACCATTTTAAAGTTGGCGTTCGAATATCAAAATTGATGGCGAAAAACGTAACCAAATTAAGTTGAAATTACTTCAATAATAATCATGTCTAATCTACATTTATAACTAGCTGTAAAAAGTTATTGTAAAACTCAAAAATTATTTTAGAAGTTACGCTAAATGAGGAGCCTAAAAGTCATTTCAGAAATTGCCTCAACCGGATGATTTGAAACTTGTGTAAAAGTAGAACACGATCAACTGTATTTTGTGCTACTTAAACAGTCTCAACTGCCTCAACTGAACTGATAAGTGACACACTCTTTGGTGTATGTGCACACACATATCTACACAATTCGTATGTATGTGTGCAGATATGTGTGCTCCTATTGGTAATCACCCACTGGATGGGGATGTGATGCAATTTTTAGCTCAGCCCATCGATGATTCCCATTTGATGCGTGTAACTCAAAGTGGCTCAAACTAATATCCGCCCCAGATTTTGAAGTGCGTAACAGCTGAGTCCATTGGTGGTCACTTCATTGGCTGCCCCACATATGGCAATATGCGCAAAACATGTATGATATATAGGATTGCTTCTGGGCCATGGTACACAGATACTCCAAACATATTGAATAGCTTTTTGTAGTCCACTGGTCACAGCGCACTGTCCGTGTGTGTGTGTGTGTGTGTGTGTGTGTGTGTGTGTGTGTGTGTGTGTGTGTGTGTGTGTGTGTGTGTGTGTGTGTGTGTCAGTATCTGGGGCCTGAAAAGGACGGCAACATCATTGGTGTTTTATTATATTTTCTTTTTTTTTGTTGGGATAGTGTTGGGGCAGCAATAACATCTATGCCCCTACCCTACTCCACTCCCTTCTATTTCCCCTCTCCACAAGCACTTGACACACACGCTGCGTTAAAGGAAATGAAAAATTCTTAACGAAATTCCCATCATCCCTTATTGTGCTCTGGGGCATTTTGATTTTGCCTTGCCCAGTGTGGTTCCTCACTATCTGCAGATGCCCTAACCAATGGCCAATAATCCATGGAAGCTAGAAAATTCATCAAATTTTGATTGCTTTTAAAGAGTTAAGATTTAAGAACTTGTCAAATATTTAGAGAAGAGAGAAAATGCCATAGAATATATTTAAGTATAAAAACTTTCAAAATGTAAATTCATTTTTCAAAAATATAATTCTTTTCTGCAAAGTGGCTAAAGAAAGTAGAAGAACTATGATCATCTGCAAAGTACTAATAAAAGTTATCATGAATCGAACAGAATCTCAGTGCAGAATATGCAATCGTCGGCTTGCTTAAATTTCCATTAGAAACAAATAGTTTCTCCTTTTCCTTTTTCTTTTTGTATATTTGTACATATATTTTTAACAAAATTGCGATATGAAGTGCGTGTGTGTGTGTGTGTGGATGACAATAAGCACCATGTGTAATAAAAGTGGACACATTATAGGAAAGTGCCGCGGGCCCCATCTAGAGCCCATCACAACAGCAATATTCAATGGGCCAAATTGGAAATAAAAAACTCGCTAACATTTTGATATCAGTTCCATTTGTGGCCAGTGCAATACATCAAACACTACACGACCAGTAGTCAATACACTAAATTAGGCTGGCACATCAGGGGAAAACTGGCTTGTCAACTAGTTAAATCGAATTGACTTTAAGCCGAACTTAATGAAAAGCAAAAAGTGTAAGAAAAGTCGTAGAAGTGTAGGTAATAGTATAATGCTCGTCGATGTTACTTCTTTTAGATTGAAATTGTGGATCTGGCATTTATTTATTTTATTGCTTATAAGAGAACTGTTTGCAACACAGTCTTAAACACAGTTTACATTGCAACATTTTAACAATTGTGTCTGTAAAGTTATTTAGTGTATGTCAAATGTCGTTTCTAGTTTGATTTAAATTGGTCACCTGCAACTTCTTAAATTTCAATAGCGTACAAAGTTGCTGACAACAACATCTCAAACATCTGACAGTGGTAGATGTGCGTGTTGGGTGTGGCAAGTGCAATTAGATATGCATAATTGAATACTTTTGTTCGAACAAGTGTTTGCTTAGTAATTTATTGGTTTATTTATGTATGCAAGCTCTCGAGAATTTTGTGGCCTTTGCACAAACTAATTAAAAAGACTGCAAATTGGCCAAGCGTGTTCTTTGTTGCACCAAAATCGTAACTGAAAACCAAACAGATTCAAACGCTTCCTGGTCACAGCAATACGACAAGGCGATGGACCCGAGTGGGGCAGTGGGAGGAGTACGGGTATTTAACACAGGATGCAAGGGCAATGTAAATGGCAAATGAATAAATATTAAGTACTCGTATTTGCGAATGCTGTTAAATTTGCAAAGTGAAATGGCAAAGGCAAAGACCAAAGAGTCAAGCAATATGTCAGGATAAGCCAGGACAATGCAGGACAACCAGTAAGAGAAGTTTGTCTTTCTGATTACTGCAACCAGCATACCACTCCCAATCTCTTCCACTCTCCAGCAGCTTGTGCTTTTGCCTTTGGCTAAAAGATGCAACCAGGGACGTCAAAATAGCCACCGATATTGAGATATCGATTACCGAATAACTCTCTGAATCATTTGCAATAGAAGTGCTTATTCAGTAGCTGACTTTTTTCGCAATCTGTGTTGGAATATGTAATTAATTGTGAATATGTAATTAGAAGAAGAATGTCGATATACCCATGAAATTTAGTTAAATTAATTAATTGTGCACATTTAGTAGAAACAAATACAATATTTTTTGCAATTTAGAAAAGTTTGATTTGAGAATTTTGCTAGTTTTGAGGCTTTTAGCCATCCCTGAAATTTTATGCATGTATTCCAGCTTTCAATGTCGCACACTGGAGACAAACTTAATTTGCCACAATGTCTTAAAACTCGTGTGGTATGTACACGCCCTATCTTGGGGTGGGTCGGGTATCCAACCCACCCACACACCCAAGCCGCCCTTTAGCCGTCTTATAAATCGCACTTGGGTTGTCGTCAGAACCTCCCGCAGCTGCACATAATTTAATTACCGCAACGTGCCAAGGCGTTCGGCTAGATTTCTCTTTCTTTGGGTGTGTGTGTGTAAGTGTGTAGGGAGTGTGGGCGTGGTCGGGTAGCCTCTTAAACGCGGGGCTGTAGCCTGGCTGGTTTCTCGCATCGTGTGGCAACAATGAAGTGCAACATGTTTAGAATAGCAATTAAGTCGATAGAGTAGCAGACAAAGCCAAAGTCCCTTTTAAGACATGCCAACCAAACCATCTAGAAACATCCCCTTCAACCCTCCAAGACCCTACACCTTCCCCCAACCACCCACCTCACCCGCTGTGAGTCAAGTCGAGCAGTCCTGGCACTTTGGCACTTCCGCCTGCGGCGACCGTTCACCGAAATGCTTAAATGCGTCCAATATACCGCTTGATACATGCCAACTGCGACGGCATCAGCATGTTGCATGCACCCAGCACACACCAAGCTGGATCGTTGGCATTGTGCGTTCGGCCTTTTGACGTGCTGCCAATTTCGATTTGAGCTGCAACTGTTTGTGTTAAGTGTTGCATTGCCTACTATATGCTAACACTACCACTGCCACTGCCACTGCCACTATTATGTGTACCAGTGTACCACACAATTCATATGCATTCGCATTTATTCACATCATTTCGCTGTTGCCAGCGTACCTCACTTGCCGCATGATTCGCTTCGCGTTTGATAATTTACAGCTTTGCTGATTGTTGCCAAATGCAACGCGACTGCTGTTAGGCAAAATTATCAACATTCCGCTTCAGCAGCTAGAGGCTATCTACCCGCTTCCCTTTCCCCTTCCCATGCTCCTATTTTTTTTTTTTTTTAGTTATAGCACTTTTCATATATTTAGCATTAAATCGTTTTAATTGCAAGTCCGCAAAAAGTTGTTGCTGCCATTTCCGCATTTAAATATAACCATGACATTTAGCGTTATTCCCCCTGGCGCCTTTATCCACACTCTCTCCATCTGGAAACTTTTTCAATGTGACCGTCGCCCCTTTTGAATCGCAGACGCGGCTGCTGATGTAAGCGTTACTCTGCTACCGCTTCTGATACTGATACTAATTCTGCTACTGCTGCTGCTACTGCTACTGCTACTGCCACTGCTACTGCTACTGCTACTGCTACTGCTACTGCTACTGTTGCTGTTGCTGTTGCGCTAGTTTCCCGAGCCCCATTTGCCATTTCCCATTATCCGTTAGGTTTTGCGCATTTCCGGTACAGGCGATTGCCGCTGCAGCAGCAGCTGCAGCTGCAGCAAACCAAATAACAACAGCAACAACAAGATGTGCAACAAACGGTCGAGTTAAGTGGAATCCTGTACTGTCCTTGCGGCAACCGCTGACTGGCGCAGTTAAATCCGAATTATAGCAATCGTTACATAAAAGGGGTACTTTCTACTTTCCACTTTCTACTTTCCATTCCATCTAAATGTCGATTGGTGGACAGGTTCTATGTTAAGCATTGACTATTCTTGTTTTCATATACTCAGAGCAAGTTCTGTCCGAGTGAACGTATAAAAAATAAAAATATAAATTTGAATTTGAATTCAATAACAAATTATTTAATATAAGAATTTTTCTTATACATAGACAGTTTTCTTTTTTCTTTCTAAATATTTTCTTCTAAAAATAGTTTTTTTTTACAGAATTTTTCTATGGAAACAGTTTTTCACTGAAGTCCATAGATGTCCCCAGTTTGTGATTTTTAACTCATTAGTTATTTCAAAACTATTTCAAAGTATCGTCTTAAAAAGTATTTAAAGGACTTTAATCATATATTAATTAAGTGTACTTTGAAAAGGTATCGGTCTCGATGAGAAAGTGTTTGTTATTCTTGTTGTTGTGAGCTTCCCCAAACTGAATCCTCAGTGCAGTTTTTATCGGCGCCACTGCTTAATCACCACATTGTGGTGCTTTCATGATTCCAAATGGAACCAAACACAATTTTTGTTGCATTTTTATTGCGCTGCGAGAGTTGCTGCGGCAGTTGTTGTTGCAGTTTCGTTCTTGTTGCCACTCGAATATCGGACAATTGCAAATTTTAATTACATTTTTAAAATTAACATTTTTTTTTTGGGGCACTTAATTTGGGGCCAGCCATAAGCCGGCCCAAAATTAAAGCCGATAACTGAAGCTGAAGCTGACTTCCGGTGGCAAGCAACTAGTCAAGGTTGCTACTGTCACATTCACAGTATCCAACCCATACCCCAACCATCCACCCTCCAAAAGTAAAAACACATACGCTGCACTTTTTACGCCCTTTTGAAGAAATACTCCTGAGTTTTCCGTATATAGCCCAAAGCCAAGCTGGCAAGTGGCATGTGGAACAGTCTGTTTGTATGTGTGTGTATGTGCGTGTGTGTGTGTTTGTGTGTGTGTTTGTGTGTCAGTGTGCGAGTGTCTGGTTGACATAGATGTATATCTGGGCAGCAGCAACAAGAACAAAAGGCATTAACACCATCAAAGTTGGTAAACAGAGATACAGCACGTATCTAATAAAAGGCCACAACGTGCTGCCAACGCGGTCGCGAGCAAACTTGGTGTCTGGGAGGAGTGGTTGGGCGGAGGGTGTTGGCTAATGGTTAAGTACAGAATGCGGACACATCCTGTGTGTGCCTGTCTGTGTGTGTGTGAGTGTGTGTGTGTGTGTGTGTATGTTTTCATGCTTGGTTCTTTGACATTGGCTGAGATTTGGCTCGTTTCGACTCTATTTCTCTCCAGACTCCTCTCCCTCTTCCCCTCTCTCTCTCCTCGTCTTCTTCTTTCATTTTGGTCGATGTTGTTATTGTTGTTGTTGTTGTTGCTGTTGTCTGCACGCACATTCATGCAATTCACAGAGCCAACTCGGCGTCTGTTGCTCCTTTCAACGCTTTTGCCAGTTGATATCCTGCTTAAGGATGCGCTCAAGTACTTTCAAGTCACTTGGCAGCTGCTTAAGTTAACTTTTGCTTGGAGAGCCAGCGCAACAGTAGAACTGTGTCTTCTTGTATAGGGTTAGCATGGGAGCTGGTTGGATATCATCGACTTTGCCTGTTTTGCCCGCGCCACCAAAAAGGTTGTAACTCAGTGTTGACAGTGCGATGAAACGCAGAATGGAATCAACGTTCACGTTTATGTTTACGTTCGGCTTCACCTTCTCTCTCACATGGAGACTGTTGCCAGTTGCCTGTTGCCTGTTGCCTGTTATCCTATTGCCACGACTCCACAGCTACGTCTTGGCGATGCACTTGACTCAAGTATCCTTTGCCGCTTCAAAGCGAAGTATCACCGCAACTGTTGCGGTATACATACATCCATATATATATATATATATATACCAAGTCGATCTAATCGTGTCGGTAGTACTGCTAGGCACCTATTTCGTTACCCAATGGAAATGCGATCCCAAAGCGATGAACCTAATTCCGAGAACAAAGCATTACCAGTGGATTGGGCAGTGAGTATCGAGGGTACATAGAACCCATCTAATTTACTACGTTTGCACTAGTTGGGCGAGGCCCAAAGACATCAAAGACAAATAACGAACAAGGGAAATACAACATTTAGCTTGATGAAAGTATTTTTTATTTATTTTAATTTAAATACATAATAAATTCCAAATACGATTAAGAACTGTTGCGCAATAAAGAGGAAAACTCGCTTTACATTGTTTTCAAGTTATTTTCGCATTGTTTGATTTCACTTTCAAATTTTCGGTTGCTTGCTCAGACGATGGGGCAAACAAGGCGTCCGTTATTCGTTCCACTTTTAGTTGGTCCGTTGCGCAACGCTTTTGTCTCGGTTCACCTGCCGCATCCGGGAACTAGCAACGTGTATCTTTATCCGTGTCCGTATCTTTCTGCTAGTCCTGTGAATCTGCCACCCCACCACCTGCTTGCCATATCAGAGCCTCCCCATTTGTATCTGAATTCGTGAAAACATATTAGTGGAATGGATTTCAGCTTAAATTGCCAAAGTGCCCCTCTCTCTCGCTCTCTCTCTCTCTCTCTCTCTCTCTCTCTCTCTCTTTGTATTTGTTTCTCTCCTGGTGCAAGTTGCAGTCTTCGTTTATTTAGTGCCTTAGCTTTCTACTTTTGATTTGATTAACTAGTCCTTCCTTCAACGGGTCGAGTATAATCACTCAATGTCAAATGAGTGCTGATTTCTATTCAAATGCTATTCGATTTGCAGCTAAAATCAATTTAATTTTCCTACATTTAATGCATTTCAATATGGTATCGAATCCAATTTATTTACCACCGGATGTCTGTCATACGTTGATGTGCACTTATTGTTTATGCACTGCTGTTGGGGGCAATCGGAGTTTATTGGTTTGCAGCAATGCATTTATTTTCAGACACTCCCAATTTTGTGTTAATAGACTTTTCTTAGCTTATTTCTCTCACACGGTTAAGTCCGTGTGCAAATTCAATCATAAGCCACAGGTGCGATATCTCCCCTCTCCCTCTCTCTCTCTCTATCACTCGCTCTTTATTTTTCTCCCACTCTCTCTCTCTCTCTCTCTTTCCGTCTCGTTTCTTGTGCATCCTTTCGAAAAACCACTCAAAGGTAAAATAAAACTTCGTTTAAGCTGTCTGCCCGTTCAGTAGCTGATTTCGGGTTACGCCCCCTTCGATTTTTTTCTTCTTTGGCTTGGATTCTTCTACTTCTTCTGCTTCTTGAATTGCTTGTTTTCGTCCATTTTTTGTGAGCATTTTTGTTTGTGCGCTTTCCGTGCCGAGAAATGCGCGGAATGCAAAAAGGCCGTTTGAATTGTTGCTGCTGCTGCGACTGTGACTGCTTCCACTCCTCTTCTTCTTCTTCTTCCTTATCATATGCGGGTATTGCTGGAAATACTTGAAATTTGTTAAGCTCGCAACTGGCTTGGTTTCTGGCACCTACGCCAAGAAGAGGTGAGTTTTGGTACGGGAAAGGGATATTTTTTTTTTGATTTTGTTTGGGCTGCCAACGAAAATGAAAGCTGCGATTGACACTGAAACTGTATATGAATATGCATGTGAAGATGGCGCCAAATATCAAATGGTACGGCCTGACTCTGATAAACTCTGAGCGTGTGTGTGTGTGTGTGTGTGAGTGTGTGAGTGTGTTTGTGTATGTGTGAAAACCGTGCGCCTGTTTATTGCCCATTGCGCCTCGTTGTCACACGAGCACTGGCTGCAAGCCCACAGCGGAAGCGCTACCACAGGCGCAACCTCAACCGCAGCACCCGAATCCCATGCCGAGCACGCAACGATAGCAACTCGTCGCTCGACACGACGACCCGAAGTTCTGCACGAATGGGTCTGCCAATTGGGCGACGCGCGCGCTTGGCAACATTTGTTGCTAGCTGCTTGTTGCTGGAGTGCTGGGCAACATTCGTTGCCTGCCATAATGCTAATGATTGGAATTATTATTGCGATTATTGTTGAATCGCTCTCCGGCCTGCTGCATATTTCAACACATCGCATCACGTCCATTCGAATGCTAACGACCCAAAATTAGTTAACGGCATTATGAAATTACCAAAAGCGAGCAAACTTTCCCAGCAACTTAGCGCTGTTGCACTCTCCATCATCATCGTCATTGTTATCGTCATCATCATCATCATCATAATCAGCACCATTATAATTATGATAATCATCTGCCCTTTAAAAAGTTGTTGCAGCTTGTCTGCACTGCCAGGGCCGCCCTTTGCCTGGGGTTAATTATAGTCGCAGTTGCAGTTAATTAAGTGCAACTTGAGTTTATTCCTCGGGCAACTTGGCTACACCTCTGCCCCTTCGGCGCTGTGTGGCAGCACATCTAGCGAGGCAGCTGCAAACGCTGTTGCAAGCTGCTTAATTTATGCGCAAAGCGATTCCGTCTATGTTGCTGATGATGTGCATATCAAAGCATTGACAATCAGCTGACAATTCCGGCCGTGATAATTCCACATAATTGGCTCCAGTTGGCTCCAAAAAGAGAAGGGGAGGAAATATGTATTTGTGTATGTACGATATATATTGTGTTAATATATATTTTTTCTCATTATTTTTATCGAATACATCCTGATTGATAGCCGATGAATAGATGTTTGATAGACACTCACTGGACTTGTGATGTACCCAATGGATAAAAGATAAATGCATCAAATATGCTTTATTTATGTGTATCTACAAGAATGATGTATGCATGTAATGTACGCTTGACGTATGTTAAAATGGTGCATTGTAATTGTTTTGATTTGATTGACTGTTAGAATGTTAGACTATTGAATGCTTGTCAGCTTTAAAAGTGAGTTTGATGGAAGGCAAATGATGTGAAAACTGATAATTTATAATTCATTTGCATACGGTAAAAATTGAGTTGCTCTTTGCGATTGTGCATTCAATAAATGGCAAAGTTTCGATAAATAATAAGTTGCATTTATTTGCTGCGCCGAACTCCTTGTGAAGTTGAGTTGGCATGTGAACTGGGACTGGGAACGGGACTGGGACTGGGACAGGGACTGGGACTGGAATGGAGACCATTGACTCTTTTGCAGGGCATCATCTGTTCGAGCCAGTATATAAAATTGGGGCGATGATGCGAGGTGGGATGGGTTGTATGGCTTTAGCTGGATTCAATTGGGAAGCGGAGTGACCAAATGGTCGCCACTTGGAGACTGGCTGTGATTGTGCCAAGGCCATAAAGTATGCAACACAACGCAGCAGAGACTGAAGCGAGGCGACGCTCATTGAATCTGAAACCGAAACAGAAAACGAAACCGTAAACTGGAACGGAATCGAGATTCGTTTGGCAATCGAAATCCAAATCCAAATCCGCATCCCACGTATAATCATAATAATGGCAAATTATATATAATAATAAAATATTTCGTGTTCAAACTACAAAAACTTGCCACCACTTTAGGCGATAGTGTGTGTGTGTGTGTGTGTGTGTGTGTGTGTGTGTGTGTGTGTGTGTGTAACATTCGATGAGTGCTTGAGTGTGTGCTTGTGTATGTTTTCAATAGCAAATGCGTACGTGTTGGTGACGGTCCACAGACATTAGTCCCTTTGCGATTCCATCCCGCTGCCTACAGTCCAGTTCCTAACTTAAAGTCCGAACCCGATCGTCTTTGTTTGACTTTAAGCCCAGTCTTTTTTTTTGCTGCCCCAACTCCTTCCTCTAGGTGTGTGTGTGTGACTCGGTTGTATACAGCGTGACAATGGCCCGTTTCCAAATCAATCGTCTGCGTGACTGCGACTCAGCCTGCACTCATCCATTCTCCATCCACATTTACACCCACATCCACACCCCCTGCCTTTGTGCTTGGGACCAGGTTCACTTTCGAATTGATTTCGTCGCCAGTCTCTCCAACTGTTGGCATCTTTTGTGCGCTGCATGCAAAATTAGTCTGCGAGACGCGCCGGAAAATCAAATGTTTGGCAAGACCTTGAGTAAACCACCCCCACTGCCATCACTGCCACTCCCACTCCCACTACCACTCCCACTTCCTGGCAGCGTAACCTCACTCAACGGCAGTCATTCGATTCCCTCCCATTTGCTTTGTATCATATCCGTTTCCGGCGCACTCACCAAAATCGCATTCCATTGCGATGCGTGCGTTATCCATATCGATATCCTGGTGATCCTGTGCAAATTAAGAATTTCTATTCCTGAGCATAAATTGCTCGGCTTCGATTTGGCGTTGCGTGATTCGGCCAAAACAGACTAAAAGCCTTTTCTTCTTTCTCTTCGATGCTGCGCCAAGTCAATTTGCAACTTTCGCCTCGCAACCGCAGTGGCAGCAGCAGCAGCAGCAGCAACAGCAGCAGCAAAGTCGAACTTCATTTTGGGCGGCAAACGGCAAAGTGTTCATTTCCTTTGTGTGGTTGTTTGGCACTGCTTCCGCCTCGCCGACATCTTAACCACACTGGCGAGGGGTGCGGAGTGGTGGGTGGGGTGGGTGTTCTAGGTAGGGCCATCTAGGGTGTTAAACCTGTAAGTGGCGCTGTCGCGTCGTCTGTGGCTCTGCGGCTAGGTTCAAAGTTCAAAGCGAATATTTTCGATTTTGCCATTAATTAACGTGAGTAAATTAGCGGCACAGCTGCATTTGCCACAGCAGCTGCAACAACAACAACATCTAGAGGAGTTCAAGTCAAAGTCACAGCCATAGTTGAAGCTGGTGGCTGGTGTCGAGTTCATTGATTTGCAATCAACGCCGGCCGTATTTGATTTATTTGGCAGGTCGACGCATTTGCACCATGAGGTGGGTGCCGATTCCATTCGATGGGGTTGAAATTCGGGAAACTTTTCAAATTGCGTCCACCTCGCCACCTCCTCCGGCACCATTAGCATTGCAAAGCGCAATTTAATACACAACCCCAAATCTTGCGAAATTTAGCAGCTTACTTTTTAGAGCAAATATTGCTGTTTGAATGCTATCCATAAAATGATTTCATATTTGCAAAAGTGGTTTGCGGAATAAGCGGTCTTATTAAAACGAAACTCTTTTCTTTTCCTCTCGTTTCTCGAACTGTCTTGAATATCCTTGAATGTTGAAAATGTTCAACATAATTGGCATTGAAGGGAAAATCTCTCTTGAAACTTTCAAGTTGGTAAGTGGTTTAACATTCCTTTTGTTTTGCAACTTGAAACGTAATCGGTTTTTAAAAGTAGCGCGAAACACTTGAAAGTAATTGGCACTCTTAAAGCTTGAAGCTCGAAGCCAGACAAGTGGTAATCGCTTATGCGAGCACATATATTCATCCTCTTAGCGAATCCAATAGCGGAGCCGAAGCCAAATGTTTACTAAATGTTTTATTTGAAAAATGCTCGGCAATATTTTATTGAAGCTGTTTACGCGCTCATCAAACTCATCAGGGAAATGTGTGTGAACGACACCGTAACGCAGAAAGCAACATCTGTTGATGCTATTGTTGTCATTGTGGTTGCTGTTGTTGCTGTTGTTGTTGTTATTGTTTCTGCTGATGATAATCAGTTGTGGAAAACAGTGGCGACATTGACAAACTGACATCAAAGACACATCAGAATCTATCAAAATCAGAAAATCGACAAGACGCGCTAATAGGAAAAGTTGTGGGCCCAACAGCAGCGGATGATTGCATTACTGAATGCCCTCCATCTGGGTATGATGACTTTAGTATGCAGTGTGTAACATATTGATCCAGCTAACAGACAAAATGATCAGAAAATAAATCACATCGATTTTTAGGAAATCGCCATACTTTTGGTGCTACTTTTGGTAAGTCAACTTATTGTTCAGAAGGTAAATTTTTGAAAAGCAAAATTGTATCGCTCTTAATACCAGCGCCTTTCTTTCTCTTCTCTTTTTATAGTGGTAACAGTATTTCTTACCATCATTTAGAAAAATATGTCTAATTTCTTGGGTGCTTTCGTGCCTTAAAACATTTAATTCATCTCTTTAAAATTAAGTACGTCTTTGACCAAGATTATAGTTTTTGGTTTTCTTTTTTTGTTTTTAACGTTGTTCGTCGCGGCTGACAGTGGAGTTGTTCCCATTACAGGTTGCATGTGGCAGGCTGCATTTCCCATTTTGCTTGTGACATGTGGCTGCCAATCTTGGGCATTAAAACTATTTAAATGACACTGCCAATGAATCGTTGACTGACTTAGTGAATGAGTCAGTAAGTGAGTGACTGGCAGACTGGCAAACTGACAGACTGACAGACTGAATGACTGACTGGGTATGGGAGTGAATGAGCGATAAGTTCTGTTCGTCTGTCTGTCTGTTCGTCTGTCTGTCTGTTTGTCTGTCTGTCTGTTCGTTCGTCTGTCTGTCCGCTCGCTTAGGCCATGAATCAACTTGATGGCGTGGCGGAATGGAGTCTTTGCTCCCAAGACTTGGTTATGGCCGTAAGCAACGTCTTTATTTACCCGCTGCTCTCAGCTTCTCGGCTCCAACTCCCTAAATGCAGCAGTCGCCGCCAAACTTGGACTTTGACTGCAACTTTAGCAGCAGCTTCAATGCTTCAATTCGTACTGCATTTTCATTTGGAGCTCTGCATACTTAATGCATTTGCATTTTCATTTCCACTTTATTTCATTGCTTTAGTTTTTAGCAGAACGGTTGCCGTCGCCCAGCTCCTCACTGCCCCCACTTGTGCTTTGTTCTCGTCCAAATTTGCCCAGTCCACCCCCACAACAACTCGGCTCCCCGTTCCACGGTCCTCTATGCACATTCACTGGCTATTTGCCGTATGGCTTGCCTTGAGTTTGCTTACTTTCATTTGTTTACTTGTGTTTCATTCGGTTAAGTGCTTCCTAGATTGTTTCGCCCGCGCCTGCAGACGGCCGTTTCTCGCTTCTCGTTTCTCGCTTCTCGCTTCTTGCTTCTTGCTTCTCACTTCAACTTCTTCATTTGGATACTGCTGCATTTGAGAAACAGAAAGATGCGATTCGGATGTGCGACGTGGCTACAACCATCTCCATCTCCATCTCCATTTCCATTTTCATTTTGGAGTACTCAGTCAGTTATTATCTGTTAAGCAGAGTGATCCGAAGTGCGTTGGCAGCTTCAATTCGCTAGTTGTTAACAACATTGTCGAGGATTACGTGCGCCAACTCTGATGCTAAACGAGCAAACCACACACATACACACACACACACACACACACACACACACACACGCATACACACAAACCCACACAAACATTCAACTGAAGTCGATTTGCATAGTTTATGCTGTGGCGCTTTGTTGTTATTACCGATCCATTGGCCATAAATATTCATCCCTTATGCATACATTATTTTAATGAATTATTGATTTCATTCAATTTGATAGCATTGCCCGAAAACAAACCGAAAATTATCGAATCTCGCATACCCTGCAGTGGTTGTTAAGAGATATAAAAAAAAAACCATAAAACATGAAGATATTCAAAACTTTGGAATTGAGAACGAGTTGCAAAGCTCTGCCTGACAACACCAACAAATTGATTGCTGGTGACGAGTTACGTGAAAAGAAGTTAAGCGAAGCAATGAGCGACTAAGCGAGTCACGTAACGTGCAACGTAAGCAGTTACGTAATAAGTGGCATAACGATATCGAGTATCGTAATAAACAATTTAAAAAAAGAAGAAGTTTTTCGCTAAGAAAAGCAGGTCTTAAGACATATTTTGTTCGCATTCATATGTAATTTTTCATAAACGAACTCGCATGAGACTTAGTCATAATCATATTCGAAAATGAAACTTTCTTAAAGCGTTTATTAATATACTTATATTACTTGCATGATTCTGTAGTATTTTCCCATTATTCCCATCTTTATATGTGGTGCGAAGTTCTATTCCAGTTTATACTCTAACTTGATCCCTTTCTCCCACCGTTTCTTGGGATTCATTTTCATATAATTTATAATGCCTAATGTACACTGAATAGATTTTGGGGGCATTGTTGGAAGTAGTTCATTGCATTGAATTTGGTGTCTGCTTTATGTATCTCGGTTCGGGGCGCAAAGTATTGTGTGGTTTTTGTGGCTTAAATAGCACTTTAGTGTGTCCTCTGCGTGTACACAGGAGTATGCATGTGCCTGTGTGTGCGTGTGTGTGTGTGTGTGTGTGTGTGTGTGTGTGTGTGTGTATGAACGCATTAATAGCAGTATTCAATTATATCGATGCCACCCGACCGCATGCAAAGTGAGGCAACTCTCGACTGGGTCCTTTTTTGTATATTGCTTTTAGTCCAACATTTTTATGGTCGAGGTGCAGGCTCATCAACTCCTTCACGTACATAATTTAATATATACGTATATATATACACATGTCCTGTGTTGCCTCTGCGTCATTTTAATGGATGACAAGAATATTTTTATGGTCTTTCTCCAGCCATTTGCCCCACTGGCCCCATTCGTCGCCTTTGAGCAATGTCCCCTGCCAGCACATATTATTTATTGTATTAAAAATCCATTAGTGATTTTTGAAATTTGTGGTTTCCATCTTTAATTTTCCATATTAATTTTGACGTCAATAAAACCGACAGCTGCCTGTTCACCCTTCATCTGTTCACCTTCAAATGGACGCCACTAATTGCATTTTGGTTGTGCCAACGAACGCTTGTTTTGTGGGAGACACAATCTGGCCACGATTGAGCAGCCCTTTCCCCATCTGAGTTAGGCTCAGCTTAGAGTGTTTCCAGTTTGTGTTACTGCGGTCAACTGCAATTGACGATGACTTATAAAAGAGCCAAGCAGCGATTGCAAATCGATCCTCAAGGCAACACTGTCGAGAGTGTGAATGACGAATAAATAATGTACCCAACACATGCAATCAGATAATATTGCATTCGACAATGATTGATTGGTGATTGATAATTGTAAGTTCAACTGAACCAACGATTGGCAATTAAAAAACAAAACGGGATCAAGCAGTTGATTAAGTACAGATTTATTGTAAACAAGCGAGTACCAGGAACTTAAGTTAATATTGGCAAGTGGATAAGGAACGATAAGCTAATGAGAAATGACTGTGGAGAGAGCGAGATTTTCAGTTGATTGCCTGAGTGCGTTTAGTCAACTGCAGAGCTTGAATGCGCTTAATTTGCGATTTTAAATGCCACGCCCTCCACACATCGCCCCCTCAACTGTGCATACGAATGGGTCAACGAGAAAGTTGCAAGGGTGAAGCTATGCGGCTCTAATATCTCGTTTCTGGATTTCGTCTGTTGCCAGTTGTCAGTTGCCATGGATTAAAGTTGCTTGCATAATTTTGGACACATAATGAAGCTGACGCTGCACAATAAAGCAAGGGAGCTGCAGGGAGAGGAGTAGGGAGCGGCGAGAGGCGAGTGGCGAGTGACGAGTGACGAGAGGAAGGCGGCAGTCAACATCAGACTACTCGGGCATTAATAAAACTTTTCAGTCAAACAACGCAACGCCCCACATTGGCCACCGTCTGCTCGCTTCCCGATACCCGTTTTCCGCGTCCTGGTCCAGTGAAGCAGACAAACAAACGAACGGCGCCCGAACAGGGATGAGATTTAAGCTGGGAACGTCAAGCCACTGATTGGGGTCATTATTAAATAAATTGAAAGGCATTTCTGTTGACATGCGAATGGCCCATGATGGGCGAGCTTCACTTTCGTTAAACCAACAAAGCAACACCACACACACACACACACACCCACACACACACGCACAATACAACACACACAGCACAATACAAGAAGGCGCAACGAGGAACAACAACACAAAAAAGATTCCAAGTGCCTTAGTTGTCTTTTGTGGCAATTGAGAAGGCTCCATTCAATCTTTCAACATGATAAACAACCTAATGCACACTGGAAACAGCAGCCCACACAAAGGCACATCAATCGATTGGATTCTGAATGGACTCGGCTCTCTTCCTGTATGAAGCATTAGGCATCTGAGTAAATTAAATTGGCAAATAGTAGATAATGCGCAACAAAGGCCAAATCACAGATGCAAGTCAATGAAAGTTGCAAAGTTGAATAACTGTGTAAACAGTGAAGAGTGGATAATCCAAATATTACTTCTTGGCCAAAAGATGTTCAGAAGATATAATTTTCTACTTGAAAAAAGGAAGAAGAAGAAGAAAAACTATCAATTACTACAGATTGAGCAGAGCTACATTTTGGAATACGAAGAGGATGATCGATTTAAATACTATTTCGCTTTATCGCCTGTTCCCAAGTTGATCGGATGTTGATGACGATGAATGAAAATGGTTGAATGGTTGATGATGACATTTATAGCGTGTTACAATCATGCGGCATATTGTTGCAGTTACGCGTTTTATTACAAGCCCAAGTGCCACATGAACAGTTAATTGGCCCATAACTCAGTATGAGTGTCGGAATGCAATTGAATGCTGAGTAATCACTGGGGAGCACTCCGAAGTGTTGGCTCTCATTTTG
The DNA here is from genome assembly GCA_035043845.1 of Drosophila picticornis. Lineage (NCBI taxonomy): Eukaryota > Metazoa > Arthropoda > Insecta > Diptera > Drosophilidae > Drosophila > Drosophila picticornis. The sequence goes on from JAWNMR010000492.1 coordinate 7,844,900, forward strand.
GATCTCAACTGTAGTGGAGGTCGTGACCCAATGGGCGGTTCTGGAATTAGCCGGCAGGTGGACGAACAAAGCGACAAGCCGACGAAAGCCTGCTCGAAGGTTTTTAATTGAAAGCAAACAACACTTTCGCCATTTGAAGCAAGCTGGAGCAAAAGTTGTTTGGCCTAAAGTCCAGAAAATGTTTTTTGCATGCGTGTCGCTGACAACAGATAACCAAAATGCGGGGAACACGAGCGGGGGAGGAGCGGGGCGGTTGGTGCTGGTTCGAGCATAAAAGTGAAAAACAATTGAACCCTTGGGCAAAATTGGTTTTGACAATGTAAATAAATAAAACACAAGCATAAATATTTACTGCTGGCGGCAGCAGGAACCGAAAATCGGCTAAAAAGGAGCTGCAAGTGAGGCGGAGTAGAAGCAGATGGTGGTGGGGGATGGGGGTGGTGTTGGAGTTGGAGGTGGAGGTGGTACAAAAGGGACCAGAACCCTGACCCAAGACCTTGTTGCGCCCGAATAAAGTATTTACAGCCTACTCCAAAAACTGACGTAAGCGTAGAATTTACTGCTGCCAACCCCCAACCAATCCCCAATCCTAATTCCAACGTCCTCCACTCAGCAAAAGAGGACTTCAACCCTGCATGACCCGCAACTGGCTGACCTTTGCCAGTTGCCGCCTCACAGCTTAAGCTTTGTCTTTGACTTCGACTGTTGCCAAAAGGATTTGCAGCTCATTTCATGCCAAGCGCACTTGTGCCCATCTCTCCTCGGTTCACAGTTCCCAGCTCCCATTTACAAGTGCCCACAGGTCAAAGCTCACTTTCGAATCTTCGTTTTTGGACCCCAGTGCTAATATTTGATTGTGCTGCTAGTTTAATGGGCAGCACAAATTTTCAACTGTATTTTGTAGTCGCCCATCAAAGCAACCAAAAAAATAAAAACAAAAAAAAAAAAAATGATGTAAAAAGCTTGCAAGTATTTTAGCCAAAAGAAATTAAACAACAAAATTATCGAAATAATTCAAGTAGATTTCATTTGAATTGACTTTTTTCCTGTATGCAAGTTGAACAGTTGTGATTTGACGTTTTAAATGTGCTCAATGCTAATTCGCTTCCATGTGTCGAAACACCAGAGTTGAGTTTTAATTGATCGAATGCGTTCACAGCATTTGGTTATAGGGCAAACAGAGCTAGTTAACGGTTAATTGAATTTAACATTCGATTGTGGACTACAAGTAATGCTCATCTATTTGATTGGAATGCGATTCTGTAAGGCGGAAATTACAAACAGATAACACTTTGTATACAAAGCATATCTGTGAATAAGGAATTTGTTTTACTTGCGCTCTCAAATAGGTTATGGCTTAGACTGCAGCATGGTTGATCATTTCCTTGAAATTTAATATTGAAGAGTATGAATATATGAAGTGGCCAAGGCTGGAAAAGTCTGCGAATAAGCTACTGGCAGCGGCGGGGATTACAAATGTAGAAAAGAGGCTTTTGGCAAAGACCAGCTACGAATCGGCCATAATAATTTTCCGCGTAATTTATTTGAACATCATAATATCATATTTTACACACACACGCGCACACATGCACAAATAGAGTGTGTGAGATGGAGACAGAGAGAGAGAGAGGGAGAGAGAGAGAGAAAGAGGCAGAGAGCGTTGCTGTAGGCGTTTGCTGAAGGCGGCTACGGAATCGCTTCCGTTGAATAATTTAAACGGCGCACATGTGCGCGGAAAAGATGCTGAGAGCACGGAGCTGGGGGTCACGTTAAAATGGGCGGAAGACGATTATCAGACAGTTTGCACACAATGTTGTCGTCGACGCGGGAGGCGGGTGGCGGGAGCCGAGCGGAGGCCCGGAGAGGCGGAGGTTTCAGACTTGGGCTTGAGTTTTGGGGGTTAAGCACACATTTATTGCCAAAATTAAATGACAATGTAGTTGAGAAGCCATAGACAAATGCCGGAGTGGGGGGGTCGGGTGTTGTCTGCGTAGATAGATGCGGATGATTTTGTCGGAGGGTTTTGGTGGTTGGGGGGAGGTGGACTTCATGTCGCTCATATGCGATACGAGGCAGCAGCAGCAGCAGCAGCAGCAGCAACTCAAGCTTAACAATTTTTCAACAAGTTTTATGCAATTTCATTGCCTTCACACACACACACACATATATATATACATATATGTAAAGATACAACAACTAAACCCCCACCATTCGCCGCCTCTGTTTGTCTGGTCTTGTGTGGCACTCGCGGCATCACTCCAAGTGTAAAGGAATTTGAGCGCTTTGCCGTTAAATGCCGCTCACAGCTGCATATTGTTTGGGTTAACTGTGGCAGAGCTCCGCCTCTGTGTGGGTGGTTGGTCGGTGTTGGTTTTGTACGGCATGTGCCGTAGGGGTTGGATGAGGTTGACTTGGGTTTTGTTGGGTTGGATTGTAGAGGGGAGGAGGCGGTGTCGTCGCTTTTGTTAAACTTTTGCGTAAGATTGCGCAGTAAATTGTCGAAAATTAATTTTCATGTTGAAAACCTGCAAATTGCGTGGAGCGAGCGAGATAACAATAAGCGATGCGTGCCAGACTAAGAGAGTGAGAGAGAGAGAGGGGAGAGAGAGAGAGAGAGCAAGAGAAGAAGCTAGCTATAGAAAGCTCCAAGTGAAAACTCGAGTAGTTGGTTTTTGTCAATTAATTTCTGCAATGTATTTTGCATAATTGAAATTTTATGGCCTGTCCTTCTTTAAATATATGGGTACTTATATAGAGCATATATAAATGTATATGGCATATATAATATATATTTTTAAATATATATTTATTGTTTTTTAAGGACTATTGATTGCATTCATGGACTTTCAGGATTGGACAAACACAGGTCACAAAAATGTAAGAGACTTAAAATTGTTTGTCTGGCCAAAAGAACGAGAATCCTTAAAGCAGTGGAAATGAAAGAACTTGGTTTGAAACAACAATGCTTATGGCTCGGTCGAAGCCTTGCCCGTCCTGGCGAATCACATGTCAAAAATTTTATTTTGACCAGGGCTAACAACTATCCAAAAAACATTCCAATCGTTCTTGTAGCATGCGAGTATGCAATGATTTTGTAACATCGACTCAGTTCATCATGTCTTTTGAAAATCTAAAAGGATTTGGTCGAGTTACAGTCAATTTTGTACAGCAAATACAGTTGCTGTCTTCAAGCAATGGCATACTTTGAGGAGCAAACAGAAGCTGCACAGGCTTTCCAACTTATTGGTTATTGCTATTACTAGTTTTCTTCATTTCTTAACAAGTGTAGAGCTTAAATACATGACAAACTATTCTTTAAAAAAAACCTAGCGCTATTTTCACGTCACAATTTACTCGATTATCGCAACGTAGATTTGTAAGTGCTTGCGCAGCATCAGAATGATGGTGAGGAGAGGGGAAGGCAATTGCAAGTTATAAACTGTAATTAAATTGGAGTTCATTTAAAGGAATACATAATCAATTATTGTGAACGAGTGGCTTCAATTCGCTCACGAATATAATTAAATACAGCTATAAATACACAAGGCCAATCATATACAGCACATTTACAATTGGCCATTTAATGCGCGCCAGATTGTTCTTGCCATAACAACAACCAAAACCAATTGTGTATTTGTTTGAGAGCGTACGACTCCAAGCTACCCTTTACCAAGAAATAGTTATGCAATTCCACAAATATCTTGTGAAAATTTGATATGCATAACTTTTTTATTGTAAGCCATAAACATATGCCTTAAACACATATTTGCTTAACCCTATATTCCTTGCAATAAGTACAGGGTATAAGAGCATTCATATAATCAATATCAGGTAATAGTCCATATTACCCAGGCATAAACACCCGTTATCTACTTAAATGTATATAATCCGTTTTGTTCGATTCGTTTTGCGTATTTTGATATATGATTAAATGACATTTAATGTCATTTTGGCTAAGCGGATTTCGGCTTCTACATTTCCGAAAGCAACGCAACAAATAAGCCTCGACCTGCTGTAGTGTGAGTGCAACTAAGCCATGTTGTGGCTGGACCCAGACACACACACACATACTACACTCTCAGTACACCCAGCATATGCACACGCAGCAGGAAACTGGGTACAGTTTGATGTTATAACTGGTCATAGGCAACTCCTAGTTGCGAGTTGTATGGCAACTCTTTTAATAATACAAACGATATGGCAGCGCCTAGCTAGAAGTAATTTAATTTGATACTAGATCTAAGCAATTCTAATAGTAGATCCGTATTCTAATACTATTTCGAAGCACTATTCATGTCTGCTTGCTCAACTCAGTATGACATTGTACAAATGCTCAGTATTCAATATAAATAGCCGAAACTACTGCAATTTAAATGCGAAACAAAAAAAAACCTTCTTAGAAAAGGCAGGCATATGCCTGAGGCATGTGGTCCAAGGTAGCTTAAAGAAAAATGCATATTAGAGACTAGATGACTTCAAAATCCGATCATAATTGCATAGACGGTTAAAGTTGGAACACAATTAACACCCAGTTTGAACACGATCCAATTGACATATGAGTGTGTGCGTGAGTGTGTGTGAGTGTGCGTGTGTGTATATATGTATGCGATTACTGCATAGACTTTATTACGAGCCTTAAGTCTGTGCAATCAACGGCTTAATGTGATTTGTTAGTTAGCATAACAGCCCTGTCTGGGTGCTTAGCCAGAAGCAAAGCTGGCAAGGATTAGGCGACCACAACAAGTATACAAGGAAAGAGGATGGGGGGGGGGGGGGGGTGCGCTGCAGAGATACGGGGCAACAGGCGGCTGCTTGGGCGCCTACTTTGCACCCTTTTTTTTCTCGCATGCCTTTTGCAATCGTTTTTGTTGACATCGCTGCGTACAAACCCTTACCACGCCACCCTCCACCCTACACCCTCCATCCCGCAGACCATCCCTCACCTGCACCCGGCTCTCTTCATGCTCTGCCCAGGCTGTTTGGGTTATGCGCGTTTTTGTTGTTAATTACAATTATGATAATGAATCTTACAAAAGACTAATTAGTATGTTAAAAATGTTGGCGCGCACAAAAGCTGCGAATTTATATTTTTACCTGTCGCCCCACTCATGTGTATGTGTGCGTGTGTGTGTGTGTGGGTGAGGGGGGTGGGTATTGTTTTCAAGAGCTCTGCTCTTATGTCTGTGTCCCTTTTTGAATGGGCTACAATCATAAAGCCAAAGCAACAATATCCACAGCAAGAGCAAAAATAAAACAAACAAAACGGGGGAGAAATGAGTGGCTTCAACTTGATGTTATTTAATATGTTGCAAGCAATTTTGAATGCCGTTACCACGGCCTATATGTATGCAAGCATGTGTTTATACATACATATCTATATGTGTAGGCAAATGTTGACCTGAAAGTGTGTCAAATCATTTGAGTTCAAAAGAAAAGCAGGCTTGAGTGGATTAACTGCAGTACAAACTCAACAACAAAATACTCACGAACAGGAATAAAAACCCAATGCCAGCTTTAAGTCATGTCTAACAGTTGAAATCCTTTTTCTTACACAAGTATAATTAATTGAGCCCAAGTTATAAGAAAATGTAACTGCAAGTTACACGTAAAGAACCAGGTCAAATGCAGCCCACCATTTTAATTTCCACAATTTTCCAAAATAACGAATACGTACGTATACGTAATGATTATTTTCAAATGTATTTAGCATATTATGGTTAGTTCTGTCTCTCGGATTCCTCCCCAATGAGTTCTGGTTGGCGCTGTTGAGAACCAGTTAAGATTTTCTGAGCCGTCTTCGCATTCAGATCGGACTGTAGGCATTCAAGCACTTATTTAATTACTGTGGATATTATCTGATGACGAGCTGGTTAAGTTGTTGATGGGATGATGCTGTTAACTTAATTGGTTAATTCACACACTACTAAAAACTAATTTGCATATTGTGTGTCGATAAATAGATGATATTGTAATTATGACAATTAAAATGCTTACAGCATTTATATTCAATTGTTGCGGATTGCCTGCTGCAAATTAAATTCATTTCAAATTTTACACACATATGTAGTTATTAATGTAATATAATCAACTGAAAACGCCGACATCGCCAATTCATGGCACTAATCTGTACAAGATAACAAATTAAACACGCCCACAGCCAACACACACAGCCAGACAAATATGTGCAGCTTTTACATTGTGGGACCGGTTTGGCATTTGAACTAGTACATTTATGTTGACTCTTAAAGCGATTTAGCCGCTTTGCCTGCTGCAGGCGACACATGAATTAGCCACACAATAGCGGCATCGATAACAACACGGAACACACACACAACACACACACAACAGACACAGCAGACACAACACACACAACAGACTCAACAGACTTCAGCAGGTATTGGCTTTAACACAATTCTTTGGCTCTTTTTTATTTGCCATTTGCAACCCAACAAGTTGTAGATTTTGATTTTCGATTTCGATTTGTGCTCGGCATGCCGACATTTGCATAGCTAACAAGTAATAATGCTATAGTCGAGCAGTGACTAGGAAATACCCTGTTCCCAAACCTTAAGCGGAGTTTAAGGGACGCTATCATCCAAACGAAATAAACTTGACTTTGATATGAGAACTACAATTTCAAATATGATGATTCTAGCTCTCATTTATTATCTCATTATAGTATCTGATATTGGGTTGTTCTGTTGCATACTTTTGCACAACCTCAATATACCCTCAAAAGCCATGCGTTACGTATACACTCAGATACACACACTGCCACAATATCTAAAGCTCAACTCATAATCTGTTTGCTTGCTAACTCCGCTTTCGACAACGCTTCAGAGTTGAATTTTCCGGTGGCATTCAGCGATTTTGTGCGACAGTTGTGAAAATAATCTCAGTGTTATTTTCTTGTTCAGCTTAAGTTAACTTTTTTATAATTGGAACAACTGAACGATTCGAGTTGTCATCAAATGACAATCAGGCACAGGCTGAACGGAAATCGATGATTTAATTTGATACACATATAAGCAGTGGAATTGAATAAGATATACTTTAAGCTGCTTTAAACTGTGACGTCCATTGACCTCTGTGTTGGGATAACTAGTATTAAATTCTTACAGGTTGCTACATTTAGCATATTATGGCCGGGCACTGAAGTCGAACTGGCCAACAAGCCGAAGCAAGGACAAATACGGATGGTCATTTGGACATGTGTTCCTCTCCTGTTTCCCCTGCTCCTTTCTCACCCCTTTTTCGTATTCTTCTTCTCGTCGCGCTCCCATGCATTCGCCTGCCCGGATATGGGTGTGTGTATGTGTGTGTTTGTGTGTGGACATGCGGATGTTGTGCGATGCTGTTTATGCCTTTTACATTTTCTGGCGAAATGAATTCTATGCAGCCAGCCCGGCATCAGATCCAACAGAAAGCAGCAAGCAGCAAGCGGCAAGCGGCAAGCAGCAGGCAACAAACAGCGCCAGCGCACTGTGAAATTTCTAACTTCCGCTTTTTGCAAAGTTGACAACATGTCCGACCAGCTGCATGCCACCCATTTCCCCACCCACCCGCTAAAACAGCCTCTTCACAACACCCGTTGACCAATAAAATGATTCTTCACTACTTGCAACACGACCTTCTCATTCTTGATCATAGGCACACCCAGACTTCTATAATTTCAATTTCTGGATGAGCTTAAATACAAATTTGAATGATAACTTGAAATTTGTACTATGAACTTTATTGGGGTAATTTTCAGCCGGGCAACTTTAAGACTTAGTCTTATTATTGATCAGTTATCTTATTTCAAATATTATTATTAGTTGTTATTATTAATAAAAACAGATTAATTGAACAGAGTTCAAAAAAGTTCAGTCACATTTGATGAGGGATCTCTATTATTATTTTAGATTTATCATCAACTTTGATTCTTCATTTAAAAATTTCTAATGTTATGAATATGCCGCTCTTGAACTGAGCTGGAGGACAGAGTATTCTAACTTTTGCGCTTAATATATATGGTTGGGCGCTGTTTTTTGTGTTTTATTAGCCAACGAGCTTACAAATACTTTGGCATTACAGCTGCTGCCTCGTCCTGGCAGCGAAACTATCACACACTTAAGCGCATTACGGCGGAAATTTGAGGGCACTCTGGCCATGCAATTGCGAATGCGGTGGCTGCCTCAGCAGCAGGCCAAATGCAACAAATTTAATATTTTAATGGCTGCTCCGGAGACTCATAATTGCAATAAAAGTTACAAATACTAAAAAGAAAGCAAACAATATCTCATTTGTTCCCTAACATTTCCATTGAAAAATCCAATGTGGAACACACATGCAAAATGGTCTTAGGAAAAATGAAGGCAACTCAACTTGATTATTATTTCCAATTAGTGAAAAATGCAATGGTGTTTGTGATACATACTTGGCTTGGCCCGTTTGCTAAAATCAAATTATTTTGGAATACATTTGTTTGGTTTTAGCTTGCGAGCAGTTGAAATCATTTTAGCCTGGAGATTCTAGGCGACACAATACAAATAACGAGATTTTGTAAGATTCGAGCAAGACTCACACAGTAAAAATACTTTAAGATTAATATTTCGATATTCCGGCCAAAAACTCAGCCATTCTGCTGTCTTCTCGCTAATCGTGTGTGATTCCCGTGGTTAGCCGTGCTTAAGATTGTTATAGAAATTAATGAAGCTTCTATTTCTGTAGGAAGCATTTCTTTTAATTTTAACAAAATTTTTAGTTTGTTTGCGTTTGTTTCAATTCCCTTAACAGTGATTCAAGTAGGTGCGTCGCCAAACGGTAAGTGAAAGTATTTTGCAATTGAAACTGTTGAAATCTTTTGCCAGCTTAAAGGTGAAATGTGAACTTAGCCTGGTTGGTCTGTGCTCTGCTCTGGGCATATGATAAAGTCACAACGCCCCCATCCATCTACTTACCTACCTACATACATACATACATACATACAGACATATACACACGTATATACCGTCTACCCCCTTATGTAGCAGCTGGAATGCCCTCGGTTCCGCTTGTCGTTGCCATAATTCCCGTGCATTGTGCGTCCGCATCCGCAGCCGAAAGAAAATATTAAAATAAATTTGAATAAAAATGTCTGCAAAGATTAAATCGCCATGAGCCGACGTCGTCTGCAATTCCCAGACGTTTGCTACCCCCCCCCCCCCCCCAAAAAAAAAAAACACCCTTACTGCCCCCTGCCCCTGGTCCCACCTACCCCGTCCTCTGCCTTTGGCACGCCTCTGTTTGCCTCTCAATTGCAGTTGTGCTGTTGGGATTTTTTTTGCTGCTGTTGTTTTTGTTGTTGTTTTTTTTTTGTTTGGCTTATTGTTGCGGCGTTGCCGGCTTCCTCCTGAGGGTTCCTCCTGCTAGCTGCTTGCTGGCCTGGCAAAAATAATGCGTATCCGTTGCGGATTCTGCTCCTCTTTCTCCTCCTTCCATACGGCCATACTCCGTTCTTCCCGCTGCTTGCCGCACCCCCTCTCAGGCCTTAATTTGTTTATTTGTTTGCCGTTGCTCGCTTTCACCTTTAAACAATTCCATTTACAAGCGGCGACAAATTTCAGTTTTTATTACTTTTGTTGGGTTTTTGTTTTTGTTTTTATTTCGGGAGAATCCAACGGCTCACCTTCATCGTGTGTGTGTGTGTGTGTGTGTGTGTGTGTGTGTGTGCTTGGACACTTACCTCTTGGCAATAACAATAAATAAGTTAATTTAAATACAATAAACACAATTGAAGCAGTCGCCAGTTGGACAGCAACTGCAGTCGAAATGTTAACCGACTACTTAACATATACAAAGTTCTGCATTTCAAGACGATTCAGTTTCTTACTTACAATCGTAAAAATCGTTAAGTACTCCACAGAATATTCAACTCACCATATATTTTATGCCATGCCATACTAAATTTAAATATTTGCATAACTTTTTTCAATTCGAAACATTTGATTTCCTCACTTTTGATCTGCCGAAACTAAGCTTGGTGTCAGCATTCAGCATCATGATTCAAATATGTTACAATTTATATTAGTTTTTTTAATATACATAATATGTACAGCATATTAACTTGTAGACTTATTCAAATATAGGTGACTTTACTTTATTCCACTCCCCTTGCTGGTTGTGGCTTGCTTTCTTTAACATTGATGTTTAATTTAATCTCACCCCAATCTAGTCATGGATAATAATACAAACACTTATTTGTCGGACATGGAGGATGATTGTGAACTGTATGGCATGGTTGAGATCGATCAGCTGCGCTCCGTGTGGAAGGCTCGTAGCTTCTCGATTCTGGCACACAATTCGATTGTGTCGAGAGGTCTGCTGCCATCGATCTTTGATTGGCAACTCATCTGGCAGCTGATGCCTGCAGAGCAGGCGCACGCCGAGATGATGCTGCAGCAGCGCATCAATGATCTGGAGCTGATGAACAGTCTGACCACATCGTTGCAGCACGTCTACATCTTGCCGGAGATCGGTATCGACGTGAACGTGATGAGGGGTCGACCCAGTTACAATGTCTTTGAGCGGGATGATGGCACCATTATGGTCAAGGAGCGGCGCAGCCTGTACGTACATGTTTTTGCCACCGAGACACGAGTAGCTGCCGGACAGGAATACGTCGTGGATACACTAAGTTTGTTGGTAATGCAGCAAACAACAAACCAGCAAGATTCACAGATTACCGATACTGAAAACACCCTTCTCCAAACGGATGACACGATTAAAGAGACCACACAACTGACTTATTCGCAGGACCCGTCCGGATCTGAGGAGAAGACAGAGCACAACATCAAATCGTCAGACGATGTTGAACATTCAGAAGAAGAAGATGATGCTCCTACCAACGAGGGTATGAATAGAATTAAAGAGTTCAATAACATTCGGCATGGACGTTTTCAGTCATTTTGGATACGTTTCTGCAACTGGTTCTGCCAAATCGTTTCACGTCTCAGGCAATAGCCAATGAACACAATCAACTCCAAAAATAACAAGTTAACAATAGACACGATACTCACTTACCGAGAAACACTCGCCTGCTGCTGTCTGCGACTCCAATTCGATTTCACTATCGAAATACACGAATACGTTTCAACCGATTTCCACAAATGACACTCTCTCCAGACTCTTCTCACACCATCAGTTAATATACCATTGCATGGCAAACTATTGTTCCTTATATATATTGAGAAAGGAAGATAATAATAAAAAAAAAAAAAACAAGGATAAGACACACACACAAGAAATGCCAATATTGCTAAAGGGGTAGGGTAAGACTAGTAGCGATATTCCGAATGCAAATCGTTTGGAAAAATGCCGAACTCGAGGGTTGCCGCCCGGAAAAACCACTTGGCGGAAATTGCGCAAACACAAGAAGCTGTGGAAAGTTCGTTACGCTCAAACGCATCGCGCAGCTGAAGACTCTTTGCATTGCAGCAGGAGCAGTAGTAGGAGGACAATGCTTTCATTCTATTCCTATTTTCGTTTTTCAAATGTTTTGGTTGAAGAGACCCCTGGCTAAGCCAATCATCAACTCAATTACGAGATTTAAGTAAGTAGGCAGACAACAATTAATTAGTTCCCTAACATTCACAAGTAGCTTCAAAGCTGACGAATGCAAATGCAGACATCTTTAAGGCTTAAGTTGAATTTTCGAATAAAGTCGAACCTTAAAGTTGATCAGGTTGATGGTAGTTTGTATTTAAACTTGTGCCCGTTTTAGTGCCTGTTACCCTCAACTGGAAGCGACTTTCGCCAGCCTAAAAAGTGAGCCATGTTGCAAGTTACAAATGTGCATAAGATAAATGGAGCACAAAACGCTTTGAGGCAACATTAAAAGGCAACCAGGCACCAGCCGTTGCACCGCTGGCTGACAGTGTTGCCACCTGCCATTGGGTGGTTGGTTGGTTGGTTGGTTGGTTAGTCTACCTGTCTGTCTAGCTGTCTGACTCCTGGCTCCCTGGTAAAAAGTCATTCACTAATGGCTCGTCAGTGCAGCATCTATGCCCATTGAGTGTGTGTGTGTGTGTGTGTGATTAGGGGGCTGGGCGCTTCTGCATGACTGTATGTATGTATGTAGTTATGGAGTGCGATGATATGGTCTGGCCACATCCATTTGTATGTGCACTTCAATTGGCAACATGTGGCGCTTTTATTAAAAATTCATTTAAACACACACATATACATATATGGCTTCTATGGTATATAGACAGAGGCAGACATCAATTTTAGGGGCAGGGGTCAATGGATTCGCAGCCGTCCACCGATATTCGTTTCCCTTTTTTCGCTTTTTAACTATACTCGCACCATCCCTCGTACATCTGCCACAGGCTCTTTCCGGTTTGACCTTCAGCAGCTGCCACACATTCTTTGAGAATTTAACTGGCTGCGTCAAGCCCCAAAAACGCCTACAAATGCCCATTTCGCTGTACTTCGTTCACTTCTTCTATTTTTTAAAGCGCAATTTTCATACGTTTTTTGTTTGTTGTTTCGTGGGGTTATGGGGAAGTTTTGGAAGTCTTTGAAAAGTATTTTGACCCGCATTCGCATAGATTTATTTGATGGATTGCTAAAATACGAGTCGCTGATGGAAATGGAATTGGCAGTTGCAGCTGCCGTTTAAAGCTATAAATTGTGTGAATGCAAATAATATCTACGAATGAAACTAAATTCGTCGAAATCAATAGTATTTGACAATTTGTTAAAATAGCCTATTCCTAACGAATATTGCTTTTCACATAGACTGTTCATTTAATTTAATATTGTTTCTTTTTGGAATTAGCATCAATTTAGGAATCTACAACAACAGTGAAGTTTATACATGCCCAAAAGCACTCGCTGGATGGAATGCTTTGAGCAACAGCCAAAAACAAAAGTTATTCAGACAAGATTAATTTAATTTTTGGATCGATTGTGTCTTTGGCGGAGACTCGCATGCCTCTGGAGAGAATTAAAGCGTATGTTTCACATATATAACTATATCAAATATAAAATCAATCTCGTTCTCAAATCATGGCCACATGTCGAGAGCTAACTACTAAAAATTCTCAAATCCATTGATTACTCAACAAGATCTTGGAGCACATAACTTGAAAGCCGAACCAGAAGAAATTTCATAAATTATGTGCGTGAAACTTGTCTCGATTGTGAACTTTATTAGGGAACTTAACCTAACTTACATATGTATAAATATATATAAATATATACAGAAACTAATGTTTGTGTGAGACCAAAGTGAAAGCGAGAAAGTCTCTAATCCAATGTGTCAAGATGAATAGTGAGGAAAATGAGAGCCAAATCTGATGCAGGCTTATTTGTAATGGGGAGGCAAAGAGGCGAGGTGAGTGGAAGATATATAACAGTGAACGTGAAGCCAAACAGAAACGCAAATATTTTCCATGCTGGTCAAGTCGAGTGAATTCGTTGAGTGTCCCTGGCACGAAATGGCAAATGAAGTGGAAGCAAGGAATTTCACACACTGTGAACTCTGGCCCGACTTCTATCCCCCTCGCACCCCGCATTCGCTACTGTCCACATGTGATTGTGAATGATGGAGGATGAGCGTTTAAGCCAACAAATAAACAGGAGAACAACCAACCAAACAAACAAACCAACAAACAAACAAGCAATGCGAATCGAAACGAACAGCAAAATACAAATAAACCAAAAAAAAATAAAAATAAACAAAATAAATAAAAAAGTAAAAAAAGAAGGGCAACAAGTGCGGGCAAGCAGCAGGCACTGGGTTTCAAAGGAGGGATGCTTGAGGAGGTATGGGAGGGATGGGGTCGTGGAAGGGGGAGATTGTTTGCTAAATTTTAACTCGAAAATCACATAAACTGAGTGTCCCCTGGCCGACTTGTTCGTTAGAGCCATTGTATTGTCGTTCAAGTGACGAGACACGCTTCACCTTTCCCCCCCATTGTGCCGTCCTCTGGAAAACCCTATTCAAAACACTGTACATACCTAGCCTCTACACGCTGGCAAAACTGGCAAACTGGCGTCGCATCAAAAAGCTACTTCATTATTACGCTCGATTGTTTACTTGTTGTTCGTTCTGTTGCTGTTGTTGTCAATGTTGCTGTTGTTATTGTTGTTGTGGTTGATGTTTCTCCGCCTGGCGGACAGCACTATGCTGCACACACACTTACACACTCTCACTGCAACTCAGGTTGCACGACTGCCCAATACTCTGTGACCACGAGCAAGTTGTCAATGAGAGTGGAATATTTTTGGTTATTGTAGTCAAATATTAAGTATACGCAGCATTTTTCTCAAACTTTTATTTATATCGAGGTGCAGTCATCCATATTGGAATTATTGTGAGAATTTTTATAGTGCTCAGGGTTCTGATCTGCTTTGAGCATGCTTTCTTATTATCACACAATTGGCAGAGTTCGTTACTGATATGTCAAGGTTAGCTAGGTGAATTCTTGGTCTACAATGTCCTCTTAAGAGACCGGTAAAATTTGAAGTCTGTTCCGAATTTTTGATAATAGCCGGCTACATCTAGCTCCTCAGTGCCCCATTTGTGTCTTTGCCTATGCCACAAAAAGGTTCTGGTCTGGAAAACTGGATATACAAATTTGTACTTTTTCGAAAAGTAATTTAATTACCTCCTCCACAGCTATCATTCGGACAGGGAAAATAAAAGTATTACAAGAATGCTTGACGTAAAGATTATTAATAGTTTGGGTTGTATCTCTGAGCCTTACGATTGTATGTATATCCCCTTTGCATTTTTGGTAACAGAGTATTAAAACACACACAGACAGGTAACTGGCCAGCTGGTGAATGTGTGACTGAATGTGCTGTGCAACGGAAAGAGTCAAACATTTCATTTGTTGTCCTTCGCATTCCATTTTCACACTAGCGCAGCGAAAACAAAGCGAATGCCCCAAAATGCTCCAGCTAAGAAGCTAAAGTAGGAAGCAAACACACAGAGAGAGAGAGAGAGAGAGAGAGAGAGAGAGAGAGCGAGAGAGAGAGAGGGAGTACGGAGACGAACGGCGGTTAGTCGTTACCTTTCGCATTGCAATGTGTGCAAGGCCCCACACCGTACACCCCCCTCACATCCCCGCTCGCTAGACCGCAACTTTAGCTGTCTGTCAAATATGCTGGAGAAATATTTCAAATTGTGGCTGCTAAAAATTGAACGTCCTGTGCGAGGACAAGGACTACAATAGGATTGTCCACCACTGGGAGCTGCTGCTGGCCCTAAAAATTGGCAAGCACTCTGACAAACGCTGGCAACCCTGGTCGCCTGCCGCCACGCTATTGTGTGTGTGCTTGTATTCATTTCATTTATTTATTTGGTATTCAAAGCGCAGTTCGGTTCAGCTTGCCACATGCCACATGCCAGTGGGGCAACCACATGGGCAGACCAACACGCCAAGAATTTCATTATTTGCACCTTTTGTGCAATTTTCAAGCACTTCCTTCACACTCGCAACTCTTCAATTATTCATTTTCCGACATTTTAGTGAGTCATTTTATTTTTATTCCTTTGCTTTACTGCTCATTTTGGCCCCTCCGTGACTCCGGGAACACATGGAGCAACTTGTTATTGTAGGCTAATCTGTAGCTTAAAATCTTGGAAAAAATGTTTGTTTTTTGACTAAGCTGATTTGTTTTTTTTTTTATCTTTTTCCAAGTGTTAAGAATATGTTTAACATTTTACTGAGTATCATGAAGTCCAATGCATTGTTATTATTATCTCTACCTTAGAGCTTCGTGTAAAACTTAATAGTAAAATATTCTGATTGCTTGCAATTAGCTAAGTGATTGTAGCTCTTTCGAATTTTGAAAACTTCTTATCGAATTTTTGACTGATTGCTTCTTGTGCGTGTATGGAATAAATCCTGAAGCACTGGGACAAAGAGTGTGAGAACGTAAGTAAATAGACACAGATAGGGATAGATAATTCAATATTCTCGAACACAGAGATAGACAGATAAACATGTAAACGTCTTTCCGGAGTGAAACTTATTGATGAGCAGCAAAATACAAATGAAAGGCACACACATTTTAAGGTATTGTTTTGTATTGTTTTGTATTGTTCGTAATGAATTAATGTACATATTGTAAATCTGATATAAATTTGAATTTTTTATAAAATTTTCATTTCCTGTCTACCCCGCGCTGCCCGCTCAATTGCCGTGCTCTTTGCTGTGTCAGGGGTAGAAAAATGTGCGAGTAAAAATCAATTTAAGTCAAAATTAGATTTTCAAAATCAACAATACAAGTCGCACACAGGCTTACACACTCGCACATGACTGGCTACAACAACAATTGGGCAAAACAACATTAGTGAGAGTCACAACTTCGCCATCCTCCCATTCCATCCCCGTAACCCGTAACCCACACGTAAAGTTTAAATATGAGTTTGGAAAAAAGTTTTCTGAGGCGTAAATATTTTGTGGCTGTCGCTTGGAATCCTGCCATAACAGCAACTGCAGGGACGAGTTGTGTACGCACTGTCTGAGGGGAGTGGGAAGAGTGAAGGGGAGGGTGTGTTCGGAAGGGTAGTCAAAGCCTGCTTATCCTTTATGCGCGGCGCACTTTTAGGCAGCGCACGAAAACTGGCGCGTACCCAGTGTTTGATTTATGCCGGTTGAATTTTAAAATTTTTCTTTTCGCTTTTGCCGACAACCAAAACACAATCCAAAATGCCGAATTTGAAATACTCTTGCAAAATCAAATTAGCAGCGCCATATAAAAGAGACAGCTTTTTTTACAATTGTATGCGAGATATTTGATATTTTGGTCGTTTCTTCTTCTAATTTCGGTTCTTATAAAATTGATATTTACTTTTATCGTTTCAGTTCAGCAAATCTTGATATCTTAAGAATTACATTTGCTTACTCTACATGAATAGCTCAATCAAATGTATTTGTGAACTCGAGTTTATAGGAAAAGTCTATCATGATCCATATTATTTGTAACAAAGTCGCTGTGCCCGCAGTTAAGGTATTCAGTTGTAAAGGCAGCCGAAACACCAGCGTACGCCAAATCCGATTAAGTTTTCAGCGTATTTCCTCCCTTTTTTATGCATGACCCCAAGTCCCGACCATCATATGTGTGTGTGTGTGTTTTTTTTTTTTTTTTTGTAAAGCAAAAGAGTTTTACAAAAGATCAAAAACTTGCGCCATTTTCAATCGTAAGACAACGTCGTATTCTTATCCCATATCCCTTCATTCTGGCAGTTGCCCTCAGCCTGTGGCCAATGTAAAAAGTGAAAGGATTCAATTTGGTGAGTGGCAAGAAACTTCACGCACGCCATCAACAACAACAAATCAAAGTCTTTGAAGTGAGAGGACATATGGGGGAAATGTGAGGGGGTGGAGGGATGGGTGCGGCTGTTCTATCATTCTTAGAGTGACCTTGTCAAATAGTTGGCGCTGTCAAGTGCGGTGTGATTTTCAGCCAGCGAAATGTGTCAATTATTTAAGGTTAAGTTTGGTCCCTTAAGCTCTTTTTCATTTAAAGCATTATTTAATTGTTTTCGGGAGTATTACATACTTGTATTATCCATTCATTTCTGCTATTTAAGTTTTCCACTGCTCTGTTTTGATTATTTTCATATGGTTTTCCGTGATGCTTATTTGTCGTGTTCAATTTTCCGCCCCGTTGTTGTTGTTTTTGTCGTTTGAACTCTGCTTAATGCTGTCCATAATTTATGGTATTACAGCTAATTTTGGATCTACAACAAAAACAGCAACAACAACAAAAAAAAGCAGAAAACAAAACAAAACGGAATTCCGCCTAATCCTTAATGACTTTCGTCAAGTTGTCAACGCAAAAATGTCATAATAGATTTCTTCACGCGCTCATTTTTGTTTACCCACTGGCTAAGCGCCCTCCTATCCCCACCCCCCAATGCCATGGGACGGAACTCGCTAATGCGTTTTTTTGTTGGCCAAACTCCTCTCTACCTCTCCTCTCCATATGTGTCCCACACGCCAAGAAAATGCTTCAATGAAAATGTGAAGCTTGCTGATCTTGTTTGCTGATACGGCAACACTGTCAGGGTAGGGGCGATGGATATGTGTGTGTGTGAATGCTTTGAACCCCGAGTCATGAAAAAAAAAAAACGAAACGAAACGAAAAACTAAAGTTAACTAATTAGCGAAAAATAATCTAATGGGCGACAACACCTCAAATAAACTCAATAAAAACCAAATAAACAGTGAATGTAATCGTTAAATAGAATTAAGGCCAAGCAGACTTTAAGCCGATTACACGTTTCTGATTATTTAATTAAATAACTTCGTTTTTTTTAGTATAAAATTATAAAGCTTGCACTTCACTAATTACAAAGACCAGCAAATTCACCTTTGACACTGCAATAAATTCCACGTTCGCTTACCCTGCCACTTGGCAGCCGCGCGGACAAATGATGATTTTTTGAATGAGACGCGTGAAAGGGCACAAATATAGTGGAAGTAAATTCGCTGATTTGGCAAATGTTGAACTTGATTTGATGCTCATAATCGATCCAAGTGCCAAAATCAAATTACATACATTTAGAACATAAACGATTTGCCAGTTGAGCAGAGTCAGTGAAAGGATTGACGCGGCACCAACGCTCAGACCCATTTCCATTCCAATCTCCATCCCAACCCAACTCAACTCTTCAGCTAATCCCACTATTTTGCACAACTGTAGTTGGTGTTAAAATTGCAGAGCAGTAAAAACCAGAAAGCAGAACTCTGCAACGAGGGAGAGCAGCGGGCAGCAAAAAATAACTATAAATGCAATGCGAAAAAGTGAAAGAAGTAATAAAATTATTTTCGCCAAAAGAAAGAGCCAAGGGCAAAGGACACTGGCGCAAAAAAAAAAAGCTATAAAGCCTCGGTTGCAGTCCTAGTCTCAGTTCCGCGCCAGATAAACTTTTAAATGCCGCTGCAGAGCAGCATCTCCAGGGGGGGGGGGGGGGGGGGGGCTAGAGAAGGAGTTGGGGCGCTTAAGGGGAGGGAGCCCGAGGGTAGACAAGCAAAAGAAAAACAACTTAAAACTAACATAAAAAGCCAAAATCTTGACGCACTCTGAAGAATCTAGCGGCCAGATAAAGTTTACGCTCGATTTTGCACGCGTTCCAAAGCCCCGACCGGAGGTCAGTTTTCCGTTCCTGCTGCTGCTGCTGCTGTTGCAGCTTCTGGCTATAGCACATTGACTTGATTTCCCATTGATTTCAGCTCAGAATTGTCTCGTGCGAACGCGTCGAAACTTGTAATTAAAATCTTGAAGTCGAAGTCGCGTTTGCCCCAACTCAATGTGCCCGAGAACGCTCCGAAAGTCCGAGCTAACTCGAGCCAGCAATAGCTAAACTTTAACCAGACTTGGGAAAAACATCCTCACAAATTGGGGTATGTCGGACGCTTTAGCATAGTGCTCGTAGAGCTGGTCAAAATAATGCTTTAATTAAATTTTGAGCAAAGCTGGTGCCCATTTAATTCCAGAGAAGTCAGCTAAATAAAAGTTAATGATTTAACTAAAGTTAAGACTTTTAAAGCCAAGGCAAATAATGCATTTCTTGACAATGCTTATAATTTGAAAATTGAAATATATTTATGGGTCTACGATTTTTGATCATTCTCTAAGCACTTGTAATCCCAGAGTGTCTCAGAGTCGTCAACGTTGCCAGTTATGAAACCAGAATTGCAAACTTTGTCTATGCCAACACCGAATACTCCAACGCTGAATACCAGTACGCCAGTGGCAAAGCTTTGAGGAAATATTGATTCTTGTCTAGACCTACCCACCGACCCACCCCGCTACCCCCTCTCTACCTCCCTCTTTCTCTCTCTGCCACACACACACACACACACACACACATCTATAGTCTGTCTACAGCTTTGAAGGGGAGTGGTTTCAGAGGGAATTTATTCTGGGGGGTTTGGTTGTTCTTAAGTTTGAAAGTTTACGTTTTTCTACCCATTTTTTTTTTCTTTTTGACTTGGAGTGTGTGTCATGCTAATTATAAATCGAAACTTCCGGCGACACTTTGTCAACTGCACAAAAAGTTGCACTTGCACAGCAACCACCTCGGCCTCCCTCTGGCTATGCCTGTCTTCGACTCGCACTTTTTGACACTTTCAGCGATTTTGGTCTCTCGCCATGTTGCAAGTAAATTAAATTGACTCGACTCTCCACTTTTTGTACATATTTAAAATTGTTTAATAAGACAAAACAAAAGCTAACGCTTAAGTGAAAAATTAGCAATAACATGATGGAAATCAAATCAAATAAATTAACTTGCTGATTACAAATATTAATCCAGCTGATAAAATGAATGTTTTTACTACGTGCGATAAGCTTGATTAATAATTTCGCTGTGAGTTGAACAAAGTTGAAAAGTTTTATGTAGTAAAAAATGTGTGCGTGTTTTTTTTTTGTTTTAAAGTAATATTTCGTATTTGGTGCAACTGTTTTAATGTATTAATCTTCATAAATTAAGTTTTATTTCTGTGATGGAGTGGAGCTTGGTATTTTTTACCAAATCTGATTTACAAGCACACACAACGCAACCTGCTGCGAATGCCCAGCAAATAGTATATTCGCCCAACTCATGTAAGTGGGCATTAAAAATGTGTCTGTTTGACTGCCAGCCATAAATGAGAGCCGCCAAAAATCAAATTACCTGCTGCTGTCATTCACTGGCCTACTCTCTGCCTCTATTCTCTACCCGAGGCTACCCGCATCTCTGCCCCCGATGTAGTGCAGCCCCGCTCACCGGCCATCCTTATTATACAGCCATCTACATGCTCTGCAGCATTGACGCTGATTGCTTTTAGTCGAACTGTGGTCCACAGCTCTGTGGGAATTGGTACAGGCGTGGGGCCGGGCGGGCGGGGAGGAGAGAGGGAGGGTGGTAGTTGGTTTTTGGATTGGGCTCTGTGCTCGAAAGCGCGGTCGCACACCGCTGTCGGGCTTTTATGATTTTAAAATATACTATTAATTGAATTAATTATGCACTCTGTGGTCAGGTGCTGCTCGCACAAAGGCAATGATTGAATGAATGAATGAATATATAACATTGATTCGGCTTTAAAGGAGCTCGCTGGACCGTAAGGCGATTCGTCTTTGAAATAAAATAAGAAAATGCCGTCATGTAAATTTTACTATAACTTTGAGAAACGGATTGATTGTTCCAATGAAAGCTATTTAGTAGTCGGACAGCAAAAATACGGATATATGCCTAGTCTCATGGCTACATCGACTCGGCTGATCAAGAATACACATGTATTTCAAGAGGTCGTTACAAACTTTACAGCAAAATTATAAAGCCATTCACATTTCAATGAATAGTAGAATGTAAAGTATACCTCTGGTTTTATTTGCCAATGCACAATTGAGATACGGACGGATTAGACAAGAGGCCAATAAGGAGTTGATATTATTTGGGTTTTGAGCATGTTGGTCGATGTTTTTTATGCCTCATTTGCTCATTAAACGATAAGTTGGCCACAGCGTAAGGCATGAAGAGGCTGCAAGGCGACCAAGGCTCTGGATGCCCTTGCCGGTATTATGGCCATTCCTTTGCGGACTGTTGTCAAGTATTCCGCCATTTCTTTGTGCCACAATGACGGCAAGTCACTTGGCAGCATTTTGTGGCCACTTTATGGGCCGGCCGCAAGGATGCACATCTGATCCGCGCGCGACGGAATGCGAAAACGACCTTTCAAGCCACAGCGCTTCCAATGTAACAGGACTTCAACAATGTTGTCCTTATTCTTGTCTGCATCCTAGTCCACGTGCTAGCCCTCGTCTACGTCCTCGTCTTCGTCCTCTTCCTGGTCGTTGTCCCTGTCTCCCTTGGCAGCGTCGCCAGCTTCTGCGTGCAGGAATTTACTTTTAATTTTTTAATGACACATTTAGAGAAAGGCGACAAGCCACCGCCATCCAACCACCCAAACACCGCCCCGATTCATGCAGCGTCTACTGCTTGAGGCGCAGAGCAAGTTTCGCCTTGATTTGTGGCCAGCGTCAAAAAGCTAGCTGAGAGCTTGAATGTGGGATTGAGGACTTGGGGGGAATGAGTGGGGATGTATAATTTCTGTAAGTGGCAACAGAAAGGTTAGGGGCGAGGGGAGAGAGGAGAGTGCTGGGCGACAACATGCCCAACGGGGATTCTCATAATGGAGCGACGCTCAGGTGTTAATCAATTACTCTCGCTTGTCTTACTTCCTGTGCCTGCTGCGGTTACTCTCTGTTACCTCCCAACCACTTCTTGGCACTCACTTAAAAATGCCAAATCGCTGCCAGGATGCGTTCCGTTATGGCCATGTCCTTGATTAAAATATTTAAGCGCACGCTGTTGGCATGCGAAAGACCCTGGCAGCCTAAACGGGACATCAATACGCAGATCCCCCCAAGGTCCTCATACATTGACCACAAAGAAAGCAGAAAGTGTGTGTGTTTGTGTGTGTGTTTGAGTGTGTGCGTGGGCAAAAGAAGATAAGCGCAAAGAAAAACACTTTTAATAAAAGTTCGACATGAGCCAAACGCACAGTGGAGCAAATAGGACACAAAGCAGCCCATAGTTGACAGCTGGTTGCGATATATCGGAATATCGATAGACAGAAATAATACAGAGCAGGCGATCGATCATACATCTTTGTCATCGAAAGTTAAATAGAGAATAGAGAGAAATCGATTTACTTATATATATGGTTAGGTGAAGTGATAATATATATGAGTGGGTATGAAAAATTATACAAAAATGCATTATAAGTCAAACTGATATTTGGATTGATGGGAGATGTTTAAAGTAAAACAGATTTATAACATGTATCAATAAACAAACAACAACATTTGTGAGACAACAAAAATATATTGGAATTATTGAGGAGATGTATTTACACAACTCTACTCAGATAAATATTAATGAACAGAAGCTGCGCTTAATGTCAGAAAAAAATATATATTTATGGAAACAGTGCTGAATTCTTACAATCTAGTAAAGTATGCAAGTGTTTTGGTTCGTTGCGTGCCAGTGTGCACTGTGCCCCACTTGCGCCGTTGGCCTTATTGTCGTCAATAGCTGAGCATTGTTGTTGTAGTTGCCCCCTCAAACTATGCGAAAAGCGAAAACTATCGAAAGACCAACGAGGTTGCCAGCCAAGTGCGTCCTTATCACACACACACACACACACACACATGTGTGAGTACATATGGGAGTACATATATGTGTGTGTGTGTGTGTGTGTGTGTGTGTGTGCCCTCTCTGACAATGCCAATTGGTGGCAACGGTTGCCGGTTGTCCTTTTTACAATTTTATTGCTTGTTTACGAGCTGCTTTTCGAATTTACTTCACTCCCCATGTCCACATCTGGCTCAGTTTGGGGTTTTTGGTTTACTTTGGCACCTCTCTTTATCACTCCCAATATCAACAACAACAACAACCACAACAACAACAACTATCGAGCGGTTTAGTGGACACCGTTGTTGTTGGTGCTGTTAGTGGTGCCGGTGGCGCTCTTGTTTTGCGGTTAAATTGTGGTTATGGCCCAGTTGTGGGTGGTTTGCACAAACAACGAAAACTTTTACGAGCATATAATCGAAAAAGTTTCACCCCTTGCCTTCAATTTGTTTTTTAGCTGCTGTCCCATACACAAACACATACACCGAAAACACACACACACACACCCACTCACACACACACACAGAGAGAGAGAGAATCAGCGCAAAGAATTTGAGCCCGAGATTAAATAGTGTTGACATCAATCGAATCATTTTTTCAGCCTCGTTTCGGCAGAGATTTGGCATGTGTTTCAGGTAATTAGCACGCCAACAACCGATTGTGAAAACTGCCGTCAATTGTCAATGGTTTTTGGTTATGCATTTCCCTTCAACAAAATGACAATCTCTTTGTCTGGTCGAGGATCTGAGTTGGGATTCGGGTTCAGTTTGTGTCAATAACAATGGCCACAATTGGTGGCATGGAGAAATGTTAACCATTGTTAGCATTTTGTTGTGGCTCAATTACATGAATGATATATCCTTTGGGGAATGCATTCAAAAAGGCAGCTCGCTTTAACACAATATTTTTATTATTATGTATACAATATAACTAACGCAAATCTCAAATGCGATAACAAAAGCCCGACAACAATGAGGCCCGCCTAATGCTAATGTATTTTTGGGGTATTCATCAATAAGAGCATTATGAGAAATTAGTTTGTGATTTAAGGCTAGGTTTAATAACCGCTTCACAAATCGTAATTGGAATAAACCAGTTCATCTCGGTTTTGAGATAATGTTCAATTCTATTCCGATTTTATATGTTTACCTATTCGATTTACGTATATTAATTGTGATTAATGGTTTCCAGAAGAAATCACAATATTGATGTTGATTTGGGTATTTTTAATGATTTAATTTGCAAAAGAAGTTAACAGATGAACTAATAAGGACGCAACACTCTATTAAGAAATGGCTAGAAATAGGCAAATTCCTTATTTGGTAATCATTTGAATCATTTATTTAGGCGTTAGCAATAAATAGCAATAGATTTCATTCGATTCATCGATCTCATTTCCCACTCCGAGTGCGAGTGGGAGTAAGAATGCAATGCAATGCATATCATAATAAACTTTATCTGGCAACCCGAACATAATGCAAATTGCCGCACAACGAATGTGTGCAGTAGAATTTGGTATGCCACTGTGTGTGTGCATGGCAAAGCTTATGGATTCATTAGCAACAATAATAGCCTCGTTGCTTGTGAACCATCAATGTTAAGACAGAGACAGAGAGAGAGAGAGTGAGAGAGGGAGATCGGTGGGAGGGGGGAAAGTGGAAGTGTGTGTAGCTGGGCGTACTGTGCAGCAGCCACAGCCAACAACTGCAGCCAACTTCTACAAGAATTGTCGCAAATGACGTCGATAATAATGATGATAATAGCACAACTAAGTAATTTGCAGCTAATTAAGTCAACTTGTTTAGAAATGTGAATTTATAATTGCTGTCAATGTGTGTGTGTGTGTGTGTGTGTGTGTGTGTGTGTGTGCATATATGCGAGGGAAAAAGCGAGTAACTTGCAGAGTTATGCGTGGATGTTGCTGTTGAATTTTTGCAGTCGCTCTCTTAGGCCATTATTGTAAATGGCAAAGAAATAGCTTTGCAAGGCTCCTTTCGACTGAATGTTTATTACGGTTGGGTGCATTATGCGAAACATGAACAGACCAGCAACATAACACAACTGTATCTAAATAATTTAAAAAGCAATGCCAACGCATTGCTTGTACACTAACAAAGTTAACAAGAAGCGTTCGCAAAAACATCAATTCAATTAGTAAAACACTATTTGCATTACTCATTTAATTGCAAAAGTATTCGAAATAAATCAATGCAAATACTCGATGTGTGTTAATTTGAAAAATTTGCATACATAAAATAGGCACAAGCAATAATATTTATTCTTATCTATTGATTAAACAAATGTTTTATTTGAGGAAGAAGATGCCAAGAAACAAAATGCTTTCGTTTAGTTTCAATTTTATTCGCTTTATCGAGTGTAAATTCTGACTAATTGATTCGCTTTTTTGCAGTAATAAACTGATGTATTTTTAATGCATGCACGCTATCGAGTCTATACTGTAGTATATTCCATCTGCCCAAATCCAACGTGATGCAGGCTGCCTGATGTAACTGTTAGTTTTATTCCTGGAGAGGATATATATGCATACGGATATGCATATGGCTGTCTAGCGACAGTGTGTATCTTTATGTGTCTGTGTGTGTGTGTGTGTGTGTGTGTGTGTGTGTTGCCTACTGAAATGACAAATGACTTTTGCTTTTGCTGTTGTTGCTTGAAGTTAAGTTAAACCAACAAGAAAGTTAAACACTGACAATGAGATTTATGAGAACAAACACACACACACACATCCACAAGCGCGCATACTAACAAACACACACACACACACACACTCACACACACACACATGGCGTTGTCCTGCCTGGCTGCATATATGTTGATGTGCATTAAAGCATGACTAACCTAATTCAATTGTGCTACAGGATATGCGCCAACGTCCTGCCTCTACGTGTGTGTGTGTGAATGTGTGTGCGAGCGTGTGTGTGCGTGAGCATCGTTTAAATAATGGCCAAGACCATTGTGGCTGTGCGGCTCCTGACCATGCCGGCAATCCATCCACCAATGCCTTGTCACATTAACCCTGAAGGTCCTTGCAAAATGCACGCTCCACATCCTTGTCATGAGCTCACTTCTGCGGCTCTTTTATGTTGTAACCAACCTGAAATGAACTGGGAAGTTAACAAAAACAAAAAATCTGATCAATTTCAGTTGTGAACTAGTGGTGACTTAAGATCATGTAGATATATATATACATATATAACTACAAACGACATTTTTGACTTTGCTTCTGCAAGTTTGGATTGTGTAGAGTACTAAAATATTGGCTTGACTTTTGTGGTCTAATCTTTAGTGAAGCACCGCAGAAGCATCTCTGAACTTTAATTAGTTTGCTAAGCTTGTTTCTTTCCGTTCTCGCGACCCCAAAGTACGCTTTTTCGTTCAATGTAAGTCCCCAGTCAAGTTTTTTTTTCATTGGATTGTGTATTAGATGTTTGGTCAATCATATACACATTTTTTTGGCATTCCCAGTGGCCAGCAAATAATCGACTTCATTTAACTGAAACGCTGCACAATCTTTATTTATTTTTTTTTGTGAGTGGGTGGTTCGATGTGGTTTTGGTGGATGGATTTGGTGGGTGGCTTTGGCTAGGGTTTTCCGTGTGGTTTATCGATGGGCATTACGCTGTAATATTGCATTATATGATAGATTTATTCCCAGCACAATTTTAACTGCCACTTTTGCCGTTATGTTTCCTGATTTCTCAAACATGAAGGGGCACAACAACAAGCAGAGTCTCTGCTTCTTTTTTTGTATCCTTTTTGTATCCTTGGTGAGTTTACAACATCCGCTACTCAGTTGTGGGCCATTGGCGATTATGTCCTTTGGGTGCATTTGCCTCCAACTGTGTGCTACTCCCCCACACCGCCCAGTTGCCCAGTTGCCCAGTTGCTGGTGCTGGTTGCCAGTTGCTTATTTCTTTTAGTGCTTTCCTTCTTTGCTGGTTCTTTTTTTTTTACCACTTTATCTAGTTGCAAAAATCTGTATGCAGAAAATATTTGCCATTTTAGCTGAAAACTTTTGCCCAAGTGAAAATGATAAACATCTTTTGTGAAATTCTGTGATTTTCTTTTATGCATCAGCTCAAGCAGCTGACACAGTTACTAACCCCAACCCTCAACCACCAACCCCAACCCCGCATCGGCCCACAAACGTAGCAATGTTCTTAGCCAGGCTTTGGCCACAACTGCTCGACTATTTCTGTGGCTTGTTCGGTTGCTGTTTCTCCCCCCTCTTCTCCTTCGCTCGTTTCGCTCTCGTCCTTTTTGGTTCCTTTTGGTCCATTTGGTCGCTCCATCAATGTTTGGTGTGAAATGTAACAGCCACTTATTGTGATTGTGTGTGTGTGTGTGTATGCAAGGACCATGCAAGGCGTATCAGATAACAGCCTCTTCCAGAATACCCACACCAATTTTGCCATGTTATTTTTTTTTACAATATTTTGTTGGCACTTTCTTTTCCACTTTCCATTCTCTGGCGCAGAGATAGAGAGGCCTTTGTAATTTGTGACACGAAATGTGGTAACCATTGAAGGTGGTGTGTTTGATCTCTTTAAGTACATGTATTCATTTTCTGTAGCCGAGTTCTGTAGTTCTCTCTATTATATGAATACACATGCCTTATAATATACGGATCGAAACAGTTCGGTCTGTTAGGGTATTTAATCTTCGTCATTGCGAGGATAACTCTTCTATTTTTTTTGTATACATTTATATATTTCATTCTTTGCCGATGCCGTTGATGGTTTTTGCTGCCTTCCTTGTAATTCGTGATGTGCCTTTCTGCGATTGCAACATCTTTTACACATTTACACTCATTCACACTCTCTTTCACACCCACATACACAGCGACTTATTCACTGTGTTTATCAATCAAATTGAAATCAGTTAGTTGTTGCTTTGTTATCTTTACCTCCTACGAACTCCCGTCCGCCTCCCAGTTCATCATGCTCGGCATAACATAATTGAAAAAAGGCGACACTGCTGCTGCTATCAAATCAGATGAAGGACATGTGGCAAGTATTTCTTATAAAAGGCTTAGTACGGAATGAAGTAGACAACCAAACTGGACAAGGATTGCTTAACGGCTTAAAATGTCAGCAAGAGTAATTAACATATACATATACATATACATATACATACACATATACATATACATATACATATACATATACATATACATATACATATACATATACATATACATATACATATACATATACATATACATATACATATACATATACATATACATATACATATACATATACATATACATATACATATACATATACATATACATATAAATATACAGATTCATATATATATATATATATATATATCTACTGGCTTCCGCTCGTTGTGCTTGGTCAGTGTTTCCATTTGATTTTTGCCGCTTTCAGGTTTTATTTCTTTGACAAACACGTTACGCAAATATTGGCACAGCTCCCAAAGCGACGGCCATGCAAACATTTGGCGCTGTTACCGTTGCTATTGCCATTACCATTGCCGTTATACATATGAGTATGCATGTGTATGTGTGTATGGGGTACAGTATTCATTCACTTGTTCGCACGTGTGCTTGTACATTCATTTGTTCAGATGGACACAGCCTGGGCATATCTGGGTGTGGAATTGTTGTAGCTGTAGCTCATAGTATATGTTTTTCTTATAGTAGGATTCCAACGAGAAATTAACCTAAACGGAACTCGAGCAATCTCGCGATCTCGTCTGTGTGAGGTGAACGAATAGTATTTAATTTATTTAAAATATTTAATGGAAGCTTTTCACATTTGAATGATTTTTTTCTAGTGGAAATATAATCGCAAATAGATCAACTTGATCAAAGGGAATTTGAAAAAATATGTAGGGTCAAACTAGCCTTTTCACTGAACAGGCAAATTTTATGAAATAATCAAATAGCAATTTTTCCATTTGAGTTCCATAGTTTTTGATAGCTGGCTTACAAATCTACTATTCGTCCAATCTGAGCACAATTTCGACTATTGGCGACTATTTGCAATAAAATTCAAAAACAGATTCTTTTGTGTGTGTCCTGTGCAGAAAGGTTAAGTGCAACATCTGACCACAAATGCAATCAGCAGCTTTGAATACCGCACAACTGAGTTCCAACCGCTCCCCTCCCGCTCCCGCTCCCGCTCCCCCACAAACCCTTTGTCAACTAAGCGTTTGCCCATTTGTGGCCTTCAATTTGAGCAAATTAGTCGCTCTTTTAATCTATCACACTCTCCCCATTGGACCGTTTACAGGTGCGTCTCATCAGCTGACGGCATTGCGCCGAAAATGGTGCCCACAACGCGGTTTTTCAGCACGTTCGATTATATGGCCCGTGGGCATCCCTTCACATTCGAATATTCGCTCATTCGTGTGTGTAGAAACTGCCTGTTGTCATTCTACTTTTTTTTCAAAATTCTTTTTTTTTATTTTTTTCATCATTTACACCCGATTGTGCACTTGACCATCTGCTCTGCGTTCGGCTGTCCCATCCCACATACACACACACTCACACACACACGCACATACTGTGCACATAAATAATTCCAACGCTTCAAATTAAGCGACGCTGTCGACTTTTGATGACAGCGGGTCGAGCTGCCGGACAAACATTTCGTCCATTTCTTGGACAGAGTTGCATTGCTTTTCGTTGACTTCCTTTTGCATACCCTGGACTCACTACTCGTAATATATTTATTGTTTATATTCATCAATACAACCCGACATAATACAGATAATTCCGTCGATCTGTCTAAGCTCAGCTGAATTCCCAAAGCAAAATAGTTTTGACTATTTGAAGACAGCTTTTAATTTTGGAAATATGATTTTCACTCGAATTCAATACCCAAAATCAGATAAAAGGATAGACCAAATCTCACTACAGCTTTAACTTCGTTGAAAGCAGCGTCTTTTTTATTTTGATATGGTTGTGTTGGTAGTAGGGAAATGAAACTTGCTGCAATATATATAAGTGCGGCATGTAAATATTTAAGTAAATAATAAATATGCCCATATAGCCTATGTATTCAAAGCTCATATATACCCTTATCTAAAATATCTATATAAAATGGAGTATTTTTTAAGGATTGTAAAGCTTTAACTGTTTTAGCTATCTCTCTTTTGTCTCCTGCTACAGGGTACCTATAAATTAATCATTCCTTCGAACTGAACACACCTTAAACTCCTCCCAGGACTTATCAGTTTTCGCACTTTATGCAACATGGACTCACCAATTCATTTTTTTTGAGCTGATTCTCTTTTTGTGTTGCCCATTGATTTTACATGTTTTGAATAAATAATGAATGGTCATGATGTGGTAAATTGAATATGGCGTGAAATTAGCTTAAGTAAATGGAATTAAGTGGATTTCACAGGCGACTGAGTGCTTCAGGGCACCGACTCGGGGGCTATTTGAACTGAATTCAACCCAGAGTTCAAGTTCATTCACAAAAAAAAACAAAACAAAAACTTAATATAAAAGGAGAGAATGTCTTAAGCGCATTGAGTATTTGGCTCCAATCCAGTTTAGTCATAAAACTGACACGGCCTTAAGGAGAAGGCCACATGAATTTTGCACATGGTGTGCCCCATGATGTGCCGTATCCTGAAGTGTGACTGCAGCTTTGACGTCTTTGAATGGAACTTCGGCTTTAATTTCTGCGCTGGGTCTTAGTCAAAGCGCATCGTATTGACATTTTAATTTAAATTTTAATTTTGAATACTTGCAGCAACAGAAGCTCAATTCGTCATCGTCCCTTTCAGGCATTTTTTGTATGTAATCAGAGTTATCTGTTCCGCGAATCTGATCCGCATTTGACTTTGACTTCAACTTCAATTTCCGTTGCTTTTTGCTGCCGTCGAATGCCAGTAAAAATGCATCTTATTAACCTTCAACATTTTAATTTACGTTCTGAATATTTTCAACGACAGAAATTCAAATTGTCATCTTCCCTTTCAGGCTTCCCTTGAGCTAGTCAGAGTCTTCTGTTCCTCGAGCCTGATCCGCTTTTAATATGTCATAAGCCGGCACGGTTCCAAACAACAGATTGGCATCGCTTGGATGCAGCTAGACTTATCCTTGTCCAGCCCTCTTCAGCCCTCTACATTCGGTTACTCCCTTGGCTTTTCTGACTTCCCATTTTCAGCGGCTTGCAAAAAACATGCCCGACATCCAATGCCTCTTGCCGCAAACACTAAAGGTCCAAAGGAGACATTGAGTGAAAGAGTGATAGACAGAGAAAGAGGGAGAGAGGGAGAGAGAGAAAGAGAGAGATAGAAAAGACGAGAAGCCTAAAACTAGGAATATCACATTTATGTGGTTGGGCATTTGCTATGCTTTGGTATTGATCAAGTACCTTTTGAAAGTTCGGCAATTCCTATTTGAATCGATCAAATTTTGCATGAGGAATACAAAGCTTAATATTTATATATATTCAAATATTTATTTTTGTATCATCATTACTAAATTCGACAGTTAGCTGGAGTTATTTGAATTAAGTGATAGGATCTTCAATCAGCGTAAATATTTAAATATTTACCGCTAAAAGTAGAAGCCGAATCATGACTTTAGCTTGATTTAAATTGTGTGGTTTAATAATCTGAATAAGTTATATATTGGTGCTTTTCAGTCCAAGCCGTTTAAACCATCTCCAAATAATAGTAGAGATATTTGCCTACTTAGCGGTTTACTTTTGTGGCTAAATAGAGTTACGAAAGGGTATTCAAATATCGTCAGTACAACAAAAATCCATGTTTTTATCCTGTATAAGTTCGTTTGAATTTTGGCGGTTCATTCGCTTTGCTGGTGGGCATCGCTTATAAGATTTCTCTTTGGAGGTTGGAGATTAGTGTCTGAATGGATGGTTGCAATGGCGGCCTGGGGGAGGCGGATGGGCGCGGTGAGAGGCCGAGGGAGAGCAGAGGTATGTAGGTGAATCGCAAGCTGAAATGACATTCACTGACACTGAGCACTCGTCGCCTGGGAGTCTTGCAATAAAAATAAAACGTTTTTCAAATAAGCGCTTGGGGAGTTCTTTCGTATCCGAAGCTGTGTTTCTTATGTGTATGTGTGTATGGATTATATGTGTGCGTGTGTCATTCAGGTGAATTTTGTGTGTTCACGATAAACGTTTGATGGCCCCATACGTTGCCTTTTGGCCATTTGACAGGCGACTTCTTGAGCTTTTCACATGCAGACACACATCTTAGCGCACACATCCGCACACGAACAGACTTGTGTTATTATTGTGCAGTGCTTAATTCTGTACATTCAGAAAAATAATTCCCTGAATTTTAGAAATTCGCCATACTTTTGTCGCCAAGAGCAACACACCTAATTATTCAGAAAGTATCATTTTAAAAATCCGAGCTTTTCTTTTCTCAATTTCTTTCTAAAATTTCGAGGAAATATTTTAAATTTTCAGTGTGTTTTTCATATTTGTACATTAAAAAACATTAGTATTTTAAAATTTTACACAAACAAATATTTTAGTTAGTAATAAATTCAATTTATTTTGAAAAAAAACTTATGATTTTCTGGCGACTTTTAATTTTAAACTCTAATACAAAACCAAGTCAGAAAATATTATTATTATTGGAAAAATGATTATTATAATATAAAAACTCAGCACGTTTTATCTTAGTGTAGACTGTTGTAGAAACCAGGTTAATGTAAGCCCCGCAGCCAGAATCAGCTCAGCGAACACTTCTTTAGCAGGCTTGTTGCATGGGGCATTTGGCATGTGCTGATACTCAAGGTAAATGCATAAGGCACTTCATACAACTACCTGCCCTGTTTCTGGGTCTACTCAGAGTGCTAATTATGAAAACAATTTTCGCAATTTTCACAAAATTTTCACTTAATGCGAGTCTTGCGACTCGTTGCTATGCATGCGCTTTTCCGCTTTTAACAAGTTTCCTTTGCTAATTTGTCAAACACTTTGCATAATTTGACGCGGCAAGCCAAGCAAAATGATGCAGCAATCGCCCCACCGCGCCCTTCTCCCCCGCCTCGCGGTAGTGCGTGACGCCGTAAATGATAATGATGAAAGCAACAGCTTTAACTTGGCTTCAGCCTCGGGTTTTGACTTCGGTTTCAACTTGAGTTTCATATTCCGGCACCGGGCGCATTTACTAATTAGCAAATATACCCTGTAAACAAGGCTGCTTATGGAATATGCTGCAGTGGAGCGACATCTAAATTTCAGTTAAACATGCTCGAATAATTGTAGGAATCTTGAATTGTATTTAAATAACAATTTAGGATTCCTGTTGTTCAAGGCAACGTAATTTTTTTTTCTCTGTTTATCTGTAGCACATTTTTCGAGTTATTATTCAAGTACATCTATCCCAGCACAGCTTGTGCAGCTTATGCCCCAAACAGCTCCTCGGGAGAGACCCTTGAAAAATGTATTTTTAACATTTAAGACTTGCTGTCAAACAAGAGCTTCGCGACCCACATTGGCAATTCCAATTGCAATCTCAAAGCCCCAGATCCGTGTATGGAAAGGGCGAATGCGTTGACTTCTCCCCTTGAATATTTTGGGAAACGGAGTTATGCCTCAAATATGCACACGATTTGGCGGTGCCACGAATAGTGGGCGGTGGATGTGATAACAATGGGTGTATGCGGAATGGAGGCAGGCACTGAACGAGGGTGCTCGAGGGGAAGGGCATGTTGTGTCTGGCGTACGTGTTAATGTGTGCA
The DNA here is from genome assembly GCA_035043845.1 of Drosophila picticornis. Taxonomy (NCBI): domain Eukaryota; kingdom Metazoa; phylum Arthropoda; class Insecta; order Diptera; family Drosophilidae; genus Drosophila; species Drosophila picticornis. The sequence goes on from JAWNMR010000492.1 coordinate 7,878,799, forward strand.
TTGCGAGAGCATTTTGAACTCATAAATTTACGTGCTCGTGAACATTTATTTTGTTATTAAATTAAACAAGTGCCAACTTAACCCACCCAAGCACCAAACACAAGTACACACACACACACACACACACCCACACACACGCACTCGCACATTAATTTGCCAGTTGCTCGTTTTTTGGAACTCGCAAAGTTTTTGTCTTGAATTTTTCAAGCTCGTTTCGCACTTGAATACAAAGTTGCCAACCAGGGCTCGAAAGGAAAGAGGTAATTGTGCAGGTTGAGGGTAGCAAGGGGTATGTAGGGGTGGGGGTTGTGTGTATATGTATGTGTGTTGAGCGAGTCCCTTTGGCGTTATTAAGCAATTTACAAGATACTTAAACAAGAATTATGTGCAACATTTTCCAACAAAATGATTCGCGCTGAATTTTAAAATAAACAGAACTGACTTCTGACAACCTTTATCAAGCCCAGAACCCCCACCCTTCCCCTTGCACTGGACTGTGTGTGTGTGTGTGTGTGTGTGTGTGTGGGGGGGAAATACCTCTCTGAATTTGGTAAATTAAAAATAAATGCCGTTTATTGTATGTAGACACAGTGCTTACATTACGTGAATTGCGGCATTTTGTTTTCAACTTTTGTTTCTCATTTTTCTCGTCTATCCCATTTGGCTTTTGGTTTGATCTTTCGCAAATCTGCGAATGCGATGCAAATCTGCAAAATCAATCATTGAAGCTGTCTAGCCATAATGGAAATAAATAAAAATGAACTCCAGATAGAAGCTAAACTATACGAGAAAGTTATAAATATTTACATTAAAGTGTCATAGCTTTGCCGAGTATCTTTAAATTTCCTTACAAGGTTTTAATTTCCGACCTCATCCAATTGTTTGGCCATTACAGCTGCAACAACAACGCTCAAATCTTTTGGGTGGGTTCTCAATTTTTAATAAATATGAAATATGCACTTGACAACTTATGTGCAATGGATTACCTTATAAAGTGTGCGATGGGCATCGAGCGAAAGGTGTCAACCTGATAAAGTCATAAAGTAAATTGTAAACAAGTGGGAATGCTGTCGGATAGCAAGACAGATTACGATATACCCTGCACCCAGTCATTAAATATATTTTGAGCTTATTAGCAAATTTAACTTCGAAAGATTTGCACACCCAAATTTCTAAAGGTCGGCAAAGATACTAAAGGGTAAATAAGAAATTTGTTTTATCACAAATTCAAAATGAAATAAACGGAGAATGTATTTTCGACTATAACCTGGGGATTCGTTATCCGATCTTGATGAAGTTTTTGGAGTTCGTAAAATATATGTCAACAAATAATTTATATTCTGCTTCTGCCTTTAAAACTGCTTTCGGAAAACCACAAGTATTCAAGTATTCTCTCAGATCAGCGTATTTATATAGACCAATGGATGGACAGGGCTATATCGAGTTTCGCTGTTGATCCTTCAGCCAGTTACATAAATTTATACAAAACTATTATGCCCTTACACCGTGCGCAAGATGAGCTGGTTATATATTTGAATGCTAGTTTTTATTTCTCAAGTTCTTTCATTCGATATGATTATCTATATTATTATTAATACTATTTGCATTTGATATTTTATTTTTGAATTTATATTATTACCTTAGTTTACGCGTCTCATGATATCTGTCATGCATATTGATTTGCAGTCTGTCAAAATATAATACAAATGGACAAAGTTATGAATTTTTTTTTCTGACTTGGATCGGATTGATATAATTTTTGGAATTTGATTTATTGCGTATACGCAGTGTTATCTGTCGGCTTTAAGTTGTTAGACGCACACTCTCCCATTCATTTAGCCCCTCTCAACCCAAGCGACCCCCAATGATGCCTTTGACAAAGTGCAGTAAAATGTGCAAATTCAATTTTCTGTCAATTTTGTTACTTCAGTCCGGGAGTGTGGGCGCAGAGGAGTGGCAAGGTGCAGACTGAAGGGTACAAAATGAGATAGAGAGAGAGGGGATATATATGTATATATATATATATATATATATATATATATACAGAGAGAGAGAGAGAGAAAAAGAGGGGCAGGGAGAGAAAGAGGGAATGGGTGAACGAGTTGAATGGCTTTTTTGCTGAAAGTCAAACAGAGCTGGCAGGCAGGCAAAGCAGCAGGTCATAACTCACATGAAATCTGTAAGGACACACGCATCCTGAGGCTCATCCTGTGCGGCATTAACCCGAAATGAACTCGACGCCGCTTCGCCCACTCTTTGCCACGCCACATCATACGGCTCTTCTTTACTCCTCGCCTCTGGTGCACACTGCGCAAATCACGCGAAACATCTTTCGCCAGCTTTGCCAGCTGGATAAACATTATGCTCCCGAACTCAGTGGGGGCGGCGACAGCTGGGATGTGGGGCGTGGCTTCGCTTGACATGTTTGCTTATGCATAAAACGTTGCCGGAGAGCTAGCTGTGAACCACTTGAGGCAGCTGGCAAGACGCGGCCGCCAAGTTATCATCTCGCGCGCAGGCATTCCCAGATTTCTGCCTCTTCCTCTTGGTCCTCTCCAGAACAGTTTTCTTTCGCTTGCTCGAGCTCATCTTCTTTGACGGTGGTGCTCCACTGAATCGCTGGCTCATTGCCTTCATGGAATCAGCGGGTAACCAACCGCCTGTAGCCAGTTTATTACATGTCGCTTCATTGTTTGCCTTTCAATTTTTATTTTAGTTTTACTCGATTCTTTTTTTCCTCAAAAAACGGGCAGAAAGAGCAACCAAAATGAACATTGATGGAATCTGGAATGATGTGCGTAATGGTCTACGCTTTTGTTTAGAGAGAGATTGCTGGTGGGAGATGATTCAAAGGCTATTTCATTGAAGGTACACTTAGAGAACAATGATCTTCTTTTCCCACCTAAAAGAACCCTGGCATAAAATATTATATTCATTACATTTTAATTACAATTCATTCTTGAACATATTCAATAATGTTTCTCTCTCTCTCTGGCGATCCCCTTTAGCTAATGAATACGTATGCAAATGAAAGTCCACAGAATATTACGACATGTTTATCACATCGTCATCGTATTAACTGCCAACTGAACAGATATCAATATTCATTATTGTTATAAAATTCGATTTGAGAGTGTCGCGACAAAGAGCAATATAAACACGCAACGAAATGCTGGAATAACAGAAAACTAAAGCCAAGGAAAAAACAAACGATATATATTTATATATATATATATATATATATATATATATATATATATAATGCAAACGTTTGAATTTCATATGGATACAGACAGGTAATGTCCACACTGGGCACAGTGGTGCAAAAACCACAAAAACCTGTCAGGCAATATGATTTGAGAAAATGTTGATAAATCATGCCTGATTGATATGCTTAGTTGGACTTATTGGCAAGTTTCTCAGATTTTGTATCAACTCACAAATTATTATAGTCTGATTTTTTCGATTCGATTTTTATATATTTGCTTGTTGATTTCATTCGTGTTGTGCACCATTGCGAACTATTTTAAGTTCACTGTGTCTATTTTCAGCTGCATCACAGATCAAAGTGACTGCCAGCACTTCCCTCCTTACAACTTAACGTCCGCATCCTCTGCCAAATCGTCAAGTGGGACACTTGTGTGCGTGGCCCGTAATGAAAAATGCGACGTGTGTTTGAATGTTTGAATGCTGAGGACTGTGAGAGGATTGCAAGTGGGATTCTAGCACGGGTTGGTATTAAGTGGTAGCTGGTAGTGGAGTACTGCAGTAGTCTGAGTTCTCAGGCATTCTCTGCTCCACTCGCTGCTGATTTCTGAATTGCCACAGTTTGAAGAGTATTTCCCCATACTTCTATTTATTTTATTTGTTTTGTGCAGCGACCATTTCATTTTCCATTTCAATTACTAAGCGAGCAATGACCACAGCTCTGGTCATCGTTTATTATACAATACACAAAGGAGGACGGGAGCATGAGTAGATCAGGGGTCGAGGGATTTTGGAGTGAGCTGTTAACCAGGTGAACACAAGCGATGTTTTTACTCTGACCGGTGCAACGCTTTCAACCTTTGTATTTACTGCACATTTACTTAACAAGAATGTGTCCATGCTCATTGACTTATTTCAATGCACACACACAGGGAGACTCTCTCACACAAATTGTTACACCAGTTGAACTAAGGGTATTAAACTATTCAACCACTGATAGATACTTTTACTTAGTGTCCATGCAATTTAAGGTTGTGCAAATCTCCTCAACATCAATTTATATATTGCGCTACAAAGTCAAATTGTAAGTAAACAATAACCTTGCATTAACTTGATTTGATAGCTTCCGCCTTTGCTTGTAGTAAATACTGATACAGAATAGAAAATGGCATAGGTTTCTGATACTGTGTTTAAGTGCAAATATATTAAACATTAACAATACTTTTTATTCATTCATTTTCCCATATGTGACTTTTCTAGGGCTGAATTGCTTGCAGCTTGAATACTTACATATTGTTCTGCCTTTCGATTGCCATATTCACTTTCAGATTCTTTGCCTATATCTGAAGAAGGGCATCTAAAAAAAATATTGTTAACAATTCTTTAATTTCATAGCATTAGTTTTTGGCTTGTTTTTTATTTTGCATAAGAATTTTTTAATTTAACGCCCAATAAACTGCTGGCGCGTTTCCGGTTTCCGGTTGCCGGCGCGTAATTTTTTCTCTGCACCAAAAAAAAAAAAACTGACTTGAAAGAAGAAGAAATAGCAGCAGTAGTGAAGATGCTTTTTGCAGCCGTGCCACGCCCCAAAACTGTGCGTCTGTGTGTGTGTCTGAGTGTGTGTGTGAGTGTGTGTGTGTGTGTGTGAATGCCGCCAACTACATTTAGTTAAATGTGCAGACGGCAATGCCAGAGTTTCTCCAACCACACCGTCCCACCCTGCCCTGAACAAAAACAAAGCGCAGAGACAACACGAACACTCTAAGACCCTCCCCTCTCCCCACTAACTTGTGTGTGTGGCATTCGACCAAGATTGATGGGAATTTAAATTGAGCATTTCGTTATAAATATGCGCGCGTTTTACTCTGTTTTGCGGCAGGCGCTGCCATTGCAGCTGCCTAACACCCCCCACACTTCTTTCCCACTTCCCCCTTTTCAGTGTGTGTGTGTGTGTGTGTGTATATATATGTGTGCCTGTGTGTGTGCACGTTCTCGGCCAACTCTCGACTGTCGTCATTCAGTCAACGCCACCCCACCCTACCTTTATGCTCGGCTTCTAGTGTCAGTCAGTAAGTCAGTCAGTCAGTTATTCACTTTATACCCTATGGCCAAAAAACCACAAAAACAAAAAAAAAAAACTGTGAACAAAGACGTGCAAGAAGTTTTTTAACAAATATTTAATTCTTCCATTAAATGTAATACATATGTATTTGTGTAAATTAACAGATACATAAATGATTTTTTTTTAATTGAAGCCCATTTCGCAAATGAATTTGTTTTTTAATTGATTATTCTCAAAATTAATTATTAATTTTCGACGACAGACTTAAATCATTTGTAATAACTTCCAAGCTCATTGGATTTTAGCCAAACGTTAAATTAGTTTGAATTCAGTTTCTTTCTACAATTCTTCAAATTATTTAATTGCAGATGATTTTCAAACTTTCTGTAGAGTATACAACAGTCGTGCATTTTATTAATGCGGCGCTCATGCTTCTCCAAGTTTAGATATTGATCAATCAATTCCAAAAAAACTTTTTGCAGAGCATCGCTTAGTCGAGTATTCCGACTCGATCCGTACTTGTTTACTATATGTTGCCATTGACACAGCGCTCCGAGCATGACGCACATAATTCCTAAGCCGCAGACGCAGCACGCCCGGCTCTTCCTGCTCTGACTGCTCGTTTTGGTGATGGAACTGGTCCTTTTCCTATTCTTCCCTGCCCAACTCTCGACCCTCCGGCTAGAAATAATGTGCTTTGCCACTGACATTTGTACTATTGCTGACATTGCTGTTCCATTTTGCAATCACACACAAGTGTGAAGGTCCACACAAAGACATGACAGTTTTATGTACACACATATATATATATATATATATATATTTGTATATATGCATATATAGATGTAAATATTATTTTGTATGTATATGCTTATGTATAGCCCTAAAGCCTACAAGCGAATAAGATAAACAAAAAAAAAAAGAAAGAAAAAAAACTTAATTAAAAACAAATTTGGCAACAGCGTCTGACAGACAGAACCATTGAATCAAGTGATATTTATATACACCAATAATAATACTTAATGAATGGGATACCTAAGTAAAATTTTCAAAAACTTAAAACACTTTTCAGAGCATAAGCACCAAGACGTCATTTGGAGGGGAAGCTGCAGAATCCTTTAAGCATAGAAATAAATATAAACGTTGTTCTTCTGAACTGCTTCTTCTTCTTTACGAGTACAAAGTGACTTCCGAAAAGACTGTTTTCTAAACTTAAACTATTTAGTCGATAGTTGTGAATATTGAGTTACGAGCTGCTTGCGTTCAATATTACTTTAAATATCGAATTCCATTACAAACATGTGCATATTGTATTATATTGTATATATATTGGCTGTTTATTGTGGGCTTGTATTTGTGAGGGTGGTTACCCAACCTGATAGGCAGTAAAAACAAACAGTACCCGATAAAAAAAATAGTAAACAAAAAATCGAAAGAATTGCGAATTGGACGCGGGAAAAGGGAAGTAATACAGAGGAGCAGCCTAACTGAGAGTCAACTAGAAGAGTAACGACAGAGAGAGAGAGAGAGAGAGAGAGAGAGAGAGAGAGAGAGAGAGAGAAACTCGAGGTGGAGAGCTTTACAAAAAAATTGAGTTTTCTTCTGGGTGCCGAATATTGAATGCCCAAATAGGCATATTAATTAAGTTGTGTCTTCGGGCTGAGTTTGGCGAATAAAGCAAGTTTCCAAACTATAATTTAATCTTAGAAATTGCAAAAATCAAATTTTATATGAGAGTTTTTTATTTTTTTACGTAAAGCTTTTTGATTAATACCTAATCTATATATTTTAAATATATTACTGGTTTCGTGAAAACCCAAACAAAAAACAAAAAAACTTCCGGCAAGACTCAACTTTTGAGCCATAGTTCCGATCACTCCGATTCGGACGAACAAATGTAATGGATTTTAAACGAAGTTTCAATGTGTTGCACATTCGATAGCATGCCCGTCTGTAAGGGTATAGTAAAGGGTGGCGCTGTGATGTGGATTCGAGCTAAGCTCGGCTCCTCGTGATTGACAGTTGAGACGAATACGCTTAGCGAGCCAGTTGCCCGTTTCTCAATTTGTGTGTGGATCATGGGCAGCAGTGAGGATAACAAGTGGCGCAAGCGTATGTGCCACAAGTGGCAGGAAGAGCAGCAGCGGCATGACCAGCAACGAGATCAGCATCTACAACTGCAACAATACAAGCACGAACAGCAGCAACAGCAGCTGCTGCATCAACAACAACAACAGCATATAAAACTCCATCTTCAACAGCTGCAACAGCGACATCAACAGTTGGAACAACAATTGGCTCAGCAGTCGCTGATTTGCCGCAGATTCAGCAACTTTGTAGATGACCCATTGAATCTTCGTAAATTGTTTCTCTCGCGTCGCACGCTGGAGATGCTGACGCCACTGCCGAACTTTGAGTGTCTGGTGAAGGCGTGCTTTGTGCGCGTCCGGTTCGGGGTTGGGCATCGCGTCGCCCAGATTATGGGCTTCAGCAAGTGGCGGCCTAGCAGTGAGCCCAGTCTTATCCTACGCATCGATAAGAATCCGCGTGTGTTTTGCCTGGAGCAGCTGAGGAACAACTACTTTGAGGCGGCCGAGCTGCTCCACTGGAAACACGTGTGGCAGGTGAATAACTTTGAGCTGCCATCCAGGAGCTTCGTGGAGCAAAAATACAAGGCCATCACAGAGGCTAAGCAGCAGTTGCTTGGGCAGCCTCAGCACGCTGGCTTGGTGCATGGATATCCCACCCAACGACAGCTGCATCAGCAGCTGCACGGACCACAGCACAATATTTGTAAATTGTTCCCACAGCGAGTCGAGGGTGCTACGGTTAGCCATGCTACGCCAACAGGTATTTATCCGGCGAAGCCATATGAACGCCATAAGCCCTATCCGGCAACTGCTGAGTTGAGGTCCGCAGTTAACTGCCTAACTGCACCGGTTCCAGTGGCGTCCAAGCAAATGGATTTAAATAGGCAGCCAAACTCGGAAAACAGCAAGAAGAAAATCTCACTCGATGAATATCGCAAACGATTTGCAATGAAAAACAACTAGAACTGGAACTAAATGCAGAAACTTTAATATAAGTTACGCTCTATTAATGTCATCGGCATCAGCTTTGCAGCTCCACAGAAACTAGACTCTTATAGAAATATTGGTGCCACTGATATTTATTTTCCATTGTTGGCATTTGAATGTCTGTCAATGTTTGTCTGTAGTTGAAAATCAAATAAATAAAACCCATACCAATTTGGACAACGCTGTTTAGAGTTTATGTGTCCTGATAATGCAACTACTGGCAGAGAAGCTGATTCTAATTAAGATCAAGATTTACTGAGAGTCTTCCTTCGACATTTCATCATAAAAGTAACCCAAATGAAATGAATGTGAACTATGTCAGTTTTTTCTTTAGATTTTCTTGGGTACGATTGAATAGCGAGCAAAAAGGGTTTGTGGAGCATGGAAAAGGAAAAGTGGTTTTCTATTGTTTTGGTATTTTTCATGTTTTGCTATATTAAGGTCCAAAAAATAGCTGCAGACCGTATTACAAATAATTATGCTTATGCTGCCGGAAAATGTTCAGCAACACATCTGACTATGAAGAATATACATAGACACACACATGTAAAGCATACATCTGTCTACATATTTGTACGTGTACAAAATGCGTACATACATATATAGATTAATGTGTATGAGTGTGTAAGAATGTTGTGCAGAGAAATGACCACACAGAGAGCCAAGTTGCAAAAATATTTGCAACATTCTTAAGCGCAACCGAAACGAAAACTTATGAAAAATTTTTATGAAAATGTTGCTGCTCCGCTTGTTGCTCGGTTTATGCTACCCGCAAAACCCACACCCCTCCCAAAGCCTTCGGCTTGTGTGGCCCCATTTTAATTGAAATAACTTGGAAAATGTTGATGCAACTGTTAAAAACCCGCAAGTACAACAAAAACAAAAAGAAACAGAGCCAATCCTCTACAGCTAAATTAGCATAAAATCAATAAACAACCAAATTCCAGAAAATATACTAATTTAATCAATGGGGTTCAATCTTACGCAATATTATCTTATTTAATATAATTTTTACAGCAGAAAGCAGCTGATTACATAGTTCATATAAAATTGCTAATCGACAGACTTGTTCACTTTTGTGACAATGCATTATTTAGAGAAATAACCGCTGAAAGGGTATACAAATCCAATGCACTAATTTAGCCCCATTTCATTTATTGTGTTGTTATGGTATTTTCTTTAATTTTTTAAACACATTTGATTACAATTGCAATTACGATGTGTGATTGTTATTGTTGCCACCACCGCAAATATGGTTGCACCACTGAGCCTCCCTCTCTCCCCAGCGGTCTGTGCACATATTTTACAATGTTGTGTGTTTGTTGGTGTATGACATTATGTAAATTAATTTTTGGTAGCAACAGCAAATATAAAGATGACCAACACACTCTACCCCACTCCCACACACACACACACACACACACAGCAGAAGCGAGAATGACGTGTAGAACTAACAGCAACAACACTGAGCTCTTTCAACCACAAGAATGACGACCAAATGATGACCATAAACGCAGTCAGCAACTTTGTAACGGTTGCAACAACAACAACATTTTTTAGGCAGAGGCTGCATTACCCCTGCTGCGCTACATGCCGCAACGATGTACTGTAGAACCTCAGGCCGAAAATCGTTGCAAAAATACAAAATGCAGCGGCTGGTTTAGATTTTCAAATGCCAAAGAGTTTGAAACAAATTATGTAATTGTCAAGCGCTGTTTTTATCGTCTCCAACAGTAAGAAACTTGAGTCAAGTTTGATTTTTATCTGGTTTTCCATTGGGTCAACTTTGCCATTCTTATTTAATTTATTTCTAAAAAGAATATCATTCCTGCAGGGCTGCAGACAAAAGTTTCCTTTAATTTTCAGACACATCCCTATACATGGATGTTCATACAGGATGTCTGTTGATTAATAAACTTTGCATACTTTGCACTCATCCATTCAACACAAATACAAAGATTCAACATGTTTGTGTGTGTGTGTGTGTGTGTGTGTGTGTGTGTGTGTGTGGTCGCCATCAAAATTGACAAAAATGCAAATTTATTTACGACTCTGCAGGGTCGGAGCAGAACATTGGGGTAGGTGAAGTTAGATGAGCTTCATGTGAATGAATTGCAATGGCACATGGAACATGGAACGCCGCCAAAAATCAACATGCAACAGTGGAATGCAAGACACACACACAGACACACACACACACACACACACACACACACACACACACACACACACACACACACACATACAAACATAATAAATAGACGGACGGAGCTGTCAAATGTTGCAAGTGCATTTCAAAAACGCGACTGCAAATTTCGCAAAACATGGGCGTGGCCGGCAAGAGCTTAACGTTTCAGGTTTGTATATGGTGGCGGGTGGCAATATGTGTGTTGTTGTTGTTGTTGTTATAAATGCAGCATAGGTGCGGAAATGCTGCAAAGGTCCAAAAGCCAGCAGCTGTTGCCAAGCAAATGGCGCATGTGGCTTAAATGTGGTTAAAAGCGGGATCTCAAATTGACAGATTTTTAAATGCAATATACAAACACACAAAACAAAATCCAGCCAACTTTAATTTAACTGGAAACGATTTGGATTCGATTCTCTTTAGGCGAACAAGTCTCGTAATTTGAAATTGAATTTAAAATGATAAATGATCGAAATGATCGAAATGATAACCACCCAGACGGCCTTATCAATGTATGTACTCGTTTTATCCAAGTTTCCTACAAATCCTTTATGCTAATATCGCTCAATTGCACGTTCTGGTCAACAGATGACGCCAGCTTGACAACTCAATTCGGTTCAGTTTGGTTTGTGATTCGGCTGCGTCGCCTATTTTCTACCTTGCAATCGCCATTTCACTTCTGCTAGATTCGCCACCCCACAAATCCATTCGTACATGACTTTTCAGTGCCCATCTCACGCCCGAATGCAAATACAATTTCTATGTGGCAGCAAATCGACTAGAAACCCCTGCACAGAGAAACAGTCAGACAGAAAGAATGAACGGTACTGCTGGGGAGCAGGGAGGGTGGGCAAACTTTTCACTTAATCGCTTTTGCGTTGCGTTTGAAAGAAAACAAACACAGCTAATTTGACTTAATCTCGTTGCCAAAGTTTTTCCTGCCTGCTTGCCAAAAGTGCAAGAAGTGCAAAGCTGAAAGAATTTGCCAGCCAAGTTGAGGGGATGGTAAGGGGAGGGGAGCGTGCCCAGTTTGCCGGACCATCAATGAGCATTATGGAAGACGATTATGATCATGTATTCAGCATTCAACTAGTGTTTCGCTCTCTCAACATTCGAGCTAATACTCAAGAGCTATGAATAATTTACTGACTGTAACAAAATGCAAATGAAACCGTTTTTTTCTATGCTTACACACATATATATATATGTATAAATGTATATTTTTTGGCAGGTTACTCAGTTTGAAGCTGACTTGGATATTCAACATTGGTCTCCACTTACTACGCTGTATGTGCTATCTGTAATTCAGTTGCAAACTACTTATGAGTAAAGCCGATAAGGAGTTTATAGCGAAAGCAACTGAGCCAACTAAAGATTAAGGGACTTTTGTCTTTTTTTTCGATTCGATTCAATTTCGCTGACTTTAAATTAAAACTCGAAGATGCTATTTTAGTTTTGCATTGATTCATTTCGCTTTGCAAGTACTCATTTTGAATAGGCTTTAAGCTCAACTTCAGTTAAAAGATATGCATTCGGTTTCACTTCATTTCCAATATTTGATTGCGTTTCGATTAATTTCATTTCTTGCTTACTTTAAGCACTCATTTAAGTTGAGTTATTTGCCAGCTCAGACACGCATACACACAAAAACACACAGAGACAAACACACAGAGTAAACATTCAATGTCGTCCTCCAACGTCCGCATCGTTGCCGGAAGTGGCGATGATAACACGCCAAAGAGGAAATGAACACTTTTTGGGCATTGGCACGATGCGAGGCTACTAAAAATATGCGCGTACTCTTACGTATAGCAGCAGCAGCAGCAGCAGCAGCAGTGGCAGCAACAACAATTCCGGTAATTTATTGTGGACAGACAGAAGCTGAAATACCCTTTCGTGCATGTATATTGTAATGGGTACTGCAATTTTAGCCTGCTTACAACGCGTTTACCTTATTCGATACTTTGGTGGCAGCTTAAAAGCGATTTGTAAGAGTTAATGAGACCAGCAGAACTTTTGGCTATAAAGCAAATTCAATTCGGTGTGGAATGTAGATGCTGTGCAACGTATTAGGTGGGGCCGATATACGATGTGAAAGGTATTGGATGCTGAATGAATTGAGGGTGGAAGGTTAACAACTTCTTGATAAACATTTACTTTTCTGAGTATTAAAGTATTCATTAATTCATGAAGCATCCACCAAAATATTGGGAGCTCAACTCCAAATTGCCCGCTTCTTTAATATGTTACTAAGACTCAACACTCTAAAGGGAAACTCTTTGCAGTCATACTCCCAACATAAAGCTGAGGACTTTCTTCAGGGTATATAGCGGCATACTGGGCAATCTTAACTTTTCGCATCTACAGCTCTTTTGCCTCATGCTACTCATTTGGTTATCTGTGTAGTCTTCGCTCTGTGGCTCTTCCCCTGCTCAGGCATCCCTTCTTCACTCCCCTACTTCCATTATTTTTTTTGGCACAGTTGCTATCCCTGTCTCTCTGTCACCGGCTCCCTTCGTCTGCCTTTGGGCGCTGTGTAAATTTTATTGAGGTCGAATTGAAAATGTGCCCAAGTGACTGAGTGGCAACACAAGGAGGGAGCGGGATAGACATGAGAGAGAGAGAGAGAGAGAGAGAGAGAGACTAAGTGAGAGTGAGAGTGAAAGGGGAGGCACTACGATAAATGTACGAAAAATTAAAAGCATTTTATGCTCAAATGGCGCACACCATTTAAAATGAATACGAAATATGGTAACACGCGATTTGGTTGAACCAGCAGACCAACGCACACAGGCTCATCCACACATACTATATCCAAAACCATGCTGCGTGCCCCAACCCACAAACTTCACCCCGCCAGCGAGTGGTTACACCTCAGTATCCCTCGATGCGTATAATTTATGTGGCATTTAATGAAAATGGAATTGAAATTTAGTGCGAATTTATTAAATGATTTTAAATGAATGTTTCATTCACAGAATCCGCCCACCCACAGAAGAGGGATGATGCAGAAGTATAGATAGATTTAGAGTGCTCTGAGTGATGTAAAAAAGATTCATTCTTTGTATTGTCTACAGTGGAAGGTATTTCCTAATTTTCTAAATACTAATATTACACAAGCACCAAATAGAGTCACAGCTCCAATAAGTATTTCTTGGGCACTATTAATTACGAATTTACACCCAGTTAATTGGCAATACTCATTCGTCAGACAATCCATCAAGGCACACAGACATACAAATAGTGTGGGTGAGGATGGTGTGCAGTGAACAACGGGCGGTAAAAATAATGCACACATAAATGGCTACGAATCCAGGCGCAGCTCTTGCAGCTTATCGACTCGACCACAATCAGAGGAACTTTTTTGTGAAAAATGCGAAAGGGATGGCCGCCAGGAGGGCGTTCGAAAGCTGACCAAACGGCAGCAACATCAACGTGTGGTGCAATTACTCGCAGCTAATTAAACGTAATTCATCAATGTGGAAAACAACACCCAAATACGAAACAGATTGCATCTAGAGGGGTGTCCCATTGGATGCATGGGATGGGAGGGGGATGGGAGGGTGGGAAGAGGAGGGTGGCGCACATGAAGCCAGCTGAACGAAAACTTGCAAACGGGCTAAAAGCGAAAATTGCGCATTAATTAAATTTAAAGTGAATTGCGAGTGCGCATCATTAGAGCCGCACAATTAATTTGAATATTGTTGCCAGTTAACACATACACACACACACACACGCAGCTTCTCTTACCAATCACCAGCCCCCCGCCACCCTGTTGACCACAAAAAGTTAACGTGTTGGTCAATAACAACTTTTTGCTCTCCACTTTTCGCTGCTGCTGTGGCTCTCGTGTCCAATTAAATTGTACAAATTTACAAAATTAACAAACAACCTCAAAAAATCGCAACCAGCCCGCAAAAGGTCGCATGTGTCTAGGTGTGTGTGTAGGTGTGTGTGTGTGTGTGTGTGTGTATGTGCGTGTGTATGTGTGTGTGTGTAGATTTGCATTGCACTTTTCTGATGATGCATTGTATGAATTAATCATATTTATATTACTTTACATTTCGCATGTTATTAATTTTGAAAAAAATGAACTAATTTTAATTATTGTAAATATCGAATAACTGTTGAAAAAAAATTGAAATTTTCATGGTGTGTTGTGTTTTTTTTTTTGGTTTTTTTTGTAATTGTATTGCTCAATTCTAAAGCTTTGATAAGACAATTTCAATTGTCGACTGATAAAAGGTTGGGTGGAGAAAATGAAGATTTAATGAGAAACTAATCAAAAAATTCAAATATGTCATTTAATTTGCCAATTCAATTCTAAATTCAAAATGTGAATTAAAGTTGTTAACATTGCTTACAGATTGCGTTCATTTTGCAATTCTGTTGGCTGTTTGTCTGTTTAAACGTTTGCACCACCAATTCCCCCTTTTATTATAGTTACTTGAATTTTTGCATTGGCCGCTTTATCCACTCTTTTTTATAACTGCACACTTGTATTATTTTATTTGGTTTTTTATTCGGATTCTTTGCCTTGTTTTTATTTTTTATTTTTTTTTTCTTTGTCACAGCCGAAGCACAAGTCGACCCAGTTTCAAGCCTAAATACACTCTTTTATTTTATTTTAATTCTTTGTATATAAAAAAGAAACTTGCCACCACTTTAGTTAGTGTTGCTGCAGATGGGGCAGCTGCAGTGGGCCAAACATTTTTTCAATTTGAACTGAACACGAAGTTCATAAAATGCACTTGTAAACGTGATCATCTTTGATCTGTTTCAACTCAACTCAACTTTCATTCGCAAACAGGAAGGTATTTTAAAGTTACTCAATACTCAGTTACTTACATCAACTAAAGATCTAATTCAGCTGAGATCTATATTTAAAGAGTATGTTGAATATTCACACTTCACGATTTGCAACTGCCAACAAATATTTGGGACAGTATTTTTTCATCTGTATCTCCACTTGCTTTTCATGTAAGTCAAGCGCTTTGCTGACGTTCCGTCTGGGATTGAGTTTTGGCCACAGGCAGCTATCTAATGCCAGTTCACACACACACACACACACACACACACACACACACACACACATAGACATGTGTGTCCGAGCAGCGGGCATTCATTATTGCAACGGCTGTCTCGTCTGTCTGCATGCCCGGCAGCCTGACTCTTCTTCTTTTTATTCTACTGCTGCGGCATTGTGGCACTTATTAAAAATTTTCTGGTTCCCTATTCTTGTTTGTTTTTTTTTTTTTTTTCGTTTCTGCCGCATCCTTGGGACCGCAGCCTGCTCTCCCTTGTCAGTCCAAGCACACGCCCACAAGGAGCACGAAGCAGGAAGGCAGCAGTGAGTGGGAGGCGCAGGCAGGACGAGGCAAGAAGCTGCTTTGTTTATTTATCTTTTCGCTCGGTTTCGAATAACAAATCCTTTTGGCTTAACACATATTATGCGGTGACATTGCCTCATTCTTAGCCGCATATTCCATTCCATTCCACTCCCATATCTTCCACGGCTTGCCACATCCTTTGTGCAATGTGTGACTGCTGCAGTTGCAGTTGACTCCACTTTTTTCAAATCTATTGTTTCAACTAGAATCGGACCCATTTACCATTTACCATCCACAACTAGTACGTATAGCTCCCCATCTGCCCGTCCACCGTGCCAGCATCTACCAATTGCCCACTCTTCTTGTTTGGAATGACGATTTCCACTGCCATCATTCGTAATGCTGTGTTTGCCTTCGTTTTCCCGGCAGTTTTTTCATTTTCATTTTATTTTTGTTTTCTTTTTTTTGCATTTCTTGTTTGTTTTTTTTTTGTTCTTCTCCCCGCTGCAATCGCAGTTTTTGCAGTTTCTTTTGCACTTATTGTCGCAAGTGCAGCTACAGATGCAGATACAGATACAGATACAGTTACAGATACAGCCATAGCTAAGGCTAGAGATACAGATACAGTTACACTTATACATATACATTTACTGCTTGTTTTTGATGTGTTTTTTTTTTTTTTTTTGTTGCTTTAGATACATTTTATTGTTTTTGCTGGCGCTTTTTCATCAATCTTGGTCGCTTCTCCTGCTGCCAGCTTTTTATGGCCTAAGTCCCGTGCAGTGCGAAGCGGAGAGAAAGAGTGACAGAGTAAGGAAGGCAGAGAGACGAAGAGAGAGAGAGAGAGAGAGAGAGCGAGAGAGAGAGAGAGAGAAGAAAGGGGGTGTCAGAGATGAGGGGCGTTCTTCTATTGTCATTGTCGCCGCTTAGAACAATTTTGCAGTTGTTATGTCTACATAAATGTCAGCATCAGGCATTGTCTGCCCTGTCAGCCATTGTTTCCCTACTCCGCAATCCCGTATACCCGAATCCGTAAACCGTATACCGTATTCCGTATTGTCTATGCCCAGTCTTGTAACAGCACTCAACATCATCATTAGTCACGACTTTTTTCAGTACGCTTTGTTTTTTGGGGTTTTGATTTACTAGCTGCCTGCCAGGCAGCAAATTGACATTTGGCAACACTGCTACACTGCTACAGTAAGCGCTTGGTCACATTGATACCATCGCTGTGACCAAATACGTGACGGCTCTATATATCAACTTGCGACTTTCTGTGTTCGATTATTGAATACTCAAACTCAAATTCTGGATGATGCTGTCAAGACTTCTGTGCGGTTCAAATTCAAGCTGACATTGGGGTCATCCTAATTTTATTAGGCAACACTCAAACTGTCACTGTCATTGGACGACTGATAAAGCAAATAAATGTGAAATCTGTGATACATATCGAATCATATATTTACATATTTTTCTGCAAGGCAACGCCAAGTTGACTGTGGACATCACTGAAACCTGGATGACTTAATTAAGCACAAGCAATTTACAAAATTAAATATCAAGTTGACTTCGCAGAAGCATTTACTTAATGGAATCCAAATACTTAACTTAATATTTTTTGTAGTCCGTTTACTTTGACGTTTGACAGGACTTCAAGATGTGTGTGGTCATTTTACAATGACCAGCATTGCAATCAATTCAAGTGCTTTCCTTGTCTTTTGGCTAGGTGGAAAACCGATGCCCGTAAAAAAGTAAAAACAGCTCGCCTTTTCCAAAAACGTGGGTCGAGTTCCACCTTGAAATTTTTGCCCGCTTAAAACAGTTTGCCGCATAAGTTTCGTGATGCCGTTGCCCATTTTCCCGTTAGCCTGTGTGGGGCTCTTATCGCGTCGCCGGGCTGCGCTTCACGCTCGACAGGCAAAACCGGATGTGACATCCTTTTAAAGTCGGAAGTACTTATGCTTAAGCGTGCGTCGGCAACGCCAACTGCGACGGACTCCAAGCAAAAGCCGGAGACGACCCGAGTCCTGTGCCGCTTCCTCTTCTTCATACTCTGCCCGTGCCCCTGCCTCTCCCTGCTTCTCCCTGCCCCTTGCCCATGCCATCGCACTTCCTCTGTGACAGTGAGGGGGCCCCGCCTTATACCGAGTCTGCTTAACAAGCTCCCCATTCTCCCCTGTGTCTCCAGTCTTGCGTCAGTTTGCGCTACTTAAAAATTGTTGGCAACATTAAAAACGCTGCCATCTCGACGAGGACGTGGCCACGAGTCGCGATTGGCCACGTTATGGCTCATCAAAATACATAACCCTGCCCAGTGATTCAACCAACCCAACTCACACTCGCATTCACCCCCCCTACTCACACTCACTCTCTCCACCATGACTAGCTACAAGTGATTGCAGCCTGTAAGGAGTTCGCGTGACGTCATCACATTCCAGTCGGCTAAGATTCCAAACACACACATTTAACACGAGAATCTCGCCATTTACTAAATTCTAATTTCATTATTTCAACATATTTCGAAAAACAGCTCAAGTAATAAATGGATTGTCCAAAATATAATTTATATTCAAGGTTTCTCTTGACTTGGGATATTTCATAATTCGGAGGTCATTTCGTAATAATATCAGTAAAATATACCTAGTTGAACTTCACTTGATCAGTTTTTGGGTAATTTATTTTACCTTTATTAGCCCCTGTTATGCTATTGCAATTCAAAACAAAAAACAATCCAGCAACTTTTGAGCACAGTTCGGTACACAAAAATTTGCAATCGTATTTGGTTTTAGTAGCCTTCAAAGGCCCTTTACTCACCCTTCCCGGCTCCATTTCTTTAGGAGGAGGAGCTGCCAACTAAATAGTTTTCTTCAACCATTTCATACCCAGTAGCATTACGACAACTGGCAGTCAGCATATTGTGAATAACTCGAAAAATAATTCTCCAAATATTGTCACATTTTCAACATGAAATATGCATAATACAGCAAAACTATATTGTAAATGTCTTCGCATTTTTATGATATTATTATTGTTATGTTTAGGCAATTTGGCTCATTTCAGTTACAGGATATCTTAAGATCGAGTCTCTTCGGCAGTTATTGTGTTAAACGTTCGTTCCACTTAATGAGCACCGGCTGAGGTATTGGAAAGGCAGTCGTTTTGCAAGTATTTATTGAAAATAGACACGCGACTGCTGCATATTTTATAAGTGCTTTGCTGTCATGCCCCAGCCCCTGCCACTCCCCTACATTACACTCCTTTGCGTGTGTGTGTGTGTGTGTGTGTGTGTGTTTTTGTGTATGTAAATCAACAGCTTTTGAGAGCTCTCGTTACAAATTGTAATAAACTCGCACATCCGTTGCCATTAAGCGACTTCTAATAAACTTTATGGCATCATTTTTTTATCTTTAGCTCCTCTTCGTCCTTCTTAAAGTGGGTGAGGAGGGGCACGGGCAAGGTGTTAATGATTCAATAACATTTGCCTTTAATAGCCAACAGCAGGCGAGACAAGCGACATTAATGCGATTTGCGACAACAGAAAGAGCGCGAGGCGACCTGACCACAACAATGTTGCTTTCAATTTGGGGGGTCGGAGGAGAGAAAGAGAGAGAGATAGAGGCAGACAGAGACTGATAGATAGGAAATGAGTACAGAGAGTAATGTGAGACAGAGAAATTAACAGAATCGGGGGCAGAGGTACACGCGGCAACGCCTGGTCAATTGTTGCGTGACTTTCAATTTGAAAATATGTCTATGGACATACATACAAACAAGGATATCTAAGCAGGAAGAAAGAATATCTATATTTGGAGTATCGAAGACTGCATACTCTTGCAGATATAAAAGTTGTGCTTTAGTATTAATATTAATTAAAGTTATACACAGCTGCTGCAATCAATTTGTTGTTTTCTTTTTATTTACTATTAAATTATGATTTTCATAAAATATGCCCACTCAATTTATGACGTATCAAATAATTGCAAGTTTTCTGATATGCAGGTATGCAGGTAATGCAGAGCTGCTTTTCCAAATTTCCTTTTTCATAGCCTTGCAAAGAGGCTCAATCACATGGATCAATTGTAAGTAGTATTCCCTTAGAGGGTATTCAAATATGTTTTCACCTTCAATCCACACGCATCTACCCGTTCCAGCAGCAGAAGAACAAAAATGCCTGCCACCTGCCACCCAAATGTATGCAATGATTTTTTTCGTCACAATTTTTTTATTTTTTCATTTATTTTTTTTTTTGAAAAGCTAATCAATTTAGCTGTCTGGTGACATACCATGGGCCCAAACCAATGTCAATGTTGAACAAGAAATAGGGGAAGGGGGGATGTGGAGGAGGGGATAGAGACAGCGAGTGAGTTTTCGGCTCTGGCTTGTGCTCGAGCCATGTCCTGTCGCTTGGTAGCGTTCAACGCGTGGACAGCAGCGGGTGTTTGCGGAGTGGGGATGCAGACGTCCTGCGCAGCTGGGCATTGAAAGCAGTCATTAACTTTTAAATGAAGCAACGGAAACGAGATAAGCACGTGAAGCGAGCACAGTTCGCCCCCACTCAATGGGCTGCCACCTGCCCCCTCCTCATCTTCCCGTCTCCCCATCTCCCGACTCCCCCTTAGCCTGAACATCAGCGTGACTGCTGTGCTGGCTGCGGCTGTGGCTGTGGTGACGATTGACGCTTGGCCATTGCCTGACGCTTGTGGCCATTTGGTGATGTTATCGTTGCCACGCCCCCTCAAATGAGCTATAATTATTCAATAAGAAATAATAAAGTACCAGGCGCGCCAAGAGGTTGCAGTGTTGGCTAACGTTTGTTGTTCAACATATATTTTTATTGATGGACATGCGATGCGATGCGACTTCCAGCTGCTTCGTGTCTCCAGGGTGGCAAACGGTGGAGGAGGCAGCTGGTGGGGTTGCACTCCACTGCGCTTTAGCCTGCCCAAATAGGTTGGCCCGCCCACACCGCTCCATACCGTGCGCCTCTCGCATGAACCCTGGGCCAAATGAGTGTTGCGTGACTTGCAGGTTTTTCGCTTTGTGTTTGTGTTTGCAGTGAAAATTCCTTAATTTGCCAGGCTGACCGACCCCGCTACTTGCCTGCCAGCCCCTCCCCTCTTCCACCTTCCGCCCCCTTTCCCCAAACACTGCCTGTTCTGGTTGCCCCGGCATTGTTGACGCTGTTAAGTAGTTACATTTTGTAGCGATTTGTCGAACAACACCAGAAAGCTGGCAAACAAATCGAGTGCGCACGACCGTAGACCAAGACGGGAAGGCGATGGACAGAGTGGAGAGAGAGCGGAGAGTGAGCGGAGAGTGAGTCCTAGGAGTATAGGTAAAGTAAACAATGTTGCAATGTTGTAAGCACGTTTTTGAACTAGCAACACAGCTGAGTGGCGCATAAGTGAATACACAGAGATTATTCATTATGATTATACGTGTTGCTCCCAAGAAGAAGCAGAAGCAGAAGAAGCAGAAGCAGAAGAAGAAGAAACACCTCAGATCTTAACTGATGATTGTCGAAATTCGAGCCAGTCTGAGCAATATAAATTTTTGAAATGTACAATTCTCAAAAATTTAAATAAGTTATTCGCTCGTTTTACTTTGTAGTCAAGACGATTCGAAAACCCGATTGAAAATATAAGTTGTAATTTAAAGAGAGATAACAAATGGAAGTTAAGTCTTAAGGATATTGGCAGCTTAATTTAATTGTTATCTTTTAGATAAGCGGATGAGTCGCAACTATGAAAAGCGAAATATAACTCAACTCTAACAAAATTCAAACTCGCTTTCAGGCAACATTTAAGGATTCAATTTTGAATGGAAGTCCCTTGCCCCAATGCATTACAACAAGGCAGTCTATCAGTCCAAGAGTGAGATAGAGGCAGAGAGATACAGACATAGAGAGAGAGAGAGAGAGAGAGAGAGAGGGAGAGAGAAAGTTGTTTTGTTTTTTAATGATTTCATATGGCTGTCATTCATTTGACAATTCCGTTCTCAATTGCTGTTGCGATGCATTGTGAATTTGTGTCACACGAAACTATAAACAACAACAACAAAAGCAACTTGTGACAAAAGTTTTTTTTTTTTTTTTTTTTGTCAAGATGGAAAGGGAAGGGGTGGCATAAACACCAAAACAATGAGTGGAGCTTTTGTTGTATTCTTTGGGGATTTGAAATTTGAATTTGAAATTTAGGATGTGCGCAGCTCTCGGTAAGAGGGGGGGAGAAGGGGCTACAAACATGGCACTTGATTTGAGTTTGAGTATGATTTTAGGATTTTCAAACTGTGGCAAACAAAAGCGATTCAGCAAAAGGACCAAAGGCACCAAGGATATTCTCCCATATAGGCATTGATATAAAACTACGCGTGCTAGATCTACAAAATTAATGAGTCATCGTTAAAGTTAACAACTTGCACAAAATTGTTTATCTAAAGTGGCAACTAACTCAACCCATTCCCCGACTCCCGTTTAACAGTCTACGGAGTCTATAAATTGATGTACCGATTCGAGTAAGGGGTTGCCTGAGGGCTCCTTTGAGGTTGACAGAGTTGGTTTGGGTTGGAGGTTGGGAAGGTGGCGCACACGTAATCACTTTTTAAGTGTTAGACAATTTATGATACATGAAAATGTTTTGCCAGTCTGCCAAGTGGCATAGAGGCAACACCTGACCCCAACCTCTAACCGCCCCACCCCTTAACACCCCAAGTTGTGAATAGGTTGACATTAAGACTCAAAGATTATTTTTGCCTTTAGCTTTGGGGGCTGCTGCTGCTCTCAAAGGGTTTTCCTCTTCTTCCTCCTTCTACTCCTCTTCCAGCTCCTACTGTAAACTCTTCTTGTCTTCTTGTCGGCGCAATAAACACCTCAAACTTGATGACATTTCATTAAAATCAACGCCGAGGTCGACGGGGCGACGTCAACTGTGGCGGTGGAGCGTGGGCTTGGCAAATGAATTTTACTTATGAAGCATGAAAGTGAGTTCCGTGGGTTTTCGGGCTGCTGGGTTTTGGGTCTTGGTTTAAGGACCTGCTGTTGTTGCTGCTGCTTTTGGCGTCGGTTTCTTTTACATTGACGCAACATTTTCATGTTCATCTGGTAACAGGCAGCGACGCCGATGCCGGCAGCGACAGCAACTGCGACGCAATGAATTTCATTAAGCAAGCAGCAAAAGTGCTTTGCCACACACACATGAGTAGATGAGCGGGGGGCTGAGGCAGTGAACTGAGGCAGAGTTTATTGGTCTACTTGATTTGTGTAAGTGATGTGCGGAAAGATGCACTGAGTAAGTGCTGCCAAAAGAAACGGGTTACAGTTGGGCTGTGCGATGTTTAAAACCAGCTAGCGCAATTCTCAAGCCAGGGGCAGGGATGTGGTGGGGTGGAATGACGGATAGCGACAACACAAAGTGACTTTGATTGCAAAAGCCGCAGCTGTTATACCCTGTCATATTTGAGCTTGGCTGGGTATTTTATTTTGTAACAAATAGAATAGGAAGTCGATAGATTTTGTGTGGGTGTCACAAACATGCCTGCGACACATTGGATTTCGTTTGAAACAACTCAAAGCTATAAATTTACCCAATACCAAATTTTTGGAATATGCCCTTGTTTGGCAAATGCTTAGTAAACTAATTATTATCTTAACTTTGGTGAAGGAAAAAACAAGATCAGAGGCTTGTTGAAAATGACTGTTTGTATATGTGAATGTATAATGAATAATTAACTTAATTATAATATATAATATAGTTTTTAAATAAATTCGGATCTGTTTCTTGACTTGCATGCGAGGTATACACATAATCAAGCACACTCGACTCGGAAGCATTTAGACTTTCTTTAGTTATTTAGCCAAAGGCAAAGTTTTAAATTATATTTTGACAGCGATTGAAACTGGTACCGGAACCAGCGTCGTGTTTTTGCTTTTAACTTGGCTGCCATTGCTTCTTTGACGAACATGGGCGAAACTTAATTGAAACATGTTAGACTAAAAGGTAATGCGGTTGGACGTGTTACAACCAAAAATATTATGTAGCCTAACCATAGGACGGCACTCAGCAAGTGAGTGAGTTTGAGGTCTATGATCGATCTACCATATTAACAATGTACATACATATAACCATAATTTCAAAATATTGTATGCTTGTATTATTAAATCACTGTTAGTTTTTATTGGCGTGTAAAGTTGTAGGAAGTTTAGCTTTCCATAACTGTGTCGAAACTGAACCAACTTTTAATCCCAAGTATGTTTGGTTAATTTTTGTTACTCTCTTTGATTTACTATGACAAAATCATTCTCTAGATCAATTTACTATTCCATAAATCAAGTCATGTGAAGTTAACAACATCTAAAATGTTGCTGGCAACACTCGGCGCTGCTGGCAACATTGTTGCTTTGGCATCGGCAGACGAATGCGATTCGGTTTTGATTTTCGAGGCGGTGGCAGTTCGTGTGTGCTTTGTGTGCTTCGCTTCTGCTCGGCTCGTTGGTCGGCCGAAGGACATTCGAGTTGTGTTAGGTCCTGTCTGTTCTTATCCTGTGCTAGCCCAATGCGAGCGTCGCACATCGTTTCCAAATTCAGTGCTCGGGCAACTTCCTAGCGCGTCGGTCGGTCTTTTTTAAGCGCCAAATACCATAAGCGCCAATCACTAAAGGAACGCGATTACCGTTAGACGATTACTGTTTACCGTTTGTCGTAAATCGCTTTTACGTCGACCGTTAGAAAATTATTTGAAAAACGCTTGCAGGTGTCTCAACAATACCATTAAAAAGAAAACAGCAAAATACGTGAGAAAACAAGTGTGATAAAACGAATTTTGATTAGAGTTGCCAAACTAACGAATTATTTCCGTTGAGTGCAATTTTTTTTAAGTGTTTTTGAAATTGTTTCTTTTTTGTTGCAAAAATTCCTGCTACAAGTGAGTCGAAAAGGTTTTGGAAAACGTTTTGTGGAAGAACATTTTGTTGCTGTTTGAGCAAAAGGTAATTGCAGTTTTCGAATATTGACAGTGGATACTGTACTTCAACAAAAGATTACATTTTCCAGTGTATATGCATTTCTATGTTATCGGAATTGGGTATCTGGGGATCTTAAAAGTTTCTTATTGGTTCGGTAACAGACCTTTGACATCTGTGCGAGTTCCTAAAGACAAATTATATAGTCTTTTATTTTTAAATATAATTTTGGCTATATCAGCAAATCTACTTATGAAGTTCACATATTTCCTTAATGGTTTGACAAAAGATAGACACACCATCTTTGGGATCTGTGCAGCATCTAATCTGCTCTCCTATCCTTCTCCTAATAGATAAAGTCCACCACATAATTATTGTTATAGTATGAGTATGTGCTATATATATACAAATGTTTGTGTATCTAGAGACCTTTTACGAATATTTATTGCAGCGACCGGAGTCATCAATTCATTTGCTTATGAATCTGCATTCTGCATCTAATTAGTTGGCTGGCAAAAGTCATGTCCCCTCGCTCTTCCCACTGCCTCCCTGGATCATGTATGGGATCATGTCTGCTGCTTTTTTGTTTCTTAGTGTTATGGACGTGCACCACGCTAATTTAAACGATGTGCAAAAAAGTTTTCGCCTTTTGCGAGGTGTTACGACAAAAGAAGTAAACTATTCACACACACCCACAACCACATCCACTCCTGCTGTCTTTTTCTTTCGATTCCCATTTGTGCCACCTTCACTCGTTGTTCGTTTTTGTCAAGTTTTTAGTCGGTGTGATTTATGCTTTATTAATATTAAAAGTGATTTATTAGCCATGCAAATTTTCGCTCGTTTAAAAACTTGGCCCTGCCTGATTTGCCAGCCAGGTGTCCTGCATTCAGCGTTGTGCGTACTTTTAGCCAACGGCTTTTGCTCCATTGCACGCCTCTTTAATTAAAGGCATCCTTTGTATCCTCGCCTCGTAAGCACCTCGTCCGTGCGCTGAGCATGTTGCAAGACTGCAGTCTGTTAACTTGTTTTTTTTTTTTCCCAGAAATTTTTTATACAGGGGGATCTGTCTCGTGCTTGTGCTCATTATCCTGCAGTCAACTTAAGCTAAACTGCAGAACGAGATTAAAATTGTAACTGACAGGCAGACTGACAGCAGTGGCAGTAGCAACAAAAGCAACTGCAACTGTCACAGCAACATCCTGATGATCGGAAACAAAACGAGGCTACCAACAGCTGCTCGTTTACAACTCAAATATTTTAACAGTTGCTGTTGTTGTGCGTGTGGCTATTATTTTTACGCTGGCATTGTGCTTGTTCATTTTCTTATTATTTGTCTTATTATTTTTTTTATTTCGATTTTCTTGCTGTCCAGGAAATTGTTGCGCTTGTGCCATTTGCCTGTCGCACTTTGTCGTATCTGTTAATGAAAATTAATTAATTAAACACATTTTCTCTCAGTTGCCACTCGCTATCTCTTTTTGTGTGTGTGTGCGAAAATGCATTCCTTAAAAAAAAAAAAATGAAGCGCATGTGAAAACAGAAAATTCCGATACTCGCTGTGCATGTCAATAAAATTCTTTGCGGGCAACATTTTCACAGTTTATGAATATTGAAAATACAGAAATTGTTAATATTTTTAGAAGAATTATTCTAACCAGTATTCTAAAATATTATTATTATTGGGGAAAATTTAATTGCTTTTTGTTGTAATTGTGTTTGCTCTATTATTAAAAAAAAACTCATTCAAAAATGGCTAAAAATCTATTCGGGTGCTTGATGGGACGAAAATATATCTGATAGGCATTATATTCCTATATGATAAAGAGTCGCATTTTGTGTCATTTCTCTGAAGGTTGTATTTGTGTACTTTCAATAATTCAAGCAACTTAATTAAAAAGTGTTCAACATTTTAATAAGACATTTAATTGGAAGTTAATAAAAACTTAACTTATAAGTTTCGATCCAGTTTTGGTTCACACAAAGCCCCGCTGTTGGTAACTCAATTTTCTCAACTTGCTTAAAAACGTTTGCAATGATAGCAAACAAATTTCACGCAGTCGCCTTAATTACAAGATACAATTTCCCACTGCGGATTTTAAGCATCTGGTTAATTAAAGCTTATCAAGTGCAGCAGATATCGAATACTTATCGAAGTACGATAATCAAACCGGTTTGTGAAATGCCTGTAGTTATAGTAACCATCCAATTACATTAATCACATCAAAATTTGATACTCTGACCATATCAATAGTAAGCAGTCAGATGCAGTTTCAGGTTGCATTTGACTTGTTGCCCAATGGTTGATGAGGTTGTGTTGTTGGCTTGTTTCTAGTGAGTTTCTGCTTAAAGTGGGCTGGACTAGGTCAAAGGATTACCATCGACTCCCGCCCGGCCTCCTCTCCAATATCCGACAAGCATTAAAAACAAATTAGCATAAATTTTGTGTTGTCCGTAAGCCTTTTGTTAAACGCATAATGCAGTATCCCCATCTTTTACCCCCTTTCAAAAATAAACTATGAAAACAGAGAGCACCACCCATCCCCGTCCAGCTCCCCTTTACTCGCTAACATATGTGAACTCTGCAGTTGATTATTTGAGGCGTAAAGGGCCAACAAAAGAAATTGAAACTGTAATTATGATGGAATTGTGGCGCAACAATAACAATTATACCAAACAACTACTGTATTTAAAAGCTAAAAAGAACAGAAAACAAAGGAGCCTGAATATGTTGTAATAGCTGCCAAGCGACCAGATACCCTTTTCATATAAAATACCATGCAAATTGATCTCAAATCGTAATCAATGTTTGTGGTAGAAGACATTTGCGAACATAGATAAACCATAATTCGGAATATTCGGAGTCGATTTCTATGGGATATATTTATATGTGTATAAAAGTCTGAATTAAAGAATTGCAGCGTATGCGATAGTCAAGCACTCTCTGCTTTCTCAATAAAAAGTTTATTATTTTTTATTAATATTTTTTTCTTATAACTGAAAGCCGTTGTGTACTTACGCGTCGCACACGTAATATGAGTGCTGAACGAAGGCTGCACAAAGCGTCCTCTGATCCCCGGCAGCTGCTTTTGCTTTCTTTTTTTGCTGCCTGCCTGGTTGCATATAAATCACAACTCGATATGAGGCAACAAAAGCTCATTGGTGTAACTAGGTGGGTGGCAGAGAGGAGGCAACACATTGCCAGCTAATAAATGACGTGTCACAGCGAAGCAGAAATAAACACAATTAAAAACGCATCAGCGACAAAAGGCAACACACACTATGGATGTACTTACATAAATGAGAAAAAATGTTATTGTGGATGCTGCATTCAGTGTATGGACGCATGGTTGGACGGATGCATGATGGTATACATATACATAAAAAGGCTGAAAGAGAGGAAAAATTATACACCTATGAAAACTAAATACAATTTGTATTCACGGTGGAGCAATTATATTATTTCTATGGCATATAAACCATAGTGAAACAGACTGAAGAAATGTATCCTCTCAATTTGACAATACGATCCAATTAGCTTTAATAATATCATAAGAATGGAAAAGAAAGAAATAGTAGTATTTATTTTAAAGACTTTTAATCTTATGCTTTAATAACTTATTCATTTTACAATTTTTCATCCATATTCCTCAAGTTTTGGTTCACTTGCATGCAGCATTTATCAAATCTAGCTATAAGCTCAGAACTAAAATACATAAGCAGAATGTTAGCACATTAGTGTATATATTTAATGGACAAATACTGTACAGTGACTGACTGTTTCTTCTATGCACTCAACTGCTCTGCAGTTCACCTTCGTCAGGATATTCACTTAATGGTTTATACAGTTATGTGTGACTGGCTGTGCTTTAGACTCGGACGCTGGACTGGTCCGACTCTAACTGGCCCTATCCTTAACTCAAATGTTCATCTTACCAATTGCTTTTGTGAGTTTACAGTTGAAATTGCAATTTTGTTCAGCGCACCACGCGACGTATGCGTAACGTGCACAGAGAGTCAGAGGCGACAGGATAGAGAGGAAGCAAAGAGAGCAAAAAGAAAAAGTAAAGGTTGCGAATGGTCTGACAAATTGCTTGGCTACTTCTTTAATGTTCTTTAACCTTAACAAAATGTAAAATCGCGGTCAGAAGTTAGACCTACACATAAATACAAACTTGTTTTCTTGACTATTAGGATTGTAAAGGGCTCCCCGTTGAATTCTTTTAAAACTGTTGCAACAGTTGCAACTGATTGCAAATCAAATCGACTCCATACATTTGATGATAACTTTTTAACATTAATAGAAGCGACTCAAGATTAGTCATATTGATAGTTTGCTTAAGTGCACTGTAGACTTGCACTTTCATGTAAGGGAGCATTTTAGCTGAAGCTGAAACTAAAAGGATTTTTTTTTAATTTGAATATGAAATTTAAATCATTTACGCTAAACTTTTCATATATTTACATGCATCGAAGTTTTTGAAACCGAAAACTTTTCGCTTGAAAAATTGGATGTTCACCTCAGCAGTTGTCTTCACTTGGCTTGACTTTGAGTCAACTGTGTCTTTGTCATTGTTGGAAGAAGACAACCTACTCGAAAAGCACCTTTGCCTCAAATACCTGGCAACACTTGCATGCCACATATATGTACATATGTAAGTGGAGCATTCCATAGAATTTGTCTTCAGTTGTGTGGCACATTAAGTTGTTGTCTGCTTGTTTTTATTGTTTATACATATATTTAAATGCCTACCACATCCACTTCACTTTCACTTTCGCTTTCTGGTCTGCTGCGTGTGTGATACCACAAAATACCCGTAATGCTTGGAAGCCAATGCAAATGTTGTGCAAATGATCTTTTTGGGTTGCCTTATTGCAGCTAGACATGCACTACGTATGCCCCAACTGCGAGCGAGCTAATCAAAACTGACATGAAGCGGTAATACGAGCCTGTGTTGAAAGCTGTTGAAACCTGAGTGCTTTGCCTTCGACTAGTAAATATCCTAAGAGCAGACCAAATATGACATATGATTGTTAAAAAGTTCAATATATTTGTCTGAGAACTTATATTCCATACCCTGAATACATTTCTTGACTTAAATATGAGCCTGAAGACATATTTTCTTGGCTACGCTGATTAAGCATACCCTTTTTGCGCATTGGCATATTTATAGGATATCAAAAACTTAAAGGTTTGTGGAGCTCCATATTTGCGCTCAGTGTTGTGCTATAAAATGTATTATAAATAGAACTTCATACTAATAAAGTACTTAAATATACAAGTAATAGCATGAATACACATGGGACACAAATATGCAGAGCCCTTAGATTTGGCATGCTCAATACATGCCTGAGAAAGAGAGAAAGGGATTCTTCTTATTATATATACTGTATTACCCAGGTCAAATGCACAGTTCCTAGAAGCTATGTCAACACATTTATCGCTAAATATTAGTAAGCAAGTAGATTAATTAATAGATTACATCCCATCCAAAGCAAGAGAAAAAATAATAACAATTAAAGTGAGAGTCAAATTGTTATTATTTTTTCAATAAATCATATTAATAGCGGTATTCTGATGTGAAAAGCTTCCAGATAATTTGAGCATCAGCAAAGGAACTGACTCTTGCAGGCCTGTGCACTGGCGAAGTCGATCTCCCATAATTGTCAGAGTTTTGCATATTACATTACAATGTTCAAATTTCATTTGAGTCATTCATATTTTGATAATTTGATTGTCGGTTCGGTTCATACGCAATGTGCTGCAAAAGATATCGAGAAAAGTGGGTGTCATATGGGTTTAGGGGTGCGCCATTTCCGCTTTGATCATAAATAATGTGCACTAACTTCGAAAATGATCTGTGTGGGTGTGTGAGTGTGTGTTTCTGTGCCTATATGTGCAGTTGTTGTTGTTGTTGTTTCAGCTGCAAATTGTCATCGAAATTAATTAATAAGCTCGCCGAGCACCAATGGGAAAATTTGCTGCAAATTTGATATGAAATGGGCATTGATAATAAAAATTGGAAAGATATCAAAAGGTGTGGATATATATGTGTGTGTGTGTGTGTGTGTTGGGGGGGGGAGCTTTTTGGGAAAGTACTGTAGGCATTTAAATTGTTTCGCACGTTATTTGCAGATTTTGGTTTCGTTTTGTCATTAATTTAAAAATTTGTCGCAACCCTTTTCAACTGACAAAATCGGGTGGCAGGCATTTGTATGTGCGTATGCGTGTGTGTGTGTGTGTGGATGGATGTGTGTGTTTTTGTGGCATGAAAATGTAGCTTTCGTTTGAGGTTTGCCCCGAGAACGATTGTCGCGGCAATGTGTGGCTACGATGATTTAAGCAGGGGGTGGTCTAAAAAGAGCTCCCATTGCCCATAGATTGACACCCACACATATAAGCGCACCCACAACACGCAGCACACATATGCATTTGTCAGGCAAACACGAAAAAGGATGTGTCCCAGCGACATTGACTCATTGCATAGCGCTGCGCTGTAAGCTGTAAGCTGTAAGCTCAAAAAGCAAGTCATATTAACCCTTCGCTTAACAACCCGCACATGAGCCGGCAGCGCTGTTGTGGAATGCCATGCAACTATTTGTGGCATTTCCTTTATTAACACAAATCCTTATAGTACAACACAACCGCAGTACATACATTCCTCTTGAATTCTACCGACTGCACAATACTCTGTTGTTTTGTGGCTTACAAGTATTTTGTCATGTTCTTTGCAGCAGTTCCAGCTTGTCTATTTGCATTGAGCTGTGGCGTTGGGGGAGAAAAATATGTTGGCAACAGAGTAGCACAACAGTGTGTCCGGTTAGTTGTAGGTGTGTAGGTGTGGCTGTAGTGCGTGTCGTTTGAGCAGCTTTTGAATGCGTTGGCACTTGGCACTTGCCACTTGGCATTGACCACTTCCTACCTGCTACACATTGCAACAACAATCGCTTGCAAATTATTGCCGAAGACAAAACCAATAACAACAACAACAACAATAACAAGAAGAAACCGACCACCACATCAAATGTCAGTCCGGTGAGGGCTGTACAGTTGGACGTTGTGGCATCAGCTGTTCAGACAATTGTTCATTCATGCATTCATGACGCAAATGCAATTTGTGATCCCCTTTGAGTCTCCGATTGAAGCTCATTCGAATCATGCTTTGGTTATAAAGTTGAATTTCCGGTTTCATTCATATTTTTTACTCTCGATTAGCGATAAATTAACTGCAGCTGGGAGCCCGTTCTGAATAATGTTACAAATTTTGTATATGTTTTCAACACATTCAATCTACAAATGCCTAAGATTTCTACATTGCCACTTTGTGTATAATAAAATATATTCTTGTGAAATATGTACAAAACAAAGGTGTGCAAATAAGTGGATTATAATTATTTAAACTGATTGGTTCAAACATGAGAGAACAGCAAGTCCATTTATGCAATTTGTGTATATATAATTGGCCTACTCCGATAAATATTTATTCAATTGATTCAATATAAAATTTGCACACAGACAGACACAATGTGCCCATGTGCTCGATTGTGACAAGATTAAGATATTATTCATTTAAAGTTGCACAAAGTTAGCTGAATCATCAACTACAATAAGGTTTTTTGACGTCATGTTGGGTTAAGTAACTCAGCAGACAGCTGATAGGATAATGAGAACATACTGAGATTATTTACTCATTACACTATCAGCTGTCATCCGACGAACCTTCCTCATCAATGTCTTTCGAGTTTTAGCCCATTATTTTCAAATCGGAACAGCAACATTTCTGCTACAATGCGAGTGAATGTTGTATTCAGAATGTCAACAACATTCAACAGAATGAACAGAACAGACAATAGAAAACAACAGCCACGGTTGATATCCACAGCAGAACATATGGACAGGTGCGCAATATCAGATATATTGATTTATATATATATATATGTGTGTGTGTGTGTGTGGGTGTGTGTGCAGCATCCGGTTGTCGAGCGGTAAGCGCTTGTTCATTTCAATTGCATGTCCAGACGACACTTAATTTCCTATTTGATATTTGTTCTTAATCTAATAAATTTGCACGTGGAATAAATTGACTGGGTGCTCAAAATGTATTGAAAGTCGCCACACAAGAGCCAGTTAACGTACGCATATAGTGAGTGAGTGAGGGAGTCTGAGAGACAGTGAGTGAGTGGTGCATGCGTTCACAGCACAGCATACGAAAGGATGGCAACCTAATCTCTAAATTAATCTTATTTAGCCTATAAACTGCAATGCCAGTCAGGAAGCCAGCAGCCGGTCGGAGTTCAGTGCGGAGAAGGAGTGAGCGGCGAGGGGGAATATGAGTACGAGGGGGAGTGGAACAGGCAGCTGACATAAGTAACTCCATTGTAATCCTTTTGTCACAGTTCATGACTCTGCAGCTTTATGATATCAGCAAATCCTACAGGAAAAAGTAAAAGTGTCACTGGCCGAAAAGGCTGAACTATGCGATACCCTGTAATCGTTTGAGAAGTGCACCAAATATAAGAAAAATCTTATCACGTAAACTAAGAAACTGACATTTGTTTTGTGAGCGAATCCGGAGAGTTCTTAAATGTAAAATATTCATATTGTCAAGCTAACTTCCACAATCCAGTGCTCTATTAATACATAATAAGTAGGATTAGAAATTGGGTGTTATATATTAAGATATACAACAAAGTTAATAGAGTAAAATATAAAAACAGCTTATGCTATATTTCTAATTTATAGTCAATGCTTTCATAGCATCGGAGATCGATGTGCTTGGCCCGACAAACAGACATAAACTATATACCTTATGGAAAAGGAGGTAACTCCTTCTAGTCCAACTTGATTACACTCATTTTTATTGCATACCGTGTAAAAAAAATACCGAAAAACCAGCAAGGACGCCTCCTCAAAAATTCCGTTTTGCAGTCGAGCAGCGAGCTCCCATGCTGCACATTCAGTTAAGCTTATGCCCGAAAACAAAAAATAGAATTGGTCATCTGCTCGGCTTAAGATTAAAACTGATGAAAACAAAGAGACCAGAAACCAGAAACCGAATACCCCTAAAGCCGAAGTTGGAACAACCGAAACCCAAAGCGAAACCAAAAAATAAAAAATAAAACCCGAAACTGTTCGCCGCACAGTAACACGACAATTACATGACAGGCTCAAGCTGCAGCCAGCGACAGGAGGCAAGCGACAGGAAGTGGAGTTAGAAGTAGACGGAGGCGGAGGTCGCAACGGTTTTGTTTGCATACCTGGCTACCTGGTGATAACAATAATCCTTGACAAGCCATAAACATCTTAACGTCGCCGCGTCCTGTCCTGCCCAAGGACAGCCATCCAACCAGCCAACCAGCTACCCGACCAGCCAGGCAGACTGATAGACAGACAAAGCGACAGCGACAAATAGACTATGGTTACATAGTAACAGCGCAGTTCAGTTGTTTGTTTTTACACTGCGAGAAATTATGAAATAGAAACTAATTAATTGCGAGGTTGAGTTAAATGACGCACATATAATTCCCAATCAGGCAAGGACAACGGCTGGCAGGATATTTAAAACTCGTATGTTGTTTTGTGAATCTTATTGATAAAACTTTTCTTATCAGAAAAGCATTTAATCAATTTTAAGTGTTATGCTTTTTTATATATACACATCATTTCAATAACACCGATGTGCATCATACGAATCTTGAATAGTTTCACTTAGCAGCATCTACCAATCCATACATGTGATTTATGTATCCTAATGTGCTCTGTAATTTCAGATTATGAGAGGGGTACATCAAGTGGGCGCATAACTCCACGCTGTCATCAATCTAAGCTTCATAGCTCAACCTCAATAATAATAGTAAATCCAACAAGAGAAAAAACCTTGAACAGAATTGACATCAGCAAATATCCGTACTCAATTTGAGTTATATTCCTGGTGATTTTTTCGCCAAGTGTCGAATTGGGTGTTCAGCTTGTGGGGAAGCGTCGGGGTGCGGATAAAATTCAACGACTGCGACTCAAAAGTCGATTTGAATGTTTGTCGTGTCCGCTTTTCACTTCTGTCCTACGCTTCTTTTTTGTCAGCTTTCGTTTTCATTGCTCTGCAGATGGTTTTCCTGCTATTCAGACTTATCCCCCTTCCTCTTATCCCCCCTCTCCAATGTACGCCGGATCGTTCCGTATCTGTTACACCCGCATAAGCAGCTAATTCGTTTATTATTTTTATTGTTCCGTTGACATTATTTACGTAAGCTACTTGTCAGCTTTTCACTTTGCTGGTAACCGAGTCCTCTGTCCTCAACCCTCAGCTGTAAGTCCTCCTTCCTCCTTAGTTCCACGCTCTCCTGAGTTAAGGGGAGGCTGCTTTATAATATTCATTTCCATTTTATTTGCCCATTTACAAGTTGCAATCTTCATGCTGAAGGCTTTTTGGCAGTCACTCAGTCCAATTGAATCCCTTCTTTTCCCCTTTTCCTTTCTCCATTCTCCACTTTCCTTATCCCTTGCGGGTGAACTTGGTTCACATTGGGTCGCTGGCCTTTTGCCTGGTTTGGGGTTGGATTTGGGGTGAGGTTGGGGTTGGGTTTGGCCTTAGGGTTAAGTTTGGGCCAAGACATAAAGAGTTGAATGCTGAGTGTTGACTGTTGGGTTATGCCTTTATTTGTCATTTGATGGCGAATGCCTTTCTGGGCAGGCTGGAGTGGGGTGTGGTGTTAGCATCTTCAAATGGTAAGTGGAAAATGCTTGACGGCTGCTTATTGTAGATTGCACATTAATAGACTGAGTTATTGATACAGCTTATTAAATGGTCCCTTGAGTTGGGGCTTAGACGACTTCATATGAGAGACAAGTTAATTAAGAAACAGGCGCAAATAATTACATTCGCAACTGCCGAGAACTCAAACTAAAACTTAATTGTTTGCAATTAATAAATAAAATATAATTTGAATTTGAGCTTAGGCAATTATTTTGATTGTTGTTTCACAATAAACACACCTGGGCCTTATCAAGTGTGGCTTATTGATGTTAAATGTAAAATATTATTTAATTAAATACACAGAAAATCAGTCACTTGGAATCAGCGACACATCAGCTAATCGATCCATAACAGTAAAAACCTGTAAAATACTGAATTTTTAAGCTACGTTTTTGCTGAAGTTGTAGTGACACTCATGAGGATCCTACAGATGGATGCTTAAAGGCAAATCCGCCAATTTAATTAAAGGCAGCATCAATTTGCCCTTAGACTAAACCAATCGAGCAGCAAAACGAAAAATCTCTATTAAGCTGATGTTCTCAGAATCATCTCTACCAGTGGAGTATCAAGTGGACCATCAATCGGTTTGAGCACAGAAGCCCGCACCGAAAACCGATGCCCCACCGAATGGCAGAACAATCGAGAGTCACTAAAAATGTCCGCTGGGCACTAAGCTGGCTAAAGCACTCCAATTAGAGCCAGCATCGGGTTTGGTTACTTGGCTTAGCTTAGGCAGCAAACAAAAAAAAAATACCATGCGAACGCTAGTTGAGAGTGCCGGACTAGCATATACCCTGTTCCCCAAATAAATTCGTACTGACAATAATATATATATAAAAAAGAAAACACTTAACACATAGTCTCTAAGATCTGTTTGTTCTGGTTGGGATGCTTTCCTCGAGTTTAGAATGGTTACAGGGTATAGGAGGGCATTATCTGAGGTTGGCTTTGGATTACAATCGGAGGCAAATAAAAATATGACAGGGTCGAATGTTGCACAGGACTCGAATCACACACACAGTTGACAGCTGAGCAGTCATGCATATGCAAGCTTTTGTGTGTGTGTGTGTGTGTGGGTGTGGGTGTGGGTGTGGGTGCGTATATAGGACTGCAAGTGCGACAACCGCGCCGCTGGCTATGACTGCTCATTTACACTTTTGCACACATACATGTAAACTCACACACGAACACATGTCCTGCGACCAGTACACAAAATCCGTCGCATCAGCAGAAACGGACGCCGACAATGACAACGAAAAGGGACAGTACGAAAGGAAAATCTAGTGTATTATATTTATATATGTATGTATGTATGTATGTTTAAATATATATATATATATATATATTTATCTCACCCCATCTCTTATTCTCAGCCATTTTGTGGGGTTAAACAAATACAGTTAGTAGACGCTTGCCAAGTTTTGCTGACGGAAAAATTTGGTAGCGAAACGTACACAGGCAGAAGGGCGTGTCATTAGGGGGCCCTCTTCCTTTTGCCTCTCCCTCCAGGAGGTCAGTCTTATGGTGGATGGGGTGTCTACAAGAAAAGAGAGGAAGAGTGAGAGGAGTAGGTGGAGGAAGGTGTAGGGTGTCGCACGTTTCACCGTTCAATGGTCAGTTGTCATTTACTCGACTTCTCAGAATGTCTCCAAAGCTGCCTTCTCTTCCATTTCACTCTCACTCTCTCTATCTCTCTCTCTCTCGCTCTCTTTCTCTCTCTCTTTATGTATATGTATATATATATATATATCTTTCCTTCTCTCTCTCTCTCTCTGTCGCACTCTTGCTTAGTGTGTGTTTAATTTAGTTTACTTTCGAGCAAAACTACTCCCGCATTCCCAAGTGTGTAATTTTAAATGTCAGCAACAATGAGTACACACACAAAGAAATACACACAAACGTGTGCTTGTGTGGATGTCAGTGTTTTCCAGCTGACCAACTGATTTAGTTAAAGATGTACACAAAAATCAAAGGGAAGCCAAAAGTCCAACTAAAGAAGCAAATTGAAAAAACTAGTTCCGAGCCAAAAAAAAAGTTATATAAGCGGAATGCTGTCTGTAAAATAAATGGTTCATGAGTGGTTCAGAAGGCGTTTACATAATTCAGGCATAGAAAAAACTTCATAGCTATTGAGTTTGACTAAGATATTTTGGCAACAAATTTTGTTTTTCATACATGAACTCATCCTTTGAGCGATAACAACTGTGATAGCCTGTGATATAAAATAGTAATTCGATCCGACCTGACACAAAAAGATGAATATATTCAAAGACTCATCAAGACTGAGGAGTTGGGTTATATAAAAACAGACTCGACTACTTATACCATACAAAAATTAAAAAATACAATGAATGCACAGTAAAAAAGACATTAAAATGTATGTATAATTAAAATGCTATTTAAAACGGGCAGCAAAAAACTGCATAAATATTTCAAAAAGGCTTCATCATCAGTTTCATTTTGTATGCAAGCCTCACCTGCGTTTCTTATGCATTATTTTTATTCTCAATTAGAGAAGTGAAATGTTGTTAATTTGCACAATGTTGCACAATTGGATTTTTATCTTGCCTCACAATCAATAGATAAACATGTTTTTATATAGAAACTAAAATACCTGTACGGATAAGATATATCCATATATAAATATATATTTAGTATAACCCAAAGCACTATCAATTATACCATCGAAAATTTGCTGAAACTTCTTATTTGTGCATCCATCGCTTTATTTCTAAATGCATTTACACAGTTTCACTTTATGTATTGGATATACTGCACCATTTCAGATACATCACCCACCCACCCATTGTCCTCCTTCACAATTTTACTTAAGCTGCATTATGAGGTTTATTGAACAATCAGATTTCATGGCAAATGTTTATTGTATTGTTATTGAAGGCAGTTGGTTTGTTGATACCAAAATGCATATAGTATGCATAAAATTGTGGAACGTTTATTGAAGAGCTGCATCATTGAAC
This sequence comes from Drosophila picticornis, assembly GCA_035043845.1. Lineage (NCBI taxonomy): Eukaryota > Metazoa > Arthropoda > Insecta > Diptera > Drosophilidae > Drosophila > Drosophila picticornis. Next base: position 7,917,348 of record JAWNMR010000492.1, read on the forward strand.
ATGGGATAAGTCAACTGTATTTGGTAATCCAGTTTCGTAATTTTAATGCATTGGATAATCTTTGCAGACAGCCAAAAGAGCAAACTAGGGCACAATTATGACACACACACACACACAGACACTTAGGAAAAAAGATATTAAATGCGTAGAACGTAGTTAGCAAACACAGATCACCCCTTCGCCTTGCAGACCAGCTTACTCATGTGTTCCTCACCGACCTGGGCTTGTAACTGGGACGCATGAGCAAATGTTTAAGTGCACACAGACAAAGGCCAAGTATGAGATGATTATGAGGAGGATTGTGGGAGTGGGGGATGGATACGGATGTGGAGGGATAGATAGGACACGTAACTAATAAAATGGCTAGCACGCGTGTGCCAAGAAGTTCTTTTTGCCAGCCCATCCAATGCGCCCGACAGACTTCGATCTATTGTGCAGACACTTGCACAGCCTCAGAGGCGCAAATATTTGGCCAAGTTAGCAAGTTGAGTTTGTCTGTCCGCCTGTTTTTGTGAGCTCATTAAATTTTGTCAATGTAAATATGTAAGGCAGGCGGGCAGCACATGCAACACGTAGCTGAAGCCAACTGCCAACTTGCAACTGGCAACTTGCAGAGCCCAAGCCAAAAGTTAGAATATGCATATGCACTTCCTGTGCATTTCCTGTTGCGAATCGTCCTCGCCACTGTCCCTGGCTTCTAGACGTCGGCGTCCTTAAGAATTTATTACGTGCAAATGTAAATAGTGGCACGTGCAAGCAACTGCAAGCAACTGCAAGCAACGAAGGACTCTCGGTGCCATGCCGCGTCCTGGCCGCAAGATGAATGAATGCTCCATGCTTGTGTCCTGTTGGCAATAAAAATGTTGTCGTCGCCAAACAAAGGCGAGTAAACAATCTTCCTCCCCGCCTGACCGCCTGTCTGCCTGCCTGCCTGTCTTTCTTTTATTCAGTGTGCCACGCTTTGTCAATAGATAAAGCATATACAAGATACGGATACTTGCCTCGGTTTCTGCACTATACAAACAGCGCAGCTCAATATGCAATATTTAGATTATTTATGCACTGCAGCTGTGGTCAGGTTGGTGGTCTGGTCTCCTTTTCAGCTACGTTGACCGTTGAATGGCTGTAGTTTGACAGCTCAATGCAAATTGTTCACTAAGCACTGAACTATGCTCAACAATGTATTCTTGCATTTCCTAATTTGCATTCATCCAAAGCAGGCACTCAATGAGACAATTGGTGGTTGGCATCTTAATGTCTTTAGCAAGACAATGGCCCGCCCGATAAGCATTAGTCAAATAATTACACACCACAGTGGTCGCTTTGATATCTGAACTTGCGGCAACTAAAATGTGCCAATCAACTAACAAGGCAATCATCATTTGCAGTGCATTGAAAACAAAACTCAAAAAAATGCAAGTCAATTTTTTACACTCCTGCAGAGAGAAAAATGTCTAGCAATTAAACAGTAATTGTACGTTTGCTATTTATTGAAATTAAATCTACTGTTAAGCAATATTAGCATAACTCCATTCTATGTTTAACTATCCCAGCAGGAGCATCAGCGAGCAGTCAAGCGTCCATCATCACAGTGAAGCAACGCTAATGGGAGCTGCAGTGGACCTAGGATGATGGGAATGATGATGATGGTGGCACAGCAGAACGGTGATCAGATCGCCAAAAGCAGCATTCGCAATCGCAGCACACTGAATAGCGAGAACTTAAAATTCCACAATCTCAGTCGGATGTCGACAATACAACAACACCAACAGCAACAGCAACAGCAACGGCCACAGACAGCTAGACAGCTACAATTAGAGACAATTAGCCGGAGGCAACCCAATCAATCCATATTCAGACCGAAGCTGGCGCATTTTCAATTAGCTGCCAATGGAGGCAGACGATTGCAGCTGTTGCTGTTCTTTTTGCTCTGCAATTGCATCGGTAAGTGTAGATTGCTCAGAGTTTTTTTTTTATATATATATATGTGTATTGAAGCGTTGCGATAATAATTTATCAATAATGATGGCCTGTCAAGTTATCGGCAAATATTACCTAATCGATAACTTCATGGAAAACGATGCTATTGAATTGAAGCAATCGATATGCATTAAAAATATATTCACTATATTTTAAGACATTTGAATTGCTTCTGCGCTATGTGCACCATATGCTTTGCTTTGCCCTATCGATAACAATATGCAGCACAATGGTAATCGTTATCGATCAATTGCACTTATTTTGCTTGCTAAACCCACCTTATTTGCAAGAAAAGACAAGTTTAATAAATAAAAAATTCGTTTGCAAGTTTTTTTTTTCTTATAATTTATCAACATCAAATCAATAAACCAATAAATAAACAATATTGCTTATTCATCCATAGTCTGATATGCCCAAAGTAAAATATGAAAGTTCGTTAATTGTGTTCAATCAATGTTTCCTCTTCATGGCAATTAACCATTGAAATGAAGATATTTCCATTTCACACAAAATCTCCTCAGTAGGCGCCTTCGAGCCGGATTTTGTCATTCCGCTGGAGAATGTGACCGTTGCCCAGGGCAGGGACGCGACATTCACGTGTGTGGTCAACAACTTGGGTGGTCATCGGGTGAGTGGTGACGGTGCGTCAGGCCCAGCCAAGGTATGTATCGGTTTTTCAAACGCAGCGTTTCAATTTATTACAATTTACACATCGTTTATCGTTTCATATTTCATTTCGATTCATTTCAGTTCTCTTTTTCTTCTATTTTTGGTTCTCTATTTCACATTCACCAGTTTCACAGTTGAGTGCACCATTGTTAACTATTTTATTTTTGGAATCAGATAATGAACCCACTAATAAGAATAAACTGCACAATATTGAAAATTATTATGTAACCTCTTAAGCGCACTTATTACTATTTATATAAGTAAATCAATATAACTATCGTAATATATTCTATATAATAATAGCACTCTGCATATTTAAAGCACCACAGCAACTACAACAACAGCAACAACAATATTAAGATATTCAATATTCAATAAAAAAAAAACACCAAAAATATGAAAGAAAGCACCAAATCAAAAAAAATAAATCGAATTGGTTCAATGGAATATACCGAAAATATATTCATATATTTATATATATATATATATATATATATATATACATATAGATATTTATATATAAATATGTATAAACATATATATGTAAGTATACATATGCATAGCTTTCTATTGTTTTTATGACCGTATTATTATTAGCGCTCACATTTAATTTATGACACAAAATGAAACAGCAGAAGAAAGAGAAGACAACATTGCAAGAAAGAGAAACAACATTTGGAGAATATTATGCATATTTGATAATGTTTTGCATAAGGTATTCAAGGAATTGCAACAAAAAATGCTTTAAACCGGAAAGTTTTTGTTGTTAAGAACAATAAACAAGTGCAGAACAAAAAATGTATATATTTATATTTATATATATATATTATAAATAAACGAGCTGCACAACAATAAAAATGTAAATCAGAGAGAAATGGAATAAAAATAATATCGAGTAATGCACAGAGCACATAAAAGAGGACCACGACAAAAACTGACCTACAATAAAGTTATAAATATTGAAAACATGCCAACTTTATTCTTTTAAGCCTAAAAGCTTGTTAAATGCTTGTTGATCTAACCAGATTATAACATGTTACTGCAAAAATGTTCAATATAATCGAGTATCACCACTGCTTAGTGGTACTGCTGAACATTAACCAGTAGGAAATACGTTGGAACAACAATTGTATTATGACATCGATGTAGACATCTATTTTTATCGGTAATTCACATATCCATTTGGGATGTATTAATACAAAAAAGGATTAGTGTAGGAGAGGAGAGAAGTAAATGAAATTCGCTCAAGGCTGACTCATTTTATTTTTTTTTATGATAGATCTCCCGACATATACAGAAAGATGATGAAAGATATCAAATTTAGACCCGTGCGCCCTTTTTACGCTATATCAAATCAGACTCCTCGTTTCTTTGCACTCTACGCGGAAGACAGTGAAAATTCCAGCATTTAACATAAATACAAATGTAAATAAACATTTAAAGCGCTCAATTAATGACACAAGACGAATGGGGGAGCGCGAGTACTTTCAAATGAATAATGTGAACAGTTAGTAGTTGGAGGGATTGAATATCATCGCCTTTAAATGTTACTGAAATGGATTTTTCTCGATTTTTGAATTTTATTTCATATAACTTTGTTCCTTTATGGCTGAATACAATGATATGCATGTGCATTGCAAACCTGTCTCTGCATATGTGTGGTACATATGCGGGTGTATGTGTTGGCATTGTGCACTGGACATCAAAGAGTGTTAATCAACGAAATGGTATCATAAATAAAAATACCATTTCCAATAAATCCTGTGATGTTTTTAACAAACAGAAACAGCACAACAATTTAGACATACTGCGCAAGATAATGCTTGAACGAGAAAGAAAGAAATCGAAAGAGATTCATGACTCATTTTCAAATTTATTTAAACAGTAAATAAATAATAATAAAACAATAATAATATTGTCGAAATAATAAATAAACGCATTACATGCATAAAAATAGATATTACAAATAGTTTAAAAACAAGAAAAAGAAAAAAGAATAGGAAATTCTCCAAAATTAAATTTAGATTACTGAAAAGCAACGAAAAACGCGATAGATAAAGCTAGTTATAATATATTATTTTAATTTTCATTTATGGTACTAGGACAAAAAAAAATCAAAATCATATTTAAAGAAGTTTTTGCCTTTGTTGACGAAAGAAAGTTGTTAGGAACATCAATTGAATTTCATTCAAGCCCAAAATGTAATTTTACAAACGCTGTGAAATAAGTGTGGGTAAAGATCTTTCTTAAAGATCTTTCAGATCTTTCGCATCCAATACTTGTTAATTGTATAAATTGACACAAGATCTCCACTTCCAGGAACGAATTATAAACAAAGGTTCGACACGCGCAACAAAAATTAACGAAAAATCTTCCTGTAGATGAATGTAAATTTGAAAATGGGTATTTCTCGCAATGTGCATGTGATTTTGTAGGCGTTCTCGCAATTTGTTTGAAACCAATCACGAGAGCAGCAACAACAACAAACAGGAACAACAACGACGGCAAGAGAACAACAAACAATGAGAGCGGCAAAAGAGTCGCATAATAGTCACATTGTTTTCAGTCGCGTTTCGATTATATTTTATTGTTTCTCTGCTTTATTTAATCTCCATATTCTTTGGGTATTTTCTTTTTTGTGTTTTTGGACATTTTTTTGTTGGTGTTTTATTTTGTGAAATGAGAAACAGAGTAAAATATTTTTGAATGAAAATAAATTCAAGCGCGCCGAGTTAAAACCGAAACAAACTTTGCACCACTTTTTTGTCATATGTGTATGTGTTCATTCATATGTATTTGTGTTCGTTCCCCAGTGTGTGTGTGTGTGTGTGAGTGGGTGTGTGCGCGCGTCTGTATGTGTGTGTTGTACATATGCTTGTAGTCCTTTATGTAGTGCTCTTGTAGTCCTTAATCCCATAGCTCTGAAGCACTGTATTGCTGTAGTCCTGTATTTAGTGCTACTATATCCTGACTTTATGATATTTGCTCGCCGTATTTGCATTTTTCACATACACAAACTCCTACCTCTTTTGAGTATATTTTATTTGTTAGTCACTCTCACAATCGGAATATCGCAATCCTCTGTTTCGTCCGTGTTGCATCCTTCCTCCCTTTTCCACCCGGCATTACTCAATAAATTTGCTTTATTGAGTAAATAAATAAAGTGACAGACAGTCCATAGCAGTGAGCAAACAGACGACGCACATCCTCCTGTCCTTCAACTCCTCCCTCCTTCCTTCTCTTTTGCCTGCTGTCCAGTTTGGTTATGTCCAGAATCGCTATTTATTGGTTTATAGCGTTTTTCGGCTCTACTGTTGACACTGGCCAAACAAGCGAAGCTGTGGCACAGGAGGTGGGCGGTGCCAAGTGGGGCACTTGCCACTGTAGTCGCAGCTGCATTCGCGAATTCACTTTATTTGCATGTTAACTCGAGCATCCCCTTAATGGTCTCAGCTCCATCAGCCGCCATTAACTATCCTTCATTTGAGATTTTTCACTTGATCACACAGCAAACCAGTTGCAAATGAACGCTTTATTTTCTTTTTGCCTCTCATTTCCACTTCAATTTGCAATTGTGTCGCGGCAAATGTATACAATTTAGAAATAACTTATGAAACTGTCTAGGTTTTGCAATAAGTAGGATATTATTACTGACAAATCTAACAATTTCTTATGAGTAATTTTGCAGTGTTTTTTTTTTCAGAAAATCTGTATAAGAAAAACAGAAAGTATCAAAGCACTTATTGCCACAAACATTTGATTGATTCTTATGATGAATTAGGTAATTTAGCAATGATTTGCATTTTTATTTAAAGCTTTTCACAACTGAAGCAAAAAACGATTTTACTCCTCATATGGCTAAAAGTCGTTTCGAAAGATATTTGAATATGTCTACTTCCAATACCTGCCAAGCGAAACAGATTGTTCTTGTTTAGTTTTGTGTTTTGGAGTAAAAAAATCCCCTAATTATAAGAAACAAAACAAAAAAAATAATTAAATACTTAAAAATAATCAAATTCTAATAAGACTTTTAAATTTTGGAATTGGAATTTAACTAGAAGAATCTATTTTGTCAAAAATAAAAAATGCAAGGGATGAAAATAGAAGAATAAATCGAACGGAATCTAATTTTGTTTCCTATAATAACAAAAAAAATGGTTAATTTCAATAGGTTTTCGTTTTTGGTTTTGTTCTGTGTATTATTGCTTTAAGGAATAAGACAGATATTGACAGCGACAGGGACTTTAAAACATTTGGATTCATTCGGTGTTTGTTGGACTGAATCGACTCAAAATAGAACGTTTTCGTTTTATATTTCATGAAGCAAAACAAAATCGATATGTCTGATTCGGTTTGTTCCCAGCATTACTATTAATTTGAGTGAATAAAAACGAATTATCGATATGAATCGATATGTATTATTAACAGCAGTCCAAGTTAAACACCTAGCACCTCTATAAGAGAAAAGGTATAGAAGCGTTTAATTCGCTTTCGACTTCTCTGCATTTGTGTTAAACTTTGTGATATTGGTTGCCACGCAGCAATAGTAGCCAAAATCAGCTTAAGTCTCAGTATCTCTCCCCTTGCCCCACTCTCTCCCTCTCTTTCGATCTTTCAATCTATATCTATCCCTCCAGCCCTCCCTCACTCATTCTCTTTGTTCATTAATTTTTACACTGTAGAAATTGCATGCTAATATGCAGCGCCCGCTAAAGTAGGCAACAAATGCTTATGCCGTTTAATTTACTATATAGTTGTGTGTGAGTGCGTGTGTGTGTGTGTGTGTGTGTGTGAGTGTGTGAGTGTGAGTGAGTGAGCGAGTGTATTAGTTGTATGTTGCATGCTTTGCCGTTTAATTGCCAACTGTTTAACCGCTAGAGTCAGCACCTGCTCCCACCCAAACATATATGTTTTGTTCTTTGATGGATTTACTTAAGTTTCGTTTGCCTATCATTGTGCAAATGCTGTGGTCGACTACACAAGCTAATCGAAAAGCAATAATTGCAAAATACAATGATCATTTGCGAGCGACCAGTGTTTGCACAAATGAAATGTATGCATATATATGCATATGTATATATGTCTATATATATAAATATATATATATATATATATATATATATATGTGTGTGTGTATATATATGTGCAAAACTTATGATTTTCATGTGCGACAAATGTTTGCTAATTGCTAAATGTTTCCTCTTCTTCCTTAAATAACACGCAAACAAACAACAACGTACGAAATGACCAACCACAAAACCCAATTCCACTAATTGCACTTGAAATATCCCAACCCCGATTTCATATCCTTGGCCGAAACGAAAAACTTGCAAAAACTTGCGGCATCAACAACAACAACAACAAAAACAACAACACCAAATACACCAACAACACTAACAACAAAATGAAAATGGCATCAAATTGCGCTGACATCTGACGACGTCGACGACGACACCAAACGATGGCGCCTGAACCTGGACCGAAATTGGGTATTGTGGATTGTGTTGGGGATACTATGCCAAACGCCGCCATTGTCAACGACACTGACACCAAACGACGACGACAACGACTACAACGACGGCGAACTTTTGTATCGTTGACACAACAACTATCCAAACCCGCACCCTACCCCCCTTCCACTTCCCCCACACACCATCCACTGCATCCGTCTCGATTCGAATGGCAACGCCAACTGGCGCAACGACGCCGCAACGAAACTTCCACCTAAATTCTAATACATCCGCAAATCGATTTTGCTGGCTAAACCCCAACTATCGTCCAACAAAAAAAAAACAAAAACAACAAAAAAACTGGTAAAAAACAACTAACCGGAAATTGCTGAATGCGGCGTTGATGACGCTGCCTGTTGACCAATAATTATTACAACTACAACAAACTGAAACTCGCCACGAATTTAACGATTTGTCGGCGTTTGACAATGACGATGATGACAATGGGCCAAATCGAAATAAATGGCACTAACAATATGATATGTTGATGACAATAATGATGGATATCGCAATTCGTTCAAACATCCCCAACCACAACACCAACAACTTTATTCGCACACTCAAAATGCAATTTGCGAAAAAAAAAAAAAAAAAATCAACTGCCACAACGCAATGAAATGCAACGAATGAAATGATGGAATGAATCCACAAATGTGCCTACAATCACAACAAATTCTAAAACCATTACAACAACGTTGACATTTTGTTCATCATCAGGTCGCTTGGATAAAGGCCGATGCAAAAGCCATTCTGGCCATACACGAGCACGTGATAACGAACAATGATCGACTATCGGTTACCCACAACGATTACAATACTTGGACACTCAACATACGCAGCGTTAAAATGGAGGATGCTGGCAAATACATGTGTCAGGTCAACACTGATCCAATGAAAATGCAAGTAAGTATGCCCATTTCCAATAGACACAAAAACCATTATATATTCATATAGATATATATACAAATATATATATATATATGTATATATGAGTTATCAATAATTGTATGGGCAATTTGGAATATTATCTTTTGGGATGTCCGATAACAGTTAAGACGACACATCTACAGAAATACATTTATTTAGGACTCGTGTGTGTTTGTTATCGATAACAATCACACATTTACAAAATGTGCTAACAATAAGAGCCTCTTCTAGTTGGTTGCTCCAATAGCTGATGTCGATTCTAGTCAGCCAGACCAATAAGTCCATTCAAGTTCATTTCCATATTGTTAGAAACGTTACATCGATGCAAATGGCACAACTTCTGGTTGCATTTTGCGCACATTCATTTTGACACCATTCATTTTCAGCTAGTCGCGCTTGGGACGAACAAGTTAGCAATATTACAAAGTTAACAGTGTACATGAATTGTGTTGGCCCACAGCGGCTAATTTAATCCAAACAAGAAATAACTGTTATCGTTGGCATTTCGAAGATTCCATACAAGAACTCATGTTTATCGATATAATGATCTGATCCGACATATGAGCTGCATACAAAAAAACAAAAGCTTCAATTCTGAGGGAATATTTTGCATATAAACAGACAGACAGACAGACGGACTCGGCTACATCGACTGAAGAGTACTTTTGGAAACAAAGCTAATTCACTCTGAAAGCACTTTCCATACATGTATTTAGGGGCATACATTCACTTTTGCAACTCCTAGCTAAAATCAAATTCCAATTCATTGACAGTTATTAATTCTGCCCAGTGATTTCCTTTTGTATTCTCTTTCTTTCTGGGAATTTGTGAAAGAAAATTCCAAACTGATGGAAAATGTACTGTCGGAAAATTAAAAAACAAAATCAGATATACAAAATCAAATGGAATTTCTCTGGGGCTGCTCTATATATATATATGCGTGCGTGTGTGTGTGTGTGTGTGTACAGCTCTTTCATAACCAACTTAAACCACAAGCAGTGGATTTTGTCTGTGTTAATAAGAGTTCAATGCGTGTATTGTGCTTTAATTAGTGTGCCAAACAGCAGAAATGCATACGAATCTTTGGCATTTACTTTGACGTTTCCTCAACTCGAGTTGACAACGCGTAGCATGTGTCTGGAATGAATCCGTTGATATGTGCAAAATGATTGTGTTTGCAATTTAATTTCGCATCGTTTCGTTACGTTACGTTATGTTATGTTAAAAGAGAGTTTCTGCCGTTCACAAAGGCAGCAGCAGCAGCAGGAGCCGTAGCAGCAGCAGGAGCAGCAGCAGCAGCAGGAGCAGCAGGAGCAGCAGCAGCAGTAGGAGCAGCAGGAGCAGCAGGAGCCGCAGCAGCAATGGCAACGGCTTGCAATAAAAATAACCTAACAAAGCGAATTGAGTGAAAAGCAAATATGAGACAAAATAAAAGCAAACAGCCTGTTCGACGCCCTCTGTAGTCTTCTTGGTTGCCTTTTAACCCTTTATGGCATTTTCCTTATTTAATTTTTTTTTCTTCTTTTTTTTTTTGGTTTTTAATACATTTTCTCTTCGTTTGGCCATGCCGTATAAATTTCGCGCTCTGCTCGTTTGAGGTTTTTGTGACGTTTACTTTATGTTATGACGCAACTGTCAACTGCAGCAGCAATGACGACAACGACAGCAACAACAACAACAGCAGCACCAGAAGCAGCATCAACGATATACAACTCACAGCGGCGACATCAGTTCCATATTAATTCACCATTGAAAGTCAAATTCACTTAACATCACGCAGCTTGTTATATTACATTTACTGCTGTCGCTGTTCAAAAATAACGTTTAATATAAAAGTTGTAATTAAACAACCGAAGCTTAACAGAAATGAGTTGCTTGCGCCTCTATTGTGTAAGCACCAAGGCAATGACACTAAACTTTATGAATGACTAATTATTTTAATCGATAATTATCGAAACTTAAGCCAAGTCTCAACTCTTAAAAAAATTAGAAAACAAATTTATTAAAAGTCGATTTCGGGCAGCATTTGTACAGAGACAAATTAAAAATGCTTTCAAATCGAATATGCAATTGTAATCATTACAGACTGCCGTACTGGAAGTGGTCATTCCGCCGGATATAGTCAACGAAGAGACTTCCGGTGACATGATGGTGCCTGAGGGCGGATCCGCTAAGCTCGTCTGCCGCGCCCGCGGCCATCCCAAGCCGAGGATCACTTGGCGTCGCGAGGATGGTCGCGATATTATCGCACGCAATGGTGCTCATCAGAAAACCAAAGGTATGTCCGACAATCTGGCAGCTAGCTGCGTCCCAGCTAGCGAGCTGAGTGACTGACCGCATGTCAAACTTTAAATTATTTCTTCCATGTGCCCCGCCATTTAGCCATTTCAGTGGAGGGCGAAATGTTGACGCTGTCGAAAGTCACGCGATCGGAAATGGGCGCCTACATGTGCATCGCCTCCAATGGAGTGCCGCCGACCGTGAGCAAACGCATGAAGCTACAGGTGCACTGTGAGTATGCCAAGGACCTAATCCCACTTATAGACATCCTTTGCCAAGGAGTGTCTCAGTTTTGTCACGACATATGTTACACATTCAACCCAAAACAATATACAAATCATCTGAATTTGTCTTCTTTGCCATAAATATTATATATAACCAAAGCCTGTCTGCTTGTCATTCAGTTTGGGTTAGTTTATCCTACGCTTGAGTACAGTATGTACTTCTAGAAGGGCATTTAAACTTCGGCGCACTCGTCGCTTGTTTGGATGCACATTGATAAATGTGCTCGAGCTGGAACGTTGCTAACGAATGCTTTGATTTATACCCCCAATGCTTGCTGCTATAATAATAATATTAATAATAGCTAACATACACAGTCGGATGTGCGTGCGTGCTGCTGTACGAGACTACACCCTACGGAGCACAACACCTGCCATCCAACACCCGAAACCCGTGGCCCAGCGGCACCCCACGGAACCGCAGTATAACGCAATAACTCGAACTGCAAGTGTTTCCGTTCCGATTTCCGGTGCCTTCATTTGGCGTGGTGGACGCAAACTTTCCAAATGCATTAGGACACTTGCTACTGGAACGTAGGGTGTCAATGAGTGTTGACGGGGGTGGGTGGTGAAGGGGTTGTATTCGTACGTAGGGTGTGCTGCCTAGAGGGTTTTGGCGAACGTCACGTCTTCGTAGTAAAAGTTGAGCAGCTCTTCCTTACCTGCCGTGTGTATCATGTGACGTGGAAATCGCAAAGGGCAGTTGCCTGCCACCGCATCGTACCACTCAGCGCCGATCACCCTAACACCATTCCACAAACACCTCGCCGCGGAAGGAATGCGTGCCAGTGGCTGCTGCAGCGCATTAAACTTAATGAAATTTTTGCAAAGAAAAAGGGGAACAAAAAGCAAGTTAAAAAACAACAATGAAGAACAACAAATATGAATGATCAAATTGAAATGTGCCCGACTTTGTGATACCCTGCTCAGATCTGCTGCTAATAAACTGTAACCCAAATAATAATAGAAAAGCCATATTAATCAATATCACAATGTGAATAGGGTTTAAACCAGTTGATGCTTCAGTCCGCTAAACACATTTGCCTAACTGAGCCAGAGCCTTTTACATGGTATAACAACAGCGTGGTGAAAAAATTGTGGTTGTATTCTTGTGAGGGAGGCGAGGGGTTGTGAATGAGAGAAGCTGTGTCGTAGGCAAAAGATCCTATCTACAAATTATATTGACACGGCCAAAATGTTCACACCTCAATGAGCTGCTGCACGTGTGCGTGTATGTGTGGGGGTGTGGCCTGTGTATGTGTGTGTGTGACACAGTCTGTGCCCTACTCAAATACACCAACACCCCTTCGTCACGACCGCAGTGCTTAAACGTCTGTCACCGCCGCAAAAATTAATTTCAATTTTTTTTTTTTTTTTGCTTATCTGCTCCACTTTTTTAGCTTTGCTTTCGCATTTCATTTCATTTCTTTTCTCATTTCATTTTCGTCTCTACGTCTCTCTATCTGTCTGTCTTTATATCAGTCATTTGCTGTACGCTTCAATCTCTGCTTCTACTTCTCTCACGCCCGCCCTTCTGTCTGTCCTTCTGTTTACCCTCACTTGCCCCTTTATTGCTTTTGCCTTTGCGACTGCGTCTCAATTTCAATTTAAAAACTCATATGGGCGTTTGCAGTTTTCCACTTTCCACTTACTACCCCTCCCCACCCACCCCCATATATACACACACACACACACACACACACTGCTTTCCCTACCAAAAGTATCTGCTGCTGGGGCTGATGCTGTCTCTTCTGATTTCTTCTGCTATGCCGGTCTTTGACGTTACGTTTCCACCTCTGCTTTTCGTCTTGTTGTCTTAAACTGACAACAAGAATAAAAAAAAAAAATAAACACCACCCCCTTCCTCCAACCCCCTTAAGAGACACTCAACCCCAACATTGAGTTCACATTCACGGCTTTTGCCGCTTGATTTTTTAAGTTGCTTCAGCGCTTTGCTTGATTGATTTTAATCAGAAAATTAAGTGGATCCCCGGCTTTAAAAATCAACCCGCCGCAAGCACAAAGAGAAAATGTTTGTCTCGTTGTTGTTGTTGTGCGGTATTTTGGTGGCTCTAAGAGCACATCTTTATGTGTAATACCTATGATTACATTTGGACTTAGTCACAATCAGGCCTAGGTTTATACTACGGTGTTTTTCTAACCACAAACTACTTAAAGCTTGTTTGTTACAACTTTGCTTCTTTACCGGGTCTTCTTCCTCTGTTATTCAATTCAAATCCAAATGACAAAATTCCTCTTATACTTTTTAAAAGTTAAAAAAGGCTCCAAGTGCAAGACTTGGTGTCTGTTGAAATAAACGTGAATAAATCTTTAGCTAGGAATTACTTATTATTTCTTATCTATTGAATATCCGTTAGATGTACATGTTCGTAGCTAACAGCTTGAAGCTTTCTTAAGTAATATCCAAAGTGTTTATTTTTTTTTTTTTAGTGTCGGAACTTTTGCAGTTGCTCACATGATGAGTTAGATCAAATAAACACATCGAATAAACAGTGCTGTATTTAGGGTAAACAAAGGAAAAGCGAAAAAGAGCAAGGGTGAGCGAGTAAGAGGAATGATAATGACGTTGATGACTTGTTTTGATCACTGCATTGTATAGCAGGCAAGTTGCAGCTAGGCACACAACTGACGCGTCGTCTACGACATTGGTATGACAGAGGCATATAAAAGGCCCGAGAATGTGAATGATGAGCATTGCAATTTCCAGCTGAGAGATCGATAGATAGATACAATGCGCATCATCACGATTGTTACACTTCTTGCTCTAGTGGCTGTCGCCGCCGCTCAGGGTGGTGGAGGCCGCCGTGGTCCTGGAGGTGGTGGTGGCGGTCCTGGTGGTCCTGGAGGCCCTGGTGGTCCTGGAGGCCCTGTTGGTCCTGGAGGCCCTGGTGGTCCTGGAGGCCCTGGTGGTCGTGGTCCTGGTGGACCTGGTGGACCACCCGGCCGTGGTCCAGGCGGTCCACCCGGTCGTGGTCCAGGCGGTCCACCCGGCCGTGGTCCAGGCGGTCCACCCGGCCATGGTCCAGGCGGTCCACCCGGCGGCGGTCCGTGCGAATGTCCAAATCAAAGTTCCACCAGCACCAGCACCAGCACCACTCCAAGCACCAGCACCAGCACTAGCACCACTCCAAGCACCAGCACCAGCACCACTCCAAGCAGCAGCAGCTCCACTGGAAGCCCCACCGAAAGCTCTACGGAAAGCTCCACGGAAAGCTCATCTGAAAGCTCTTCTGAAGGCGCAAACACTGAGAGCAGCGGCTAGGCTGCCTCTATTTTTTCAATAAACCCCAAATTTGTTTATTATATAACAGAATATTAATCCATCTATTTATCTGGGCCACATCACTCTGTTTTTCATTCAATTAACCAAATATTGACTGCAGACAAAGCTGGCTGAATCAATTTACTAAACTAGAACCGAATCGATATACTTTATTCTATTAATATTCGCCCCTCGAATCAAGCTAGCGCTTAGCTAATTTGTGCGTCATATCCAATAATCACTTTATTCAATAGCTGATCCGATGAGTCGATCATATTTTAAAGAAGTTAAGTTAAAATTCGATGGAGAAGAGCACCCAGAATTGTCACATAATCCATCAAGTGCACTTCAATTGTGGTCATGTCAAGTCTGGAGTAACTATAATAGCAGATTTATGGAACTGTCAGTTATTATTGGGATAGATTTATTTAAAGCTCGACAAATGGACATCAGCTATTTGAGCACATAATAAAATCCTCAAAACGATTATTGCAAAATGTTATGCATACGCGTTTTAACCGAACAACAGTTGCAAAACTCTATTAGAACAAATTGAATTTTCAATAAGTGGGAGGCAATGCAACAAGAACAACATCGACAGAAATAAAAACAAAAATAACAACAACGACAACGAGGCAACAAACAACATAAGCGAAAAGCAAGAAGAATGGTTGGCAGGCAAGGATTACAGCACAAGTCGACGCTAACAACACATGACATATGCTACATTATTTGAAAACACACTCGCTCACACACAATAGATACACACACAATAAACACACACACACACACACACAGAACAGGCAGCCACACACATATATACGAAAGTGTTGCATGCACAATTCCAATAAATTGACCAATAATGAACGGTTGAACGCAACCAATGCGGGGTGTAAAGGGTGTGCAACATTTCGGGGCATGCGATGGCGGACAGCTAGCCAAAGTTGAAAAGCCAAAAACAATGATGGTCGCTGACCAAATCACTGGCACCCACACCAGGGCACCAAGACATTGCCAAAGACAACATCCAAACTCCAAAACAAACGAAATACAACGAAAAACACGCAAGGCAAAAGCTTGGCAAAACACGACACATGCAACGAACTCAAAGCAGCTGCTAAACTGTTCCAGAAATACCCTAACAAAGTAATGAAAACCAGTTCAATGCTTTGACATGCATTTGTTAGCTTTCATTAGCTTTCATTGTGTAGCTGAAATATGTGCATAAAAGGAAGCTTTAACCAAATTAACATTTTTAATTCATGTATACGAATACAAATTCGTTTATCCACAGAATATTCCAATCTTAGTTTGATATTTAACCGATTTCAGTTGAACTAAGAGTTATCAATACATAATTGGTGTAAAATAGTTGAATAAATTTTGATTAGGTTTGATTTGAACTTCAAAACTTACAGAATTTGAATTTGCAAGTGCAACAATCTAAATACTAAATACTATATATACTGGACTCCCTTGCTGCATACTACAGTATTTGATGTAAGCGCTTAATTTTCATCGTTCGTTTGGTTTGTTTAATGTACTCAAATGGAAACTTGTTTTTATCAGGTTTGATGTAACATATCATAGATACTTTGGCAGCATATTAGGTGAACTCACATAGCTGATATACTCGCTTAACCTTAGTGCAAATTGTAGAAGGCATAGAGCAAAAAGATATGTTTGAGTTGGGTTAGGTTCGGTTGGGTTTCAGCACGAGTTGGGGTTCTCGTTTGTTTGGTGCTGGTTTGCTTGGCCGCTACTAACAGCAATATAATTCATTTTCAATTAAAATCGTATCAGTTGAACAACGCTGGTGTCATTAACAAATAACGCCATTTCATGAAATCACAGCATCACAAAAGCTGTTGCAACACTCACAGCTTAATTGCCAGCCAGCGGGGCAAGGGGCAAGGTCAGTTAGCTAGCGGAGTTTGTTGCCAGCTTGATGATAATGTTGACCAACTTGCTTAACCACTCTAATTCGCTTTCCTTCTTTCCTTTTCCCTCTCTTTTTGTTCTTTCTCACTCTTTGTTCACACAGTTCATCCGCTGGTGCAAGTGCCAAATCAATTGGTTGGAGCCCCGGTTCTAACGGATGTCACATTAATTTGCAACGTTGAGGCATCGCCAAAAGCCATCAATTACTGGCAGCGCGAGAATGGTAAGTTCACTTCCCCATTCCCCCTAAAACCAAGGGGTTTGCTTTTTTGGTTTATTGGCGTTTTTCTTTATTTTCAGTCGGAATGCCCGGTACGTAGGGCATTCCTTTAGTTAGCATATCCTATGAACAAACATTCCTATAAGGTATACAGTGTCTAGGCTCTAGAAATCCACATATTGATCAATCTAACTAAATTTAAGTCTTAAAAACACCATTCCCCAATTGAAGAACGTTCCTCACTTTAGATAATATGCCAAGAATTAAGTGCAGGGTATTTGCAATCGTGACATTCTTACGCGAAGCTACTACTACTAATGTACCTTGTGCATTTGCGATTTTGAGCGTTCGAACCAAATGAAAAAGGGTGAAAGATCCGAAGCCCTTTCAATGCCGCAATTTGTCTTTATTTGGTTTGCGTTCGATGCTCAAATATTTTCTGGCTGGTTGTTGTTGTCCGGGCGATTTCTTGAGCTGCAGCTGAAGTTGAAGCATTTCTCATTTTTCCTGTTTTCTTGTTGTCGGTGCTTGTAAAGTGCATTTGACGTATATTGCAAACGTGACGGCCCGATAGAAGAGCTGCCGCAGGCATCAAAAATGTCATCATCGGAATGGGCACTTTGAGCGCTTCGACTTTGGCTTGGTCATTGACAGGCGCTGGGTTTGGGTTTGGGTTTTTGTTTGGGTTTGGCCAGTTTGGCGGCATCATCGCATTTAGTGTCATTTAGCCACATACTCATTTGGATTTCGATTTGGGTTTCGCTGGCACAGGTGAAATGATTATTGCAGGTGAACGATATGCCCTCACCGAGAAGGAGCACAA
Organism: Drosophila picticornis; assembly: GCA_035043845.1. Lineage (NCBI taxonomy): Eukaryota > Metazoa > Arthropoda > Insecta > Diptera > Drosophilidae > Drosophila > Drosophila picticornis. The sequence continues at coordinate 7,935,262 of JAWNMR010000492.1, forward strand.
CATGTACTCCATCGAGATGATTCTGCACATTCGGCGACTACAATCGTCTGACTTTGGTGGCTACAAGTGCATCTCAAAGAACAGCATTGGAGATACCGAAGGCACCATACGGTTATACGGTAAGTTGACACACCATTTAACTTTTTCTTTGATTCTAGTTCAATTTACGGGATGTTGTAAATAGTTGTTGCTTTTGCTAAAGAGTTTGCGTAGACATTTTTACTTTGGACAATGAATGGCAGAAAGTAAAGATTGAAAATAGCTTCAGAAGGAGTTCATAACTTTCCACTTTCGCACTTAGATAGCAACTAAAAAGCACTCGCTCATTTCAACTGTTCTTTGTCCTTTATTGCGTTTAGAAATGGAGCGACCTGGCAAAAAAAATCAACGCGAAGAGGATATCAATGAAGTGACGGTAAGTGAAAAACAAAAATCAAAAGTAGACAATCGGACAAAGAGAGATGAATGCGTAATAATAAACATTTTTGTACGAAAACACACACATTCAAATGTCTTGAAACCTGCAGAAGAACGAGGTGGTGGTTAAAGACAATCGATCCGAAGATGGGTCACGCAACCAGAATGGTCGCCTGTATAAAGACCGTAGCCAGGCGGCGGACGTGGTCAGTGGGGCACTGAGCAGGAATGGGCCAGGGACAATGCCACTCATAGGAATTTTAACAGCATTCGTCTTACTAACAACTAAACTGTGCTGCAATACAAAAGGTGACAGTCAATCCACTTGCGCCATACACGACGCTGAGTGTACAGTTGGCAGATCAAAGGCTAGGATAACAAGGGCTGATGAACCGTTGGCAACAGTCCAACAGCAACCGCTACAAAGGGCCCTTCGAATTTTAGCTTCATTAAATTGTAATTATAAAAATGCATTACCAACAACAATAAGAGCCGACAACAACACACACATAAGGCCAAAAACAACAGCCAAAAATATGTCACAAATACAAGGAGCTTAAGGCAACAAAACAACGTCAACTACAATTGAGTTTTTTCTTTTTTTTTTGAGTCTTAGTATTGCATTGGACATTATTCAATAAGAAGGAATGCATGTACGCATAAATAGTTAAGATTAAATGGAAATCGATAAAAAAAAAACGCGTTTGAATGTTACCTCGTTAGTCAAAGAAAACAACAAAATAATAATTGCAGAAACGAAATGAAATAAATCCATAAATGTCAATGTTTAAATGTTGTTCGGATTTTTTGTGAAAGGCTTTGGCTACTTAAAGTATGCTAAGTAAAAACAAAGCTTCGGTGCGCCGAAGATGAAATCCCCTTGCAGACACATGGTAAACGCACTCAGTCCGATTTCAGCAGACAAAACTTTAAAACTACGCTTTCAATTGATTGGGAGCTTCTTGATAACGTAAATAATTCCCTGAGCTTGTCATCAAGATAGTTTCAAGGAACTGTTATGGTAGCTCCACTAAAAAGGAGTCCGATCTTGCTTTTGGCATAGATCAAGATACCTTAAGAAAATCATCTCTTAAACGTTTGTGCCTGCAAGGGTATACAAATAAACCAAACCCAATCATTTGCATAACGTAAGGAATCGTACACAACTTGGTAGAAACCCAATTCGCTTGTCCCTATATCATCCCACAATACTACATAGTTGTCTATACACTTAAGCCAATATATTTTTTTTGTTTTTGTTCTTTTTTTTGTGTTTTTAGTTTCGTCAAGTCTTATACTTAATGTATTGGTAGGTTAGGGGGTTCTGTACATACAACTAGATATACTATAATACATATGGTATATGTGCAGCTCAAATCATATTTATGATTAACGTTATTACAACATAATACTACGGTATTGTAAATATTCGCACCTGTAGTGTTCTTCACACTTTGTTATCGCATTGCTCCATTTGTTCAAAATTGAAGTATTAGGAATTGATTTCTTTTACTTATGCTGGAGTTTGATTTATTTCGTTATTGGTTAATTTATTAGGTACATAAATAGATCTCTATAGATGTAAGACAAGAAGCGGAGCTGAACACATTTTGCATGATGTTTTTGAGTCCGATGGAAAGCAAAAAGCGAACGAACTGGTTCAAAACGCATCAACAGTTGCAATGAGTCTGTGAACTGGTTCACAGTGAGCAACACGAACTAGTTTATTGATCGTAAGATCAAAGCATAATTAAGTTTGCATAGCAAACCAAAATTAAGAAATATCTATTTTAAGTTTTTTTTTAACACTTGATTGCTTTTCCGAGTAAGAGTTGAGACAGAGCGACTGCGTGTAGTTCTGCTGGAACTAGCTCAAAACAACTATATAATGTTTCCGGCTTAATGCGAGCTACTTCTCTCGTTCCTGCACGCAATCTAAAACAATAAGTAGAATCGGAACTAGTTCATATGAACAAAATGCTGCACATTCTAGAATGAGCCCTAACGAAAAATACCGCAAAGTAAAACTAGTTCACTTTGGCTAGCAGTTAAATAAAATACACACGTACGACAAACTGGAACAATAAACAAAAATATGGATTGACTAGCAAACTCAAAATGAACTAGTATGATGAACTTAAAAGCCAAAAACACATGTAACAATTTTTTCATGGATTTAGTTCAAATGAACAAAGAACATCCAGCGCTAAGCAGAACACGCTCAAATAACGAGCAAAAAATGAGTGAATTCCATTTTAATCCCAGCTTTTCCTTTCTTTCTGATTTTGGTTGGCAGGCCCTGCCAAAACATCGCTCTCTCCCTAGGCTAGAAGTACTTAAAGTGCTTGCATCCCCATATGCCATGCATGTATACACATCTATACATATGTGTGCATGTGTAAGTGTGCTCACAAATTACGTATGTGTGTGCAAGATCAGCTTCATTCCGTGTTCGATATTGTATGAATTCCAATTAAACAGAATAAATATATTAATGTGCCAAAATGCAATTGAAAAATATTTAAAATGGAAACCAAAGAAAGAATTATATATGTGTGTTCGAATATTCAATAAACTTAAAAATAAAAAAACCAAAAAAAACAAAAACAAAAATCAAATAGTAAATACATATAAACGAGGACATATTTGTCTCTATAATCCTTATAGACCAGCATATATGAAAAACAGAGAAACGAAATGCACAGAAAGAAAAACGACCCAATAAAAAATAACTCATACACAATTTTGTGACAAGATTCGACAACGTTTTAGTATTCTAGGCTGGGAAAGTGCGAAACCTTGCTCCCTCCTTTGCTACAAACATATATTTAAAGTTTATATCTACATATATGTGTAATACTACCGACTAACCCAGACGTACTCTGACTTAATATACGTACCAAAAATGTATTAGTGAAATGCGAGGAGAAGAAAATTTGAACAGAAGCAGAGAGGCAGGGAGAGAGATAAAGAAATACATTTGGAAATATTCAATAAACTTAAAATACTATAATATATACTATATATATAGTGAATAAGATATGTATTTTTTTTTTTTTGAGATGGATGATATGATATATCGCATAGCAAATCAAAGTTACGACTATAAGAAAAATATTCATAAATACATAAGCTACGATTACTTTTAGCGAAAATTCGAAAATAGAAAAAGCAAACAACTAAACGCAGCTATGATTTAAGCTAAGTTAAAGTTAACTAAGTTATCCATGTGAAAACCCCATTAAGAAAACGTAATACATCCAATGTCTACGCTAAGCAAATACCCCTTAAATAATAAAAGCCCAAAAATAAAAAGAAAAAAAAAACGTTCATGAGTGAAAATACTCAAAAAGTATGCAGAACTATTCACAAACAAATCTACAAAAACATAGACAACACTCAATAAAGAAAACATCACCAATTTTTGTCTATGTTCATGTATATAAAAAAAAATGTTTGTATTTGTATTGTAAATTCTGATCAAAACAAAACCCCATAAAGAAAAAGCCAAAATGCAAAATGGCAAGAGAACAAAAATCCAAAAAAAAAAATATGTATATGTAATAAACAACTGAAAATTGAAATCCATGCAAAATAAAGTAAAAAACCTTTGAAAATCAATGCGTTTTTTTTCTTCTTTAATTCCGACGATTAAAACCAGGGTAATCAATAGCTTCAAATCGGAGGTTTGTAACTCATTGACAAACAAACAAAAAATGCTTTAACCTGCAGGCTCTGGCAGCATTTGTATTTAAAGACGAAATACAAATTCGAAAACTAATTTAAGTACTTCTCTTTCTCTCTGTCTCACTGGCAACACTCAACTCTGAACCGGAATCAACTTAAATACGAAAATGACTTGGCAAGCACTTGAATTTCGACGCATACGCTGTGCAATTTAATAAGGTTACATTTTGCAATCCCGCTGCTACATCCACTTCCTCCCCCGCCACGCTTTCTAACAAAGACAGACCAAGAGTGGCATTGCGATGACAGCGTGGCAGCCCTTGCATTCGTGGTCTGGGCTTGAGTTTGGCTGGAGACGACATCAAATCATTAGCAGTGCATAAAGCGTGAAACCAGACACATGACACACTTACACACAAACCCACACTTACACACAGATACACCTGGAGATGAATTGAAACTATTAGCCAAACGAGAGACATATTAAGTCTGATGCCAGCTGCACCTACATCGAGTCCTCATCCTCTCTATCTCTTCTCTACCTCTATTTCTCTCTCTCTTTCTTTTTTACTCTCTATCTCTCTCACTCCCGATCTTTTCTCTCCTTGTTGGCAGGTCAATTTTGGTTGTGGTGCTAATGTCATTGCTGGTTCCGGCTCTGGTTCGAGTTCTGGTTGGCATAATCTGCACATTGTTAAATTTGTATAGTCGCAATCTTTGTCAGCTAAAAAATACCTCTTGGCAACTCCGACTCCACTCTCCTAAAAACAATTGCGAATGCTGAAGATGCAAATGTTCAGATATTTTTTCCATTTGCATTGCCAGTACCCAAAACAAAAAAGCGAATCGGAACGGGAAACAGCTACGGCTCAGGCTCAGGCTATAGCTCAGGCACGGGCTCTTGCTCTGGCAATATTGTCACACAAATTATTCATTTCGGGCTCGTTTCTTTACACTTGTCTTTTTCTACCCTGTAAATGAGCTGCTCTTTAAAGTTTAGCTTCTTATTTCAAATTTCTAATCAATGAAGCAAACTTATTTAAGAAAAATGTGGCAATCATGAAGATAAAGTTATATTTCCCAATATAAAATTTGCATCTATTAATTTCCGCATCTTTAAGATTTACAATTTTAGTATTTGGATGCTATAATAAAAACACAGAAGATAAGTTTTTCTATTCATAACCGCTCAAAATATAATTTATTATCTCAAAGAGTACAATTAATAACTAAGAATGCCAGTTTGTTGAGTAAGTTTCGAGGGAATCTACTAGTCGAACCACATCTCTGCTCAATCTTCATGTTTGTGTGCTTGTGCAGCACACAATATAAATAACTCTGCCAGACTTGTACATATTTTGTAACTACAACTTAAAATAAATACAAACATACTCTCCTCACACCGATACACATCGCTTGTAGATGGACAGATGAACATTGTTGTTGTTGGATAAGATCATTTGACCAACATAACATACCGTAAAATATTTGAATAAAGTATTTATTTTTTGTATTTATTATTATTTTTGTACATTTTATTTAGTTAGATTTGTGGATTTGTGTGTGGCGCACACAATTTACATTTTATTGTGCGTGTGTGTGTCTGTGTGTGTGCGTGTGTGCATTTATACATTTTCGAAACAAATCGAGCTCAAATGGCAAAGGACATTGTCCTGGCATTGGCGTCCCGGTCAACGGTGCGTCGACAACATTTGTGGCTTCTGTTTTTCAATAATCGAGGCACGTGTGTGTGTTGTGTTTGTGTGTTTGCGGTTTTTCACTAGTCTGAATATTAGCAAACCCCACTAACATAAAAGTCGACCTAAGAATAGAAAGGACAATTTTGCTTAGTTTATTTTGGAAATCATTTTAAATATACTAAAAGAAATTCGTAAAATTTGAAAGGCATTATTTATATTTTTCGGCAATGAATTTCTTAATTGTTCTACAAAGTTAAAATGAAGAGCTATATTTTTATGGATGCAGAAAATAGTAATTCAATTTGCTCCTTCAACTGATACGTAAGGGGTCAACTGCATATTAAAAACAAAAAGCACCAATGAAATTAGACATATTTTTTTTCATTTTAGAATTTTGGTTTACAGAGAGACTCATCCTTTTGAGAAAATGACTATCTGAATAATAAGGCGAGCTGACTTGGCTCCAACAGTATAACGATTTTCTAAAATTCAGGGTAATTTTTTTCTGAGTGTACCAACAGTTTTTCAACTGTTTTGAGCAGAGTTTAGGTAATACGAATCACAATTTATTTTTTTCATTTTCATTTTCATTACGACTCGCAATCGACTTTCTCACATCAAATATGAATATCAAACGCTTGTTGTATTTGACAAATTTAATATTTCGATTGCCTTTCGAGCGGTAAATCAAATATCTCGTTACTTGAATGCAAGTTTGTAACAAATGAAAACAAATTAAAATTTAAAAATTGTTTGAATTATGGTCACTCAAAGCTATATATTATTAATGATGTATTGTGCCCACATTTTTCGGCAAAAGTTGTTGTATCTCGTTTACCAGAAGAATTTACATTTATTTCGGACTTGATAAGGGCAATTTATTAATACCAAAATATATTTTTATAGAAGAAACTCTGATAACGCTAACTTCATATCTCTGTTATATAGAACGAAGAGCTATGTGCCTGATTCTTTAAAAACTATCAACACCATTTAATTCAATTTATTTACTTTTTTCTTTTTTTGTTGTTTTGTTTGTAATCTGTTGGCCGTTTGGTTGTACGTAAACGCAACCAAATCCGTATTTAAATAGTTGGCCATAAGCCTATAAAGTGTTGTCAATATTAACACAGCTGCAATTGTGTGTTATTGTACACACATACCCACACACACTCACACACACACACTCACACACACACGAGCACGTATGAAATATAGCGACAGATGTTAGCGATCTGCTGCTGTCAACCAGTTGGCCAACTGCAGCGCACTGTAACCCATAACCTATATCCATATTCGTATTTGTATTTGTGTTTGTATTTGTATTTATATTTGTATTTGTTTTGCTATTTTTGCGCAGAACATACCAAAAGTAGACTCAAAAAAAAGAGGAGCTGCTTGTATTCTATGAAAATACTGACCGACTTTTAAATATCCCAATATCTCACATTCTCCATCTCTCTTTCTCTTTCACTCATCTGTGCAGCTTGCTTCTTTTTGGTTATATGTAAGTATAACTTGGATCCTAAGACCTACAAAATATAGTCAAAAAATGTTGAACGGACTGCAAATTTATTTAAAGGGTAACTGGTGAACAGGTATTTGTGACTACTGACTTGTTAAATGTTTTATTTCTTTGTGCACTATTTTCATACCCTTGTAGAGAGTATTATTGGTTTTTCATGAGGTTTGTAGCGCATTGAAGAGCACATATCTGGGCCCATAAGGCATATATATAGTTTTCATCAACAAAACTAGTCGGGGCGACATAACGGTGTCTGCCTCTCTGCTTTGTGTTTCTATGCAAACTTGTCACTCAGTTATTAAACTACACTGTAAAAACTTGACATATATCCAACTTTCAGCTGCAGACAGTATATATCTTTATGTAGATATATATATCTATCACTATATCATTTAACTCCCACAATTTCTTGATTTAACTAGATATCCTAACTAAACTTAACAATTATGTGTGCTCCAAACATTAAAAAAAATCATTAGGATTGGACTACTGTATGATATAGCTTTCATAGGAACAATCGGTCCATTACATTTGTGCAAAAAATGTAGCTGGTGCCCATTCGACTCTTTTCTGTAAGGGTTTTTAGTCTTCGGTGTATCCGAGATAGGCCTTCATACTTGTTTTACTTTTCTTTCTGATACAGCTTGGCGCAAATATTTGAGAATTTTAATCGTTTTGTTGTTGTCGCAGTCGCCGTCGCAGTCCAGTCGCAGTGGCAGTGGCAGTGGCTGCAGCGCAAGTTGTGCAGCTGAGGGAGTGGCAACTACAAAAATGAGAACTACAGCAATTACAACAAAAAAAAGTAGTCAAATGTTTGCTGAGGGGGGAAGCGCGGTGAGATAGGGAGAAGATATTTGAACAATTCCCAAATGCGATAGTAAAGTGTTTTAAGCGGTTTTTGTTTGAATGCAAATGCGGCGCAGGAAGACGCACAAATACAGAGAGAGAGCGAGAGAGACAGAGAGAGTGTGGGAAAAAAGAGAGAGAGACAGAAAGCGAGAGAGGGAAGAGAAGGGTGAAAAGCAGCAGCAAGCGAAGCAAAACGATTGCATACTTTTAGGCTCGACTCTTTGGCTGTTTGTTTGGTTTGCCCAGCACTGAGTTGTTTGCACACACACACACAAACACACATATGCAAACACACACACACACACACATACACGCACACACTAGCTGTAAGCTGCGAGTTGTATTTATTTACTGTTCGCATGTTTTATTGTTAACATTTAAAATATTTGCGACTGCATACAAATTTGTTGCAACACTCATACCAAGCACCAAACTTATCGCATCTCCCTCCTACCCCTACCCCCACACCATTGACCCGCATTTTTCGAAAAAAAATGTTCATGCAGCTCTTCGGTTTTGTTTGTTTTTCCGTTATTTTTTCATTTTTTCCCTCATATGTGTTTATTTAGTTGCCATTTGAATTCAGTTTTAAAGCAATTTTAGTTTGTTTGCCCAGCGGCTGAAGTATTTTTTTGTCTAAAAGCTGTTTGGCCAACAGTTTTCAAATTGATATTCGCAATCCAAGTACTGCCCAGGTGCCAGCTCTTATTTAATTAAATAATCTTCGTCGAAGTCGCAGTCGAAGTCGAAGAAGCCAATCATGCAATGATAAACTATTTTATATTCAAGAAAGGAAAATCGGAATTCGTTGGCCAATTGGCAAATTGCAAACGAAAACTATGAAATTACTATGTAGGCAATGTAGAAATATTGTGAAATGTGCTGCATACATTTGTTTAAAGAATTCTCTTGCTTATCATTTATTTATATATGGCCTTCATGAATTTATATCTCTTAAAATAAACACATAACTGTAACATAGAATTGTGGGTTCAATTTTAAGCAATTATTGCCCAGAAGTGAATGAAGAGCCACCCGCTTATGGGCGATTCTAGAAATGTATACGAATTCAAAATGAAACCGGCAATCTAAAATGTGGCCCAGGTGGAGGCCAAAACGAATGGCATTGGGTAACGGCTTGAATGCGCGAGGGAGAGCAGCGAATAGATAGAGATGGAAAATAAAAAGAGCGACGGGGTTGCAAAGGAAAAAAGCAACAAAAAATAAAACAACATTTTTCAAGCAGCTCCCACATTAATGTGGAGCACATTAGTGCACGTAAGTGTATTAAGGATAATGGATGCACTCATAGATATTTTGCTGTTTGACTGTCTGCATATGGATAGAATAGCACTCAGACAGACCCAGCACAGAGAGAGGTTAGGGGATAGGATGGTGTGTATGCGGAAGGCAAGGCACGCTGGTCCGGTTGGTTACATGAAATGCAGGTAGGGATGACACAGTGTTTCCACAGTGGATAATAGGTGAATTACTGTGAATAGCTCTGTATGTGTGAGTGTGGGCGTTGGAGGAGCTGCTCTACATAAATTAAAGCATGCAACTGAAATTCTAAATGTGACTGTGACTGTGTGTGTGTAGGTGTGTGTGTGTGTGTATTATTTTCACCTCCTTCTTGTATTATGTAAAACCGACCACACAGAAAAACACCCCCGAAAGACTCACACACATCACTTGTACTTAAAGTCAAGTTGCAAGTGCACCTAATTACAATAATGGAATGCCATTTAAGATGTTTAATCGATGTAACTTAATTTAATTATCGAATATCTCTAATTTAACTGCGGATTACCTTAAAAGCTAAGTGGGCGGAGATAGCTTTTATACAAGCTTTCCATCTTCAATTGGCTTGGGTCTTAAGTTAAGACAAGTGTGCTTAGAATAATATAGCTGGCTTTCTTGACTAGTATAAAAGAATAAATAAGCTAAAATAAAAACAATATTTATTCGAACATGGAGCCTTTCTTAATGGACATATTTTCTGAATATTTTATTTGTGGAATCGAACTACTTTTAATATCAAATAAAATCTTCTGCCTGTTAAATGCACTTTCGTAAAATACCCCGAGCCTATAATCTGATTCCCTACAATACTACATATTTTTCTGGCTTTGATGTGCTTTGAGGATTCTACTCATTATCTACTGATCTACTGATTATACATAGTTTAGTTGGCTGATTTCTTATACTACAATGTCCTGTCAGGAGACCGGTAATTATTCAAAGTCTGTTCCTTTTCATGGCTTCTACTTGCTTAAATCGTTTTGACTATATACCTGATGTCTGTTTTCTGTACTTACAGTGTACAAAATTTCGTAACTTTTTCACTATAACCGAGAGGAAATACTCTGTGCGACATTTCGCAGCTGGCTTTTCATGATTGCCCACAAGTTTTCTATCGGATTTTGAATGAGACATATGGTCTGCTTCGCATTTCCAGTTCCATTACCAAGACGCTCAACGCTAAATGGTAAATGGAAAATACACATTCGCATTTGGACTCGGTATTCGTATTCGGTATTCGTATTCGTTGCTCGGCATTCGCACAGTAAAAGCACTTTTATTGTCATCATTGTCAGCGGGAATTGTCATCATAAATATTTGATTGTTGCATCAATAAAAGCTTATGACACATAAAAATCCATAATTTCAATTGTCGCCCACAGCGTTTGGCTGCTTCGCCCGGTGGAGGAGAGCGGTGCTACGGGGCGGGACGGGGCGGGGCGGGGCTGGTGCGGTGGGAAACGAAGCAAAGAGGGTAAGTGGGCAAACTGGAATCGGATCAGCCGGCGGCATCAAGGTTAACGCAGCCAAGGAGCGAGCCATAAATAAAAGAACGATGCTGACAAAGAGAAAGCGGCACATCCTTCACATCAACATGACGAAACGCCCACACAAATTCACACAAAATACCTTCCACCATCAACCTGCTCCCACTTGCCTTCTGCCCCAAACTCGACAGCAGTGCAGCACATAAATCAGAATCGCTGTCTGCCATCCTCGGCTGGCACATTCAGACACTTGACAATGTTCCCCGGTGCGATTTCGATATCACTTTCGCTGCGTCTCGATTAAATAAAGTTTGCATGGCAATTAGCGAGCTGGAAGTATTTCAATTGATGTCCCACTCACACACACACACATGTATATACACACATATATGTATATATATATATATACATATGTCTGAGTTGGTAATTTGTTTGATTTATGCTATTTTAACCAACAACCTTACAATCTGCTTATTTGTAGCACTGAGTTGCGAGGGTAGTTTCATAAGTTCTTTATATATTTCAAGATTACCAAAGCTTTGTATTGAAAGGATAATTAAAGAAACTATTGCTGATTATATATATATATTAAATTATATATATATTCATTCCATTTTCAGCACTTTGGCGATATCCAATTGAAGAACAGACCGGAGAACTGTCGCCACATATTTTATTTAAAGAATTAAAGTGCATTTAAAACAATGCATACGAAGTATGTAAGTAAATACATATGTTATTGGTACACACATAAATATATCCATAAATGCACTTTCCAACTTTGTGTGTTTTACTATGCGTTTTTAATCGTGTAATTCATGTGTTAATTGAAATATGTTATTGTAAGTGTTGAAGTGCGGTTGCTGCCGGCGGCTGTTGGCTTAATGATGCAGCCATGAATTTGGCCTGTAGTGTTCATATTTCGAATGCATCACTGCAAATGACAAATTAATGAAGCGCTCGCCACACATGATGGTTACCTCAGTAACTTACCATATAGCGATAACATGAAATGTAATATTTTCAACTATTTAAGACAGCAGCAACAGCAGCTGAAATGTAGAAACTTATTTGTGCTGACATGCCAAGCAAGGGGGGTGGGGGAAGGGGCAGGTTAGTTTAATTGTTAATAGAGCCAATGCAACAACAATTTTTGAATTGCAAACGTCAGCAAAACTTTCAATAACAACAACAGCAGCACGAGTGGCTCGTGTGGCAAGTGCAATGCTCAGCAAAAACTTTACACGTGCCATGCTCGCATGTGTGTGTGCATTATCGATACACTCGAAAAAAAAACGAAACGTGCTTAACTTCATTGTCAACAGCAATGACAGACAGATAATTGACAGCTGCTTCAGCCTTACACCGCCCCTCAAATATACAACTGACCTGTCCCCACCTGTCCCCGTCCAGCACATCAAAACGGCACTAATTAGCTCAATCTGCGCTCAATTTTGACCGCATCAAAATGTCACTAATTACTTCAATTTGTGCTCAATTCTGATCCGCGCGTCTGTTGTCCTTTGTTGTTTTGTTTCTTGCTGTGTATGCACAACTCGAGTCCGCAAATTGTGCTTCTACATCCACACTAATAATGAGTATGCATTCCCACATATGTACATACATATATACATACACACACATACATATATATATATATAAGTAGTGTAAACAGCAATGGTAGGCAAATTATCCTTCCGTCTGTCAGTTTGCCCCGCCGACTTAATATTTGAAATAGATATTCGCTGTACACAAAATACAAAGTAATAAAACGACTGTAGAAACTGTATAAATGTCGATTAGTAATTCTAGATGCAATCCAGTTAATTATGAAAATATTAAGACTTATGCTGGACTTACATATAGCGACGTGAACCATCAAGTGCCACTTTTGATGATGCTTCGTAAGGATTTGCCTCAATTCCGCATTACCAGGGGATATTCCTAATTGATTTTGTTCACTGTTTTTTACGATATTTTCGGCTGACCATTAAAAATATTTCACATTCAATGCGCAACTGCAAGCGAACCCAATATAAACAACGAAAACAACAATTTGAAATTAAAATTGCTTTAATTAGATATATTTTAAATGATTAGTATTTAATTCAACAAGAAGTCAAATTGATAAGACTTAATAATTCGAAAACGACAAACAAACTCAGCCGGCGAATTATCTTTTCGAGCAACGTTCTTTATTTACTGCTTGCGATCCAGACTTCCATATTGTGTGTATATATAAAACTTTTAATTAATTCTTAAATAAAACCGGTGAATTCCCTGAAATGTAATTAATAATTTTTTATTTTATTTGAGAAGTAGCCCAATGAAAATGAATTTTTCACAACTACGCTAATTATGGCCATTGTTCTTTGCCCTTTGCAGACAGTTGAAAACAGATTTAATGCGCATATGTCTTTGATACATTCCTTTTATCTTCATCAAGAAAAAGATGTTGCAACTAAGACATTTAATCCTCTTTAACATTCATTAACTATTCAATTTTTTGCAAACAAATTTTTCTATCAGCCAACTGCAATTGATGCTGATATACTTCTTCCATAACATCAATACGAAAGTCGATAAATACTCCGTAAGAATTTTGAAAATTTGCAACATTTGTACTGGCCATAATTTTACATTCAATAATATAAAAAAATTTAGTAGTGGAACCTGAATTACATTAAACATCGCCAGCTTAGCTTCATGAGCAGGTTTGCAAAGTTGCAAAGCTCAATTACATTACAATTACTAAATAAGACTTATCGTGAATTCTCTCGGCTGACTTCATGGCAGTGCACACTTATTAACATAAAATCACCACAAATTATGTAAATTGACACAAATTTGTGTGTGCAATACAACAATTTGCTTGTTTGCCTGTTTACGGCGCATTCATAATTAACGAACAATATTTATAAGGGCAAAATATTAGCATTCGACAAACATATTGTTAACAAGCAAACTCGATTACTCACGCAAATATTTTGGTCCTCCAAATAAAAACAGCAATGCATTCAAATTTGTATTAAGCTGCAATGCTGTTAATTGAAACTTGATTGTTGCAGATAGCATGGGAAAGAAAACAGAATTCATATTTTCAATGCAATGAGCATTAATCTACAGTTAAACCATATTATTGAATCGGGCCATCATCTATTATTTTAATCCTTTTTTTTTTTTTGTTGAGGTATTTGTTGTTGACGTTGGCTTGCGAGTTTCAGTTCGAGTTGCCTTTGATTTTATATTTTATTTAATTTCATTTTGTGCTTTTCGTTTGTGTGTGTGGGTTTCTTGTTGCTGTATTTTAATTTCAATTTTAGCACACACACACACACATAAAAAGCCAGCTCGAGAGCCAAACGATATTATATATATATATATATATATATATATATATATATTCGATTTTTTCCTGATTTTTTTATTCGTTTTTTGGCTTGTGGCAAAATATATTAAAAGCTACTTACATAGTGCACAACCAAACGGTTGTGTGTATGTGTGTGTGTGGGTGGGTGTGGGTGGGTGGGTGTGGGTGGGTGTGACTGCACACACAAACACAATTACAATGCTGTGGTTTCATATGTAGCTTGTGGAGTTGAAAGGGTTCTGTGGTGCGGGGATGCGGGGTAGATGATGATGATGATGCAAGTGATTCATGCGGAAAACGAGCAACAATTTTGGTTTACCAGACAGACAACGGCATTCGCTGGGAACAACAACAATAGCAGCAATAGCAACAGCAACAGCAACAGCGACAGCAACAACAACATTAACGACAACATCAGCAGAAACAATGTGGCCAGGCTTACATGTGTTTACACATTGCTGTTGTTGTTGTGGTTGTTGTTGCTGTTCGTCGTTTTTGCCCTTGTTGTTGTGTTCGTTGTCGTTGTCGTTGCTGCCGCTCGGCTTGCCTGCTGTTTCAATTTTATTATGAGCGCATTTTGTTTTCATGATTTCAATAAAACATCAAAAAATGCACAACTACAGCAAGAGAGACACAGAGAACGGTAGCACAAAAACCTCAGCTTTTATTAAAAGCAGATTAAATCATCTGCAAAATATACTGGGGTCAAATAATGTTTGTATGCCTCTTCTCTTGCATGCATCTCCCGCCCAGCTGGCCTCCCACAGCTAACACAAATCGAATACTCAGTAAATGGGCCTAATAAGTCGCTTCTAATAGACCACGTTGCGTATACGCAACGCAACAAAAGAAGTTAACAATGAGCAAATATGGAGCATAGATAAAAAAAAAATAACAATAAATAAGACAACATACCCTGGGCTGGGTAGCTCTATTTGTCATTATGTTTTTGACTCTTGAAAAAAATTTTATTTACTTATGTTTTCTGTTTCCGGCAGTGAACTAAATATTTCAGATTTTTGTTCTTATGTTCTCAACCGATTGTGCCTATGACAGCTACTTATAGGGGTGCAATCATGGCGACGTTTTTTTTTACCAAACATGCTCGTGATATCTTGGTAGAAAAAAGAACAGAAAACTATTATTATTATTTCACTTTTTAATATATTTACCCGAAATATTATTGTTGGTTTTGTTCTTATTATTTGTATTTCCTCATAATATTTTTTTGAACACGTTTTCCAGTTCGCGTTGTGATTCATTTGCAATTTTGTTTATCAAATGAATATGTTAATTAACTGCTGGGAAAAGTTTTTACAATGTACACTATTAAAATAAAAATTTCTGAAGCCCCCATATGAGCATATCTATGTGTCTGTATGCATGCAGAACCGTTCAGTCACTGCAAGTGGCAAGGTGATTACGGATTCTTTGCCAAATACTTGTATATGCATAAACAAGTATTTGTGTGTGTGTGTGTGTGTGTGTGTGTGTGCATATGTATCTGCAATAATGCCAGCTTAACCGTTGGTGCACAAAGAGGTCGCTTTAACAGCCGCCCGTTTGGGAGAAAAGAAGTCGAAGTGCACTCGAGTGGATAATTCAATATGGGGAACAAATTGTTTTAAACACGTTTCATTAGATTTCGCATTCGAAATGTTATTGCCACACACACACACATACAAACACACACACATATCGAAGAGACAGCTGCCAACATTTGAATTCTAAATAACAAACAAGGGTGCGAGAGGCAGACAGAGAGGGGAGTAAACTAACTAACTGCAGAGTGGATGCTGCTGCGAGTCCTGTTTGCATGTGTGCCTTGTGTCTATGCGCATATTGTTTTTTTTTGCCAGTGACAACTGAAAGATTGAATTGAACTTTGCATTCGTGCGATGCAAAAATGGCCTGACAGTTGGAGTGGGTGTGGCGTAGCCGGAGGAGGAGTCTTGAGGTATTGTGTGACGCTATGTAATTGTAAATTGATTGCTGAAGTGTAGCAAAACTCACTGGAGCTGCATTAGGTGCATGTAACACAGAAAGTGAATAGCGAGCGATAGAGCATTGGCAAAATGTCATTGAATCCGAGTGGATGCGATCAATTCCATTCGATGTCGCCATCGCCTTCGACCCGATACGATTTGTCTTGTGTCAGATTTGAGTGACAGAGCAGTTTGTTTTTTTCACCCTTTGCTGCCCACAAAATGCCATCGCTGGCACTGCATTGCTCAGACAACACAGACAGGCGACAAAAGTTACCAAATTGATCTCAACAACCGACGGGTTTAGCCCGGCTTAGACACGCTGGCAACGCTGGCAGTGCAATCTGGTAACACAAAGCTTGTTATATTATTTTCGTTTAAAGTGAATAGACAAAATAAAAATCATATCACATATTAACTAAACAACCTTTTCAAAAGCAATGCAGTGGATTTATGTTGCTATAAAGAATTCGTATTTACAAATGCTGTTTCCTGCATGGTTCTGGTTTTTAGTTTGATTGGCTCCGCCTTAGCAAATGCATTTCCTTGTTCTTTGACTCCTTTGCTTCGAGCGCGTTTTGCGTTTTGTTTTGAGCGATGGGATTTTTGTCGCCTGGCCAAACATACGTAAATGTGTGAAATGTGCACATGTTAATATGTTATGTAATTCTTGAAGCTGTTCTGCAGTTACTTCTGCTCGAGTTGATTTCCTTTGACTGGTTTAAGGCACGTGCTTCTTGTTCATTCTTGATCTTTGTGGGGGATTGTGAACAACAACACACATATATATGTATATATATATAATGAGTTTCAGCCTAAAGACAAGACGCCCTCGTTGAGTGGAGCTGGAGCAGGAGCAGGAGCAGCACCAGCTCGGTGCCGAAGACGAAGACTCGCGAAGTTTGCAGCACTGCGGCACTTCATTGGGCTGCATTAGGGCGTTTGCCAGTGCCACGCCCACACTCTCTGATGCCACGCTTTTTATTTTACCAATTGCTGTAGCTCCTTGTTGTTGTTGTTGTTGTTGTTGCTGCTTGCTGTTGCTTATTGTATTATGCGTTGTATTGTTGTCGTTCCGCATCCGGTGAGTCCCTTCAAGCGCTTGTTGCTTTAATCTTGAGTGCCTCGCCATCGTACAACTCTCGCAACCTCCCGTTGCCATCTACCAAACCATTCTGCGACTCATTATGCGCTTAATTTTCGCTTTTCATTTTCAATTGCCATAATTTAGTTTTATTTCAGTTCATTTTCGCTGTGGCTGCCTGCTGCCGGATGCTGTTCCTCCCTCGTCCTTCGTGGCAGGTAAAAACTTTTGCCACAAAAGCAACGCGACCTCGGCATATTTTCATTTGGAAAACCCTCAGCAAGCTGGGTCTGATTAC
Organism: Drosophila picticornis; assembly: GCA_035043845.1. Taxonomy (NCBI): domain Eukaryota; kingdom Metazoa; phylum Arthropoda; class Insecta; order Diptera; family Drosophilidae; genus Drosophila; species Drosophila picticornis. The sequence goes on from JAWNMR010000492.1 coordinate 7,952,966, forward strand.
ATCATAAGAAATGCGTAATAATTGCGTTAACATAACGCGGCCCGGACCACAGGTAGCAGCCACCAGCGAGGTGGGACCTCAACTTTGCCAGGCCAGCATCTCGTAGGGCATTTCACATTTCGCATTCCACATGCCACATTAGGTGCGCCCCTAAAAACACGCAATGGGCGTGGCAACTTCCACATCCACCTTCTCGACAAAAATAAAAACTCGAGCAAACAACTACAACAACACCAGCAACTGAAAACTTTGCACAAATTGTTTTTACTTTGCGTTTGCGCTTTTTTGTTTTAAAGAAATTTAATTCATGTCCTCATCCGATTTAGTTAAGGAGCTCAACAGACTGCATTCTATATCACTGCGAAACCAGGGTGTAGAAGGGTAGACGGTAACAAAAACACAACATGAAATCAAGAAGAAAACTTGAGTTGAACAGAAAAAGTATCAAGAGCGAGCAGAGCAACAAAAGTCTTTAACCATGATTTTTTACTCTCATATTAAATCAATATTTTTCATATTATGTGATATTATCGAACTTAATGTGGGGTCTAAGATTCTTAATTTAACATTTGCTATTCTAAAATGAAAAATACTTTAATCCAAATTCGCACTATTCTTTTTAGACTACAAGCAGTAATTATAAATAAATAATTACTTGTTAACTACTTCTCAACTTTAGACTCGTAATTTGGAGTCTAATTGACAGACTGTTGTACAGGTGAATAAATTGAAAGCTGCCTTACAAGTTTCCTCTGCAAACTAAAAAACTTAGTCGGGGCGCTATCTGTTGTCGACTTGGACATAGACACTGAAGGAAAGTTCTGTTTTAACTCATGGCATACACGTTTTGTTTTTTATGACTCTTGACTTCGAATCTGAATGTGAATACGAGTGCCCTAAGAAGAAAATCCCATTTAACTGCTGACCTCTTATCAGGGGAAGCGTTAAGATTGCTAGGACGTGCGAGGATACGCACACACCAACACACACCAACACACCCACACACCCACACGCACACACGCACACACCGAACTTTGAAGCGAGCAACTTACCATAAATCAGTACCAATGAAATATCATTAGCTCCAGACCAAGCTCAACCCCCAATCCTCAACACCATCCGATGCAATTTAACACAACCGGCAGCGAAATATAAAAAAAAATAAATAAACAAGAAAATGCGATTATTCGGGGTGCACCGAAGATTACATACCCTTGAAGATCACCATCAGCTAAAAAGGATTATAGATGATGAAAAATTGCAATTAACAAAGAGCTCATCAATCGACGGATTGTTCTGGCTAAATGGTTTGAACGGTCTGCAGCAAAAATATGGATATATGTCCAGCTTCAGGAAGATAGCTTAAAAACTGAGCGACTTGCTTGCATAGAAACTGATGATGCTGATCAGGAATATATATATGCTTTATGGACTTAAAGACGACTTCTTGCATTACGATAAAAAATATGATACCCTCTACAAGGGAATGAAAAAAAAGTGCAGCAACTGCGGTTTGGCTGGCAAAACGCGAAACTAGCCGAAAAGGAGTCGAAGGAGTTGGTACAATTGAAGGGGCTGAAGAAGGGGCAGAAGAAGTTGCTGCCATTGCAGTTGGCACACACATTATGCCAGCTTTGGTCTTCGCCTCCGGCAGCGGCTGTAAAAAGTTGAAAAATTGATTGAACACGTGAATAACAGCAACTGAAATGCAGCTACAGCAACAACGACAACAACAGCAATTGTTACAAACAGTAGAAGCATGTTTGCACATACAAATGCATGTGCTTACAACCAGCTCTCCGCACGGCACATGCCACACAAATCCCCAACTCCGAGTCGCTGCTCGTCTTGACTCTGGCAATAAAATGTACAACATGCGTGGGAGTCAACGCTAAGGACAATGCCGGAGATTGCGGGGGAATGACGGTATCAGACATACCCGGAGCCAGTGAACAAATCCCATAAAACTGCATTTTGCGCATTTATATGCCAAAAAACTACAAGAAGAAACAGTTTTTAAACGGTGTCAAAGTTTTCATACTCTTCCAGTTGTATAATAAAAACTTATATTGGTTAACGCAGTAATCCGATATTAATATTGATTGATAACTGACCTAATGAAAATCAAACTTAAAACAATAAAATATTATTTTTATTTTAGAGCAATTTTTTCTGGGTTTTGATAGTAAGTAGATGGTAGACAGATAAAAATTTGACTTTCGACAATGAGTTGCACGAAGCGCTGACATAATTTTATATCTACGTGAACATTTCATGAACAAAATGAGAAAACAGCTTACCAAGAAAAACACAAATTTGTCATCTAAAAACTGCGATACTAAAAAGTTCCACGATCAATGCTCATGCTCAATACTTGCGGAACAATTCATATAGTAGTCTGATCAGGTCTTCTGGACTAGTTAGTTAGTAACTAACGTCTTATCACTTGGCATCTACGATTTTAACAAGACCGAGTAGACTTCCTCCTTGCCTAGTTCAGTTGCAAAACAGTTACCAAATCGAAAATAATTCGCAAAATTGGTGGTAAAGTTTTGATGCTCATTTGCCAAGAGTATTACAAAGAAAAATAGCATTGTTAAACATGTTGTTGTTGTTCTAGTTTAAGTTCTTAGTTCTTGCTGGTGCCAAAAGAACTAAAAAAAAAAAAAAAACAAACCAACCAAAAACAAAGACGGACAGCAATGGCAGACAGAGACAGACATAGGCAGACACAGACAGACTGTTGGATATGGGCAGCAAGCAGTATCATTTCGCAGGCCTGCGGTTCATCCCCATGCCACCCCCGCTTCCCTGTATCAATCCACGCCCAGTCGCTTCAGTGAACAGTCCAGTTGTTAGCTCCGAGTTTCTGGTTGCATCTGGAAACGTTGCAAGTAGCAAACTGAAGAGGTTAAATGGCAGGGTCACTGGCACTGGGGCGAGGGGATGGGCAAGGAGATGGGCAAGGGGATGGGATGGGTAAGGGGATGGGCAAGAGGAAGGGCAACAAAATGGGCAAGAGAATGGCAATGGGATGGGGATAAGCAGCACGTTTCTTTGTAGCTAACACACCACGTAGCATTATCGATGTAATCACCGGATAAGCTAACAAGTTGCCAGGATTTTCACGCATACTCCGTTCGACTGGACGAAGCCACACAGGAGAGAGAGTGTACGGGAAGGGGAACAACGAATTTGGAGAGCGGACGGAGCTGCAACTGAGCATCGAGTAAACCAAAACCAAAAAAAAAAAACTTTTCCCATTCAACATTTTATAGTTTCGCGCCAGTCGACAAGGCAAGAGAAAGAGCTGCATGCTAAAGGGGCAAGGGGAGATGCAAGAGAGGAACAAGAACTGGAGTTGGCCTTACTTACATGGTACGGATAAACTGTTTTGATAACTAAAAACGCTCAGGTTATTGATATTGAGAATATTGTATGGACTTTGTTTTCATAAACGGCAAGATTGGTGTGTGTTGTGTGTGTGTTGTGCTGAAGGAGAGAGAAAAAGAAAAGTACACAGCAAAAGTTGTCTAAGTTGGAATAATAAGTTAAGTCTGCATTAACTTCAGAATACAAACGTAATTTAAAAACGAAAATAAAATAAAAAATGAATTAACCGAAAACCTCATTGATAAACCACGACGATCACACGACTTTTAGGTTTTTATTTAAGCTGGCGGCAAGATCCAGTTAACCGGGGGTTGTCCTTACAATACAGTTTATATATATGCAAATCAATGTTTTCAATTTTGCAAATATGACAATCTTTATTTTTTAAACAAGATTTGCATGTTTGAAGTGTAGTTCTGCACACATCTTTCAGCTATTTAAGCTCGATGAGTGCAGTTGCCAAGGGCAGAGGTTCAAGTGTAAGCTCCAAACTATAAGCAAGGGTCATAGACGGGTTAGGAAGGGTTGAACGGGGGAGGGGAATAGTTACAAATTCGATAGCTGCACTATTAGTGAGCAATTTATGGTCACACTGGGGAATAGAAATAAAATTGCAAATATTTAAGCGAAAGCCTGTATAAACACACGCCACTCAACCCACCCAAGCCACTCAAACCAGACAAACCACATACAGCATTGAGCCCAGCCAACCGCTGTGCTAGTGTCGAACTTGTGGATCGTTCACGTCTATGACAGCAGAAGCCGCAACACTTGCAACGGCAAAATATGCGCCAGAAGCATGCAACGGACTCGATTCGCCCAAAAATACAAAAAGGAAAAAGGGGCGTGGCCATTGCAACATGTTGCCAGCATGTGTGTATGTTTGTGTATGTTTGTGTATGCCACATTCCTGTTTTTTGCTGCTGCCGTTATATTGTTTTGAGGGAGCGCATCAATTTCAAGCCAAGTTTAAACTAAATAAAAAGCAAAAGAGTTGAGCTGCCAGCGGGTCAACGGGACGTTGGGGCATTGCGGAGGCAAGCAACGTCATGTGTGCGGATATAATATCACACACACACACAGACACACACACACTCAGACACACACGCAGCATGAAAGGCAAGTAGTGCAGGCAGAGCCAAGGATTCCCCCGTTACAGGCGCTTAAGAAGTTTCAGACATGAAATCAATTTGTCTTCCAACTCCCACGAAAATAAAAACTGAGGCAACGCCGGCAACGGGCAAACGGGCAAACGGGCAATCAGACAAACGGGTAAGCGGGCAAACGGGCGAACGGGCGAACGGGCAAACGGGCAACGAACGAGCAAACAACCAAAGGATCAAAAAACAACCAAAAAATAAATAAAAAGTGCAGCCGAAAAATTCAAAAAGCCAAAGCAAGAATAAACAAAAGACGGCTTATAAATGCTCTTTAAAATTAAACAGACAGCAAAACTCAAACTACATTTTTTAATTATGGCAAACTGATTCTATATGATCATATTAAAAGTAGAACTAATTGAAGAGGTTGTTGGTAGTTAGTTGTTTCAGGTGCATTAGTTGTTAACCAAGGCAGATTTTGGAGTACAGCAGAATCTTTTAGAAATGAAAGAGAAGCCTTAATTCAAACTTCATTTTTGTATGTACAAAATGATGTTAAGAAAGATAAAACAATACAGGCAGCTAACACCTATGCACCAAAAATCTGTACATTTTTCTTGAGTATTGCAATTGGCATTTCGATGAATGTAGTGCGGCCCAAAAACGCCTTTGGAATGAATTCAGTTTCACTTTTTTTTTAACGTTACTTCATTTATAATTCATACCTGTTTATATATTTTATACCCTGGGGCAGGGTATCAAGCGGCAGTCGGCCAGAGAAGCTGTCATTGCCTGAGCCTGACGCAGTCATGTGGCAACATACACAAACGAACGTATGTATATATATATGTATATATATTTATAATATATATATATATGTATATATATTTATAATATATATACATATATATATATATATATATATCCGCACACATTGCACATTGCATGCTAGTGGTAGCTTGAGGATGGTAGATTGGGGTGGGGGGAGGTGTTGTGTGGGTGTTTACTGCAATAACTTGTATTTTAAGTTTACTCACTGCTGGGATTCGAAATTTAATTTCATAGTGCGATGCGTTGTTATTATTTTGCATAATAACATTTCTGGCAACTGGTATGAAATGCCCTGCGGTCCCACAAGAAACCCATTCCCCCTTAAACCTCTAATGCTGTTTCTTGTTATTCTATTATTATTATTTATTTTCATTTTTCGTTGGCTTGCTTTCGGGTCGCAGCGAAATGAGCTCAAATTTTTGTGTGTGCTCTGAGCCAAAGCTAATGCGAATACAAATCCCCACATGGGTATGCCGATTTACCAATCGCATCAGATGCTCTTAGATGGTATAATGCCAAACGATTATCACAGACTCGACGACTCATCATATTTTTGACAAATGATTGCCTACAATTCTAGAGAGCCGCTTACTTATGCCAAAGCAATTACTGAAAGACTTGAAATCAACTCAACTTAGTCAACGGAGGCATTTTAATTACTCTGTTGAAACATTATTCGAGCGCAATGCTGATCGATAGATTTTGTTTAATTTTTGAACTAGACCCTAATCAAGACCTTGTCAATCTGAACTCAAAGATGGTCCTCATCAGCCACTTTTAGAAATAATTTGTAAATATTCCGAATCAATTTCTTAGCATTAAAATTATTTTTTTATTTTCACGTATATATTTCCTAATAGTAGAAATCTTTATTTTTAAAAGAAACTCTTTTCTGAAACTCAGAAAGTTGTACTGAAATTTGGTCATTCGACTGCCAGATTTTAGCTAATATCTCCATTGGAGGTCCTAAATTTTTCAAATGAAATTATTTCAATAAAGAACTGAATTCTTTAGATGCTGATGATTAATAATAATGAATAGTAAACAAAACTATAGAAAAATAACCCAGAAAATGAGCAGCATTAGTTCGATTAGTAATGTGGTGAGGTAACAGCGACTCTTGGGAAGAGGAGCATTGCTTGAGGACCTAACTTGATTTTCACAACACTTTCTTTAATTGTAACACCTTACAATATACCTACTTAAATACTTATCAATCTATGCAGACTATGCCTAGGGGAAGTGCCACCTTTTGCTTGTTTTACTTTTGTATTTATCTTTAAAAAATCTGTGCGCTGAGACAACTCAGCAGTTGCCTGACTGACAAAACATAAAAAAAGTCAACTCGACTCGACTCGAGTGGAGTTGAATTGAGTTGATACCTTAAGCTCTTTGCCTGGATTTGCGCAAATGCAAGTTGAAAGTTTCAGCCAGCCCCCCCAGCTCGCGCCAATCCCCCCACTTGCCACAGCACATCCACTTCAGCACACTGGAGAAGCGTAAAAAAAACTTATAAAAATGTATACACATGATTTCGCTTTATTGCTTTATGACGCTACTTGTGTGACGGTGTGTGTGTCTGTGACTGGTATATGTGTGGGAGTGTGTGCTTATGCGTGTGTGTAGGGCTTGTTGGGTGTATAATATCAACTGCTTATGTAGCAAGTGTTTCTCGTGCTTATGAATATTTCAAAACGCTGCTTCGGGTTAAAGACAAAGACGGAAACTTTAACACCAGGACTTCGTAGTGGATTCCACTCGGGATTTAAACAGCACATGATGTAATCGATGTAGTCCCCCCCCTACCCCCCTCCCCCCTCTCAACACACCCCCTCCCACGACCCATATCACCACCAGCCAGCCGTTTTTATAGAAATGAAAAACTTTTACTTTTTCTTCTCGATTGTCAGGCTCCAGTTTCATTTATGTCTGCATTTACATCCAGCACTAGTGCTTAGCAGGGGGCGGTAGGGTTAAGGGTAAGGGTTTTTATTTTGGCTCATAGTTTACATTAGATACTGGTCCTGCCACCATCCCTCCCTCCATACGCACACAGCAATATAACTTTTGATGATCTTTTGCATGGCGCGTGCTGTGAATTGTCAATAAATAAACAATTTTTGATGCTCTAAAAATACTCATGATATCTTTTTGTGGTTCCACCGTGTTTCAAAGAGAAACACGCCCCACCTACTTCTTATCACCCATTATAAGAGCCCCCCCCCCCCCCTGAGTATGTGTATGAGATGTGTGCTGCCTCAAAGAAACCGCATAATGTCGACTTTGTCCTTTGTTCTGAGAGCCTGCCTTGGCCTGCTTCTGGCAGTCTGTTTGTCGGTCTGCTTATACAGCCATGATAGATGGCTAAGAAAATATGCGGATCAGGCGGCAAAACAGATTGCCAGACAACGATTTGAAGCTGTTTAGGTTAAAAGATTGAGTGATAACAAATCTAAACAGTTCTCAGTATCTTGTGGGTCACATTAAAATTAGCATGTTTATCTATAGTCGAATTTGAAATAATTCGTTTTGAATCAATCGAAAATAGCCAAAAGCAATATAAAAAAATTTAGATAATCGGTCAAATATATTAACAATATATTTTAAGCAATAAATGAAGAGAAAAAATCAGCACAGATTAGAAATATTATTGTAAATAAAAGTATTTATTATAAATAATATATTAATTTTATTTTATGTATTACTAAAGTATTTTATAATTTGATATTTTTTGTCGTCACAAAAGAGCAGCTTTATGTGTATTTTGCATTGGTTTCCTCTTTGTTGGGAGTAGCCAATGACACATTATGTTTATCAAAGACTATCATAATCATAACTTGAGAAAATGCTAATAACTGCAGATCTAAAACTAAATGGAAAGAAAGAAAACTACAAACTTGAGTCAAATTCCTTTTTATCCGTGGATTTTTTGCATGGGACACATTGACACATCTGTGAGATGATAACAATTCCGGGATTTCATTTGGGGCTGGAAGCCAGCGACCTGCAAATTACACGCCCACAGACGCAACCGTTGGGAGGCGTGTCTGAATCGGCTGTTTAAGTAAGAAATCATTTTATTTGAAAACTTTTTTTCTGTGTGCGATTTCGGGTTTTGTCGTCGTTTGTCGAGTGGAGGCAAAGACAGCAACAATAAGCAGCACCAGCAGCAGCAACAACAGCAACAAAAGCGACAGGCGCAAAGCACATGGCACAACAGCAACAAAGTTAAACTGTAACAATAACCAAAGTCAAAGTTTGTCGGCAAAGTTTTTTGTATTTGTATTGCGCTGCATGCGTGTATATATGTATGTATGTGTGTGTGTGTGTGTGTGTGTGTGTGTGTGTGTGTGTGTGTGTGTGTGTGTGTGTGTGTGTGTGTGTGTGTGTGCGTGTGTGTGTGTGTGTGTGTTGGTACAACTACAGGAAACAAATTCATTTCAATTGTTTATGTGCCATGTACATTCCTACACACAAACATGCATGACGGAGACAGACAGAGAGAGAGACAGAGAGAGAGAGAGAGAGAGAGAGAGAGAGAGAGAAAGAGAGAGAGAGAGAGAGAGAGAGAGAGAGATCGGTTAGAGCAGCTTTTTAAAACGGTGCTCCACTCTTAAAGATGAAACAAGTTTCATGTGACGCCTGCTGGCAGAGTTGCCAACAGAGACCCCGGAGAGCTGCAAGCGGCAATGGCAATACCTGCAGCTTTTGTTATTATTACTGTAGTTGTTGTTGTTGCTGTTGTTGTTGTTTCTGTTGTTGTTTCTGTTATTGTTGTTGACGTCGCTACTGCTGCTGCTGTTGCTTTTGGCAGCAAAGCAAACAAAAGTATCAACGAAATGCCAAAGAAATGCAAATAAAACTTTTATTTTGCTGCTGTAGTGGTTTGGCTTAATGTTTTAGCAGCTTTAACATCCACACAACCCTTTAACGAGCAAGTTTATTATTGCTTCTGTTCCTCTATTTGGCCAGGCTAACAACAAAACCAGCAAGGCGAAACAGTTTTAATTTTAGTCGAATGCACCTGCATTGAAAACGAAAGCTCGCCAGGCAGATAGAGTGGGAAGCATACATTGATGGGGCAGAGAGTGAAGGGGGGGAAGGGGGTGGACTCTACCTTGGTCTTTTACTCGTGCCTGTTCATTAGAACTTAAGCTGCAACAACAAAAATTGCAACAACAACAATAACAAAGCATGTTTCGTAATTACTGCATTTAAATCAAGATGTGTATGAAAAACAAGAAACTAAATTCAACATTTTTTCAACAATATTTTTTCAACACTCCAATTAAGAAAACCACTAAAAATCAACTCGAATTAGGCGAAGTACTAAATTTTTTTATTGTAATTGTCTAATCAATAAGCAAACGCAAAATAAATGAATAAAATACAAAAAAAGACAGCAACAATGAAGGGAAAATGTGGCAAACAAGAAGATGAAGGCCAATATTTGTCATTGGACTTATTGACACAAACTCAAATTCAGAAGGGCAAACATCAATTCAGCAACATTGCAAACAATTTTTACGATTTGAGACTATGTTCTGATTAAAGTGTGAATATAAAGATATAGAAGTATTATAAGAGACAAACTCTTAAACTGATGACAAAATATAAATAGAATGGGAAAAAATAGACAATGGCTGCATTTGAGAAACTTCTCTGAACCCAAGTCTCCAATGAGGTATATAGGATAATCTACATAAGATGAAATAGGATCAAATTCGACGACTTACATGGTGATTCTCACAGCGTTTCCTTCAACGACAAGCCTGGCACGGAAAACTGAACACGCCTATGAAATAAAGTTTATTAATAAATATTTGTATTTGTTGTAAACAGAGCTCAACTCGCAATGATTTAACCCCAAAATGTCACAGTCACAATACTCATCAGCAAGCGAGCTAAGTTCAACTGCCACGCCCACACAGGTAGAGGTGGGCTGCACACTATTGGCATATTGCACGAGCGGGGCGTGGCCGGAAAAGTTGCTTACTATTTAATTTTATTTGGTCAATTTCCGACAAACAACATGTTAACTTGTTGGAGCTCACCCAAACAACAAGGCCAACAACAGGAACAACAAGGACAACAAACAACACAAACTGCTAAATATTGTGGCAACAAAACAAAACTCAACCCAAAACAGGATGAACATGAGAAACAGCAACAACAGCAGCAGCAACGACAAAGGATTAAAGGTATTAAAAGTTATAAAACAACAGATTATGGGTTTAGCAATACAAACACAGACATACTTTTGTGTGTGTAAGTGTGCGTGCGTGTGCGTGCGTGTGTGTGTGTGCGTGCGTGTGTCATGATGTTGACCACAAAGTGAAAACAAGCAGAGGCAGAAAACAACGACTTTGTAATACCCTTAAGAAAGAATTCATCAAATGCCAATTATAATATTATATTTAAAATTCCAAATTTGAATGCCCCCCGATGTCAAAACTTGTATTTTTCATTTTGAATTAGAGTTTTCTATTTGTTTTCAGTTTACAATTTAGCATTTGCATGTCAAATAAATAATTATTTTATAACTTATTATTTGATTCACATAAAGGAAATGTGCTAAAACTGTGCGCCGCCAAAGCTAATTAAATCGATTTTATTTTTTAACTAGTTTTGGCCTCTTGATTAATACTGCCTTCAAGTTGCAAGGTATTCAACTCCCAATCGAGATACGAGTGGTGTTCAAAATTGAACTATTATTACGATATTATTATTATATGTGTATATTACTCACCGGCAGCACCTGTAATCATCTTTCATCTTCTCTTCTCAATTTCATTCACTTAACACTTGCACTTTTCTCTTTAGAAACCAGAAGTTTGGCAAAGCAGCGCAAACAAAACTCATAAGGCTCATTCTCTTTCTCAAGAAAAAGGAAAAAAACCCTACTTAAAACATTTTTTATTGTTTTATGATGATTTGATTGCGCCGGGCTTAAGGCAAAAACAACTCCAACACAAATGTGCATCGCAGATGAATAGCGGAAAAGGCAACAAGTTGGGCGGAAAGCTTTGTAGTTTGCACTTGCGCAGACAACGCCCACATTTCAAAAACCTTCACCAAACAAATAATTACACGGCGACCGTAAAATGCGTAAAAAGAAACGCAATTTTACAATTACCTTTATTTTCATTTATTTGATTCTAGATGCGTATCGCAAGTGTCTGCTTTATGTTTGCCCGGGTTCTATCAGTCTGCTGCGTGCAAATGCAGAGCTTCTCTATACCCTCTTAACTCATGTACAAAAATAATCCAAGCCACCAGCAACTTGTAATCCTCATTGGAACTGACACAAAGTCTTGGGTTTTTGGGGTGCTGGTGCGGGGTTGCGGGGTCTGAGGTAGTTGTCTTCGAGGGGTGACTTAATACCATTTGCAGCTCACATGCGTGTTAATTATTTTGGTTCTAAGCGGAAAATGCCAAAATTAGCTAAATTAGGCACATTAAATCTATCATCAGGCAAGTTTATCTCCACCTATTTGGGCTCTGGTTAAGTGTCAATTTGAGCTGACTTTGGGCTATGGCTTGTTTTCTCAGCAAGGAAGCTGCTAAGTGGTATGACTAAGTATTTATCCTAAAATTTATCAATATTAACAAATTTGGCACATTAGCATTTGAAAGTAAATAATTTTGTAATATTTATTGCTGAATATATATAATAAAAATAAGCCACAACTGCAACTTTGCTGTATTTTACAATAATAATAATAATAATGTATTTAAGTTGAGCAAATTTGTAGGAAATGAGAAGCAGCTTGCTTTGAGATGGGTTCCTCATTTGTGCAAAGCCCAACCAGTTGTTAAGCAATGACACTGAACCACTTTGAATGCAATGCTGAACCGGTTCGCCAAAGTCAAAGCTATTTCAGCATGCGTGACACACTGAGTTGCACAGTTGATCGGCCACTGGGCAATTGGGTGCACTTGGATATGGACTTGCTATTTAATTTAAGTGCTTGATGGCACTTAATCATGAGCCGAACCATATCCATTTGGCCCATGCGCCAAAAGCAACACAAACTTAACAAAGTTAACTTCATTTAGACCAAAAGGCGTCATTTTAACTGCCACTTACACCGCAGCGCAGACCAGCCACCAAACACACATCCAAGCATCCCACTCTCTCTCTCTCTCGCTCTCTCTCTCTCTCTCTCTCTCTCTCTCACTCTCTCTTTCACTCATCTCCCTCGATCTAGCTTTATTCTTTAAGTCTGTCTTGAGTGGGAAACCTTTTGCGAACCGTCGACATTTCAATGCCTTTTTAATCTAGAACAAAAACAAACTTAATTTGCCACAACATCTCCGATGGGCGCAAGAAAAGCAGCGACTTTGTCTGCAGACACCTCACCGTCCTCCTCGCCTGTCTCAAAGGCCGCCTCGCCGCTATAACTCAAGCGACAACGCCGAAGGAGACAACGACGACGTCACTTGGCACATAATTTAATTACAACAACACTTTTGTGGGTGGGTACAACTTTGCCCGGGCAAATTGCTACTTTGATCCATCCGCGCGCCGCCCGCTCTGTGCCACACGCGGACGGCACTCACTTCGAGTGTTGAATGAGCAACAACTTTCGAGTGCAACGCGTCCTGAATTGTAATTAGTGCCACACAGGCCGCCAGCTGCCTGACTGCTTGCCTGCCCGCCTGCCCGCCTGCTTGCCTGCTTGCCTGCCTGCTTGGTGAGTTGCTCCCAGTCAGGCTGCCATGGATAGTCTGGTCCGTGCATTGGCTGCTCCCGGTTCCGGCTGCTTTGTGTGATCCGCGTGTTCGCCCCACCTGGTCAGGGCGGAGGCATCCACTTGATTTGTGGAGTGCGCATTTGTAATTGTTATTACGTGTAAAATGCAAGAGGGGCCCAACTTTAACTCACCAACGCAACAACTGGCGCCAAGCCAACAAGTCAGTTATCCTCTTCCATGCTTAAATGCGTTATCGACGATAATTGCTTAACGTTTGGCGCGTGCTTTGATTAGACCCTACCAGCAATTTATTTGAGCTCTAGATAGCATTTAAGCCATCTGGCACATTTACAATTCGGGTTTTGCCCATGACCCACAATGCAAGTGAGGCAGAGAAACTGAAAGAATTGGAAATTAACTCAAGATCGGGCAAAGGCAGTTCTGAAAAAGCTGCCACATTTGTATTCAGAGCCAGCAACTAACAAGAGGGAACAACTATCTTGGACACGACGTAGACTGGAGTTAATTAGGAGACACTTAAATCTTAGTCCGTTGTTTGAAATACTTTTATGTTTTGGTATGTTTTAAACAAAAATGTGTTCATATGTTTTCCGATTCACGAATTCTTTGCTCAATCATAATAGAAGCCAATTGCAGCTTAAAATGTTAACACAATCAATGAATGAGAGAATAGCCACAAAACAACTGTTTACTAAAGTGCGATGAATACAATTTCATTTCAAGCAATTATTTATTTTTATTGCAATATAAGAAAATACAATCGTAAGTTTAAACCACTGCTGAAGTGCAAGTGTTTTTTAAATATTTGGAATATGTGTTAGTTTCCCTTGATTGAATGTAAATCGCACAAAGTTTGAGCAGAAATAAGATGATCGCTAAGTCAACGATTGAAAATAATATTAATATTTAATATTTCTTCTCTAACTGAGTGCATTCGTCTGTTATTTGTTTTCCGATTTTCCGTCAAACGAAATGCTTTTTTTACTTGCCAAAGAGTTCTCTGTCAGAATGAAAGCAAATTTGTTTTCTGAGTAAACCAAATTTCTGGAAGTGAATGTTAACATAGATTAATAGGTAATGGTTACGGCAAAGGTTTACTGTGCTGGCTTTGAAATAGTTTGCAGTTTCGAGGAACAGGATTCTATTGAAAGCGGATACAGAACGAAAGGCAGTGCTGCATATTAATGCAGCTGCCCCAAAATGGGGCGACACATAACTCCAGCTGGTCAAACGTAAACGAAATTAAACAAATGAAATTAAAAACGAGGAAAATGAAAAAAATAAGCAAAAAAGTAAATAAAATAAATTCAATTGAATTTAAAATGCGCAGCACAACTTCCATTAAAGACGTTGGCATAATTTTAATTTCAAGGTTTCTCGGGTTGGGGCCGAGCCCTTTTCCTGTGGCAGCAGCTGCCACAGGATATCAGAATGCTTTAAGCAACGGGATACACAGAGACAGAGACACACAGAGAGAGAGAGAGAGAGGGAGGAGAAGGAAGTGGCGAGCGGGGCACAAGGAGCTGTACGCCAATCAAATTGAAATTTAATTTGCACAACAATGTGGCAAAAGGGGCCGCGCCCTCAACTTGAACCCAACTGACCCCTTTAAACAAGAGAATTATTAACCTCATCATATTGTGTACACCTACTACCTATTCCGGCCCTTTATCGGCAACGTTCCGTTCCGTCTTTGTTTTGCAGTGCGTCCATAAAATTGTGATTTACTCCCGTTGAGATTTCAATTACTGCCGCTTTATTGCCAATAAATTTTCATATAAATTAGGCGAACGAAAAGTTCGAATTGCCCAAGCAGCAACAACAACACCAGCAGCAGCAGCAGCACAAACCTGGCCCTAAAAAATATATATATATTTAAAAAAAAAAAGGCTTAATCAGCCGTGCACGTAGTCAAAGCCCACAAGAGCTGAAAAGGAATCCTTGAAAAGGTGCGGCTACACAAAAGATTTTCAGCACGTCCACGCCGTGAAATCAATTGGCGCCTCTTTAAATTAGGCCAGTCGCCCGACGGCCAACCCATCGTTGACATCGCCTTCAGGCCAACGATATCCTCGATTCAATGTTGCAACAAGCTGTGTTCGACTCTAATCTAATCCAAACGCTCCGAGAAAAGATTACGCTAAAATGAAATTCGTTTTGAAAATTAAAAAATGTTTCATGTTTTTAGAAAACATTTATAAATATATGAAAAAAATTTTCTTCATATTTAAAATTCTTATATTTTTTGAAAATTCTTAATTATAAAAAATATTTCTACCATTTGGAAATGCAAGTCGCTTATTTTTAGAAAGAATCCTTTCTCTAATACTAAAGTTTAATAATAGGCCAAAGTAAAAGTTCTCTAAAATGTTGTCCTGGAATTGAGAAGAGGAAAATCATGTCTTATAAGTTGTCAAGTTGTGCTAACTCTCGCAATGGTTGTGGATTCTGTTTAGAAGTGTTTAGAATGTATTAAAGAGCATTTCTTAGTCGAGCACTCACGACATTCACCACTTTTAATATATATTTACTTTTTCCTAGCGCATACGCCGCTGTCAAGCAAATTAAGCCCTGACTTGACTTGCAGCAAAAAGCCTCGTACAACAAACAACGGCAACGCAAGACAAAAGATTGGTGCAACCGTGCAAAGCGTTACAGGCGAATGTGGCATTATGGCTAATTAGCCGCTTGCAATCCATCTACCAAATTAATAACAACAATTTTGATATTTTGCCTGAATTAAGTTATTTAAGCCAACAATTAACTTGCTATAAAAGTTTGAAAGGCTAGTTTTGCTGGCAAACAACAAACAGACATTTTTTCCTCCCCAATGTAAATATTTAATAATATATTGTGGAACATGGGAGGTGTATCGAATATGTTAGTTAATGTTAGTATTATAATTTATGTAGATTTGTCATTCCAAAGTCATTTAATTTTTAATCGGATTAAATTGTCTGCGGCTTTCTCATTGATAGATCCATTAAACCGATTAGACTAATTACTACAGACTTATTACTGTTGTGGTGTTTATTCATTTGGCGATTCCCGGAATGCAGGCCTTAAATCAGAATACGTTTATTTAATGTGTGCGTGGCTGTGTGAGTTTGCTTAAATGAGGATGACAAGTGATGTCCGCTTAAAGATAGTGCGAGTCTTCATAGTTGTCACGAAACTCGAGGATTCTGTCGAGTGCCGAGTCGTATTCATCTCGCTCGAGAGCCACCTGCGAAAAATCACGCAATTTGGCCAGCTGAACGCGATGCGTTTGATCATGCAATGAATCGAGATGAGTGCCCAACTTGCTGGAGTTTTGCACTGCAGCCAGAGCCGGAGCACTGGCCACACGAGCATCCCTCTCACGCTCTCCATCGCCGGGCAGCTTGAAGCCATCAGCGGCGATGCTGGCATCAAAGATCTCATACGGAAAGGGTAGATGCGTTTTGAGTGGCAGCGGAGTCGAGGCGGCATGCGTCAGACTGCTATGATAGGCGCACTGATAGTACAACTGCAGCATCTGAGAGACGCTGTTGCAGCGATAGGCGGCCTTAGAGATTTGCGAACTGGCTTGCTCCAAGGGGCGCTTGAGTCGTGCATCGGGTATACCACGCGCCACCACCGACTGAACGACATGCGTTGTGCCCGGATCACAGCCGGGTGTCAACTGTGTCATCAGTGAGCCATCTGGCCCATCCAGAAAGTCAATGAGATCCTGTTCCCGCTGCATGCCCAGTGGCAGAGCCAATGCAGCAGCGCCCAACTTGCGATTAGCTGGTGTGACACGCTCACAAAAGCTCAACAAAGTATTGGGCGTCTGGCGCAGACGATAGCCAAGCGTCACTGTATCCAAAAACGCAGCCAGCACTGCCGAGCTCTGATACAGATTATCCGCCAGCCAGTTGACGCCCGGCATTCGACGTGACTGCAGCGACTGGTTACGCCAGATCGTTTCCAGCGTGGACAGCGGGGTGAATAGGGTCGCCTGCTCGCTCAGATGCTTATAGCTGAGCACGCTGTTCACCACACGAATGCTGCGCGAGGTGCGTGTGTCTGCAAAATTGGGACAACAAATTGTTTGAATTTCAATAAATTGTGTCAACGTTACTTAGCTTTAAATATTATTAAAATCACCTGCTTTGGCATAGGATATGTTGCGCGGATAGTGTAGAGGCAGAGCGAAAATAGCCCGATTATATTCATCATTCAGATGCTCCATGCACTTGCTAGCCAGACCACCGAATCCATCGTCAATATCAAAGAGCAGCTGAAAGCCCTGCAGTCCATTGCATTCCTCCGCATAGAGGCGAATGCGATCACAAAAATCCTCATTGAAAGCAGCCGATTGCCACAGCTCCACACCGGAACAATGTGAGCCCAACACCTGAACATCTGGCTGTTGCAGCATGCCCTGCAGCACATTGAATGTGCGCGGATGGTAGCGTGCATACAGAAAGTCTGCCCAACTGCTGCACGTCTCAGCCAAATTATAATCCTTGTCCTGCGTATTTACTGTATTCTTGAGCAAATCCTGCTGATATTCGGATATCGTTGCGGCTGGCTGTTGTTGCACGTCCAGTTCACCGTGAGTGGAGAGCTTGTTCTGCTCGGCCAATTCTTTCGCCTTCTGCAACTCATCAGCCGTCTGATCTGTCGCCAGCGGCAAATAGTTTCCATACAGCTCACCCACAACGGGCAGGTGCATCAATGTGCCAACGAGATCCACAGACAATAGCCGTGGCGTGAATGTCGTCTGTTTGCGATCATTAACACCTTCTCTGTATAGTATGTCATTCTGTGGCAGATGCTCCTCGGCCACATTGCTGCTCTCGCCATCGTAAACGAAATTTGCCTCCTAATTGGAAAATGTTAAATTGACCGGCTTTGACTGCATGACTGCTGTTGTTGTTGTTAGCTTACCTGCTGGTTCCAGAAGTGTGCGCCCACATAGTTTGCATATGTGCCAAACTGAAACGTTAGAATCTCGCGGGTGTGGTCCATGTTTGCTCCTGGCTGTGATTAATTCAATTAAACTACAAATAGCAATGCAAACTGACTTCAGTTCTCAGTCAAAATTGCTATCGATATGTCGATATATCGAAATCTACGTGCACATGTGAATGCCACCATAGCTGCTCTTTGTTTATGTTTTTGAAAACACGTGCAAAAATAGCTCGTTATTAAAAACAAATATTTACAAAAACAGTAACGCACACTTTACATTTTTATTTATCAATCAAAAGGATATGTTCGACAAAATCTGCTTAGCTTGTAAATTCGGGCATCAGTAAAATACAATCAATAAAAAATAGGGCTATTTTCTAAATGCTATATGTGGAGAAACTATTATTCGTTGAGTTTCGTGGACAAGTAACAATTCCAAAACACGGCAACAATTTGAGCAAAAATCACTTGATATTGGATTGGCATAAGCGAAAAGTTGATTGTTTGCGCCATCGGCCAAAGCATATAGTTCCTTTGCATAATCGACAAATAGTTCTCCTTGATGCGATCCACAATCCTGTCGTGTTGTTCGCCATTGATGCAAGGAACCACGTACGACAACACCAATGTGAACGGCGGGGCAAAACAGGACTGATCGATAATCATCTTTTTAAGGCCGCACCGCGTAGCAGACTGTTGCTTCGATACAATTGTGTCCAGTGTTCCATACCATTTTCGCAACGCTGGTCCAACGAACACCAGACCGAGTGTAGTAAAACGCGCCGTCCGTGCGATGTCCCAATCTTGAAGCGGTTTTTTCTCAATCACCAACTGGGCTATTGCATCGCCGGCGCCCATTATGAGAGCCGCATTGAGGCCCTCACGCAGGTAGCCACGTAATCCCATAGTTATGCATGTATTGCGTAGCTATGTGCACAATACTTAAATTGGTTATTTTCCGAACTTGTTCATAAGCCACTTGTAGTTTGAATTTAAATTCAGTGTAAATTTAAGACAATTCCGCTGGTTTAGTTAACAAAGAAGTGTTAAGTAACACACCGAAATCTTGACGTTGTCTTCTTCCTCTTCCTCTTCCACTTCAGGCATTCGCATTTCAAATTTATGGCGCGCTTAACGTTACCCAATCAAATTAAGAGGCATAAAGAGTTAAACTGTTACAACAACTACACCAGATGTTAACTAAATAATGCCTTGCTATTGGCCCTTTTTAAGTTTTTTTGCCTGCCGTAGGCTTAGCTTCGCAGTATCAGCTTACCGCGTATCTGGTAGAAAATGTTCGTGGCGACCTCTTTAGGCCTTTCTTCAGGTGCAGCTTCATCTTCGTCACCTGCAAATCAAGCAAACGCCGAAATTGCATCAATATTTTAATATTCTTTCAATATAAATATTTAGTTCAATCAATGCTTTATAATTTAGCAACAAGCTATTAAATAATGTATTTCGGTGCTGCAATAAACACATTTAGTTCCACCCTTAAAGTTTTTATGCATTTTTTGCATTAAGTGTTGAGTAATGTTGGACGAAACATCGATACATCGGTATATTAAAGTGTTCTTAACATCGAAATTTGTGTTCCGATGTTAGATACTTTTCACTATTTGTAAGCAATAATAAACGTATTTTTATGAAGGATATTGTTGTTGGCAGTGCCTGGAAACGGAGAAATTTTTGGAATATTCATAGAGGTTTCATAGAAAATGGTTTTCACGCGCTGACAGTCTTGCCATATATTTAATTTATTTAACGCCGTGTATGAAATTGTGTGTTTAATTTCAAGTGGCAATGTTGCAGCCAGTGTAAAGGATGCCATTACGTGTTTACAGATTCGATTTATAAGCTTAGGCTCACTGATAAATTAGTTTCGTTAAATCAATTTTAAATGCATCGATTTGTAAAACGAATAATTACATCGAGTATATTTTGCTATATCGATAAGTAATGTTTGTTTTGGTTGACTTCTCAACACTACCAATCGGCCTTTTTACGCATTTCGTGAGTGACTGCTGCACGTTTTTTTATTTTCCTGTTTTCTATGGCTCATCATGAGACACAGGAGAAGTTGCAGTTCCACGAACTGGAGTTGGATCAGCGCATACTCAAGGTAAGTGAAATATGAAATTGCAAAATCGCCCACTGGTTCCTAACGCAATTCCCCCCTAACAAAATCACAGGCAATTGCGCAGCTCGGCTGGGTACAGCCTACTTTGATTCAGTCAACGGCCATTCCACTGCTGCTCGATGGCAACGATGTGGTGGTGCGGGCGCGCACCGGTTCCGGCAAGACGGCCGCCTACGCGCTTCCGCTAATACAGAAGATCCTTAACTCCAAGCTGAATGCGAGCGAGCAGTGTGTGAGCGCCTTGGTGCTGGCACCCACAAAGGAGCTGTGCCGGCAGTCGCGTCTGGTCATCGAGCAGCTGGCCGAATCGTGTGGCAAGGTTATCCGTGTGGCGGACATTGCTGGGAGCTCCAACGATATGGCAACACAACGTCATGCTCTTGCCGAGCGACCGGATATTGTGGTGGCAACACCCTCAAAAATACTAGCACATGTGGAAGCCGGCACGGGCATCGTTGATCTGCAACAGATTGAAACGTTGGTAGTGGACGAGGCCGATATGATATTCGCCTTTGGCTATGAGAAGGATTTCAAGCGCCTAATGAAGCATTTGCCGCCCATTTACCAAGCGATTCTCGTCTCGGCGACCATCACGGACGATGTGGTGCGGATGAAGGGCTTGTGCCTGAAAAATGCCATCACACTGAAGCTGGAAGAGCCGGAACTGGTCTCCCTCGAGCAGCTCACACATCAGCGCATCCTGGCCGAGGAGAACGACAAGCCGGCAATATTGTGCGCTTTGCTCAAGCTCACGCTCATCCAGGGCAAGAGCATTATCTTTGTCAACACTGTGGATCGCTGCTATAAGTTAGTAAATTTTATTTTTCTGTACTGATTTAATCCATACCTGTAAGCTGTGTTGTGTTCACCAACTGATGAAAGACACAAACTTCATTTGGGATTGCGCAATTGGCAACAATTGGCGCACGCATGACCATAGACTAATCTTCTCGCTGATGGCGGCGAACACAGCCGCTTTATTTACATATTCTATCATATTTATATATATTTGGATTGCTATATATTCAGTTCACTTGATTTTTCAATCTTTAGGGTTCGTCTGTTTCTGGAACAGTTTGGTATACGCTCGTGCGTGCTCAACTCGGAGCTGCCGGCCAACATGCGCATTCACACCATCAACCAGTTTAATCGTGGCACCTACGACATCATCATTGCCTCCGATGAGCATATTTTGGAGAAGCCAGCGGGCAAAACACAACGCAAATCCCAGCAAAGTGATCACGAGTCGAGCACATCGCGTGGCATCGATTTTCAGGGTGTGAATAATGTTATTAATTTTGATTTTCCACGAGATGTTACTTCATATATCCATCGGGCTGGACGCACAGCTCGTGGCAACAACAAGGGCTCCGTCTTGTCGTTTGTCAGCGTTAAGGAGTTGCCCATTAACCTGGCTGTTGAGGAAAAACTGCGTAGCACCTTTGGCCGGGAAACGTTACACAAAAAGGACATCGCGGTGACGCTGCCGACGTCGTCAGGCTCGGATGATAATCCGAAGGCGGATAATAGCAAAACAGTTGAACAACTAAAACGCTCCTTCGCCAACAGCCTGGAACGTCCGCAAGAGGAAATTGTCGATGATATCATCAAGTGAGACAGACTAATACACTTAATTCAAGCCAAGGCAATGCATATAACTAATCTCTGATTGCCATCACCGTTTCAGAATATACCAATTCAAAATGGAGGAGGTGGAGGCGTTTCGATATCGCGCCCAGGATTGCTGGCGTGCCGCGACCCGTGTCGCTGTGCACGATACGCGGCTACGTGAGATCAAGACAGAGATTCTCAACTGTGAGAAGCTCAAGGGCTTCTTCGAGGAGAACAAACGCGATCTGCAGGCGTTGCGCCACGACAAACCATCACGCACCATTAAGGTGCATTCACATCTCGCCCACGTCCCGGAATACATATTGCCAAAGGCACTCAAGCGTGTTGCCATCGGACCCCCGCCCACGCATACAGCCTACAAACAGGCGCGAACTACTGGCGCCAAGGCCGCCTTTCAGCGTCAGAGTAATGATCCCCTGATGGTCAGCGAAGTGGACTTTGGCAAGCGACGTGGCAGGCCAAAGGGCAAGCGGGCCAAATGAGTTGTTCATATGTTTGTTTATATCTAATAACATAACATATACAACGAACACAAGTAGAATGTAAGCGAATAGTTACTATAATCAGTTATGAAATTGGCTGGTCGAAGAATATGGGGCATCCAGCATTTTTCATTGTTTTAAATAATGTTTTTGTATATTATGCTGTATATTGCCAGCATAACGCATTCATACAGACAGCTAAATCAAGATCGAGAAAATATAAATCTTTTTACCTATTCCTAAATGTTTTAATGGCCTCCGGGAATAATACCAATAGGTTTCAAAACAACATTTGTGAACTCAAAACATAACTACATGTTTTAGTAATGCCTGAAGCTTTTACCTCTGGGGCATAACTCAACGTAAATATATTTGAAGAAACCATTACGCTGAGTTTGATCGCTAAGCAAATCCTTAATCATATTAATTTAGTACATACATTGCTTCAAATTGTATCTGCGATACACCTTGTCTCTGAAATGCTAGTGTTCAAGGTGTATCAATATGCTGTCTCTTTCTGATTCATGCATAAGCATATGTGTGCACGTGTCTCTCCGAGATAAAAATATAGCTGAAACTCGGCCAAAGCCTTACAGATTTTTCGAGGACATTGTGGATTTCAATGTGGTAAAATACAGAAGAATCTTTGAGCTACAAAAGTATCTGTAAGATCTGTAGTGATATGCACACTTGAAAAACATGATGCAAAATGTATCTGAGGGAAACAATAAGTATCTGCAAATTAAGATATAAAAAGAATTTGGAAGACATTAAAGTATGTAAATAATAAAAATGGTATGTTTAAAATACTAATGCAAGGCAAGTATTTGTAAGATACAAATAAATCAGTTAGTATCTGTATGAACCCAAACACAACTTCACTTGCTGATGTTGGTTGCATCCGCACCCCATATGAAACCAATAGGTTAATAAAAGACTTTCAGATTTGACACATACGACTTTATTTTCCAACGATTCAGTTTCGCGATTATTTATTTCATTCTGTTTGATTTTTATTCAGCTTTCCTTTTTTAATTTTTAATTTATGTTTTATAAAAAGCTACACCTTGAAATTCTTATGTCAATGGTTTTAATTGTTTACTTTTTTTCTTCTTTTCTTTTTTTTTGTTGAATTTCGCATTTCATTGCCATATTTTATATGCTGCGTTCTCAAAAGCAGTCCAAAAATTTTGTTCATATACTACATAATTACAATTCAATTATTGAGTAGGCCTTTAGTTATTGATAGGTTTTGGTAGTAATTCCTTATGTAAGCACACAAAAAAAGTTGTCTACTTGTTTCTTTTTTCATTCATTTTCTTTGCATTCAGTATTTCATGGGGTATTTCTTCTGTTTTATTTTATTAATTTTTGTTTATATAATATTTGTGTATATTATATATCTTATCATTCATATATTAGGTAAAAAAGCTCTGACAAGGCGCTTGACTTAACTGGCAACAGAAGCTACAAAAGCTTTTTTGGCAAACATCTACAAAACAGGACGAACCCAAAACTAAAAGAAAAAAATCGCTTTTCATCTTTAATATATATTTATATAGATTTCATATAAATGGTTTGTTTTATTTTTGCTTTCATTTTCAATTTCATTTTATATTCGTGTAGAAAAAAAAATACTTAGACATTAAATTTCAATGCATGTACATACATATATTCATTATTTAAATAATTATTCTTTTGATTTCTTACTTACAAGTTGTTATATTCTTTTTTTACACACACGTACATATAAGATTTAATAAAGTAAAAATGGTAAAATATTTAAGGGCTAACATAATTCAGATTGAGTACATAATTTCATATTTGCATGTGATGGTTTTTTGTTATTGTGTTTGTTTCTTTACAGAATGTCATGAAAACATAAAACAAAATAAAAAGTGAATTCTCATGAAACTAGAAAGATAATACAAATTGTTTGGCATTTCCGTAGTTGATTTTAGAATATAAAAGTGTTCCACATAACACACAGATACATTGTAAAATAATTATGTTTTGAGTTCATTTATTCAGAATATTCTGTGAATTTGCAATGGCAATTTTCTTTGCACTTCTTTGCTTGGTATTCTTCTCCAAAACACTTTCAAATTTTCTCTATTGCTACCGTTCAACTGAGCAGAACACTCCCAAAACAAGGAGTGCTGGTGAGCAGTTGCATCTAAACTCTGGTAATTTGCATATTTATATTTTTTCATTTACATTGAGCATTTTGTTTATAACTAACATACATTAATAAGTTATATATAACTCTATATAATTCGTACATTTTATTAAGTAGACCAATTTACCAATAGGAAACAAAATTTTGTGTGTGAATGAATTCTTAACTAAAAACTTGTTGTATTCAGTAATTTGTCATGGTTGTGTGTATGTGTGTGTGTGTGTGTGTCTGGTTTTTAAGAAACAAATGCACAAAAGTCTTTTGATCAGTGGTTTAAGTACTACGAAATGAGTGGTTAGGAGTGTAATGGAAAAGAATTGTTTTCAATGCTGGAACTTAATGTTTAAACTTATTTATGGCATGTTTAAGTTAGTTAAACTAATATTTTGTTTATATTTCTCTTGGTTTCTCTGCCTTGCTAATATAATATTTAAAAATCTTTTCTCTTTCACTTTAAATGCTAAATAAATGTAATATTTAATTTCTTTTTTTGTTTTTTGTTTTTTGTTTTTTGTTTTGTTGTTCATGTTTGTAAGGCATTAATTTAAGTTTTTGTTTTGATCTTAAGCTACAATCCACTCAGTTCTATATAGTCGATATAGTCCGAAAAATCTAAGAATCTAAAACAAAAGAAGACGAAGCTATGTAGCGAATACAAAGTTAAGCGACATGGACATATGAGTAGTGTATGTAAGGTGTTTTTGTGTTTTTTGTTGTACTGAGCTTAAAATACTATTTATGTATGTATTTATATATCGGATATAGTATGTATATTAAGACATTAAGTTAAGATTGTATATAGAACTTTAAAACAAACTTAGAATAGAAACTGAACACCCAACTCATATGCCAATCAAAAACAGAATTCTAAATGCTGTTCCAACAGCTTTGGCTTTGGTTATCGTTCTCATTCCTCCTCCTGCTTCCGGTGTAAATCGCAACTTGTTCGCATCGTAAGTACTACCTACATTTATTCGGTTTATGTGTATGCAGGTATTTAGTTCATTTCTTTTTTTTATATTTTATTTATTTATTTATTTTTATTTTTTTTTTTGGGTTGGTGTGTTGCTCCTTTTCTAGTTGTAAGCGATGTTTTTTCATTCGGTTTCAATACTTTTCTCTGTTGCAATTTTTGTGCACATCTTTACTATTTTTGAATTTATTTTCGAGTTGCTTATACCGCTGAGTTTTTGCCGATGATCTCACCGCTACGCGAATGCACAAATCGCCCGTCGAATTCAATGGTTGAGTTCTGCTTAATGCTCCCAGTGGGCGTACGCAGTGGCTCCTTTTCGTCCCTGTGTGGAATAGTAAAATCATCAATTATTAAAGAGAGCTGACAGAAGACAAAGAGAGAGGGAGATTGAGAGAAAGAGCGAGCAAGAGCTTTACAAAGTAGTCAGCTAAGAAAAGTAAGCACAGCATACGCAGGCTTTTTATAATATGTACTTACTTAAAGCGCCACACAACATCTAAGTGCTACATGTAAGGCTATAAATAACGATGCTAAGTCTACATTCTGCATGCAGCAGTGGTGCATTATGATCATACAAATTGTACATGAAATGAATAGTGCGGCAAACTAGAAAGTTAGGTCAAAGACCAGTGCTACGCAAGAAAGAGTAGGGCAAAGAGCAGAGAAGCAGTACAAAATGAATAAAAAAAAACAAACGCAAAAAAGAAAGAAGAAGGGATACGAATTATGTACGTACAATGGTGATGTCACTGGTGAGCCGCCGAGCTTAACTGGCGGCGGCAGTGGTAACGGTGATGGTGGTGGCTCCTTAACCAGCTGTCCACTGCAATAAGGTAGCGGGAAACGCCAACCATAAAGACTGCTTGGTTAGATGATGATAATTTCGGTTGTTTTCGAATTTGTTTATCGAATTCAATTTGATTTTGTATTTTTTTTTTTTTTTTTTTTTTTTTGGATTATGTTGGATTGTTGGTTTGGTTTTATTGTGTTGGAGATGAGTTGGATTTTGAACAGTACGTATGAGTTTGATGTTGAGAAAATCAAGAGAGAGAGAATATAGAAAGTATGAAGAGAGACTGTGATTCTTTTATCTACTTATTTGTTTGTTTGTTGTTTTTAATGTAAATGAGTGTTCTTCTGTGATGATTAGAAATTTAATACAAATAATACTATACGATAACATACAATGATTAAGTATTCGCAGAAAGATACACTTAGTCCAGCAGCTGTCGCTACTAAGGAAAGTCTAACTATACTATACAATACAGAGAAGTATTGAGCAGGAAAGAAGGCACTAAATGGGTTTATATTTTATTTTTAACTAAGCCAAATGTAGCTGACTGTATGCTTTAATTGAGTAATTAATGACGTATAAGCGGATTCCACATCTGGTCATTTCAAATGTGGGATTTATTCGATACGACGGTATAAAATAAAAGTGAATTAATTTCGTTCAGTAAAATGCTTAAGTGAAGCAGCTTTTATGCCATTCATTTAACATTAGATTCCATTACAATTATAGTATTTACATTAACTATGTGTAGGATGATCGAGGAGAAGCTATACCAATTTGAACGTTGACAAATTTATATTCACTGAATATTGATGTCATTCGGGTAGTGGCATCTAAAAAATGCCTTCTCCAAAATCTATTTTTGAATCATAATCAGTGGAATCCGTATTTGTTGA
This sequence comes from Drosophila picticornis, assembly GCA_035043845.1. Taxonomy (NCBI): domain Eukaryota; kingdom Metazoa; phylum Arthropoda; class Insecta; order Diptera; family Drosophilidae; genus Drosophila; species Drosophila picticornis. The sequence goes on from JAWNMR010000492.1 coordinate 7,980,047, forward strand.
AAAAAAAAAAACTCACAACAACAAATGAAGTGATCTAACGAATTAAAGAAAATAGTATTTGAGATATTAACACAACTCTTGAGTTAAATATAATAAAGCGTTCGTGTTCTTTTGTTGTATATTGGGATAACAGAAAACATTGCGGAATTTCGTCTTTTTTATGTGGTGCAAGTGGCAAAATTGTAAACATTTAATATTGCACTAGAAATGAGAAATAAGAACCGATATCGTTGTAAAATGAAATGTTTTTTCGGGGCTGGGTGAAAGAGAATTTTGTAAGGAGTTCTTTTCTGCGTTGTACTTTGCTCAAACGATTATCAGCGAATTTCGATTGAACAACAACGATTTCGGACGCGCATAGACCCAATTGTATTCGAAATCCGGGCGTTGAGAATTTTGGCTTAAGGAGCGGTGCAAATCGAAAAGAGGTAGAAAAAAACAAACGAAACAAACGAACATTTAATGGCATTTTTCTAGTTGGTTGGATTTTAAAATATTTTTTTTGTTTATTATTATTTGTTGGAATTTCGTATCATTTTTAGTGCAATATTATTTGGTTTTGATAGCCCAGCCCAAAAAATCCCCCGAGAGAGAGAGAGAGAGAGAGATTGATAAAAAAGAGAGAGGGAGAGAGTCTGAGCCAAATATTTTGATGCTTACCTGCCCAGTTTCGCTTCATCATCGATCTCGGAGGGAGAACGCTTGGCCTTACGGCACATGGCTGCCATGACGCCCATATGAACAGTCACACAGCACAGCAGATCCACAATGAAGAGCAGAAGGAGTACCCCTCCAACGGCAATGCCAACAATCGCAGCCGAAGAAAGCACCGGACGTTCCGCAACTTGGATCACATCGATGCCTGTTGTGGATGAGATTTTGTTTTTTTTTTTTTGTTTTTTTTTTTTTGATTTGGGAAATGTTTGTGTGCGGGGAGAGGGAGGGTGTAGAAAGAGTGCTTGATTAGTAAAATGTCATTCAAATCTGTTTTTCATTAATCTAATAAATATTGGTATATATTTTAGATTTTATACTAAAACTTAGTTAATCTATATAACACTCAAGCACTTGACTGTATTCCCAAAGGAATAAAGCCATGAGCCATAAAACTAACTTTTAACTCGAGTTATAAAATGTGTTTCTTCGTTTTTTTTTTTTTTTATTTGTGTCAGCATTAACACTTTTTTTTTAACGGTAAACGGTATGTTTATTATTTGAAATTGGTTGTGTTTTTCATTGAGTTCAAATTTTGTACAAACATATTTTACATTTTTGTGTGTGTAGTTCAAAGTGAAAGTTAAATGTAAATTAAGCATGTTCGGTAAATGAGCACAAATATGAAAAATTAAATTGTATTTAATTTATACCTAGTTAAAAATAAATAAAGTAAGCAACACCAATTTGTCATAACATAAGAAAAAAGTATTTTCGGTTTAAATTAAAAGTACACAACAAAATCAAATAACATGCAGTCTTTAATGGAGCGGGGCTAATGTCGATAGAGAGAGAGAGTTGAGAAAATGAGGAGGGAGGCAGAGCGAGAGAGAGAGAGAGAGAGAGTGAGTGAGAAAGCGCGCACAAAAGGCAGGATAACTCAAGAGAAAATGCAAAGACAAATGACAAGTAGATAAAAAGCCAATAAGCAAAATATACAAGCAAAATCTTTTTTTTTATCAACTTAGAATCCAATTATTATTATTATTATTTTTTTTTACAAGGAATGCGTATCTTTATGTGTGTAGAATTAGTTTCAGTGTCCAATAATAAATGCGCTTAAAAATTGTAAATTTATCAAATACACAAGTCTGTGACTGCAATAACCATTAACAAAATTGATTTGTTAGTTATAAACATTGTTAAAAATATTTAAATATTATTAGAAACATTCTGTTTTGAGTACTGCATGTTTTGTGGGTATTAATCGAATAGATGAATACTACAACTAAACTGGGTAAATTTGACGAAAACAGTATTATTATATTAGTAACATATGCTTTTTTTTTTCTTGTTTGATTATGGGAACTAATTCCCGTTATGCGTTTGTTTATAGTTCATCTAGTGTTAGTGGTATTAAAATCGAATGCGATTTAAATTAATTATATATTCGGTTAATTGTGGGTGTGTATTGCTGAATGTATATGAAACTATATTATTATTGCGGAACCATATTACCTGTCGGTATTTCACACCTGGCAGCAGTGCAGCGGTTTTTTTTCTTAAACTTTATCGCTTATCGGCTTATTCGATTAATTTTGAAATTTCTTCAAGCGCTAGACAACACGGTGGGCTTCCAATTTATACACACACAGAAAGAAGACTATCTCATTTTTGTTGAAGATTTTTCTTTATTACCCAAAATGAACTTAATTCTTAGATATTGTATTTTGTTTTATTTTTTTTTTGTTTGTGTTTACTTACAACATTTATGAATCTTATGCGCTTTTGGTTTGTTTACTACTGGGTATGTGTGTGTTTTTTGTCTGTGTGTATCGGCAAATGAGAAACGTCGCATTTGCTTTATTTACTATATTGATCACGTACTCTTATGCAATTCTTTCTGCTTTGCAAACTACCTGGTAAAAGCAAACTAATTTCAAGTTTGGTAACATGTTAAAGTGCTCTTTAGCTTTTGACAGTGGCACTACAATTCTGGCATACCCTTTAGTTGTAGCTGTTGGTAATCATGTGCATGAGAGTTATGGCAAAAGACTTATATACAGTTCGGAGCTTTACGTAGATGTTACTAAATAGCCTAAACTGCTTTATTAGTTTGCGCCTCTCCCGGCGATTATTTAGATTTTTTTTTAGATTTTTTTTGTTCTTTGATGGACAGTTTTTGCCTTTTATTTGTTTTGTTCTTTAAATTTATTATATTTGGATATAACTATATTTATGCCTCACAAAGCTAGATAAAAAAAAAAAACAATACCATACGATACGATCTGCTCAGCAACGTTAGGCGGGCTGAATTTGTCACTAACTATAGTAAGTATTTATAACTTTTGTATATTGTATATTGTAAAGGTATAAATTGGAATTACTTTTTATGATATAGTATATATAATTTGCTAGAAAATGTTTCAGTTTCTTTTACTAAAAATTGTATACAAGGAATATTTTTTCTAAATTGAACTCCATTCATTTATTTATTTTAGTTTTATTTGCTTTCTTTTCATTCTATATGTTTTAGGTATACAAATATGTATGTTCAATGAGTACATGAGTACAAACATACAAAAATTCGATACTTTAAGCTTAATACACCATGTGAAAAAAATTCGTAGTTGGAAACATGTGGGTCTTGTAGGCTTCCTAAAATTGGATTCAAACTAGAAATTCGCTATGTTTATAATTTTTTTTTTAACATACTCGTACTTTTAGTTACTTATTGTCCCTTAACGTATACGTTTAATAGAAACATAAAACAAACGACTTTAAGGTCACATACTACACATGAGACACCAAAAATATGTAACGGACAACTTGGGATCGCAGTGCATATATATAACGGTGGTGTTCGTGTTCTTTAATTTTCAAGCAGCTAAAAAAGGGAATCAATGTTTACTACTCGTAAAAAAGGGTTTATAAAAAGAGCGCCCTTGGAAAAATGTAAAAGCATTTTCCAAGCAATTGTTTTTAATTCCCCTATTTAATCAGTTCCGCGGAAATCTATAGTTCCTGGAAAATAAGTAGGATGTTCTATTTTAATTATAATGAAGAAATAAAATAGATTTTTAACAAATGGGTCGATTTCTTCAGACATCCTAGCTCAATATATCAACTATAATAAATGTATAATAAGAAGCTGTAAATAAAAATCGGTTTTGGCAGTGTTCTTGTCCAACAAAATACTGGAGCAGCTTCAAAAGGTTCCTTTTACGTCGCTTAAGGCAAATGGAAGAGAACTAACTTTTGGATACATGTATGTGACAATATTAACTGAAATTGTATTTTAGTAAATGTCTACTAAGTACTGCGTTTCTTGTTCGTATAACCCCATAATAGCCCTACATAATACTAAATAACTTAATGCCTCTTAATTTTATTAAGTTGTGAGCGATTCGACAAACATGCACACACATATATATTTTTGGTATGCTAAGTGTTGGCATTTGATATTTTGTTTTGTTTTTTTCTTCGGTATATAGCAGTGTGTATTTTGTACATTGAATGGAATCATATGGTAATTTGTATATGTATAGCGCACATATATTGGTAACATCCTAGCGAGAAGTTATTATCATAAATTGTTTTATTTCACTTCCTCGTTTCAAGCTTATCATGCTTCATATGTGTATGTATGTGGTAGGTATTTATGTATAATTCATTTTTGGTATTTTTGCATTTTTCACTTATTGTTATTTACAATTATCGCAACACAAAAAAGAAAGTGAATAATTGAACAAAACATTTGCAGCTTCAAGCATCCGTTTCCGGTAGTTCCTGGCACTGCCTCATGCACTGCTTGATAAGTATACCCGCTTAGGCAGCGCGCGTCTTTAGCCAGAGCAGCAGTAGCAACGGTGCAGTGGTAGCAAGCAGTGGATTCGTGGCGCTGCTTGTTGAATACGGATAAGGGTTGTCTGTTTTTTGTTTTTTTTTTTTATTTTTTTGCGGGGGAACCGGGTTTGGATACGCAGGTACAACCGGTATTTTTATTTATTTTTTTTTTTTTTGGTGCGCCAGAAGTTTACAGAGTATTTTGTTGTTGTTTGTTTGTTGGGTTTATTTTTGGTTTTAAGTGGTAGTTGATTTTTTATATCATAGCATACGATTTGGGGATTAGTTTTTTTTTTTTTTTTTTTTTTTGATTTTTTCACACAGCGTAAAAGAGAGAAAAAACAATGAAAAGTAGTAGAAGAAAAACAGGAAGAAAAGGAAACACACAAAAAAATATTTTTTTTGTTGGTTTTCTTTCTTGCTTGATATTGTTTTAGCGATTTAAAATATATTGAGAGAGACGACGACGAAGATTCATAACATAATGTGAGAGATGTGTGTCTATTATATATAATATATATAATTATATATTTATGTGTGTGTGTGTGGGTGTAAGTATTACTGGATATGAGGTTGGTTAGTTGGTTAACGTCATTTTTGACTGTGTACAGTTTTCACTGTTGACATTTACAGCGACTCTCAAAGTGTTACAGTTTTAAACGTATTAACTATTTATCTATTAGTAAATTATACTATGTAGTTGTTATATATGTATATGTATATATAGATGCAGACACTAAATTGCTTGATTAGAAATAGTTAGTATACGTTAAATAATTTAAACTAGGGCTAAATTAATATAAATACGGAGAGCAAATACAAATTAAGGTATGGGGAATGTTATTGAGAGAGTTGTGCAACAAGTTTTCTACTGTACTAGAGACACACACACACACACAGACACACATTGACGAACACATAGAAAAACTGTCGCTTAACAATCGGTAGTTGTATTGTATCAAATTGAAGTAATTAATGTATCTCTTGAGATAAATTGTAATTAATTATACATTTATATGTCTTACTTAATTTAAGCGACAGTTGTATCGATAGTATTGCAGCACAAAATGTATGGCAATATGACAAGCAGCTAAATAAAGAGAGAGTGAGTGAAAGATGAGAGACACAATTGTACTCTTGCGGAGTGAGAAAGAAAGAGACAGAGAAGAAGAGCGAGAGCGATACACAGATAGGTTTCGAGATTGAGGAGTGTTTTCAACAAGAATTAAAAAAAAAAGAAAAAGAGTTGCCATTGCAATTTGCGATTTTATTTCAATATTTATTCTTTAATTGTTTGTTTATTTGTATTTGTTTGCAATTTAAATTAAATAATCTTGTTGCTTAATACAAAATTTAACTAAAGAAATAGTCGCAGTACATACAAAGGGAAAATATAGAATAAAAGTAAAAGTAATAATGGTGAAGCAAACTAAATCGATCAAAAGAAGTTTTACGTACTATATATGTGTATTTATGTATTATAATTAACAAAATTGTTTTATTTCTTGTAAATAATTTTTATTTATATTTATTAAGATTAATTATTACAAATATGCATTTAAAATTCAAAATGAAATGAATGCACACACAAAAATTACAAAAAAATCAATTATATTAAATTAAAAGGTTTTGGATTCATTTTTGAGTTCTTGTTGTCTTATGGATTTTGTTTTTCTTTTTTTTCATTGTTTTTTATTTAATATTTAATAATTAAGTAAATGCTTATGGATTGTAGTTTAAAAAATACGAAAAAAAAAATTGACAGAGGCGTTCTCCCTTTTAGGAACGCACACATACTACTAATTAAAACGAATACAGTACTAAAACGGTATACAAAAGAGAGCACACAAAAGATAAACTGGGAGAGAATGAGCGGTATATAAAATAGAGAAAGGGAGTACAAAGCACAGAGCACAGATCACAAGACGTATAAGGGACAATCGATTCTTTCCCGATTCTGTGATGTTATCTGTTGATGTGTGTGTGATGTCGTGTATGCGTATGTGTGTATGTGTGGGAGCGGGACAACACTTGTGCTGTGTGTTGCATAAAAAACTGAGAAAATTTAACCCAAGAAGTTTTTTTTTTAATTTTCAATGCATTTTTGGCTTAGCTCAGTGTGTGGAGTATAAGAGAAAAGACAGTGTTGAAAAACACTTGTAAGATGGTCCCTTTTCAAGCTGATTTATGGAGATTTTTTTTTTGCTTTTGGAATGTAAATTGATTTGAAAATTTGAACTAATTGCGCGTGTTTTGTTTTTAGGGACTTAAAATTGAGTATGATAGGAAGTATATTAGATGTTAGCTTTAACGTAACGCACAAAAGCATGCAAAATAAATTTTTAAAAGTTTACAGCACATTGAACAAAAATATGTAACTGGATTCGTAACTCAAGAATTAGACAGAAAACAAAACTGGGATACATTTTGCAAGGAATAGTTATAATTAAAAAACAATATTTATATATTTATTTCATATATATGTATATACATATGTAGTAGTTATATAGCACACACACAGATAAAATAGCAGAAAAAGAGCATCAAATAGATCACACTGAGGTAAAAACAAAAGATGAATTGGAAACGCAAAAAATTAAATAAAAACACTACAAAAATGTATGCAAAAGTTATTGTACTCGCTATTTGTATAACGCATATTGTGGTATAAATATATATGATATATATTAGATATACGTTAAATAGAGCGTTCAAAAATAGGTTTAAATATTGATATATATATATACATATATCTATATATATATATATATGTATGTATATATATATATATATATATAGTATGCATGTATTTCAAGAATTTTGTGTAAGTATTTTTGCTGATCTTGTTGTTAAATATTTAAAAAAAGACTGCTATTGATAGGGCTACTGATATCGATATCGATTTCATATGACTTTAAGGCTATGTTAGATATTCTTTTCCGATATTCGATATTCAATTACATATAATGCAATGATCATGATCAAAAGTAATTCGAAACAAATCGATCAGCCAATCGAATTTGCAATCGATTTGCTTCGCTTTACACTAACATTGAGGTTAGAACACTAAGTAAAGTAATGCTGATTGTTGTGGCCAGCGCAATGATTGTTGTTGTGGTTGCTGTTGTTGATGTTGTTGCTGTTCTTGTTGTTGTGATTGTGAGTTGTTTGTGTAGCGAACCGACGCCGGAATTGAAGCCGGACGAATAGAGCAATGTGCCCAGATTGTTATTAGCTGAATCGGACTCACCTCGTGTCGTCTTCATTATAATCGATGCCGGCGACGAATACCCAATGGCATTGTGCGCCTTCAGCTCGATGCGGTAATACGTATTGCCACTCAGATCGATCATCTGATACGATGTTGTCTCCACAACCTCAATCGTTTTGCAGCGATCCTCCAATTCGTGCCAGGTACCAGCCATCTTAACGCCCTATTCGAATGCAAAATATAATTAATATCAATACGATGATGGGACGATAATAGACGTATATTGGAATACCAATTGTATATCGACTAAATAACTATCGGTTGGATAACAAACTTAAAGGATAATTGGTGCAGTACAAGATGTGTGCCTGTTGGGTAGGCTGACTCTCGACTAGAGCACTCCTTAGTTACCTACCGGACAGTATTTGACTTGGTAGCGATCGATGGGCTCGCCATTATCAGCAGGCACTCCCCAGCGCAACTCAAAGTGATCCGAATAGGGTGAGACAACGACGGGTTCCTCCTTATCATTCTGGACGGGGCTGTGCAGTGGCTTCGGTTCCTCGGGAGCGGAGCGGCGGGGTGTCGACTGCTGCTGATTGACGCCCCAATTGCCGAGACCGACTTGATTGCGTGCCGCAAAACGGAAGCTGTACATAGTCTGCGGACGCAGACCCTCGACAATGTATGGCGAGTCTGGTGACCAACTGCGATTCAGTGCCGTCGACCAGTCTGGATTGAGAGCCTCCTTGTACTGTACACTGAATGCGAGTATCGGTAGGCCAAGTTCAGTGGCTGGGCCCCGTATGTCGAATGTGATGGTTGTGGCCGTCAGCTGGCGCGGCACAGCGGCTGAGACAAAGTCTGGCACGCGGGCCTCCTTCAGTTGCATATCGTGTTCGGCAGTGCCGTGGATATTCGTCGCAATGCACTTGTAGGCGGAATAGTATTGTCGGGTGACGGGATGGACGATGAGGTCGCTGCGTGGACCGGTGCCCTCGATTTTTAAATTGGTATCGAAGAGATCCTTGATGTTGCGGCCATTCCAGCGCCACTCGATTGTCGCATTCGGTATGCCCATGGCCAAACAGCTCAGATTCGCCTTGCGCTGCTCCCAGCTGAACACTGGCGGCAGCTCCTTCATGTGCGTAAAATCTGGGGAAAATTCGATGGCGATGTGTCCAGTCTTGTAAGCAGTGTCACCCTTATTGGTGGCGATGCACTGATACAGACCATCGTCTGTACGCTGCGTACGGGCGATGCGTAGGGTGCCAGGTCTCCGCCACGGTCATCGTCGAAGTGCTGCTCGAGTTGGATGCGTTCGTCGTCCATTTGCACACCGGCTGTGTACTGCTGCTCGGTACCCCAGCGGCGGAAGGTGATCTCCGGTGCGGGGCGGCCCTTGGAGCGGCAAGTGATGGCAACCTCCTTGCCACTGACGCCAGTCACATTGTACAGCTCATAGACGGATGGACGGACGAGTACGTTCAATTGAGTCTTTTTATCGGTAACGCCAGCATCGTTCTTGGCAATGCAAGTGTACGTATCGTAATCCTCCTGAGTGACCGAGCTGATGGTCAGCAGGCCTGTCTGGGCATTCACCTTGAAGCGATCGGCGTTTGCGACATTCAGCTGGACAGAGTCCTTGATCCAGCTTATCTCCGGCACAGGTTTACCCAGCGCTGTACAGTTGGCCGCAAACGGTTTACCCTCAACAGCCTCGAGGGTGCTGGGCAAATGTGTGATCACTGGCCGGATGTACACCTCCACACGGATGATGCGCTCCAATAGTTCACCCGTCTCAATTACGGCAGCACGGCACGTGTAAGTCCCATCGTCTGTCTCAGCAACGTCACGAATAAGCAGACCATGTGTCTGCACCACATGCTTGGCATCTGTACGAATCTATTCGATTGGATAGGGGCGCAGGTTGACGAAGAGAGTGGGAGTGTTAGTGCCAAGTAAGCCAAGGACTACAACTGAAATTATATTGAAATTTACTTACCGGATCACCATTGCGCAGCCAGTCGATGGTCGGATTGGGATCAGCTTTCACTTCGCACTTCACCACGTAATCATCGCCCAAAATGGGAAATTGATTCTCCGGTGCATTCGTCCAGGTAATGGCCACTGCAAAATGCCAACACATAAAAAAGAAGAAAACAGAGAGTAAGTATTAGTTGAAGTTGGTGCAATGTCAAACAAATTTCTGTACAAGTTGTAACGTTAGCACTTCTCTCTCTGTCCTGTGTATGTGGCGTATACGTAATATAATTTTCAACAAACTGTCACGGGCACATGAAAGCAATCCAAACAAGTGCACAAATTCCCTATATGGTGAGCGTATTTGTAAGCATCACGATTGGCGTTCAAGTTACCCCGAATCATGACCCCAGTCCAAGAACTTGCCGCAATCCATGTTATGCGCTCCAAGAGTTGCTAACGAGCCGGACGAAGTCGGAGCCGGTGCCGAGGCATGCCAATAAATCTATGTTGGCGCAACAACATCAGCAGCAGCAATAGCAGCACTAACAACAGCAGGAACACCAACAGAAATTGAAAAAATTGCAAGCTGAAATTCCTAAATCAAATACTTGAGCGCAATCCAAACACAAACAGGAAAAGGCGAATTTTATAGCGAAGGGTGGGAGAACTGTGCAGCTCACTCGGTCAACTTGGACAGCCAGTCAGCCAGAAAATCGAAGCTGAGAGGGGCTAAAGTAAAATATTTTACAGAACAAACTGTTTAATATCAACAGACCGGGGAACAAACAACACAATGCAACACATCACCCGAAATGTGGGTGCAACTTCTACATTCGGGGTTGCTTCCCAGGTGCAATTTTATTTTGCTGCAGTTTTGTGACTTTTTGCCATTATTCCACTTTAATGATGGCCTTTGTACGTCATATGAAATTGATAGATTTTGAGCAAATATATTTGTAATGACTACTATAAATTGTGCGCTCCCAAAGCTGTGTTAAATTATAAGTAATGTTTAAGTATTGTTTTTTTTCGGATATAGCACTGATTATTGTAAAACGTATCTTTAAATGTTGATGGGCCGCAAATTTTCGACATTTTAATTGTGAATCAAATGTGAAAAATAAAGTTACATTAATAATGCAGTTTGAATTACATTTGAGGGTTTAGAATGTATTAAAATGTTGCCTACTTTTTTGGGCAGCCGCTTTACCGAGATGCTTTTACGGAAAAGGTGATAGGAAAAACAAGAAATGGATTACTGTGTTGGGTTCAAATCTAACAGAAGCGTTGCCGCACATTTCCTGACTGGAAATTGTGTACAGAATCCAGCAAGAGAAGCTTAAAAGAGCAACAAAAAATAAATAACTAAGTAAAATGGCTACTGCGTTTTCAACTTGTGTGTGTGTGTTTGTGTGTGTGTGTGTGTGTACATGTGGAGCTCAAATATGAACAGTTTATTTATAAATCAGTGTAATAACAAGCCATCTGTTCATCTAAGCCAGCTGTCTGTTGACTGCTAAACAAACAAACACCCACACACACACACACACACACACATACGCACAGACAAGCCACTTTAAAGTGCAGTGGGTGCCAAAAGTGGGGCCAATAGCTTATTTTTGAGCCAAATTCTGATGTCTGACCAAAGCCAAAAGTAGGAAGTTGTGTGTAAGAAACATTTTCCATTTCCAAATTTTATTGACAACTAATGTGTGTGTAAGTCTATCCCATGCCCCTCTCAGTCAAGTGTATGTGCAACACACATATAAAATAAATAAAAGTTTCCATCGAATTTTCTTTAGCTGGTCTTACAGTTGGGGTCGAAAGCCAACAAAATGCAGCTTGATGTTGGTTGTTACTGTGTCGTTGCGTGTGAGATTTTGTTGTGCAAACACTTTGCGCTGACGTCTGACAACACCATCAAAATAAACACACACACACTCACACACACACACACCAAAGAACAACAACAGCAAATATTACAAGTAACAACGCTGTTGTCGAGTGAGCTCAACTACGATATACCCTCTTATTGCAAGATATGCATACAGAAAATGCTTGAGCCTGCTGATTGTACTGAAATCTATCTGAGTACACATTCTTTGCTATAACTTCATCTTCCTCCTGTTAATCGATAATATGTGAATGTATGTTATTTATCAATAAGAATCCATTGCGAATTGATATAGATCGATATTCGAGACACGGAGGCCGTTATCGATAAAACTAAGCAAACTTTTCCTGTCCGGGGCATACAAGAATCTATATTCAAAGATCGAAGTCTCTAGCTATATCGACTCGACTGCTGATCCTGATCAAGAATATATATGTATAAAAATATATATCTTATGGGATCGGGGAATGACGCTTTCTTCTGCGTGCGACATGCATTAGGACAAAACCATTAAACCCATTTCTAATGGGTTGGGAGATTAAAAAATAAAAAAGCAAAAGAGATGAACTAGTTTACGATTTCATTATTAGTTTGAACAACGGCAAGGACAACAACAAGGACAACGTCAGGGGACAGAAAAAGAACACGATGGATACAGTGGGGTGCATAAAACCCACAATCGGACAGGACACGCAGACGTAAAGATGCCGCACACCGTCAAAACACGACTTGCAACTTATTGAAAAAGTTCGAGCTGCAGCAAAAACCAAACAAAACAAAGTAGACTGAAAAAATAAGCGAAAAAACCTCAAACTGCAGCAAGTTATTAAAAACCAGGCAAGAGAAATTGGATTTTGTGTGGCAATAACCTAACTGAAGTTTAGGTTAGGTTGCGCTTTAAGCGTGTCACGCCAACTGAAAAAAAAGGCAAAAAAATAATCAAATATACAAAAATAATAATATACATTTAAATTAAATAAATATCGGCTTTTTTCAGTCGCATCAGGGCACTTTGAGTTGCACCTCAGTGAAATCTGTTCTTTCTTTAAATTTACAGCCACTGATCTTATATCAATTGAAATTCAATTTGTTCCCAAAGTAATTGTCGCAATGACAGCTGGGTCAATAAATTGCGAACAACTTGAGAAGAAGACTTTATGGTTGAATTGCATTCACAAAGTGAAGAAAAAATACAAGAAATAGACACAAATTGAGCTCGGAAACTTTTCGATTAACTATTCTTTCTCTACCAAAAATATAGTTGCTGTCAATGTAGCAATTTTACTTTATCGAGAGTTTTAGGGGAGCGCTTTGTCCATCAGCATTGTATGCGCAGAGTGCTTAAGATGAGTATTTTAATCAGCTTAAATTCGTATCGAATATACACAATAACAATCAGTCTAGGTTTTCATTAGTCGTATGACAATTGATTCGAACTATGTGCAAAATTACAGACACAACGTTATGTGCAAGTGCCACAAACAACGAACCACAGCAACAAAAAGAGCGTGGCTATTTTTGAGTACATTTAAATCGGCTTAGGCACTTACGAATAATATTTAAATATTCATGCCATGAGAAATGCATTTGGAGGGGGGGGGGGGGGGAGGACGAAGGACGATAGCTGAAAGACGAAAGAACTGGTCCAGTTGGTATTATGAAGTGCGATTTTCCACATTTTGCTGTTGTTTGAATTCGATGGAATTACAGGGCTTTAATATATCGCTTTCGCAATGTGGCGCCCAGGTAGAGCCAAGGGGCGATACCCGCTTGTGGCATACAGCGTACAACTTGAGCGCAGTTTGGCAACATCGGAAGTTGCAGTTCGCAACGGAAGTTTATTTGCAGCATATGCATTTATTAAGAGCATAAATATTGAAATATTAAGCTGTGAGTGGCACAAACAACAGCTACAGTTACATCAGTTACAGCAGCTCCATGTGTGTTTGTCATAGTGTCGCTCTGTGTTTGTAAATAGTAAGGCGGCACCTACATGCTGCAAGTGCTCGACTCGGAAGGACACCTACACGCACTTGGGTTGTTCCTGCAACTTGCAGTCCTCCCCCCAGCAACCATCCACTTGCGGCTTATTTGCTTTACTAAATGCAGCTTGTGAGTTGTCAACACACAATGACTGCAACATACACACACAAACACAAACACACACACACAGACACACACACACACACACACATTAACAAGAATTTATTCTGTTGGCGTAATTCGGGTGCTTTTAAGGGCTAAAGAGCTGGTCAGCCTGCTTGTGCAGAACTACAAGTCGGTATAGTGACGAGTTTGTTGATTTATTTGTTTAAAACACTCTTCAAATAAACAAAACAGTTTATAAGATGGCTTAAGCTTTTAATTCATTGCAATACCGCCTTGTGTTATACTTGCTCTAAGGCAAGTTTACTGTTAAGGAAATTAACAGAATTTACATAGCTTCTTAGTTTAGCTAACTTTAATCTTAATTAATTAATTTTTGCCAAATTAAGATATAATAGAGTGCAATTATGGTATTTACCAACACTGATTAAATGAGGAAATACAATTTTGTAAGTCTCGAGTTAAGGAACAAAGAATTAGTTTGCTGTGGCTAAACCATTTCAAGTCCTGTCAAAGCGATTCGAATCATTATCAAGAATGCATTTTAACACTGCAAACTAAAAATTGTTCTCGCATAGCACTGCTTAACACTAAGCAGCCTGGACTAGCGACCCCACTTTAAAAACTAAAAGCACACACACGACTAAAAGTCAGTTTTGTACCAAAACTTTTGATTGCATTGCACGGTTTGCGAATGAGGAACACGGTCTCAATTCTGGACAAACGCAACGCTTTGGCATGTCTCTCTTCGCATAACCCGAGCCTGTAAATTCCTCACATGTCGCACTATGAGCGGAGTGATTCTTTTTGGGTAACAGACGTGTGTGTTTTTATGGATATAGTGTAGAGCTAGGCACCCTCTCTGGTGGCGTTCACTATAAGTTGCCACCCCACGTTGACGATTGGGCCGTTTCGGGCTCGTTGGTCACTGTGCACTTTAAATTGCTTAGAAAAATCAATCCAGTTTTCGCATTTAAAGCAAGAGCACGAAAAAGCTGCTCCAGTGCCACTTGAAGCTTCACATCACACACAGCATACGATACGTGTTTGAGTGTGTGTGTGTGTGTGTATGTGTGTGGTACTTGTTGTGCTTGATATTTCTGGTTTTCTGGTTTGTGCTGCTTATTGGTAACGTCTTTGTTTGGACTGCCATTCATATTATTTCATGCCATTTCTTTTATGCTTTCACAATGCTCCAAAATATAATGAGCTATTGCATGAAACGACAAGAAGCTGTTTGCCTTTGTTAGCTGCAATGCTCACTGGACAGAAAAATAAATCCATATTAGATATGATTAAATGCTCCTGAGAGCAAACCATCTTTGATGAGTGCATTCCAGTTAATTAAAGTATTGTGTGTATTGTATTGAATGTGCTTTTCAAAATTGTAGTACTTCTATTTGGTGAGATATTCAATTGATTGAGATATTGAAGTGCATTTCTCATTCATTCATTATTCTTGAACAGTGTTGTAATTATTATTTTAAGGCTCAGTTGTTTTTTCATTTCAAAAGCTAACATCATCTCAACATTTAACACCATTAAGTCAGTGGAATTTTGATTACAGCTGAGTACCACGAGTTTAGTTGCCATAAATCAACTGTTCAACTTTCCGTATAATTTCGAGAGTGCCTTGCGGCGATGCTCAAACTTTGAGTGGGTCAAATGTTAAGGATGCTGGGGGTGAGCTGTGGGTAGAGATGTGCTGTTAAAGTGAATTGACTTACCGTAAGTTTTAATTGTAACGCTCGTCTGGAGTATTTCGGTATTTGCATATGAAGCCGTACAATAATATTGGCCACCCATTTCCGGAGAGAGCGAAGTAATCATCAGGCCCAAACTTTCACCGGGCAATGTCTCCGTATACATGGGTGGATGGTTGCGTCCCGTCCTGCGCGAGGTAGAGAAAGAGAGGGGATGTGGGTAAGCAGGGAAAGAGAGATAGAGATGAAATGAAATTATTTCGTATTTGTAGTCGAGTGGTTTAATATGAACATTTTGTTTGTTGTATATAATGTTTATGATTATGATTATAATAATTGTTATGAGCATTGTCGTTGTTAGTAGATTGTTTTTGTAGCTGTTGTTTTTTGCTACTCTGCTGTTTTTTTTGTTTGCATTTTATTTTTGCATTTCTTTCGCTTATGTTCTCATTTGCATGCCACGCATTTCATTTGCAAGCATCTTCCATTTTTTTGTCATAACAATTACAGAAAATTAAAAGAAATTTGCATTTCGGGGAGTGGTGTTAATGTGCCGTTTGGCTTCAGCAGCACTTTATTTTTGTACTTTTTTTTGGGTTAAGTAACACCAATTTTTTTTGAAAGGAGAGACTTTGTTCAATTGAATGGATTGTATGGTAGTCTTTATGTTTGCGTAAAAGTTGAATTAGTATTAACAAAGTTTTGTCAATTATAAAATAAAATAACTGCAAAATTAAGTAAACAGTTTTTGCGATTGTTGCTTATAATACTAGCAAGGTACGGCAAAGAAAACACATTTTCATATGAAACTTGACTGTTTCAGTTATCTTTAAATCGATTGGTGTTTATATAAAAGTTTAAACTATTTATTTTGATCACTAAAAAAGTTAAACGGTTAAAATGAGATGAAATATAGCCCGAGGATAAACTAAATAAAAGAGATCATATAAATGTAATTGTATATGCAGACTGGGTACGCTTGCATATTTCGAAAAGTGCTGCAACTCTGCACTTCACAACTCATCAATCAATTAATTTCCTTAACTTGATCAACTAAACTGGCATTTGTTTTTTAATTGAGCAGACAGACACGATATCAACAATCTCGCATCAAATAATTGCACAACATTTTGCAAATAATGTCGCTTACCAGATGCCTGGCAACTCTGACTTTGCCGCAAATAAACAATTTGACATTTCGCATTCGCGCAGGCGTTACGCATGAAAAACTTTTCGCCGGCTGCTGAGTCACTTATTTTGTTTGCCAATTGGCATTTGGCATGAAATAACCACAAAAACAAAAACACGTAAAATTCGAAAATAAAAACCGTCACAACTCGCATATAACTATTTCCTACAGTTGGATTAGGGCGAGGGGGTGGACGGGTAAGGTGCACGTACTAATTAATTAAAAAACTTTTGTTGCGCTAAACTAAATATGCATAGCGGTTATTATTATGGCTGCACTTTGCAAACCAAACCACCAAGCCCAAAATGAACCCCAATCCCAATCCTTAAATAAAAACATTAAAATAAAATAAAACCAGAAACTTTTGGAGCCAAACGTAGTTTTTGTGCAAAAGTTTTGCAAAACGGAACCAGTTGCGGGCCATAGGCAAATAACAGCGAGTAACTAACTAGTAATGGGTAACGAGATGAAATTTTTGAGCAATAAACGAGCAATGGTTATAATCGCAATCCTTATGGTATTTGAGTTTGATAATAACATAATAATTATTATCGATAATCATGTTTGCAAATTCAAAACTTATTCCATAGAACAAATCATGAGTTAAGCCGCAGTCCTTGTGAAAATTGGTTGTTTTCACAAAGAATGAAAAGACTATGGTAGACATAAGAGAGTGGCTTGAGTAACTTTCCGAGTAACTTAACTTTGGCTCAACTGTTTTTCAAGAATAACTTTTGTTCTTACTGCTGAAATTGGTTTTCTATATATGTATGTGCATATTTCGTGAGTCTGGGATTGAGCACAACCTGCGTTCGATTTGCGTTTTGCAATTGTTGGCACAATGCACAAACCACTCGCTATACATACAAAATTGGGCACATACAGATATGTTTGCCTAGCACACACTCAAACAATCACACCCACACACACACACACACACATAGAGAAAAGGCTCTATAGCCGTACAAAAATTATGCTAGAAAGAGTCTTCAGCAAAAATGCACAAAAAATATGTAAGAAAATAACATTTTTGAAGGAAAATAAGTAAGAACGCGTAAGAATGCACCAGTCGAGAGAGCTCGACTATGAGATACCTTGATAGATAGCCCAAGACATTACCTATTATAGTTCGCAAAACGACTACAATGACTTGCTTTTTGATGCTGATCAGGAATATGTCTATAATTAACTTATGGTGCTTACTTTTGTCTGTTGTGTACCTTTCGCACTTCATTATACCCTTGACTATTTTCAATGATTTTAGGGTATAAGAATGGCGGAAAACAAGATGGCAACAGCAACGCATAGCGGAAGACATTGGGGGAAAATTTTTCCGAAATATTTGCGTTGGATTTTTAATATTGCGCTGAACGAGAAAAACTGGAGCAGACGGAGTCGCCGAATGGGACGTCGAAAGTGGGTTGAAGAGGGGGTAAGACAAACAAACAGTAGCCAAAAAAAGAGTCACGCATATACGGAAAAATCAAATTTGTTGATTGTCTCTGTTGGGGTTTGATCAGCGTATTGAGGGGTGGTCTATAACGGTTGAGGAATTTGAGGCAGCCGCCATTCTGGCGCCTGGGGGCGACAATTTTTATTGCATTTCTTTGGCTTAGATGCATATAAAGATGTTATTCCCGTTCCTCCTTTTCCTCGTTCCTGCTGATGTTATTGCACACACGACAGGCCAAAACAATGTGGTTAAGGGTAGGGGGGAAACGCAATTGCCAAGTTGTTGCACCGCTATAAGTCCCTTAAGTCATATGTCCAAGTCGTGTGCTGTAATTTGGAATAAGTAGTCGCCTTAGCGGACAAACATACGCAATAAAGATGCCTTCAAGAAATTGTCTATGAAATAGAGAGGTAGAGAAAGACAATGAGTAATTAACAGCACTTAAAGACCACTCTAGGACTAATGAGAAAGGAGAGAAAAGCTGAACAACAGAAGAAGAATATAACTAGCTGAGTGGAGTACAGACAGAAAGTTGGCAGTTAACTTCTGTAACTTAGAACTAACTTGATGGTGCTCTTTGAATGCACATTTATGGGCAATGGACTTAACAATTCAATATTAATATGGCAATTTGGCAAACTGACCCAAGTTAAGAGGAGTCGCGTTGCCAAAACGCATAAAAACGCATATACAGAGAACCATTCCGAACTTAATCCCTTTAATTAACTCGTCGACTGAAAAACTTGACAATTTCCCAGTGGTAAGGGAGGATCGGTGCAAAGGGGTGTCTCGAACTGGCCCGTGGTGCAAATAGACCTAAGCTGGAGGCTCGATTTGTTTTCTGTTTTTTGGAGCTTCGGTGTTGACTTTTCTGGGCTGTTTGGCCCAGGTTTGTGTGTGTTACTGTGTGTTGTGTTTGGGGCAGCTTAATTACATTTGGCTTTTGCAAGAATGCAACTCGGCTTGTCGAAAACTTAATTTCGGCAGCAGCAGTGTGCGGATGTGGCACCGCCCCTTGCACCCCTCCCCACACATACAAAGAGAGCTGCCTGAGTTTGCATTGGACCTTTTTTTTTCACAGATTCTTTTTCGAGTTGGCCAAATTCAATGTGGAGCCCACTCACTTTATTTCAATTCAGCTCAGTTCGGTTGAGATGACTTCAGTTTCGTTGATGCGTGCGCCTAAAATGTGGCCATTCGAAACGATTCTCGAGCAAATTGAAAAGTTGCCAAGCTCAATAACAATTGTCAATGTGTGCGAGTGGATGCGACTGTGTTTGTTTCCGATTCTTTTCTTTCTTTTTTTTTTTGTCAGCCCCGAGGTCAGTGTCTGAACCGAAATGTGAAAAATACAAATGTTAAATTTTGTGGCATAGTTCAAACAGATCCCGTACGCAGTGCTAAATTTGTGCAAAGGGATTTTGGCTTAAAGAATTTACCCTACAACAAGGTTCTCTTAGCAAAAACATCAGTTTGAGATATTCAAATCGGTTCAAGGGGAAGGATTGATAATATGGAAAAAACACGCATTTTGCTCTCTAGCCAAAATTAATATGTTGATCATAAGCAATTCATATTAAATCATAGTTTGCCCAACAGATTTATAAATATGTAACAAGAGACTAAACTCAGACAAGCTGCCATTTCAGGTAATCCTCTTCGAAAGAAATGCAAATTTAGATGCATTTGCAAGTCTGTCTGCAGATCATTGCCTATTTCCTGGCGCTGGGCTTAGAAACTTTAATGTGCCAATTCCTGTTAATTGGCACGCAATGGTAAAAGCTGTCCAGTGTATGGAAGGAAAATCAACAGCCAAAGGAAAAAATAAATAAAGAGTGAGAGAGAGAGAGAGAGGGAGAGAGAGAGGGAGAGAGAAGGGCGAATAAAAGCCACTGGTCCCAGGTGACAGAAGTGGAAAATTTTCCTTTGGCAACGATTCGACTGGACTGCACTTTACAATTCTCCCTCTTCTCCACTACTTTCTCTTCTCGCAACATTGTTGCACCTCTTTACGCAAATTAATTAACACGCTTTTCTTGCCCGAGTGCTTGAAAGTGTCGACAAAATCGTCGACAATGGGGAAATCTTTCAACTGTTTTTTTTTTCCATTTTTTATTTGGCGTTTCTTTTTTAATTATGATTGTTTCACTGATTGCAATTTTTGCAGCGACTTTGGTTGTATGACAATCTACTATCAACTATAATCCAAGTCTGTAAAAATATGCTATTTTTCATTTGGATTTTTTATATCATCTGAATAAAGTGAGCTCCATGATTGGAGCAATCTGAAAAAAAACGATGGCAATTGGCACTTTAAGTTGGCATCGCTTGATTTCAATTGAGTTGACGACGGAGCATACCTTGAGCAAATTAAGTTAGCCGCATCTGTGAATATAATCTCTCAATTCTGAACTAAATTCTGATTCGAAAATTAAAAAACCAACTATATAAGAAAGATCAACATAAATTACTGTATTAATTTGCTGGATGATAATTGTATACTGTCATGCTTACAACTAGCATTCAATTAATGACTGCGCATTAGCTACATACGAGAAAAGAAGAAAATGCTCGAATGGTATGTGAAAAACTAGCTGTCGATGGAGTTGGTTAGTATACAACAGCTAAAGATTTAATTGATACGATTGTGGATGTGAGAGCAGCTTTTGGAATTAGTTCAATTCGCATGATATCAGATACAATGTGTGTGTATGGGGAGTTTTATGGGGTTGTGTTTTGTTGTGTTGTGTTTGTATGTGTACGTTAGAGTCTCTATTAATGAGGCGTTTGCCGATCAGTCAATGTAACGAAATAATAATACAACACAAAATAGTTAACAACAAACAATGAAACATGCCGGCAAACAAAACAACAGAGCTTTTAGAGGGAGTCGGGAGGCGTGGCGAGGCGAGGCGAGGCGAGGCGAGGCGAGGCTTTACGGGTGGACTGCGGGCACGTGCTCGTAATTCAAAGGAATATTACGAATGGGAATACGAATACGAGTCAATTGCGAATACGAATACGAATACGAATACGAATAGGTATTGCTGCTGTTGCTGTTATTTGAACTACGCAAACGTAACGAATTTTTAGTTGTTGTTGTTGCTTTTGTTGTTGTTGTCGGCACTTACACATTTTTTTTATTCCCCTTGGAATCATAGAGTGGATCATAATTAGTCCTACAGAAGAATAATAGTTCAAGTGATTGAAAGGGTTTTTTTTGTTGTGTTTTTTTTTTGTTTTTTTTTTTTTTTAATTATTATGAAAATTAATTAACAAATTCGTTAATGATAAATACACACAGACTCACGCGCATATACATATATTTGTCGGTATGTATAGCATATATATATGTGTGACAGACTACATAAAGATATATATACTTGTATGGTGAATGTTAGCAATTAATGTTCACTTACGGCTTGGGCAAAATAGTATTGTTCATATTATCCTTCCACTGCAGATCGGTGACGAGCGCCTGATCCGGAACAGTGGGGCGACAGGTCAAAATCAGGGGTTTGCCGACAGGTTTGCGTTGCACTTCCTGCGTCGGATAAATCTCCAGCTTGGGTTGCTGCTGAGCGCTGCTTAACTCTGTAATTACACAGAAAGGACACAATATACATGATGAGTAACTGTAACCAACTGCATTTATATATAAAATATAAAACGGGTGAGTTTACAAACAGCAAACAGCAGATAATATTCGAGTCGAGCACTTCCGACTGTATTATTCTACTCATTTTAAATGAGCGTTTTATTTTTCAAAGTTTTTCTCTTCCATTTTTTTAAAAAACACACATATGTGTGTATGTATGTGTGTGTGTGTTTTGGGTGAGTAATTCAAATTTAAATTATTTTTAATTGCCAGTTGCGCACAAGAGCTAAAAAAGGCGTGTTGCGGCATTTGTGTATGGCTGTGTGGACAGTGGATGTGGCAAGCGCAATTTTGCGTATCTGCAAACAGACAATGTGTTTGAATATCTACTTAGAGACATACATATCTACTTTTGTATATTTTATAATATGGATGAGTGCAGGTGCTTAAATTATGAATTTAAGCAAGCCTTTTTGGACTTAAATTAAAAACAACTCTTCTAATTTTCATATAGAGAATTTATATAACGCATCAGTGTTTATTATCACGAAATGAATATTAATTAAACCAAGCGAAGGAAAAGAATTGAATTCATTATTTAAACTATTTGAATTTCATTTTACAATTCTATCGAAATATTTATGAAATTCGCAAATTTTGGCTTATGTTATTTGTTTTTTTTTTTTTATTATTTGCGAGTTCGTCCAACGCGTCACAAAAAATCGATATTAAATGAACTTAAGCACAAAAATATAAAAATGAGTCAACCAGTTGGAGCAACTTTTTGAAAAGGGCAAATCATTAGCTGTGAAGAACGGCAGTCTGTAATCCAAACGGCAGCCGTCTGCAATCCATGGTAAGTTGCAGTTGCAGCCACAACTGAAAGTTGAGTGCACAACGAGTGCTAGAAAAAAAAAACTTGCCCATTGTTCTCTTAAGCATTCGGCTAATTGCGGTCAATTAAACGCTTGAGCAGCGCTTTGTGCTCGGCTCTCTGTTCGGAGACAAAGAGTTTAAGTTCACAACTTTAAAAAGCGTCAAGTTCTTTACAGCTGCTGTTTTGTTGTCGCTTTTCATTATCATTTTAAGTTTCTTGAGCAATACAATTAAAAGTCCTGGCCATTTGTTTGACACTTTATTGGAGCAAGTGCCTCCATCGTCGCCTCCCTAACCAAAAAGAGCTAAGCTCATCTTGTCAGGTAGCGCTGGAAGGGTCGTTGCAGTGGGCGGGGGTGGGTTAAATAGTCTGAGCGTAGCCAGTGGTTAATGTGCGGCACTTAAGTATACAATTTATGTACAACGGTCAGTGGCAAAAGGGGTTAAGGGAGTTGGGGATTGTCTGCCCTTCTGGCCGGGCTTAGCAGCAGTTAATGCGGTGGGCACAAGACGATGGCGCAGCATTCATCTAACAACTTTATAGCTGCTGCTCCTCCTCCTCTTTTCTGGCTGCACAGCTCCTGTCTACCATCCACCAACTTTTTCAATTTCTTAAGCAACATTTGATCGCCAACCAAAATAAAAAACACATTGAATAATGTGGAAAAGCTCATGCAAAAAGTGAAGAGAAATGAAAACACGCAACTGATTCTCAGTGCTTACTCGAGTGCATTATTCATTTAATGTAAATGAGTGCACAACACTCGAAACACCCACACCTACGATCACGCGTGCTCTACTTTGATACGCATTTAACAACTGCTTCCTTTTTTTTTTATTATTTTTTGATTGTGTACCGCTTATTACAGGCTATAAGCTGCTATAAGCACTTCTGACCCAAATCTGCACTAGACGAGATTAATGGGTCCATTCATCAGAGTTCCGAACTCGGATAGAAAATATATCGAGGTCATACTATTTTTGTTCTGCAGTGCATTTCTAAAATGTAATCTAGCAAAATCGGATAAATCTGATTTCTCCGCTCATAAAACAATCAGATGGATTATCTATTCTATAATACAATTTCTCATTACTAGAAAGGACATTCTGCATTATATATTTGTTTCGCCTTCTACTCCAATCTCTCTATATGCTATATAGCTTTCTCTATGGACACAAATTGGACGCATGCTAAAGTGTATTCCCAGCTTCGACTTCCTGACCCGTATATTAGTTACTTGTGCCCGTTGTTATTTATACATATACTTAATATGCCTTCAAGTTATTTTATGCTTTTTGTGTGAGGCTATTCTGTTCTTTTTTTTTTTTTTTTGTTTTGCGGGCCTGCATGAATAAATTGTGGTTTATGGCATTAAACTGCACGCCGAATGCCAAAAAGCTGAACCAAGTGCCTCGCAAAATTAAATATAAGAAATTTATATGCAACGCTGCAATTCTCTCCTCCATCCAAAAAGCAACAACAGCAATAAGATGACTGCTGGGGTCATTCTTCAATTGCATAACGTGAATTGAATGCTCTAACTACAAGCGCAGGAGAGTCAAGTATAAATTTAACAAATGGCCTTTTTTTGATTGCTATACCTAAACTACATTAATTAAAAAATCGTCTGAAGTTGATAAATATAAGCCTTAAAATTAGGAATTTTAAAAATAAATATATTTTTCTCATCTGACAAACTCAATGCAATTTCCAGCTAAACACTGTGTGGCGAATAACTAAACAGTTAAATGGTGCTTGAATGAATGCATAACCCAGAATCACTTGACTCTGCACTTAGCTAATGTGCTTCGAGCCAGTGTTGGCAAGTGCCCAAGTTTGCGGTGCAGTGCCTTCAAACACTCGCAACGGCGACGGCTGTGTTGCACCGGGCGTATGCTTAATTTATATTTATTTTATTTTAAATGCATGCTGCATAAATAAAAAATAAAGGCATACCAACAAACCAACACACACACACACACCCTCAGAGCCATAGATAAAATTCGCATCGTTGTGTTGGTGGTGTGGGGGTGGTTTTTCCGGGCGCCGAATAAATAAACAAGCGGTTACGAATTATCGCATGCAGACGCTGACGATAGGGAAGCTGCGCGAGAGGAAGCGAGCAGAAAAGAGGGCAATATGGCATTTCCCTTTGCCCTGCCTTTTGGACATTAAAATGAAATTGGGACGCAGGCTCAGAAATTATTGTTGAAAAACAATTAACAATTGCACATTAAAAGGGACATCAAAAAGCATAAAAAAGAATACCAAAAGGGCCAATGTGCAAATTAACGCATAAATATACACATACACACACACACACACAAACACACACACACTCACAGAAGTACAGTGACTTTAAATTTCAAGTGGTGAACAATATTGAGCAGTTTTTTTTATTGTGCGCTTATTTTTTGTTTGTTAATTTTGATAGCCGTTAAAAGTTAAAAGTTAAAATTAATAATTTTGTTTGTGCCAAAAAGTTTGTGGTGCAGAAAATATAGCAGAAGAAAAAGTATGTTGATTTATGTCGTTTTCAAAACATCCCCCTCCCCAACCCAACTCCAGCAACTGTGTTTGGCCAGTGCAACCAAAGTTAGTTTTGAATTATGGCACAAAAATGGGTAACCAAAAAATGCGTAAAAGCGTCGAGCAAATACTTTTTCAGCCCCAGATTGGGCTGGCAGGCTGGTAACGCCAACCAGCAAACCCCCCAGCACCAAACACAGCCTCTAACGACGACCACCACCAAATAATAGTTTTTTGAGGACGAGACGTGCTCAAGTGCCTGCCACGCCTATATAATAGGGCTGAGGCGAGAAGAGAGGATGGGAGCATTTTGCGAGGTGGCATTCTAAAAATATTGCCCTTTAAATTTAGGCCCAGCCCTGCCCTGTCTCCCCCTCAATACTACGGGGCCATACGGATCAAACGGTTGCCAGATTGTTGTCTCCAGTGCCAAGTGCCGATCAAGAACTACATATTTGCTAAGAATTTTGTTTGCCTTGCTGTTGCTTCAAGGGCTATAACGTAAACCTCCCACAGCCACGCCGACCTCCTTTGTGGTGGGCGGCTTCTAAGTTTGATGCATATATTGGTAATAAACATTAGATGGCGCCGTGAAGTATGCCGTAAGAACATGTTTGGCATATTTGATGGCATACTTTTGGGCATGCATGCGTGAGCCTAGACCCCCTCTCCCCGTCCTCACATAAAATGTCAACTTGGGGCATAGGTTGGGCGCTGCTTTGCTTGCCAGTCACATGTGCAACACAATCTGCTCGAAAATTTCAAGTTTTATTTGCAGTCGCTACAACGTTGAAAGTCGCCTCGTTTTCTTCTTTTTTTCTCTTTTGTATTCAAACATGTTGCATACTTTTCTGCACGATACCCCCCTCCCCCCACCCGCTTTTGAAGGCAACTGAAACACAGGCACCTCAAGTGGTTGCCCACGTCGCGATTTTCATCCATTTGTCTGTCTGTCGCATGCCCTTTGAATTCACAAATATGCCACACACACACACACACACACAAAGGCACACACACATCCATTATACACACCCGTATCACACAGCAGACGCGCTCAACGACGCTTGCCATTGACAGTTTGTTGCATACCCTGTTAGATACGCTCAATGGGCTGTGATGAATTTGTAGGTTGACTGGCAACTGGATTCCCTACTTACTTAATCAACATAAACAGTCGCATAGTCTAAAAGTCGGCAAATTCATTAATGCAATATCAATTTTCTTACACGAACTTTATGTAGCAATTTGTGTTATGATTTTCAAGCTACACAGTGACATTTCCAAAGCAAGCACAGAGTATAATTGAGTCGTAAACTCCCCATTTAAGGTGCTTTGTTTTTTATGAAATTTCATGAACGTTGCCGTTGCTGCTGCCTCAAGAGACGATTCGGGCTGGGGTAGTAATGGGTAAAGGCAGGCTTGGGAAGGGGTAGAAGATGGGGTGATGGGGATTGGGAGGAGTGGCTACACCCTAGAGCTGGCCATTTGACAGTGGATTGCTTTGGCGCACTTGTGCACCGTCGTAATTGCTGCCATTTATGCGCCAGGCACCAGACAACTCTGACGTTTGTGGATGAAAGAAAGCACATGTTCCAATTACTAGAGAAATTTAGAAATTTAGAGAACTTCACCAGAACCAAGATTCACACTTATAAGCAGAGAGTTGATATTTAGCTAGATGATGATGATATTTAGTTAGATGATGGCCCAAATATAAATGTTGTAATTTACTTTGCTTTAATTTTAGTTTTTGGCAGGTTGGATTCTATTTTGAAATACATCGAAGAGCATTGCTTAAGGTCAGTTTTTAATATTGGAGCATGCATGTATATAGCTCATTAAAGTTGACGTAAATTAGCTTAAAGTTAAATGACCTGGTCATTGCCAAATCTATCAATTTGCAGCTAATTGCAAATTGGAACTAAAATGCAAAGCACGCAAGCCATATTTTTGGCCAAGTGACAGGCAATTTGTTAGAAATTACTGAATTTAGCTGAATGATTTTTCGTTAAGAGAAATGCGCCCATGAAAAGAAGCGCAATTTTATTTAAATTGTGTTGGAAAATGACCTTCAATGGCTCGAAATGAGGGCTTTAATGTCTAATTGACACAAAATGTCTGCACTTGAAAATGCTTTTGTGTCTGCTCTGTGTGTGTGTGCTTTTGTGTGTGTGTGTATTTTGGGTGCGGGAGGCGTATGGCGGCGTTCGTCTGTTGGGCGACCCAGAAGCACAAAAAGTCAGGAAAATGCCACAGCGTCAAGTGCTTCAATTGAGGGCCAATGCTAATACAAATGAGGCCATTATGAGCGCATGAAGCAGAACTAAAACTAAAGGGTAGGTGGAAAAAGCGAGAGGGGGGCAGGTGAGTGTGATAGTAAAGTTCAGGCCCCTCCACTCCAACTTCTCCTCCTCTTTCAGCTATTTCTCGCGTAATGGGAAGCCAAGTGGCGACAAGTAGTCTAAATTTGTATCTCTTTGTCTTTGGTTCGTTTTTTTTCTTGCAGCACCATAAAAAAGCTAATGAAAACTTGATGAGCATTGAACAAGTGGCGACACCAGCAAAGCAAAACACAAAATGTCATAGCAACTGGTTAAAAGGAACTCAAAAAAAATCTGCAATTGAAAGGGGTTAAAGAGATAAACATAATGTAATGGCCAAAAGTGCAAGTGAACCGAGAGTGGATGCTAGTTGAAAAACAAAAAGATCAACTGGAAATTGCTCTCATAAGAGTCGAAGCCACTTTAAGTGCCATGCAGAAAGTGGAAAGCAGCCATCAAGTGTGAACAGATGCGGATGTTCGAGTGCATATTTTTTTTAAATAATTCCATCGTTCCATTTCCCGGTAAATCACACCCTTTTAAATTCTGCTTTTCGCATCGCATCGCATTCAAAGTCTTCCGTACACTCAGTAAATCTATAGACTCAGTAAATCGGAACTAGTCCAGCAGCGGCTTTTCCCATTTTGAATGTAACCACAAATTTTTAACCGATTATTGCAACTCTCAGTCAGTTCAAGTGTAAATCTATCTATAGCCAGGTTTACACACATAATTGGAAAATATGCTGTTCAAATATTAGATAAGCACTTCAACAAACAATAAAGAAAGGGAACAGTGGTTGACAAGATTCAGGCCACCGCGCTGCCAGACAAGGAGCAAACAAACACAAATTGGATAAAAATATGAATAAAATGTATATAAAGTACTTAGTGTGTATATATAAAAAGTTCGCAGATCAAAAGATGGCCAAACAAAATTGCGCGAAAATGTTACAGCCACAAAAGTTTTTCAATCACATTTTTCTAAAAAAAAAACACACGACAGAAAGTGAGAGATAAACCGAAAGCCAGAGAGAGAGAGAGACAGAGAGAAAGTGAGAGAGAGAGAGAGAGAGAGAGAGGGGAGAGAGAGAGAGAGAGAGAGAGAGAGAGAGGAAGAGAGACAGACACAAGGTAAGTTTCTGTGCGTTGTCCGGACCAAGCCAGGACATTGGACATTAAAAAGTAGTTTGGCAACATACCGAAAAAATATAAGCGAAAGCCAAGCGCTAAGCCGATGAACAAAGAAATTGTAAAAACCTGAACATTTGCAGTGCCCGAAACTGAAAGTTAACGCCACAAAATACAAAAGAAAAAAAAAGATGGAAATAAAAAACATGGTAAGAATGTTAAAGTTCAATGTGCCTTACCAAGGTATTACCTAAAATATCTACGAAACTATTCCGAATATAAAAAAAAAACAAAAAAAAAAAATAAGTTTCAGTAATAACCTTCAAAAATTCCTAAAAAAAAAAAATCAAAAGAAAAACGGATTAAAAAACAACATCCCAAACCATGAGCAGATTACTTGGAAATATTTTTTGTAAGTTGGCGAAGATGTCTTTTCTATTAAATAAAATAAAAGAAGAGAAACTCATAATACATCCCAGTTACACATAATAAGTGCGTATTGAGTATATTTTTGTTTTCGCAACACCTAACAGGCTACAGAAGAAGTTGGCCCCCTAAAAATGAAAAAGTACAAAAACTTGAGCTTATTATGCGCGCATAACTTTTATTTTCTGGTGCTTGCCGCGCCGTTCACTTTTAAGTTACTAGCGTATTAAGTAAACTTGACTGATAAAGTTATTTCGCCTCCACCTCCTCCGCCACATTTGCGACTTCCTCCCTCTGCCTCTCTGTCTCTCGTCTTGCTTTCAAGCCGAGCTTTGGAGGTCGGTCGACACCATGTGCTTTGTCTACAAAATGGCGTGTGAAAGCTCAATGGCTTGTTGGGCGAGTGCGTACGAGTGGGTGTGTGTGTGTGTGTGTGTACTAGAAGGAGGGCGGATGGTAGTTATTTGCTTGGTTTCTCTGGCTGACGAGCGAATTGCGCCGTATGGCTTAAGCCAAACCTGCCGTAAAAAGGAGATAGTCAAGCGAGGAAAAAAGAAATGCTGCCAAGTTGTAGGAACTTGTAACAGCTAAAGCAGACTTTGCATCACCCCTTCAGGCAATCCCATCCCCATCACTCCCCTTTGACGACTGTTTATTTTTTATTTTTGCTTTTAAGTGCTTGAATATGTCTTGTTAAGTAAGCAGTTAGTTTTTTGGTACATGTTGTCTTCGGCTGCTGTTGCACTCGCTCACCCTCAACCCTCCTCAGTCTCATCACGCAGTCTTTTTGGGCTCCAGCCCTCGTTAGCTCAGGCTGCAGCCCTTTAGTTGCTTGGCAAGTTTGGAATGCAAGGCAAAAGTTGCATCTAGCGCTGCTTTCTTCAATTTTTTTGTTGTTCATTTTTTTCTTGTGTGTTTTTTCGGTTTGCTTTTATTGTTTGTTTTTTTTTTCTTTCGGTGTATGCCAAAAGTTTAGTGTTGGCTTTTATTTATTTTGCTTTCCGCGTTGCCTTTTTGGTCGGCAACTTTAACCAAACCCCAAAAACCAGTGAAGAGCCCTTGTCACCTCTTCCCCTCTGTACACTTTTTGCAGAAGTTGCAAGTCCGAAGTTCTTTTTAAAGCTTTTGCTGCCGCATCGCATGTGTGACATAAGTAAGTAAGTAAGCCTAAGAAGCTGCCAAATCTCGGCATCTAGGGTAATTGGTATCTGGTCAGAGCTTACAGCTCCATCGCACTAACTTCTCCCACATGCCTGCTCCACTCCACCACGCATACCTACACACATTATAAACTTTTTACTTTTAAAGCTGCGAGTGACAGCTACTTCTTCTGGAGAAATAACCTGAGAATGAGGACATTAGATATTGAGAGAACGAGAGAGAGAGAGAGAAATTGTTGGATTAGTGAAATGGATGGCCATAAAAAGCGACTTTTTAAAAGCTAATTCAACTGTAAACTTATTTTTCAATACTAATAACGCTGGCTAGTTAAACATTATTCAATATTCTTAAATACTTTGCCAATGCTCGAGAACAAGCCGGGCGTCGATCAATTGTTCGTTCGTTGTGGCTATTCTCCAGTTGAACTTGAGCAATTGTTGTGCATCCAAAACCAACCACACCCACTTCCACCTCCACCTCCCGCTTTAATCCGAATTCCGTTTGGCACAAAAGTTCAATTGCATAAATTAACCAAAGCATTTGCGCGTTCAAAATTCCACAATGCAGATATTTCTGGTAATGTCAGCGTTTGCCAGCCCAACATTATTGATGCATCCAGAGGTTAAGGGGTGGGGAGGTGGTGGAGGGGGTGGGTGTTATGAGAGATGCGACTGTCCCGCTTGCGAGTGAACTCATTAAAATGCCATTTAATTAATCATCGTAATGAGCGAACGAAACGAAGCCGACGAAATGCTCTAACTCAACGCGTTGGCAAACCCCCCACATACCTTAATTGTAAATTGTAAATGAGAGGAGGTTTTTGTTGTTGGAGGGGATAGAGTGGGGCAGGGCGTATTTGCGAGGGGTCAAATACTACGGAACAATGGCCGATTGATTCATTTGGGAGTCCACTCATTAAAAAAATACAATGAACTGTAGCAAAAGCTCAAACAATCCCTTGATAAACGAAAGGGAAAGACGGATATAAAGAAGAGTGAATGTAGACATTGAAACAGAGAGACAGAGAGAGAGCGAGAGAGAGAGAGAGAGAGAGAGAGAGAGAGAGAGAGAGAGAGAGAGAGAGAGGGGAGAGATAACGGGAGAGCGAAAGAAAAAGAGTGAGGGAGAAAGTATCAATTGGGTAGGCTTCCGCCCAACCTAGCTGCCCATTTGAGCTAGAAAAGTGGACCTCAACAGTTCGGCGGTTCTCAGTCAACAGCCGTGTGGCATCAATCAAGACATCAATCAAAAATTACTACACCAATAGCTAACCATGCCACCCGTCTGTGGTTGCGCTGCGCGATTTATGTTAGACAATTTTGTACACTCAGCAAAATATTGCGAAAGTAGAAACAAATTTAAGGCGAATAATGCAAGAAATTTATAATTACATTTTGCTCTTTACTGGCGTAAGACACACAATCAATTTATCCCTATCGGACGATTACTAAGGGGAATAAATAAAGATCATCTTTATTGGAATTTATTTAACAATTTAGCTTAGTGAAGTTACAGGTTAGAAGTAAAAGTCAACTACTTTTTTTTATATACAACTGAACAATTTAAAAAAGTCACCTAACATGTGAATTTATGAAATGCTTCGAAAGTTATTTATACTACAGAATTTTAAGGTATAGAAAATATTATATATTCCAGGTGAGGCCGACTACCGACTAATCTTTGAGTGTAGTGTAGGCCGTGCTGCTTGCAGTTTTCTACCTGATTTCTGACTGCTTACTGCTGCCGCACCCACCATATCCTTGTTGTCGCATGAGGGTTGCCAGGCCGTCGCAAATTATGCAGCAGGCCCATCCATCAAAAATTGTGCGACTAAAGCATTTTCAGTCCTACTATCTGAGCGGAGGCTCGTCGTTTCCTTTTTGCAGTCATCAATATTGCTTTTTGATTTTTTTTGATAGTTTCTTCTAATTCTTGGTTTTGCCTTGCAGCGTGTGCATTTGGGATTTTTAGCGATTTGGCGACTCGTGACTCAATTGAGCTGTCAGTGTGCTGCCATAGTGGCATGATAGATGACTTGACTGCTGCTGCAGGGATTCACAGCCCGGCCCACCCTCCATATGGTATACACCCTGACTTCGGATACATGCAACAATCTTGACGCCCAGTGTTTGCTCCATCTCCCTCACTCCATCTCACTTACTAATTTGGACATGTGTGCATCACAGCTCAAAGTGCAGCTGCTGGAGTCTTTCGATTATGACAGATGATTGTAGTGGGAACAGCTATTCTACATTTTCTATCAAGTTTAAGTGCCACAATTTGTCAGCGACGTTTTTTCAATTGATAATCGAAATAATATTGTCATTTAACCGACAGAACGCTGTGAGAGTTGTTCTTTGTCAAAAAATATACTTAAATATTAAATGCGATAATTTTAAAATGTGTTCAGTCATAAAAGTTTGCATTGCATGCAATAAATGCATTTGAGTTTCAATTTAAATTCATATATGGCATAAAATATGATCTCTTTATGTTAATGATTATTACCATAATTTCGATTAAGCGTTATTCTATTAATCATAAATGCTATTTTGTTTGAAACATTTCGTTTGAAGCCGCTTAATTGGTATTCTATAATTACCAACAAATTATTCTCAATCGTTTAATCATGATTCCTATGTTTATCTCTTTGTATCCTGACTATTTGATTTCTGTTGATTGTCTGATTTACAAACAATTTCATTTAAATTTCAATTAGAAACAAAATAATTTGACAAATTGAATATAAATAATAGCATTAATCTATCGTCAAATTCCTTTGCACAAAATATCCTTTAAATTGCATCGTTTGCATCGACCGCAATTCTCAACATGGAATTTCGCTAGACAAAGAAATGCTTTATATTTGAGATACATATGTATATATGTATGCATAAGATATGTAGATACATGCAATTGGCATTCAGTCATCATTGAGTGGAACAAATTGTTTGTTCTTATCGTTGTAGTTGTTGCTGAAGTTAACTGTAGCCCCGAGAAGGTTAAGTGACTCAACTCGGTTGACAAACAAGAGAGTGTAATAAAAACAATTTGCTATTGCTTGCGGCTATTTGTACTGTTTGAAATACATCAGAGTACTCAATACACTCAGTGGGTATACATTGTGCAAGTGCACAACATTCATCTCTCTTCTGCAGATTAAAAGAGAGAAAGAGCGCTAAAGACCGAGCGAGGCAGAGAGAGAGAGAGAGAGAGAGAGAAACGGCAAGCTAAATTAACACCATTAACACAAAGTAATTGACTTCAATTAAAATATAATTCCATACAAATAGCTGAGTGGTTACAATGCGGTTGTCAAATGACCAGCAAACCGATGTATTTTCATTTCAACATTTTCATATCTCCAGCAATAAGCATTGGGACACCCTGTTGTTTATCGATCAGAAGGTTGGATCTAATGTATAAGATATAGGTACATAAGCCATGCACATGAACATTGAACTCAGCTGGGAGCTAGACACATGAAGAAAGTTACCATAGAAAGCGACAAAGAGTTAGGCACGAAATGAGAGGCTTACATTTTTTTTTTATAATCTTGGAGGGTTTTCAAAAACTGGGCTGTGTGCAGAGTAAGCCGAGATTTTCTTCTTTTCTTATTTTTGTTTACCTGTCCCCCTACAAAAATGTTCAGTGTGGATTTATGTAACAAATTTAATTCACACGAGTTTTAATTACCCACATGACGGCCAGGTAATTCTCGGCTTACTCTACAGGAAAAGAAAGTTTGAAAATAGTAGAAGGTATGCGTCAGTCAGTCATTAGCATTCTCCCAGTTCTCGTTTTTCAAAAGGCTAATCAAACTGTGGACATATAAATAAAATGGCCAAACTGCATACAGGTTGCGACTCAGGCACGTGCAAATAAACTTAAATGGAAATGAAAAACACAAACAAAAAAATAAATAAATAAGACAGAAAAACAAGAGCAGACGACAAAGTAAATAATGTAAAACTGTTGACAATCAACGCATGGGCAAAACAAATTCTCTTTTCTCTGTCTTTGCCAGTGTAGCAATTTTTAATTCATTTAAAATTCATTTACAGCAGCGTCAAATTCGAATCCATTCAAATCGATGGGATGCAATCTAAATTGTAAAATTGCAGAAGAAGGCCTTTTGGGCTGGGGGATTTCAAATGCTGTTCGCATGTTTATGCATGCAAATGAGCTCATTTTTATTTACTATCTTCCATCTCTCTCCCAGCACTCAACTGGCATCTCTCTGATATGCTCTGATACGCTTGTGTGTGTGTGTGTGTGTGTGTTGAAGTTTATTTCAATTGTCATTATAATTAACAATTTCATGTGGTTTGCAACTACAAAGTTTTTTTTGTGCTTGTTTTTTGTGGTTTCTGTTTTGCGACCCCTAAAACAAGTGCTCAAATTTGTTGCAATAAATAAGTGGGTGGCAGCGACTTGGGTGGGGGTGAGTGTGTGTGCATGTGTGTGTGAGGTTTGACAGTTTGGTTAGAATTTGGCAACAGCAGCAGCAACAGTAGCAATTGAATATGTAATCAAACGATTGAATTCACAAATTGGCAGTCGGCAAACTTTTTTATCTATACTTTTTGATATGCACAACTCAAATAGAAATTTGATTGCGGTTGAATAGGAAAAGGTTGGAAAATAATTAATTATAAGAAAGAATATTTTGAGTAGTTTTCAGTATTAACTATTTATATACGCATACCAACACGCTCTTTATGTATGCTACCATTTAATTACTCGAACACTCATAGTCCATTATCCCTGTTTCGAAAATATGCTCTTAGCATAAATTTATTTGTACAGGGTTCAATAAATTAAGTGAATAACGTCCAATTTCATGCATATTAAATTTTAATTAAATTTTGAAATGAGTTCAAGTGCACAGCACAAAATACAAATGAATGAAAGTCAGGAGGATTTGATGAAAATCATTAAAAGGATGTGTTTGCATTTAAATTGGTTTATCATGAAGGCAAAAATGTAAAATTGAATGAGACTGACTTATTGAAGTTGATTAAAACGTTAGGCAAAGCGGTCAAAGTCCATTGATGATAATTAGGACTTCAGTTTTGTTTGCTACTTGTGATTCGAATTGTAGAAAATGTAATTCCGTCATATGATTGAAGCTGAACGAAAGGCACCCAGTTTGATTGAGTCTGATTGAGGAAGAAAACTTTTTTTTTACGATTTTTAGCTGAATACTTAACGGTCAAGACTTAAAGCTTAAGTCAAACAGAGAACTGAATAGGTACCGAAGAGACTACATATTATTAACAGTCGATGGTTGGACAGGAGGCGTGGTCAAGCAACGCGTCGGTAAGGCGGCCGTTAAATATTTAATTAAATTCACACAAAAACCACATTTTGAAGTGGCTACAAAGCAACAAAGTAACATCTGCCCAAAGCCAAGAAAGTAACAAGAGAATGGAAATGCTTTTTGCGGTTGGCATTGAAATGAGTAAAGTGCACAGGGGCTTACAGCTACATAAGCAAGTTAGAGGGGGGGTGTGGGAGGACGAGTGAGTACGATACGAGGTACTGCGCCCTCTGCTTTCGTTGGGCAACACTTGCAGAATGCCACTGACAACCAAAGAAAATTTATAGCAAAAATTTATGTACTCATTGTTGTTGCGTTACACAGTGGCTATTGAGGCGGTGGAAGAAGGCTTTGGGGAGAGGTTAGGGGCATGAACAGTGTACGCAAAAATATTTTCATGCTGTTTATACACATTTATTGCAAAAATATCTGTACGTCTCGTCTGGGGGGCTAAAGATGCAGCAAGCAGCAGTCGTCGGTGGCATTCAGGGTCCCACCAACAGACATGTGTCAGCTGCAAAGCGACGGAGCCGACCCAGAAGGGGGAGTACAGCCCCAGAGAAGATGCAGGCAGACACTTAGAAAAAAACACAGAAAGAGTTCAAAAAAAAAAGTTATACATTATCATTTCCAGATGAAAATATTGATTTGAAAATTTCTAAACATAATTACCAAATTCTAGGGTGCTTGACACAGTACACAAATAAGAAGTAAATGAAAGTCAAAAGAATTAAATAATTTATGTGACTGTCAAGATGGATTTTTTCAAGTGCAGGGTTTACCATTCATATACGAAAAATATTTGCATCTTTAAATGCCACTGCGCGGCTCATAAATCACTTAGCAAAATGTGTGCGACGATGAGCTAAAAAGAGGTGGGGGTTTGCGAGGGGCAAGGGGCAAGGGGCAAGGGGCAGGGATACTTCCCAAGACTGACTGCAGGCTGCAGGCAAACTGGAATTGAGCGACTGAATCCTTGGCCGGCTGCAGTGCATCAAGCGTGAAAATGGCAGCTACTCTTTGCTAATTTTTGCAGTCACTGTTGGCGCTGGAGCGTGTCGACAACAACAACAAAAACAACAATTCATTCGCACACATCCCATACATACATACATATGCCACGCCTATTACTGCTCTGACTGGCTATGCCTCATTTGAAAGCGGCAATATATGGTGCCATTTGCCACAGTGCCTCGGAATTTGGCTCGGACAACTTTAATTGTAATAAATATGCTGGCTGCGTTTTGGCCTGACTTGAAGCCAACTTTAACCCCGAACAGCAACTGGCGACAGACAGCAGGGACACTTAGTTGCCCAAGTGACTAGACACTTTTTGAATTGTTTTGCAGCTTATTTGGTAGTTATCAACCGATACTCGACTGCCGAAAAGCTGAAAATGTCACTGGAACCCTTCTGGGAGAGTAAAATGGTTTTCAATGCTTTTGTTGAAAGTCTGAAAATTATTCAGAAAGTATGACCTGAAAAGTGATCAAATTAAATCTAGTGAGAATATCGAAGATTAAAATAAACTGTGATACAGTTAAAGCAATTGCCTCGGGTTTTTAAAACTGCAGAAACACTGAGACAAACACTGGCTCTCAATGCAAAAAATAATATTACTTCTTCTTCTCACTTAATGCGGAACACACCTGATTGCATAAGTCGATAGGAAAGTAGTTTTTGACGCAATGGCAATTAAAAGGAAAATTGCAACGGAAGAAGTGCATAGCGACACCATTGAAATGCATATGTGTGTGTGTGTGTGTGTGTGTGTTATATATATATACGTATGTGCTGCACAGAGCCATTAATTGGAAGATAAAAGCGAAATGGGGGACTAGCTCCGTTGGGGAGAGCGGGCAGCAGGAGATGCGATGAATTGACTAGTGGAAACTGTAAGAAAAACGTACCAGAAACGTTGCGTATATGAAAGCAAGTCAAAGGCAAGGCGATTCCACACTGTACAAAAAATCACAGTGCAAAGCAAAAAAAAAAAACAACCTGTTTGCTTAGTAAAGCTCGTAAAGAGTATATTCAATTATTTATTTTAGTAAATGTAAAATAAACTTAACGAATTTAGGTGTTACACAAATGATTTTCCGAGTGATGTCGATGATTTTCATGCCAAAGCTAGGCAACGGATTGCCACTTAAGATCCTCGCAGCAAAGGTAAGCGAGGAGGCAGGAAGCGGACCATAGAAGCATAGAGAGTTACATAGATAACCGGCTGTAATTGAATGAAAAGGACTTTGACGCGCGCTTAAGACGTTGATGAAGGAGGTGTCAGGACAACAACAATAACACGAACAACAACAACAACAGGCAGTTACTCAGTTCTTGAGTTCG
The DNA here is from genome assembly GCA_035043845.1 of Drosophila picticornis. Classification (NCBI taxonomy): domain Eukaryota; kingdom Metazoa; phylum Arthropoda; class Insecta; order Diptera; family Drosophilidae; genus Drosophila; species Drosophila picticornis. The sequence goes on from JAWNMR010000492.1 coordinate 8,017,800, forward strand.
GCGCGGCGTCCAGAGTGCGTGAAAAGTAAAGTGTCGAAGCAGAGTGCAGGAACAGGTTAGACGAGAAGGGTTGCAAAGAAGTAAAAGTGGCTAAAGAAGGAGTACCTCATCATCATCATCATCATCATCATCATCATCATCATCAGCATCATCATCAGCATCATCATCAGCATCAGCATCGTCACTCCTGCATCCTTTCAACGTTGCACTATACGAGTATTTCCTGCCCGCTAGCACAGCTACTTTTGTCAGCTCCTGCACCAGCTTCATCCGCTCCAGCGCTTTGCATATGTGTGTCTGTGTGTGTGCATGTGAATGGGAGTGTATTGCCTGCACTCTGGTTTCCCTTTGCAGGTTCCCCCATTTACTTTTATGGCATGCTGAGAGTATTTTAATTTTGTCACGAAATGTGAAAATGCTTAAAGGAGTAATTCCCTGATTGCTGACAAATCGCTACATATTTTATTTCATTTCATTTATTAAGTTTATTTATTTATTTATTTTGTGTAATTTCAACAAATTGTAAGTAAAAATTGTGAAGTAAACATGCCAAATTTTGCTTAGAGCTTTAGAGAAATTTGAGCTATGAATATAAATTCCGGTAAAAACTACATTTTGATTAGATTTGAAAAGCATGCAACTTAGAGGAGTTTGAGTAGGCGAATCCTAACAGAGATCGAGTAGAAAAATCTTGTTGCCTATGATAAAAGTAAAAGTCTGAGTAAAATCAACTCTGACAGTTTAAATGACAATGATAAGGGCCTACAATATTCGTTGTGTCGAAGATGGCTTTTGTTTTATTTCATCAACGTAGCCAGCATAATTTTGCAGCATATTCAGTGCCCCATGTAGCTTGTGGCGCTATTAACACTTTTGTCATTATCGAGTTGGAGGCAGGGGCAGGAGCATGATGGGGCTGCAGGTGGTTACGTTACGCAGGTGAGTGCACAGCGTGGGGTGTCAGAGAGGCGAGAAGCGGCGGAAGCGGAATGGCAAAACGGAAGTAAAGACTTCCGCTTAATGTCGCTCCGCTCCCAGTTGCTGATGAAGCTATTCGATTTAAATGCAGGCGTCACGGGGGAGCCGGGGCAAGGACTGAATGGAGTGAGACACTGCGCCCATTTTTTGCATTCATGTGCATGGCGTTCCTTTCTGGACTTAACCAAATGTAAGAACGAGAGCTGGAGTGTCATCTTAAATTGAGAGCGAAGAGGTATGATGGGGAAGGGGTAGGGGAAGGAAAAGGCAGATTCTGGAACTGCCGTCGCTCCGATTCTCGGCCATGTTCGCTGATTAGGGTTGGCTGCCTGACGCACAATGGCCACAGGATGACATGACGTGTACAAGTGGTTTTCTCCTTTACAAAGCATTCAATGAAAAATTGAGGTTACTCTAAGCATTGATGATAATCTGCTTAATGATGATAATGACGATGTTCAAGATGAAGCAGGAACTGATGTGTGCCCGCCGTGTGCACTTAAAAGTGCATTTTACATGTTATCGATAATTATGATAGATCTGAAATAACTGTCATATCTTAGCTGATCTAATAGGAGCTAAGCTCTAAATGTTTCAACACTGTGACACAAAAGCTTGGCGTTGTTGCTCTTGTTATCGATAACAGTTATCGATAGGGCATTCAAGCAGTATGGCAAACAGCAGCAAATCCAAAACAAAACAAGCAAGTCAAGGAAAAATTCATATTCAAATTAGTTCGCCAAACGATTCAGATACATATCTTTTGTCGATATGTGTTAAATACATGCAAATTACCATTTGCGCATGGGGAACATTCTGCATCTGGTTGACAACAACAAAATGTGGAAGGGATAAGGTGTGATGAGACGTGATGAGAGCGACAGAGAGAGAGAAAGGAAATGAATTATTTATGAATGGCATTTTGGATGCCACTTAATTTCATATGTAATCTCAATCTGGGCAGGCATACGGCAAACCTCTACGGCCCCGATTTCGACCCCTGCCTTAAGATAGGTTCACGCACAATCGATAATTCATATGCATGGCATACTGGCACTGGCATAGAGGCTGCTTGCTGCTTGTGATGGGGAAACTGCGCCTTCGACAGCCACATCCACACATTTTGTGCTTGTAATTCGTTTTTGACTTTTCCGTTTTTCTTCTTCTCATACTTCTTTTTTACGCTCTTACGTGCGAATTATGTTGCCCGCCAGCCGCACAACCGCACACCCTCCTCCTGTCTGCTTGCCAACCTGACTGCTACAAGATTTATGCCGCGTATGTGCGGTCTATCAATTTTCCCTGGGTATTTCGACAAGCAATTCCAAATGCCTGACACTCCAATACCCCGTCTGACGCCACCATTTTAGCGCATTCCCCACGCTCACTTATGCAAAGTGGCTGCAAAGGATGAAAGTGCAGAGATTGTCGTCTCCAACACTGTCGTCATCGTCATCGTCATCGTTATCATTGTTGTTATCCTTGTTCTTGTTGTTTCTGTTGCTCCTTCTGCTGCTCCTTCTGCTGCTCCTTCTGCTGCTGCTGCTGCTACTTCTGTTGCCAATGAAGTGGAAAATGTGAATTTATATGAACAACTACGCGGCGTAAGTAATAAAAGTAGCAAACGCAGTCGATGACGTTCCAACGGCTCCAAACCGGTTCGATGCGGTACGGTACGGTATGGCTTGTTACAGTCCAGTCTCCTGCTGGCTGCCACTGATGTCCCGTTAAGATAATTTTAACGATGTCGATAAACTTAAATTTCATTGCTTGCTGACTGACTGTGGCCATCGTTCCCAAGAGGGGTAGCGGGCCTGATCCGCTTGCCAGGCTTGGCTACCAGATGCAGCAGGATAGGCCAACAGGGAGATGCGAGGATGCCGTGAGTGCCACGAGGGCCTGCTGGCGCTGTGCCATTTATGTGGCAACTTTTGCTTGAATACCATTTAAATGTTTTAATATTGCATAGTGCTCACGATGAAAGCGACACAGCGTTCATCGTGATTGGGTGACCCAACCAGACCAACCACATCTACCAGCATCAGAACACCCCCCCTTGGCACAATGTGTGGCACCTACACTTTGATAATTTTCATTACCATTCCTTTCACGAGCTGTCACCATGTGGGGCTGAATACCTTTTTTTGTGAATGGATTTCGCTTATGAGGTATCGATGATAAGAGCTTATCTGTGCACATTTACGTGTGTGTGTTTGATCTGCTGTTGCAATTGCTGAACAGATAATCTTTATATACAACTATAGCAAGCCTTTCAACTATAATTTACAAATGTATTAAAACAATTCGCGGCTTTTCGAGTGCAGCTCACATAGCAAAAAGAATAGATTTTGGCAATTAAGTGCTGCGCGGCGGGTTTATAAAAATATCGTAGCACTAAAAACATTCCGTTTGCAATTCAATTAATTCCAATTGGACTTATGCCCCGCAACCCGGAGATCATTCCACTAAGTGCTGCAGGAGCAAAAAAAAAAAAGGTAGGCAACCAAAAGCGGCCCACTGCCTGCGTCAGTTGCTCAATGTGTGCGTACTCAATTCATAACCACACATGTCAGAGCCCAACAAAACACTACCCCTGACACTGCGACCATTAACCCCTAGCCGTAATTTGGCGGGGCCAATGCAAAGCAGTTTGTAAAGCTGTTCGCTATTTGTGGATATTTTTCATTGTGGTTAAATGATTTTCATGTGTGTGGCTCTGTGTGTATAGGTTTATTTCTGACGGTGGAATACCGCATAATACCAATCGCCAAATCTACACCTCTCTGAGCGCCTGCTGGTATTGACAATATTTTTTCAATAACTTTTGCAGGTTTTATCAACGATTCATTGCATTTTGATTTTATTATTTAGAGTTTCGCCTCACTTGCTTGTTGTTTTTGTTTTGCATATTTTTATTATTATTCTGCAGCTTTGGCTGTTGCACATTTTTCATGTCACTAAAATGGGTTTCACACGACGCCAACGACTACCGATGATATAGTGAATATATATGTGAAAACATCCTTCTGGCGGCCAGTTTTTCTCCATCGAGTTGAATTTCTTTTTTTTTTAATGTTATTTGTCCAATGCATATTTCATGCCTGCAAAATAGAGTCCCTTTTCGCTACTACTATTAACTAAAAGCTTTTGGCGCTGCTGCACTTGTATTAGTGAGCCAAAAGCAAAGTGGCGAAAAAGCTTTTCGTTCAGGAATTAAACAGAGCTCGTCAAACTTTTGAATGACATTCGTTAATATCAACAAATAACATGTTTTTTTTTTTTTTTAATTGAATTGTGTACTGTTAAAATGATGAGTAGCGCACCACTTGATGCTGAGCTGGCCGAACCGTTTGGCAGTGCGCCCTTGTCACAGTTACACCATATAAATATTTTATATACGAAATAAGAAATAAAAAATAAATACATACAAATATGTAGCCAGTCGACGGCAAATGCATCTGTCGCTCTTTTTACCCCCTCCATCCGGCCCCTGTCGAGCAAATAAGTGTGTGGAATCCTATCGCTACCATTTAATGGCATGTGTCAAGTGCATTGAAAAAGTCTATTTACGTAGCAAGTGCAACACTGCCACATAGAGCAACTCGATTATGTGGGCAGCAGGAGCGAGATGGCGACGCTGCCAACCATTTTCACTTAACGATTGTTTATTTTTTTTGTTTCCAAAAATAAAATAATAGTATGAATAAAATGGAACATTTAGTTTTGAGGTTTGGAATTTCATTCCAATTGATTGGCAGTGTCAGTCCAGTTTTTTTTTTTTATTTTTATATCCAAATCGTTTTTTGCCATCAACTGCCAGTGAAAATAATAAAATATAGAATATGCCCATGGCGGGATAAAAAATTGAAAACCCATTTATGTGGAAAATGTGGTCAAAATTCAAATCGCATATTTTAATATTTCAATCAAAATTGAATTGCAAACACTTCACAAAGAGCCGAACTGTCGTTAAACCCCTTGTTGTCCCCCTTCAGATATATGTATGCACACAATCCCTAGATAAATGTATATATACACCTAACCCTCCCCCTAGTTGCGTCCATCTAATAATAGAGCGTAAAGTGGAAGCTCAACTCAGGCCCTGCCCCGCCCCTCGTCAGCGATGCACACCCCCAGTTGCCAGACAATTCTGAGCTCAACTCAATTGATCTAGTTTTCATTTCTGTAATATCTATAAAATTGAAAATCAATTAATTATGGAAAAGTCAAGCATTTTGCCACATAGCTTACTGTCGGCGACTGAAGTAGCGGAAATAGAAGGCAAGAGATGAGTAACAACTTGAGCACGTACCTGCAAGTAAAGTAAGGAGAGTAGTGAAGAGTGTTAAAAACGGTGTGATTAATTGGACACGCTTATAAGTAAAAAGTGAGCAGCGAGTAAAGTTTACCCTTAGCCAAAGCCAGAGTTAGACGGACTTCCCTCGGAATACTAATAGCGTGGATGTGACAGCACGGAGGATGGCCACTTAGTAGCATTTAGCTATTTATTATTAATATAGACATCATTCAAATTAATTTAGCTGAACGAGACTTAAGTCGGGGACAGCTGACAGATCGAAATGTTGAAAGGTCAAATGAATGCGTAATCAGCGCTGTTTACTTAACACTCTACTCACACTGCGCACATATATAAGATATGATTAATTTAAAAGTTGCCGAGTGACAGGCCATGTTGCCTCCCTGTCGTCACCTATCGATGGATGGAACTGTGATAGTGATAGTTGGGAAGCTGGGTTGTCTTTTATTTATTTATTTATATATCCATTCACTCATTCAAACATTCGCTCATTCAATGACTTGGCTCGCAAGCTGGCTGCGATGATGTCATCCGCATTGAGTCAACAATAGGGACAAACTTTCGCTGTTACGAGTACTTTGCAAACAGAGACAGAGACAGAGATGGAGGCAGAGACTGAAGCAGAGAGAGAGAGATAAAGATAGCGACGAGGCGCCACAATGTATGCAGAGCTTTTTCTCGTTGTTGTTTGAAGAAGCTGAAAGAAAAAGTAATTGACATTCGTGATTCTGATGCAGGGCTAAGATAAAACTTGAACATCCACTAAAAAACAATGAAGACATAAATCAGCAAAAAGCTCGCTGCCAACCGAACCACCTTCTTCATGCACACAACATTAACCACTCGGCGTTCGTTATGAAAATTGAAAGTCTATTTGGTAAACCATGTGCCTCGGCATCTTCACTTCACTCATTCTTTTGGTGAGAGAATTAAATTCTGTTAAATTCTATTAGGTTCAACATTTCTCTTCTTTCCAGTTTTGTTTTATTTTATTTCCGTTTATTATCTCAGCTTAGCGCCCCCCACCCCCATGGCTTAATGATGAGCACACGGGCAAGGAGCAACTTTACCGGGCATGGGATACGTGAAGAGCAGATGCAGTAGAGATGCCACAGCTCTGGCACTGTTCAGATAACTCGCAACTTGTTGTTGGCACTCGAAAGTATTTATGTGAACTTTCTCCTGACGCAACATACTTGTGACAACATATGTATACATTTATATATCTGTGCTTACACATATTTCATTCTTATATCGGCTGACAAGATTTGAACAACCGAAAGCGAATAAATTTTGCTGCTAAGGAAACACATACACAGGACGTGAGCTTCTCGTTCAGCTTCTTATTGTAGTTTTCTTACTATTTGTATGTTCTTCTCGCTTTGCTTCTTTGGTCGCTTCACAATCGGAAATTATTGCGCTTATTGATAACTTTCTTTTTTTTAAGTCACAATTTAGTGTTTCACAATATTTATTCAATTTGCTTTGTTTCTCGCTTTTTCTAGTTTTGCTCCTTTGTTTTTCAAATTTTTAAAAGTCTCCCGTTGCTTCTATCTCACTTATCTAATTTTAAACATTTCCCATTGCTTCTTTCTTTGCTTGCCACAGATCTGTTTTCTTTTCATCTTCATGCTTCTCTCTGCATTCGTCACACTGTTGGTTATTCAGTTTCCACTTTCATTTGAAATTCATATTTATTTATTCATTTTTTGCTTATGCTTGCAAACATTGCAAAATCTATTTCCATATGTGAAATTGGCACTTATGGGCAACTGTTTGAAAGGAAAAATCCTTGAAATCGTTGGCACTTCATTTAGTTGTGAGTATCTTGGGCAAATAAAAGAAAATTATACACATTAAAATACTGCTGCTGCTGCTGGTGGCAAAAATTGGTTGCAATGCATTTATTTCTTTGCAGTACCTTTCATCTGGTTGCAGGCGACTCATTGACACCGATGCCATCGCCCGAGTGCCCATTACCATTCCGCACTTGGCTACTTATTGCTCTTCTCTCACTGTCTGTCCCTTACACAATTCTGTCTGTAAGTTCTGCTCTTGTGGCATCGATTTTGCACCATTGTACAGAAATCATGTGAAATGGAAGTGGAATCCACTTCGCAGACTGAACAAGCTTGGGGTATCTTTTGTATTTATTGGTCTACCCCACCATTCAACGACCTCTTGGGGCGCCAAGTTGGCGCCCCTTAAATGGGTCAACTTGTCTACTTTGGCAATAGAAACCGGGCAATTGTCACTGCCGGTTTTCTGATAGCTGAAGTTAAGTTCTTGGCGTCATTTTCTTTACCTTGCTTTCACTTCAGGCCACAGTCAACCAACTTTTTGTTTCGCATTCATTTGGCTGAGTTTGCATTTTGCGGGCAATCTAGAGAGGCACAGGCCGACACAGAGTGGCAGGTAGGCAGGCGTCAGCGTATGATTTAGATGGCATAGCTGTCATTATATCTGCATCTTGTCTAAGGGTAACGGTAACTCGGCTGTAACTTCAAACGATGCTCTCGTAATCCTCTTGCAATTGGTTTAACTCAACGACCAGCCAAACGAACGTTTAATTATGCGACTCCAAAAGAGCCTAATCAAGTGCCTGAGCTACGCAAGTGAGAGTTTTAAGGCTTAAGCCTTCGCACTGCACACTGAACCGAGAAGTTCATCAAGAGATTACTCAATGAGCCAGTTGAAGATTATTGTGAAGCTACAGAAAAGAAATGCCAGCTTGCAGACCAGGCACATTTATATTTAAGTATATAAATATATTCATATAAGTCTTGGAAAGATGTGGATGCATTGAGCTGGACGTTATAAGGTGAAAGCGCAGCAAACTAATCATAATTGTCCAGTGTTCGTTTTCTTTTTATTTCAATGCAATAACGGCTTGATTCGATTGCTGAAGGAGACGCTTTCAGTGACGTTTGGTTCTACATTTTCCTCTTACAAAACTCACACACAACACACACATCAAAGAAGCTATCAGCGCGTGCTGATTAAAAAAAGAAAAAGAAAGCGAAACAGAAACAGAAAGAGAAACAGAAAGAGAGTGAGGACAGAAGGAAAATGCAAACTACAAAATGAAAACTGTCAAATGAAATTGAAATTGACGAAGTGCAACAGAAGTTGATGACTTGAAAAGGGCTGCTGCTGTTGCAGCTCCAGAAATTGAAGTCAATTGACGATTGAGAACTAAACGAAACAAAGTGAATTGTAATAATAGACACACATGCACACACACACACACACACACACACACATACTCACACACCAACACACACATGAGCTTATTGAGCAACAGCTCTTTCGTGGGGAAGTGCATGGCTTTGTTGAAATGCCGCCAACTGTCGCCTTTGGCTGCTGTTTAATTAGTTCGCAAAGCGAGTGGAGCGAGTAGTGCAAAGCAACAAAATGTGTAAACGTTAAATGCTCAAGTTACTTCTTAACGTAAAAAAAAAAATGAATAAATAACAAGAAACAAATCAGTGAAAATATCTTTTAAGTTGCCCTTTTTATTTAATAGTCAGTTCAACTACAATTTTATAAACTTCACCCTTAGCTGGATCTGCTGAATTCGCATGACTTTGCCCTGCTTTGCAAAAGGTAGCAGACACAAATATAATTCAGTTTACTGTGTTGCTGAATGCATGCAGATGAATGCGTTTAATTTTTGAGAGCAATGCGAATGCACAATTAGTGCTGCAAAATGCCATGTCCAAAACAGGCGTCAAGTGCGACAGCAAAACAACAACAATAATGGCACAACAGTTAAGTTGGGGAAGGAATGAAGATAGGGAACGCAAGGAAATGACTGTGACCTCAACAACAATAATGGCAACAATGAGGCAACAATGTTGTTCCAATTGTCGGCTCAGCCTCATCAACAGCAGCAGCAGCAGAACAGCAGAACAACAAAACAGCAAAACATTTACAGTGTTGCCAACCGCATTCGTGAAATCGCCATGACCCCTGCTGGTGACACTATATTTACTATTTTTTTTAATCGCGCTCATTTTCTTCAGTTTCCTTGCTCCGTAAATGTTTATTGCTATTGCAGTTGTTGCTATTTTTGCTGCTGTTTTTGTTCTTGTTGTTAGCGTGTCAGGCGCGTTTGGCAACACTGGCAGGACTGGCAGGACTGCGGCCTTTTATGGTCACACTGTAAGTGGAGCAACTCTGCATTTTAAAGCTGCCATAAATAATTTAATCACTGACTTTGTAAGCGGGAGCCATAAACTACATTAAAAACTTTTTGGGCTGCCATTATCAATGGCGTTGGCCACGCCCACCACCCGCATTTGAAACGGTGTAGGAAGCCACTCGCCTATACACATCGACACACACACACACACACACATAGAGAGAATGTGAATACGGGAAACGGTAAGCGGCTGGCAACTCTGGCAGTATCCGGTTTCCGCTTTCGCTCAACTGACTGCTGACGGTTTGACAGCGACAGTTTTTGAAAGCAAGCGAACTTTTCTACCGCCAACATACACTGACAAATTTGAATGACTTGGCATCAAGTATTTACGACTGTGATTGCAGTTGCCTTTAACTGAATATCATACAATAATTCAATAAGAGAATATCAAAAATTATTCTTAACACTTCCCAAGCTAAAAATACAAAAACTCTATTTAAGTAGTTTTAGGCTTGGATTAAAGAACTACGACTTAAATAGAGCGATTGTATCATGGGATACGCTATCTTTTCCACCTCTTCCCAGCTCTTTGTATATCTAAATTTCGCTGCATTTGATTGGTGTTGCTCTAATTTCCAGTAACGTAACGAAAATATGTGGCACCAAAATCCCGAACTGGACATGGGGGCTCGTCAGTTGTCCTCTACTCAACTGTGTTTTAGGGGCAGGGGCAGGATTACCTGCGGAGTTGAGTTCGGGGCGTGCTACGTTCAAAAACTTTCGATTAGCCAAACTGAACTGAACTGAACTGAGCTGAACTCCACTGATTTGCCTCTGTCTCTGCCTGTGGCTGCCTGCCTGACATTCTCTGTATTCCTGGCTCCGCTGTTCCCCAGTTAAACAATTTTCAAATGTCACGATTATTAAGCACCAGCACCGTCCTCCCTTGAACCTTGTTGCAACTCTTTTGAAAATTTGTTGCATAGTTTTATGCTGATGCGGGATTCGCTTTGGCAACTCACAGAAGCGAAATTACATCATAGTTAGCCCAGAGAGTTGAGCAATACAAAATGTACAAGCTCACACAGAGGCAGACCACACTTTTGTTTATAAGTATTTTAATTAGCACTTTTCGCCATTTCTGGACGGGCCTCAAAACAAGTTATTAATACTGCAACCATGCATGCTGCTCTTGACCAATGGAAGTCGGCTGGGTAAAGTTGCTGATTGAATTTCTTACTTCAAAGTGATACTCAAACCAATACAATATTGATTCAAATTAGGTGTTCCCTCAACAGTTGCTCGACATAGTTTTTTTTCTGAATATACTCCTCACTCCAAGGTAAATCTAGTCTCAGCAAAATTGCCCTACTTTTGATAAAAGCTTAACAACAAAAAGGAGACGTTATTAAAAATGATTGAATTAAAAACTCGCAATTATTGAGACTTGAAAATATAATTTGTGCTAACTTTTATTTTTAATTTCTGACTTATTTGCTGTTTTCTGCTTAATTCTTTGCGGTTTCATTCAATGAGTGCAGCGGACACAAAGATGCTGATTAAGCAAATTTTAAACCATTCTCCAGAATATTCAATTGTTTGTATTTTTATACTTTGATACCAAAGGTTTCATAGTATATTGGTTCTGTGCAATGTCCGTCATGCTGTCCATCCGTCTGTTCATCTGTCCATCTGTATGAATGCAACTCTTTCTAAAAATTAAACTTGGACGGTATTTCTTGGCTCGCCCACCCTGTTCTTTGCCAGCAGTTATCAGCTGGTATAAGTTGTGGTATCAAAGTGTTTTGCAGCTGGTAAAGCTCGACTGAAATGTTTTCTCTTGTTTCAATTTGCACATTTGCTGAATCGTCGATTCGCTGAATAAATGCCAGGCGAAGCTGTGCTGGGTGGAGGGGAGTATGGGGTGAGTGAGAGGAGCATGAGAACCACTTAGCGATATTACCAGGCACAAATGCAAAACTCAAATGGCTATGGGCAATATTAATAATTAGGCAAAATACTCTTCTTTTTTGTTTATAGTTGTTACTGTTGGTTTATTTAATGTGCGTGACTTTGTGCAGCGTCAGCGGACCAACGGGGTTGGCCAGGGGCGGAGGCGGACACACCCATTAAATTGAGCGCTGGGTTTGACTTTTTGCCATGGCATTATGCAAACGCAGCAGCCGCCAGTCAACAACACAATAGTGCAGCACGACTACAAGATGCTCTGCTATTGGTAAGCTTCAACTGATATTCCCTTTGGAGCCAGAATATTTGTCAATTACCGTCAGCTGTCAATTGCAGATTGCTCTAAATGCAAAAAAAAACACAACAAACAAAAATATAACAATTTTTGCTACTTTTTTAGCCCGCTTAAAATTTGTTGATTTAAATGTGTTTCTTTAGCACAATTATTAGCGCCACCACAAATTGACCTCGTACCAGTTCTGTTCCATTCTGCTGTTCTGGACGAGTGCAGCGCTGTTCAGTAAAATTGCAATGGACGCATGCGGGGATAGGGGGGAAGGGGGTGGGGCTTGCCAGCAACGATGACTGTGCATTGTCATCATCATCGCTTCGTAGGCAAACTTCAATTTGTGGAACGTTGTGACATTTGCACAGAGTCTAAACTAGGCAAACAAAAGCGAAGGCTAAGACGAGACTACAAATTCCACAACTGAAGACTAGCAACAGAAAGAGAGATACAGATAGAGAGAGAGAGAGAGGCAGAGAGAGAGGGAATGAGTGTTTGTGTGAGTGTGTGTGTAAGTGAGTGAGGCTTGAGCGGGTGTCAAATGCCATCCCAACGATTGAAATCTACATGGAGACGACGAAGATGTCGCTGTGGAAGCTGTCTTTGACATTCTGACTTTAAAGACAGCTCAGCTGCACTTAGAAAAATATATATGAACCAGCAGCTCGTCAGAACAAATATTTGTGTTTGTTTTGGAAATAATTTACTTTCGTATTTAATTACTTTTTTTTCTTTATTTCAATGAAGTCTACAAAGCGAACATCTATTGGCAATTGGGCGATTTTTTTTCTGAGTGTACAGTTTTTTCTGTTTTTCCGTTTTTTTTTATATATATATTTGAGCTCAGCACGCTTGACATTTTGCACGCGCTGCGGCTCAAGCCTGAGACAGGAGACAAGCGAAGAAAAAAATTACAGTAGCGGCCAAAGGGCAAAAATTGCATGAAAAAGGCGCTGCCGACGGGATGTCAACTTGCAGAATGCAACTTGTAGCAACTTAAATATGCACATGCAGTAAGAGATGGAAATGATGCAAATGTAAATGCAGCACGTAGCTCAGTTTGCATCCAAAAAATTGTCCATGTCCAGTTGGATGACTTGTGCGGCACAACTGGGACAATCTAAAAAGCCCTTAACACTTTAATTCCCGTTTTCTAAGATATAAAGAAGTCTTAAATGGTAAAGTCAATAAACAAAATAACTCAAATTTTATGTGTTCTATTTTTATATTTTTGAATTTCAACAAAATCTGCTGCTTTGAACTGGTGAAACTATGATAAACGAAGTTTAGTTAAATGCATCAACTTAGGGAAGCCAAAATTGACGAAAGATTGAAAATTGGCTTGCAGGAAATTTTTTTGTATAAAATTTCCATCACAAACTGGCAAGGAAAGCAAATTGAAGCATAACTAATGAGAAATTCGAACGCATTAAGGATACAAAACCGAATCAAAGTAGTAGTTACATCTACAGGGGAGAGGGGTAGCGAGATGGAGAGATAAAGAGGGGGACGAGCAGATAGATAGGAAATAGTAATTGCATAGAGCTAAAGATGCATGCATCAGCAAGAGATACACACGTATTTCGGGCAACAAAATTGCAATTAAAATGCAATTAGAGTGAAAGTCATGTATAGGAAAACAAAAATAACAGAGTCATAAAAAAAAACAGATAAAAAGTAGGCGACCATAGAAGGCGTGTCCGTAAAGGGCGTACCACGTGCAACTAACAGAGATGCCTGCATTTTTGATTATGGCCATGGGTAAAGGGTGTGGGGGAGAAGGGTAAGAGGGTAAGAGTTAGCTGCTTAATAACTCAATTGCAGGGCACCTGCACCTTCTAATATGTCTAGCCCAAGTCCCAATGCACTCTGTGCCTTAAATTATATTTGATGTGCTTCTTCTTCTTTATTCTTTTGGAAACCCCTTTCGAAAATTGAGTAATTAAAAGATTTTGTTGTTATTGAACGTATTTTTCCGAAGCGGATGCAAGTACACAGTTTTCCCATGAAAATCGCCAGACGGCATGCCTCGTATAAATGATAGATGTTTCGAGTCTGCTCTTCTCTCCTACCTCTCTCTCTCTCTCTCTCTCTCTCTCTCTCTCTCTCTGGGGACACTAAGTTATGTGGAACCATATGACCGATTTCGAGTCGAGTTTTGCCTCTGCCCATATCTGTCTGTCTGTCAGTGCGGCTGTTGGCTTCGCTCTGGCTAACTGCCGCCTTATGAAATATTAAACGATGCTGACATGTTGGCACATAACTATGGTCCCCAAACAACTCCAACCACTCCCCCTCGCCCTCGCCCTCGCTGTGCTCAATTCCGACAAATTGATTTCACACACACATTTTTTTGTACCCCCAGAAGAGCCAGAAACAATGATATGCCAGTTGCTGATGTCCATGTTGCGCTGATGTCCATGTTGCTGACGTGTATGGTGCTGCTGGCGTTGCGTCTTTATAACATTTAATATGCATAAACAAAGCAGCGCATTTCGCTGCTGGGCCTCAGCATCATTATGAAATATACCAAGTCATGAGTCTGCCATAAATTCTGTCGTCTGTCTCTCTAACTGTCTCGTCTGTCTGTCTGTCTTTCCTATCAATCCACTCTCTCTCGCTCTCTGTCTCTCTCTCTCTCTCTCTCTGTGTTGAAATATTATTGCATATAAATATTGTTTACTTAAGCAAAAAATGGAGGGAAGCTGACTAGGGGGGTGGGGATGGGTTGCTAAAGTTTTTGGTTTTCAGTTTCTGGTTGGCAGCTCCCCGTTGATAGATGGGGCAAATGTTTCATTAGAGCGAAACGTCTGCACATTTGAGACAAACGGATGGACAGGCAGACAGAAAGACAGACAGCCAGACAGAGCCCAAGTGCTAATGTCAAGGCTTGACATTGGCACATCTTAAATCCAGCAGCCAAATTTCTTGAGTTGCCTTGAAAAATCGATTAGATCACATATGCATATAACATTAATTGGAAATATATGAAAGCAGTTTACAAAAAGAGCTCATCTTATTTGAAATATCCACATTTTCACATTTGTTTGCTTTTTATTTCAAAATTACAACTTGATAGATATAATTTTTGAACTGGAGTCTCGTGTGAAACTGGTCTTAAGTACACAAGAATATTGAGATTTTTAAGTTATCGATTGCTTTTATCGTCATCAGTAAATCCCTTTGGGATTTGAATTTGAATTTAATTATACATTTTTTGCACTTATACAAAATATAATATGCAAAAGTGAGTTCAACTTTGCGTTGAGTTGAGCTCGAAAGTTTTGGATTTGATTTAAGTCGCAATCAAATATTGTGCAGAAAAGTTAACCTTAGCTTGGCGGCAACTTTGTGCCAAATTATTTTCAAGTTACCAAATAACTGCAGCTTGAGTCCCAAGTGGCCAAAGCACACACACACAAACAAAAGCTATATATCCCGCTCAAATTAAATGAAACTGTTGGGCAAAACAAACAAAATAGTTGCATAAACAATGCAATTTATGTGTCAATTTTTGGACAAGCTTGCCCCCCATTGTGGAGCACGAGAGAATTGCATGCAACAGAACAGAAAAAACCGAACAATAATATAGACCCAATATTACTACTATCACACACACGCACACACACACACACACACACACACACACACACACACACACACACATCCATCCTCCAGCAGCCAGTTTGAATGCCCCCCTTTTGCTAGTCGACGTATTCCCCTTGTTGTCATTCGCATGTGCAATCAACGTCATGAGCATTTCCATCGACAGTTTTAATAACTTTTCGCATGCTGAGACGTTTTATTTGGACAGCAAACAACTGGCGGAGAGGGGCAGAAAGGGGGTGTTGTGTGGTCAATGTATGTACGGATGGGGAGAAGATGTGGCAAATAGTATCTGTTGCTGGACCAACTTTTGCAATTGTTTTTCTACTTTTGTGTGTGTTTGTGTGTGTGTGCGTGTGAGTGTGTGTGTGTGTGTGTGTTATTGTTTCTTTTGCTTATGAGCTCTCTGCCGAGTTGAGTTGCGTATTTTGTATTTGATTTTCAATCGTTTTGCATCTTGTGCTGATCTGTTTGTGGAGTTATTTTGTTTTGTGTTTACTTTTCTTTTGATTTGCTTTGCTTGTTGTTTCTTTTGTTGCCGCGTTCGCATAACGAAATCCACTCTTTGTCTCTATCTGCTCTGCTCTGCTCTGCTCTGTTCTACTCTATTCTTCTCTGCTCTACTCTGCTCTGCTTTGCTTTGCTCTGCTCTGCTCTGCGCTGTTTACAAATCAATTTGAGTAATGCGGTTGATTGGTTTTCACTCTTTGTTTTAGTCGGACAGAATCAAAACAAGCGCTCACATCCTGCTCTCGTTCCATGCCCCCCGACCAACCCGTAAGCGCAGCGAATTGCAAGTTGCATATTGCGGACTGTTGTTGAAAGCTAATCATAATTGCCACATCGCTTGGAAACAATAACAAACGTTCAAAGTTTTCATCATTTAACAGAGTGTACAAATAAACTCAGTCGCTCTTTCTTTTTTTGTTTGTGCTTTTTTTTTTTATTTCTGTTGTCTACTGCAGAACCACATGCAAGAGCACCACCATTTGGATGTGAAAACAAAAATTCTGGTTAACTAAGGGAATAACAAAGTTTCGGAGAGTTTACTTGGTTTTTAGTGCAGTAGATTCTATTCTCTTAAAGGAGTAGCAAATTTTCGGTGAGTGATTTTCTTTTTTTTTTATCCGATTCTATTCTTTGAGTTTTTTTTCTTATTTTCTGCCCTTACATTATTAAAATATAGCGATTTGTCGTTCTTTTTTTTTTTGCAATTATACAAACAACCATTCTATGGGATGGTAAATGCTCAAATGTGAAGCGTGTTGTTGGCAAATGAATTAAAAGCACTTTTTACCCTTTCCTCTTTACTCTCCTTGCTATAACTATTTGGTATATATATCGCTAAACTTCATCGTCACACA
The DNA here is from genome assembly GCA_035043845.1 of Drosophila picticornis. Taxonomy (NCBI): domain Eukaryota; kingdom Metazoa; phylum Arthropoda; class Insecta; order Diptera; family Drosophilidae; genus Drosophila; species Drosophila picticornis. The sequence continues at coordinate 8,034,467 of JAWNMR010000492.1, forward strand.
GTTTTTTATGCAAATTTGTTTATAGAATCCCTGTCCCCTTCTCCGGTCTAACACTCCCTCTTTACAACCCGTACAACCACTTCAAATCCTACACCTCCATTCACAAACCTCGCCTAGGTATTTGGATGTGTTTTCCAGCAAAAATCGCTGCGGGTTTTGCTTTATTCTCTATTTTTATGTGTATGCTGTTTTTTTATTTTATTTATTTTCTTGTGGCAGCAGTTTTCCTTGCATTTTCACATGAATTGACGATTTTTGCTGGCTGGTTTTGGCCAGCGGACTAGCTTACCAAAAAATTTTAAATGGAATTGGCTAGTCTTTTGCTTCAAAGTTGCCTCCTCGGTGAACAGATATCACTGTGCACTCTCTCCCTCTCTCTATCTCTCTCTCTCTCCATCTATCTCTCACTGTCTGGCTCTCTTTTTCTCTCGTGACGTTTCGGGAACACAAATGAATTATGTCTTTTATGTGTTGCGGTTGCTGTCAGAAGAAGGGAAGCAGTCACAGAATCCAAATACTCGAGAGCAAATCTCTAGAAGTTATGGTTATGAGCCTAGTAGCAACAACAACAACAACAAATGGATGCGCGGTTAACTTTTAGAGCTGGGAAATAGCTTTTAATTAAATTTGTAGAATTTAAGAATCAATTCTTAAGTTTTATAAGTGATATTTGACAAGAATGTTCATCTCCAGAACGATATAACGCCAAAACACTTGTGCGCTTAACCCAATAAATATATTTAGTGGATGTAAAACAAAAAAAATAAACATCAACAAGAAAATGTTCCCTGGCCTGACCCAGGCGACAGAGCCAAGCGAGAGGCGACCCAGAAATCAGAAATATGCAGCTGCTCTGGGAAAAGCATTTAGCATCTCTTCGCTCGCTCATAAATTATGATATAAATACACACAATTGAGTTATGGCATAGATACACATGTTCAAGATACTTTTGGATACTTATGTCCGACAATAAGTTTAAAATGCTATTTTTTTTTTTGTGCTATTTTAGCTTCTTTTTTGGCGACACACTTCGTCATGTGTTCTTGCTGGGAATATTTTTTAAGAGCTTGCTTTTTGCCGATAAAAGAAAAATGAACAGCGTGAAAAATCAATTCCATGATGGTGACGTAAAGCACTTATATATATATATATATATATATATATATATGTATAAAAAAAAAAATATATAGATATATTTTTATAATCGAAGCGAGTTGGCATTCCTTCCTAAAGCGGAACAATACCTAACAGAGCAAATCATGTTTGGTCTTCATAAACAAAGCTATAAAAAATATTATTATTGTTGTTGTTGTTGGTGGTGGTGGTGCTGCTGCTGCAGCAGGCGCCACAAAATATGGTGTAGGTTCTTCAGCCCTTTTGTGTCATGCAACCGCTCCGATCTCCCCCTTTGAAATGCCTGTGGCTGTGCGTTAGATCCATTTTTATTTATAGCGGCTGTCAGAGCGCTGTGAGTTCATGCCAACGAGAGATAGCCCAGTTTCGGCATTGGCAATCGGGTGAAGTTTTATGTTTTACGTTTTACGTTTAGCTTTAGCTTCAGTTTTAGGCTAATTGAATTTGTGTTCCTGTCAATAAACAACTAGCACGAGAAAATTGCCGTCACAGAGTCGACGTCTTTCGAATGGCCAAACCAGCCGCACAATTTGTGCTTTTTCGGGAAATATTATTAATGCTTTGATTGAACAATAAAATTTGTGGTCTAAATTAAGCGAACTGTGGCTGATTCGAAAGCATTAATCATTCAATATTTATAGTATATTTAATATACTTTTATTATAATTTATAATTTATTATTAATTATTCAATGAATTGCTAAGCTATTCTCGAAATTCAAATTTAAATTATTCAGTTTACTTTACCAATTTGCAGCTCATAGTAAATGCTGTTAGCTACATTGTTTATTGGCTAGTTGACCGTTTACTTTGTTTATATTGTTGGATTGTTGAAATGAACGAAATAAACGAAATTCTACTTTTGAAATTGCTTGCGTTTCGGTTTGTGGTCTGTTTTTCAAGTTTGAAAGCGGACAACAATTAAAATCATTGCTTGGATGCCGGCAAAGCCAATTGACCTTTGAACTAATAGAAACATGAGTGTTATGAGTGCTTCCAGAGAGTGTGTGCGTGTGTGTGTGTGTGTGTGTGTGTGTGTGTGTGTGTGTGTGTTTGTTTGTTTGAGTACTCAAATGCATTCAATGTCAATGCAGCTGTTTAGTTTGACGAAAAAACGAGCCATCAACAACCACAGCAACAATGACAAACTGTTGCACACATAACAAAAATAGCTCAGATACACAACATTGGACACCCACCACACACCACACACATTCTGTGCACCAACATTAGTGTGTCAACATTAGTTGCTGCATTTTGTTGTTCACACCTAGCAACAACAATATTAACAAATACATTAGCAACATTCAAATCAACGGCAGCACTTTTTGACAAATTATTTGACAATATTATGCCAAATATGGAGAAAATGCTACTCATCATATCCGACCCCCCTCCGCATACCCTCCACATCGGCACTAGCCAAGTTGAGTTTTCCTCTATATGGAAATTTATGCGTGTTGTTTTAGTTTTTGCCTGTTGCCTGTTGCTGGAAGTGTTTTCAAGTGCCTGTCGCTTACAATTTATGACATGCGATTAGTATGTGTCCGTGTTGATGTTCGTCTTTGTGTTTGTGTATCTGTGTCTCAGTGTGAGTGTGAGTGTGAGTGTGTGGCTGTGGCAGATTGCATTGTCACCTTTAATGACTTGCCGGCATACGACAGAGCATAAACAGGCCATTAAAAGCGAAAGCAAAACATTTCAAGTGTCGATTTCCAAATTTATGATTTGCCATCAACAAATGTAGAAATACCTTTTTCCTTTTCGGTGAGTGAGTGTTTTGACTGATTCGTATTAGGAGAAGTCCCGTTCAATGGGGTCATTAGCATGAGGCACTTACCTAGAAAGACAGAGCATAGAATCGAAATACATAAACATTAGTGTCGTATATCAACAGAAGTTCAATTATATTTGCAAATCAAAGTGAATTAAGAATTATAGCATAACATTCAATTGGCAGCTGTCGAGAACTTAATTTTATGCCTATTAACACAATTATCAGATATATACAAATATATAATTTATTGTTATTATAACTTATGCTATGAGGAATTTCAAGGGAATTCATGCACAGCAACTGATTCTGATTTCGGTGAAGCATTTCAGGAACGTGCCCATTGCACAGTTATAATCTCATGCTCAGATACAAATGACCGACTTCTTAAGCTGGTAAGCCAACTTGAGAGGCACCACAAGCGAAAAATTGAATTGTAAACAACAATTAAGATACTTTAAATCCACTGATGACAAAAATGCACAACAAATGCGTTTAGTGCTAGCTTCAAGGGCCCATTAGTTTTTCGGATTTGCTGGGCAACCACCAACAACCACCAAGAGCCACCGCACGCACAATCCCCCCCTCAATAACGCCTCGAGCGGAGGCTTTTAGAGATTAATGCTAATTGAAATGAATGAGCTCTAGGATGTATCTTTTTTAGGTTTTGGGTTTTGGTTTTTTTCTATTTTATTCTTTTCTGGAATTGAGTTGCGTTGTTTCTCTTTTGTTGGGCACACTTCAGCTTAAATGAAGTGTTAAGATGCTGCAAAGGAAATGGACTTACATAAATCACATTTGCAATTTGGCAAAGTGCATGCCCAAAAAGACACAAAGATACAATGGAAGCGTTTAAGATACATTGTAGAAATATATATATAAAATGCGCGACAAGCAACCCTCGCCGCCGCAACAAATTTTCTTAACTTGTCAGGCCTGAACTGATTTATGCGGCTGCAAAAATTAAATTATTATTATTTTAGTTTTTCCGTTTTTTTTTTCATGCTGCGAATATACCCTGTAAATAGTAAAACATATATGTGAACAGGCCGATGAATGTTTTTTTAGCCTGGTTTTATCTTCTGCCAGCCCGTTTTGATCTGCCTCGGAGATTGTCTTAGGAAATTCAGGATAAATGAATATTGGTTTTGGCAACAGTTCTGACCAACTATAGGGTATATTAATATCAGTGAAACTTACTTATTTGTTTTTTTTTTTTTTTTTTTTTTGCTCACCCTTAGATCGAGCAGCAATTTATAATCTTGCACCCCGCACGCACAGAAGCGATAATGTTGTTTTCGGTTTTTGCCTAGGCGTAGCGCCATTAAAACTATGCCAAGATTTCTCTCCCCGTATGGAATCAGAATCCGGGCCCAGTGGGTGCTTGAGCGAATACTTTTTGGGCCATAAATTTACTTTATGCTTTTGACTTTGCAGCAAATTGAGTTGACATTGTTGGGTGCCCCGCAATGAGAATCCCAACCACCCAACCACTCAGCCACCCAACCACCCTACATGCTCGATTTACCCAACGTTTCACTCGCTTTAATTGACATATTATGTAAACAGGATAGTTAACATTTCGGCTCGATGTCCTGGCTGTGAAAGCGCACAGCTGTGTTTGAACAGCCGCTAAGCTAAAGTGTTTCGGCTCGACGGCCTGGTTTCTGTTTAGGATTTGCCTATTTTTTTTTTCCTCTTTTTTTATTTCTTTTTCTTCCTTTGACAAACGGCAGCCGGCAGACAGTTCTAATTGGAAAAATATGTTACCCAGTGCACAATATGCCATACTCCACTCTCCATTTGGCTCTCTTTCAATTTGTATGTCTTGATAAAAATGCATGCAACGCATTGCTGAAATTCCGAAATTCCAAAAATTCAGCCATTGTTCCCCTTTCCCAACATTACATTGCCTAATTAAGTTTTTCGACAATTTTCCTATTGAAATACGAAATTTTGTTTTCCTCTTTTGTTCCGATTAAACGCTACTGATAAAATGCAGCTGCTGTGTTGGGTTTCTTCTTCGGTTTTGTGTGCGGGGCTTTGGTTAAAATGCATATGCAGCATTGATAAATTGGAGTTTGATATTCTCGGGGCATGCATAATTAAGCATTGGCCTGCGAGAGAAGTGGATGAGTGGAGGACGGGAGGATGGGAGGTGGAGGGTCAGTTTCTAGGAATATTCGTCTTGTTTACCAATTTCCATTTATGACAAACAATTGAAAAGATTTCTTACTTGCTTTTTCAGTTGCTGACGATGGCAACAATAAAAACACGCTTCAATTTAGCTAATTAATCTCAAGATTTATGTTCTTAGGTTTTGCTTTGATATATGAAAATTTCAGAAAAGCTGAAGCGAACTTTTGTTCACATAACGCACATGACGCAGTTGACTTTCTTGAATATTGATTTTAACTTATGAACTTTAATAGAAATGAACTTATAATTCACAACTTGGCTCAGTGGAAGTTTATTTGAAGTAGCATCTCCATGGTTATCACTGTGAGAGTTGCGAGACTTTTGTTTACCAGCTGCTCTTTTAGATAGAGCAAACTAATTCCTAAATGGGAAAAACTCCCTTGGCTCCCCTCTCAGTCAGCTGGAACACCCCATACACCGGCAAAATCAAAACAATCACCTAAGCGCCCAAGGGGGAGGCACTCAAAATAGACTTGCTAGTAGATACAGACATATATATTATATGATATGATAGGGGGGAATATGCATGTGTATATGTTGACTATATAGTTGACACCTATCAAGCGACACTATTTGATGGCCATGGCATTGGTGGCTGTTTCTGCGCGTTTAGCTATTTTGAGCATCTTTAAGATGCCGAAGAGTGCCAGTAATTGTCGTGGAACGTGTGCATGTATCCATGAGATACATTACGAAAGTGTGTCTGTGTGTGCGTGTGTTGAATTGCCTCATTATTTGTTGATGCGCTTTGTCTACTAAATGTCGTCTGGGGAGCACTCGGGAGCTGACTCGCATAGCCGCGTTTCTATTTCTAAATGTGAATTATATATTACCGCAGCGGCGCTGTGGCAAGTCCCGAAAATCCCCCAACAAGCCAAATCCAAAGACAATTTGTTTGTATGTCTGTATGCATGTATGCATGTATCTTTATGTGAGTGCAACAGCAGCGAGAACTGCTTGACTTAAGTGGTTTGCCTCCGAGTCTGCATGCTGCATCCCCAAAAGATGCGTGGACCAAAAGCAGTTGCCACAATATATCAAAAGCGGCAACTTCGGCGACTGTGGGAAATCATTTTAATTAGTTAAGCACATGAGATATGAATACGCGTGTGAATGTGAATGTGAATGCGAATGCGAATGTGAGTACGCGAGATGAATACGAGCATAATAAGTCACAAGAGACAACTGAGAACTCTCAGAATGCCAAACAAACAAAAGAAATAAAATATATATTTATCTTAAATGTCACCAAAATATAAAACGAAAAACAAGACTCGAGTCAATGCATCGGAGCCCAAAGAATGTTTTGTTTTCAAATACAACATGCAAGTTCAAATACAATATAAATCAACATATATATATATATATATATATATATATAGATACACATATATCTGTATTGATTAAATGAGATCATTAAATATGGTATTTATGAGGATTCTCAAACTTGAGCTTGAAAAACCTGTACTCTGACATTAACTGTGATGGCAAAACACAATGCACATAAAATATTTAAGCATTTCAAAAATGATTATCAGCTTGAACTTCCTGTGTGGAACTTTATACTTTAACCTTTGAGGTGGCTATCCTGCATGAACGATACGCAAACTTACCCTCCACAAAAAAGTTATAAACTGAAGCGAACAAACTGTGAACTTTAAGTAAGCAAAAAACAAAGCGGTTGCACAACATGTTTACTTAAAATACGAAATACGAAGGCGGAGACAACTAAAGTTTACTACTAATGAATGTTAAGCAACACTAAATTAACAGCTACCCCAGGGTATCATTTAGTCGTGCAGTCGTACCCACAACTGGGGCCTCTTTAGTCATTAGTCAAGTGCGTCAAGTTTCCCTTATTGGCAGTCTAAAAAACATGCACACACATTTTCATGCATGGCTGGGCAAGCGATATATATATATATATATATATATATATATATATATATATATGTGTATAATATAATAAAAAAAAAATAATAACGTGAGGAGCCGCAAAAACACCTGTTGTTTATTTGCGTGGGTTCAGAGGTTCGTGCTGGGCGAGGGGAAGTTGCCTCATGTGCCGCTTCGTTAGCTCCAATTGAATTAAAAAAAAAAGCTAAAAAAAAAAAACTTACAAGCAAGAAGAAGCAGGAGAGCAAACGCATTTATGATTCATTGAGTGCAAAATGTCGTGAGCAGTCGTACAACTTTTGCAGGTCGAAGGCGAAAAACAAAATTATTGAAGTTTCTGCCGCTCATCAGGCGATTGTCTTCAAAATGTTTTTTTTTCTTCATTTTTTTTTTCGTTTTTGTTCAACGCTTTTTTCGTCCGGTGCGAGATTGCGAGCATGTTTGAGAGTTGTTGACAAATTGCCAGCTGGCTAAAAATGATGAAACAGAAAAAAAAAAAACTAAAATGAGCACACTCACACAGCGAACCCAAAGGAAGTCGTTTCAACATCATTAGGCAGCAACATCGATGAACAAGTTTGGAATACAAAAAGAGAGAGGGAGAGAGGAAGTAGGGAATAGAAAAAAATAAAGAGGGGAAGTTGCAACAGAATGTTGGTGAGTGGAGCAGCTCTCAAAGTATCTGCAGAGCAACTTGTCAGCTGAGAGAAAAAGTTGGCCGAGAGCAAGTATTGACAAAATGATATACATTGTTAAAGGTAAGCTTGCCACTTTGGTACCTAGCACAAGGCTGTGGCAGGGAGGGGAAGTACTGTTAGGTTAGTTGCGATTTAATTGCTGATCAAACGGAAGGAATACGTAATGGCTTTGTCGAGAGGAAGCCCAGAGTCGGCATAAGTTCTTCGATGGAATCGAGCAAGAAACTATTCCAAAATGACAACGAACTACAGCAAAACTTTGAAAACTGTTTTTTCATCTGCATGCCACGCATTGAAATAAGTTATTTATTTTCAAATTCGGTCTAGTTTGTGGAAATTTGGAATCGTTCAGGGTATTGACAGCGACATAAAAATATGCAGAACTATATTGGAAAAGGGCATGTTCGAATTGGCGGCTCAAAGCCGAAACCCGGAACAACGTCCTAAGGGAGCCGTTCAATAGTCAATAACTAACGACCACTTAACAGGAATAAGAGTACACAAGCCAAAATTACTGGCATAATTCATAAGGATTGTCCTGTCTGGGTTAACTAACTGAAGGCCAGGCCAGGCACTTACTAATTTCCAAGTTTCCCAAACGGTGTGGGCGGGGCATGGGATTAGATGAGGGGAAAAAACACGTTCCCTGCATAGTTTTACCAAATGAATAATTAATAAATCAAAAAATTAATGAGGCCGCAACACGCGCACAATGCGACTGCGAGGGGTGGAGTGGTATACAGTATGCAGATGGGTGGGGGGATGGATATTTTCATCCTGCAACACGCATTTTCGGGCAGGCGACGTCATCAAAATTTTCCGCCTATTTGTTTGCGACAAACAAAATGAAAACAATCGTAAAACTAAAAATACCCAGACGATGACGTTGAGCCCGAGATGTGGGCACTCCTTGGTCGCAGATCCCGGTCGAACCAAATGCTTAATGCCAAAACAGACCACCCCTCCCAAGTCAACCACCTCCTCCCTCCGCTCGACCGGGCTGACATTAAAGAGAAAAGCGAAGGCAGTTAAAGCGGCACGCGTCAGAAATCAAATGTCAACCAATACACAGACAGACAGGAAAAAGACGTAGATGATTAAGGCGAGTGCGAGCCAAAGAGCGAAAGAGAGAGAGAGAGAGAAGGGAGAGAGAAGGGTGATAGTTAGAGTGTATCTGTCTCTGTCATCCCTAGGCACCTTTTAAGCGTGCACACTTTGCCAATTTATGAAACAATTCTCTTCTCATACACGCTGCCATTTTCCTCAACCCTCTTCCCCCTCTCCTTTCGTTGCACCCCTCTAATTGCTGTTGCAGAATTATTGCAGCAACAATCACACGTACATCAAATTTTATTAGCTGTTGTGCCAAATTGGCACAACCAGATGGCTATGTGTGTGTAGATCGTATTCCCAGCACACATTTATTGGGTCCTATGACAGGGTAGCTTTGGATTAGCTGCAGCTGAAGTCGACTTCAGGTTTTATCTATTAACAGAAACCTTTTGTATAATTGTCGAGGTAAATTTAGAATAGAAGTAAGAGTTACTGTAACATATTTTATATCGCATCCAATTCTATAAACAACATTTTTGAACAGTTACAAATATTGATTTCTTAAAAATTGCAATTTTGTTTGAAGGTGGAGGGAAATTGGGAGACATTTTTTTAACAAGCTTAGAAGTTGATTTAAAATTACAAAAAAAAAAGCTTTCAAATGTTTCAGTCACAGTTCAAGATCAAATATTTATGGGGTGCAGTGTTGTATGCTTCTCAGCATTGAAAACCCAGTTATATCTCAACGCAATCAGTCACCAATCAAATTAAAGCCTTTCAAATTGATTGGATTTAACACTGGCTCGCCTCTACTGTCACAAAATCAAATCTAAGCTATACCCAATCTTTGAGCGACTTTTAGGGCTTGCTTTTGTTCGAGTTAGGTTTGATGTTTAAAATAATGCCCCATCCCTTATTGCTACACTAATTGGTGGGTCGCTTTAGGGCACAAAAGCGACCAAGCAATTTGTCTAGCTGGCAGAGAAAGAAAAGGAAGCCATCCATAAATGGAATTCAAAAAAGATGTTAAACTAAATTGCCAGTGCCCAAAGGCAAAAGATACAAATCCGCAGAAACTGGGCAAAAACTGAATCAGCAAAATTTAATCATCAGCCCCATTGTTCATCTGTGTGTGTATGTAAGTGTGTGCATTATATGCGCTTTACTTGGAACTGCTGCCGAGCTTAAAAAATAATATATATGTTGAAGCATAAAAAAAACTCGAGACTTTGGAGATGAGCAAAGAGTTTTGTCAACTCCGATTTCGCTGGAAGCCCGGAAAAGGTATATCAAAAAACTTTTTGCGACAAAACCTGAACCCCGAGATAAAACCATAAGTTACGTATAACATAAGCCCCGGCTGTCCAACTGTCCAACTGCCCAACTGTCCGACTGCCAGTCCGTTCGGTCTGTCCGTCCCGTTCTCTTTGTCTGCCCCTGTCTCTGGGCAAAACGCAATGTGAATGAACTTTTACTTTTACGCAGACAGACAGGCAAAGGTCTGAGTGTTGGGATACAAGCTGGGATTATAGATGCATCACACTTAGCTGCAGGTATCAACTTGACTGCATCATTAATCTTGCACCCGCATCAAGAGTCCGGAACCCCGAAATCCAAAAACCTAACCTCAACCCTTTTCACTGACTGTCTGCTGACTCAGCTGTGAAGGTGGAGATGGATGTGGAGTCTGTCTGCCTGTCTGTCTGTCTGCCCGCCTGCCCGCCTGCTTGTTTTGCTTGGTTATTAATGGGTTAAGCTAATTATTGACACTGACACTGATGTCCGACTGTCCTGCCCAAGGCTCCCTCCAGTGCTTATTGCCCTCTTTCCCTCATCAACCCACTCTCTGACAAAAAAAACGCCCAACAACAATAACAATCAATTTAAAATTCTTTCCAATACATTTGGTGCGCAAATTATGCATGACAAATGTTTAAAAGTTCATGACTAAAATGCAAACAAAGAGCTTCAGGCAAGGGCGGCCACAGCAGGGGGAAGTTTTACAAGGGGAGCAGCAGGGGAAGGTGAAGAGAGAGAGAGACGCTCTCGTTTTACAGAATTGGTAAGACTTGCAGCTGATGCGAACGAGTGAGAGCCATGTGAAAAATTGCAATAAAATTATGAAAAAATGCACTCTTAACTATGGACACAAAAAAAGAAAATAAAAAGATGAATGCGGCAAGCGTGGTGAGTGGTGGGGTTTGGGGGAGGGGGGAGAAGGCAACTGCAAAGGGTTAAGGCTTGTTGATGCAGCCGCCAACTTGGCCAACGACGAGCAGAAAGTTTGTAAAGTTCTGCGTATGTTTTCATTTTTTTTTTTGACGTCACAAAAAAAGCTGCATTAACCGCGGCGGTTAAAAATTTAAAGGGATTTATTTGCTTGTCAGATGACTGAATAATATTGCAGGGCTGCCAACATGTATTAGGCAATTCTATTTGATAACAATTCATAATTTGATACAAAACAAGGGGGGTGGAAGCAAACAATTTGCAATGCAATTTATCCAATAATTCCTTTAAAGTGACTTTTGACCTCGAATTTGAATTTTAAGCTTATTTGCCAAAAGTTTACCAAGGCCTGCTCCACCATCCCCTTACGCCGCCGCCCCTGTCTGCGAAACTGCAGTGTGGCGAAACGAAGCAGCATTTTAGTCAAGGTAACTCTCGTCATCAGTCAGAGGGGAAACAGCAAACAGCGTAAAAAAAGCGACAATGCTACAAAATTGAGCTGAATGTGTGGCCAAAGTGGTGGCAGCTAAGGGAGCGGAGGGGCTGATAATGATGCCGACGCTTTGGAGGTTCTGAGAGCTAAGCTAAGCATGATGTGATTGTGATGGAAAGAACGAAGCAGTTCAGAGGAACAGGCAAGAAATGCGGTTTATTTGGTTAAATGTTGAGAATTGGTAAACTGCACAGCCATGCACATGAAATGGAACTAAGTAGAGAGGGGGTCGAGGGGCAGGCGATTTAGCAGGGCAAATCTGTGGCTGCACTTTTCTTATTTTTATTTAGTTTTTTTTTTTTGCTGTTGCTGTTGCTGCTGCTGCTGTTGATGTTGTTGGTTGTTGGTTGGCCTCTCGTCAGAGTTGATGGGCTGCAGCTGATAGCTTGAAGCTTAATGGTGGGAAAAAGTGCAACACATAACAGAAGAAGAGGAGACGAAAATATAGCAAAAGTAGAAGAAGCAGTTGAGGAGCAAGAAGCAGCAACAGTTGAATGGGGCGTGAGGTGGGCGTGGGAGCTGAGTGCAATTGGAGTGTGGGAAATTTAATGAGTGGGAACAATACCAGATACTTAAATGAGCAAGTGAAAGCCCTAAGCGACAAACAAATGAGAGTGATTGGGTTACCAAGATACCCTGTAATACATTAGCAATGTGCAGGTTAAGGGTACGCGTAGTAAATAGATGAAAACAGTTGTGTTTTATTTGATTTGTAAAATATTTGCATGAGATTCTCAGCTAGCAGACACACTATAATACCGTAGAACTTAAAAATTATTAACAGAGACTCTTAGACTCTTACCAGATATCGATTCTTAAATAACGACTGGCAATGCAAAGTTGAACACATAAAAATCCGAATACAGGACTGCAATTTGAGACAGAGATTGAAAGATTGTTCGGCGAAGAACACTTTAGGATATGACGTTTATAGATGCCTGATATAAACAAAATGAAAGCCAATAAAATCAATAGAATGGCCTAACAATTGTGGCAGTAATTAAAAAATGTGCAAGAGAATCGAATTGATTAAGCAGCTACAATTCTAAAACGAAAAAGACAGCAAAAAAGAGAAGGCGGATCACAAAAGACAACAGACAACTGAAGGTAACAGGACACATGACTAGAACCATCAACGAGAGTTGACCTGTGCTCCATGCACTTTGCATTAACAATTACAAGCAGAGAGTCCCAGGCCACAATGCTCAATGGAGACCCAGGAGCCCGGGAAGACGGGTTAACGGGTAAACGGACAAGCGAAGGGTGGGAGGGGAGGGTATCAATACTATACAAATGTAAAACTAAGACCATTCGACCAACACAAAATGCCGAACGTCAACGACCACGACAATTGAGGCCGCAACCCGGGGCAAATCGTTTCAGTAAACAAAAAAAAAAAAAACTAAACAAAAAAAGAAAGAAAAAACAAGAAAAGGGGGGTAATCCAAAAAAGGAACTTGAAAACGAAATCGAACTTGGATAGCGCCCCGGCCTCATTGTTATGCAATTGCAAGCGGCAGGCGAGTCAATTAAAAATGCAGACGGATGGCTACAACCACTTTTGTGGAGTCAACGGTTCTCAGTCTAAACGACTGGATTAGGGCCAAAAGACCTTCTGGCTACACTTCGAGTAAAACCTAGAGAAGGTAGAACGCCGCAAATTAAATTCATATTTCTTGTGGGCTTGCAATATTTCATAAATCTAGACGCTCTCTTTTAGACTTTGGGTAAATCAGTTCTCAAATCAATTCTGATACATTCTCCAAATCAAACTAGTCTTCAGCTCAAGTTAAAGAATCGAAGTTGTTTAACTAGCCTAAATGTTTGACACATATTTAATCATTTTGAGATCAAGAAAGACTTAAACTTGACTTATGCATATTGTAAAATAGATAGAGATTCCATGCACTGGAATTGCATACAACATTTTTCTCCAAGTGTCATCGCAAGGGGTTGTATCATTGACCTTTTGGCACACGCCAGCACCTCACTCAGTCCCTCTCTGTCTCTATCTCTCTGTCTCTGTCTCTCTCTGTTTTCCTGTGCGTGTGTGTGTGCTTGAGTAAGACATAATCCAATTAGCAATTAGTTGTGTCGTCGGGTTACCTGCCTGCACATATGCACATGGGACCCTCTTTAGATGGTTCAGTTGATAGGTAGGTAGACTGTTAAGGTACTGTACACGGTATGGTTCGGTAAGATGGACCCACCAAACCTAGACACACACACCCAAACACAGTTGCAGTCGACGGTTTAGGTTTAGGCCGAGTGTGTTCTAATGCATAACGCATGCCGATGCCGATGCCGACTAAATAACTCAATTTAGTATGCCAGGAGCGCACTTGTAAAGCATGCATGCAGCACGTCTTCTTAGCACTTCCTGTTCAGCCTGGACTAGACCCCTCCCCGCCACCTCGTTTACGCAAATGGTTGTCGGTTGGTGGGTTCGTGCGAGTGCGTGCCCAACTAGTTGTTAACATATAGATATGTAACCAACCTACAACATGCATTCTAACAAGGCTCTGGGCAATTGCGTAAGTTCCTATCAAATATTTTTTCTCATCTGTGCACTTTATAGAGACCTAATTCAGTTGACTCAATTATAGTATGCATAAAATGAAATACTAACTAGTGTTTGTGTGAGAGTGGCAAGATATTAAATTTGTACACCGTAGCCCTTATAGCTGCCAGGAGATTGGCTCTTATTCAGTATATATACTTGACTAAACACCTCTATGCCCACTTTATAGTTACTGTGTATATGCAACATAGCTAATTAGTTATCTTTATACGGTGAGGGGCGATGGCTTCACTTCATTGAAGTCAAGTTTATTGACTCGAGCTCTGTCTGTTTCCTAGATAGACATATGCATAACAAGGGACATTTCACACAGTTTGAATGGTTATAAGGAATAAATGGCTAATTAAAGTCACATTTTAAAGCAAAGCATTCGCAGCGAGTATATATACTAAGATGATATATTGATATATGTAAAAGATAAATCAGTATTGAGTTTGTCGGTCTTAAGATCATTTGCGCATATGATATATATATCATTTATTATAATTTCTCAAGACATTCTTCAGTTTGCTGTGTTATTCTTTATGCTTTTCTGGTTAGCTGGTATTTTACGAACAACAACTGAATTTGTTATTTAAAATTCATTCATCATACTTAAAAACTGAAAAAAAAGCGATGGAGAAAGAAACAGACAGCCGCATTTGAGCTTAAGGGGTTAAGGGGAAATTCAGTTGGGGGGGTGGAGGAGGCTACAATGCAGCAACAAAACAATCCTTCATTTGTATTTTCAGTGCATTTTTTTAACTCATTGTTGTTGCTGTTGTTGTTGTTGTTTTGCTGGTTTTCTCATTTAGCTTTATTTTGTTATATTGTTGTTTTTGTTGTAAGTTTGTGCTGGTTTTGGGTTTAGCTACTTATTGTGTGTGTGTTTTTTTTTTTTTTTTTGTAATTCCGCTGGCATTATATGCGGGTATTCATTTACCACGACGTAAAAAGCGCCTTCCTCCACCATTTCCCTCCCCCCCTTGAATGTCAGTGCATTGCCAGTGCAACTGAGAAAAAGTTGTTTAATGGCATCCAAAGAAGCTACTCATGAAGTTAGACTTAAGGGACGAGGTGAAACGCGGGATAGACACTTGAAACTGACACAAACATTGGTATATTCTTCTTGTCTCGTTTAATTTCTTTTTTTTATGCATTATTTCACTTCTCTGTTGGTTTTCTCAGCTCATTTTCATTTTCACAAACAACTGAAGTCTGCAATAACGCTTCGCATATTTGGATACCAGCCACAAATTCAGATTCCGATTCAGAGACACTCGTAATTATGCCAAATGCCATATGGCATGTCTATATGAATATATATATATATATAGATAATTTTGATTCACTTGAGCTTGAAAACGATAAAGGCCGCGTGGCTCGTTTGTTCAACTTTTGATGATTATTCAAAAATTGAGGGAAAGCAACAACGAAGGGCAAAAAGAGTTGTGGGAAAGCAGTGCGCGTACACCGAAAGAAAAATATCTATGATGGATAATAATTTATTACTGCATATTTTAATATTGGCAGACGAGCAAAACTACTAAGCAATGTTGCTCAAGTCTTGATTCATGCTTAAAACGATGAAGTGCATGAATTGTTTTCTCAGCATAGCTCATTTAATATGAATATAATAGGTATATATTTGCCTCTATTTGTATGGATGCTGTTGCAGCTACTTACTCATAATTAGCACCCACATCGCTGGATTTTCGGGCACCACACAAGCACAGCCAGATTGAGAGTCAGGAGCGCATCGGGTAAGGGGGGTGGCCGCCGGTGGCCGCAGCTCATTTGCAGTTAATTTATGGGTCTGCATAAAAAGGGCGGCAAGCCCGGCAGCGCTGGCTCAGGACGGGAGGCGAGGCGAGGGGCGTGCAACAATGGTTGCTAATTATGCACAAGTTTTTGGATCAACTTCAACTAATTGTCTGTCAGTGTGGCACAGGCTATTCCCAGAGACTGCCTCCAATTCAACTCCACGCCCCCAACCTCCTCCTTTTTTTTCTCCAAAAAAAATAAAAGGAAGTCAAGTGCAGATGGCAGGCTAAAGTTATGCAAATAATATGTATACACATACATATATAGATGGATAGATAGATAGATACTTGGCCATGGAGACCAGGAGACGTGCATCCCATGCATTGCATATTGCGCACATTATGCAGCTCATTATAATCATTATTAGATTGTGAAGCGTGTCTCAAGTAAATCATGCCAGCTCCTGGCAATTTTCTACAGTGTAAATTATGAACCTTTTACTGTTTTCACTTTGCGTCGAGAGGGTTTCATAATTTTGAATGAGTCTCAAAAGAAGAAGATAAATAGATCAATATGAGTATTTTTTTAATCTTCTATTCACATCCGTAAAGATTTTTAAGCAGTGGAGCTCAAAGTATAACGAATTATCTGAGTTCGTTTATAAAAAGATTTCATTCTTAAAAGCAAAAAAGATTATCTCTTGCTTAAGCTAAACTATTTGGAAAGAGTTCTATTTTTTTCTGTATGCAACATATCATTTGTCAATCATATTGAACACTAAGCATTTGGTCAGTGATCAGTTACAGCCCAGTACAATTTTCTAAGTGGGTTGTTGAATGCAGCATTCAATACTACAATATGAAGTCAGTTCAGAACTGCACTTTACGTTTGATCCACAACGGTTTATTTATACATTTTCTTGTGCATTTTAATTAAAGCAAATGCTCGGCTTTAATTGCAGCGAGAGTTTTGCCATGGCGGAAAAAAACAAAAGCGGCCCAAAAAATCCAGGCAAACAACAACAATAATAATGCGCAACAAAAGACAATTGTCGGGTGGTCAGGAGCTTGAATGGTGGGGTGAAAAGGAGGGGTCACAACTGCGCTATAAAAATGGCCTTTAACGGATTAAGATTAAAACAAGAGCAACAGAGACAGAAAAACCTGCAGGCGACTCAAGCTGGGGTAGGGGGAGCAGGGCAGTGTGTGGGGTGTGTTTGGAGTGTGGCATGCTACATAAAAGACGGTAGTAACAATACGTTTTTCTACGCACGGCCAGACTTGGAACATAATTGGAATTTCCTTTTTCCTGCCCCCAGTACGACGAGCGTACTTCAAGCAAAGTGCCACAAAAGAACCAGGCTCTAGAGTTGCCTACGCTTGTTGCAAGCACGCAGCGGCGACAGCGCTGCCGGCGCTTGACCATCATCAGCTGCCTCAACAACAACAGGCACAGCAACAATGGATGCAACAACAACAAGAACAACAACAACAACAAGAACAACTGACTTCATCAAAACTGTAGTCAAGAGTTTTTGCCTCACAAGAGAGATTCCCAAGAAATTAAAATACGTCGTTGGCATTAAATTGAGAGATTTAACGTAGCTGGAGAAAGAGAAGGAGAGAAAGGGAGAAAGCGACTTATGTGAGAGTACTTCGTCTTTGACTTTGTTTCGCTGACTTTGTTAAGTTCAAGGGTTACACTGAATGTCGCCCCGTGAGTAAAAAAAAAAAGAACACAAGCAAAAGCGCTTTCCTTGTATAACCCGTAACAATTCTAGGAAACAATAACGAGCTGAGAATATATGCACATCTACTGATAAGAAATAAATGCTGTAATCTTTAATATCTTGTTTTCAAAATAACTTATCTTTTCCTTTCAGATGACATCAGACTTCTCAGGATGATATATCATCTATGCTCAACTATTTGCAGTGTTTCTTCCACTCGACTATTCGTACTTATTCTCTTAAAGCGCCTTTCACAATTCCACTAATTTATTGAGCTTGGTTAAAAAATCACTATTTATATTATTATAATCATTGTTACACTTCTGGCAAATTCCTAATCAGTGTTTTCCCAGGCTTTAGTGAAAGCTGGCGACCAAAATGAAGTAGGCTAGTTCCCGTTCCCAGTCGCGGCTAATTATGAAACATGGAATTTCGATGCGTCGGACAACGATAAAGAAGAAGAAGACAGTGTCATCAGCGGGTTTTGAGGGCAGTCATAAAAAAAATACGAGAGACAAGCCCGTTTAATGCAGTTGAGACTAGGTTAAATGTGCTTGCAACACTCAATTGAAGGCGCATGCGGCATGATGACGAGTTCTTTTAATGTTGGTGTTTCATCAAATCCGCTCAAAAAAAAAGAAAGAAAGAATAATAAAAAAAACAAAAATACAGCAACAGCTAAGCAGCAGAAAATAATGTCGGACATGTTAACGAAAAAAAGTTGCGTTAATTAATTTCATTTACTTTTTTATTCTTTCTTTTTTTCAGTTGTCGAGCACTTTGCAGGGGGCATTATGAGTGTGTCATGACATGTGGAACGCATTCAAACCCGACATTTCCCAGGCATGTAAGCATATATATATACTCATATATACATACTCTTGATCAGGATGACGAACTACTTTTCTATATCTATCTTTTTGAGTTGTTTTATTAACACAAAAAAAAAAAACTTTCTTTTAGTATTTAGCAAAATATATAAGAAAATATTTGTAATAATAAATAAGATATGAATAAATCACTGATAAAAAATATATATCGCATTAAAGCCTTATGTTCCACGGCTAAAATACAATTTTTAACTCAAGCTTCCGCTATTTTATATTAAGAAAAACTCGCTGCAAGAGCATTAGAACTTTGGTCGTCTAAAAGTAAGTCTATTTTAACTGCTGACAGAACTCTGTCGAGTCAGATCCGGTGTTGCTGGTTGTTCGCCGTAACAAGTACTGATGCGGCTCTTTCTCTTTAGTGCCCCCACCCTATTTGACCGTTTAGAGAAAGGTTAGACAAAAGACACAACCGTACAGAACAGAAGCTGATGACGATTAAAAAAATAATAATAAAGAGGGAAAGAAAAGTGGTTCTACAAATGAAGCGGATGTGGTAATTGGTCGTCGTTTTCTTGCCTAGCCTTGTGATACCAGCATTAGAGAAGATTTCTACAGCAAACTATCTGTCATATGTTGTTATATATCCACAGGTCTTAGACAACGCCTCGTCATCATGGTCAATATGATGACTAAAGAGTGTTCTTGGCTACAATCATAGGGTATCTCATGGTCCACTAACAGCTAGCTAATATTTTATATTAGTAAGTTAATAATTTTATTTGTATAATTAAGTGTCACCCGAATCATGGAAAATTCGACTCGTGACAAACGCTTAAATAAAAGATCATCAGCGAGAGATTGTGATTGTGATTGCGATTGCGACTGTGGCAATTTCGTTAAATGTGTCGCATTTGGCTAAACAAATATTTGAGCACGAAATGTTTTTATAATGTTGACGATGGATGAGCGAAGCAGTCAGGTGGAGAATTCAATGACTTGAGCAACTGCGACACTTGTAACTCCCTCGAGGGTCGCTAATCGCTCAACTATTTATAATATTTGCTCATCTCGATTACGGCTGTTTCCCTTTCCTTGCTTCTCTGCTCCTCTGCTTCTCTGTTGCCTGGTTCTGTGTTGGGCGCGATAAAAACGCGATACGCAAACCTTTTCTAGGCCAAAGCGTAAATATTGTCACAGCAAGAGCATAAGCGATAAGGAAACTGTGCCTGGGCATTTCGAACTGTAACTGAAATTGGGCTTTTGTTGGTTTTGGACCTATTTACACGAGCGTTTTCAGGGTCTCAGTCTCAGGTAGTAACCAGGCCACGTCAGCGAAAGTAATTCCCTTCACATATCTTTTGCGAGATAATTTGCTTTATTTTATTACGGTTGAATTGTGTTGTGGTTGCTCTTGCAATAAACTTGAATTGGCCATGTTTATTTAGATGTAGGAAAATTACAACAAACTAATAAAAACTATTCGTTAGTAACAACCACATATATTTGCATACACTGATAAAAAATATGCATTGAATAAGATATATTTTCTTAATATGCGGAATACTTTTTTAAAGACTAGAAAATCTTTGCACTTTTTTGACAATATCGAAAATTTTTTAAATAAAAAAGAGGCTATTTTAAAGTCATGAATTAATTTTATAGACATAAATTAGAAATGTGAAGCCAGATTTAAAAATTATATACAGTTTCAGCAAAAAAAAAACGAGCAAATTCTTTGCCTACCGTAAATCTAAACATAAATTTGAATTTTTCACTTCGCTATAGGAGAAAAACTTCTTTTCTGATTGCTCGCACGTGTCTAATTATAAAATGCAAAACTGCAAATTGCACTTTGCGACTGGCCAAACACACACATCGGTGCATTTGTATATGTGCATACACGCACATATGCATGTGTGTGTGTATGTGGATCGGAATCGCGATCGAGATAGAGATGGAGATGCACACTCACCAATAGTCAAGCAGCTGCAGATCACCACATAATAGAGCAGCGTGGCGAGTTGAGCCACTCGTTGCCTTTGCAGTTGGCCCATTTTCCTTCTCCTTGTTTGTTTTGGCTTTTCGTGCTGTTGTTGTTGTTGTTGAAGACTTTTCTTGTCGTTCACTTTTCGCACAAGAATTGAATTGTATTTTCTTTTTTTTTTATTTAGAGTGTGTTTTTAGTGTTGTTTCTTTCTTTGTTACGGCACACAGGAACAAAAAATACATAAAAAAAAATTGCAGTTGCTTAAATGTGGTTTTAATTTTATAATTTGTGCACTATTTTTGACCCACACACGCACACTCACTCGTCGTGGGCAATTAGCGATATTGCGCTACTGCTGATGAGCGACTCTAAAGTTGTGTCGATTTCGAGTTAGTTTATCATGCGCTCTGTGTAATCTGGAAAAAAATGAATTGAAAGTGTGGATTAGTTTTTAATTACAATGGATACAAAGCAACGAGTATAAAAAGTAACGAGTTGGCTTAACTACTTTGAAAGATACGTTAAAAAAAAATTACTTTGCAATCGGCTAAATGAAGCACAAATTGAAAAAGTAAAGAGTAGCAAGTAACGAGCAATGAGCAATGATATAATCAAAGAGTAGATACAGAAACTAAAGAGCTTAATTCTGTTAAAAGGCTTTAATGTTTAGTTGAGCTTAACATAAAACTCATATTAAAAAGATTAGCATTTGGCGACTGACAACCAGAGTCATTTTAGAACTTCAAGCTCAGTTAATTAAATACAACGAAAGCACTGTGGCAAGGAACCAACTTAGGAATGCACTGGGACAATTTTAAAGTGTCAAGCAGATGTCCAAACCTATCAACAGTCAAGTAATCGAGTGGAGCAACAAACGAACAAATCATATTATCAGCTCTAAAAAGAACAATTTAAAAACTCCGGCAGCTGAGTTCACAGCTAAGTTAGCCAACGAGTGGCAGCAAACTAACGAATGAGCTTAGCCAACTTTTACAAAATTGCGGGAAAGACAATTGAATTTGCTGCGAAAACTGCACTGCAAACTAACTTAACCTAACTAAATAAACCAAAACGAGGGAATCTTCGCTGCAACGAGTAACATGTGGAATACTAACGAATAAGCTGAGCCAACTTTCGACAGTGATGAACAGAACTGCAGACACAATTTAATTTGAACGTCAAATAGAGTCACAGCTAGTTTGTGTAACTAAATAGAACGAGTGGCTTACAACGAGTTGCCAGAATCGTATAACGAATACAATTCTCAATTTTTTTTTAAATAGCCAAAGGCTGACAGACATTGAGTTGCCTGTTTTGCCTGCTTCCAGACAATTGAATTTAGCGTTAAAACAAAATGCCAAATGTTGGCCTTTGCTTTTTGCTGGCCAGTCAGTTTACTGACTCAACAATAAAGAACGTTAAAAACTCCGTTGCCGCTGCTGTTGCTGCGTCACACACGAGCGATTTTGTTGGCTAAAACGCTGACTAAAACCGGCAGCAGCGAAAAACTTGTCGATTATAAGAGACAGCAACAGAGAGAGAGGGAGAGAGAGAGAGGGGCTGAGAGAGAGGGAGAGATTAAACGTGTGTATAACATTCGCGCATTGTCTTCCATCTCATTGCATTCTTAAGTTGGTAGCAGAAGTAAACCTGCTTTGGCGACGCACATGTTGCCACCACCAGTGTTGCCAACAACGAACGAACAAACCGACCAGAAACAAATGCAGCATTTTCAAAACAGTTTCCTGATCAATTTCAATTGAATATTTTTAATGCTAATATTTATAACAGGGAAAGCAAGCTTCAAACAAAACGTTTCGATGAATGTTTTAATTCTGCTGCTTTTTTTTTTTTTTTGTTAATTTTGGTTGGAATGCACAATGTTTAATACGAATAAATTACACACATTAAAAACTTCACAAATTGATCAGAAAATGTAGTCGATGTAGTCGATAAATGGAAAATGCATTCGCCAACCAACTGGTTCTCCCATCGACACATATTCAACTAATCCCATTCGGATAGCTCCTGTGTGCTAACGGCGCAGATCGATCGATAGACAAAAAAAAGGCTAAAATGACAGCACTGATGCGCGACGCTGCATGGCCAGTTTTTTGTAACGGAAATTGCAGCGCTGTCTGAAGTCTGAACACGTCGACTCTTCACAGCTACAGATGCAGCTACAGATAAAAAGTGAGCAACACATCGACAGAGGGGAGAGTGGAGAGTGGAGAGGGCAACAATGCGCAACGCAATGCATACTTAAATAGCGCACCGTCCCACAAATATATATATTATTTATTTATTTATTATCATTTTTTTTTTATATTTATTTATTTGCTGCTTGACTTCCAATAGGCATTTTTGGCTGATGCTTATCGTGCAGTTAGCCCAAAGAGTTCTAACTGTTGGTGTGAGTGTGTGAGTCGGTGGGCGGTCAAAGCGGTCGCGAGCGCTTCACTTATCACAAGAGACTAGAGAGCAGCAAAAAATGAAGAGAGAGAGAGAGAGACAGAGAGAGAGAGACAGAGAGAGAGCGCGCATTAAGTTTTGTTTGCAATTTACTTGAGTCGTTATTGCTGCTGTTGTGTTTTTTATGACATTTCGTAACTGGTGCACGATAAGCAGCTGAACTGACTCACTGACGCTCACTAACACACACACACACACACACAGACACACACACACACACACACACACACACACAGGTGTAACAAAGCTAAATTGCATGGCTCTGGATGTCCTTGAACTGCAACAGGTTCACCCAGCTCCTCATTGCCCCCTCCCACCGCCCCCCTCTACCAGCCCCCTGTGAGGCATCTTCTTGAAGTGCTGGCAGCCTGGCAACGCTGCCAATAACACTTGACTTTGTTCTTTTAGGGGTAGTCTTCATTAAATCAATATTTACAGCGCTCTAAAACGCTTGAATTTCCATTATTCATGGTAAGCGAGAGAAATTTGGTCAGGTGAAAAAACTTTCAGCTAATAAAGAAAATATGCGAACCAGGTTAATGGTTGTTGTAACAGAGCGCTCGGAAAGTGGTGTCAAGCGAATTAGCCAAATGAAGCCGGGGAAAAGAATTACAAAGTGGCAAAACAAACACGACTCCAACAAGAGGCTTGCTTTCCAACTGGTCAACGGGTCTTTAACACTCGGTAATTGTTGCAATTGTAATTGCATAATTCCAAAATAATTATTTTTGCACAACAGTTTTTTCTTTTGTTCATTGCTTGTGTTTTTGAAAACTTTTTAAAAGTTGTATTTAGACAAAAAATAAAAAAAAATAAATAAATGAATAAAAAGAAAAAAAATTTCCAATTGTTAACGTTGTTTTTTTTTTTTGGTTTTAGTTTATTCATAAAATATTTAAGCGTGATCAATAATTTATTTTATATTATAAAATTTGACTTTATTTTTTAAACAATCTCAATAAATTTAAGCAGCTCCATAATAATACACAGTTTCTCAGAAATGTTTTCAAAACTTCGAAATTTGATTCCTCTAATTACACCGATATATTCAACTTTGGTTTTATATACGCAAAATAAATAAGTCAAACTAGAAGTTAAACTTGTGTATTTGTAGAACTTGGAAAAAAAATCAAATTTTCTATCGGCCCAAAAAATTTCACAACTTTTTAACAAATTTAATTGTTCAGTTGGGCTTCATAAAGTTGCTTATGAGTATCGTTTTTAACGCGCACTGTGAGCGTGTATATATATATATATATATATATGTGTGTGTGTGTTAACACTTTAATAACGCACAGTAACAACAACAACTGGGCGTCATTCCACGAGCGGTTCAACAAAAAAAAAACCTGTTTTTCATATCGTTTAATTTTTCTTTGCTTTGCGTTGTTGTTTTTCTCTTTTTGTTATTATATTTTCGAGTTGTTTTTTCCCGCTTTGAAAAAATAATTCATGTTGCACTTTAGAGTTGTTGTTGTTGTTAAGATACATTTTATATCCATATTTAACTTTTATCATGCGTTATTTAATTTACTTTACTTTTAGCTTTAACCTGTTTTTTTTTTTTACACGCGTGACTCACAGTTAAATGAAATAACTGCAACATGCCAACAGACAGAACGGAAGAAAAACTACAGTTTAGCGATCGCCAAAAAAACTAATAAAAAATGCTCTTCATATTTTTATGCTTGTGCGCCGCCAAGCGATTTTTTTATACAGTTTTTTGGTTTATTTTTAAATGGCACAAGTTATTTATATTGAAATATGCGTGCACTTAAACAAAATATACAAACAAATACAAAAAAAAAAAAAACTAAGGTGACAAACAAAAATATGAGTATTACCAATATTTCATTGAGAGAGGGGGAGAGAGAGAGAAAAGCGTACACACAAACAGAGAGAGAGATAGATACATAGAGCGTACGTACTTTATGCGATAAACGTTAAGAACTCGCGTACCGCTGTTTGTTACCACAGTTAACTAATTTACGAGTTTTGGTTCAACGCCAACACACGACGGCAAACGGCAAATGGCAAACGGCTAACGACAAAAGAGCAGACGACGTCCGCTCGCCACGACAAACGAATTCAGAATGAATCGAACGCACGCTCTCTCTCTCTGGCATAGCTGAACGCTGGCTAACGGCTCGTCGCTGGCGCGTCGGTTGGCAACTTTTCGGCAGCAACATGCTGCTGAACACACACACACACACACCAACTCTGCTGTATGTATTAAGTAACGGACATGGCGTCGCCAGTGTTGCTGATTGCCGTGGCGACGCTTTGTTGCCAGCCGCAAGCAAATGTTGCGAGAGCGCGCTTAAGCTCTGCAGCAAAGGCAACAAAAACAATTGCCGTTAGCCATTTTTTTTTTGCGAAAAGTGCGGCATATATTGAAGGAAAATAAATGCATGTGCATATGTTTCTACATTTGTATGTTTGTATGTTTTCATATATTTCAATTGTATTGTAAACTTTCCATATTTTCTTTGAGCCGGCAACATTGTACGCCGGCCACTTGTTGCCCATCTTGTAATGTAGCGCAACATTGTGCATTCGGCACAGTGCCTGCTAGCAACACTCATGCAGTGCAGATCGTTTGCACACTGGTTCACGACTCATAAATAATATTTCAAATACAAGGTTGAAGCAAAGGTTATAGATATATATATATATGAACTACTTGTAAGAAAAGATTTTGTTGACGAGTAGAAGTATTATTATCATTTTTAAGGAAAACGGTTTATATAAGATAAAAAGCAGCTCTAAAAAAAAATCTGATTTACTTTGGATGTATTTATTCTTCATGATAGATTCAAAGCTAATGGATTAATTTGCATACAGACGGAAAGACAGTATATTAAGAGATATATGTTATGTGGACTCGAAAATGTCACCAAGCGCAAAAAGCTTTACGACGAAATTATCAGGAGTTTAATAACGTTCTCAACTTTGGCTTAATTTGGTTAAGCCATTTTGTATGCAAGTCTTAATTGCAACAAAAAATAAACAGAAAAAGAAAAATAAAAGAAGAAAATCGAGTGGAAAATCAGAATGACCAGTTGAGGGAAGTGGACTTTTCCATTGTTGTTTCGGTTTTGGTTTTGCTGGCAATTTGCTAAATGCAACTGCGTATCTGCGTATCTAACAGATGCGAATCTGAATCTGAATGCGATTCGCAGATACGAATTAGGGCGTTTTGGCTGCTGCCGCCGTCTGCTGACGGCTGCTTTTGCAGTTGTGGTTATTGTTGTTGCTATTTGGCAATGCTTGGTAATTTATCAGCAGAAGCCACCATCAGTAAACCCGACCAACCCTACCGCCCGCCTTCAATTGGCAGAACCCGTCGCCCCCTTTCCCTGGGTTGCCAATAAGTGATTTATTGCATTGTTATTTTGTCGTTGATGTCGCACTTGCTGCAAACGCGTTTTATTTATTGCCACCGAAACTGATTTGAAGTGTGTTAATTTTATTTCCATTTTTCAATCCAAAACACCCCCTTCCCCCGTTCTCCTCCACTCCCTACTGATCATCTTCGTCACAGTTTCGCGATCTTTAACTTTATTTGATTTTTAATTCAATTTTTGAGGTGTTTTGGGCAATTGGTCACCACAGGCGATTCCTGTGTGCGATACACTGTTAAAAAAATGTTCATTCAAATTAAAATTTACATTACAATTTTAGTGGAAATTTTGCATTCATTGAAAAATGTTGTAAGAAATGTTTGTGGCGAAATATCACAACAAAAATTTGAATTAAAATTTTAAAATGTCGAATTTAATTTATAAGATATTCGATATTATTGGTATAAAATGCTTGGGTATCAATTTCAATTTAAAGAAATAACATAATTAAGTTAATAATTTAATTGAAACCAAACAACAACAATCATTTTTGCCGTGTAATAAAGCTATCTGAAAATTAGATACCAATGGGTGGTCCGAAACTAATTTGATAAACCCCGCAGCTGTGTGTTTAGGTGTGTGTGTGTGTGTGTGTGTCTGTGTGTGTGTTACAATTATAGTGGAGCTAAGACACCTGCAGCAACTGCAGCGACTGCAGCAACTTGATTATCATCATTGACAGCAAGAACTTCATTAGGAAGATGAATCCGAAAGAACAGACAAATTTCTCTCAAATTACTAATGATTACAAAATGGTTAATAACTCTATAAGCAATTAAAGGCATAACGTTGCATGTACCTACTCTCTCTCGCTCTCTCGCCCTCTCTCTTCTCTCTGTGGCTCTTTCTCTGCCTTCCTCGGCTGCTGTATTTTCCTGCTGCCACAAAGCCAACGACTGACAGGTTTTGTCTGTAAGCAGCTCTTAACTCTCGCCGGCATTGCAGCAGATCTATATATATGTGTATATATATATATATATATATATACATATATCCGTCTGACTGACTAATGATGCCAGCAGATAAGAAGAAAAACAAGAACATTAGGTAGAAGAAGAGCGCATTCAAGCGCAAAATGATGAATTATTGTTTTCAAATTTAAGAAATACACAAAAGAACAAATGATATCTGGCTAAAACAACAACAACAACAACAAGAACAACAACAACAAATACAGCAACAACAACAAACTTTATAAATTGATATTTAACTATGCGCTTTGTAAGTTGATTACTTTTAAAAGGGGAACTGGTCCTTTGATTGACTTGAGGCATGGGAACAATTACTTTAGATTCGAATTCTGGCATTATGATCATAGCATTAGTCATAGTCTTCACTGCTTAGATATTGTTTAAATCAGTTATCATACTCTGAGCATTTATTGTCATGAATTTTGAGGCGAACTGCCAAAAATGTGAGCGCATTATTTTAGGATGGAGAAACATACTTTCTACCTTCTATTCGCGAATTTTGTGACGTATTCAAGGAGACGTGTTCGACCTCATAAGGTATGTGTGTATATTCCAAGTCAGCATCAATAACCGAGTCAATGTAGCCGTGTCTGTCTATTTTTTTGTTTTTTTGCAACCTTAACATTTGAATTTGATGAAACTTATCATATATCCGACTTTTGATGCGGGCAATCGCAATAATATATCAAATAGCTCAATGGAAACAAGCGCTTCTCTTTTTGTAAAATAAGTTAATCGAACAACACTTCTCCGATATGTGTATTATTGGACTAAAAACCATTGAAACCATCTAAAAACCAAGAAACATCTCTTGTATGATAATCTCTTATGCATTACAAGGCATTCCACCAAACATTACCCGATAAGTGTTTTACTATGCTTCGCCTTGGACCACTGAAGCATATGGCCTTCATAGTCGGTCAAATAGTAATATTTATATCATCGTAGCTCTGATTGTGAATAGAGAAAAACTGTGCCATTGCGGAATGAACAATCTGAAAACATTGTAGGTCATATACAAAGAGAGATATATTTGTATGTGATTGCCCTTTGCCACCGTTGACCTTCTTTGGCTTTGTCGCGTGTCTGCTTCCATTTGTTGAGTTTGCTTATTTTCATTTTCATTTTCATTTTCATTTGCGCCTCGGCGGGTGGTCAAACCGAAATGCGCACGCGTGACTGCAACCCCTGCCCACTCACCACGCACCCCTACCACTCTTCGGAGCACCCTTATTGTTTTCCATAAATAATTGCCGCATAATACATAAATGGGTTCCAGTCCAAACATTCAGTTGAATTGACTGCTCATTCATTTCCATTCACATTTTCACATTTTGCGACTAGTTTTCAATTAAATTGCCAACATTTATTGTAGTTCGCAATGCTCTTCTTCTTCCTCTTGGCATTGTTGCCGTTGATTTTGTGGGCGTTGGCAATCCTATTAAAAAGGGGATGAATTCATACGTCGCACCAAAACGGGTCATTTCCTGTCCCCCAAAACTCAATTGAATGCAATTAAATTGTGCACTTTAAGTTTTTAACTAAGCAAAAGTTATAATGTTGGAGGAAACTGGTAATCGGTAAATGGATAGAATCCCTTAATTGAACAGAAAGATTCAACATGCAGCCATGCTTGACCATGCCAGAAACATTTAAAAGGATCGCTAAAAGCAATCCAGCTTAAATCCATTATTGTGTTGGTCTGCGTCTACCTCCAACTATTGACCACCAGAATTCCTTATTATTACCTTTTTTACTTCGCATTCAAAAAGAAAGATCAGCTATCTAAGGCAAGACGAGGATTAAATAATCTTGCAGTCTGCATTATTATACAGTTTTTGCTTGTGAAAAATAAGCAGTAGACATTTTTATGATTTTCTTGTTTATTTATTAGAATAAGTGAGACTTGCAGACACAAATATTAAGCAGCTAGAAATTACTACTATTTAGAGAAATTACTACTATTTACTTATAATGTAATTGTAAATAGTATTCGAGATCCTCTCAAATTGCTGAAATATGCAAGGTAAACAAACTGTGTGGCCGACTTACATTATTTGAGTAGGTTGGTAAATGGTTAATTGTACAGTTTGTACAAAAAAGTGAAATTTATTATTTATATAATAACAAAAAATAAAAGAACAAAAGTAATCACTTTATGCTAGTATTAAAATATATACGAAAGAATTTTGTATTTTGTTGTGATGAATCTTTTGGGTTATTATAAATTCTGAGAAATGAAATTCCAGCACGAGTCTCAGACAAAGAAATGGCATCGTTGATTCAACTCGACTGCAAATCAGTCGGAAAAATTGTGACAAGTGTTGCCACATAAGCGAAAAGTTTTGCTTCGAAAATAAAAATGGTGTGGGTGGGAAGGGAGAGAAGGATAATTCATAGCTGTGTCTAGGTAAAGTATAATTAGTGCTGGGCGCAACTAATTATGGCCAAACTGCGTGTGGTTCGCAGAGGTGCTTTTGCTGGTGTTTTTGTTGTGACTGTTGTTGTTGCTGTTGCTGCGACTGATGCTGTGGGCGGGCCTGTGGGTTAAGGGGGCGGGGTGCGTGGTGAGCTGTGTGTTGTGGTGTTGGCAACGAGACAATGTCCTGTAGTCCAGTCCAGAGGGTCCTGTGTGTGCCTCAATTGCACAAGACCGGGTTTCACGTATTTCGGTTGACATTTTCCATAAACTGTGAAACCCTTAATTAACTTTTCGCTGCACAAATAATGTTGTCCCAAAGTTGTTGTCCCTAAGACCAAAAGGACGTCATCTACCACTAATCCGGCTCCTGCTTTATTCGCTATTCGCGCCACTTCTTTTGTTTGGGTTCTACTACACTCGAAAAAAAAATGTAGCCACTTGAATTAAAAGAATCGCTCCAAGACCAGATTTGAGTTTTTGAATACACTCTTTTTTGCTAAAATTCTTAACAGGACGAGTCCTTTTTGCATTACTTCTCAATAGTTTTCCTCAAGAAATATATTTTTGATACGCAAATTCTTTCCGATAGTTTTTTAAGACTTTATAAATTACTTTCTTTCTAAACGATCTTTTTGAAGCCACAGTTATAATAGCAGCTATTAACACATAATTTAAGCTGACATATTATTGATCAACTGGATACGATCCCAAAGATCGGTTAGGAAGCACCCAAGTTATAATTGATAATGAGTCCTCTTATTGATCTTACTGTATGTATAAATGTATGTGTGTTTATTATGCTGGCCAAAATGTGTGCATTTGCCTTGGGGTGAATTTTTAAAAATTATACAGTTTTTTTTCTGAGTGTAGTTGTTGTTATTGTCCTTGTTCGGTTTGTTGTTGCAGTGGTTGTTGTGCAATTTGAGACCAGACCAAAAACAGCAAACAATGGGCGCACATGCGACCAGAGACTGAAACGGAACCAACACCAAAACCAAAAACCGAACCAAGAGACCTAAAACCACACACACACACAGACACACACACAACCCAACCCCAGAAATTGGGTGTATTTATAACACACACATACGCCAGGGGACTTATGCGGAGCGGGGAAAGTCCTGTCGTATTTTGTTTTGTATATTTTGTGTGCAGCTTTCACTTGAAGAGCGAAAGTAGAATTTGACCAAAAGTCAGTGCTCCGATTAAAAGTGAAACTAAACTTTCCATTGTTAGTCATTTAAATAGATAATAAACATATTTTAGCTACAATATTATTATTTTGTGTTAGAGATCCCTTTAAACCAAAAGAGAATGGGTAACTACGGAATCAGTTGATAACAAAAAGTGTGGTAGATAAATAATTTATAATAATGGAATATTTTATTGTTAACACATTGTGTAATTACTACTGCTCAAGATTAAGTGGATCGAGCAATAAATACGCTCCTTTTTATATGTGTATACAGCTCGATTAGTAATTCCAATCCAGTTACATGTCCGCATTTAACCGCCAAAACCGTAGAATGGCATGCGCAGGGTAAGGGCATCCCAAGAATATCTTGAGCGAGTCATCTGGTATATCAAGCTAAAGATGAGCTTGACTCCACCTGCTAATGTCCTGGTTGCCATTTTGAAACACCTCACGATGACAATTGGCGTCTTCTTTTCCCAATACATTTTTTTTTAAATATTGATTAACATAAAGTGATTTTTTTGTTCTGGTATTTCTGTGTGTGTTACCTAAAATTTGTAAATTACAATACATCTCACTATTTTGTATAAACTGTAATTATGCTTTTCAGTCATCGTCCTCTTCAAATAATAGTTGTTGACCACTCTGGTTAGTATACTAAAGAACAACTAGTTTCTTCGTTTATACTTTAAATTTTGAAGTGAAAAAATCAATACTTTGCTAACTTGTCTGGTAATTTTTGCCGACTGCTTAAATACATGTCTTATGCTAAGAGACAAATGAATGTCATTCATCTTGTATTACTTCAACAACTGCGACCTATTTAGATCTATTGTTCTCTCATATGCATTAGGTTAGCATCTATTTGGCCATTTTAACTGCCAAGCACCTAGAAATTCATTCTCGCTAGAAACACATAAAAGTGTGAAGCACATCCTTTTTACAATACACCATTTAAATAGATGGAAATGAGGCAAAGTGTCAATATTTTTTATCAATAAATAATTTACGTGTTAATGCGATGCGAATGGACTTGCAAGGACATTCAAATGAAATGGGTTATTTATGTTGCCCAACCGCAAACATCCTGCTAGCCAACGTGCCACACCAACGCACACACACACACACACACCCACATATTTATAGACACCCACAGTTACCTGCTGGTCGCATGTCCTCTACAGGACACAGTCATTACGCCATGTGGTCATACACAAAGTATGTCCGCATGCTTTGAAACAAGAGCAAACACACACCCACACCCCATACACACACACACATATACACACACACATATACACACACTCTTCAGTTACAAGAAAAAAGAAAGAAAATTATTTTCGTGGCAACGCGCTAAAGGTTGAGCTCTGCAAATTTAAGGCTTCAGCTGGCAATGTGTTGATAATACGACGCCATTAAACACATAATAAGGCTATCCAGGAGTGATGATGAAGTGTTGGTGAGGTGAGGGGACGGGCAGGGGAGTAGTTGCAACCACAGGCTTGGGCAGTTTTGTTATAATTATTAGCTTTTGGGTAGCTGTGGCAACGACTCGTCTAGAATCCGTTTGCCCCCTGGAAATCCTGTCCGTCCTTGCCTTATATCTTTGCTGCAAGTCGCTTTGTTGTGGTCATCACAGGACGATGATGTACTCCACTTCATCGTTCCCCATACAGAAATGCTTGCTTGTGTATGCTGAAAAGTTATAGCTTCCCAAATCTCTCGCATAATTTCAGAAATTCGCCGCCCAAATGTTATTAAAAAAATAAGTTCGCTGAAAAGCATTGCTTTAAACCTTGAATTTAGATTAAAGACTTAAATTTAAAGCTTTAAGTTCTGAGTTGAATAAATGATGCTACTATTAAATTAGCAAAAGCTCTTTCATATGTAGACCAGCTATAATATTTTCGAAGTAAATTAAAGTTTTACCCACAAAAAGAAGCTCTTCTTGATCAGGATCCATACTGCATTTAAAGTTGGAAACGATATGCATTTTCAAATCATGCCCCCCAAATAGGGATAAGTCCAAACATGTCACAGTAGATGGGAAAGGTAGGGATTTGACTCCAAGTGTTGTAGGTATATCTATTTATAACTGTTGCCAGATTTATAGATTTTTATCAATCTACATTCATATAAATGCAATCCTCCAACCACAACCACTCGGCGGCATCTGAGAAACACGAGTGGAGATAAAATGTACATCTATTTTTATGGGTTTCTTTTAACGCTGTTTAATTGAGTGGATGCTCATAAACATTTTAACCAATCTCCAGGTAGAATTTCCGAGTAGCTCAGATTTTATGTCCGTTTTAATGAAGGTAACTCGGGTAGCTGGAAAAATCTCTCTTAGATCAGCGCAAATAGATATTTGAGTGGATGACTAAAAATGGACGCTTAAAATGTTCCTACAACTAAATGAATTTGATTTGCCTACATATTTATGAGCTGCATAGTTATAGTAAATAACCAGCATATAGCTTTGTAAATTATTTTTGTTTGGATACGCAATGCTTTAGCGTTTATCAATTGTTGGCTAGTTGATCGGCTGACCATCCCAATTAATACCAAACTAATTCCACATAACGAGAAGATAAGGAGAAGATAGACGAACTGCGTGTGAAATGCTGGCTAAGTAATTCGATAGCTTTTAGCTAACCCCCCATTCCCAGTAACGTTAATTCACAAGCCCAACAAACTAATGCGATCTGGTAAGAGAAACAATAGAAAACCCATCGTCGAGTGTACAAAAAGTGTTTTGTGCTATTTATTGATAGGCAGCAACGATTCACAATGCGTGGCTTTTGTGAATGTTGCCCAAAAATGGTATAAAGTTACCTCCACTTCAATCAAGAACCAAACTGAAACCACACTCAAAAAAATTATGTCCTAGAATTTAGGAAGGTGCTCGAAGCCGATCTTAAAATAAATACCTGTTTCACAATAAAAATAATCTGTTGAACAACAGAAAATGTAACAATATCATTTACTTTTTTCATTTAATTACAATTTAAACATGGAACTTTTAAATAATATTTCCAAAATCTTTTTTAAAATTTAAGGCTGTGAATCATTTTCTGGAGCTAATGCGATTTTAAAAAATCTAAGGCAGCATTATTTTTTCCGAGTGCAGTAACTGCGCAAGAGTAAGAGAAAGGCATATACATAAACACTCTCTGTCTCTGTCGGCATCTAAAGGAAATGTCAATATTTGTCATTACCGCGTGGCGTTTGTTTTTGTGCGTTTTCTAGCGAATTTCTTTTTCGGGGCAGCAGGCGGTGTCGGCTTTGTGCTTTGTGGTTCTTTCTGGTTGTATTACATATATGCGAGAATACCTCGGGGTTCGATGGCTCGTTGCGGCTTTTCCTTTGTCAGGCCATAAAAAATGTGTAGTGCGTGTGTGAGAGACAGAGGGAGAGAGAGAGAGAGAGGCAGAGAGTGAGTGAGAGTGAGAGAGAAGCGAAAGAAAAACAAAAGCCGCTCTGCTGTTGATTATATAATGTCCAATGCCGAAATTAAGACGTAGTTGCAATCGCACTCGATATCAGTTGGCAAGCGGCTTTGACGACTATTTGCTTGCACCACAAAAAAAAAACAACAACACACACACACACACACACACGCGCTCACTCGATACCCGTCATTGTTTGCCAGCACTTCACAGTTTTGTGATCTTCCGTTTCCGATAATCGGATATGGTAAAATAATTGGCCGTGGGAGCAACGAGTACCAAACACAACAAAAAAAAATGCACGTTGACTTCGTCAGATGCTATTGGAAATTCACAAAACGAATTTCAGTTGGGTTCCGTGCAATAAATTGAGCTCAAAATGAGTGCAAAAAGCAGATTGATTTCATCCAAATAATTGTATGGGAAAAGAAATATTAACGAATAGCGAATGAGACTCAACGAATAGCGAGAAGCGAGTGCAAAGTAGTCAATAAATGAATAATGTTGCTCAAGTCCCACGCTGCGCATAACTAGTACTGAGTGGCGAGTAACGAATAGCGAATATTACTAAGTTAGTGACAATCAGAGAGTAATAATAAAAGAGCAGCGAGTAATTATTAATAAGTGAAAAAATAGCGACTGACTTGGAGCGAGTGAGTCAGCCGATGTAAATGTAATAATTATATATTTTCCTTAAGCAGAACCCTTAAGCCGTCTCGGTTCTGTGAAATTACCTTTCAGAGGTGTTCGAACCACAGAACACATGAGCAGTTAGCTCGTTGTGCCGCTCTCTTGCTGCTGTCTGTTCTCTGTTGTCAGCTGTGAAGATCGAGCGATCGATCAATCAATTTCATCGGCGAACTCATCAAACCCATCAAACACTTGTGTCTGATGCTAATGCCCACGACGCTCACGATACGTTGGCAAGTGTTCGATTAAAGGAAAGGAAAGCACCGTTTCATGGCCAGAGTGGGAAAAAGAGATTGAGGAAGAGAGGTAAGCAGATTAGGTTACAGCAGCGTGTAAAGGACAATAAAAGGACGAGCAGGCAACAGCAACGGGGCAACAAAAAACAAAAAACACACACAGAGAAGCAATGCGCCAAATTCAACCACTGACTACAATGAGGCCGATGCGAAGAGCACAAAAAAGGGCAAGAGATATAACAATGCGACGCAGGTGGCGTTGTCAAATAGTGGGCGAAGAGGCAGAGGCAGAAGCAGGGTTAGGGTTCGGCGGAGGGGGAGGGCGCGCGCTACATGCGCCAAATGGATTTGCAGCTTGTAATCCTTGTAACAAAAACTCAAGAGTTCCTGTGTCCGTGCCTGTGCTCGTGTGTTTATGTGGTTGGGTGTGCGTCATCCATTACATGAGAATACGGATTATATTGAGATTATTTTAATGCGATTCTGATTAAATTTTTTATCGTTCATTTAGCCAAGTTTTTTGCTTAAGTCTTTCGTTTGCCACCCACACTCGACTCGATAAATCTCTCTCTCTCTCTCTCTTTCTCTCTCTCTCTTGCTCGCTGGGTCAGCTTGTTACGCACATTTTCGAGAGTGGCACTCAGAAATGCTGTCGACCGAATAACATTTGGGGGCAAGATGCGTCTGTCTCAAGTGCAACTTGCTTGCAACTTCAAAACGCCTTCAGCCATGCAAATTGGCAAAAATTACATTTGCAACAAAATACACTCAAATAAGTACAGTATGCTCCAAGCTACTTATACACACATACACACACACACACACACACAGTATAAGGATGAGGGAGAAAGCGAAGGCGCAGCTGCTGTTGTCGTTAAGCGTTTCATTTCGACCCCCTTACGCCCTCCGCCCACTGAGCTGCTCATAAAACTTTAACGCAAGCAGGGAGGCTATAAAATATAAAGGAGTAGCGGAGCAAGCGTGCACTGAGAAAATTTAAGCATTTTTTTGACGCACAATGAGCTTAATAATATATTCAATTTCTACGGGCTGTGTGAAGATTTATCGAAAATGCTTTCAAATTGAATAGATACAAATATATTTTGTTTTCTAAAAGTGTTCTACAATAAATAAAATTACATACTTTTGGATTTGAATTTTATTTGTATTTTTTTAAGAAACATTTTCCATGAAACCTTATAAATTATTTGGCGTTGTTAAATGGACTTAATTATTATTTGACAATCAAATTGTAGGAATTGCTTTCTTAATTAAGAAGAAAATTAACAGTCTAATCTAATTTAGAAGAATGAAAAAATTTGAGCACAAATTTGAATTTAATTTATACATATTTTTTAATGTGTACTAAATAACAAGAAAACAGCAACAGTCGCATTGAACACTTTCATGGATATGTCATCGATGTTGTTGTCGATAATGATGCGGCCCATTTGGCCGAGCAAAATGGCGATTTTATGCGCATGTCCTGCACAGGACCAACACAACAACAACACCGAAAACAACAGCAGCAACAGCAACAGCAGCGCGTGGCCTCATAAAACGCAGCAGTGCCACCGAAAATGATTAAATTTGCAACGCCTGCGAAAAGGGTATGCGTGTGTGTTCATATACGAATTGAAATGTCTGTACTGCGAGATCGTAAATAAAATTATTCAACTCAAATGCGTAATCAGTAGTGGAATGATGTAGCTCCAGTGTTGCCAACCTTAATGCAGAGAAAGCCAAACTTTTAAAAAAGTTGTTATTTTAAATTTTCACGCTGATGGAGCCGTTTTGAAGATTTTCTTTTGGAACAATCGGTTGATTGATGAGCTTTAAGTTGTTTGATCGAGATCAACGTAAACGCAGATGTGACAGCTGCTGGTACAAGACAACAACACAAATGTAGTATTTTGAGCTCACAGCAATATCTGAAACAGGAAACATAATAATATCTCAAAGTCCGAACTAAAAAGGGTACACAAACTTCGGATATTTTATTTGCATTAGGAATATTGATAAACATATAGAAATGCCATAAGCGAATGGTTAAAACAGGCGCAAAATAACGTTGACTTCAAATACAAGTGTTCTGTGAATGAAAGGAAAAATATTAATATGATTTGTTGTTTCAAAATATATATTTCAGTGTGAGACGTCAAGAGCAACATTCTTATATATGTTTTTTACAGAGAATACAAAGTGCTACTAAGGCAATTTAAGAAATAAAAATAGCTATATTTAAATTAGAATAAATAAACACAGACCAAACAAACGTTGCAGACCCACTTGAGTCCAATTGGATTATT
This sequence comes from Drosophila picticornis, assembly GCA_035043845.1. Taxonomy (NCBI): domain Eukaryota; kingdom Metazoa; phylum Arthropoda; class Insecta; order Diptera; family Drosophilidae; genus Drosophila; species Drosophila picticornis. Next base: position 8,071,964 of record JAWNMR010000492.1, read on the forward strand.
AGGATTTTCTCGTTTCGCCAAAAAGTATGCAACACAAGCGGTCGGCAATATTTGGGCTTCAACTGCTTTCAAGCCACTCGTTTGGCAGCTGAAAGGTATGTTAGAAAAACTTTGAAATTGTTACTTTCGACTTATTTCAACCGAGCGTGGGGAAAGACAGCGACGCATTAGAAAGCAACTTAATTAAATTGTAATTGGATATTTTTTGATCTGCTGGCATCGACCACAAACAAACAGCGTGGCGTCTCCAACCGTCAACTCCCGCCAATTCCACCACCCTCCTCCTAATGCCGCCTTCATTTGATGTCACTCTTGCTGACACGTGGCTGGGGGCTGTCTGGGGGGAGGAGGGTGGATGATTTTGTTTTTAGTCTAGAGTTGGGGTTGCCTTTCGCTACGCGTGCTTGTCTTTAAAGCTGCGTACACGCGCTTCCATAACATGCCCCCGCCTCGGTACTCCACCCCCGCTGTCGCATGTCGCATGCGACGTTTATGCAACGAAACTAATTTAAAGTACTTCACGCGGCGGTTGACTAATCCGACGCACTGTGTGTGATAACTTTGTTTAGTTTTTGTTGTTTTTGACGCATACGGGACAGCAATAACAATAGGCTGATAGTAATTAAATAGCACAGACACGTGCCTCAAGTCCCTCCAGCGAACCGATGTGAAAGCCCAAAAGTTAACATTTTATTCATTAAAAGTCATAGCTGAGAGTTTTGAACTTGCTGCAAATGGCATTTAAATGATCTGAAGTGCTTTTGAATTGCGTTGTTGTTATAACTTGCTGTAAATTTTTCACTTTTTCAAATGGATTAATAAAACTTTGTAAAAACGGATTATTATTAACACATAAACATAATTAATCACTTCCCATTTGGTACTCACTTTTCATTTGTTACACGTAGTCTTTATTTTACCATTCGTTTTATTTTAATTGTCAATTTAATTTTTATTAAAGATCCTTTAATTATGAACCTTAAATTAAATTTAAAATCGTCAATTATAAAGCTCTTTGTGGACACTTTTAAATCCACATTAAATAAATATAAAAATAGTAAGTTTGCGTTCATATTTGTGTTGATTAATTGCACACACACAGTCACTTTTATTCACACACACACACACGCACACACACACACTGGTTGACTCTTAGGCACATTCATAGAATTCTCTTTGATGGGGCGCCACAACAACGTTCACGTCGACTATATATGAAGTTGCACAATAAATTTGGCAAAATCTTTTAACGAATAAAATTGCATTTGTTGACGACTAATTGAAAAGCCGCAAAGCTTTTGCCAATGGGCTTTGTCTGTCAGTTTGTTGTTGGTCAGAATTGTATGCGTTTGAGTGTGTGTGTGTGCGTGTGTGCGTGTGTGGGTGGGTCTGCGTGTGTAAGTTTGTGTGTTTGCCTGACACAATTGAGACTTGGGCACATAAGCGACCAAGTTGACAACATTAAGAACTGTGTGCTCTAAAACTTTTAATTGAAATAATTTGTTTTTGGATTGATAACAACAACAACTACAAAATTACTTCTGACAGCAAAAACTTTATTATTTATTTTCCATTTACTGCGTGCGCTCTGCCTGAATGCCGCAAGTGTTTAACAAATTGGCACTGAGTATGAACTGCTTTCAAACATCTATAAATAGCCCAAATACAGAGACCATTATTCAATTCAAACGTTCTACTAACGAGGCAGCTTAAAAGTACGCAGATAATGCACAATTTGATAGTTGACAAACTGAATAAGCGACGAGTGTATCTAATGAGAAAGCAGATAGCAGCTGGGCATATTAAACAAGCTAGTAACGAATTGATTCCTTGGCTTTTTGAATGTAATCAGACAATGTAGCCCTTGTCACCCACAAACTTATAGCAAACCCGCTTAAAGCAAATGCGACGTGGTGCAGTCCCAACTTGTGTGGTGATGCTTAGGCTGCTGGGGGTTGTTGTGCTCAAGATTGTCTCACTCGGTATCAATGTTGTGCTCGCACTCGTTACTTCGTTGCTCTCGCTGCTGGTGGTGCTTTCTGTTGTATTACCCGCTGTTGTGGACTCCGTTTCTGTGTTGATGTCCGTTGTCGAATTGCCCGCCAAGGTGGTGCTCTCTCCAACGTCTATTGTTGTGGTGTTGGCATTGTTGGGAGCCTCGGTGCTTGTCGCATTATCCCCCACATCGGCATCGAGAAAGTTCAACAGGACATCCATAAATTTCAGTATCGAACCGCGATCCGCAGGTGTGAAGGCCTGTGCATTGGTGCCACTACTTAACCATGCACCGCTAGCCACCGCTATGAGTAGCAGCACCACAAACCGTTGATCATTGCTCAAGGCTGTCATTGTTTTTGGGTTTATTTCTTTAGGTGTTAGTCAAATCTTCTTTCTAACTGGCTGCCAACAAGTCGTGATTTATGCATTTATACCAACTTCAGCTGTCTGATATCTCTATGCGGAAATCGCTGACCATCCAAAACTGTCCGCACTTCTCTCAGGGCACGTGCATGACCTGAGCTACCAGATTACATTTTGACTATGCTTATAACTGGGTCAGCTTCTAATTTGCTCTGACCGCAGCGCTGGTTTTCGATGACGTCTAACATCTGAGCAGCTGTTTTGAAGCATATCGGGTTGAGTTTTCAACCAGGTCTGTAATCAGTGGATATGCTGAATTGCAGATAGACTACTGAATGAACTCAGCGCATGCGAATGATTATAAATAATCTTCTTTTATAATGAACTATTTTATAGCAGAACATTGATAAATGGTTACCATTGTATATACGAAATAGTACTATGATTATCGCAAAATTCTTCCAAGATTGAAACGAAAAATAAATAGTCAGGTAGATAACAAATTTACTTATCGTGTGAAGAGTATTTTTAGTGTGTAATGAGTTTTACTTAAAGGAGTTTTACTGGAAGTCTTCGAACTTGGAGCTTCGTTTCTCTTCTACAGTTGAAATTTATTAATATTTTTGAAAACAAACTTCTTAAAAATAATTTACGCAGCAGTTTCCATTCGCATTTATTTGCATATGTGCCCAAATGGAAAAAAATTGAATGGGATGATTTTTGTTTACAAAACGAGGGTGAATTTTATTTAACTGCATTTTCTAATAAACAGCCGGTATTTAAGCAGAAATATGAGTATTTTGTAAATAACTTTCTTGCTCTGCTCATGGGCTTCAGAAGAATATACAGTTTACCAAAATAAACAAATGTTTCTCATTGCATTTTTCCATATCTTCAAAATAACTTAAAAAAGAGAGGGGCTGAGACTTGATTGAGAAATTAATTTGCAAATTAAATGTACTACGCAGCTTGATGTTATAATTTTAACAATCATAATAATTACAGTAACATTTAAGCAGTTAAACTATTTCAATATGTACAATGGTACAGCTGTGAAATGTTTGGACCAACACCAAACCATTTCCAAAAGGATTTAAACGAAATGCAAATCGATTCAGTTTAGTTGTCTTTCCACACCCATTACTCATTCAAAAAAGTTGAACAAGTCGAGTTTCTATGGATCACAGAGAGATAAGCGGTAGATAAAGAAAGATAAAAAGAAGCGAGAAGAATGCGAATGGAAAAAAGAACGTCAATAAAAAATAAACGATAATCACCAACGATGGCGTTTGCCGATTTGGGAGCACGTTTGCGGCATACCAATCATGCCGTGACAGACACGAATATCGCTTGGGTTGTCTCTTATCAGCAGTGCATTTAGTCACAGCAGAAATTCTGTTGATAAGCATCAAAGCACAAAGACATCGAATCTGAATAAAAGCTCATGGCAGCAACTGCAACAATATCAATCACTCAATTTGCGATCGTCAAGACACTTCTTGAATATTCTCGAGCTGCACAACACAATTTACGCAAGCGGCATTGACAAGGACCCAATATGTGGCGACTACAGCTGTTCCTCATACTATCCACCTGCTTTCTCATACCCTTCGAGGCAAAGCCGACAACCATCACTCGCTCAACTCCTACAACAACAACAACAACAACAGGAACAACAGCAACAAGCCAGTCCAATCACATAGGACGTCTGGCGGCCAAGGATCTGGCTGATCTGCTTATCGCCAGCATGCAGGCGCGCGGCATTAAGTTAACATCGAAACAGGAGTTGACGGTGAAGTCTCTGCGAGACATGGAATCCATGGAGCCACAGGATGGTGTGGTAATGATGCAACTGGGCATGGATTTCATCATTGATGTGCTGATCGGCAGCAATGCAAATGCCAGCTGCGATCGTGTCATCAAGGACATTAAGAAATCACAGGATAAGAATAGTTTGACGCTAAGCCTGAAATCATTCCTAGCCCTGTGCACCTTCAACAACATTGAGTGCTCACAAAAGCATGTGGAGCAAATGATTCAGAGTACGACGGCATCCAAACAGAGCGAGACAGCCATGCTGGGTAGTCGGAGTACACGTACGGCCCTAGAGCAGGCATCGAAAACATCCAACATTAGAGGCGATCGGGACTCCATTACAAATTTTCTGCAGGCCCGGACTTTGCCCGAGCTGAAAGCCATATTGAGTACACTTTTGCAGGTGTGCGGTGCATCCAGTCTGGAGACACAGAATATTGTGCAGAATCTGATAGAAAGTAAGTACCAATACAAGTGGAGTGTACTAAATGATGAGCATATTTAACGAGAAGAAAGGCACATACAACGAGCAACAAGTTAGACGAGTAGTAAGTGACGCGTAGCGAGTGACGAGAATCAAGAGGCTAGCAACGAGCACTTCAGCAAGCATCGATGAACTATATAGCAACTGAAAGCGGTTAATAGATAACAAGCTATCAATAATTAAGTAGCTTCAAATTTTAAAAATGATTTTAAGCTGTATATTTATTTTAAAATTTTTAGTGGCCCCCAAGGACAACAGCAAGAAAAATGCCATCAGTCTGTTGCAGATTAATGCCTTCAGCACTCTAATTAACTCGCTGATGGATAGCCTGACTTCCATTGCCAATGGCAACAAAAGCGGCTTCTGTGCAGCTACACATGACAGCTGGATTGTACGGCTGATAAACATGGGTGTGGCTAAGGTCATTATTATGGGTTTGATGACGGCCCTCGATAGATCGTTGCCTCCCTCGCCCAACTCGCTCATTCGTAAGTAAATAGTAACTCAACGTATTAGCTTATAACTTATAATCAAAATTAATTCCAGAAAAAGGCAACACTATCGCCAATTTGGTGGACGCCGATGTGCCACTTAATAAGGGCGCACCCACATCAAAACGTGCCAGTGGGCTCCTCCCCAATATTGGCAACCTAGGAGGCAATACAATTACATGTAGGTCTTGTTTGGATGCAGATTTTTTGATAGTTTATTAAGGGTTCGATTCTCATTTCCCTTTCAGCTGGTCCCAAAAATATCATTGACGGAAATAACAATGTCTTTACGCAACTTGTTAGTGCTGATGTTCCCGTGGCAGCCGATGTTTCCGCGTTGACCAATACCTTCGGCTCAGTTGAAGGTACAAATGCCATTGGCAATGTCGGCGGTGTTGGCAATTCTGTACTCCCCCCCGGATCTTCTCGCTCTCAAAATATTGCAAACAACCTGGGCAATACCATCAACAGTAAGTTACTTGAAACTAAAGAACAAAGTTTCCTTACTTAAACTTTTTAATTTTTACAGTGGGTCCAAAAAATATTATTAAAGGAGACGGCAATACTGTGGTTAAGGCAGTTGATGCTGATATTCCTGTTGCGGCTGGCGTTAACGTTCTCAATACAGTGACAGGTGTGGTTAATGGAAAGTCTGGCGGCTCGGGTGGCTCCGGTGCTGGTGGTGTCTTGGGCGGTGGTCCCGGCGGTCTTTTGGGCGGTGGTACCGGCGGTCTTTTGGGCGGTGGTACCGGCGGTCTTTTGGGCGGTGTTGTTGGTACTGTCGGTGGTGTTGTGGGCGGCGTTGTCGGTACTGTTGGAGGACTTTTGGGCGGCGGAGGAGGTGGTGTCTTGGGTGGTGCTACCGGTGGTGCCGGTGGTCTTGTGGGAGGAATCACTGGAGCTTCTTCTGGTTCTTCTGGCTCTCAAAATATTGCCAACAGTTTGGGCAATACTATTAACAGTAAGTAACTTTAAGTTAAACAGGAAAATTTTCCGTCCTAATCAAACAATTGAACCTTGTCAGGGGGTCCGAAAAATGTGATTCAAGGTGACGGCAATACTTTCATAAATGTAGTTGATGCTGATATTCCCGTTGCGGCCGATGTTGGTGTTCTTAATACAGTGACAGGCTTGGTTTCTGGCGGCTCTGGAGGAAGTTCTGGAGGTGGCTCAGGAGGTGGTTCTGGTGGTGGCCATAGTGGTGGCTATATTGGTGGCCAAAGAGGTGGCTCTAGAGGGGCTATTGCTAACCAAGGTGGCAATACCATCAACAGTAAGTACTTTTAAAATAAATTAAAAATTTGTTTTTTGTAATCCGCTAATTTTAATTACAGTGGGTCCAAAAAATATTATTAAAGGAGACGGCAATACTGTGGTTAAGGCAGTTGATGCTGATATTCCTATTGCGGCTGGCGTTGGCATTCTCAATACAGTGACCGGCATAGTAAGTGGTAACCCCGGAAGATCTGGCAGCTCTACCGGTTCTGGCGTTGGTGGTATCTTGGGCGGTGGTGCCGGTGGCCATTCTCGTTCTCAAAATGTTGCCAACAGTTTAGGCAATACTATTAACAGTAAGTTGCTTTAAGCTAATGAGGAAAATTTTCCTTCCTAATCAAACAATTGAATCTTGTCAGGGGGTCCGAAAAATGTGATTCAAGGTGACGGCAATACTTTCATAAATGTAGTTGATGCTGATATTCCCGTTGCGGCCGATGTTGGTGTTCTTAATACAGTGACAGGCTTGGTTAATGGCGGCTCTAGAGGCGAATCTGGTGGTGCCTCTGGAGGAAGTTCTAGAGGTGGTTCTAGAGGTGCTATTGCTAACCAAGGTGGCAACACCATCAACAGTAAGTTATATTAGTATAAATTAAAAATTTGTTTTTCACAATCCCCTAATTTTAATTACAGTGGGTCCAAAAAATATTATTAAAGGAGACGGCAATACTGTGGTTAAGGCAGTTGATGCTGATATTCCTGTTGCGGCTGGCGTTGGCCTCCTCAATACAGTGACAGGTGTGGTTAATGGAAAGTCTGGCGGCTCGGGTGGTTCCGGTGCTGGTGGTGTCGTGGGCAGTGGTACCGGCGGTCTTTTGGGCGGTGGTACCGGCGGTCTTTTGGGCGGTGTTGTTGGTACTGTCGGTGGTGTTGTGGGCGGCGTTGTCGGTACTGTTGGAGGACTTTTGGGCGGCGGAGGAGGTGGTCTCTTGGGTGGTGCTACCGGTGGTCCCGGTGGTCTTGTGGGAGGAATCACTGGAACTTCTACTGGTTCTTCTGGCTCTCAAAATATTGCTAACAGCTTGGGCAATACCATCAACAGTAAGATTATTTTTAAATTCTTTTGGCGAGCCAAAGATTATTAATTCTATTCATTTGCTAGTGGGTCCGAAAAATGCTGTCTTGGGCAACAACAATAATGTGTTATCCCTAGTTGATGCAACCGTGCCCGTGGGTCTTGGTGTAGGCCTGCTCAACAATGTTGTGGGCACTGTTACTGGAGCAGGTGGTTCCGCGAATGACATTCAAGTGGTTGATCGACACGGCAACCTACTCATGAAGATCAAGGATGATAACGCCAGCGGTTCTGTTGGTAATGACTTATCCCAAACTATTAACAGTAAGTAAACCGAATGTAATTACTTTGCTTGCACCAACTACATCAACTACATCTTTATTTGTAGGAGGTCCCAAGCAAGTCGTTATGGGCGACAACAATACAATTTTGAAGTTGGTCAATTTGGATGTGAATGCGCTGGCTAACATAAATCTGGCTAATGCCATCAGAGGCAGCAGCGGCGCCTGCAATGGCATCGCCAATAAGTTTGGCAACGAGTTAAGCAGTGAGTATAAAATTCCCGATGGTATCGTAGGAATGGCTAATATGATTGGAACTTGCTTACAGCTGGACCGGATAGTGTGATTGAAGGTAATCAGAATACGGTTGTGACTTTGTTAAATCTCGACCTGAGTGTGTTAGCCGGTTTGAATGCATTGAATACGGTTATTGGAGAAGTGGGCAATGATTGTCCGGAACCGTCGACTCCCGTGCCCCCGACGGATGGGCCACCCACTGATGAGCCACCAACTGACGAGCCACCAACTCGTTATCCACCTACTCAAACACCACCAACGCCACCAACACCAACACCACCCACCCCAACTCCACCAACCCCAACTCCGCCAAACCCCAATAGGTGCTATCGTCGCTACTGTCGCAAGTGGCGAACTCGTCCTAATTATATGTGCCGCCATCACTGCGGCGGTCCGTTCGTCTTCCGGCCCTAAATCACACGGACTTCAACTGAAGTCTGACGTGAGATGTTTGAAACTCTCTATTCTTACTTGCCTCTCTCCCCAAGCACCTGTTATGTAATATCGTAAAGCTTGCACCTATTTATTTTACTATAGTTTACCTACTTTATAAGTGAACTTGTTTAATTTGCTCGATGTATTGAAATACAACTGAATTATTTATTATAAAATGGAAAGTTTTCATTTTGAGCGGAGAAAAGGGGGCACTAACATTGGTTCCTATTAAGACGTGGTGGATTTAAAAATTTAAGACATGCTCGCACAGCCAACCAACGAAGTCAAGAAGTTGAAGAAGGGTCCGACTAGGAGATACCTTTTATAACAAGGAATAATATTCTTTAACATAATATTTCTCACTAATAGTTGCTTGTTACACATTTGCTAATCACTTTTCACCACTTGTTACACTTAACTCGCATCTTTTCATTCGCAAATCGTTACGTGACACTTTCAAAAACTATTTCGCTTCACTAATGCAAAATCGTTTTACCCTATAAGCCTCACTCGTTACCATTTGTACTCGTTATGCGTCACTTGCTATTTACTGGTTACTCATTGAGAAATACTTGTCACTGATACGCCTTCAATTTTATGATACCCTATTTGCAAATTGTAATTTAAAACACGGTATAAAAGGTATATAAAATGCAATTACATTCAGAACGCAAAAGTTAAGGTAGCAAAAAATGTGGGCGAAGGCATAAATAAAAGATAACATTATTAACACCCAAGAGCCAAGTGAAGCACCCCGAGTAGTCAGTTAGACAAATGGGCGTCAACGTTGACTCAATACGGAAAAGTTGCTCTTTGTCAAACTCACCTTTGACCCCTCCGACTCCCCACGACCACCACCCACTAAATTGGAATGTAGAACGTGCTCACGCCACATAAAATCATAATGAAAGCAATAAAAATATCACCAAAGTTGCTCAACAGCCAAAAACCAGAAACAAATACCAAAAAAAAAGGTAAAACAAGTACAAAACGCAACGGAATTGAACAAAACAAAGCAGACTCTTGAGTTGCCGTCCCGCAGCCATAATTGATGACCTGAGATAATTTGTTATGGTTATGAAACGTGAAACAAACACGGGGCGGAAGTACATACTTAAAATACGGAAACACAAAATATGGGGCGCAATTATAAATTGTAGACCAACAGCTTGTGGGTTGTCTCTATCGCTATCGCTTTCGCTTTCTCTCTCTTTCTCTCTCTCACTTTCTTTTCCTGTGTGTGTGTGTGTGCGGGGTTCCCGAAAAAGTGGCCCAAGACAATGATGATGATGTTGGCAAGCTGCTAATGATAAGCGATAAGCGTGAACTTCACTGGGTGTTAAATATTATGCGACACCTCTGGGACACAATTTGTTACACGCAGTATGCTCAGAAAACTCTTAATGATTACCTCCAGGCGGGTTCAACTCTTGGCAAACCTATTTTTCACTTTTCTTAAAGCTTGTAAATTCAAATTTGTTTTATGATAGAAGAACTTTGTTATATTGCAACTAACTTAAATGATTGTTAATTGCTGGAGGTATCAAAGCGTCTTAAAATTTACATCATTTATATTTATTTTTCATAAATCATTTAATGGACTGTATAATATTACTTAGGATGTACATGTGCATATTATATGTTAAAGCACTTTGAAAGGATAAGAAGCATAATATACGCATTTGATGAAATTTTTAGAATGAAGACTTTATATTTTTTTATAATGGCGTAAGATTTTATTCATGTCTTCAATCTTATAAAGAATTCGATAATTTAATGACAATCAAATAAATTATTCCATATCGCAAATTCAAAGTAAGATAGAAGAACTTATTAGAAATATAGGATTTCAAAATATGGCTTAGGGTTAAATTGATGAGATCTTTGTATAATGCATACGATAAACTTAAGCTTAAGGAAAGTATTGTCAAAAAGCATAAGAGCTTAACTGAAAGAATTTTGTAGCTTAGGCTCATTTTAAGTTAAGTTAAAGCTTGACTAAAATACAAATTTGCTGAATAAATCAATATTGGGGCGAAAGTTTTTTATACGATGCTGTGCATGTATTTAAGAGGCGAACATAAAAAAATGCAACAGACTTTTAGGCGCAGACACGTTTATGTATTTGTCTGACAGCCAGGCAGACAAGTTCCGCAACTTACTCATCCCTCAGCTGCTCGACTGTCTATCTCTCTGTCTTTCCGTTTGTCTGCTTTCCTATCTGTCTCCGACCCTGTTTTTTGTCTGTTTTTTTGTTTTTTTGTGAGCATTGTTTGCAATTCTATGGCCCGCATCCTGAGTTCAGGTTGTACTTGTAGTGTAGTACATCTGTCTACATGATTCTATTTCTTTCTTTCTTTTTTTTGAACTCATTCTTATACCCTTGCTGAAGGGTAATATGATTTTGACACGACATGTGTAATGCCTAAAAAGATGAACATTCGTATATCAAACTTAAAAATATTTTTGGGAAATAGGCAAATGAGTTTTAATTGTCTTTTACTTTTCGATTTGATAACATAATCTGGAACATTATAGCGAAGATACTCTGCTTTCTCTCCTGTCATCAACTTGCTTTCGCTCCGCTGTGTTTTTTGCTCTTCTCTGCCCTACTTTTATCTGTGTATCCCTATGTTATTTTCTTTTTATTATTGTACATAATTTGCACGTGCTACGAATATCTAAAATTTACGAGCGAGAGCGAAAGTGCTCACAGGTCGCGTTGGTGGTTGCTGGGTGTGTAAATGGGTGGCGTTGTGTGTGATGAGTTTTTCTGGCCACATGACACTAGTTATATTGTCCCCGCTCGGTCGTCAGAGCAGGGGTTTCCGAGGGGGGGCAGTGAACTGTTGTCATGTACATTATTTTGCTTTCAAACGTTCCGAGAAAAAGTAAAAGTTGCAAATGCTTTAAATGAATAGAGAGCTAACACTCGCACCACAACCGGTGGTTTCTTCTTCTTTCAAATCTTTTTTTTTTTTTTTTTTGTTGATTCAAGTTGCCCCCGGGAAGCAGAAATTTGCTTGGTGGGGGAGGGAAAGGGATGTTGTGTTTGCTTACTTTAACACGTTTTGTGTCCAAAAATAAATGTGAACTAATGCATTTTTATTAATATATACAAGCGTGCAGGGAATTTCAAGAATCCACATGATCATCATCCTGATGATGATTGAGCATAAAATCCACAAATGTTTTTTAAATGCAGTGCAAATGTGTTGGTGGTGGTGTGTGGTGTGCTGTGTGTTGTGGTTGTATCTACTAAGTACTACGCCACTGACTTTGCAAATCCTGTTAAAATATTTAGCAGAGGGCGCACGTGTTAACATCCTTGTTGCTGTTGTTTGCTGCTTGTACTAAATCGGACGAGTTAAGGCTGCCCCACTTCGGCAACGCCGTCAGCCGCTTTTTGCCGGTCACATGTTGCTATGAGTCAGCAGCTTATATTCGACCATTTTGAACTCTTAAGATAAGCTCAAATCCAGCTATCTCTCTCACGCTCCCACTCTCTTTCTTTCCCGCTCTTTCTATATCTCTCTCTCTCTCTCTCACTCGCTCGTTGTCATGGAGCAAGTTAGTTATTCGAGGCGGTTAATGAACTTTTTATACGTGCCTTACAACAGCCCTTAGTACTCGTGCTCATATGTACAAATCATCAATTGTATCATCCAACACACACACACAGAATTATCGTAATTTGGCCCTGTCTGGCAACGTCCGCTGAGCGGATTTTATCAATAGCAAACATCAACAATTACTAGCACAACTCTTATCCCCCCTTTTGGACTGTTTTCATCAACCGATTTTGCATATTCAATTACTGTCTATTGTGTCAGCCAAAAATGACAGCAGTTGTTGCGTAAAGTCCCTAAAGTCACGAGTTAAAAGTTGCGAATAAGTAACCAACGCGTAATAATTTGTGGGTTTTGGCAAGGAAAGAAAATAGATGTATCAAGTAAATGCAAAACTAAATTTAATGTGATTAAAAGTTAATAAAAGAAATATAAAAACGAGTAGCAAGTAGCGGGAAAATAGCTAACAGTTGAGCGAGACCATTCATAATTTAGAGAAAAAAAATATATAAAAAGAAACTGCACTCGATGCGATGAGTTAAAGAGATTATTCTATTTATTTCAAGTCAGCTAATAGTTGGCTTACAAACTGTTAATATTACTCGCTGCAGATGAGTCGGTTGCCTGGTAGCTATTACTGTGATGGAATGCCGGAGACTGTCGCAGTTTTGGCAGACAAACTCGCACATGCAGACCTCATTACTCACACGCCTGGCGCCTGGCGCCTGTGGTCCATTTGCATGGCAGACGAGTGCAAAACGGACGCATGTAAATGACCCAGACTTTATTATCCACTTCTTTTCAATGCGCCGACCGAGAGAAAATAGAAAGCAAAAGCCAAAAGGAGTGGGCAAAAAACTAGCAACAAAAAAGTAATACAAAGGCGGCACTTTGCATACTAAGAACCAGAACGGCTTCAGAGGGTGGTAATGGCTACTGTTAGGGGTTGGGTACTGGTGCTGGACGCTGGGTGGAGTTTGTTGCTTCGAAAGAATAAATAGAAACAGCAAATAATGCGCCGCACCATTGACATTTTTGGGTTTCATTGTAAAGCAATTTAAATTATTGTGTATATTTTATTTCTCTTTTTCTTTCTTTCATTTTTTAATTCCCTGTAATCAGAAAAATGGGGTAGACATGTTTTTTGTTTTCTATGAGAGATAAATGTATTTCCATCTTCTATATTAAAGGGTATAGGAAGTTCTGAAACCAAGCAGTATCTAACTAAATTGAATACAAACTTCATTAAATTCGATATTTCGAATATTGCAATCAATTCTTGACAGAAATACATTTTGAACCACCAGCTTTATTTGCAAATTGTTTCGTAATGTTTGGGTATGTCCAAGTCGTGCATACTAATCTTGAGCGCACTGACTTCACATCTGGCTTTCTTTTTATTTCTTGGGAACTTAAGCATTCAGGACATCGTGTCGCGGTTCGTGTCCTGCCTCTGATGTGTCTAGTCGTCTTCGTGCCGTAAGCCTCTGCTAACGAAGGGAGAGTTTCCAAGAGGCAGGAGAGGGCAGCGAGGATCTATCTAGCCCCCTTCCCGACTTAATTTTATTTTGTGCAAATTTTTCAAATGTTATCCTTAATTTAGTTTCTAAGTAGATGCCAGTCACGTACCAGGCAAATGACATTTTATTTGTGGATTTTTATAGACTTTCGCTACGTCTCTCTCTATGTGTGTGTGTGTTTGTGTATATTCTGTATTTCTTATGTATGTGCATCAGTGCAGAGGGGTTGGGGTAGGTGCAAGAGATGGGGGCCGGGTACTTCTCAAACCTACTGCAACTGGGGGGTTGCTACCCAATACGGCTTTATATATACACATAGATACATATAGATACATATTCCTTTGTATCTGAAGCTGTTTACGGACGGAGGAGGAGGCTTTTGGCTTTGGGGTGCTTTAGCAAAACCGAAAAATAGGTCGTAATTTGGTTTTGTGTTCATGTGTGATTTTATGTACAATATATAAATGGACACATGCATGTATGTATGTGCATACTGCTGCATTCTCGCACTGGGTCACATGTGTCATTGATGAGACACTAAAATTATTCACGCGTCTATTTTTAAAGGGATCTGAGGTTTCAAATCTACACTGCATTTTACGTTTGAATTTGCGAAAATCGCATCACATAAATTCTTTATTTCAAATTCCGTTAAAAATATTTTTATTTAGAGAGGCTTGCCCTAAATCGGTGATCAAATAAATAATGCGATTTTTTCTATTATAAGAAAAACAATTCCAAAAAGTAGAAGTGCAAGCCCGTTTTAAAATACAGAAACAACAAATTAAGTTTACAGGATCATCTTTTTTATGTTATGTTATGTAACTATAAATTATGTTTTTTGTTAATTTAAATATTTAGCTTTTATTTATTTTAAAATACTTTATTTTTCCTTTTTATTTCGTCTATTTTATCTCTTATATATAGCCGGATCGAAAAAGATTATTCACGCTGTTGTCAGAATACAAATGGCTCATCTTAGGACTTTATGCATCCTTTCGATTTTCCTTCCTCGAAAGAGATGCGTATGTATGCCAAGATAGATGTAACGTGCTGGAAATGCTAAAATGAAAGAAAACACAGAAATATGACCGTATAAATATATTAAAAAAAGCAACAACAAAAGCTGCAAACGAAGCGACGGAAAATGGGGAAAAACGCGTACGTCACGGGAACTGCTGCGAATTGGAATGGGGAGATAGGGAAGAAAATGAAACACAACAAAATTATATGTGATGCGATGGAGGCTGGGGAACAGGTAAAAGTGTGTAATATGGGGATGATTCATGTTCTGGTTGTGACCCGCAGTCACATGGGTTGCGACAATAACTTGCGCACAACAAAGCAAAAATTAAAAAGCGTTAAGCAAATTGCAATTTTTTTTATGCTCGACCGCTGGCGTTTCCAGATCTCTATCAATATTTGGGGGCTCTAGTTTAATCGACTCAAAATTTGGCATAACTTTTTTACAGTTTCCAAATATATGTAGTATAAAAATGTTGCCCAAGTTGTTTTGAAAGATGCTTGACAATCGTATATAAATTCGAAGTTGGAGCTGAACTTATTTCTTATAAAGAATTATTTTTATGTGTTTCGAACAGATTGAAAAGTATGCCTTTTTTCGTTTAAGAACGGTACATAAAAAATAAATGCAACATCAAATTGTGATAAGGGATAGCGAAAGAGAGAGATATTAACATTAGGATTTTTGCGATTCCTCAAATAATCCCCAATCCCAGATTTACTCACAAAAAGTCCGGCAATGCTTACAAAAAATTTACCAACAACGCAAGCTATTTATTTACGGCATTTTTTCACGCTTCGAGACGAATGATAAAAGAGAAAGATATAGAGATGAGACTGCCAGACTCTGCTCAAGTGCCGCTATGCTTACCTGTGGGCGTGACAATGCCCCCTCCCCTCCCTCCCCAGGAACTCAATGCCTGACTCACAAAAAAAGGCAAAAGACTTCTATGAATTTTTTTTGGTGTGCCATTGTTCCATTTACTTTTTCTATACATTTTTTCATTTTGTTTTCTGTTACTGTTTTGTTGTTGCTCAACTTAATGGCCATTGTTGTTGTTGTTGTTGTGGTTGGGGCTGCTGCTGCTGCGGGTCGCAACAATGGTAGACAAAAGGCGCCAACACTTTTGCATCACTTCGATTGTAATTTCATGCCCGAATTATCCTTGGGGAGACATTTACCCTAAACGAAGGCACACACAAATGCACACACACCAATCCACAGACACACACACAAACACACACACAGTCAAGTAAGGCATGTATATAAATTTCAATAGCGAGCGGCGAAAAGCAAAAGTCAAAACTGCGGGCCATATAGGCAAGGAGGGACTTAAGGCATAAGGTGTAAGCTGTAAGGGGTGGGGCGGTACGGATGGGGTGACCCAACAATACAAGGCGCAAAGCAATTGCAACAGCTACAATAACAACAAGACTTAGGCATAGACACACACCAAAACACACACACACACACACACCTTTATTATTATTTTTACACTTAACTTCCGGTTTACGCCTATTATGCCCTGTATATGCTTCACCAACCCCCGACCCCAACCCCAACACCTCACCCCCCAATACACCCGCCGCAACTTCGGCATCCTGGCATCAAATTACAAAATCCTCGTTCTACTCCAGCTAACTCCTGTGCGTCCTGTCTATGCTTCCTCCACCTCCTTTCGCTCGCTACACTCAGAGAAAATACGCAGTAACCAAAGCAACCTGAATGCAATACTATTATTGAGCCTTGAATTGCACGATGAAGAGCCCCAATATTTGAGTTGAGTATAAGTTACTTAATATAAGCTATTTGTAATTGAAATAGGTGAAAACGTTGGTTTTCTTAATTTGGGAATTACATAAAAGATACACGTTGATCTTAAGATGAAACACGAATGAGTTCTTCGAATGAGAGCTTCGCATACTTCAAGTGATAATAAATATCTCACGCCACGTAATCAGGTTCTTTATTGAAGAAATATATGAAACATCTTAAAGAATGCAACTGTTTCTGAATGCAAACAAGCTTACCAAACAAGGAAAATTAAGTACAGTTAAATTGATTCCGAATATAACACAGCTAATGAAAATGCCTTAGTTGAGTGGAAATTTCTCTATCTTTTTTTTCTTTTTTCTTAGTGTGGTGCTACACGCTTGCCAGATGAAGTTATTGTCTCTGGCATGCTTTGTTGTTGTCACTGTTGTTGTTTGGTTCTTGCTGTTGTTGGAAGCGTGTTTTCACGTGTTCGTTCCGCATAGTTCCGTTTGATATGCCACAAAGGTGTCACAGTCGACGGCGTTGTCCACATGGCTCACACAACCTCAGCTCCTCTGTGTGAGTGTGTGTGCCTACAGACCGTGCTTCCTCTTTTGACACCAAAAGTTTTTGGTTTTCGCCCTCTTCCTACTACTACACACATAGTACCTTTGGCCTGCCCATTTGACATTGAGATATCTGCCAATGTTCAGCCGTTAACTTATTTCACTTTGTTTAAAACCAAAATGTACAACAACTAACATTCAATACACATTTTTTAACTCCGCGCAATTTACACAAACACCAAGTTGTCACTTGAGCCAAGGTGTGCTTGGACGACAGAACCTATATTGAAGAAAGATAAGTATATAAATAAAATAGGGTGTCAAACTTGTTCTTGTAACGCATTGAAGGAGACGTCACCGACCCCCCATAGTATATATAATCTTGATCAGCATCACCAGCCGAGTCGATATAGCCATGTTCGTTTCCTTGCAAACCAGTCGCACATTTCTGATGGTACCGGATCGGATCACAATGTGATTAGTAATTAAACTTATCAGTTATGCGTGTTAGTATGCCACAAACTTTGATTTTTTGAAATGAAATTTTGCGCAATAAAGCTCAAGACATTATTAAATTTTATAATTCTTACTGTTTTTAGTTGTAAATAAATGATTACCGCCCAATAGTCTGTTGGGAATAGGGAATAGCGCAAACCGTTGAAATCCCTGAGCTGGGAACGGAATTACGTTGAGCGCTGATGGACGAGGTGAGGGGAGGGCCGTTACTCAACTCTCCTCTATTTTATAGTGTTTTTCCTTATTTTTTCATCGGATTTCCTTTTTGTCCTCATTAATCTTGGATACAAAGCGGTGCAAAGCGCAAAGCATGGAATAAAAACAGATAAAGTAATAAAAAATATAAATAAATAAAAACAGCGAACGGCAAAAAATAAATATGCGAACAAAGATGGTAGGAAAACAAGAAATAAATTTAAATCTTCGCCTTTCACAGGCAAAATCTAATAAAAATCCATTTTATTTGATAACAAACAGCAGCTTGCAGCCACCATGGCACAAGTAGAAGAATATCCGGACGCAGACGCAGCAGCACCAGTAGCAGCTGATGTGCCTGCAAAATGGATTACTGCAATTTGCTTTGTTGCACAAACACATCACAGCTTTTCCCCCGCCCCAGATCTGTCTCCAATTGTGCCCTCTTTCTGCACCCTTTCTTGCCTTGGCTAAAAGTCTGCGCTTGACTGCAGGTCTTTGTGGTAGGTGTTTGGTCCCCATGCATATTATTAATATATGTATTGCTCTCGACTTGGGGCAACTATTAATAGAGTTTTGGAAGCTCGGCCTGAAATTTACATAATCAACAAATAATTATGCACCAGCTGCTGCCAGTTGAGTCACCGTTACCATCGAGCACTGAAAAAATATGTAGAGACTTCCGCACCTAAAATTTTTAAATCTAGCAAATATTCTTTAGCGCTGTGAAAATAAAAGTTATTCGATAAAGTTTTGATCTTAGCACATTCAGGACACATTGAAAATATGATTTTTCAAAGAATATTATGGGTACAACTATTTCAGAAACATCTCGTTCGAGTTTCTATATCCTTTCATTATTTTTCTCTGTGTGTGCTGCAGAAACAGCAGCTCGCACAGCTGTTGTTGTAAGGCTAAAAGTTGCCAGAGCAACACGGCGCCACATGCGGCTGGCACACACATTACACACACAACACACATAGACACTAATGGACCATTGACCCTCATCAGGCAAGCAGGAGCAGCATGCGGTTACATTTGATGTTGTCCTTGCCCCCCAAAATTGGTGGTTGTGGCAGCCGAGGCGACACCACCTCAGGCCACAAATGATGCTATTGTACATGACAATATGTGGCCGAACCTTAATTTCCCCAATATCCCCCCTCTCCTTGCTCTGTGCTGAAGCAGCTGTGAAGTTCGGGGGCCGCCGAGTTGCTTTCAAAGTAATTGCGCATGTGAAGCACTGCGCAAAGGGCAGCCCAAAAAGCGGTGGTAGTGGGGGGATAGCCTGACAGTGGGTGGTGGCAATGGGGTGTTGGTTAAAAAAAGTGCATCAACAGTCGCCGCAGTCGCAGCCACAGCCACAGGCCTCAGCTGCCACTACTCAAGTGTAAGAGCAGCCATAAACATGCAAACTCAATTAAAACGGTTTCTCGTTAAGAGCATTCAGCGCCACTCATCGATACACACAGCACCAAAGAACACACCTCACCACACAACACAACACAGCACAACACAGCTCACACACACACACACATCGGTCAACTTGCCCATTGAAGCACAGTCCACTTGCCTATAACTGCACTAGGAAAAAGAAATAAGTTCATTTTTACCCCATTTTTGTCGGAAAACGTAATTATCCAAAACGTATTTAATAACAAAAATCTACCTCAAATAAAAATATTCAAAATACAATTAAACTTGTTTTTTCAAAGAAAAAATATACAAAATGCATTTCTGATTTTCGGCGCGATTTTCTCAATAAGTTGTGCATATTTTTTTTCTGTGTGTATGGACTATGGACACATTGTTTGTGGCGTTTGTTACGCGCACACACTGTCTGATTTCATTAATTATCGGTTGGAAAAGTCACCACCAGGCCGGGGTACATTAAACACCGCATCGCAGACCACCCAAATCATCCAGGTCATCCAATCTCCCATTTGAAGGCCGTACCCTGTCGGCCTGTCTTTAGTTTTCAGTCAGTGCCTTCTGACACAGCGTCAGTTGTTTAATCCCTATGATTCACATTACATTTACAATAAGTTATTATGCAAAATGGCCAATGCTCATAATATCCAAATGTGGAATGGTATATTGTATATAAATTTTGACACAAGATAAATACAAATATTTGTCGCTTTTTAGTAAAATTTATGGAGCTTTTAAATTCATTTTCGTGCTTGAGAAAAACATTCTTTAAATCAAATGCCTGAAAGAATTTATCAAGTACCTACAAATATAAAAACGGAGAAGGAAAATAATTATATAAGTATATAAATCGCATATAGTTCTGCAAAGTGTAGTTAGCAACAAAAAAGTTGATTGAACGAAAATTGCGAGGAAAAACAAATGGAAAACATGTCGTTCAAATGATGATTGCCGCTTAACTTGCTAGCTGCCCCACATCGTGCCCCCTAACTGCCCACTACCCCATAAAAAAGCTCCCTTATATGGATGCTTGGTCATGGACGACTGATTGAGTTAGCCAAATTTCGAAGCCATAGTCGATGTGGCAAGAGGCCGACAGAGAGAGAAATAGAGTAAGCGAATAGGAGGGAATGAGAGAGAGACCATTTGTAGAGCTGCAGATGGTGCATGGTGGTGCGTTGGTTTTATTGCCATTTGCGAATAGTGTGCATTATTTATTTAGCAAGTTTGCCGTCAATTTTATATCCACATGTTGCTGCTTGTTACTGCCGCTGCATGTTGCATGGCATTTTATGTGTGGTACTTACCTCCCTATCCTATCCGGCACTTCTGCCTTTGTTTAGGACATGTACGAATGCTTTTATACTTGATTAAAGCATATCAAATGTCAAACGTCAATAAGGACGACAGTTGTAAAAACTAAGCAACGCAGCATTGACATTCTACGGTTTGATGGTGCGGTTGAGTGTGATACACACACTCAGTGGAACATTGAAACACTGAAACACACAGGTGAACAGTTGCAACAACCACCAAACACAACAAAGGATCTGCAGCACTCGAACCACCTCACCCACTGCAGTGGCTCATAAAAAAAAGGGAAACCAACCAAGGAAACAAGAAATTTAGCTTAAAATAGAATAGCAATGTCTCGTTCCCCATCTCTCTCTCTGTCTCTCTCTTTCTCATTCTCTCTCTATCTGTCCACCTCTCTCTTTCTCTGTGACTGTCTTGCTTGTCTCGCTGTCTGTCTGTCTGTTTGTCTGACAACTCCATTGGCAATGACGCGCTTCGTGATGGCTGCGAGTGTTGCACGCCTTACAAAACGGAAATTGAAGCATAAAATTGCCAAGTTGAAAGCAAGAAGCAGCAAAGTCAAAAAGCAGCAAAAATCACAACAGCAACAATTACAACTGTATAACACACACACGCAAGCTAGCGGAAAGAAGTTTATTTAGCGTTAAAATCGTGTACATTAGCTTTGGATTCGCAAACATTATCCGGATGTGAAATGCTCGAGCAACAGCAACTAAAACAACAGAAACAACAATAGTCAATTATAAATAGGAAGCAAAATGGAATTCGTTCTCATAAAGAAAAAAAAAGTATACAAAATATGCGATTAACATATATCCTAGTGCATTTGTAGGTTGCTTATAAATTAGGTATACATAGCTGCAATACCTGCGGAAACGAAATGGAAGCTTCTCTTTTGCATTTTCAATTTCAAACAATTTCTGCTAAAAAGTATGCAACACTTTTTTTAGTTTGCGCTCTTGGAGAGAAAAGTTGCTGTTAGCGATTTTAAAGCGAGTTGAAAATTCGATTTATGGGTTAAATCTGATAATAAATTAATTTCAAATATGTGTCGGAACAAAAAGGCAAATGAAATTAAGCAGGAAGCAAAAACATAAAATTAAATAAAAGTGCGCTGCGCAGCTAGCTCAAAATTTTAATTATATTTGCAATTGCAATGCCATAAATTTTCAACACAAACACAAATACCCACACACACACACACACACACACACACACACAGTGTGTGGCTCAGCAGCCGCAAGTTTGCTCTTTGGTATGCAACAAACGGCGAAGCGAAAGCAATGGGGGTGGGAGTGTAGGTGTAGTGGGGTGTTTAACATGTGTATGCGGACAGCAGCAGCAGCAGCAGCAGCAGCGACACCTACGCAAAAGCTACGGCAACCCAAAATATGTGGCAAGATATTTTAATATGGCCACAGGTTCGGGGTGCGTACAAAAGCCATTCAAGACGTAGAGGTTGGGATTCGCGAGGGAGTCGCTTAGGGTCGTTGGCAGAAGTAAACCTTAAATTAAATTGCAATTTGTGGCTTAATTTATTTTTATAGCGCACGGCGTCGACTGAGATAGAAAACCTAGAGAGCAAAAGAGAGTGAGAGAGAGAGAGAGTGAAAGAAATAGAACGACAGAAGTTAAAGCATGCTTAGTGGCTAAACACACACATACACACGGCCAGACACTCGGATAATGCTATTACTGGAATTTTAATTTCCTATTTTTAACGCTGTTGTATTCCAAAACAATTGTCTTCGTCTGCCCTGAGTGTTTCCTTCCGTTTGTAGTCAGACTCTGTGCCTATACACTGTCAACGAAATAGGATATGATGTCTGATTAATCTTGTTTGATACAGCCAGGTTTGTCTGTCCATATCTTAGTTTATGGGTCTCTTTATGAAACAGCTGTTAAAATCGCTAATCTCAAATTACAATAACGATCTGGAAGAGCATATAATCTTCGGCGTGCCCCAACGGAGTTGTTCTTTCCAATTTGTCTCTGTTTCAGCTTTGACACAAGTAGCTGCCGCGTTGCCTCCCAAAAATATACCTTGCTGTCTTGCTTTCTGTTTTGGCTGGTGTGCAATTTTACGCGAAGTTACAACCCATCAATCAAAGCGTTCGCTCAGCGTATGTGTGTCTGTGGTGGCAACAATTTTAAGCCAAGCTAGAGCTATAAGGTCTAAAACTTGGATGGCAATCATCCAATCACATGCTCAGACAGACAGAGAATGAGAGACACTAGGAGCAGGGATGGCTAGGCCGATAGTGGGGAAGTATGTGCTGTATATCATTTAAAATATGGTCTGTTTTCCGCACTGTTAGTCGTTGTCAAATGAGTACCACAAATTGGAAAAGATTAAGAAATATTTTCACAATTTTAGTGGCACAAATTGTGGCCTTCCAAGAACTTGAGCTTTGTTTTTATAAAACTTAAAAATATTACTTGAACAAATATAAAAGCTAAGTGTAATTAAATATTTTACCATTTTTCTAATCTTTTTTATTTATTGTGCCTCATGTGCCCACTAGGTGTTATTGCGTCACAAGTTGTATTGCCTATAAACGTCCTGGCAGCGTTATTACTGACTGTGGTCATTACCAGTAGCTTTGGGAACAGACCCCATCCCCACCCAGACGCACACACACAGAATCTTTAAGCCTATTATCGTTGCAAGAGAGCAGCGTCATCTTGCCGTAGCTATTACAAGATGTCAAGCATGATTCTTAAGTCTGGCACGAACACATGTCAACACATTTCTTCTTCCACTTCTTCCACTTGCCGATGTGGCTGACAACAGCCACCTGACAACAACAACCACCTGACATCGTGTCAAAACAATAAAATGTGCAACTAATGCGATTACAAGTTGAATACCAGTCTCTTCTTTAGATTCTCACTATCTGCGCTTTAAATCGCATAAATTTATGTTAAATTATGATGAATTGATTTGTGTCTGGGGAAACTTGACTTTGGTCGAGAGTCGTCGAGGGTTGTCATCTCATTATGCAGAGCGTCTGGGCCAGAAAGAAGCGTGACAATGAGACAATGTCCAAAAATTTCAAATTGCTGCTGCCCATTCCTTCTCTCACATTACACATTACCACACAGCAAGAAAAATGTGTATAGATCTTGAATAAAAGAATTTGCAAATATTTGTAACTTAAAATGATCACACGAAATCTGAAAATGAATATGAATTTGCTCGAATTAGAAGATATAAGTAGTAAAATACTTTTTATGCGTCCGAAACTGAGGTTTGGATACCACTTTTAGCTGCCAAATTAGTTTAAATGGTTTTTAAATACTTTCCTTTGATCAAGATGAAATATCTAACTTAATGCAAGTTTCGTACTCAGCTGATGTGTTGCCTAATACTAAAGTTATAATGAACAAATGCTTGCAATTGAAGACTTCCTTAATCCTGCTTAAAAGATGGATTTAATTGATGGATTTAAGAAATTTAAAACTTTCAGAAATAAATCGTCTTTTTTTCTTTCTGTGCACTTCCTGTTGCCTAGTGCATTTCAGTGCGGGACGCGTGCCTGTTGAATTTATCGTGGCTTAGATCCGAAAGTTGCCTTCGGTATCCTGTCGCGTCATGTCTGAAAGGGTTTCGTGGCATGGGGCGGGGTTATGGAGCTGCCCAGCAGCAATTTGCAGTTTTACGCTTACTTAAATTGTGTCTAAAGTGACAAGGGCCAAAAAACGGGGGCGTTTGCATTTGGGGGTAGTTGTTGTTCTTGCTAAAAGTCTTGTACCCCACCCCAACCGCTGCGAAACTCTTGTTCTCCGTCTAAAAGGGTTAGCGCACCATGGTGGCGTAAAAATTTTATTGTTATGTCGTTTCCCCCCACTTGTAGGATGTGGTCGGAGATACAGTTTATTCAGTTTGTTGTCGGCCACAATCGATATTAATATTGGGTATACAAATTGAAAGTTATGACACAGCGCTAGGCGGGAAATTCATTTATGTTTTATGGTCAACACTGGATTACAAATAAAATACACAAGAGGGTTAAGAGCCCACAAGGGGTTAATAACCCAGCATATAGAAAGCATTAAGAGCAAGTGAGAAGCGATTCGACAGAAGCAAAACAAGAAGAGAAGCAAATAGCAAATAAGACTAAGCTAAACACGAGAATCTTCATAATCGATTGGAAGACTCGCTTCAAAGATGCAAAAGCAAGAAGTAAAGATGTGAAGTTCTGAAGCGAGAAACAAGGAAAGCATGTCAAAGATTATATACGCTTTTAGATCAGAGCCGAATGGCTGTCACTATAAATAAAAAACCAACAGTCAGATTTTTATATTTCTTGTGTGAATGTTGGAAACATAAGAGCTCGTCGAAAGAAAGAGTATTTTATACACGAAATATCATCTCTCTTCCTGTCTTTTCTGACAAATTACCATTTGAAATGTAAGGGCTTCTGTCCTTACTTTGCTTCAGCCTATTTCTCTTTGAACAGCCCTTCTCCAGTTTTCTTCTAATAATATTTTTAGCTCTGCCTGTTGCTATTTTAAAGCAAGGCCTCATGCTTAAATTATTATTCTCTATTGATTATCTGCCAACGCTGTACGGAAGAAAATTTGCATTTTAAAATCTTCTTTTTCGGAAAATTAAAGAAGGACATTAAAATGTGGGGAAAACAATGAAAATGTTTCTGCAGCTATCTGCTATCGGAAAGCCGCATCTTTTGCAAACTAAATGAATGTTGATGCGTGTATCCGCATTCGCAACCCCCCGCCAGGAATTGAATGCGAAAAGCAAACCCTCAACCCCAACCCCCTTCGTCACACACTGACAACCCCCAACTGCGCACATATGAGGGGGCTACCCTCTAGTTTTTGTTTGTTATTCGAACTCAAGTCTGCGGCCTGTTACGTAATGTGATAAGAATGCGAAGAAACCCACCCAAAAAAAAAAACTCAAACCTTGGGTTGTTTACACTGTACAAAAGCTTAGTATAAACCAACTTTATACAACTTTAAAATTAAAAACAATTTTGAATTGCAATTGATTGGGTTTTGATTTGAATTTAAGGACTGATTTGTAATACGAAAGTGAATGAAAAGTGTTGAATATTATTACTTAAGCTTAGCTCCAAAGTAAATCCCGATTACAGCAAAATAGATTTCTTTAATATAATAATATATAATAAAGTAAAAATTTTGGTAGTGTATAACAACCCTCAATTCAGTTAGACCGCCCATAACCCCCAACACCCCTTATGCGTAGTTACAATCTCTCAGTTACTCACAGCTTTCTCTCGGGATTCTGTGGTCCACTTTGCTTTTGACTTTCTGCATTTGCATAATATTATTTTCTATTTGTTTTTGTTTGCCTTCCGAGCAAATATTGTCAATTCCAATTGAATTTTGACATTAGTTGAGATGCTGTCACTCCCGCTCACTTCTCTCTACCCCCCTGCACGACCAGCGCCGATACTCGGCTCTACGTTTTTGTATTGTTCTTTTTTTAGGGGCTCATGCGATTTGTCATGCAGTCTAAAAACTTGAGAAATAGTCGAGATTTGCTTCACGGTCGGATTTTCTTGCCTATCTGGCTTTACGGCTTTATGGTTTACCTGTCCATCGTGGTATCGGAATATGTTTGGAGGCGAGCGCATTGAATATTTAAACCAGGACACATATCCACTCAAAACAATATTTGCCCTATAATTTCATTTTGTTCATAAACATTATTTCTATATTCACGATTTCAATATTCAACAATACAGATTATTCTAAAATTCTGGATTTATGCACAACTTTTTATTTTAAAGCAACTAGTTTCAAATATTTCGCGATTTTCTTAATTGTTTCTTTATTTTGAGTGTAGCTTCGATTTCTGATAATTGCAAGAGGCAACAACAACCACAAAACAACAGTTGAGAAATTGTGTAAAAAACAGAATTGAAGAGATGCCAAGGGAATTTTCTGTTGACATTTTTTAATTTTACACTTGACTGACCGACGCGCATCGGACTCGCAGCAAAAAGAGATCCCAAACCGCCCCTTTCGCCAGTCCTTGGACTCTGTGCACTTTCTGTGTGGCAAGGATTAGATCAGGTAATATGTCTGTGTGTGTCCATATAAACAAACTTAATATCAAAATGCAATCCGCTACCTTATAAAAAATGGATTTCACGAGTCGCTCGTCAAAAGCACCTAAGCACTCAGCAAAATGCAATAGATTGCAACTGTCTCCGTACACGAAACTAATATAATGACACCAAGTCATGTCTTGAATCCTTTTTGTTGGCCCGAGCCTTAAAGCGGCCACTGATGAAAATTTTATGTCATATACGAATTGTCCAATTTAATAACTCCGATAAGCCGATGTAGAAAAATAATGACATTGCATGAATAATAAATAATGACATGGCAAGAATCAGGTCCACATTTTGAACTGCCATAAAAGTATAAAACAATTCAAGTACCCTAGACAGACTAGTTTGTATATAAATAAATAGACAGACATATCGACTGGGTTAGTAACGCTAGTCAAGAATATATATTCCTTACGCTAGTCAAGAATATATTATTCTTGAATTGTGCTGCTTTTTTCGGTTAGCTACATATTGATTACAACGTTCATTCAGCTGTGTAAAGCAATATTCTTTGTGGATCGACAAGGAAATCTATGCAAATTAACTGACAGCTTATTGTTTTGACTTTGATTTAACAAGAAAAAGACAAGACAAATAATGCTTATCAATTGTTTATCTGTCATTTCTCTCATCTGACAGCTTACATCTTCTTTGGCTGCAGTCAGTGTTGAACCCATTGTATTTGCATAGCTGGCACGTGTTCTGAGCGTCCAGGCCAATCCCAGAATCGAAATCAGTTAGTATACACTTACCGAACTAACACCCCTGTCAACCCCTCCCCCTCGCTCCACCCATTAATGCCGACCCTTCCGACCAAACCTTTGGTAATTGGCAACGAGCTGCGCTCAGCAGGTTTCCATGTTATAAAGACATTTGCATATTTGCTGTTTATGTTGAAAGCAAGATTTCGTTATTAACATTATTTAATTTGTTTACTTTGCATTTGCTTCAATAGCTTTAACCCTCCGCCCCACACCATGCCACAAAAAGTGGGAAAGGGAGGCGGGAGCGTTGTTGAAGGGAAAATGGAGCTTAAGTGAAAGTTGCACTGAGCGCAGTGAAGGTGAATGCTCAAAATTCTGTTGACCGAAGCGGTTTTTGTGGCTCAATTGGTTTGGGGATTTTGTTTACTTTCGCTTCAGTTTGTGTGTATGAAGGGTTCCTTTCGTTAATTGCAATTATGAATGCTGTTGCTTCTCTCTCTCTTCTTACTTTTAGTTATGATTTTAGTAGACTCAGCATTCACCCACGCTCTTGGGCCAAAAAGCTGCCATAAATAAGCCAAAGACTTTGTTTTCTGATCTGGACTGGTTTATATTTCCTGTTCCATTTAAGTGCTGCTGGTGTTAAAATAAACTAACTCCAGTTTCAGCTACACTAACAGTACTCTCAGTTTTGAGATAAATGGATAATTACAACTCATTATAATTATTTGGTTGTTCAACAAATGTAAAGTTTGCTTAAAACAGTGAAGAAAATGCGAATACTTAATATTTAATAGATTGTCTGACGAAAATGTTGATTTTGTCAAGTTGGAATTGAGAATCGTTTAGTGTCCTAACTAAATAAATTATATATGGATATTATTTGTTTATCACTTAATTTTCATTATAGATTAATCACGATTAAGCTTTATAATAATCACTATAAGCTTGAATTCAATAATCATGGAGTGTATTTTATTATAATGAAAGCCCTTTTGTACGGCACTTGTCTAAAGATGTTGATTAAATCCACTTTACTCTGTGAGGTTTTGTGTACTTACCATCAAGTATTTGCAAACAAATGTTTGTAGATAGTAAGTGAGTGAAAATGAGAACGCAGACTGCATAAATGTAAAAGTGAAAATTGACTACTTATTTTTTTATATATATAAATTATTGCAATAGCCTGGCCAGCAACCACCCCTGCGCGCAATTGCTTTTGCCTTTGGCACGCTCTTATTTTGTATTTTTCGCCCTTTGATTATCGGCAATCGACCGACAGTTGCAACCCTTAGCCACTTTGTCTAACTCTTCTCATCTGATTTTCACTTGTTCAGCTTCTTTTTCTTCTTACGCTATGTCTGAACCAAGGCGAAGCGAAGGGTATGAAAAGTCTGTGCGCTGTCTCGTCGCCTGTCGATTCGGATTTCCTTTGAGTTGGGTCGCCTTTGCCTGCGTCCAAGTCCAACCTTCGTTTGGGGCTT
The DNA here is from genome assembly GCA_035043845.1 of Drosophila picticornis. Lineage (NCBI taxonomy): Eukaryota > Metazoa > Arthropoda > Insecta > Diptera > Drosophilidae > Drosophila > Drosophila picticornis. The sequence goes on from JAWNMR010000492.1 coordinate 8,100,606, forward strand.
TTCATTTCATTTGCTACGGAAGTTGCTAAACGCTGCATCCGTTCGATGCATGTGCGTGTGCCTGTGTGTGTGTGTGTGAGTGTGTGTGTAATGGCTTTGTGTATATGTGTGTGTGTGTACTCTTGTCCAGCTTTCACCTGAACGACTGTAATATATGCGTTGCTTGATTTGATTCGAATTGAATTCGTTGCCTCATGAGTTGGTACAAATCTCAGTCTGATTTACCGAATAGTTATTATTATGTCCTCCAATCCTGCATGCCACCCTGTTTAGTTGCGACCACTGCCCACTTTTTTCGCCCTGTTCATCTCAAATGTTAATTGGCCTGTTTTCTCAGCATGTACACTAGCAAAATGCTTGCTTTTATTTCGGTTATTGTTTCAGCGTTGGTTTCTCTTAAAATAATAAAACTTGAAACTTAAGCTGAGACTAGCTCGTAATAGCCGCAAAGTATGCAATAACAAAAAAAAAAAAAAAAAAACGCACACAAATCCTTGCAAACAATCTTGACCGGACCAAGTTTTGTCTTCCTCAAGTTGACGTACCCTGTAGACGTAATAATGCCTAGACGAGGCATCAAATGTCAAGAATTACGTTGCTTTTTAAAGTTAACGTAACAGTAAGTAAATGAATACATCTCGTTCTTGCTCTTTTGTATCAGTTACTTTTACTTTGTCTACCTTCTTGGCTAAAGTTCGTCAACTCTTATTTTCATCTGATTTAACTTTCGCCCAGTTTGCCATATATTATTAATAAACTTAAATATTCTTATCCCACTTTACAGGGTACCTCCACAACAGTAATCTCTGTTGTTTTTCGTGCCGTCATTAAATCCAAGCCAAGCCACAAGCTCATCTTTGGCAACAACGACTTCAACTAAGACGACAGTTTTTTGGTACATTCCAAAAACTTGTAGCATACGCTGCGGCACACCGTATTTTCCCTCGACCAACATCCTTAACTCTGTCTGTCCTCACATAAAAAAAAGGGAAAAGTTTGAAGAAAAAAAAAATCACAACTTCCAGACGAAAGTAAAAACACTGCTTCGACAGTCGACAGTCAAAACTTTTTTGATTATCTTAATTGCGAATACGGGACACCGAACACTCCCCAACATCCAACTCCCTCTTTCCCATCCCCATTCCCATTCCCATTCCCATGCAAACCATGCGTGTTTGTGACCCAGACAAGCAGACAGACAAACAGACAGCCAGACAACTGGACAGTTAGATAAATAGATAGAGAAGCTGGGATTGATAGCATAGATAGCGCAAGAGGGGGTGAGATTAGAGTTGGGGCTTGGCTTGGCAGCCCCAAAAGACAGACGTACTGAAATTAGGCGGAAAGCTCTAGACGTTTCCCCAGTCTGCACTCCGCTACTCGAAATTAACAAGATTGGATCCCTTTCCCTCACCAACGTTGAACACGAAGAAAGCAAACAACAACAACAACAACAAAAAGTGTGGCCAAGCAATGAAAGAAATTGGGCTATCAAAAAGCTGCACAAAAGTTTGACCAACTCTGGTGAAAGGGCAACCGTTCTGCTCTTAGGCACAGCTTACCCTGTAAATTAGTTGCAAGCTGGTTATGCTAAGTTAGCTGAAATCACAATGTATAACAAATAGAGCGGATTAATTACCTCAAATTTATTTAAGCTGAGAGCTAAGAACTTGAATGCAAAAAAATCGTTTTTAAACATTTATATATGTGTTTATAAATGTATATAATTTAAAATAATATAAAGATATATAAAATATAGGCAGCGTTAGCTTAGACCCGTAAAACTTCAGCTAATGATGATGAATGGTGTGCAGGGTGTTGAGTTGTCAACCAACTGTCGAGATTTGACTTCAGTATTTTTTTCGACTCGTAGCCATATAGCCAGTCTGTTGTCCATTTTCTTGCCGACATCCGCTTGGGGCTGAAAGTTTCTCCAAAGTTTTTGAGCAGCATTTGACTGGAATGACGAGGTATTCAGCCCTCTTCTTAGCCATCTACCCACACCGGCATCACCCACGCCAGCTCATTTCCTACCACCACCACATACCCCTCACATGGCACACAACACAATTGGAAAATAATAATAGTTTGGCAAAAAATTCTGATTATGTTGGGGACTGCAAACAGTCGCTTGGGGCGCATCGAGGACCTTTTGGCCAGTTGCAGCTAATCTACTTACAATGTGAGAAATAAGCTAATAGAAGTACGCATATCCCCACCCCAAATATCGAGCCACCCCACTGCGCCATTCAATGTGTAGCTTTAGCTGTGGAACTGCCCCATAATTGCTGGTCATAAAAAGCAATAATGGATCTTATTGATTTTGCAACTGAGCTATTAAATGGGTAATCCAAATGTCTGACTATTAAATCTATACCGATCAATAGCATGAATATCTTTATGTAAATGTCTAAAGTCCTACAAAGCATTTGTATTACAATTCTTCTTTTGGTGATTTCAGTAATTCTTAAACGCAATGATTCGCAATGCAGCTTTGCTGTATGAATAAGATCAAAGGACCGAGGCTGCTTTTAAATTATAAGCGCAGCTTTGCCACCTATGCATAAAAGTGCATTTCGGAGTCGCCATCCAATCCCGCTTCGATTTTGTCAGCACTTCCTCTAATGTAAGTATTATTTGCCGTTATCTGCCCTAACGACAGGATAAACCACTTTGCGGCGTTGTGATATGTGCTCAGAGAAAGACACAATCACACACACACACGCACGCGCATACACACACACACACACACACATAAAGTGAGAGCGAAAGAGACAGAAACTGCTTTTAGGTTGAGGCGATGGCTGTGTGGCATTTCCTTATTTTATACAAAAAATGAGCACAATGTGTCATTGCCGACGCTGACAACTTTGATGAAGTGTTGCGTTGACAGAACCGTCGCGGATGATTCTGCAGTACCAGCTCTACACTCAAAGAAAAGAAGTGGATACCAAATAAACATTAATGTTATTTTTGTTGTGCACATTGCTGCATTTTAAAAAGTAAGAAATTCAAATCAAATTCTTAATTCAACTGTGAAATCATACTCAATTAATATATAATCATTTCGATCTAGAACTTAAGTTCATTAATTAACAAAGTAGCGTTTTTATCTGAGTGTATGATTGGGTATGTTTGGTATGTATGTGTGTGTGTGTGGTACGATGAATCAGGCACTGAGCGGGGAACGCTCCGTGACATAAAATGTGTAAAATATTGGCTGTCTACATAAAATACTGGAACGGGGCAACGCAACTGGTAAAACCTGGGAATTCAATTTATATGCAAATCATATGCAGCAATCAAGACAAATATTAAATAGAAGTGTGTTCATCCCCACACCCAAGCCCACCACCCGCCATCACACACATGCACACACACACACACACACCCACACACACACACATACACTTTGGCTATGCGTAAGTATTTTCACAAGATATTTATTAAAAAATATATAATTATGCAACATGTGAGGTTATTTAAATGGGGGCAGCAGCAAAAGAGGCATCAACACCCCATTTTCTATGTTTACAAAATATTGGTAAAAGAGATGTGGTTAGGTGCTGCGAAGTGGAGAGGGAGCTGTGGGGTGTATCTGTGTGGGCAAGGCAAACATGTACATAATTCAAATTTTGTGCTTCTCTGTAGATTAGTTCATGAAATTCACGAAAACCAAATTTCGTTATTGCTTTAGGAATGCTTTGATTGAAATTAATACAAAAATTTTAAAGCTTGACACATAAAAGTAAAAGAGTCGTGTTTGATATGTTCAGAATGTTACCGATATCCATATTGGGCATATAGAAACGATCGATCACAATTGAAGACCTTATTATTTTTATTAATTTAAGACATTTTGTACAGTAAATTATGAACTATGCATATTTAAATGTGTGCATTGATCTATGTAAAATATCGATCACCCTCCTCGTAGTCTTCGCGTACATTGTACGGAGTGGGCGCATACCCATTGTAGGCACTGTAGCCGCTCTTTGCATTGCAGGCGCATGGCTTCTCCTTTACTATTTTTTTGGGTAGTTTGATCTCTTCTTCTTCCTCCTCCTCTTCGTCTTGCTTCTTGTACGAATGTTCGGCATAGGTCGGCTTGGGGTTGTAGTGGCCGCTGTAGCATTCAGTGGTTGTTTTGGGCTTTTGCTTCTTGCTGATCTTCTTGCTGATCTTTTCCTCAAGTTTCGCCATCTCCTTTTCCTTGATGCCCTCAATGAATTCGAGTTCCTTGAGCTTCTTTTCTTCGAAAAACTGTTTGATTTTCTCCATTTCATTCTCCTTCTTCTCCGTGAACAAATTAAGGAAATCCAATTTCTTGAGCGCCTCCTTGTGCTCCTTCCCATCAATTTTCTCCGCCAGATCTTCCAACTTGGGCAGCTTCAGCAGCCAGGCTTGTGATAGTTGCAATGCTGTAATTTGTAGATTAGTAGACTGTCAAGCCATTTCAAGCCACTTTGAGCCACTTACCCATTGCGGCAATCAGGAGCAGCATTAGTTGTTGCCTCATTGTTGTGCTTGGCATTTTTGCTTGTGCGTTGGGTATTGTGTCTGACTGCTAACTGTTTCCCTCTGTCTCTGTCTTTGCCTCTGTCCCGCCAGCTGCTTTTAAGCCAAAAGTCTCACCAGCTTGGTCCAAGCCCAGCTCTTTTGAGGCTTGAAGGTGAGCCGGAGCACGTGTTGCACTCCAGCTGATAAGCACGTGTGCATTTATTTTGTTGCATTCAGAATATGTATGCTTATGCGTCTTATCGGTTTCACTTGGCATGTGGCTTATTGATATTATTATTGCTTAGCTATCCCCCCCTCTGAAAGCTCTCTGCTGCAAACGGTTCAATGCACTTGGCACTTTCGAATAGATAAGATCGATTGCACATAAATATACAAAAACTGACTTATTGCCAGAATAGCAGATTTTATTCTTATTGTTTCTTATTCATCTTTGTATGTCTGCATGCATGTATATGTGTATACGTGTGTAGTCGCCCTCTTGGTCAGTTGTCAGTTTGATAAGTCGACGTTAACACACATTTTGTTCTACGTCTCTCCAACTTGCCGAGAGCTGTATGCGAGAATGAGGGAACTTTTTTTTTGCGAGTCGGGGGGCTTGGAACTTTAATTGAATGCGCCCTGAAACGAGCTCTGAAACTGGGGAGCGGCATCGCTAATTGACTTGGCTGCTGGCCATTATCAGCTGAGGAGGTAACGTGCGAAGAAGAAGAGCGGGAGAGGAGGGGTGTAGAGAGAAGAGGGTGTTGGAGTTGATGTGTTGAAAGTGGAAGTTAAATTGTATTTGTTTAGTGCGCCTGCACAAGCCACTGCGGGGGAAATGTGCGCCTGCTTGCAACTCGAACTTCAAGCAAATATATTTTTGCCACATGTGGCAGCCTCACGTGTGTGTGTGTGCAGTGTGTGTCGGTGCATGCGTTTGTTGTTGGCTTGTTTGTGTGGCTATTTGTGCTGAGCAAACAATTTGCTAAATTAATTGCACACCAACTGTTGTTTGCCAGTGATTGCTTGTGTATGTTTGGCTGTATGGATGTATGTGTGTGAGTTCTTGTTATTGCCAGCAATGTTGTTTTTACCTAAACATAACACTGCACATCGGCTGTGCACAGCAAATACTATAATCAAATCAGCATTTTTTGGCTTGGAAAACAGAAGAGAACATTTTACAAAACCAACTGGGAGCGCGTAAAATGAATGCATTCAAATATTCAAAAACTTTGAAACATTTTCAGCCATTATTATTGTTGCTGGTAGAAAAGTAAGAAATTAACAAAAGCTTCTAATTCATTGCGTAAATAGTAGATAAGGGCGTGGCTTCCATACCGACCATTTACAGGAAAACTGAGTAACTCTTCGATAATTCATTGATTAAGCTCATTTTTGCAGTTTTTCTTTAGCGCTTTCATTTGGCGAGTTTTACAAAACCTTTTTCAAATATTTAAGAGTAAAAAGGCTTTTAAATGTGATTTAAATGTCTGTTAATAATCAGATGGGATCGTCATATTAATTATCTAATTTACCGAGTTTCATTAAGCTGCAAGCTCATCTCAGGCCAAAAATACAAACTACATTTCAGAATAGTGTACATCAAAATTTACGTTTCAAATTACAACTTGAGCGTTTGACACAGTCTCAGAAAATTCCTTTACTATATAATCGTCATATCATTAGCAAATCATAACACGACAACTACTATTTGTTACAAAACAAAAAACTATTACAATGCTTCCGCAATTTACTTTGCTCAATAGCTTTTACGCAACATTATAATTCATTGCCAACTTTAAACTTCCTGAAAGTAGTTTTTTTTTACATGTTAGTGTACAGACATCTCATTATCATTACACGTAAGCAGTTTTGTGTTTAACTGCCTATTTAATTGCCTAGTTGAGTTTTCTTCATTTAAGTTTTGTTGTTTTTGCTGAGATAATCAGCTGCGTTTTATTTTATTTTAGTTTCGCAGCTTGTTAATGACTTGTTTGTTGTTTTGCAATTCTTCCGACATTTTGCTGATGGTGTAGTAAAAATAGAAAAAGACGAATCAACATGTTCGCCGAATTGTTTATGCAAAAATCATGTTGCTTGCTTTATTATTATGTCAGTTCTGTACAATACAAATACAAAAAGCGATAAATAAAATAAATAAATATGTATTAATTCGTTGATAGTTTGTTTAGTTAATGTTAAAATGCCTTAGTCCAATTGTGTATAGTGTATTATTATATTATGGGATTATGCGTTGATTGTCGATATTGCCCAAATTAAGTGGCAACTCTGGAAGTGGCTCCAATAGGGCCGGATCATCGAACTCGCTAGCATTATTTTCATTATCATCATCATTATCATTATCGCCAGATGTTGTTAACGAGGCTGTTGGTGTAGTTACTGTTGGTGCTTCTGTTGTCGTTGTTGTTGTTGTTGTGCTGCGTTTACGCAACTTACGACCCCTGCGTCCTTTGCGTCCCTTGCGGCCTAAACGTTCCTTTTTCTGTTGGAGCTGCTGCTTGGCTAAACTCAGGGTTGCCATCTGTCCAAAAAGGGTTGGATAGGGCGCCATTGGAAAGGGCGGCAAAGTGGTCGTTGTTGCTGCGCTGCTGCTGTCAGCAAATGTAGTTATTATTGGTGTTGTTGTAGTTGGTAACTCTGTTGCAGTATTCCCAGCAATAATTGTTGTTGCTGTTGTATTTGCTTGTGGTATTATTGTTGGTATTGTTGATGTTGTTGGTGTGGTTGTGGAGCTGGTTGACTCTGTTGTTGCTGCTCCAGCTGTTGTTGTGGAAGTTGCTGTTGTAGGTGAGTTGCTTGAGTCTGGTGTTGTTGGTGCTGTTGTTGATGTTGTTGGTGTTGTTGTTGATGTTATTAGTGTTATTGGTGTTGTTGGTGCTATTGGTGTTGTTGGTGTTGTTGGTGTAGTTGGTGTTGTTGGTGTTGTTGGTGTGGTTGGTGTTGTTGGTATTGTTGGTGTTGTTGGTGTTGTTGGTGTGGTTGGTGTTGTTGGTGTTGTTGGTGTTGTTGGTGTTGTTGGTGTGGTTGGTGTTGTTGGTGTTGTTGGTGTTGTTGGTGTTGTTGGTGCTGTGGGTGTTGTTGGTGTTGTTGGTGTGGTTGGTGTGGTTGGTGTTGTGAAAAATGCTGTGGTAGTTAAGTTGCTCAATTCTGGTGTTGATGCTGGTGGTGCTGTCGATGTTGCTGCTGGAGTTGATGCTGGTGTTGTTGTCGATGTTGCTGCTGGAGTTGAGTTGCTCATATCTGGCGTTGCTGGTGCAACACTTGTAGTTAGAATTGCAGCGGTTGTTGTGGAACTTTCTGCTGGTGTCGTAGCTGTTGCTGCTGTTGTTGAGCTACCAGCTGTTGTCGTTGTAGATGTTGCTGCTGTGGTGCTGCTTGATGATGACGCTGTTGCTTCTGTTGTTGTGCTTGTTGGTGCTATTGTTGGATTGTTCTCTGCCGCAGCAGCAGCAGCAATCACTTCGCTAATATTGATTGTTATTGTCTCATTGAGTCTCGTCTCATTCAAAGATTCCAACGCATTATTCGAGCTGACAATTGTTGCTACGAATGTCTCTGAGTTCTGCGCCGTAGACAGCTGACAGCAGGTGGCTAAAAATCATCAATGGTTAGTTTAGCGAATTAATTAGAAGGCCGAAAGACAACAGAATACCACTGGCTACCACAGGGCGACCACATGACAAACTAATTACCTAATGCTGTTACCACAACGAGCGCAATTAAATGACAACGTGCCTGCAAAACTGGCAGCAACATTATGCGATTTGACATTGCGGTTGTTGCTATTGATACGGTTGTCATCCCAGAAATGCCTTAATTAGCCTTTGGGTGCTTGTTGATGCTGCTGTTGCTGTTGCTTAACAAATTTGGTTAATTGAACTGATTTGCGAAATGCTCATCAGATGCTTTTTTATATTGCACGTCGCACGGAAACGTGTGGAATGTACGTGAGTTTCACTATTTACTTATCTGTTATCTTGTATCTGCCATCTGTCATCTGTCAGATAACAATCACACATGGCAGCAATTGTTGCTGTTGTTCTCTGTTGCTGCTGCAGCTGCTGATGCTGCTGCTTGTTGATGGCATCTTTGACACCGGAAATATAACCACGTGTTGGTGGCTCACGCAGCTTTAACCATCGGAAGCCATTTAGACCAAATTTTCTATTTGGCTATTTTGCTTGCTATTAATTTTGAGGGTCGCTGCTGCTCTTCAACTTGGTCAACAGGCACGTAAACTTGGCCAACAGCTGGCAATCATTTGATATGCGAAAAGACAGAAACAACCACTCTCTGCCTTCAGATTGTTAACAGCTGCATTATATTGAAAATTAGAGCAATCATTACTTTTGCCTATATCATTTAACAATCCACACTTATTATTTATATCTTTAATTCATTCGGTATTTTCTCTAAATTTCTGTATTTAATATATTATTTACGTTTTGGATGTAAATAATGTCAAATGTTGCGTTAATTAATAATTGTTATTGTGAATGAGAGCAACAAATGGACTGGTTTGCGACTAATATATACCCTCTAATCAAGTAATGGTGGTGAATTGTGAGACTGAGAGAGAAAGAGGGAGCGAAATACAAAAAAGAAATAATTAATAAACATTTAATGATGAAATTATAAATAAAAAGCTGATTAGTCTGAAACAATTTGTACCGTATACTAGACTGTATATACTACTTTTGGTGTACATACTACAATGTGATTTAATTCCACAGCCTGTGATATTAAATGCACCCAGATACTTGACGACTAATTGTTCTTCTTATTTTGACTATAATTTTAAGCCAATTGGTTTTAATCTAACTAATTTTAATTTTGCGGATAGACATGGTTAATTTACTAGTTTATTATATTATATTAATATGCCTTGTTCGGCAGCCTGATGACAGGGCATAGGGTATACTATGAATACACACGAAAACAATTTGCACGGCTGTTGTTGAAATTTAAATTATTTGAAACAAACGTGACCAAAAGTAAACTATAAGCTATAAGAAAACAAAAAACAGCCAATTATCTAAATACGAAAATGAACAGAACCAAACAGGGTGCTACATTTAAGATTATATATTAATATTATAATAGCGTAATGTACAATAGTTAACAAAATCAGATATGAGTGACTTATAGATAATTTCGCTCATTTAGTTGAGTAAGGTCAGCTCGAGACTGAGAGAGACAGATTGAAAGAGAGGGAGAACCATACACAAATATGCCGTAACTACGTGCTAAATCATATATTCAAAAACACTCAACAGTTTTTCCTATATAAATCGGCTAGTTTGGGCAACAAGTAAACAGTTCAAATTAACAACTTCTACAAACATGTTCAACAAAACGTTCCTCGTGGCCCTCGTCCTGTGTGGTATGTAAACTAATACAAGCCCGGATATCCCATTCTCACTCGCCTTCCACTTTTGCAGCCTGCTACTTTGGCGACATAATGGCACGTCCTCAACTGCCCTCATTACCCGGGTTATCCTCACCGCCAAAATTGCCACAATTGCCCCAAGTCCCCGGAGTGCCTGGACTGGGAACGGTTACCGGAACAGTTTCTGGCGTCGCTTCTGATGCCACAGGTGGAATATTGGGTGGCGTTCCGCAACTAGGCAAATGAGGACTGCACCAAAGGCAAAACAAAACAAAAATTTTTGGCATGTCTATCAATTGTTAATGCAATATTCCTTAACAGTATACAATCTAAGTTTATATCTATCTACCATTAGTCATTGAATAAAACAAACTTTCTTGCAAGCCGAAAAAAACTTTGTTAACATCATTTATTTAAATATTCCAGTATTTTATTAATTATGGTAAACAAATCAAAAAACATGAACAGCAACTAACTGCCGATTTCTACTATGAGACTTCAGCTAAAGCAACCTACTTTGGCAGCTAAATAGGGCAATTAAGTTTGTTAGGTTAAGTAATTAAATAATGGAATAAACTCCACAAATAAGGTTAACAAGTCAGATAACTACAGGTAATATCTATGTAAACAAAGTGAAATTGGAACCGAACCAACTTAGTTGTATAAATATGCTTTGAAGTCTCCATAGATCCGTTACTTGCTTTCGTAGCAACATATAATATGTTTATTATGTTCTTGGTTTCCTTAATGATAAATTTCAAACTTTTTGTGTCAAAACTCTACCTACACAACCAATGACGTTATGCAACACCCAAAAGCCCACATCGCTATCCTACGTGTAGCACTGTGTTACCCTATTCAGCACGTAGAAATGTTTTTTTGGGGGTATTTAGTGCTAGATACATTTGCTTAATGATTCAGTTACACATTTTGTTTCAGACCATCAAGAATGTGGCACAAATGCACAACATGGATTTTAGTGATCGCCTGTAAGTTCCTAATTGACATACTCATTTTCTCATTGAAACTCAATTTTGGTTGATTTGGACAGTGTTGACAGTCTTGGCCTGCACCATGGCCCAAACGACAACGGCAACAACAACAACAACTACCACAGAAAGCATGTCATCAGGTCGTAAGCTTGTCAAGGAGTTTATGAGTAAAGTGCAGGCGCTTATAGCCAAGTTAAAACAGGACTTGCAGCAGCTGAATGCAGACAAGAATGGCAACCGCATAAGCATTAGCTAAGTTGCCCGAAAGATATATATAGAAATATAAATAAATAAAATAAAGGAAATTCATATACAATGACCATTTCGACGGCTATGATTGATGTTCATCTGTTCAGGGTTAGAGGTCAACACGTTTTTGAGGTACGCACACAAACAGCAGCATGGCACACACACAGACTGAGAAACACGCACACAACGTTAGCTGTTATTTATTAGAAAGCACTTCCAAGATACATGCAAAGAGTATAATACAAGTGGACACATGTTAACAAGCTGAATGTCGGACATGGAGTTGGTTGGAGTGGGGGTTTGAGGTGTGCAAGGACTGAGCGTTAAGCGAAATGAAAATTCCAAGAATTATATGTAAAGGCTTGTGCAAAAGCAAAGGCACAGGAAAAACACAAAAAAAAAGTATACAAAGGCTAAAGGTCGCATGTAAAATATGTTAGCCGAATATTGAATGCCCTTGCAGAAGATAATGCTGCGCCAATAGATTTACGAAATCTTGGAACATAAAGTATAGAAAATATTCATTATGGAAAAATAAAGCAATATAATATAGAATACAGAAAACGCAGAGAGATACTTAAACACAAATCATTAATATAATTAAATACAAATTTAATTGAGAATTTACATATTGAAACTTTCTGCTATTTACACACAAAATAAAATTAAATAAAATACACAATTTGTTGCATTTGTAATATAGAAATTATGATACATACATGATAGATCGGAAATTTGTAGTGAAGAAGATATGTTAATGCTGATAATGTACGAACATGTAAAATAATAAAAATTTGCATAAAATAATAGATGATGTCACATATGCCAAGACAAAAATGTTTTACCTACACACTCGGTTAGCGTATGGAAAAATGTGCCAAGAAAATCTCAACGAAATTTCTCACGTTTGCCATAATTACGAGCAAAATACGTGACATGTGTTTTGACTGCGAATTTAAGCTGTGACCCGCAACAGTAGCAACAATAGCAACATAAGCAATAGCTTGACGAGCTACCCCAAATCCCCCAACCTCAAAACGCTTACCCCCTATCCCCTACCGCTACAACACCTACATTTCGCTCCAAGGCACCATGCTTAAGCAATCTTGCGCTGCTTAGTTTGTTGCCGTCTTATTCATGTGCATAGACGTTGAAAAGAAAGGGTGCCACCGAGGGGGGTGTTGTATGTGTTTTGTAGTGGTATGCACACTCCGAGTTGTAAATGGTAATACGCTACGGCTCGTATACATAACCAATAAAAATAAAAATCTGTGCCAGCCCCCGAAATGTGAGGGAGTAACTTGATTCGCAACGATGGGGAGAGTAATTCATAAGAATCTCTTGAGCAAATGCTGGTGACATGAATAATGCCAAGACTAAGAGAGCGAGAGAGAGAGAGAGAAAGAGAGAGAGAGATAGATGGAGAGAAAGAGAGGCAGAGAGAGCATTTCCGATTTCATGGGCATTTTTTATATCCTTGTTTTATTTATATATTTGGTTTAGTGCCGCATTCGGCTCTTCTCTTTACATTATTTATAATGCTTTAAAGTCGAACCACAAAAGATTTAGCTTTCTCTTCTTCCTTGTTCTTTTTGTGCTTCTTCTTTTACAACTCGACAAGGCCAAGACTGGAATGGAAATCCCCAAGCGTTGGCTACGTGATTGAATTGTTGCCTGATTGACAGTTGACAGTTGAAATTGATTTTGGTGGTGGCTGCCAAAATACAGTGTGGTGGATGGTTAGGTTCGGGGGAGTACGCTTATTAATCCCCCGAGTGCAGGCGTGCATAAGTATCGGGCAAATGGATTAGACAGTTTTATGGCAACGAACTGTAACGCAATATTGAGTGAAAGGTGGGCGAAAGGAAAAAGGATTTCAACGACAGCTCTATGGACACAAATGGAGCCAACTATTTAATTAAGCTCAAACTTTTCCACCCACTCAGTGTTGAGTTCTGGCATATGGCATCCACACACACACTCTCTCTCTCTCTCTCTCTCTGTCTCTCTCTCTCTCTCTCACTCACTCTCTCTCGCTCTCTGTTGCGTCTGTGATATTATGTGACAGTTAATGAACGTCTGCAGCTCTTTGTTGTCGCCAATCAAAGGATAAAAACCTATGTGGCATGTGAACTGCATAACCAATGTGACAGGGCAGTGTGGGGGATGCGGGTGACTGCTTCTGCTGTTACCGGCTACAAAATTGCATTAAATCCATTGATGGATGATTTAAGTAGCATTAATCAAAAAAGTGTCAGTCCAACGAGAGTGTTGTAACCTGCAGCTGTGAGCAAATAATTAAAAATGGTCAAGTATAGAGTGCCTCAGTGACCTCAGTCGCTAATTAGAAACCCTTTGAATTTGGCTTATATTTTGCTAGTCATATTTGGTCATAAAAAATATATATTGAAATAGTTTATTTAACTAAAAGGAGATAAAACTTTAGCCAAATCTCTTTCCCGCTTAATGATTTTCATCGATTATGTTCTTAAATCATCAAAAAACTAGTAAAAAAATGCAAAAAAAAAAATGTAAAATAGCTGACCAAGCTGGTTAAAGTGGTAAATTGTTGGGATGGTAGTAATTCGGTAAACAGGTAGCTAAAATTGTAATGCCCTTCAACAGAGTTGTGGCACATGTACAGGCCACAAAATAATATATTTTTGTGTTAGCCTTGCTCAAACTGGTGGAATGGATCAATCAGACAGACTGCCAAAAGAATCTAGAGTGAGTGAAGCAGGAAAGGTTAACTTGCTTCAACAATTTGCCAGGACAATATGAAGGCTACAGGCAACAGGCAAACTGGCAACAGGCAGGAGGTAGAAGGCAACAGGCAGCAGCACGAGCAGAAGCTTTGTCTCAGTATCCACAAATAGACGCAAGCTCAATGAAGAGTTCAATATGAAAGTATTGATTGCTTTGACAAATCTGAGGGCCTTGTAATTTCCTTACAAAACCCTACCACAAAAGCAGCAACAGCCAAGAGGGGGTCACACAAATTCACCAATTCCTCAATTCCCCAATGTAAAAGTAATAGAGACTGCTAGCAACAACCATTCAGGACCCAGAAAACACCCGTCTGGGGGCTTCAAAAGCATTGGGTGGTTTTTATGATGCTTCGTTTGTGTGTGTGTGGGTATATCTATGGAAAATTAAATTCAATTGTGTGACAAGTTAATCCTATTTCTCATCTCCCAACTTTTATTTAAGCTTCATTCCTTATGCATTACATGCGCGCAAGAGACGAAGATGAGAAACTCCGCATTCATGCAGTCAATCAATCAGTCAACCAGCCAGTCAGTCCCGCTACTCGCTCAAGCCCAGTAGTCAGTCAGTCAGTTAGATGCTGTCAGAAATGTTTGATATGTTGCCAGACTTAACCAACGCGCAACGTACCACGCCATCCGGCTGTCAAAGTGAAAAGTGAAAGCGAAGGGTTGCCACCCAATGGGGAAGCAGATAGGGGTGGGGGTGGGGATGGAGCAGGGCGGTAGGATTTCTAGCAACACTTCATTAAACTCATAAAGCAATAAAATGTGCTCTTGATGAACAAAACAAAAGAGCTGCCACAACACACAACACACAGCATCAAGCCGAAAACCTAAAACCCAAAACACAACCCCCCCATTTCGAGTCCACCCACAACCACTTCACCCACCGCTGAACCTTCAATTGTCTGACAGCTCGACATTGTCTGCTAATGGCAACTGCAAAGCTGTCGAGCATTGAATCGCAACCCATACACTTCTAATGGAAACTCTCTGCTCCGGCATCTCTCCTCCTGATTGCTGCTACTACATCCATCACGTGTTCTTCACAAAATGCCCGAAGAACGATTCAGTATACAAAGGGAAGCATTAAAGCTGCACTCTCTCTATCTCAATCTTTTTCTCTCTCTCTCTCTCTCTCCCACTCTCGCTCTCTCTTCTTCCGGCTTTTATACGTTTTCTACTCGGGCATTCGATAATAATTACATTAGTTTTCTTTGTGTCAACAACTTTTATTTCCATTTCCAATTATCGCAAATGCTACAAGGAAGCCAACTTCTAGTTTTTATATAACACGACTAAATTGTTACTTTCCGTCCCCGTAGGGCTGATGAGTTCCTTGACTTCGTGACTCGAAATAAAATGCTTAAATAAATAACAAGAATAAGAATCAGCTTTTTGTTTTGCACAATGATGTCGCCGAGAATAAAGCAGCGTCAGACTTTTAAGAAACTTAATACTAAAATGTGGCTTCAAAAATCTGTTTATTGAGTCCACAACAAGTAAAGAACATAGAGTTCTAATATACATGATATTCAGGTGCACAGATAATTTCTTGACCTTGTATCTTAAAGTAGTAAAGAGTAATTTAATCTGATCGAGCTGAACACCTCTCTGATTCCTTAAAGTACACATATTCTAGCCGAGTCAATATTGGACAGTCTTTCAGTCTGCCTGACTCTGTTTTGTTTTTATGAGCAAAACTCTCTCAACGTTGAAGCTATCTTGATCAAACTCAAGATGTCAGCGGCGACTGCATCGGCCCATTATATTATTGTATAACTTATAAGGAATCGGTCGAGACTTGTGTAAGCACATATGCCAAGCTTGGTGATACAATATACTCGTAGTTACCCAAGTGTTGAATATTCAGTTTGTAAAACATTAAACTTATATATCAAATTGGCTTTAAGCTTACAAAAAGATAATCATATGTTTAGCTCTGAAATCAGAAGATTATATCTGTCTACAAGAGTATGTAATCATCGCTGTACCTACGATAGCTGCTCTTTTTTGTGCTTATCTGTCAGATGAATGGCCTCTCTGACAAACAGCATTCGCTTCAAACTACGTACAATAAGTAAAACGCGAGTCTTAAATGATACCTGTTTTAGTTGCCAGCCAACATCACGGATTGTTTGCTATAAATTTTTACTTTTCGCTTGTCGACTTTGTACTTACCCTCATTGAATAGACCGCCCTTTGTTGTTGCTCAATTACGGTCGATCCCATACCCCTCCACCCCTCCACCGGCAAGAAAGAAAAAGATGTCACTGCTTTAGTCACGCCCCCAGCTAATCGTAAACACTTGCAATATGCCCAATGCGGAGTTTCGATTGAATGGAGCTTATGTTGACTGTTGCGTTTGTTTTCATTCTTTTTCCTTTCTTGCAAAATCTATTCTAATTTAGTCACCAACAATATTACGCCTAGACGAAGACATCTGACAGTTAAAACATTTTTGTTACAGACTCCTTCTGCAAGGGTAACCATGCAGTGTATATTGTGTGTTGTATTTTTGTTGGCTTCTGCATTTTGTCCCTGATGTCACTTCACTCTCGGCGAGGCATCATCGCCAGCGCCATCATCATCATCATCATCATCAACGTTGTTGGAGAGTAACATCATTGTCCGGCGCTAGAAGCAGAGCTCAACCCTGGGGCGTGTATGCTTTTATAGATGTGGGCTGTGTATAATAGAGTAGCTGAGATGTATCTTTATTACGGTAATTGCTCATTGAACAGGAAATTATTATATGCGTGCGTGTATCGAGACCCAAATCGACCGTTGCCCAACTGGAGTAGAAATAGACAACCATTTGATGCGAAAGGAGGCTGGAGGGCAGGTATTAGGATTGATGCTAATAATAATAATAACAAAACGATATGGTGCATGCGACACATATATGTATGTATTTGTGTGTATTCGAGCGATAGACATGTAATAAACCTGCTAAGTAGTACACCTCTCCATTCTGGCTGGCGATCATTTTGTAATGTTTGTCCCCACAAAATCGGTATCCTTTTTTCTGTGAGCAACATTTCGCTAATTGTTTCATAGCCACTTGATGAGGCTGACTGATTAGTTAGTGTTGTGGGTCGGGCTGCGCAGACGTCGTCGAGGATTAGTATCGCCGCCATCATTCTGTTCGATGGCACGGCGGACATGATCCCAGTCGCGCACGTGCTGCCCATCGCCATTGCCCCCGTCGAAGTAAACGCGCCGATTTCCTACTTGCACCACCGGCCGAGTTCGACAACTAAATATGGTTAACTGTCTGGGCATCGTTTACTTTTCACTTTTCTTAGAACTAAAGGTGGATATTTGGCTTGGTGTTTATTTTTTCCTTCTTATTATTTCGCCTTAATCAGTCGCTGTACTAGAATTTTGGTGGTTAGATTGGGAAAATAACTTATGTAAAAACATTTAAGAATAAATTGCGTTGTTATTCAGATCTATAGTCTAAGAAAAATGTGAATGTACCCAAATTCTAAAATGTTACTCAGTTCGCATCCAACTGCTTAACATTGAATCCCGAAGACTTGGAACCATTGGCTTATTTATTAACGGTTGGAGTTTATTATGGAAATGAATAGCTTTATCTGAAGGGTATGTTTTGGCATACAGAGTCTCACTGATTAAGAATATTTTATGCAAGATAAGCTCTAATTTGAGATATTAACGCAAAGTTCAAAACTTAATCATTGAATCTAAGCTTCAAAGATGGGAAGCCTTAAAGAAAATGTTTAAACTTGCTGTTATTATCAAAATGTGCACTTTCTCATCGTTTTTGCACAAGCAACGAGTACCTCTTGTCAACCAGTTGCCAATTTTGGAGTACGAGCAAACAAGTGTAAGTGAATAAGCACTGACAATCTCACTTGAAAGAGAGATACTTATACAGCATACACACATTCAAGATACGCCCATGTGCTTGGTTCTATTGATTTCCAACACTTTGCAGACCAACGTTTTGTTAGTCTGTAGACAATATATACACATATATATAGACAATATATACACATATACATATTTGTATGCGAAATATTTAGGACTATGCCGTTTCTTGGTGACACAAGTGTGCGATCCATAATGAAAATGCACACATTTGATGCATATTAAATTATACCTTTCAGCATTTTTGGGGTAAACAAGTCAACAGCAGTTTGTATCTCATATGATGGGGGACTGGAGATTCTGTCTAACCTGTGTTCCTTACAAATAGAAGCATGTAAATGACTTAACAGCGAAACGACAGCGCATTAATTAAATCAGTTTTAATTAATGCTAAATTCGAATTTCAAAAGATGTCGCTAGACACAACATCATGAAAAACAGACTGACTATAGAAGAAGGTCATGCAGGCGGAAGGCGGGAGGTAGGAGGGAATGTACCCAAATCGCAACGCCGGAAAACTCGTATTTTAAACCTCCCCCTTAATACAACCATATTTTGTTGTCGCATAATTACAACTCAATTGTAATCCAATTTTGGGTAGGCATATAAATCGGATTTCATTGTGACAAGCCACGCCTCCCTTGCCACCGCCTCACGCCTTCTCCCCTCTTCCTCGTTAGCCCCACCGCAATAGCTCCCGAGCGACAGGCCTGCGTCCTGCATGTTCATGACAGCGGTGTCTGTGTCAACTTTTTTTTGGTGTCAAATAAATAAACTTTTGACAGTCGGCAGACAGACGGGCAGGAGATCCACCTTGACATTCACCAGGCCACCCTTCTTCCTTGTTTCGCGCCTTTTCTCCTCCACTTCAGCCTTTGTCGGAAATGTAAATTAGTTTGTCAGCGGAAAAGTGGAGTTTGGGTGCTGGAATCAGTTCGTAGAGGCGTGTCCAGCTGCGAATGTCTGAATAACTATTTTTGTTTAATTTGTTTTGCGAAAAACCTGCAAATTAGGTGCACATGCTTCAGCCCGCAACTCAGACAAAATTAAAAAAAGCAAAAAAGAGCAAGACGTGTTTGCACTAATTTGGCAAAAATCAGCAGCTGCGCACACATCTGAATGCCTCAGCCTGCGCCTGTGTGTGCGTGTGTGTGTGCGTGTGCGTGTGCAAGTGTGTATGTGTTTGAGTACGAGTGTGTGAAGAAAACTCATCATAACTTTCTTATCAAAAACTTCTTTTGGGCAATGAGTCAGGCAGAGACACCCGGGAAGCCAAAAAAGGCAAGTAGCACATAAAGCATTTGTCGTTTAAGTATGCGACTACGAAATACCCTGTAATAATGACAACATAGAAGTAATTTTTGTGTGTTTTATATAAAACACTTTGCATATTCATTGGATTATATAATACTTATATGCTATCTATCTCATCAACATAGCAAGTGGAATAATCTTGAATACTATTGCTTTAAGTGAAGCCCTTATAGAAGAATGTTATACCTGAAAATTAATTGCAAGACTTACAATCCCTACGAACTCATGCATAGCCCCTATAGGTTGCTACTACAGAGTATTAGAACACAAAAAATAACAAGAAACAAAATGCCTTGAAAACTTGCTATAATTACACTGCCTTCAAAGCCAGCTGTGCGTATGCATACGTCCATGTGAATGTATCTGTGTGTATTTATACTTGTCCTAAACTAAGTTAGAAGCCTCACACACACACACACACACACACACACATCCACTCGCACACTCACACACATAACTGGGATAACATGCATGAACAGTAACATATGTTGGACTTTGACACAAAACTTTTGCCAGCTTTTTGGATCGCTCGCGTTTTTTGGCCATGATGCCCATTTTTTCTTTTTGCAAAACTCGTACCCATAGCCAAGAAGCGCTTTGCCCGCTCCCTCGTCATCCAACGCGTAACCGTGTGCGGAACGTGTGCGTTTTGTGGTTGAGTTAACGCCCAGCATGCAACAGCTGTGACACACTGCCTGTCTGCCTGCCTGCCTGGCTGCCTGGCTGCCTCAGCGAAGCTAAGCCAACACCTACCCCTACTCCTCATCCTCCCTACCATGCAGTAGCCCCTTCGGGTCGTTGAGAAAAACACAAGTTTTGCCAACGCGCATAGAAACCGATGGCTCAACTTTGGCTTATTATTTCAATACTCGCATTCAAAGTGAATTATGATTGCTGAGCGCCATTTCTCCTGACACTTATATGATAATTACATAACAAGATAATAATAACTTCAAAATGCCCACTTATTACTAGTATCTGATAATCTGTTTTTTCTTTTATTTTAAATATCATCATAATCAAAGTCCGTGTTTTTCATACCTACGGAATGCAATTTTTCCAAGTGAAAGAGATTTATCCAGCATTCAATGAAATCTGACAACTAAATACACATGTAAACTATCCATCATTAAAGACCCTACAAAATATTTTGTCAAGTGTAAATATTCAACTTTAAAGTTGATTCACCTTTAAAGTCGACTTAAAATGACTTGCATTTTTATTTAATTATATAGAATCATTCATGCAAGATACTGAAACTGGTTCATATAAAAAGTAAAAGCTACAAAGTACACATAGTTTTATACTGATAAACATTGATAATTTTGAAAACTTTTTATAATCAACAATCCAGTCAAATTATGCTAGAAAAAGGAATAAATTCAAAAATAAAATCAACATGAATGTTTCAAGCAAGAGGGCAAAGGACGCAAAGCAAAGCGTGCAGGATGTGTGTGAATATGTCTGTGTATGTCGGGGGGTGAACTTAATATCGAAATAAAAAGCGGTCAATATATGATAACGGAAAACATGGTTAACAATGCCAACACGGGGTGGCAGAAAAAAAACCAAAAAATTTGCCATGCGAAAAGAGTAAAAAAAATGCACAAAAGCATGAATCTAACTTTTTCAACTTTCTGGTGGCGTGCGGCCGGTAGGAAGGGGAAGGGGGTGCTGAAGGACAACAAAAATATATGCCTAAAAATGAGCTTGCCGAAAATAAATATGGCAACAAAATGGCAACAAAATGCATGGCATGGGCGCCAAAAGGAGGAATGGACTCGGGCTTGCAACAAGGGGTACCTAAAGCCGAAGCCGAAGACGATTTAGCGTGGGAGTAATGTGAATTGTGTGAAGGAGGTGTGCTGGGTGTGTAGTTCAATGTCTGAGCCTGTGTGCCTGTGAGCCATGTGAATTGCATATGCCGAACACGTATTTGCGCTATAATTATTTCGTACGTGAGTACTGCGCTCAACTTGGCCCGGAAAGCCAGCCGTAGATTCGCTCCTCGAGTCAAAGACAATGCCATAGACAGAGAGGCAGAGACAGAGACAGAGAGTGAGAGAAACAAGCAGCTGCTTGCTTCCTATTTGTCTTGGTCCTCGTCTGGTAAGACAAAGATATGTCGCCAAGCTTAAAGCTTTAGCTAACTTTATACGATAAATTGACTTTGCATCTAGCTAAGAATTTGCGTTAATAAAATAAATTTCGGTTAACGAAAAAAAATACCACAAAAATATTATAATTTAAGGGAATTGTAGTAGACTGCTGAGTTTCTCACTTTCTGGGTGTCGCCCCCTTATAATAATAATTTTTAATTTTTTTAAACTCATTTTAATTTGTATCTTATCAGTTTTCAAAGTCGGAAAATTGGAAATTTAACTCAATTTGTTGAGACCTAAGGAAAAGAAATATTTTCTTTAAATAGCCAATATATTTTGAAGCAGCAAAAAAAATTAAAAACGACTTCAAAATCCTTCTCTATTGGGAATTGCAGCTAATGCGAAAATTCTAGCCAGCCTAATGGATGCTCAGAAAGAGAAGAGTGTGACAGAAGGAAGGAAAAGTGTGCTTTGCAATGATGCACGCAGACTATGCCACCAAGAAAGGCAAAGAGAGATTTGTAATCAGTGAACAGAAGACAACTCGTAGCTCTGACGCAGAGTCTGACAGCTGGCAGACAGAGCAGCTGCGGCCAGTCGCTCATCTCTCCGGCTTAGCTCTACACGTGGAGGATGCATTTCGCACCTGGAGCAAGGCAGCTCCCATGAGAAATGCATATTACTAGCAGCTTAAGGCAGTTACAGCTGCATGACAAGAGATTTGCCACCAAACAGCAGCGACCTGTGCAACACTAACAGTAACAACAACAGTTGAAGGGATAAAGACGGTTTATCACCGCAAAGAAAATTGGCGATCAACGTCAGATGAGCTTTGCAGGAAGCGTAGCATTCTTTAACTGTTCAAATATAAACTATGAAACCTGATTAAGATTACAAAATATTCTAAATAAGAGAAAAGTTGATATACCCTTGCCTACCAAAGTCAAATTATTAATTTTAAAAACAGCACGAAAACATTTAACAAACAACAAAACTGATAGATTTGTTTAAGATTGCTTGGTAAACAAAAATCAAATTAATTCCAATCACAGCCATCTGATATTTAAATAAATTAGGGAGACTCTACTAGTGCTGAAAGTCGGCCGGGTCGGAGCCGTCTTCAATGCGTTACAAATTTAACGACAAAATTGTAATAGCTCCTCTAAAAAATTGAGGCAGATATTGAAATAGATAGTGAGAAAAAAAGACAGCTCGACTACCCCGGGCTCAGCCAGGTTTCCCCATCAAACATTTGGCAAAATGCAACCCAGTTTATTAACACATATCAAGACATGATAATATAATGAGAAACGCTTTCTTTCTTTTGCTGGCTTATTAGATTTGCGATGCGATAAATAAATCGACTTTATTTCAATTGAGTAATTATTATCTTCTGAGAATTGCATTAAGTACCATCAGTAAAAATGGACAGAGACTTGTGAGTCATACCTCATTAAGAGAAGCAGAGAGAGCGAGAGAGAAAGAGAGCGAGGGAACGAAAGAGAGAACGGCAACTCCACATGTATAATTTAACTTCCATAAAGTCGTGCAATGTAAACAAGTTTGATTATAACGCATTGACAGCTAACAAGGGAGATAGTGTTGCAGAGATACAGAAAAAAAGAGAGACAGAGAAAATGACGATGGGAGCTGTTGCTATTCCGTAGAGTTTGATGGCAATTGTCGCCGTTGTTGTAATTAACATTTCCAATGAACATGAAAATGAAAATGAAAACGAGAAACTGCACTGGATTCAATACCAAGGGAGGAAGACGTAAGAAGTGATAGGTGAACCAACCCCCTTGGGGCTTGTGGGGTAAAAGTTTTTAATAACCCGCCACAACAACAAAGCAAGGCAAACACTATGAAGAACAACAACTACCACAAATAAGGACTACAACAATAACAACTACAGCACACACGCACGCACACACGTATGCACAACAGCCGCCAGCAGCCGCAATAATGACACACAAAACTTTTGACAATGTAGTCGTGCGTAGTGGCACTCCAGCCCCATCACACCCGCAACGCACACCCCATAGCCATGTCACATTGTTGCTGGCCACCATTGGCATGCGTGGCGCATCCGCAGCCTGATGCCCGAACGGA
Source organism: Drosophila picticornis (assembly GCA_035043845.1). Taxonomy (NCBI): domain Eukaryota; kingdom Metazoa; phylum Arthropoda; class Insecta; order Diptera; family Drosophilidae; genus Drosophila; species Drosophila picticornis. Next base: position 8,123,953 of record JAWNMR010000492.1, read on the forward strand.
AAAGGATTTCCAGCCGCAATGAAAACAGCTATGAAAACCACAAAATGTGTGTTGCCTGCTGCACGAGACGTGTTGCATTAAGCGGCGGGCGGGGGCTTCAGGTGGTTGGTGACAATTCGCTGTAAGCATACCCAACCAACATCAAATTGCTGACCATACTGAGAAACACGCACACACACATGCAAATACACAGTGTGATACACTTAGAAAAACATATAAATTGAGCACAATCATTTGGCATCAGCAACTCTCATTAATCAAAATACCGCGCAAAACTCTCTTTGGGGAAGTAAGTAATTTTAATAAAAAGAGAAAAAATTAATTTAAATCGAATAGTTAATATTATGGTATGCAATTTATTAAAATATTTATAATATTTAATCTTAAGATGCCATCAGTATATAATATTATTAGGAGCATGACAAGTCTGTAGCATTAGCCAATATTCTATATATGCAATATGCTCTTAATTTCTAAAAATTCAACAAAGGCAGCTCGACATAATAATCAAAAAGTCACTTAAAAATTGGCTTTATGTGTGCGAGTTTCTTCATCATAGGAAAGTCATTTGTTTCTTCTGACTGTAGCAGCACAAGCTGATATGAGGTGGGATTGGAATGGATTTGAATGGGATTTGAGTGTATTGGAGAGTATTGTGAAGTTTGAGGCAATATGTGGCGTCGTCTGGATGAATGGATTGCATTCAATCGAAATGAGCGTGTACTACAATTGAAGCGGTTTCAAAATAAACGAATATGGCTTATTACACACACTCCCACACACACACACACACACATACACACACACACACACAGACGCACTCACACAGACAGATACACACACCGCAGTGAGACCCGAAAACCAAAATAAATGTTAAATTGAAACTGACATGCTGTGACAAACTCAGCGAGAGAGACAGTTAGAGGAAGAGAGAGTAAGACAGGCAGTGAGTGAGTGGGAGAGAGATGGAGAGTGGCGAAAGCATGATCAGATTTAGATGCTTGGATGTAATTGATAGGCGTACTACAAGCACAGTGACTATTTGTTAAATCAAACAATAACAGAAACACTGAAAACAATTGTTCAAAGCACATAATTAAATTAAAGCTGCATCCTTTATTCAAAGTTCATAATTAATTCAAGCATAGTTAAAGTAGTAAACCGTATGGTTAAGGCGAGCGATTCAGATGTGGAATACCTTTAAATATTATAATACCAAAGAAAGAAGAATGTATTCGTTGTCATACCCTGTAGTTATTGAAAATTGGCTGAAAGCATTGTAAAGTAATTAAATACTTTAAGCGTAGTAAGCCAATTTTGAATAGCTTGAAAGTATAAAATAACCTCAACTCACTCTATTTGTGTCCCTGTCTTTATCTAAATCTATACGTTAATTTCCAACTTTATGTCTATTTCGATCTCCAACCATTTTTCCTCTTCTATCTCTACGTATAGTAACACAACTTATCATATTGGTATCGTTTGCGCTTACAATAAGAAAATCAGAAATCAGACAAGGCCTGGCCACATGGAGGGCGCCAGTTTCACTTCACTTTCAGCGTGGCACAGTTATCGCTTGGAGGCAGTTCAACACGCTTTGATCACAAGACGGCTAATCGGATTTTAAAGGGAATTTCTCTGCTCATTTTGGGCGAGTCAGAAATCAAGTGAAAAATGCGAAAGCTGCTCAATACCCGATGGGGTGGGCAAAGAGCGAGAGAGACATAATGGGCTGAGGCAATGAATGAGGCATGTGGCACGCCACACTCTAACGGGCTAATTTGATTAATGTTGTCAATTTTGAACGGGTGGCAAACCTCCACTGCTCTTATTGACAGTACATGAACAGGTAAAGTAGGGGCGTGGCAAACGCGAGAATTGGAGGGAGGCGTTCGTAGAGGGTTGCATTGCTTACGCGCGCAATTAAATATGAAATATTTAAAAGCTGCCCGACTTGCTGGTAGGGGAGATCGGGTTGGGAAGGGGGCGGTGCAGTATAAAATCAGGGCGCAAGGGGGCTCGCTTAATTCACTTGCCAAAAAGTTGTGAAGCAAACAAAGGTGGCAACGTGGCGGGTAAAACGTAGGAAAGGGCATGTGGACGGGGTGTGGGGAGGTGCGACTTTACGTCGAGACTAATTAATAATTTTTAGGCCATTCAGCAGAAAGATGGAGCATGTTACAGGTTGGAGTCGAGTGGCTAGATTGTAGATGGCTGGGAAAACTTTGGCTCGGGTTGATTAAGTTGCTTTTTAATGAAGTTCAAAGTGATTTCACCTGCAATTAATGCCCGACACGAAAATGGAGCAGTTGTGAGAGGATAAGGGAGGATTGCAAAGAAAAGGTGTATATTAAAAATGGCATTAGAAGATACAGCTCGGGCGTCTGATTGATGCCCCTAAAAGCCAAGCAAACAAGACGCCACGCAGCAATTGCCTTTGACAATGACAGTGACAACAGTTGAGCAGTTAACTGTGCTTGACTGAGTTATCCTCTATAATGGAAATCAAGACCAGACCTCCATGAATTAAGTTTTGAGAGATCGAGTGGAATAGGTTACATATAAAAAGATATATATAAAAGTAAAATATGAACGTTAAAAGAAATGCAAAACAAATTGGAATCATTTATTTTATAACTTTCGAAGCGCGTCTCGCACTGAAATTACGCATTTGCAAAGTTTTACTTTTGGAGAAACAGCTACATAAAAAGGTGGTTTATTATCTCCTGAGATCTTATGCACTGAATCTCTTTGCTGTTAATGTAGCAACAACAAATAAATAGTCTTCCTTCTTCTTCTTTTTACCCGTTCTTTGAAGAAAATTGGTGAGTGTCGCAAAGAGCCTGAAGCAATCTCATAACATACACGAATGGGAGCTGAGCCTCTCATTAATTCTTCAAGCAACAAATAATGTACGGAAATCAGTATATACGGCGACTCTAAGATATTGAACTTGAATGCTGCTCGAGTATACAAACTCGGTATTTGTTCGAAAGACCTTTCTTCTGGCTGTAACAAACAAACTTTTTAGTCATTCTTAAAACTCTTAAATAATTATTGTGGAGATAGAAAAGATAGTCACAACATTTACCCTGCCCTAATACCCCTTTTAATATTTCTTATTTTTTACAGATAATATAACTAATAAATGCGAATACAAAATAAGTGGAAAAATGCATGAAGCTGTGTTTTCTTGTATGCACTACAAATTCAGTTGTGTTCAAAGATGTTCATAATTTGATCACTGCTTCTGCTTCACCTCAATCCCCTGTGCAGACGATGATTTGAAGTTAGGAGCATAGCCTCAACGGACGCGAAGTACATAGCCATTTACAGCTGCTTTATACATCGCATTTGGTGTCAGACGCTGCACTATCTCCTCGAAACAGGTAAATTTCAACTTTAGCTGATCCATGATGCTGGCATATGTCATCGGTACTCCGTGCTGCTCCATAATTTTGAGGATGGCATTCATAAGTGTGTCGCTTGATAAGAACGAAGCTACTGGCAATCTATTATCCATTCTATTAGAATCAAGGCGGCAAACATCATCTAATTGCGAATTGGAATTGAAATTCAAATTGGAATTGCAACTGCACTGTGAAGGTGCTTTGTGATATTGTCCGTTCTGAAAGGTTTGCAATTGTTGTTGCTGCTGCTGCTGTTGCTGGAGATTGTGCTGCTGGTGATACATAGCTGAATGCTGCTGCTGATAGATATTTAGCGGCTGCTGCTGTTGTTGCTGATGGATCATTGGATGCGCCGCCACTTGCTGATAATACTGCAAGGGCCGAACGAGCAATTGGCGCGGACAGCCCCTTTGTAGTTCTGCCGATTGCTGCTGCTGTACCAAATTGTTGGGTTGCTGTTGATCATAGTTCTGCACAAGATGCGATGGTTGTTGCTGTAGCTGTTGAAATTGCTCAATCAGTTGAGGCTGTTGCTGATTACAGCTCTGCTCTTTGATACTCCACAAAATATACTGAGGTTGCTGTTGCTCGTTGGGTGGCTGCAACTGTCGTTGTTGATGCTCAAAGATCGGCTCGATCTGTTGCTGCTGTGGCTGGTTTTGTGGCTGCTGATCGTAGATCTGCTGCGAATTGTTATTATTGCATACAACATACTTAAGATACTGCTGCTGATAGCTTGCTTGAGTCTGCAGCTGTTGTTCTTGCAGTTGCTGTTGCACTTGTTGTTGCTCGTAGGCCGGCTGTCCATTAGTGAAGCCCTGAACTTGGGCAACCGGGGCATAATGCGGCTGATTCCCCAACAATTGTGATTGCTGGAGTTGTTGTTGCTGCTGCTGAGAATTGTAGTTATACTCGAACTGTGGCATTTCCAGCGCATGATTCGGCTGCACTTGTTTTTGAGGCTGCTGCAGTTGCAATTGTTGTTGCTGGTTGTGAATTTGTAGCCTATAGTTGTTGTCATAAGCAACGTACTGGAGTGGCTGTTGTTGCAGTTGCAGCTGCTGTGGCTGTGGCTGTTGTTGTGGCACCTGATCGTAGGTCTGCTGGCACTTTCTATTGTTGCATTCAGCATACTGAAGATGCGGCTGCTCTTGGAAATGTTGCACCACCTGATAATTGCTCGCTTGCCCATTGTTGTTATCATTTAGAAAGAATTGATATTGCCGCTGTTGCAACTGCTGTCCACGTTGATGGTGCAGCTGTTTTTGCTCCATTGGCTGCTGCAGTAGCGGTTGCTGTTCGTAGTTGTATCCATTTGGAAGTTGCTCCGAGCCATCCCCCATCGACTCTAGTTCACGCTCCGTCGGATCCAATATATTGTCAACGGCATTAGACACTACCAGACCAAACGGACGAAAGATTGCGGCGAATGGATTAAGATTGCTGCTTCGAATATTAATTATTTTTCCGTTCATTTTGATGAAAAACAAGCTTTACAATTGAATTCCAATATTAAATGTGTTGCTAGGCTTCTATTTTATTGAGGTGACAGCTGACAGATAAATAAAGAGAGAAACAGAGAGAGACAGATATGGTTCTAAAAAAATATTGTTTTAAAAATAAATATTTATATATTTATTCTTTATATTCAGCAATAAGTTATCTACGCTGGGTTAAGCCCAGCAGAAATGAGAAAGACACAAATATTTAAATCTTTTACTTGAGCAAATTATATTCATAGTTTTTCTCGTTGCAGTGTTGCAAAATGCCACAGGCAACTACCACAGTCGAAAATACTTTTGGATGTTTTCTGTGCCACTCAAACTTTTCGATGCAAATAATGCATTTAAAAGTGCGTGTGAGTGTCGCTCTGTGCGTGTGCCGCCAGAGGACAGCCAGACAAGAAATGCTGCCTGTTTGTTGCTAGGGGAAACTTTGCGTCCTGATGGTGACAGATGGCCAGAGATACGGAGAGTCCTGACAGACACCGAGCATGACGTTTATCCTCAACGCAACTAATTGGAGCTGCTACCAAGTGGGGACAATGGAGGTCCTTTGGCTTGGTGGTTGCACAAGGCATATAAATATCCATAAATGCTGAGCTGCCGAGAAGGAAAACACTTTCCGCACAACAACAACAACAGAAATAAAAAGAGAGCTGGTGCAAAATGTTTGCGGTTGTATTTCTTTCTCAGCCCTGGCACTGACAATTATTTACACTCAAAAGTTTCACCAAAGTTGCCAGTTGCCAAATGCACAGCAATGAAGTTGTTGCTGCGGCAATGTCCTGGCCAAAAACAGGCGCCGCACAGGATGCCACGACATCAGAAGCACACATAAACAGGAACGGGAACGTGTTCTGGAACAGGTGCAGGTGCAAGTACACTTAGAAAAAAATAATCGCCCAGAAAACTAAAAAGTTTTTTCTGTTTTCCGTCTCTCTGTCTATCTGCCTGTCTTCTAGCCAACCTTGCTCCTCAGCTTTTAAGCTATCTTTATGAGATTTCGTCAGTATCGGTATTTTTGCAGTAGTCAACATCAGATAAACATCGATCGACTTTCCTAATCTTAGCGAAATTTAGACGTCCGCAATTTAACTGCGGTCAAAAAGGATATGTATTCTTCAACATACCTGCAGAAACCGTTCAGTCCAGTTCTAGAAATGTACTTCTATGCTGATTTTTTTTTTAGTGTAAGACTGCTCACCTGGCTCTGCGTGTTGAAGGTGCTGCCTGCTGCCAAGTTATGGGTTGCGACAATTGCAAAAATTATTCAACTGACTGGCAAATCCTGGCCAGCAAGCATGCACCAGGCAAGTTACCCAACTGCCTGGCTGGTTGTCCTTGCAAACAATTAAGCAGGAACAATGCAGCACAAGTCTTATAAATGCTCATGCATGCCACTGCGAGTAACTATTGCAACACCCACCGGGCAGCATCCACCTGGCACCACCTGTAGGCAAGTAGGTGCTTGCCACTCGTGCGCATGTCCTGCCCGGATGTGTTAAGCCACCGTTCGGGCTGCCACCCCAACCAAGCATTGAACTTCATTGCCGAAAGTTGACTTCACTCGTCAGCTCGAGCTTCAGCTTGAGTTCAAGTGATGAGCACGAAACAAGCCGGTTCAAGTTTTTTTTTAAATTAAAAAAAACCTGAATGCGATTTATATTATATTTCTTCGAGTACAAATTTTTTCAGCTGCTTTGAAACTCATTTTATTATTATTTTTTACAAATAAGTGATCTTTTATTATTGATGTTGTATTTTATTTCTGTATTTAATAATGTTTTCTCATTGCGTTGTATATTTAATTTAATAATAATACAATTATAAGTAAGTGTAAGACCTGTAAGGCAGACGACTATGATAATGGAACTACTAAATTTAAGATTTAAATTTAAATTTGAAAAGTTATTAACTAATTTTTTATAGTACCAAAACAGTTGTTGAATTTTTATCTATTGCTCTTAAACAAAAAAAAGCCAAATCGGCAACACTGAGTGTGTGTTGTGAGGCAAGCAGGAAGTTTCGGTTCAGCAGACTCCAAGCTTGGTAGCTAAAGGATGTTAGAAATTATAGCTCCATAGTATGATTTACTCAATTGCAATGCCTGTCCCTCAGGGAAAAAATGCGTGCACTTAAACAAAAAGAGTTCGGGCTCAGTTTTTAACTAGGAAGTTAGATTATTGTTGGCCATAAGCTCACGAGTCTGTCGACTGAGCTCAATCTTTTCCTTGTACTGCATATCATAATCCTTGATACGTTCCAGGGTCAGGAACTTTTGGCGGTGGCGATGACAAATCGTCCTCGAGCAATTGGTGGCCATGCAAATGCGATGTAACAGCTCGTGTCCAAAACTGGTCCTGCGCTGATTGCCATTGCCAGAGCCATCGGTCACATAAGAACGCAGTGCCAGGCCTGCACATAGGCACCCATTTCGAAAAATGAATAAAACGAACACAATTATTCACCGAACAAGTAAGAATGCTCTAGTCAATAGAGTTCGACTAGCAGATACCCTAATCGTAAGTATCTAAATATAGGCCGTACACGTCTCTGCTGCTCTGTAAAAGGGTAAATGGGTTCTATACAAATCTCAATATATCCGGCGTGCCCAAAATAGTCATTCTTTCTTGTTATACCCTAACCCGATTAAAAATGGGTAAAGGGTATATTTATTCTGTATATTTGGCGTTCCGATACGACGATTTGGTTCTAATAAGGTCTTTTCTGGACAAATAATATAAGTTCTGCTCTTGGGTTTTACACACATTTTTTTAAATTCGTTCTGAATTTAAATCGGTAAACATGCAGTTCCGATTCTGGTGTGATGATTAAATAATGATAAATTAATAGTATTAACAAGAATTAATTCTCAATTATTACAAACTTAACTTAAAAAACATCTTGCTATTGCTTACCAACTATGAAAACCTTAGCAACATCTTTGAGCGTCGGCTGATCCTTGAGCAACATTATACTCAACTGCGCAAATTCTTGTTTTTTTTTTTTTAAATTATTTATTTCCACTGTGGTTCGTATTATGCATATATGTAAATATAAAAAACATATATTCACATACATATATAGTATATAAATAATGTGTTCTCTTTGATTTCTGGTCGTATGACTCCTTAAATTTTGAACAACAAATCAAACTGAAAGTGGTTTTTTACTTTTTCCTGATTTCGCTTAAGTTTCTAAATTTCTCTGTTTTGCTTTTGACTGGAATCTGACAGATTTACGCCAACTATACCAATTTCAAAACTGAATGAATGCCATTATGACAATGAATCCAGCTATGAATGCCAAGCTGCCACTCTATTTGGCATCCTTCCATTCAGAGCAAAATCAAATTTACGGAAATTTGTCCACACACAGCGAAAATCGAGTATATTTGCACAAACCACTAAACAGATTTAATGCCCTTTCTAGCAGGAATTAGGATTTTCAAAGGATGCGTGTAACTATTCCAAAAAGAATCGATTTGCATTCCAAGAAGTTTAATTCTGCAAAATATATAAACATATTTAGATTTAAAAATTAATATGTCTTTTTACATTCATTATGCATTTCTATTTTTATATATTATTCACGCCGTGTAGTTTCAGCCAATTTGACTTAACTATTCTACAAATGCATTTAAAAACAGTGGTTAGAAGATTTATAATCTGAAATTCGCAGCTTCGCAGGCGTACCTAAATGCATTCAATAATTTGTTACTTTTCTTAATTTTTATCGGCAAAAGGGTATTTGAACTCAACTAATTTCAGTTATCTGTGTTTTCGCCTTTTTTTTAAATTTTGTTATGTGTGGGTGTATAGGCGAGTGAATGTGTGTGTGTGTGTGGCTCGTTATCCAATTCAGCCAATGCAGCTGAGCCAAGTTCATTTGCCATAAAGTGAAAATTCATGAGCATGCCCCAGGAAACCGTATGACGAGAATGATGATGGCACTGATGACAACTTGTGTGCCTAAGCGCTCCAAATAAACTGCCAACTGTTTCGCGCTGTTTGGCACAGGTGCTGGTGCTGCGGTGATGTTGCGATGTTTGTAGCTTGGCAATATTGCGGCGCTGCGGCTAAGTGGGTGGATCTGTGTTTGGTTCTCAGTCTTTGGCTCTGTTTGCCTTGTCCCTGCGGCTGCAACGCAGACATCTGCTGCTAACAAATATGCCTTATATACTCACCATGCTATGCTCCCCTCAGGTCCGATTGTTGCAATGTCAGCAATATAATATAGTAGTTCGATGTCGATGATTTTTTGCTCAAGTTAACTCAAATTGTTAAACAAAACTAGTTTACAGTGTGGCACACATAAATATCCATTTTAAGATATTCATAAGAGCAACTACTTCTCCTAAATGATTGCTGCCACAGGTACATCAGATGCACTTTTAAAGTCAACAACATCAACTAGTAGTAGTAGCTGCCTGCCACTTTGTTATGTGCAGTTGCTCAAATGCAGTGATTGTACTCTTTTGGGGCACTCGAATATTGACCATGTAACCACCCTCTTTGGTAAAGTTCCAGCAAGAGCCATTGAATCATTGACTACAATACAGTCCCAATAAAGAGCAATAAAATCCACATCCTTATTCAGACTCTACAAAGGCCTTCGTTCCAGTGCTGTGCACTGCAGCTTTTCATGGTTTGGACATATGCATGGCATACAAATCGATTGATGTTGATTAGCATAAATTGTCTGGACCGCATTGTGCAATGAATAATTTTGGTTATGCCGACATTGACTTCACACGCACACAGAGTGAATGAGACAGACTGGAACACATGTGCACTCTATTGTTGCCACATTCAACCCTAATGCAATTTTGTTTTGCTTAATTTGATAGGCGTTGTCAGTGGCCAGTTGCTGCACACATTGACAACGTTGTCCGTTGCAGACATGACAGCTCAGCCCCCTACTCACACTTGAACAGTAAAGTGGAGGAGCCGAGCACAGCTGGCGATGGCAGTATGGCAAGGGAGATATGTCTAGGACATGGTATTTCAGCTAACTTACTGGTATGCGTGAGCAGTTGTTCACTTGCAAAAATTGCTAACCATCTAAAAGTATCTTTTTCTATTAATTATGCTTTGTCATTATTATTACTAATATTATTATTATTATTGTTTTTAAAAAATTCTCTTATAAGTTTTGAAAAATGTTCAAATCTCGCACATATCAAAACTGATGTGCTTTTGAAGAAAATAAATAACAACTACCCCAACTGTTAAACATATATATATAATAACTTGCATATCGCAATTGAACTGTTATACACACTCGAAAAATTGCTTTAGTATACCCATTCAAAGTGTTATATCATGTATGCAGTTAAAGACTTGAAACTACTACACACATTGCCCCTTTACTAAAGACGCTTATTATGAGTCAGATTCATTCCCAGCATCTTAAAGTAGCGAAAGTTTTCCCTCAGACGATGCCATGCCACAACGGACCCACACACACAGAGACAAGCAGCTAAACATCAATAGCACTCGCGCCCCACAACGCAAATCTTATCAAACTGACATAATTTTCATTATGTTTTGCACTTGCACAGCTTAGACTAATGTATGCCAGGCGGTGCTGTAATAAGGTGGGGGGGGCTTGGAAGGGGAGGGTAAATGTGTGGGGAGTCTTAGTGGGTGGTTGGCTTGGCTACCTCCCGTTGTGCACCACACAAAATGTTCAGCAATAGCAGAAAACAATGAAAATGCGGAATTTCTGTGTTCTTTTTACGTATTTATTTTTTGTGGGGAGGGGCACGTGATACGCATTACACACATGTGTAGCGTGTGTTCTAATCTGGCCGCCAATAACTGCAAATTAGATTAGTGACGCCTACTGGGTGTGTCAGTAAAAACAACAACAACAATGCCAATAGCAACAAAAATCTGAGCACATTTCGCTGAAACATCATTCGAGAAACACGCAACTTTTTTTCCACTTTCATTTTGCTCATCGCGTGCTGCGCTCACAAATCTGGAACTGAAGAGGAAGCGCAGTATGGGAGGGGTGTTGGGTTAGAGAGAGGGAAAACAAATCGACACTCAAACTGCAATCCCAGGATAGCAATAGATAGACCATAGTCCATTCACAACTACAACAAAAAGCGCAAAATGATAGAAACTTTTCCGCTTTCAGCTGCCACGGATGTTATTCGTATCCTTATTATATATGGGACCAACTTCGATTTCAAGTCCATCCCAGTGGCGTCTGATTGGGGGATTTAATATATTAGTGGAAGAAGCCAGTTTCAAGGAATAATTAATAAATACTAAGAATATATGACGATGTTTTAAAACCAGTTTATTCCAGACGTTGAACTATTATTAAAACCGATTATTGTCCGTTAGACAAGGGAGAAGGCTATAATGAAGTTGTGCAAAATAATTTCACGGACAGAACGAAAATCTCCGGTCCCATAGTGTATGACAGAAACACAAAAGTATGTTTCATCTAAATCTTATCCCCAAGTGTTATTTAACCCCCTTAAAACAACACCACTGTTATCCGTTGCTCCACTGATGACGATGGGTATGAAGATGGTGTTGGCAATGGAGATGGGCATTAAAAGGCTGATGTCAGCGTCCGCGCCAACGCCAAAGCGACGCCATTGTGGTATGCTATAATAAGTTAGAGGAGTCTGGGGCCAGTTATTGACCAGGCAGGACGACACTTATTCGCTTCAATGGTGCCTGGGAGGGGAATGAGGAATGGGGAAGGCAAATGTTTGTATCGGTAGACGTAAACGTAAAATGAATTATATGCGATACGTTCGTATATCATGTGGCCAAGATGCTCGCTGCTTCTTTGCCTGATTGCAAACAATAACTCTTAGCATGGACATTAAATGTGGACGAGGCAAGTAACGGGGGGAAGGTAAATTCAGCGTAAAAGTTTCGGTTAATTGCGTGGGCGTTTGTATGGCATTTAGGGTTAGCAGCAATGGCATGCAGTGGTCTTGATGAGGATTACAAACTTTCAGGGAGAGCTGATTTTAAATGTTGGCCACCCACACACACTCACACACACATTTTTGGGACTTTGCCTAATCACTTGCGGCCGCTGAGTTCAACTTGCTTGTTGTCCTTTTTTAGTTGATTTTCTTTTTGGCCACTTCACGAGTGCGTAACTGTGTAGTGGTTGGCAACAGTGTCAGTCATAATTAAACCGACCAACGCAACGCCCACAGTTAAAGCATATCTGTACGTATATCAAATAATGAAAATGGAAATGGATACAAAACTTTGTCGGTCTGTAAACTAAACTTGCTAATCAAATCCGACAGTTGCACAAATGAAATGGGAAGCCACCGGAATCCCGAACCGTATATTGCAAAATTAGTAGCCAAATTTTCTGGGGCCATACAGGTTCAGCTATCTGTTCTAAGAACAGAGTCAGCTGAAAAGTTCATGCTAAAGTCAAAAGTGACTGGCAGAAGGAAAGAATGTGACACCGAACACTATATACCCTTGCTGACTGAAGTATACTTGCTGAAAAAGAGACTATTCGTTGCTGTGTATTGATACTCTATATGATATGATTACGCAGGAAGTATTAGTTCGCACGAAAAAACAGACAAACAGACCGTTTTGGCAAAATTCAAAATACCCTCTGAAAGGCAAATAGCCTGATTAAGCAAAAGCCCGCTAAAAAAAGAGCTGAAGCTTAGTCTTTTTTATTATAATTAACGTTAATACCAAACAATCAAAATTATACACTCTAATTTAACTCTATAATTTGGCAACGTTGTTCTCCACATTCGACCAGCGGCCATTGTCAATTGCAATGTTTTGCAAATGTTAACGGAGCTTCCATTTTGAACTGCTAATTGTGGCCCAAAGTCATAAGTTGACGGCTTATCATGAGTGGTGCGTATTACCCTGCTGGACAGGAACACACACAAAACACACACACACACAATACTCAACTGTGTAGCAGTGTCAGATGATTGTGAATGGCACTCAAGCTGATTTCAATCAGGCTGCGGCTATTGTGTAAACGCGCCGTCGTCCAATGGAAATTTGCAGTTATCTAAATACCCACTTACACGTGGCACATACAACAGCCGCAACAAAAGCAACAACAACAATTCACAACAAAGACGTTCATAACAATGATGGTGCCCAGTCTTGAAGTTTCCAAGTCCCCAGCCAGATATCACCCCTATCACTTGCTCGATATGAATCTGTATCTGTATCTGTATCTGTGCATCTGTATCTGTTTCTGTTGTATCTGTCGCGCCCTCGTAACGCTTTATGCAAATTCCGAGACGTGGTGATTTCCTTTCGGTCGTTTTCAGTTTCAGTCGCGAATTTGCAGCCAAAACATCTTGTCTATGGCGTTTTGGACTTTAACTGCAAATCGATAAAAATTTTCTGGCTCAGAGTCTCAACCGCAGTCTGGCCCCCTCCTCCTGCTTCCCTCACCATCTCTGTATATCTTTTTCTCTGTATATTTTCCGAACGCTGCTGAAGATGTTGCGCCCAAGCAAATTCGCTCTTAGGTTTTTATTATATTATTTTTTTTTCTTATATTATTTCCTTAATTTTCTTCTTTTTTTTTGTGAGTGGCACTTAAAGTGTCTCCAGCTTTTGCCTCACTCAAATGTTTGGTTTTCGGCTTTTCCATATTTTTTAGAGCAAATGTAAAGTAACTTTTGCTTTATAACCTACACCCATTTATTGCTGCAAGTGCGTTGTCCATAAATACATACATACAAACATGCTAATTTAAATACATACACACATTTGTTTACACGCAAATGTAAATGAACAATGACAACAATAAGAGAAAATAAGGCAGATTTAACATGCTGAAAAGATATACATATCAGAACACCTAATTGGAAAATTAAAAAGCCGTTGGAAAAACTGACACAAATGTATATTGGGTACTCTGGCTACTCTTAATTTTTTCGTGAAGCTTGCATGAGATTTCTGTAAGCGTATACAATCTTGATCAGAAGAAATAAACTCCGATCTGCATGGGTAGGTAATCTTTGGCATGTCTGAGAAAGCTGTTCTTAAATGTTTTATGTTATTCTATTTATGGCAACTCATTTAGGATTTTTTAAAATTTTTTTTAGCTGATATGTGCTGAATGATAGCAAAGCTAGCTAAAGAACAGTAACGAAATATTATTCCTAATTGTAAATATAAGTTATGCTTACTATGTTTCTAGTGTTAGTGTTTCTATGTCAGTAAGCTGTGACACAGCTTTAAATAGTTAAATTCTAAATTAGGTCTTGAAATTATTACTCCGGTTTTTTGATGCCTTTCTGGCGACAATCACCATGAGACACAAGGGCCCAAATCAAGCGCCGCGACGGAAACTGATACCAAATCTGTTCAGTAACATTCTGAATGTGATCGCCGAATCGGATCGACCGTTGACACAGCATGAGATCGTTGAGGCCGTCGCGGAGCGCTTGAATCGTTGCGATGAGGAGCTGAAGCGCCAGATTACCGTCAATCTCCATGATGCCATCATCTATGGGTACCTGCGGATGAAAGACTATCGCTACTCCATCGTGCGAAGTCGCTTCAGTGCGAATGAGCAGCGAGAACTAACCCACGACCACAGTGCATCCACGGAAAAGTCAAGCCGTAGCCCGGAGAATACTCACACCATTAAATAACCTGGCAGAGTTTTGAATACGAAAGTGCATCGTGTCGAAAGCAATAGCAAACATACTTGGGCTCAACAAATAAAATTCGCTTTATAATCAAATTAACTGTGGAATAAAAAAAAACGCCAAAGGCTTTTACACGAGTCTAATGTAGTCTAGTAATACAGAGGGACGCAGATTTGGTTAACTACTTATTTTTTATATTGAACAAACGCAATGGGAAAATAGTTAGGTTAAATAGGAGTATATTTTATGCAGAACATTACATAAGATATAATTAAAAGGTAAACAAAAATTAAACATGAAATAAAATGTTCGAAATAAATGTTCTCGCTTTAAACAAAAATTTATCTTTATTATAATATTGCTTTTGGGTTAGGATCATCAAATGTGTGTGTGTGTGTGTGCGTGTGTGGGTGCGTGTGTGTGGGTGCGTGTGTGTGTATAAGTTTTGTCGTGGGTATGCAAGAAACACGAACAAAACGATCAACAAAATGAACGATACTCAAGATCGAACTGCATCCAGCATTTGACAAGTGATACAAATGATGAGAGATGAAGTCAAGTGTTTGTAATCAACGCATGCGCCACGAGAGCGGTTGCTTCTCATGCTCCTTTTCGCGCTTGGCTCTCTCCTGGTTGCGCTTCATTATCACCTTTTGTTCCTTGTCGGAGAGCAGAGTGTAGTAGCTGCCATCTTTGCGTAAAAATCCATTCAAAACGGCCTCCTGCAAAATGTGTGGTATATGACGCTTTAGTTCGATGGGCAAACGTCCCAGACGCTTGGACAGCAATCGTATGATTTCCATATAGCTAACCGAACAATTTAGTTCACGCATTAGCTTCATGGTCGTTTCAAAGAACTCCGATCTCTGGCGACCCTGCACATAGGATTTCAGCTCTGGCTGCGACTGCCGGGCACTGGCAGGCGTAAAACTCGGAGCGTTCACATTCAAATGATGCGAGCGACGCCATGATAAATCAGTGCGGTCCGAGAGGCGTCGCTGTTGCAACATGTTCATATTCTGTGGATCTTGTTGTTGTGGCTGCCGCGAACGACCGGCATACCATGGCGCACTTAAACTTGTAAGCGATTCAGGCTGATATCCACCATTCTGAGCGCGATGAACACCCACATTTCGGCCGTAAGACATATTGGAATTGACAATCGATATCAGTGTTGCTGATTCTGCTTTGCTATTGTCTCCTGTACCGTGCCACCTAAATTCAAAGTAGTTTATCCGTATCAGCGAAATATAATGAAAGACTGATATGCATATGTATATGATGTCAAGGGTAACCAAAGAGTTCACCAACTAACCACAAAAACACACGAAATTAACTTAATTTAACTAATTTATACGAGGTAAGTTTTAAAGTCAATCTATGACTTGCCGAAAAATAAAAATTTTGTCGTTCATATAACCTGCTTGAATAATGTTAGTTATATTTATGATATGACTGAAACACGAGCAAACACAATTGAAGTATGCTTGACATCAATTTGTAGGCATGCTAGGCCGTGGACCGGAGTCTACAGTTATGTTTACCATCCACTAGCTTACCCCATTTTGGACTGAACATTTTAGTTAATGAAGGACCATCTTGTGTAGATCTTCAGGAATCCTACAAAAAATAAGATTTCAAAAAAACTAAAAAAGGGCTATCGTAAGATAACCATAAATGTTTGGTTCTTTTTTTTAGCGCATGAGTTTCATTAAAATTGAGAATATTGACTCAAAATTAATTAATAAAAGCTTCAAGGCTACAGTTCAATAGGATACGTACTTGTGTATGACTGTGCTTAACTATGATAAATGGATTTTTCAATTGGATGATAATATTACACGGGATATCTGTTTTTAATATTATTTATGCTTAAACCTTGTTATTTCAGCTTGTGCAACTAATAATAAACGTCAATGCTTAAACTCGACTCTATTCTATGCTACTTGCTTAAGATTACTTTCAACTCAAAGTGGATTTACAGTAGATATGCTGTGCTTTTTTTGGGGGTAAGTGGGGTATAATAAATCTGCTTATATTTTTTTCGGGGTACAAACGACGGCCGCGGGCCAAACCCAAATCCGTTTATGTAAAACAATAATAATGCCAACAACAAGACGCAATCCAAGTCAAAAAGTTATGCTCTAAATAAACAAAAGGGGAACACAACCCGAGGCAGGGTCTTTTCGTATTTCCATTTACTTCTCTTCTGCCCCGTGATGAGGTGCGAAAAATCAGTTGAATTGAAATTGCGTGACTTGTGAAATTGGGACAAACAGCTCCAGGGCTACTGTACAAGCCATTGCAAAGGGTTGGACTGATAGCATTCTTAGTTGTTTTTCCTGGGGCTTATGGAATGGGTCGAAATACTCATGGGTTTGCTGTTAATTGTTTTAGGGTGCTTTATTGCTTTTGCTTTGAGGGAGTGGAACTTTTTGAAAATATTAAGAGCAACATATCGGCAAACATCAAATACATCTAACTAATTGTACAATAAAATTTGTAGAACTAAAAAATATGTATTCTTCTTATGTTCCCTTAAAAATTTTAAATAGCTTTTATTAGTAAATCAAAGTATTTTCTGTCAAAAAGAAAAAATACTTTAAATGATGTAAAATCGATTCGAAAATTATCTTTTTATTTTTTATATTTAAAATTTCTTATATATTGCGCTTGGTTCTAATAAAGATTAGATGTGGCAACTGAGCAATTTCAAAAAATAATTTCGTAGTTTCGGCAACTTTGATGTCAATTTGCACAAAACGGGGCACCGTTGAAATCATTGATTTAATATATTCCGCAATACGGAAAACTTGCGCAGATTACAACTGAAGCTTATAATTATTGCTAAGAGTTGCGCTACTATTATTTTCAGCGCAATTGTAAATATTAATTTTCATCGCTGCATTATACAAATATTTAAATATGTTTTCTCTTCTCTTTAATTCATTTATTTTTTATTCTTAAGTGTTGAATAGTTCTATCAACTTTCATATAATGCAATCTAAGGCAACACATTTCTCTTATCCTGTCAGATGTATGTTTGTTTGCACTGTGGTTATAACGCACACACAAAATTGGTCTAAACAAGTATTAATACATTTGACACCGTTGGGCTTAGCTTAGTCAGTTGCAAATAGTTTAATGCAGCTGCTACACTAAGAAATATGAACTAACTTTATAAATTCGGAATAGCTTG
Source organism: Drosophila picticornis (assembly GCA_035043845.1). Lineage (NCBI taxonomy): Eukaryota > Metazoa > Arthropoda > Insecta > Diptera > Drosophilidae > Drosophila > Drosophila picticornis. The sequence continues at coordinate 8,141,707 of JAWNMR010000492.1, forward strand.
CGCTTAATCTACAGCCCGTAAAATATCTCTTATATTTATGCATTTCAAAAAAACTTTCCATTTTTAAATTCCAAACCTTTACTTAAAACTTAAAGAAAGTCTCTTATTGAACATAAGAAAATACAAAATATCCAACTCAATTTTAATTTGAGGTTCTCATTTTGTAATTGTAGTGGGACTTTTTTTCTGAGTGTTGCTGCCTGCTAAGACCAACTTGAGTAAACCTAAAATGCATAGCCTTCCGTTCCAGCTGGAGTTCAGATCGCAGTGCAGGGCTCAACAATGTCCTCTACTTCCATGGAACCATGTGTGGCAGTGTGTGTGTCTGTGTGTGTGTATGTCTTGTCGAGTGGGCAATAATTACGTTCAATTTCTGTCCGCTCTACCTGTATTAAGTGGTTTTACGGGTGGTGGCTTAAACTGACATCAAATCAAACACAAAGCGCCCTAAACAGCTATAAGGGCCTTGTCATCTAACACCATTGATAGGCGCTACATTTGAGACCTGCGGTCTTTCAATGATCATTGATCCAAGGACCAACACAAGCCGTATCCAATGTCAGTTACATATCTTCAAGATGTGTTTCAATTATTTCAGTCAGCTCGAGTGCAACTGTAGCAGTATCTTCGAACCGTCGAATTAATGCCTGACCACTTTCGAGTTAAGAGTTACCCCAAAGCATATCTTACTTCGCAGTGGTTAAGTTGTTGGTTTATATTGGTGTCTCCTCTTTAACAGTGCTATTTTCATCTTCAATTCATTTTATTTTAAGCAAATATTTATATAACAACAACATTTTCCAGTGTGTAAATTGCACTAAAATAGGAGAAGGTAAGTTTTTCTGTTGATATTTTGAGACTAATTACTAATTTAACTTATTACCTCATAGTAAATAGTATTTAAGCATATTGAGAAGAACCTTTTGAAGCATTGTATGTGAATGGAAAGTGCTTTACAGTTCTTTATCTAATGCGCAAGAGTATCACGAGTACAAATCTTACAAATTTAAACAGCTCAGTTATCATATCAAAGAAATCCACAAAGCCACAGCATGAAAACAATCCTTGATTTTTTCGAGTTCTTAAATTAAATTCAAGTGATTTGTTTGCTTATTGAGAACAATCATCGAGGACTCTTCAGATGAATAAAGAGCTAACGAGCTGTTAAATAATTCAGTAGGAACCACGTGGATGATATGGATGCTAAACAGCTTGATGTCTCTCCCTCTTTCACTCTCTCTCTCTCTCTCTCTCTCTCCCTCTCGCTCTCTATTTCTCACTCCCGCACACCCACTTTGTTTGTTTGTTGTTGCTGCAAGTATCTAGAGCTCATCATGATTGTTTTGTAATTGGAATGCGACAATGCGGCGCAAACAACAGCAGCAGAAAGAAATGAGAAATGGAGGCAGCTGATAAAATGCAAGCGGGGTAAGCAAGCAGTTAACCACACTGAGACAAAAGAGACAAAAGTAGGTTGGCTCAACATTAAAAAAATTAAAATAAAATAAAAAAAAAAACAAAAGGAGAGGTTACATTAACAATTTTAATTATCCTCCAGAAATTAAATTTTAAAAAATTTTACATTATAATACCAATAAGTACTTGCACTGCTAAAAATAGATTTCTTAAAGAGAGGTATTACTGTAAAGTAGAAATATTATTTGGTATTGTTTTCAGTTTGTTTTTGGGTTTTCCGGACGATTGTCGATGTGTTCTTAGTTTTGAGTGTACGCAACCACCACAGCATCCAACCACGAGGCTGGCAGGCAGGCAGGCAGGACAAGTGAATGCCAACGTAGTCTAACAATTTGCTTCAATTATAAAAAGCGTCGCGACAAAGTGGCGCCACCGAGCGGCGGGCGGCGACAAGTGCATTGAGGCATGAGGCATTGGGGGCGAAGGCCAGCATTGATGATATTGCTGTAACGCCAAGCTTTAGCCACACCATCCAACTCACAGTCCAAGTCGTCCTTTTCCTGCTGCTGCTCCGGCTCCTGTTCCTGATAATCACAGAGTCAACGACTGTGCGAACGATGACGCGGCTGCGAGTGCGACAGCGGCAGAGGCTGCGACTGCGACTGCGACTGCAACAGCGACTGGCGTCATCGGGATCGGGCTTTGTCTGGCTGCGAGGGCAGCAAACTGGGACGCGGACGCGGACTTTGACTTGGACGGAGATAGCAGGCAAGCAAGCATCATTGCTGAAGGGCATCATCGTGGCTACTGCTTTGGCTTTTGCTTTAGCCATTCTCATTTGTATTACATATTTGGAATTGTATTTTAATTGCGTTTCTGACGCACTTCCTTCTCGCGTATTCTTTTCCATTTCCTTTCCCTTTTCCACTTCCACAAGTAGAGCAAATTAAATGCTTTATTGCAAGCCATAAAAGTGACAGCTTCAATTCTTAAGATATCATCAATTAATATCATATATAACAAAAATAAAATCACAAACAATGCTTATAACTGGCTTAAGTCCACCTCAAAAGTTGGATAAGCTCCACAAAATTATACAAATGCGCTAAATTTAAATTAAATAACACAATTTTAATAGTGATTACATTTTAGTTTGCCATATTAATTAGCCTTTTTAAGGCTCACAGAGTAATCACAATTTGTAAGTAAAAACGCATTCCCTCCCTCTGTCAATCTAGGAAAGTGCTTGGCACTAACTTGTTTGCTGTGTTTGCCAACAGCAGAAACTTAAAGAATGCAGACAAACTTAACAAATATCCTAAGCAACAAGCGAAGCGCACGCTTCGTGCTTAAGCTGTCACCTCTCATGTGTGAGTGTGTGTGTCCTGTGGACAGGACAGCACTGGACATAGACGTAGACGTGCCAGGATACGATCCTGCCGGACTGCCTTAATCACACGGTCTCGCACAAATACTCATGTGATTCATAAATAGCACTCAACAGCACGGACCAAATAGCCGTGGAAAATTGAACAGATGAAAGGGGTGGCAAATGTAATCTGAATTGGGGTGGTGGGAAGCTATGGGTGATGTCCTCGCTGCAGTTGTTGCTGTTTAGTCGGGCCGTTAAGCCTGCCTAGTTAGCAAAGCACTCGACTTGCTCTCCTTCTCCATGTGCTGCTCTGAGTTGATGTTGTTGTTGTTGCTCCACTTTTTGTTATTTTTGTAGTTGTAACCATTGTCATCTTGACCAAGAGCACAAAAATATGATTGGTTGAAACGCACCTTGCAGTAGCAAGGCAGCAAAATCAGCAGTGTAAGGATAAATGCTGCTGCAACGATTGCGTGCCGCATCGTTTATCATTTGTTGCATGCTGCATGTGGGTGCTGTTGTTCCAAAAGGCCATAAACACTCTCAACTAACTTGGTGTGTTCGATTGGAGCAGAAGCCATGCTTAAATGTGAATTGTTTGCAGTTTACTTGATGACTCAGCGAATGCAACCAAACTGAATACAAAAGCAACACTATCAACAATAGCAGTAAAGCGGTAAGTTGAGCAAAATACAAAATTCAAAGTGAAAAATAAATGGAAAAAGTGTGTTTTCTATTAATTTTTAAAAATGTACTTAAAAGTTGCACAGAAATTGGGATCATTTTGTGGCTGAAAATAACAAATGATAAAATGTATATATAAATTATAATAATTAACTTACAAGAATAATAAATCGAAATTAAATAAAATAACAATCAAATTGAAAAAAAATGTTTTTTTTAAATGTACGAAAAAGTTGCACAGAAACATGTCAAAAGTAACAGACGCCAATCAAGCTGGCGGCATTTGAATGCAGGTGGCCAATTAACGCTGCACGTGTTTGGCGAGTGGAGAGTTAGCGGGTAGACGGATTGGTGGATTGGTAGGTTGTTGCTGCACAAGGGGAGTGGCAAAAGCACACAGCAAGCAAGGAGCAACAAGCCAGAAACTCGGTACAAAAATAACAGGCATTAAATTTCATGTTAATTGTATTTCCAGCTGCTTTCGCACCACTACCTGACATTGCTGCGTGGTGTTGCGTGGGTTAGGTGTGCGGCTAGTTGATCCCACTCTCTCCTCCTTTTAACATACGTTTTATGCATTTCAGCACAGAACGTTTCGTGTAATTTGTTCGCATATTTCAGCTGCATAACTGACAGCCAAAAATTATACTAAAAAATGCCTCGAATACCAGGTCAAAAAGGGGCAGAAAACAAGTCGCTAATTACAGTCGAAATTTATCGACTGTGCCATACAGTGGATGATCGATAAACTGCACGCTGATCACAATCCGTGTTCCTAAAAGCTCAGTTCGTCGATGCCACAAAATGCATGATACAAAGCAATTTTTGAAATTTAATTAATTTCTCTTTCATTCAACTGGACTGAGGTATTTGCATAAAAAGATCTTATACACGTTGAAAGAAATTTTCTGGAGAGAGCGTGGATAGATCGGATAATATCCTTGAAAACTTTAAACAATACATTTTAGATTACATTCAACGTTTAAAGCTTTCAAAAATCACAAGAGTATATTGATTTCTCAACTCAGCTTAAGCCATATACTCCCCATATCCTTAATGAGCAGAGTATTGGGAACACCTTCACAGTGGTGTACGCTTTTGATAAAACTAAATGATGGTTAGATTGGGGGGAGGCGGTGTCGGTGAGTTCAGTGTCCAACTGCGTTGCTAGCTAAACGCATTTACGTGTCAAAACTAATTTAATGTGCCAAACTCCCACACCGCGCTGCTCACGCTAAGCAAGCAACCCCAAAACAGGAAACGGATATCGCTCAGCGAGCGACCAGCGAGCATATTTTTCTTATTTATGTGAACTCTCCCCCCAATTTCTCTTTTGGCCTTATGCAGCATTTCTCACCTAATAAAATAACAATGGAACACCCCCCAAGGCGCTTCAGGGCACTCCCCGACACCCCTCACATGCTGCTGGTCCTGGTCTGCTGCTGCTGCTGGTCGGCCCCCTTTTCTTTTTTGATGTAAATTTAATTTGGGTTTTAACATTTTGAGGTTTTCTCCTAGTACTCAACATATGTACATAATGTACACACATATGTATGTATGTCTGTATATATATATATATATATACATAGTTATCAGACTAAGGATTGGAGTCCGACTCGGAGTCTGTCCCCAAGAGGCTTTGGAGTATATTCGTAATGCGTTTTTCCACCGTTGATGTTGATGTTGCGAACTCCGTTGACATCGTCCTTGTTCTTTTCATCAGCATTACGCACACACACAAATACACGAACAGATATGTATGTGTGTGTTGTATTCGTCTTTGTTCCTAAACGAATCCGGCCCTTGTTGCCAACTTGCCACATACATTTTTATGCACTTTCATTCCCTGGGTGCCATGCCATATTATAATGTATACCCTGCCAAAGGGTATCACACAGATTACGGTCTTGGGACCTTCAACAGAATCCGGAGTATGACCTTGAAATCGATGCTTTGGTTGCTACTTATGCATTATCGGAGTATAACCGATATGTGATTCAAATGTACAATATAGTATTTAGACCACTGCAGTATTACATTTTTGAATTTGCTTCCTTTTTTATATTTCCCTTACTTGCTTTCCTCTTAGGTGAGCGGGGAGTGATTGGCCCATTGTGCCAAATTAATTTGATATTCAATTGAAGCTTCTCGTTGCATTTGCAGTGCACATGAAAAGTGCTGAACGTGTCAGTTACTCAAAAATCGAGTTCCTCTTTCTGTTTGTGTCCCTTTCAAGTTCAATGACCAGTGCCGCAAGCAGCTAAACAGCACAACAACTTACATATACATATAAACAGGAAAAGAGAGGGAAGGAATTTCCATTCCACCGCCTTCTCACTTGGCACAAAACTTAATTACTGAGCCGCCAACTGAGGCTGACACGACGTTGAAAAAGCGTTGAGTGCACTTGAGGTAATTTGATTTAATTGTGCGTGGTACTACCAACAACTACATGTACAACACGACACAACACAACACAACAAACACACACACTGAATGCTAGTTGGCAATTTCTTTGTTTGTGTGCTTGTTCTTTGTGGCCGAGGCTCATAAGAAATTTACAAGTGTGCGACTCCTTGTTTTTGTTGTTTCTTACACATTTCTTTTTTTTGGTTTTGACAAATTCTCAGCTCTTGAACTTTGCCCCGGCCAAGAATGGGCAAACTGGCAACTGGTGACTCAACAAGACTCTTTGCCACTTGAACAAGCTCAAAACTTCAACGGCTGTTGCTTTGTTGTCGTTCTTGCGCTTCCGAGGATTATTAACTCGAGGATTCTATGAAACATACCAACGAAGTTTCGAATGTATTTGGAGAGTATCTGCCAGCATATTTCATATACCCTGAGCCCATTCAAAATGGGCAATATAATAACATTATGCAAAAGTATGTAGAAGGCAGAAGGAAGCTTCTACGACCCCTTAAGCATATATATTCTTGATCAGCATCATCAAGTGTGTTTATCAACCAATGTCTACGACATTTTCGGCACACACAGATTTCTTGACATTGAAACTATTCTTTTGGTATTTTCACCTCTAAACTTAAGTTACGATTTACGTGAGTGAGGGTCGAAAATATTTCAATTAGGAAGGTATTTGCATTTAAAAGAGAGATGGGTAAACAGACGAGCTTATAACATATTTTTAATAACAACTTCTCTATCATCCACTCTTCATTTTTTATCCCTAGCAGTTTAGGTATAATGGGTCTTTTTAATCGTCTATAAAAATTCATATGTTAAATTATTTGGATTCCGAATAGTTTGAAAATTAACGCATTAACGCATTTGCGCTTAATGAATAATTTATTGCACTTGCGTGTTCTCTTTTTTTGTGCTTTTTGCTTTTTTCTTTGCCAATTTTGCAAATTTATTACTTGCTAGAATTTCCAGTTCCGTTTCCGTTTGCAATTAGGCGTACAGCAACAAAGCCCAACAGAAATAGAAAAACAATTATTCATCTGACATTTATTTAATGCTTAAAGTATGTCTACAAAATTATTTTGTATTACAATAATTATGAAACCCAACAAATCTCCTTTTTAAAGTCTGCATTATATTGACTGTATTTGTAGGTGTTTTAAAGTTAATTCGCTTCACTTTAGTGCAGGACACAACTGAATCCTTCCCTTTTCCTTCTCCATTCGCACGCCGTGCACTGTTCGTTGCCCATATTGTGGCTCATTGTCCTGCGGCTTATTTATTAATAATGCATGCGACTGCATTAGCATAATCAGCGACCAGGCAACCAGGGCCCGTGGCTGCCGCGACGTAGACACCGATTTACACATGGCAAACAAAACGGTTTTACAATTTTGGACAATGTTGCAGATCTGCCACAAAACACAAAGTAGAACACACACACACACACACAACAGCAGGCAAAAAAAATGTGGATATTGAAGTCAAACAACAAAAAGAAATACACTTGAAAAAATATCCTACCTCATGGACATGAAATCTTAGATTTCTTTAGCATATTGGAGACATTTTCAAATTGTAAATTATTTTATTTTATTTCACAATTCATTTCAATATTTTTAATTTGCTGCAATTTATTAGTAATTTATTTCTTATTTGGTTTGTTGTAGAAAGTTGCCTAAAGTTATACTGAAACATTAGTTTTGAAACTTGAAGAATTGTAACCGAGTACAAAAACTTAAAAATTGTTGATTTTTCTTTGCAATTTTAAACATTTTGGTGACTTGAAACTTGTTGTAAAGAAACGATAAAATGAATTGTGTTGTTTACAAATCCATTAAAATATATAAAACCATGCAAATAAACGGTGTAAAATGAGCAAGTTTCCATATTTCTGTTCGGCTGGCAAAATAGCTGATATAGCAATATATGCCTCGCCAAGCTTAATGCTTATAACCTTTGTTCAAATGTCATTAGTCAAATTAACAGCCAAGTTAATAGCCGGAGATCGCAGTGTGCTCTTTGCCGCAGTCAGTTATGAAAATGATATTTAAAATAAAATGCTTGGTTTATGCTTTAATTGCATATTTCGCTGCAAATGCTTAACGGGATGGGGTAAAGTGGGTGGATGATATGATGACGGTATTGACAGCAAAACAAGTATGGAATGCATTTAGATAGCCGCAAATATTTACCACAAATGCATTCACATCACAATTGTAATGTGAAAAAATTCGCAAGGTTTAACAGCAACAAACACACATTCACACACACACACACACACACACACACACACACACACACACACACACACACACCCACACAGTCAAAAATAACTTGAAATGACAGTAAATTGCTCATAGGCATGTCTGCGAGTGTTTGCTTTGTGTGCACTCCACACTTTTAATATTTGTTGCATACTTTTAAACATAAATTATGCATTTCAATTGAATTTCACATATCGCATTGCATCGCAGAACATTTCTTTTTTGTACGCAGTTTATTTTATTCGCTCGAGTGTACCGAAATATTATTTCACGATTTCCATTGACAATTTTATTTTCGCTGCAATTTTGTTTATTCACTTATTCGCTGCCAAAGAGATATTCTAATTTGGCTTTCATAATTTGAGCTTATTGTGTGTCACCGATAATGAGACTTCATTTGCCAATAGCCATTTATTATTGGCCACTTTTTTCACCTCACCGAACAATGTGAGCTGTGAACTGCAATCGATGGATAATGATTCGCTTAATGTGAGCGCATTCAAAATACATCCCAGCTCTTTTCGGCTATGGACTGAATATTCAAATATTTCATTATATTTTTCACAACATTTTGAATGCCAGTTGCTTAAAATATCTAGTTTAAATCGTAACACGAAATTTCTGTTAGTAGAAGACAACTGGTTATGCTTTTTATAACTAAATGCTTAATACCCTTACAATGTTCAAGTATGCAACGCTTCGCAAGACGAGTCAGTCTGGATGATTCCTTGCCATATCTTGACGATACTTGGAATATATTTTTAGCTGTTTGCTGCTGGAAGTTGTTGACGAAGGCTCGGCAATATTGTGAATAACAGTACTAAATGAGGTAATTTAAGACGGAAAGTGTTTTTTGCAACTGAGAGTGTGTTTTTCTGAACTGATATGGGTTTTTCTAAACTGATAGTCAAATTTGGTTTGGCTCCGGTCTGTTATTAAGTTATGTTATCTTTTTTTGTTTTTAATTCATGGTATTCATCATCACGTCACAACGTGAAATCATCCGACTGCCTCGGTAGTATGCAGAACGCATCCTGCAGATTGAATCAAAATGCCGGATCGGAGTGACTTCCGTGTCGTTCACCGCCGTTGTGATTTCTGCAGCAGCTGCAATATGATCTGATGTAGCAAAAATAAAAAAATGACTAACTAAATGGGGCGGCCAGCCCAGAGTTTCCGACAACAGTTGCGGCAAGACCCAATCGGCCGACCAATTAATCATGGCTAGTAGAAGAAGCAAAAGAGGCCAGGCCGAACGGGAAAATGCTGTTTCAGTTTGAACTTGAATAACCTCGATGTATAAAAACGTAACGTCGGCTAACAAAAGCAGCTACACAACAACAACAACAACAACAACAACAGTCACTACGAGGAGTGAGTGCAGAGATGAGTGCAGCAGAACAAGGACGAGTACAAGGATTTGCAGTTGAGCAGAAGAAGGACAAGCATCAAGTGACGTTTGAGCAAAGACAAAAAGTCATTATCAAGGCGACAGACGAGCAGCAGCCAGCAACCAGAAACAGGACGCGGGCATAGCCGGCGACATGACTGCGTTGGGTGCAGAGGGCAGCTGGCGGGGAGGGAGAGAATCCTGCGACCCGACAGGCGACAAAACACATCATGCATTTGGTTGTTGTGGAGCATGTGGAGCACGTGGCTCCGTTGTCGCCATGTTTGTTGCCTTTTCCGGCATTTTGCTTACAATTTAATTTTTTTTTTTTTTGCCTGCAAATCTCTCGGACCCCATTCGCGACATATCTGTCTCTCTCTCTCTCTCTCACACACTCTCTCTTTCTCTCTCTTTCACCCTGTGGGCGTCCGCAGTAGCACCCTCTTGTGCGGATTTGCTTGGGATCTGAAGTTGGCGTCAGTGAAGGCAGTTTTCCGTGAACGATTTTCACTTGTTTTGTGCCCGTTTTCCGTTTTGCTTGGTTTTTTTCTTTATGTTTTGCATTTTGCGCTTTATGAATACCCTTCAAGACGAAGAGAACAACTCCGACTGTGCCATGCGTATTTTTCATCATTTTATATGCACATTATGTTAATGTTATAAAAATGACAAACGGAAAACGAGAGAGGAGTCTAGTCAATTGAACTTTGGAAATCTATGCAATTTGTTTTTTTTATGTATATTTCCTTTTACCAAAAATAGGTGTATTTTCAACTCAATATTTTAGTTGTATCTCACACGTATTGCTAGGGTATAATATCATCGGTAACGAAAAGATCTTAATTCCTTCTTTTCTTTTCTTTTTTTTTCTTGTAATATTTTGTTCTATTTTTTTTTTATTTATTTGTTTTTTTTTTAAAGAGAGAAGCAACTACAGGATTCATTCCCGTCCCCAGCTTGTTTCTTTTGAGCCGTCAAGTGCAATTGTCATAAAGTGTCATTGGCTGATGACGTCGCATTTCTCTGTGTGTTGTTGTTGTTATTGTTGATGATGCGGTGAATCAACTTAAATGAGAATCCGCCTCATAACTTAAAAGAAAGGCGTCGAGAGAGGGAGAGAGAGAGCCAGAAAGAGTTTAAAGAGGGAGAAGTAGAAGAGTTGCCACCCAATTGACAGTCCACTTTTTCGCCCAAGAGAAAAAGCAATTGGCTTTGTGCTCAATTTCGCTTTGTGTTGTTTTGCCCAGCAAGCTAGAATGCATCAGGGGAAGTGGCTCTTATACCTATCCGGGAAGCTCAAAGGCCGTCCACTCAACTAGATGAAGAAATTGTGAGCCGAGTTAAATCAATGGCTAACTAATCGATGACTCAGTCAACTTCTTGCAGAAAAGTAGCTTTTGGTGAGGTGCTTGAAATGATCACAGATAGTCAAACAACAACAGATTATTGCAGCGAAACAGTTGCTGAAATCTTAAAATTAAAATCTGGATAGAACAATTAAGAAAGAAAAAGAGAGGTAGTCAGAGAGAGGGAGAGAAAGGGAGAGAGGAAGACTGGGAAAAATAAGCAGCATGCAATTTCAGACCAAAGAACATTTCGAAATACTAAAAAGATAAAGATATTTCAATGACATATAAAAGGGAAAATCCTTTCAAAATAAAATTAAACCTGGCACTTAAAGGTAATCAAATTCACTGTGTCGCCTGAACACTTGAAAGTTTATCTATTTTTTCAGTTATAATTTCTAAGTATTCGAATAAAAATGTCTTATGATTTTCTGAAATTCGGTGCGATTCTTTTTTTGAGTGCATGTACTTATAAATAGTTTTTAAGTTGGCCTAATTCATTGGCATGGCTGCACTCAACTGTATAACAGTAGACAGAAAGCAAAACAAAGTTACTGATGAGAGCAAAATGAGTTAAAAGTTTTTTCCCACTTATTTAGTAAGAGTGGAGACATGGGTTGGCTAAGGCGGGAGTAGCAGTTATGCATCTGAGCAGTGGCCTTAAGCAGCATAAAACTCAAGCAGTGCCGTAGCCGAAGCTGAAGCAGAAACAGAAACAGAGGCGAAACAGCAGCCAAAACGAATTATGCTGCATAGCCGCTGGCAACCCATGTGGCAGGTGGCCAGCCAACCCACATTTGAGGAATTGAGATTCGGATGTTTCGGGAGCAGTTGCTGGCATTCAGTCAAGGCACAAAACGCAAGCAGAACTAAACCTGCCCACATCTAAAAAAAATTATTAGAATTATTGAAAAAAGACTGAGTGCCTGTAAAAAGCATTTGTTTTAAAAATATATTTTTGTTTTTCGTATATTTCTTGTGTTTTTTATACTTTTAACCTCCGAATTATATTATTATTACAATTATTGGCTGAAAATTCTACTATGAAGTTATTTAAATTCTTTGTTTTTTTGAGTGCAAACAGATTGATGCAGCTGCAAAATGTGTGAAGTGTGCCGTGAATGGGCTGCAAGAAAACCAAAAAAAAACATGTATAGAACTGTACACCTAAGAGCAAGGTGGAGAGGAGGAAGGAGGGAGTCTAGAAGTTATCAATGGATGAGTGAAATCTGATTTTGGCAACAGAAACGATTTGAAAGCGGTGCCAAGTAAACAATTGCTGCATGCTAAAACAATTCCCATACACATGTGGAAAGCTGACAGGCAGGCAAAACATTGAAAGCACAAAATGGTACGGGTGGGGGTCTGGGGTGGATTGGTACAGTTAAATTGGACTCAAACTTGACGTCACTTCTGGCTTTCGCACGTTGTAGACGGCGACACTGAGCAATTGCCATGCATAAAAATTCTCTGTGGCACCACAACACACCAACACACACAACCACCTGTCGTTAGAAAATCATGTGGTGGGTGGGGAGTGTTAGGGGTGGGGAATTGTGTCTCATAAACATAAACAAGGCGCACAAATCAGAACAAATACTCGCAACTATGATGGCAGCGCGCGTGCGCCTCAGACCCATAGCAACATTGTTGCTACCACTTTCACTCGAAATGTGGCGCAACATTTGAAAGTTGCGAGAGTGCAAATTTATGCTATCAAAAAGAACTACAGCCAGAGAAAAAAACAATTAGCAGGTTGCACCTGCGCAAAACCTACAAATTCAATCAAATATAAAATTTAATTTAAATAATGTTAAGGTATTATTAAATAAAGTTTATCTTGATTTCTTAGAAGCTAATTAAATTGAATTTTATTTAATTTAAATACAGCAAAAGTTGATGTTTACAAAATATCATTCAAACAGAATTTAGCATATTGGCGTATTGAACATTATTTTAATAATAACGGTAATCGCACATACTTAAATATACTTAAACATAAATGCACAATAAATGATAAGCGCCGTATTTCGTTAAGCAGATTATTAAACAATTGCATACCCAATAAAAATTGATAATAACCAAATTAATAATATTGTAAGCACTAACAACATACACTATTCGAGCAAGCTCGACATGCTTTCTGTTGTTTTTCCTATTTTACAACTGAATCATTTTTTATTATTTTATTATTTTTACTATTGCTTGGGTAAAACGGGCATATTAAAGCTGCGCAGCTTAAGTTTGATTTATTTAGTTTAAGGCAGACCGAGGATGATCGAGGTCAGAAAGGGTATTTGTTGGTCGACTATACTCCCCCATTTATGAAATATATTGCTGTTCATCTGCATAAAATATCCAATAATAATGTTTTTCATCATTGAAAAAATAACGCTCAAAATGTACTTGTTTAATGCGTGTGGATTTGTGTGTGTCTGTGTGCGTGTGTGCGTGTGTGTGTATATATTTATATTTGTTTGTGGGTGTGTTTAAGCCGTTGTGTGTTACACAATAAAAATACTGTTTAATTAGCATATGGCAGCAATTAATTAATTTGTAAACTGCTGCAATACAAGCTGCCCGGTGTGGCGTGACTTTGACTCATTATGCTACTTTCACATTGAATCAAAAGTTACTGTTTAATTAAATGTCAGTTAAACATATAACGAGCGAGCGAGAGGGAGACAGAGACAGACAGAGACAATCACAAGAAACGAATATCAGCAAAATTCAAATTTAAATGCAAAATGCATAATAAGATAACAGATTAATAAATACTGGTTGCACTTAGAAGCATTTTGACTGCTCTAAATATTGTAACAGACTGCAGATTAAAGCAAACGCCAAAATTGCAAGAATGCATCTTTTCGAGTTCCCACTGACTGGAAGAGCAGATACTCTGTGTAAACATCGAGCTTAAAATCATGGCCCATTAACTAGTCTCCTATTTGTTCCGTATTTAATTTCTGTTTACAGGATAATTTGAATTAAGTGATACGTTACACATGTGCAACATTGGGGTATTTACTTCAACAGCTAAACGAGCAGGATATTCATTTACCAAAACACAAATATTGATTTAATGTCAAAAGCAAAATAAACAACAAACAACAATCGATTGCAACAAACGCATTAGCTTGACTTATACATACACTACAACTACAGTCTACAACTAAATTAAGTGCCTTAAAGCAAACGAAATGTTGCACGATTTCCTTACAATGATGCGAAAGTTTCCGAAATTTATCAATGAAGAAAAAATATATGTTTATTATAAATTATATATGCATACATATATCGTGTCGAAAATACTCGATTCACTCGGCATTCACAATTTGATTGCGTAGCATTTAAAATGAAATTAATGAGCGAGAAATTGCATACCCATAAATTCATATTCAATGTATTCGCAAAAATGCTGATTGCATGGAATGCAAGCAGTGTGGATGTGTCGGTTGGCAGGGGAAGAAGGGTATGTTGGTAAACGTGGTATGCCAGCCACAACAGTTGACAATATAATCGACTTGTACTTAAAAAGTTCCAGTGTGTTAATTGATTAATGCCATGTGTGTTTGCGTTGTCCGTTCTACGATGTATATGGTCATTAACATTAATGCCAAAGTAAATCGTTATCGTTAAGGTTAACATTTTCGCTTTTGAGAGCCCGCAATTTTCTGCCGTATTTTTAATTGGGTGTAAGCAAAATACACACATTCCAAATGACATAAATTCGACGAAACAGAATGAATTAAAATCAATGCTACATTTAAATCTAGAAACACGCTTTTTGTCTAAAGTTCATTCAAAAATTCGATTTCATCAAAATCATAACTTTTTCTAATCCGAACCGTATTGGTTTGGATATTTAAGATGCGACCGACTTGAATTATGTAAGCCTTGCTCCTAAGGTAACTTCTAGTTGCACATTCTCATCCCATTGACTTCTACAAGTTATGATTTCTTGCCATTTGGGATCGCAACCCAAATTCCACAATAAATACATGCTTTAAGTATCCAAAAAAAATTAAAAAAAAATGCCTATCAATTTAAGGTCACAGGCAAACCAAAACGACTCACTTTCTTTCTTAAATCCCTCACTTAAATGATGATTTCGGCCATTTCCGCTGCGTCATCTAATTTAGCGCAAGCCGTTGTGCGGATGTGGAATCTTTAGTGTAAATTTGAGATACTCATTATTCATTATTCAACGTTTTTCGAGGCAAACAATTCCAAATTCGTTTCACACAAATTAGCTAATTTGATGGTTCAAGTGAGTCGCAAGGAAATCTGTTCCGACAGAGACATCGTCGCCATGGTTGGCTGTCAGGCTCCGTATACATACACATATTTAAATGTATATACAGCGTTTCATTCCCAGTGTCGTTGTGCTTTTTGTCGTGTCAATAAATATCATTGTCATGTCATCAATCTCAATTTATGTAGCAGTTCCTCCGTTGCTGCCAGCTTCAGCTTCACCTCCAGCTTAAGATATTGGTAATTGCTGCTGAAACGGACCGTGTTCCCAGTTCCAGTTCCAGTTCCAGTTCCAGTTCCAGTTCCAGCTCTTATCGATAGTAGTGGCATAAATAGTAGCAGTGAAAGTTAAAAAAGCAAGAAAACACTTATTAGAAGAATGAGTCACATACATTTTTTTAGAAAAATTTGGCATAAATTGCAGATTAAATTAAGAAAGTAGTAAAATATATATTATAATTTCAGGAAGTGCTTCGGGATCAGTAGTAGAAGCGCCATTGTAAATAAAGTGTAATAAAAAAAGGGGCATAAAAGTAACACAGGAACAAATATGGAAACTATTTTAAGTATAATAATAATAATAAATGGCAAAACATAAGTAATTCTTAAATAGTAGAAGTCGTCGTCTGTTTGGTAATAAAAGCATACAAATCTGTAGTAAAGATAGCTTTACTGGCAAAAACAAAAAAGTGCATGCATAAAAAAAATTAAATTTTTGTTTAAATTGTTATATGTAACTTTGTAGCTCCAGTTTAAGGTGCTGTTCTAGCTCAAGGTTTCACAGACATTTGCCAGACGTACCTTTTAAATCCGCTGAGTGAATCAAGAAATTTTATATTTACATACACACACACACATACATATATATTTACTGCATATAAAACACTTCAAGTGTCCGCACTGCTGTTGCATGCCACAACTCCACTTTTGCAGTTGCCCTTTGCTGTTGAGCCCTGAGGCCGCTTCAAGTTTGCATCTTGGTTTTGGCCACTTTACTGTTTCTTGGAATACTTTTTATTTCAATTTCCGTCCACAAAAGGCGCAAAGGGACAGAAAGAGAGAGAGAGAGACGGAGACAGAGAGTGAAAGGCGGCAGCAACAAAAGACAAATTTATGCCACATTAACAGCTAAAAGCTTTCAAAATGCGTTTCTACGCGCTAACAATCGACCCTCGGGCCACATCCCAAACCCAAAAGAAACCCAGCACAACTCCACTCCCCCCTCGCAGCGCTGTCTCCCTGCTTTCCTTGCTACTTATCCACGCACAAAACATTTTCTTGCGACTCTCTGACCAAAAATTGTTAGCACAATTTGTTGTAATATGGCACTGTAACTGGCACTGTAACTTTACCTTAGGGGTACAAGGGGCGTGGCTGGGAGAGCGGTGCAAGAGTGTTGGGTGTTGCTTTTTTGGGGCGTTCTACTCAACAGCATGTTCGTTGACGAAAAAAAAAAAGAAACAACAAAAAACAAAAATAAATATAAAAACAAAAACAACGCGCTTAAAAACAAATGCGAGACGACCATTAAATTTAACGCGACGAAAACTTGTAACATTTTGGCAGTCAGTCTCCACAGTTGCCTACTGTTGTTCCTCCAGTTGTTGCTGCTGTTGTCTTGCGACAAATTTCAGTTAGCTCATCCATCCGACGCGTCATCGTCATCGTCGTCAGCTGGTAACGTCAAAAGTGCAGCTCAAAACTTCAAAACGAGTCACGTTGCCAGTCGCCATATACACTCCTTCTCCTCCCCCTTTACCGCCCTCAAGCTACATCTGCCCCCGTGTTACCCGCGCATTCCCCGTTTTGGCCAGCTTTGGCGACCATTTCTGTTTCGTTGCTTGCTGCATACGCTAAAATTAAGATTTATGAAGGCTGTAAAAAACAACAGCGACAGCAGTTGCTGGGGCTTAGCAGGTCCAATAAGGGGGGCCTTTGTGTAAATATATATGTACATAGGAGTAGAAGCTGGGGTGGCGGGAAGCTGGGTGCGGGATGGCATGCTTTAGTCTAACAGCAAGAGAGCAATGAATGCGCCAAAAAATTTAACGCCCAAATGATTACAAATGAGTTGAGAACAGTGAACAAAGTTGTGCTCCCGCAGGCAGTAGTAACTAACCAACCCCCGCCGCTCCCCCTCTGCCACAAGTGCACCTCAAATCCATGAGTACCCCCATCTCCCCTGCTCTTTCTGCACAACATTTGGTGCAGGCGTTGCGTCCTGAAATTGTGTCATTGCAAGTCATATCAAAGGACGCTGACGTCAGCGCAACAATCTGCATTCTATTGCCAAAATAAAAGGACATGAAGGAACTTAATAGCACACAGAGAGAGAGAGAGAGAGAGAGAGTCACATGAGAAACAAAGAGAAAGTAGGGAGAGAACGAGTAATTAAGGTATTTTGAATGTTTTATTGATGAGCAGTACAATTAAAGCATTCATAATTCTATAGAATAATAAGAGGGTAGCGAATACCCTTAATATATATGTAAAATAAATCAACAACTATTAGAATATATTTATGCCGAGTGTATTTTGGCATCAGTGGCCGATTCAAGGCATTGATATATCGGATCACTATATCATATAGCTACCACTTGAACTAACTGTTGAAAGATAAGTTCTTGTTTGAACAATTTTCTTTTACACCAAACTCATCAAAAGATGAGACAAAAGAGCATTACGATCGGACTACCACTATCACTCATATATATATACATATATAGCGCTTACAGTTGCACAAAAGATAATCATCAACATCAGTCGGTTTTTTCAATTTTTGGTAAAGAGTATAGGAGTATTAAGTGCTCCTTTGTTACTTGTCTGACGGACAGCCTTAATTTAATCCCCGTCTCACTTTCACTATCTGCCTCTCTTTCTCTGCTGCACTCTCTCCAGCTCTGTTCCGCGTTATAGTCTATTATACCAGAAAATCAAATAGCCTGCATTAAAAGCTGTTTTCAGTAATTGCATTAATTTAAGCCCCTGCAAAAAGAACGAAAAAAGCGAAAACCAAGTGAGGAATACTCTGTAACCAAAATAATGACAGCTTGAAGCCTAATCATTTGTATGTATCTAAAAGTAGAGACCCATTTCCCAAATCGCAAAATATGCTCAACTCGATTTGGCAACAGGGTAACAAATCTAATTCCACCTGTCTGCTGCAGGTGGATCAACTTAATTTGCATGCCATTCACGTTGGGCGCATAATTGATTAGCAAAACTGTTTTTTGGAATTTATATAAAACTGTATTTCTATTATTTAACATGTGCGAATATTTGAGCCGACCACTGTTTCGGTAGCTTTTGCGATGATTTTTAAATGTGCGTTCCGAATTTATTATGCTCCCTTGTTAACTTCAAAGTGCAGCCATTTAAGCCAGATTATAATTGTATATTGTTCATAATTCATTTAAAAAAAACCCACATGACTTGCTGATATTAATTTGCTCACTATGAAAATAAACATTTTTTCAATTGATCAATAATATGTCTGGCCATTTCCCATTTTGCATGTACATAATACGCGTTATGCATACATTTAATATATACAATTTCATTTGAATTTATTCAATTGCAGTTGCACTTGCTCCAGCAACACACCGAGTACCGAATAACGAGAGGAAGATACGCTTTGTAAGGACACGAATGGCAGTAACTTCCACTGACAATCGTTGCTTGGAACCACTTCATGCTGCAATTGGTGCAACCGAACTGGACCACTTGTGAGCGCTTTGAGATTCGTTGTTCACAAAGTGAACCAATTTAAAATATCCTTTCGCAGTTATTTTGTCAGCTTGACCACGCCGTAATTAGAGCGTGCTGGTTTTCATCAACTGTGCACAGCCCAGCCAACCCTCCACCCACTAAAACCGTCGCTTTTTTCACCCAAACTACACTCCTGCGTCTTGTTCCGTACTTCGTCCTGACTGTATGTCGCTTTGAGAGCTGTTTGTGAAGGTTTTTTACTTTAATTGATGCTTGAAAAATGCAAGGGATCAGCTTAAAGCGCAGCAACAAGCAAATGACAGGGAATGTGCTTAAAAGACACAAAAAGTAACGAAAAAATTAAAAAGTGAATAGCCAGCGTAGAACACCAACAGTAACAACTAAAACAACACAAAAAAAAATATGTAAAAATCGAGCAAAATTAAATAAAAATATGTAAAAGAAGTCAACGTTTGTGTTATATTGTCAACGGTCTTCCAAACATCACTCTCCCTCTATCTTCTATTCTCTCTCGCTCTCCCTCTCTCTCTCTCTCTCTCTCTCTCTCTCCCTCCAATTAAATTTACTAGCGCTTGGTTGAAGTATTTTTTGACCAGTTTGCAAAGTAATCAAACCCGGTTCTTCACGCATCTGCTTTACAACTAGCTCTCCCAACAAGCAGCATTGTAGTTTGCACCCGTGTCAGCCCGCATCCGTGTGATGACAGTCCTGTCCAGTTCCGTTATCATATGCATGCTCCACCCCCCACCACTCTGCCACTCACCTTTTTTTATACTCTTTTGCTCAGCATGCATTCCCAACATGTTCAACATTGAGTAACTATGTACTTCACTTATAACTATTTATATAAATTTGTAGGTCAATTCTATCGGCATTTTAACATATTCTCTTTTCTTTTCTTTTGCTATTTTATAGTTTTCAATTGTGAGTATCACTGCAGCAATCATTAAATGGTCATTACAAATGCACAAAGGATGGGTATTTTTTTGCGATGCGATTGGGTGGAAGGCCCATTGGTGGATGGCCCATTGAAGAGCCAGTGGGTTGGGGGAGGGTGTGTGTGTGTTGCACAAACATATTTCTTGTTGGCGGCCGGAGCATGCAAATGAGATTCGAAATTACCTCTCATGGAGCCTAAATGGGGCGAACCGTCAAAAACTTAAACATTATGAATATTACCTAACGACAGCAAACAAACCGAACAAACAAAATTGAGAAATCTGCGAGCGGTGGCAACTTTCTTTTTGCCAGAGCTGCCATTCTTTGCGCAACATTCTGATAATGTTAATGATAATGACTCGTGTTGCTACCCAAAAATGGTTGCAACAGTAGCTCCTCCCCCAGCCCATCAAAACTTACTAGCGTTTTTCTCCCGTACCTAAATTGCCTTTAAAGTTCAACAAAACAAAAAGCAGGTTACATTTTTCAGACACCGTCAATGAGCACAGCAAAGAACAGCAACAACAAAAATATTGCCTAACATATATTAAAAAGCTGCAGAATAAAAAAAAACCGAACAGGAACACCAAAAGATACATTAAATAAATCTGGGCACTGCGGGGCTGCTGCCTGAGTGCCTGGCAACCTTACCCGCTGGACAGAACGCAATTTGCTAGCTAACTTATTGCATTTTGCAGTTTTAACATGATAATAACCTAGACGGTGACCAACCAAACACCACTCCCACCTATGTGACACGCCCACCTCTTTTGGCTGGAGTTGACGCCTTCGCCATTGCCTTTAAAACAAATGCTGCTTCTACTCCATTGTGGTACTGTGATAAAAAACAGGTACTTTTTTGACTACTCAGTTAACCCATAATGTGCATCATCCCGTCGACAGCAATTCTATTATTATTTACTCGATGTGTTTCTTGATAAAGTATCCAAATATTTCCCGAAAATATCAATAATATAATAATACCAATTAAAACCGAACACGCATCGAGCTAAAGGCGTTCGCTGCTTTCGCTGCTTAATCTACGTTATCAAGGCATAATAATATTAAAATGCATGTTTTTATAAACATTTATTAGTTGTCGTAAATACTTTAACAATACATTTGAATCAAAACAAAGATAGTTTCCTTTGTAATCTTAGTAGTCTTTAAAATATTGCGATTTATTCCAACAACCGAAACAACTTTCCTTCATCTCACATCCCGATTACGTTAAGTAAAAATATTTTTTAAATACAAAAATCCCGTTTCAAAGCCGTTTATATCTTATTCCCATTCAATTTTAAGCGAGTCATTGCATTGCATTAAATAATATTATATTCATTTGGATACCTTCATTTGGCAATACAAAATACTATTAACTCTGAAGAAAATTAAAATTATTTCATTAAAAGCCACCAAATTACATATTCCACAAATAAAGCAAATTATCTTTATTCCATAACTGATATTCATAGTATTTGTACGTATCTGATTTTTAATTAGTTTCGGGCGTTAGATGCTTACAGGGTAAGGGCAAGTGCAGTTTTGCATAGAACTAGTAACTGCGGCAACTTAGGCAACGCCACAGTTCCAATTCCGATATCCCGAAGTCAGAGCCCACAACTCGAAACTCCCAAAAACCCAAGCGGCCCAGCGGCATATTTCATTTTCCGCCGCATCGCTGTATATTTTGTGTTGGTATTTTTTTTTTTCTCCTGGTTGTTTTAATCATGGGATACTGTGGGAGAGGTGCAGGGCAGCGATATGGTAGTGGCTGGCATTTGATATACGATATGGACTAATGTACACGGTCCTTTGTCTGCCAGCAACGAGTTGGACGTGCCGCATCCACGTTCACTCGAAAACTCTGCAACCCCCGTCAGGCTCACTCTGACCAACACCACCGCCACCCCCCCCCCCCCCTCCACTCTAGATTTGCGAGGGAGTGGAAAAGGGGAAGGGTCTCTGCAATGCTTATGGGCCTCACAAATTAATGTCAATATTGATATTGGGCATAGCATTTGGGCCTGGTTAAGCGCAAACTAGCTGCCAGGTGGCTAAAAACAAGCTGGCCTAAGCCAGCAACCCTTTAAATCCACATTCCCTTACCACAGATACCCAGTGACTATGTTTAGTTTTCCGGCGTGCGGCTTTCGTGGTTTCCGCCTGGCTTCGATTTGCATTTTGTTGCCTGTATCCGGTTTTCACTTGTGCCGCATTTGATTTTCAGTTGTCCCTATAAAATGTATGCACACACATACATTTACATATTTATATATATTTATATATATACATTTATATATACACACATATAGATATATTCATAGGCTTAAATGGTTTTTTATATCAACATGTCTGTCGGCATTTAATTAAATTGAAATTGTTTGCCCGTTAGAGAGTTTATAAATTATGTGAGGATTTGCACGGCTTCAAACACACAATGCGCCTGCAATGAAATGGCCTGCGATTTGGTTGCTAAATTATGAAGTCTTTATACGAAATCAATAAGCCGTACAATAGTCGACTCGTGCATACCCTGTGTCTATCAATGACTCATCAATGTTTGTAGCCCAATAAATGATATTATAAACTCATTTGAAGTGGAGATTAATTTAATTCTAATAGTTTGTAGTTCTTTTCAACCTATTTATACTTGATCGAGTATTAATCATTATGCAAATTTTAACTTCGACATTTTCTCCTCTCTGTGTGAATACCAAATATGTATCCCATTAGCATAGCAAGCTAAACACATCCTTCTCCAAAAACAGAGCATTTAAAACCATTGCAGCAATAAACATTTGATTTTGGACATTGGCTGTATCTAATTAAATTAAGTATTAAGTGCAAAAGCCCTTGCCAACTCTATAACGAAAACCAATAAATAACATTATTTATTTTTAATTTTTATGAATGGATGAATAGTTTTAGAATAGTTTTCTGCTGAGCTTAAAATTGCGCTAATTGCTAATTGCGCATAAATATGTGAATCAGGTATTTAGTTTTAGTTTCAAGTACTCAAGTTTTGAATCAATCCTGATGGCATCTCATTCCGTGTGTATTTCGATTGTACTTTAACTTAGCACAGAGCTAATTTCAAAGTTGTCAGAAAGGTTGGCGAAAGCTTAATCTCTTTGAGGAGTTGAAACTTGATTTCAGTGAAGAATGACGATGAGCGTAAACTATTTGTCAAGCTGTAAGTCGAGTCAAGAGATATTTAGTTTAAGTACTAATACCTGTGGCAATGTGTCAAACGGCACTTGGTAGTGTTGTCAAATGACCTCAAGGCTGTGTTGCTTATTTCACAAGACTTACCTACCGCAGCCCCACGCATTCTTTAACCTTTTAACTCTCTTTTCTCGCCGTCCACTTCCCCCTCTTTCTATCTCTCTCTCTTTCTATCTCTCTCTCTCTCTCTCTCTCCCTATTTTGAGCGCTGCGAGCTGCAGGATCCAAAGTATGCTAAAGATTTTTAGCCAAGTTTGAGGCGAGCGCACTCTTGAAGAAGTAAATTTTCGTAGCCCTAACACAAGTTTATAAATACATACATATACCAGTACAACAAAATAGCTGAAATACTTTTACGCTGGCAAAAATATTTAGTTGCTGCTGGTTTTGCTACTGCTACTCATCAACGAGAGCTTCTCATTTTCGCCAAGTCTGTTGGAGTTGGCCTAAGCCAAAGCCTCTGTGGCGTATACGCAATCCGCTCCACAATATTTTTGTCTTGCTTGTTTTGCTTGTTATTGTTTGTTGTTCTTGTTGGGCTGAATGCGCAGAGCTACCAATTACCAGTTGCCACAACTCGCCAGGGCCAAAATAGAAAACGATGTCGGAGCAACAGCAAAAGTAAAAGCCCAAAAAGTTCGCATTTATCTCATATGGCTTCGAGCACATTGCTAGCTAGACAGCATCGACTTTGGCTACAAGTAATCTGGCCCAAAATAGACGAGTAAATCCGTTAGCAGGCAGCATGGCACTGTAACTCTCAGCGCAGTCAAGACTGGCATTTGTGTGTGAGTGTCGTGAGTAGCTGCAGTCTTCGCAGCTGCATTAACTGGGATTTGGTTCAAATACCCTGTGCACATATGCATGTGCTCAATGGGTAACATTCTGATGCTATTATACATATTTGCAACATAACACTAATTTTGCTACCCTGATTTTTTTTCTTATATCAAATGTTCTACTACAATTTATTTATTTATGTTTTTTTTCCATATAATCGACGAAATGCATTTATAACTGACTGTTACTCAAAGCCAGCTGCAAGTTGCTGTCCCTGTTGGGTCTGGAGCTTTAATGGACGTCTCTGTATGCAATGCGGGTGTGCATGTGTGTCTGCTTGTGTGTGCGTGTGTGTGTGTGTGCTATTCAAGCGCAGGCTCAATTTAGCAAAAGCGCTGATGTGAAGACAAACCCACACACGCAAATGTTCACACATACGAAGACACAGGCTTGCAGGCTTTGCATAGAAAGCTGCCTTGGCTGTAATAGTAATTCCCATTGATAATTCAGTATTGTCGATTTATAAATGAGCCAATGCCATCAACGTTGCTGGCGTTGTCTGTGCCACCATTTTGGATGCCGCAGACACCAGTGCTTAGCATAATTTTGGTCGCATTTGTGGCATCAACAAGGTAACAAAGGCAGAAAAATTTCTCTCTGTGCACTGAGCAACAAATGGGAACACTGTTAATTATATTTCACTTTGTTCGTTAGCTTAAAACACAGCGAAGCGAGCGATTAGCCAAAGGGCAGACGCTAAATGGCTCAAGACACAATGATGAGCTTCAAGTAGAAAAACTTTAAGTTCAATGTGAAGAGCACAAAGCTTACGAAAATCTGTTGGACTTTGCATTGGACGTCAAAATAATATTGAGGCACTTACTGTTGCACTGATTTTGTGCAGTGTAGCTATTATATATCATATCCGTAGTTAAACAGGTGCATCACAAAGAGCTCTTAAGCTGTGCACAGCCTAAGCCAGCCTGGGCCTCAGCACTGGCTTAAAAATCTGTGTGTGTGTGTGTGTGTGTGTGAGTGTGTGTGTGTGTGTGTGTGTGTGTGTGAGTGAGTATGTGTGTGTGTCTGCACTTTGGCCCGGCCATTATCATATGTGCATAATTAGATATTAATAAAGTACAGCTGGCGGAGTCGGCAGCAACCACAAATCTCGGTTTAGTGCAGTCTCTGCACTTGGCAACTAAGTAGTTTTTATGTGACTTACAGCTGCTCTTTTCAACAGTACAGATTCATTCAATATTTGCCCATCACGTAAAACATTTTGTTCCCACTAAAAGCTTTAAGTGCAAACTTTTCTTTTATATTTTACTAATAGCTGCGGATATAGTTTAAGCATATATACAAAACATTTGTAATTTGTTAAATGTGGCATCGTCTAGAGCGACTGCTCCACCCTTTCCCTTCCTCTCTCCATCCGAGACTTCTTTTGTTGCAGCTACGAGTTTCAAACTTATAAAATTATGATACCCAGAAAGCAACAAATTTTAATTGCATGAAAATTTACGTAATTCACGCACACACGAGACACAGACGGAGAGGCACATAGATAAAGCCATGTATGTTTGGAAAAGGATACTGGGGACGCTAAACGAATGGACGCGTCTTACAAATGCATCCAAAAGTAGGACATGGGGAGGATGGTCGGTGTTGGTGGGTAACGCTCGAGATGTAAAGTAAACCATGAGCAAAGTAAAACCCAAAAGCGCGTTCAAGTTGTGCGAAGGATGCGACAAGGGTTAAGGGTTAAGGGTAAGGGGAGGGGGTGTGTCGACCATGCAACTGATTGCATGTGTGTGTGTGTGTTTATTATGTGTGTTAGTTGTAAATTTATTAAGCCAACGCGCGTTTTGCGTTTAAATTACTGAGCGCAATCTGCTTAAGAGTTGCCACCCCATTTCCTAGAATATTGCTACAAACACTGAAAAATAAATAATTCAGCACTCTAAAAACAAGCAAATTATAAATTCATAAATTACTCTTTCAATTTTTAAAACTAAAGAAACAGAGGAGTAAAATATAAAATTTATAAAGACATAAAAATTCAAAATCAAACTGTTAAATGTTCGCCAAAAATGATATATTTTCAAATTATTTTCAAATTCTTGAAATTCAGGCTTTAAGTCTACTTAAAATATGAATCCATACTAAATCTATTTTTCATTTAAATATAAAAAGGCTTTGAGCGATGTTCTAAGTTCTTAGTTATATTGTTTTTAAGTGTACAATTTCAGGCTTTTGCCTCTGTGCGAGTGTGAAAAATTGAAATTTATTGTTATTGTAAGCCTCACACATTCGCACACACACAAACACACACACACACACACACACACACACACAAGCTCACTCGACGCACCTTGTGGTATTGCTACCACGGTTGTTGTTCTTGTTGAATTACTCGCAGACAAAATAATAATGTAATAATAATTTTACCAACTCGTTATGTGTGTTAACGTGTGTTACACATACACGAAGTGAACTGCGACCCAGAGAGACCAAAGACCAAAGAGACCAAACAAATCCCCTCCACCCTCACCACAAAACCGAATCTGAACCGGAACCCTCCAACTCACAGTTTGTACTGCCCTGGACCGTAAACGTTTTCCAACAGCCAAGAATTGTGTGTATGTGGATTAGATGCATGCAGTGGGAATTAATGATGTGAAAAGCAACGATGTGGCAAGCTGGTGAACGTACCCTAAAGTTAAGAAAAAAAAATCGAGCATTTACGCCGATGAGATGAACATTTGGATTTGAAGCATTCAGAAAATGTAAAACAGTCTCTGTTAGCTTTGGAAGTTAAAATAGATCTTCGAAATAGCCAAAAACAAGGCTGCAAGTCAAACAACATTTTGGCCATGGTACTTATCAAAGTCCAGCCTTTCCGAGCGATTTGAAAATTGAATATATGTTAAGAGTCCAAACGTTCTTGGCTTTATTATAATCGTGCCAAGTCTAATAGCACAAATTTCTTTCCAATTTGCCAAAGTGTAATACAAAACACTAGATTCAAATTATCATCATAGTTTTGTATGTTTAAAAATATTTATTTATATGTTTTCTGTTTCTCGACTGGCTTTGAAGTGTATATTCTAAATTTTAAATTAAAAACTCATCTTTCGACCGAATTAACGAAATTGAGAGAAGCTAAATGTGTTTTATAGCTTTATTCAAAGTGAGCTAAATGACCCGATGTTGCACGGCAATCTAAAAATATTTGAATTATTCAATTCTCGCCATTCTTCAGTATAATAATTTTTCTGACTTTGCAATATTTCATTAATTTTTTTTTTTTTGTTTTCTTGGACACAAACAAGAGCTTCACAATGCGACCGCAGCAGCTGCCTTTTCGACTTTTTCCAATCCGGCATCCTTCTGCCTTATATTCCCAGTTTTCCTCTCTCTGACAACACTAAGGAGAAAAACGAGAAGCGAGCAACAAACGACAAAGAAATACAACAAAAAAGAGAGGACGTTGCAATCTGGCAAGACCGACTGCGAAATACTTTGATTTTGGATTCGGAAGTGGGTGTGGCTCAACATTTTTTCAAATTCGGTCACTTTTTAAATTGAGTGAAATATATTGTTTTATCGGTTTTCGATAGGGCCGAAGTTCCTTTAAAAGTTTGAGCGGTGCGGGTGGGCGTGGCATATGCCGATCTGTGAAATACATCGTCAACAGACTACCAACCAAATTTGGTGACTGTAGGCTTAAAATTATGGTACACCTCTGGCTATATCGATTTGCAATTATCGAATTTATCGATTTCCTAGTCCCGTAGTGCAAGAGAGCATGACGGACATTGCACAAAACGAATATACTATGAAACCTTCGATATCAAAGTATAAAATTATGCAAGTGCAAAGGTTGCAGCCAATATGAAAGCAACCGACTGCAGAACACTTTGCCACCAACTGAAAACAGGTGGCAGAAGAAAGGTGGACGTGACCAACATCTAGCATTTAAATTGTGACAGATATATGCTTTTAAACAATTTGCATTTATCGATGTTATCGATTTTCTAACACCGCACTTTTAACACTTTCCAAGTCACCAGAGACTCAGTGCACAAAACCAATATGCTCTTCTATTGCTATTCTTTCAAAGTATAAAGCAAAACAAAATCCATTTGTTAAGCAGTTGTGGTGCAGTGGCTGCTTGATTGTATGGTTGCCTGGAGACATCTGCCACCTGCTCTGAAGCTGGACCAGAATCAAATAATTGAATTCAATTTATCGGCATGAATTGCTTGAATGAAAAATGAAAAACACTGCACAGCATCCATATATCATGCAACGCACACCTTTAATTAAAAACCCAACAAAATTGTTTTTCTATCATCATTATTATTATGCTTATTGTTCTTATTAATATTATGATTTTATGTCTAGTTTTAATTACATATATTAATGAGCGTGAATTAAATGATACCAAAAAAAAAAAAAAAACAAAAGTGATCTGATTTTAGTTAGTTTGGATTAAAAGTATTCCTAGTTTTTCTTAAATAAATTGGGCGTCAAATATTAAAGCAGCAGTGCGATTTGGTTTTCCGATTGCTGTAACAGCACTTCCAGTGAAACCACCTCCGATTCGTTTGTTATCCCATCATCCAGGCAGCCAGGCGTTGAGTTCCATTTCGGTATCGCTTATCAACGAGCCAATTTCAACGATCTCGCTATCGGAGTCACTCGAGCTTGCCCCATTGTTCTCTTTGCGCTCGTCCGCTCATCTAAGGTTGCTTGTGATCTCCATCAGCTCGTCGTCCGTATCTATCTGATCACTGCCATCACTGATCTCCATCTGAACGCTTTTCGCTTTTTCGCTAATATCCGCGCCAATCCCACCATTCTCGTCCTTAATGGAGGTGGAACTAAACTCACGGTTGTCATTCCGTTCTGCCTTCAACTGCACTTCCTCCATCCGGATGCTCCTATCATTAATCTCCTCCATCTGGAGGCTGTCGTCATTCATGCTAGACAGCAAACGATCATCGTCCGCCTCCATGTTCTCTCTGTCATCTTCAGTTGTGCTACTAATCCTTACTAAGATCAAATTTGTGACGTAAAAGATTTTAGTTTAATCGCTAACCGCTGTCGTTGTCCTGTAAAAAACAAAATCGAAAACTTATAATTAATATATATTTTGTATCGAATGCAATCTACAATTTTAATCGCGATTGTAACCAACTCGTGCAATTAACAAATCTTCGCCGAATTAGCGTTGGCGAATTCAATTAACTCTGAAGCAGTGGCATCCACGACATCCATTAATATCCAGCAGCTTCCTTTCAATTAAAGGAACACGCCCGCGGGCATACCACAATTGGCCAATTTCGCCACCCTCCAATTCAAATGTATTTCGCCTTTCTAATTATCAGTATATTTCTCGATCTGCTCTTTGACAGTGTTACATCTACAAACTTGGCCTGCTTTATTAACGAATGTTTTGAGCATATTCCATTCCTTGGAGTTCAAACCAAAAAATTACTCTGAACTATATTCATGGACGAATATGGCCCACTGTGAATGGGTAGCTGTATTTCCGGTTATGTCAAGCAGGCAGCAAGCAGCAATTTTTGTGATTGATTTTCAATTCTTACCGCAATCCAATCAGTCCCATAGTGACTCCAAACTCAAATTTCATGCACCGCACATTTGGCATTAATGGAATTTTAACACAAATTAGTTGTATTACTTAAAGGCCAGCAAGAAATGGGATAAATGTGGTGCTTGGAGTGGAGTAGGTGGAGAAGGTAGCCGGCAACCCCTGCCAGGAGTTTGGATCTTGGAGTTTGAGGTTGATTGGCAATTTGGCCTGTCGAAGAAAAGCTTATTGACAACGCTATTCTGCAATTGCAGCTGCACTTGCCGGCAAATATGGCAAGACAGGTGGGCTGCACACTCACACACACACACACACGCACACACACACATTCATCGTACCTACACCACTAAGCGACGCAGTTATTAATTTTTTATAATTCTCTGTGCAAATTGTGTGGCCAGGGTTATTCTCCACTCATATGGTATGCCAATAAGCGATTTGGCGTTAAAAAATTTAATGATTTTGCCGCAGGCCAGTCGAAAAGAAGCAAAGCGAGCGGAAAAATATCATTGGACGTGATTTATTTTATATGCCAGCGCCAATTGCTCCCAGAGTCCAAAGAAAAATATTCGGTGAGCTCTGAAAAATTATTAATGCACACACATATATGTATTTATATATATATATATATATATATAATATATATATATAATATATATAGAATATATATATATATATATTCATGTATCCAGCTACAGCAGGCCTGCAGGCATCAAGTACCGAATACTGAGTAGCTGCCATCGTCATTTAAAATATGAACTGACGACAAGTAAATGTAAATGTTTTCTTACCATTTATGGACGCATATATTCCGCAGCTGTTATTACAATATAATATGCAATAATAGAGAACCGAGATGACAAATAGCAGGCTCTGAGCTTTGTCATTGATCACGAACACTTTTAGGTCTGTGTGCATTGGAGGTGGGCGGTTAACCGATGTTTCATTTTCGTTATGCACATTAACGAATTTAATTTTATATTGGTCTTGGTCTCTTTTATGCAGTGCATTTGTTGCGCTGTTAGAATTGTCGCAACATTAATATTTTACTCGAGGCCGAAATGGCGACCAGCGGCGCAGGCAGCTCAAATATTTTTCTACCGAACAACTCAACGTAGACCGCAGAAAAAGGCTTAAGCTAAGAAGTCATGCAAGCAATATTCATTTCAAATGATTGATAACCCTTAAAGAGTAGTCTCAATTTTTCGTGAAATCCGTAACGCATTGAAGGAGACGTCTCTGACCACAAAAAGAATATATATCTTTGATCAGCATCACTAGCCGAGTTGATATAGCCAAGTCCGTATGTTTGTACGCAAACTGGTGCCTCAGTTTTGAAGATATCTTCATGCATGTTGCATATATGTCGAAATATCCCGAATTGGATCACTGTAACAAATGGTTCCCATGGGAACAATAAAGTGAATTACCACTAATTTCGACCATGATATTTTGATTTGTACCAGAGCCTATATAACAAACATAAGCTTACCAGACACTTACCTTCACTTAATAGCTGAATAAGCCATAATTTTCCGCTTACTGGCTAGCATACACTTTCACATAAATATATATATTTTTTTAAGACCAGAATCATGTCTCCAGGCTTCAGGCAGTGCTGAGTGTTGCCCTAAGCCCCTCTTTAGCCTTCCTCTTCTGCCTCTTGCCCAACACTTATTATTTATTTTGGCCCCATTTATTCTGGGGTATCTGCGTCTCCTGGCCGGGCCACTTAGAGAGTTGCCCTGTTGCCAGGTTCTGGCTAATCCACCGCCAGCTGTTCTGCTATCCAAATGGCATGCAAAAAGCAGCAAGTAAGGATGGGGTAAGGATGCAGGAGCTGTGCAAGATGAGAGAAAAAAAAAAATGAATGGCCTTATGTAAGTCGCCAGACTGCATCCAAAAAATTATGCAATGCTGCCCAGCTTTAAAGTAGATTACACGAAAATTTTGCCCGCCGGCACAAAAGCCCACGACGGGCATTAATCACGGAAGCGGCGGCTTTTGGAGGATTTCACGACGCCATCCCCGTAACTCCTGCGCCTCGCAACCTTTGGCATGGCCTGGGATTGCATTCCAAGCGCCGTCTGCATGTATTGTATTTCTAAATAGTGTCTGCTACCGAAAGGGTGGCAGAGGTGGGAGTTGTCCTAATAAATTGCCAACGTGCTGGAATGCAGTAGAGAACTAAACCAACCCTTTTGGGGCTTTCCCACCTCTTCCAAATATCTATTTTCCCAATTGTATGTCGGCCGCCAAGAAATTAGCATAATTTTTCAATTCTCATTCGTTTGCAGCTACATTTGCCTTTGCTTCCAATAATTGTTCAGCCATATTTTATTGGCGGCTGCGATTTCGATTTGAATTCGATAAATCGCAGAGAGAGAGTAAACCTGAGAAAGCCATTGCAAATCTTTTGAAGCAATTCTATTTCACACACAATTCTATCTTCCATTGGACTAAATAAACGAATATTCAGCATAGGCCTTGATTGTTAATTGGGGGCCTCCTAACCCCCTCCGCTCCCCTATCACTATTTTATTTGGGTGCACATGAAATTGTTTGTTGACGACCGCATAAACATTCGCAATATGGCGTCGAGTCTGTCGCATAACCGCAAACTTCCGGTTAACAAACAAGCACACACACACAAATACACACATACCCTAACACACACACACACAATCACACGCATACACACAGCATTTTCCCCTTAGTTGTTGCTGTACTCGCCGCTGCGTGTTGTCGCGGTTTTCCTTTAGTGGTGGTCGTAAACAATTTTTACAGCCCAAACATTTGGCAGCGCTTTTATTATTTGTTATATTTATTGTGTTTATATATTTCAAACAAACAAAAAAAAGAGCATAAGCAAAAACCGAAACCAAAACAAAATGGTGTGCGCCATTTTAGTTTACGCTTTACGCCATTTCATTTAATTTACTGGTCGAAAGCCCCTTCAAGGCCAGACATGGCCTGTGGCCCGCCATTCATTATATCTGAGGCTGAGTTTCAACGGAATGCGACTTTGTGCTGTGCCCGGTGGTAAGTGGTGGGTACACTCAGAAAATATTATATACAAAATAATATGTCCAGCAGTTGAAGTAGTAAAATAGTATTCGCTTTAGGAAATCGATTAGGCAACATCAAAGAAAACAAAAATCATTTCTGCTGCTGCCACGTAAATGAACACAAATTCTATCCAAACATTTTTGCCGAGTGGAGTCGAGCAGTAGCCCAACCATTGACCATTTAAAGCGGCTGCCACTGACGCTAAGTAGTTGTGGCAAGTTTTTGGCCTCAGTTTGCTTCAGCTCTTAACTTTGTTGTTTGTTGATTTCGTTTGGCTTTTGCTTTGTGTGTTCGCTTTTGCACTTTTTGTTTTTAATTTCTTTAATTTTATTTTGCACTTCTTTTCCTCCAACTTTTGCCTTTGCGTTAACTGACATAAATATGTAAATATGTAAATATCAAGATGCTATTTAAGCTTTCCAGCTCAGATCTTGCGTCTTACTTATTTTTTGTGTCTCATCCATCTGGTCATTGATGCTAGACAGCAAACGATCATTGTTCGCCTCCACGTTCTCTCTGTCATCTTCAGTTGTGCTACTAATCTCCTCCACATCAATATCCACCATCTGGAAGCTGCTGTCGATCGAATCGCTGTTGTCACCGATCCTCTTCATCTGAGCGCTGTCATCTTCTTCACTCGGAACCCGGTCGTTCTGCTCAATTTTTAACAGCATGCGTTCCTCGTATGCCTCCCAAGAATCGATCTGGTCGAAGCTTGACTCACTGTTAACTTCAGACGTACCCCTGGACTCCATCCCTTCATACTCGTTCTGCAACTTCTCCTCATCGGCCTTTTCCTTCACCGACCTGTCGGACGCTTAAATTACGATCGTCCTCAGCCATGATTTTGCATTTGTTGTATGACTTCAGCTGTTTACTAAGATCAAATTTGTGATGCAATAGATTTGAGATTAATCGCTAACCGCTGTCGTTGTGCTGTAAAAAACAAAAAGAAAAACATATAATTAATATATATTTTGTATCGAATGCAATCTACAATTTTAATCTCGATTGTAACCAACTCGTGCAATTAACAAATCTTCGCCGAATTAGGGTTGGCGAATTCAATTTACTCTGAGCAGTGGCATCCACGACATCCATTAATATCCAGCACCTTCCTTTCAATTAAAGGAACACGCCCGCGGGCATCCCACAATTGGCCAATTTCGCCACCCTCCAATTCAAATGTATTTCGCCTCGATCTGCTCTTTGACAGTGTTACATCTACAAACTTGGCCTGCTTTATTAACAGGCAGCTGTATTTCCGGTTATGTCAAGCAGGCAGCAAGCAGCAATTTTTGTGATTGATTTTCCATTTTTGGCCGCAATCTAATCCAATTTCCTGCACCGCATATTTGGCACTAATGGAATTTTAACACAAATTAGTTGTATTACTTAAAGGCCAGTAAGAAATGGGATAAATGTGGTGCTTAGAGTGGAGTAGGTGGAGAAGGTAGCCGGCAACCCCTGCCAGGAGTTTGGATCTGGGAGTTTGAGGTTGATTGGCAATTTGGCCTGTCGAAGAAAAGCTGATTGACAACGCTATACTGCAATTGCAGCTGCAATTGCCGGCAAATATGGCAAGACAGGTGGGCTGCACACCCACACACACACACACATTCATCGTACCTACACCACTAAGCGACGCAGTTATTAATTTTTTATAATTCCCTGTGCAAATTGTGTGGCCAGGGTTATTCTCCACTCATATGGTATGCCAATAAGCGATTTGGCGTTAAAAAATTTAATGATTTTGCCACAGGCCAGTCGAAAAGAAGCAAAACGAGCGGAAAAATATCATTGGACGTGATTTATTTTATATGCCAGCGCCAATTGCTCCCAGAGTCCAAAGAAAAATATTCGGTGAGCTCTGAAAAATTATTAATGCACACACATATATGTATTTATATATATATATATATATATATATAATATATATATATAATATATATAGAATATATATATATATATATTCATGTATCCAGCTACAGCAGGCCTGCAGGCATCAAGTACCGAATACTGAGTAGCTGCCATCGTCATTTAAAATATGAACTGACGACAAGTAAATGTAAATGTTTTCTTACCATTTATGGACGCATATATTCCGCAGCTGTTATTACAATATAATATGCAATAATAGAGAACCGAGATGACAAATAGCAGGCTCTGAGCTTTGTCATTGATCACGAACACTTTTAGGTCTGTGTGCATTGGAGGTGGGCGGTTAACCGATGTTTCATTTTCGTTATGCACATTAACGAATTTAACTTTATATTGGTCTTGGTCTCTTTTTAGCATTGCATTTGTTGCGCTGTTAGAATTGTCGCAACATAAATATTTTACCCGACGCCGCAGGCAGCTCAAATATTTTTCTACCGAACAACTCAACGTGGACCGCAGAAAAAGGCTTAGGCTGTGACGTCATGCAAGCCAATTGTATTGAAATTCAAAATATTTTCTGGAACATTCCTTGCAGCTTAAACCAAAAATATGGCCCACTATGAATGGGCCGCTGTATTTCGGGTTATGTCAAGCAACCAGCAAGCAGCAAGCAGCAATTTTTGTGATTGATTTTCCACTCCACTTTTCTGCACCGCATATTTGACACCAGAGGAATTTGAACACAAATTAGTTGTATTACTAGAATGCCAGCAAGTCAGTTGGTAATGTCACGATCAAAAGTTGACCTGCGGCATTTGCAAGAAATGGCTAACAATTCGCTTGTGGTGTTCGCCCTCCTGCACTTTTGCCGCAAATTCCCCAAATTCAGCGACGGCATTATTCGAAAAGCGAAAACTCAGGCAGTGAAACTACACAAAGAGAAACGTGTCTTGCTTAAATTAATTTGAACTGACCTAGAATAATGTAATTGCTATTCTTGTAAAGCACACCTGAAATTAGAAAAATGTATTCAAAACGCTTAGTTTCAGAGAAAATGCAAGATGATTTCACATTTCGCTGAAGAGATTTTTCAAGACATCTTTTTATTTTGAATTAAATAATGTTCGTGTTTAAATGTTACATCACAAAACATTTGTAATTAATACCTGAATGCTTTGATCTCACTGTATGTGTGCAAAGGAGTTGCGCTTGACGTGGATGGAGGTGGATGAAGGGGATGGAGGAGGTTTCGTTTTCGTTCATTCCGTTCGAATTGGGCTGTCAGTGTCAGCTTGAATCGGAAACTTATAGCGCGCTCCACATCCGTTTCCTCTGAACGCCAAGCAACTGGCGCAGCGAAGCAAACCCTGCCTCACCTTCACTGGCTGCCTGCACCATTTGCTCCACCGGAATAGAAAAAAAAAAAAACTCTTAAATCACATTTTACGAGCGTTAAGTGCACAATTAAAAGCATTTCGTTAATGTTCCAAAATGTGGCGCTTGCCTTGTCCGTCCGCTGTCGCCAACTAAGGAACGCACCACCCACCGCTCACCGCTCCTTCCACCCGCTCGTCGTCCTACTCCACACCCTGTTTGCCATTTGCTGTTTTGTCTGTGACGGGCTTCTATGTGTCTCTCGTTCCTTGTCCATTGTGACGTAATTAAATTTGCAGCACTGAGTTTGGTCTATGTCTTGTCGAGGGGTTGCTGGGTGCATCAGTGGGGGTGATCAAGAGGTTTGCAGAGGTGGCTCTGTGTTTTGCTCGAACCGGCATTTGGAAAAACAAACTAAATCGATTATGGTTTGATGTAAATTTTTTAGCACGCAACTTGAAAAGACAACGAACAACTTTAGCAAGCACAAACCTTAAAATGCGTCCACTGTCTTTATCCCCGGTCCTTGTCAACCCAGTCAGATAGCGCTGTCTGGCACGAGGCCGTCCCTTGTGTGTGTGCGGGATGGGTGGGCGGGGGGATGGCTTGTAGTGGCTGATGTTTGCAATGCAAGTAGAAGCAATTTGGTAGCTTTTCAAGTGGGCTTGAGTTCAATTGGAGGCACAAAATCAATACGATAAATGTAAATATAAATAATATATTATTGATTTAATGTCGTTGTTTTTCCTTTGTGTGCGACATTTGTATTTATGTTGCGAGCATTGAATGCATTCGCTCCAATTATCTTTACTCTGTCAGCAGTCAGCTGTCAGCTGACTTGTGTTAGACACTGTTTGCATATAGTTGCTGTCGCTGATGGAAAGGAAGAGCAAAACGTTAACGATCAAAGACAAGGAGCAAAAGGAAATTCGCTGCGCATATCCTGTTCTTAGTCTTGGGCTGGCAAAGTGTCACGTACATGCTTCATGTCCAAACATGCAATGTGCAACGACCAACATAAATGTTGCATTTTAAAGTCGCTGCTGCCACTGCTGCCAAATGCTGGTTCTCTACCCCAGATACAGTTACAGTCGCGCTGGCAGCCAAGTCCCTGATGTGCTAACGTCCTGACATCCTGCCCGGGACATCATGCCAACAAGACACAGCAGGTTATCCATATCTCCGAAAGTACTGACATATTCGAGAAACAGACCTTCCCCCCCCCCCACCTCCCCCTCTTGCCCTCTCGTCACACCCCCCGCAGCAACAGAAAAAAGAAGCTAATGTCAACGTCAGGGCTGCTGCTCCTTTGCCGTTGCCGTTGCCTTTGCCTTTGCCATCCGGCAACTTTGTGCCGCTTTGTGTCATCAAATGTCTGAACTGGGACGCAAGGGGGTGACGTCATCGCAGCAGCACATGCAGCGAGCGACAACAGGAATTAAATATATATATTTATATATATATATATATGTACATACATGCATATAAATAAACAAGTAAAAAGATTAGAAAATTAAGAATAAGAAACCAGCAAGCAGCGAGAAGTGGCCGACTTGAAGTTGCCCAAAGTTCGATCATTGCGAATTTTGAAGGCAAAACTGTAACTGAAGGTGAATAAATATCAGAATGATCGTCAATATGCAATCTTAATAAATAACAATTCGAACTGCTCGACAATTCCAGTTTCCATATGCGTTTTTTACAGGGTATTTTTAAATAGAGCAAATGAGATGGTAAGGCGAGTGAGAGCGTTGGAGAGATGAATAGATGAAGAGGAGAAATAGTAACACATCGCTTTCCATTTTCAACACACTTGAACATGCTTCCGCACTTAGGCGTGTGCGTGGAGTGGAACTGGAACTCAAACTGCAGCTGGAACTGGAGCTGATGCTGGAATGGGGTGTACTTTGACTGTGACACACTGAAGTGGTGTGAGTGACACGAGTTGCAAATAAACCAACCACCCCCACCACATCCCCCCCCCCCCCACACACACCCACTACCAACACCACAGAGAACGCCACACCTCAGCCACCCACCCGCAGGCAACAGCCCATTGAGTGTGCACTTCACATGCCTACTAAGTTCATATTACTTACTTACTTACTTACTGCGTTTTGTTATTTCTACCCCCACACTCGACCTAGCTTTCGCTCTCCCCCCCTCTAAACAGGAGTAAGTCGCTAGAATCTAGGGGCAGCAATGAGTGCGACGATGCTACGGCTTCAAACAACATAATGTTGCTATCCTTTCTATATTAACACAAAAACAGATTTGACATGTGAATCTGCTGTAACCTGGGCGTCAAACCGGAATTGGCAGCGGCTGTGCATGTTTACCAACTGAAATACAGAATAAATTGAAAATTTTTGAAATCCATCACAAATTTGAAAGACTCATTAAACTTGTACTTGTCAAAGCTGGGCCATCATTTAATAGCAGTTTAAATATTAGATTTTAAGTAATTCTATAATAATTATTACTGCATTGTCTGACGTTTTGCTGGGTGTTTGCTATCTGTACGCCATATGGGAACCAGTCGGGAGACGTTTTACTTTGTGAACCAACGAATATAGATCGTTGTGCCGCTCGACAAAGCCATGCAGCCATGCAGCTGTTAGGGTATCATCCACCTGTAAACGCACTTCAGAAACCGATCTGTCGCTCATCTCGGCCACATATTCGACTATCTCATCCATGGTCATGGAACGCTGGAACTCTATAAAAGCCTCGAGTATAAGATCAGTGTAGGCATATCTCGGCATTGTCCAATCTCTGAAAGCTCTGCTTTATTCTCATGAATTTTGAGTGTCAAAAGTTTTATTTTTGTTTGATTTTCTGTCACATACATTGATGATTTTATTTATTTGTTTTTTTTTTTTATAGTTGAATTGGGGTTCGTTGCTTGCTTAAATGAAATCTATATAGTTTTTATGCTTGTTTATATATTTTATATATCCTTAAATATGTGGCGAAGTATAACAAAACTAAAATGTTCCCAATCTACACAAAATGTACAAAAATAAAATGGAACACAATTATTATTCAAATACTTAAATTAAATTCTAGAAAGTTTGTAGGGGAAATTCAATTTTCTTAGAGATGGTTAATGGCGTTTTGTTTGTTATCAAGACGCTACCTACCAGTTTCCTGCCTTGGCTTAGCGACAAGCAGCCAATTTCATAGCCCCACCCATCCACCTCGCCTACACCCATCCACAGTCACTCGCCAGGGCAGAGGCTTAAAAGCACTTGTGTTTTTTGTATTTATTTTTTTATTTTTTATTAAGGAGTCCCAGTGAACATCTAATGTTTATGCTGATGATTATTATTTGTTGTTGTTGCGCCTGGGTTTGTTTGGGGTCTTTTTCTCTTACCCACGCTCCGGCACCTCGACGCTAGATGGCGCTCGGCGATTATTTCGTTAGCATTTACACCGAGTACAGTTAAACTGGCGTTTTACGCCATTTTGGCTATTTTCGACAATGTTTGCCTGTTGGCCTATTTGTCTTGTTGTTCTTGTTCTCTTTGGTCTTCTTCTCGGTTTTATTGTTGCTATTCTTGTTGTTGTTGTTGTTGGCCATTTGGCGCTGTGATTGCTGTTTTCCTGGCAGACTTTAAGATTTGTCATTTGCGATTGGGGCCAAAATACGCTTAAAGTTTTCAGCTTAAAGTTCCGAATTTCAGTTTTAGTTCCTGCGATGATTGAAAATTTTCCTAAGCGACCACTTGTGATTCGGTGTGACACACAGATACACACATACACACACAGCACTCTGCCTAAATGCTAAACTGTTTTGAAAATTGCTTTTAATTCGGATTATAGAATATGTAAATCACAGTTTTTGTGGCGCTAACTTTATTGAATAATTATCATAAATTATTTCAGATTATTACACTGAATTAAACTTTTCTTGTGCAACTAAAGCAGCAAGGCAACCATATTTCAGCCCTCAACTGGACCTTATTTCAAGCAGAGAACTTCGCCTGCACGAGATATGTGTGTGAGTTTGCGAGGTCAGCTCGATAAGTAAACCAAGCAGAAAGCGAAAAGCTCGATTGTGCATGCCTTAAGGCCAATATAGTATTGCTAAACTGAGTAAACTGAGTACGCTTAGACATTAAAAGATGTATGCAATCGAACATTAAGTGCTGGGAAACGAATAAAGGCAGAGTTCAGGAATAGTCTAAGTCTAAGAAGCACTGTTCTGTAACTGCTTCTCGAAGGCCCCTCGCTGATGGGGGGCGCATCAAAACGTAGCGTTTGCCTGCGCAATGTGTCAAATTGCTCAACAATTTACGTTTATCTAATGAATTTGCGCCAAAAATCGATTGCCCGCCTTGGTGGCCTGACAAATGAGCCTCGATTTGGGGCTTTGACTTTGACTAATGGAATTCCATTCGCTCACAGGATATGCAATAAAATAATTGCATGCCATGCACTAATTTACAGTGGGATTTACAATTGAGACCTTACCCTCCGCACACCTTCCATCACATTCCAGCGAAAATAACACAAAATTATATCAATTAAAGTTTAGCACCAAAATGCATTATTTTAATTCAATTGATTTGATTTGTCACTTAATACATATATATATCTGTGTATATGTTACTAATTAATTTGGCCATAATTATCAACTCTTCCATTGTCCATGCACAACGTGTCATGTTTGCTTTTGTGGTTTGCGCCAATTTAGCTCGACTGCCAATTACAATTATTTTATTTGCATTGCTTTCTTGTATTGGATAACTTTTTTAATAAAATGCACGGCTGAAGCCTGTGGTAATGCTTTCAATTAGATTGTTCGGCTTAAAGCTACAATTTCGCTGCATTTAATAATAATTACAATTAAAGTTAATCACATGTTGTGTATGAATATGAATTGTTATTTGGCCATCAACAAGGCCCACCAGCAATGAAGATTTATCAATTACTATTAACGCGTTTTATCTAGCCTCAAAAAGCCAAATAGGGTTGTAAAGTTCAAGTTTAGTTTAGCAGTTTTTAATTCTAAAACAAATGCTCTTTTCGAGTGTATAGCTAAAAAAATGCAGTGATTATTTAACCTTTCTTAAAGTGTCGTATTTTAAAAACTAGGAAAATATTTGCTTAATAACTGCATTGCCATTTCCAAACTGGAATTAATGTAGGACACATTTGAATATTTCGGAAATTTTTCAAAAAACCTGCTCAGCTTTTAGTTAGATGGGAAACCAACAATGAAATATGCACACTGGCATTTTTCATTTGCGCTCAAAGGACTAAACCAAAATGCGCCAAAATCAAAAGGCCCCATTCAAATTCTCTTTGCCCTTGCCCTGGCCACACTGGGCAAAATCGACATAAATTAGAAAACTTTTAGATCAATCGATAAATAAAATATCGACAAAAAAAATGATCGACATCGAGCTACCACATCAAATAGCTGCCATAGAAACAATCTGTCGAAAGATTTGCATCTATTTAAAACAACCTTTTTTTGTTTTATGCTAATATTATGCAATGGAAAATCGTTGACATCAGACACTATATCATCCTTTATCATCTGATTTCAATGAACGATTTGTAATTAATTAAAATTATTGTTAATTTTTCAAAACATTGTCGAACTTATGTCAAAAAATCGGGCATGCTGGCCCAGTGTGCTCGCTAGGCACGAAGGTGGCTATGATGGGAGGAGGGGAAGGAGCTGTGCAGGGTCAGCTCTGACTAGTGGAACCGTTTTGCTCTGTTGGTACTCCTCAATTGACGTTTGTTGCGGCCAAAACGGGCAAGCATCGAAATTAAGCGTATTGTGCCCGATAGCAAATGGTTTCCATACAAAAGGACCCACTGACCAACCAACCAAGTTCCATAGTGTGGCAGGAGGGTCTGAAGGGTGGTGTGGTGGTGGCTCAAACCAGAAACCGAATCAGAAACGGGTATCCGCCTCTGCATACGTATACGCAAAAACAAGCCAAGAAATCAGTTCGTTAATTGCGACTCAATTCAGGCCAGTTGTTTGTTTCGACCATTTTTCGACAGTAACCGGAATGGATCTCTAACTGATATACACTGAGAACAAAAACGCGATTATTCGACACCACAATTCAAACTTATGCTGAGTATTTTGTACTTGATTCTAGTCATATTTATTTTTTTCTTTAAAGTAAATCACTTTTTTTCTTCTTAAGCACGCCTTATGCGAATTGCACATGCTTAATTATTCCACACCAGATTTCGCTCCATGTAAGTTGGGTGTTGGGAGGGCGATGTTGACGGTGTCCATCAAAGTGCAGCCGCTTGGCAAAAATGCTTTGACATTCGCCCCATGGCACCAAATCCATTGCCATTCATCAAAAACAACAAACATCGATTGAAAGTGCAACAACAAAATCAGCATAAAGACTGCAATTTAAAAGTAAAACAAAAAACACTCACAAAAACACACACGCAAATAAAGTCATATAAGATTCATCTTTTTGAAAACTCTTTTTATATGTTCACCAAATTTGGTAAGTATTTTAAGGGTATTTGATATGGCTATATATGAAAATAGTTATTATTGTAATCATCATAATAGTTATTATAATTATTTAAAATAATTTAGTTGTACTGATAATTTTGCGCATAATCAATCACATATTGGAACCCCACTTCCGATATACATTTTTTTATGGGAGCTATACGAAATGGTAACCTGATGCAATAGTCCCATCCGACCCGGCCTGGACACATGTGCTGCCTGCCGTACAAATATGGATATATTTCAAGTTATTTATTGCTATTGTGGATGTTGAATCATTTATAATTTGATTATATTTTCGAAACGAGCAAGGTGCAACAACTAATTGAGTTTGCTCAATATATCAATATAAATAAACAACGAATAGTTTGATTTTAATGCATATAATATAAGAATTTTATGAGCAATAAAAAACAACCTTTTAGATGACAAAATTAATATGGACATGAAATGGTTATGAAAATTTGTTGAACTTAACTGAAAGTGTGCTTTAAAATGGGGCAATAAACAATGCTTTATGAACATTTATGCGCTGCACATTGGGGAGCTGTTGAAATGAGTCAGTTGGGTTCAGTTGTTTGTGTAGAGTTGTCGCTGCTGTTGGGGTTGCTGCCAAACGACATTAAAAATGCATTCGAATTGATTTTACTGTCGCTCGCCGTTCCAATCCCACTGGCTGTCTGCCATGGTCAACAGCGTGTCCAGCAACTGCAGCTGCTCCCATTGGCCAGACAACTGCCTCTCCTTCCTCTGCGCGGCTGCTTGCTGCTGTCATCAAAGTTAATTGAAACGTTAA
The DNA here is from genome assembly GCA_035043845.1 of Drosophila picticornis. Taxonomy (NCBI): domain Eukaryota; kingdom Metazoa; phylum Arthropoda; class Insecta; order Diptera; family Drosophilidae; genus Drosophila; species Drosophila picticornis. Next base: position 8,184,781 of record JAWNMR010000492.1, read on the forward strand.
GTGTTGTTTCTGTGTTGTGGGTTTTCATAATTTGTATACCCTTGCCAGGGTGGCGTTAATCTTTAAAATAGTGGCATTAATCAATATATGAATATGAATACATGAATTGGTCTACGATCAACATTATATTGTTGCCATCAAAAGATGATTTCTTGTAAGCTTCTTTGATGCAAAAAATAAAAAAAGAGAAAACCGGCTGGTTCTGGTAAATGTTTCGAATGAATAAAGGGTAGATGAGTAGTCTGCAAGGGTATTTAATGTTCGACAGCGAGTTTATATGCACCTTGTTTACCTGCTCATTCCTCATCCATCCGTTCAACGTCTGCCGCGTCTGGCTTCGCCGGCGGCTTTGCGGAAGCGATTGTGGGAGCCGCTGGTAAATTGTTTGCTGGCGGCCAGCAAAGCCGTAGAGCCGGCAACCTCATCCTTCTCGGGCAGATGGGCCACATGCAGTATGTCCCAGAGGAGCTTGCCACTCTCCTGTGACTGCAGCAGATCAGAGAGCTCCGCCTGAGTGCGCTGCAGCAACTGACGCAGACTGCCGCCCTTGCGGAGCAGTCCATGTACATTTCTGGTATGCACGCCAGGCAGTCGCAGCAGAAAATCATGAATGGCATTATTATGCTGCAGCTGCTCACCGCTGGCAGCCGCACTAGATTCCTCGCTGCCCAAGGCGGCGGCCACCTGGGCATCCGGTTCAGGTTTCCCCAATTTGAGCTCCTCAAAGAGCTGAGCCGTCGCATACGGACTGGGTGACCAGATCAGACGCAGCTTGGGAAAGTGCAGTGTGAGCAGTTGCAATTTCTGTACGATATCCGCATTGGTCGCCGTCGTCTGCTGTGAGAGCATAAATTTGCCCTGCAAGTGGAACGGACGATTCTGATCGAATTCGATCAGTAGGATGGGCTTCGCATAGTAGCGTTGCATTTGGACACACTGATTGTATAAGCGACCCGAGTTGAGGGAACCAATCAGATCCGATATCGATTTACGCTCAACGCACATATCGGGCGTTAGTATATAGTCCCCGATTGTTATTGTCACCGGCAGCACCTCCAATCCGCGACGATGGATCAGGCATGGCAAATCCGATCGAAATTCACGCATATCCACAATCACTTTGGGTGTAACGCGAGCAGCGTTCAATGCCACGCCCATTGTGGCGCCCTGCCGGGTCTTTGCATTCGCATTTGTGGAGTTTGGATCCTCATCCTCGTAGCTCTTGTACAGCACAAAGGCTTCGTCCGTTTTGCCATCCTGATACTCGGGTATCACCATTTTCTGGAAAATGATAAACATAATGAAATGATAATTGATAACTATTTATGTGAAATTAGATATCTAAAATCTTGAAATCCCCTAGAAAAATTGAACCAAATTATTAACTATGACTTTCAAATGACAATTGTGTTTTTGATGTGCCCTTTGGAATCAATTTTTAGTTAGATGTTCAATTTAGTTTTGCCCACTTTCCAAAGATTTCAAAATTAAACTACTGTGCAATGTTGGCACTTGTCAGCAGTTAATCCGACTATGGATTTTGGGCTTTACTTACGCTCTTTGTGTCGATGATCAGTTCGAAGGCGGACTTCTCGCGCCGCAGACTGGTCAAATAGGATTGCTCCTCGACGGTGCGTGCATGGATTAGAAAATAGATTCGCATGCGTTCGGCTGGTGGCAGACGGCGTCGTGCCTCAAAGACCTCCAGCTGCCGAATGGCCGTCACATTTGTGTTGTACATGACAACATAATGGGGCTGGAGCTGATCGAGCATCTGCTCCAGGGCCATGGCGCCCTCACGCTCCGTCTTGAATGTTTGCAGACAAATGCAGGGCTGCCGATGAGCAGCCAATGCCGCTGAGACATCGAACTGCTCCAACTCTGGTATTATCTCAAAAATGGATGCATTCGGATCGGGTTCGCTGGTGGGCAATAATATGGGCTGCGTCATTGTCAGCATGTAGCTCTCCTCGAAGAGATGCTGCTGTTGCTGTTGCATCAAATGCGCCTCTGCATCCGTTTCACTTAGCAGCTGGGAGAGCTCATTCAAAGAATGTTGTGCTACATCCGGCTCTGTTTTCACTTCCGTTTTCACCACATCCGTTTGAATGTGGCCAGTGTCCTCTGCCATTGCTGTTGTTTGACTGTCCTTGGCCAGCGCCTCGCTCAGCTTGCCCACGAGCACCTCGTGGCGCATCGCCTGCTGGAGCAGAAACCGTGCGCTGCCCTGCGTCAGATACTGCTTCAGCTGGTAGCAGGTGCGCGCATCCTGGCAGAGTATCAACACCTTCGGTGGCTCCAGATAATCAGCGCCACGGCGACGTCGCATATCGCCGGGTATGTCCTGGGTAAGCAGCTCGCTAAGTGGCTGCCATTTGGGACACTGTTCCGGTTCGAATTCTGTGCGAATAGAATTGTGCTTTATATATATGTATATATAAATATGCATGTATGTATGTACATAGTATTAGTAACACCTTGGAGAACACACAAGTTGCATATTCAGATTATATTGGCTTGCTCACCATTTTGGGCATTGTAGACGCGTTGCTTGGAGAGTGCAAAGATTTGCTCGGCGGCATCGAGCAGTGTCCAGCCGGAGTTGCTGATGGCGTACTCTGTGCTGCGATAGCGTTTGATCAAAGCATATGAACTGACTGCATCATGGTACATCGTGGAACTATACCAAACGATAGTCAAGTACATAACACAAATATATATACATATAGATATATATATATACATATAATTTAGAATTCTACTCAACGGACATCATGAGACTGCGCAGAATCTTCAAATCGGCCACAATGAGCTTCGTTTGCGAGTTAAGCTGATGCCAGATGCAGTCGAGCTGCGCCTGCAGGATCTTATGGAACTTCTTGGTCACACAATTCTCAACGGTGACCGCCTCCATGTCGACGGTGCGATTGATTCGCTTAATTTCCCGCACCAGAAAATTCATGATGTCCAGTATATGGGTTTGAATCGAGCTCATTCGAGTCGTGAGCGGCACATGAAGCTCAATGGTTTGCGCCTGCCACGGATGCAGCGCGCTACGCACTGTGGCATGGAAACGTGGCCAAATGTACAAGTATTTCACAAACAGATTGCGCATGGTGCGCTCGATGTGCGCGTAGCCAATGGTGAACGCCTCCGGACTGCTCGAGAAGGCCTTGATGAAGCCCGTCTTATTGCGCTGACGAAACAAGCGCAATGCGAACGCCTCCTGGCAGCTCTCAATGATGGTGTGCGATCGAAGCACTATAATTCCCGTTATCAGCTCAATCGGTATCCGCTGCTTAAGCAGATCGACCACCAAAATCCGTGTACTAATAAACTGCAATCCCCCCTCCAGATAGACTCGTTCACTGTGAGAAGATAAAGAATTTCATTTGACTTTTATTATTTGTTTTTACTTTTTCTTGGTGTGGCACATACCGTTCTGTGGCCGTATTTGCCACCTCGTGCACATATTTGGCATCTAGCTTGGATTTGTAGTACTGCTCCTCCCAATCGGAACTGTTGATCACCAGCAGCAGATTCCCAGCATCGCTGTACACCTTCAAAATGTGCATCAGGACGCGCTCATAGCCTAAGCCTCTGCACAGATTAAGATGATTAAGTTAACGCTCCCTCACTCACTCTCTCTCTCTCTGTCGCTTACTTGGCAGAAACAAGCAGTCCATCTGTGTGCACGAGATCGAGAAACATTTGCTTTTCATATTCCAGCAGCTGGACATCTTTACGCAGTAAATATTCCTCGGCTGTCACCAAGTTAGCCAACTCCTCATCCGCCAATCCGTTGCTAGACTCCGGCAACGGGCTTGGCTCTGTTCCCGTCTCAACTGTGGGCACTGCCTCTTCAGTTATTGTCGCGTTTTCGGCCTCCAGCACTGGCTCCGACATGGCGCAACAATTTCACAAATAAACAAAATTAAACATGAAACGCCGGGAAACGCCTATCGATAGTGCGCTTGTGTTAGACATCAGTGAAATCTATCGATTAAACGATGACTATCGTTTAGACCGCACACGATACTAGCACTTCAGCGTGTTTGCATGGGCATTCTAAAATATGGAATTAGATTTTTTGTCTTTGCAATAACGATGTGCGTTATCGATATCAATGCGTTACTCTATTGGTTTATACTGCCTGTTAAAAGGAGCACGTGTAAGGCTTTCAGCCAGAAAATAGTTTAGCTCATTTTTTTTTATTTCGCCCACACTAAACTAAAAAACATGGACGAAATATCGGCGTATGTCGCCTACGGCGTTAAGAAAACCGCAAAAAAACCAGCAAAGAAGACGATAAAACAAAATCTCCAAAAGCAGAAGGCGGCAAACATGTACAGTTGGAGAGCTAGTTCACCCACAAAAACAAGTGCAGTAAAGCAAAATAACGGTGCAAAAGGAAAAGCAAAAGCAAATGGCGTCAAAAGTAACGCTAAGGCACAGACCAAGGCAGACAGCGCAACCAATTCAGTTGAAAAAATGACTGACGAGAGCGTTGACTACTATTCCAGCGACAGCAGCTACGATGAGGACGAAGATAATGAAGAACTCTCCCACAGCACCAATGAAGATGATGATGGCAGCGAACTGAGCAGCGGCGAGGAGTTCGAGGAGTATACTTTGAACAGTCATGACGGATCCTGCTCCTGTTCTGTTTGCAGTGGTAGCAGCAACACTGAAAATTCTCCACTTGCTGCTACTTCCAGTCGTACAGCAAAGAAGCACAGCATTGGCGATCTGGACGACAACAACAATAAGTCGCCGGCTGCCAAACAGCAAAAGTTGCAACCACAAGAGCAAAAGGAAGGAGAGGAGCTGTCAAAGAAGGGCTCACGGAAATCAGCACCAGCAGCAGCTCCTTCGTGCCCACTGCTGCGTCTTTCTGGCAATGCTGCTGCCATCAAGTCATCTGCGCTGCCCAGCAGAGCAACAGCTGAGAAACCCAAATCTTGTCCCTTGCCAAACAAGATGGCCGCCGCTGGCAAAGGTGTGCCAGCGGTGAAACAAGAACCGAAAGCAAAAGCCGAGACAGTCCAAAATGGCGGAATTGAGGACAGTGTTGAGAAGGGCAAAAATGTTTTACGCTGGCTCCTCAATCCATTAAGTCCCGATGATTTTTTCAGCCGCTATTGGGAAAGCAAGGCTTGTCAGGTGAAGCGCAAGCGTGCCAATTTCTACTCCGACCTGGTCTCCTTTGAGATGATTGATGAGATGCTCATCGAAAATCATCTGGAATTCACCACAAACATTGATGTGACCAGCTACAAGGATGGGGTGCGTCAAACCCATAATCCTGATGGACGCGCACTGCCGCCCACTGTTTGGGGCCACTACGGCGATGGTTGCAGCGTTCGCATCCTGAATCCCAGCACCTATTTGAAGGGATTACGTGACGTTTGTACTGCGCTGCAGGAGCATTTCCATTGCTTGGTCGGCGCCAATATATATTTGACGCCACCGAATAGTCAAGGATTCGCGCCACACTATGATGACATTGAGGCATTCGTTTTGCAGGTGGAGGGACGCAAACGTTGGCGCTTATATGATGCGCCCAGTCCCAATGATGTCCTTGCACGCACCTCATCGGGCAACCTGAAACAGCAGCAGCTTTCAAAGCCCATTTTCGATGAGGTCTTGACGCCCGGGGACCTACTCTATTTCCCACGAGGCTGTGTCCATCAGGCTGTGACGGAGCAGCAGCAACATTCGCTGCACATCACCTTGAGCGTCTATCAGCAGCAATCGTATGCTAATCTCATGGAGGCCCTCATGCCCGCCGTCCTCCAGAACGCCATCAAGCATAATTTGGATATGCGTCGTGGTTTGCCGCTAGGAACGTTCCACCATCTGGGCCTGGTTCATGGCGATAAAAAGACGAAGAAACGCAGCGATCTAATCACGCACACCCAAAGTCTGTTCAGCAAATATTTAGCACCCACTGCGTCACAAATCGATGCCGCTGTCGATCAGCTGGCTATGCGTTTCCAGCATGAGGCGCTGCCGCCAAGCATTGCACCATCGGAGAAGAATCGCACCATCTTCGGATCGCGCAACAAAAAGGATAAGCACGGCAACTGCCGTTGCGACTATGCCCTAACCGATCAGACCAAAATCCGTCTATTACGCCAAAATATCGTACGGCTCGTTGTCCAAGAGGACAGCCTCCGTCTCTACTACTATGCCGACAATGCTCTCGAGTATTGCAAGTACGAGGCGAACTTCGTGGAGATCGACCGAGTGGAGGCGAATGCCATTAAGATGCTTATTAACAGCTATCCAAAATATGTGAGCATCAATTCATTGCCGCTGCCCAATGTGGAGCATTGCTTGGATACCGCCACTGGTCTCTGGGAGCGTGGACTGCTGATTACCGAGGAGCCATTTAAAAAGAATTAACTCATATATATATATTTTCCAACCATGCACCACACTCACATCCACCTCATCCATGTATTCCTGTATTCCCTTTGCATTATCATCTGTGTCTGTGTGATTATATGTTGTTTAGCCATTAAGTGATTAACCCTTTTGGGACTTGGAGCAAAAATATGATAGAAACATCGTAATTTTTTAAAACACGATTATTACATTCAAATAAAGCTAGGCCTAAGGTCACTATTAAACCAAACAATTAACTATCAATATCATCCAGAGTGAACAGGTCATATTTTCCGATCAGAAGTTGGACCTATCACATATCTCATGCCATCTATGCATGATGGTCATACATTTTACTTTTACAAAAGTTACATTTTTTTTAGCAGCTTAAATTGATTAGTAAAATACATTTTGCCATCGAAAACGGAACTCAACATTAGGGCATCATTTCATTTAGCTTATAAGCAGCGTATATAAGATTTATTTGACTTAGACTACAGCATACGAAAGGGCCACAAGAGGAAAACGACTATAACTGAATGGTTGTTGTTTTTCACGTTTTCCTTAAGCGCTGCGAATTCTCTTGCGTTCACGGTACAAGCTATCCTGTTGTACTGCAAAGGTACAATAATAATATTAATGCGAACTTTTAAGTGGTTTGTTACTTACTGTATGGATCAAAGCGTATTACTTCCAGTTTTTCTGCTAATCGCTCACGAAATGCATTAAATTGATGGCCGCTGACCACGCTTTCCAGCACAACCATGATGCGTCTGCAAATCAATAATATCGTGTATGGAAATCTAGTTAGATATTCAAGCATTCACTTACTTGCTCTTTACTTTCTTAAACAGGACATTTGTTAAGCGCATTTTTTTGCAGCTAAGCTCTCTCAAGTTATTTTATAAAACTGCTGAAAATTGTTGTGCAAGCCGACTGCAAGAAATCACTAAAAAACGCCATAACAGCTGATACCCAAAAAAGAATGTAGCCTACTTGTTATCGATATCGCACAATAAAAAAAACAATTGTATTGATTGTAACAAATGTTATCGCACAATGCGCGTAATTTAAAAATAAATGACTTTGTTTTGACATGTTGGCGCTAATTACTACAGCGAGTAAATATTAAATATGTTTTAATTTTGTGCTATTATGTAAATTAATTACTTTTTAACTCAAATCAGTCTCTAAGTCAGAATATAAAGCAGCTTTCGAAATAATACACTTATCTAAGACTAATCGTTCGCACGTGTTATCGATTGTACAACGTGCACTGTCTAGCAAAGTGTTGCGCGCGTAAATCAAAAAAACTTTCCTATTTAATTGTTGGCTTTGGATTTGATGTTACCTTGAGCTTGCACCATTAATCTGGCGAACTTTCCTGCAAATATGTAAGCTATGTGCACCCGCGTGTCCCTGAAGCCTCTTCAGAAAAGCAAAATTAATCCACTTAAGGCTCAAATTAGCGTTACACTCAAAGCACCACAAAACCAAAACAAAAGCGGGGCCTTTGTTCCCCACTCCTTGCCCCTGTCTCTGGCATTGCCAATGCCATTAAGCAATGGGGCTGAGACTAGACAACAAATAAGCCCAAAATACATATCCACAAGTACACATATATATATCTATATATATATATATGTATATTCTGGCAGTGTATTTTGTTTCCTTTCCGTTTCCGTTTTTTTTTTTTGCGCTGTTCGTTAAATAGCTTAAGCTGATACAAATTAAATTAAATGAATACATAGCAAGTAATGCCGCAGCAGGGCGCTCATTGTCAGGGTCAAAAGTGACACACAGAAGGACACACGTGCACACACTTCGTACAACACACACACGCAAAACCTCAAACAATGACGCCAATTGGCACAAAAGCTTAAATGTGTAATCCGGCCGACGCTATCTGTAACTGTAACGGCAACGTTAACGGTATTAACGATGCTTGCCTGCGTCGCTTTGCTTTGCGCTGCGTTGCGTTGCTTTGGTGTAAGGTCAACAAACAGAGCATAAGCAACAAAAGCTAAATAAACGAATCGAAGTTGATCCATAACTGTTTTATAAGCGAGCATGAGGCATTATCTTCTATCAGCTGTAATAGCAGTAAACTTTTGCTGTGCAAGCAGCTCACGTGCTTTTACTCGTTACCCAACACTACCATGTGTCGGAAGAGCACGTGCCGCATCTCGCTCGCACCTGTGCCGGCCATGCCTTGAACGCAACCAAGCTTTGGCCCAGCACCAGCTTTGGAAACCAAACAAAAACACAAGCAACTCTACACACACACACCCACATACGCACATATACATGGAGACGTGAAAGCTAACGCCACAATGCAGTCTGACGAAGTACTGAACTGATATATATTTTATTTTGTTTTTTAGCTCTGTTCTTAAAAACTATTTACTTGAAAGAGTGTTCAATAATTAAAAACAAAACATTCCAAAATGATAATCAACAATCGAATATTTTTAATAAAATTTATCTGTATAGTACCGAATGTAAAGTTTGTATTAGTAGTGCAGCCTTAATGTGCTGGGCGCGAGTGTGAGACGCAGCAGCAAGCACAACACATAAATTGTTCAGCTGCTGCCACTGCTGCTGTCGTCGTCGCACTTGTAGAGCTTTTTTGTGTGCTCGCATGAGGCTGAAGCTGAAGCTAAAGCTCATTCGCTTACGACAACGTCATCGTGTAAATAAACGCAAGTTCAGTTCACCAACGACACTCAAACGAGGCGGATGCGGAGCTCGCAGCACTCTTGCAATAAAGTAACCAGTAAACAGTAAAGTAGACAGAAGTTAGAAAAAGTTAAAACATACAACAGCAAAAAGAACTTAAAGCACGCGCATTTTTCCTGCCTAATCCTGTAACAATAAAAAAATAAAATAAAAAATAAACAATAACAAACGAGCGGCGCTGCTCGTTCTCAGAGTTGCTGTTCCTGTGATTAAAAACAAAAGCAGAAACACTTTTTCCATGCGTGTAAATAAAACAACTTTTTCTTGCTAACTGGCATTTTTCTATATGTATTTTATTTTTTTGCAATTTTTTCAAGTGATTACAGCAACAATAACAAAAAAAAAAATGCTAAACGTGAAAAATTTTTGAGTGCAGAGAAAAACAAAAACAAACGAAAATATAAACAACAAACAGAAAGAACAACACCAACAAATCACAGACAGAATTCATACATACTTTTCGAAGCAGCGCAGCTGACGCCAAAATCAGCATCAGCGTCAGCGTCGACAGCGGTAAGCATTCACAAAATATATATATATATGTATATGTATATTTGCATTGCATACAATTCCAGCTTATGCGCTCTCTTTTTCAGTATCTTATCCATGCTCTGTAAATCTCTCTGCTGCTGCGGCGTGTGTGTGTGTGCTAGTGTGTTAGTGTTAAGTCACGCTCTATGTGTGTATGTGTGTGTGAGAAGGCAGCTATTCATGGTTTTGCAGCGCGCTTTTGGGCGCTTCACACTGCATCGCAAAAACAACTAATTAAACAGTTCGGCAACTGCCAGCAATAACACATCGCCCCTCACTCTTCTCCCTCTGCGTCACCACTCGTCGCCCTTGGCCATGCGCCCACGCCAAATTCACAGTTACATTTACACACATTTGCCGTTGCATTTGCTGCGTTCCGATTCTAACCTTGTTTTCACTTTAATTTCGACATTCGATGTTATTTCCCCTAATGTCCTGAACATCGTCACCTTTCTCGTTTCGTTTCGCCTTATAGTGAAATTTAAGATTTGCCTATTTGAAATCTGTATTTCGGAACACAAAATCAAAACTTTGACTTTGAATGAATAAATCGGAATAATTTTTAAGTTGTTGTAGACCAGAACCCAGATTTTATTCAATTCCCATAAAATGGTTCAGATGCATAAAATAAAAGGAAGTTAAGAAAAAATAAACAGGTTGCCTCAGGTTTCAAATTGTAAAAATTATCAAGTTAATTGAGGAGTAATTTTGATTAGGAAATGTAAGCATGGATTAAACTCATCTTAATGCGCAACGTAAATATTTAGTTATTTATTTAGTTTTTATTTTAATAACCGCAATTTCTGAGATTTTCCTCCCAGAAGAATAGCAGAATATCTCAATAATATTTTTTATGAAGCGTTTATAATAAATCAAAATAATGCAAATGTGTTACTTGAGACTTCTTTCACACATAAATTAGTTCGATGAACTGACAATGGGTGTCTTGTTTTTTTGAAGTGCACCAAATTCAACGACTTATTAGAGGTCAGCATCCTAATAATTTTCTCACACTCCTTGTCTCTAGCTCTCTCTCTCTCTCTCCCTCTCTCTCCTCCCTCTCTCTCTCTCGCCTCCCTCTCACTCCTCCCTTCGTCTCTCTCTCTCTCTCTCTCTCTCTCTCTCTCTCTCTCTTTCTTTCTTTCTCTTATGCAAGATCAGTCGCATCCTGATTGCTCTGCTCAAGAGAGTGATTCAGAGTGAGAGAGCAGATTTGAAAGCAATGACGACAACAGGGACTGTGACAGCGCCGCGTGCGGGTGAAACACGTAAATAAACAAATGTGTCGGCAGAGAGGCTGAGACACTGAGATGTAGAGAGAGGCTGAGGCAGATGGCGTTCTGTCGAGAGGGGAGTCGGGGCGAGCGACACACAAGATACATAAGTAAATGAATAAATAATGTAAACAAAATATTAAATTAGAGGAAATTTATTTACGTGCAGGCCGACGCAAACATAACAGAAGTGTGAGAAGTAGGCGAATGCGAGAAGAGAAGTATCAACGCACAACGCACATATGTATAAGTATGTATGTGTAGAGTAAATTATACAACAACAGAAACAAAAAAAAGAAGAATAAAATAAATAAGAAGCTGCTAATTTAGGCACGCCGAGATATGCATACCCTTGCAGACCACTTGTGTCTATGGAAGCTTTTTGAAAGAGTAGTAAAATCCCGATGATTTTGTTGCAAACAAATCAAAAAAGTTGTTCATACATGAGTTCATCGTTCGACTAATTGCCAATTGCATCTTAATGACAACATTTGGCAAAAACTTGACCTGAAAACCGAGGACTAGTTTATGTATAAATACTTTATGGAGACGTAGACATCTCGATCAATGCGGAACAAACTTCACAAAAAAGTGGAAATATGTTCCACAAGGGTATCAAAATTACAATCTCTCTCTCTCTCCATAGTACGCTTTGAGAAGCATTGGCCATTGTATCACAGCCACTTGTTTTCTTTTTTCCGACAAACGCAGCGAAAATCAGTGGCAAAAGGCCCATTCAGCGTTGATCTCGATATACTCTTTAAGATACATGAAAAGATTATGGATAAAACGAACAAATAGTTGTTTATATTTTTGTATTTAAAGCGTTATTTAAATCAAATAAATTAAAATAAATTATAATTTTTAATAAATTATTACTAATTGTACTGTATATTCAAGAATGACAGCACATATATATCATTTAAGCATACATTTATTTGAGATAAAACCATCAACAGTTAGTCAAAGAAAGGCGAATTATTCATTAATACAAATTTGTAGAAATGCTTTAAGTTAATCGGAAATAACTTCTGGTTTCTATTTTCCTTTCTTTTTTTCGTTTTTTTGTTTGGTTGTTTGCAGCTTGATGGGAAGATTGTGCAATAAAGCAACAATAACAAACAATTGGCGCTATAACAGCGACCGCACACTCATTGCATACACACACACACACCCATAGAAGCTCTGCGAGATACATATGCACATAGAAGAGTGCGAGCGGGAGCGAATTAACATATTTGCACTCTCTGCTCTCGATCAGCACCCACGCAAACGTTATTGCCCTCTCCCATAGTCACCACTCTTACTCTCTACGATGTGCTGTGCTGCTTTTTGTGCTTGATAAACGAACGGTGGTGACGGCGACAGCGACTGCAAAGCGTGCATATCCATTGGCGCGCTCTCAGCCGGTCAGTTGTTTGGCTGAGCTTTTCCCGTTAGCCTGCTCGCACTCGTGCGCGCATTGCTTTGATAAACACAACAAAAACACAAAAAGAACAAAAAAAAAAAAACCAGAAGCCGCGTCACGGCGACGACGGCAACGTGTTTCGGTTTCGATTGTTTGGCAGCGCTAAATAAAATAGCATAGAAGAATCAGCGGTTTTTTTTTTATACGCACACTTGTGTACTCGCGAAACACATACATGCGCATGTAATTGCTCATTGTTCGAGCTGATCTCCAAACGCGTTTCATACACTTTTTTTGTTTGTGTTTGTGTGTCTGTGCGTGTGTCTAAGACCAAAATGCAACAAATACGCAGGTATAGCAATTACAAAAATAACAACAACAAGCAGGTGTCAATTGCTTAAAAAGCAGCCAGCCGCATAAGCGTCATATATATATATGTATATATATATATAGAGAGAGAGAGACGGAGAGGGAGAGAGAGAGTGTGCCTCGCAGGTGAGTGTGTGTATGTGCCTAGCACAGTGCTGCTCAAACTGTGAGCAAATAAGCTACTTACTATAATTGAGTGAGTGGAGGTTTTTAAGCACTTTTGCCGAGCTGCTTAGCAGGTTATATATTTGTATGTATGTATGTATGAGTATGTGTGTGCGTGTGTATGTGTATGAAAATGCTCGACTTTGAAATACCCTATTAATTATTTTTATAATCATTGACAATGATAGATGCGAGACCAGAGTTATGTGCACAAATACATATTTGATTTATAATTATTACATTTTATAAGAATTACCTCTGCATTTCCCTTACGATATGACATTATTTTAATTTCAGGAAATGATAATGATAATGCCAGTGCGATCAACAAATTGTAATACTTCTCGTACAGCATAAATCAATAAGCTCCACTTGCATACGGATTAAATTCTCTGAAATGAATTCCATATAAGCAGCAGTCGACAGCTGTTTGTTGATAGCTGCATACTCCCAAGGTGTGCAAATAAAGCTACTCGCATACATACTCACACATATATATATATATGTACATATGTGTGTATACCAAGTATGCGGCATATTGAATTACATTACAAACTATTTTGTTTAATTAAAGTCGCGCTGCGGTTTTTCCACCTTTCACATTTTATGGTTGTTGCTGCTGCTGTTCTTGTTTACTGGCATTAGGCTGATGAGAATGCCAATTTCATTTAGATTCAGTTGAATTCGACAAATGAGCTGTGCAAATGTCAGAAGGTGTTTGCTTTTGTGGCTGGCAACGTATATGTATATATATATATACATCCCATCCCATCCCATTTCCACTCATCATTACTACTTGACAAATTGAATTAATAATAACACATAATAGTAATAATACCAACAGTTCGATTTATTGTGTTGCTTTATCTGTATTGTACAATGAAATGAAATTTATATACATATATGTATATATATGTATGTCTATCGGATGGTTTCGCACATGCATCTAAATTCGAATTTGTCCAGATGACAATTTTGATCATTTCTATTTTACAAAGCAATTTTGAAAATACTTTCAAAACTTAATTCAATCGAACAAGAAACGAAAGTAATTAAAAACTGACAACTAGAACATTCTGTCTTCCAATTCAATCCACAGGAACCTTTAAATACATGTATACATATATAAATATATAGGATATATATGATATATATAAAGAGAGATATACAGATACATACACATATCGACTCATTTCATGGCGCCGATTAGAAGAACGACGCCACAAAAAATACCAACCACAGTAATTGGCATCGTCGATAAGGGCAATGGGTTATGATGTAGTATATAGACCAGAAATCGGGCCATTATCTCATGCAGAATAAACTTAGCATTCGGCCAACGATCGACGATGATAAAATATATTGCATAAGGCATTATTCCGATTTTGCGTTCAATTTCATCCATCTCCTGGAACACGCCATCTTCCTGGATCTCCTTCAGCAGTTCAAAATGTTGGCTGTTGGCAGCGAGAGGTTGGGAAAGAGATAGAGAGAGAATTGGAGAAAGCAGCTATACTGAGTTTCAAATTTACATTACTGTTTTCTTGTATTAATGGATATATAGTTGAAAAATACGACTAAGTGGTACTTTTGATATGTAATGATTGTATTACCGCCGCTTTGTCGATATTTTTCTCCATTAAGATTTAGCGCACTTTCAAGAATCGATTATCGTTGTTTTCATAAATCATCTTCAATCCAAATATAATTTTCAAATGCTCAAATGAGCCCTTAACCGGACAACATTAAAAATGGACGGACTACCCTTATCATATCGTTAATCTCATAAGGAATTCAAATGTGCACCTAGCACAGAGCACTTACAGCTGAAGCTCGGCTAGTCGCTGTTCAAAATCCTTGAGCCTCTCATATGCTGCATCCAGTTGCAACTTACTCATATGCATAGCGACGGAAACATCATCATGTTGCGACTGAAACCGATTCTTGAGTGTCATCAGCTAAATAATATGTAAAAGTATGTAATATATTTAATATGATTTTTTAAGTTTAGTTTCCTCAAATATAGATATATATGAGTAGATATTTCAAGACTTTTAGTCACATTAGGTTATATTATCAGCAGAACTTGCGAATGGTATTAGTCCTTTATGTTTATATTCTGATTATATCCCAATTGTTTTCAAACCGTGAAACGGACCCTAAACTAAGCCCAAACTGAGTCATCTGCTTTTCAAAAATTTGGTCTGACGAATCAAGCTGAACTCTGGCCTGATGCCTGTTCCATTGAGTCATCATATATACCTTTTTTTCTCACCTCAGTCTCCAGTTCGACATTTCTTATCTCTAACCAGCGATTGTGTCGCTGTTGCTCAGCCAATGCCATGGCACACTCGCGATGCTTGGACAGCTCACGAAACATCTCAGTTCGGCTCTCGTTGAGCAAATCGGAGGCATTGTTGCACTCCAGAGTCTTGGCCTGCAGCTCCTTGCTGAGGTGCAACCCCTGGCCGCACGCCACGTCCAGCGCCTTCTCAATGGTCACACAGCGGCGCTTATTCAAGTCCGACACGGCCTGGACTCGACGCAGTTCTGTCTCCCAATGCCCGCATCGTCGCTGCTCATGGCAGATCATCTTGTTGCGCTTGAAGAGTTCGTCGTGCGTTTTTTTTATCTGCGAATGCACAAATGGGGTTTGACGGAATTTTGTTCTTCGTCTTTGGTCTCACTTTCTATGAGAGACTAGGACATTTACAATGAAAAACTAAAAGACTTGGCAAATACAATAACAACAGCATCAACAACATGTCCGATGTTACTATATCGTATAGCTTAAATGTATGATCAAAGTCAAAGTCTGTATTCTGCAAGGGTGTATAATCTGTGTCGTTCTTGGGTTTCTTGCTTACCTTTGATTCATATTTGCGAACCAGTTCGTGCAGCTCGTAAACTTCAGAGCGACGTCGTCGCCAGAGTCGCGCAAGGATCACATTGAAAAATTTCATTGCTCTCATACGGCTGACCATATCCATTATTCCAGCTGATCCGGTTGCAAGTGGTTGTATTTTTGTTGTTGCTGCTGCAACTGTACCGGCGCATTGTTTCCCCTCCGGTTGCATAATCTTTCTAAAAATTTCACTTAAAGCCGTTGATACACTGACAAGCTGGAATATTAGTGGAAGTAGTCACATTTCACATATCCTTGCCACTTGCTAGTTGCCACTTGCCGCTTATCACTTACCAATTTGCCAACTGCTTCAAAAGTCTGTAGGCCAAAATTACAAATTAATTTAATTTTTGTCTGCTTGTTGGTTTGTATTTTTTTCAGTACTCATTTCAATCTGGTTAATTTTGACTCTCACAAAACCGATTAGAAGTGCAAAGCACATTCGAGTAAATAGTAACTGAATTTTAGCACTTTAATTATTTATTATATATTTGTTGTTGATTTCGATTAAGAAATCACTCACTGTTTGCGACTTAAAGTTAGGGAATATTCTTGAAAATTAATGAAAATAAAAATAGTAAGATGTGTAGGAGTTCTTTATAAGAATATTTAGAAATTGCTGTAAAGAATTTTTTGTGATGCAAAGTTTTTACTGTAGTTTACATATATATATATATATATTTATATATATATAAATATCATCTTTTTCCGTCTCTGTCTGTCTTGCTGTCTTTGTTGCTACTTCTAAACCTGCTTCAGCAGCTATAAAAAAGTGTTTGGGAAGGCAGCCAAAAGTAATGTGCAAAAAAAATCAAGATTGAATACCGAAATCGAGAGAACTCAACTGAGAGATGCCCTGCACCCAAGTTCTTTTTTTTTAATTTTTACCAAGTCGCAGATAGTAAGTTGTCGACAAAACGTGGAAAAAACTTGATTTGTATGTGGTATATGAGAACTTCTCTAGGTACTAACAAACTATTTTCCTTGTGCCTGTTAAAAATACTTTTGCACAACTTCATTATCCCTTCTTTTAAGCAATTTTCAATCATCTATCTGTAAAAGTGGGCAGAAGGCATGCTTGTGTGTGTTTGTAATTGTGTGTGAAGCGAAAAAATGTAATAAGAAATTATATTATTGACTAACTGACACAGTTGTTGCTGCTGTGTTGCATGTTGTTGTTGTCTCACACCATTTTGACAGTTTGAGTGCTTTTACGAACAAACCATTGATCAAGAGCGAGTGAGGAGTGAGGAGCACGGCTGTAGGGTGCGGGAAACGTTGTTTGTAGAGTGGTTAGGGGTGTCGTTGACAGGCGTCAAACATGGCTGCTGCTGATGTCGGGCTGACCGCCCATCGGATTGGGAGCATAAGGTGACAGAACGTGGCGGGCTACGATGCTTACTTCTGGCAGGCAATTATCTGCAATGCCGTCCAAGGCCCTCTCGGAAATTAAAATTTGCACAAATTGGAATTGACCAGAATTAAGCATCGAACTTCGATGAAATCACTATCACTATTAACTCAGGCGTATATACTTTTCTATATGCTGTGTCACAGTTCATCAAATTTGTCTCAGCACTTGAAAATTATTTGTTATTAAGAAAAAAAATAATAACTTACAACCTACATATGGTTTACGAAATCTTTGTTGATCAAAAATACAAATGATTTTTACTTTTTTATTCTATATAAATATAGTAAATAATATGAAAGAACGGGAAGAGAGAGAGAGGGAGGGAGAGGGTGTCTTCTATGTTCGCGCACATAATTAATTAAAATATCATAAGCCCAAGGAAATGCGCAACCTCCACTCCCACACATCTATAAAACAGGGGCTAAATACTTAGTTGCAGGGGATAGCAACAGGATGGCAACAAAAGCGACAAAAAGAGGAAGTGGAAGAGCCAACACTAAAACCGAGGCGCTTACAGATAGGCGGCTGGCCAAACTAATTATGCGCTCCAGCGCCACTGGAATCTTTTGCATATGAAAGCAGTTGTGAAATTGCCACGACCTTACCACCTATCCCCTTACGCCCCCCACCACCCACCATTTTCCTTTGCTATCCCCATTTACTTCTCAGCATTGATTAAAGTTTTTAACAAGTCAAAGGAAGCCAAGTCCATGTCTACGTGTAAGTCTAAGTCAATGTCCATGTCCTAGTCTATGTTCTCGTACTCCTCGTCGTCCTCGTCTCCTCATCGTCCTCGTCTCCTCATCGTCCTCGTCTACGTCCACGTCCTGTCCTGCTGTCCTGTGCACAGCCACGAAGATGGGAAGCAGATTGCTACGCGTGACAGCTCAAAATGCAATTTGCAATGCCTCCCGTAAAGTTAACGGTAGCTGCTGGTTGCGGGGGCGGTGCGATTATTTAAATTTATAAACGAGAGTTGCAAATATTCATGGAAAACCTCTTCAAAATATATCTGACACCTTTTTATAGCTAGAGTTGATTTGATTTGTGTATTATAAAGGGTGGAAATTGCTTCAAATTATGTGCAAATTCCATTTAGTTTCACTTCCTCCTCAGCTTTCGATGGAAAAAAGAAACTTACTGGAAATGGAGGGTGGACCTTCAAGGTAGTCAAATATCAAAAGTTTTCCCATATTGACTTAATTTGAGTTTAATTTGAAAAGGGAAATTTATATCTCTTTAATTTAAGTGCTAATGTGTCGTCTACTGCATTTTTGACTACATTTCTGGTAAATTTGGTTAAATTTTTGACAAACTGTTTTAGCTTTAATTTAACTTCAAAATTTACATTTTGTTTCCGGAAGTCGAAGTTGAAGAATAATATTTTAAGACATTTTCGACACTTTGATCAATTTGTCAGTAAAACACATCTCCCCAATTTCACTTACCTTGGTTTTCTGTACACCTTTGATTTTATTTTTAGTAGCATCCTTTTATTTGGATAAAATGGCAAGTTATTAAATTTGTGTTACATGCTGATTTGACTTATTTAAATTTAGTTATTTATTGAATTTGAGCAGATTGAGATTGTCTAGCAAAAAATGGGACAGCACTGCGTAGGTGGAGTATTGGAAAAAATGGTAAAAATGATTTTCAAAGGCATAAATTCCATATTCAATCTGATATATTTTTAAGCTTAAGAATATATCACAAGCATTCAAATAAGTAGAACATTTTCAGAATTTTCGTTAAAGTCTCAAACGTTTCTTATTTTCAGAAATTGATTTAAATTGTAGAACACAATTTTTAAAGAGTTTGGTTTACTCTTCTCTGTCCCGTCTATGGAAAATGATTTTGCCCGCCATTTTTTTTGCTGTTTATTTTGTGTGTGTGTGTGTGTGTGTGTGTGTGTGGGTGTGTGTATATAATTTTCTTTCCTCCCATTCGCTGCTCTTTTGGTTGGCTACTGTTTATTTGCATAGCCGTTCGCTCAGGCTTCGCCTCAGTCTCAGTCACAGTGCCCGTGTCAGTCTCAGCCTCAGCCTCTGCCTCTGCCTCAGCCTCGACCTGGGCTAAGTAGCAGCTCAGTTTAGTTGACTCACCTGGTTGCCGGTTTGCCTGTTACCTGTTACCCGCTTAGCAGCTGCTGGCTGTGTATTTTATTTGATTTGCATTTGTTTATAAATGATTAACAAAGAGGTTAATGTGGCCCCCCTTTGTGAGGCAAAAGATAAACAGCAAAGTAGGAGCGGCCAACTGAGCCGCATTAACAACCAGATCTGGCAACGCTTACAGCGGCACAGAATCAGCTCAACTAGAAAACATAAAGAGACCAAAAGCGAGAGGGAGAGAGCAAAAGAAAATTGAGTTCATTAGGCACTGGCAGTGGGGCCAATTTCTTTTTGTACACTCTGAAAAACTAATAGTAAGAATTCATCTGTGAAGAGAGCTCGACTGGGAGGTATACTGCACCAAAGTATATTCGATCTTGACCAAATTCTACCAGGTATATTCATATCCAAAAAGACGGCTATAGCTTGAAAGTTGTGTCTTTTATTGCCATCGTTATTAAATATCTCGAAAGCGGATGAAATTATCGATAAAATTAATTAAACTGGATCTTCGCGTGGTATACGAGAAATTCTATTTCAAATTTGGGTATAAAAAGACCATTCGTTTCTCTTCAAGAAGGTAATATTTCGCTCTGTGTTTGTGTGTGAAAACTGGCAACATTTGGAATGCAACAGGAACGGCAGCAGCAGCCTGCCAACACTGAATACCTCTACACACACACACACACACACACAAGCTAGCTATTTCTGATGCCTGCACGATGCCACCTTTTATCATATTTTTTACCTTTCGTTTTTCAAGTCCACAGAAATCATAAAAAAGAACAACAAATATATTTGTGTATGTATAGCATTGCCTGATTTGCCAAATTAAGGTTAACGGCGACAACAACAAGGAAGTTCAGAACTTTCTTGAGCCAAAGCATATAAAAATAATAAAACATATATATATATATATATAAAGAACATATAAATATGTTTTACACACATAAATATGATAAATAACAAAGTTATTGTAAGCAATATTCTGCTACTTAATAAGTTATTTCTATTTTAATGTAAACTGTAAACTTCTTTCTTTACAGTGTTGACCATATTTATCTAAAGATTACTGTAAACGCAACATAAAGTTTAAGGTACGTTGAAAATAGCTTATTTCTTTAAGGCTTTTACTTAATTATCTTTGCTGTCAAAAGTTGACAGACACTTTAACTGATTGTCAAAGTCGCTTTTACATTCATCCTGTCGTCATTTTACTATCAGCCTTCTTTTGCCTTTACCAACTGTGTGACAGTAATGCCACAAAGCTAGGCTCCAAAAAAATCGCAAAAAGTCAGTTTTGTGAATTGAACAGGAGCTGCACAAATTATTTCGTTGCGTGTCCATTTTAGGAAACAATTAAATTAATATTTTATATTTGTTGAAATAGCAAAGACTGTCAAAGTTGGAGATTTGCAGTTCTCAGAAATCACCAAGATTGCCTTTGGTAACTATTTGTAGCGTTCAGTTAACTAAACGTTGGTTGGTTGTAATTGGTAGTGAGCCTAGGAATAATCCTTTGGGTGTTAAGTATTATGTGCTATTTTTCTAGTAGGTGAGTTGATGTGCTGATGAAGTTTATCAGGGTGCTTGCTTGGGATTGAATTAATTATGGCAATGAGAGATTTAATGTTCAGGTCTCTATGTATAATTGGGTTACTTACTAATGGAAGGTTTCCTACCATAAGTATGATTATGGCATTGAGTTTGTGTCGAAATCTGTTTGTGTGTGTGTGTGTGTGTGTGTGTGTGTGTGTGTGTATGTGTTATAAGATTATTTCTATAGCTGCGAATTAACATAATTTCATTTGATGTGTTTGTGTGTGTGAGTTTCCTTTTAAGAAGCAATTGCGAAGCAATTTTGTAGGCTTTTTAAGAGAAGAGAGTGGAGAGAGAGAGAGAGAGAGAGAGAGAGGGAAGAACAAGTATGTGAGAGGGAGACAGAAAGAGAAGAAACAACAGCAGCATGAAATATTCCAAATACAACATGAAGCTGTCATATTCAAGGAGCGGCCAGCAAAAGTGTCCATCAAGACAGACACAGACACACAGAACACACACACACAAACAGGGGCAAGAGGATAGTTAAACAGCACAAACTACTACTAAAAACCAACACAAAACTGGAACTAACCCTCATAGTCATAGTTTAATATCTGTTTAACATGTCAGTGGTGTATCACAAGGAGCGAGATAATTGTTGTTGTTGCTGTTGTTGTGGTTGTTTTAGCCACAAAATCCCCAAAGTGATTATATTAATACAACATGAGCCACAAGTGTGTTGCCTACATGTACATCTGTGTGCACATATTCCAAGCAAAGCCTCAAAAACTATGCCAAATTTCCAACACACCCACACACTTTGGGAAAACGTTTAGTGTTTTAGTGTGTGTGTGTGCGTGTGCGTGTGCGTGTGTTGTATTCAAAGCGAATCAACATAAAATATGAAATATACATAAGCCAACGAGCCAACTCTAATAAAATAATAATAAAAACAAAAAACCCCTGAACACAAAAAAAAAAATATATAAAAAAAGAAAAGAAAGAAGGTGCCTTTGTGAAATGCCTGCATTGTCAGACGGGGCAGCGTCTGAAATGATGCCAAAGAAAATTAACTTTTCATGCGTTAATATGCACACACACACACACACACACACACACACATAGGCAGTCAGACAGCAAAGCAGATGAAAACAAACACACAAGCAAACAGAAAACCCGAAAAAGAAAAAAAAAGAGAATCTTAAAATTGCACAAAATACAACAAAATAGCTTGCCCAGCCAACAGATACCCTGCAATTAGTGTTGCTCATGAGTTTAACGCTTAAGCAAAAACTATGGAGCAAGTCTATTTTGATAGACATTTGCAATTTAATTACTATCTGCTTAATGTCTAAGAAAAATGCAGTTCCTTGTGTACTTGTGCAGATGTTAATCGGAGCCACTTTGGAATCACTTGCTCATTTAGTATCTTATTTGGCATTTGTTAAGACGTCACTTTGTGTTTTATTTTTATTTATTTATTTTTTGTTGTTTTTTCTTATCTGCAAATCACTTGTCACATGCTAAGCAACAAAATAAATACAAAACCAAAAAAAATAAATAAATAAAAACAAGAGCGACCAGCTTTTACCAGTTGAAAGACATGGACCCCCTTAACTGTCGTCTACGACTCTGTCACTCACACTACCTCTCTAGGCCTTATCTTTGGCATGGCATCCGCTCACTTGTTGTTGTTGCCATCATTTCGTCATGTTAATTTGGCGGAGCTTATGGCTTTTGAGGCGGCAAACAGCAGCAGAAGCAGTAGCAGCAGCAGCAGCAGCAACACTTTTGGCCAGGCCCAAAAATAACATTGAGAGCATTGGGACGTTGAAGAGGAGGAAAGAGGAGTTAGAGCAGAAGAGCAGCAGGAGGGAAGTGTGCAGGCAGCTGTGTGGCCATCAAAAAACAGAAAGAGGCAGAAGAAGCAGAAGCGTAGCATACTTTTGTGCGTTGCTTATGTAACGCAGCACGCTGCCTTGACATTCACTCTTGTCTCGTTCACACGCACACACACAAGTACAATTGTGTGTGTGTGTGTGTGTGTGTGCATCTGTGCGTTGTGTAAGCATCGTTACGTGCACACACATAAAACGCGCCGCCTAATGTCGGCATCATTAGCCCAGCAGCAGAGGTCCTTTCTCTCCACCTGCTGCCATACACTGCTTCACACATACACACAGGCATTCACACTCAGACATTCGACTGCTTATCTTTTACACACACATACACACACGCACATACACCTGCATGTTGGACACTGCTGCGACTGCTGCTGCTGTTCGCTTATTTTCCGCTTGACACATTTTTTTACACCCCCCCCTCAACATATCCCATCTACCCTCTACTTCCTCCTCAGCTTTTTGGCAGTCGTGCACGAAGCAAAAATTATTTGTCGTAGTGTTAAAAATCAAAGCGACATTTTTTGTTGTACTTACATCATTTCTTACATTTTAGAAAGATTCGAACATTTCTAAATATTACTACCAAATAGCATAAAAAATCAGCAAAAGCAATTTATTTCTTTGAAATTGTTATTTACTTTCTCAATTTCTTGACATTTAAATTGCAGTATAAATTAAAGCACACAGCAATTCCTAAAATGTGTTTTAAATTGGTTAAAAGCCTAGCCGATTTTTATAACGCGCTTAACAATTTTATTTTTTGTTTACCAACGTTTTAAATTTTTAACATAGTGCCAAATAGGTGAGCAGAACTAGGCTTTCGACTCGAAAAGTATTTGAGTATCAAAAAAAAAATATTCTAATTTGTAGGCTTGTGTGAAATCCCTTCAGAGATCCTAAACCGATTCTAGTTGATCTCTCTCGGAGCTACCCTGACATGAAACTGAGAGTCGCTTTGCTAATGCTGATGACATCGCACACTGCACTTGGCTTAATCTAGTGCAAGCTGCTGCTGATGACAAAACGAGGATAATGGCCCCATACACACATACACACACACACACACACACATACACATATAGATAGAGAGCATTTGGTTGACTAATGATTTACAAAATACAAGTCTCCAACTGTGCGTCGCCTTCATTGCCGTCACATGCACTGTTGAAAGGCGCCTTTTTATTTGTTGTCTGCCTTTGCCATTTTTTTTCTTCTTCGCTGTATACCCTGTAGTCCTTAAATGGACAAAATCAGATGCTTCAACAGAATGAACTGAATACTAACTGTAGCACCCAATAGATTCAATGAACTCAGGATCTAAAAGGGCTATGGCTGGTCAATTTGACGTCTAAGTACCTATGAACCCTATGTAAATGAATTACCTACTTGCAGACCTACAGAAATATCGCCTAGACCAGTCTTAGTTGTTATATTTTTCGACAAAAGATAATCTTCAACTACATTTTTTACAACCAATTCAAATTGTCATTGCTCTACGCTTATCCTATCATCAATTATAAAAGCTTAGGCAATCAAACTATAGTTTACTATATTTAATTTATATATCTATATGCAAATTTTGATATTATTTATTTATATTCTTTAATTTAGATTGAATTTAGTACCTAGTGGCAAATGAATGGGAACAGGGTAATCCCTAGTCAAAGTCTATCATGCAGTTGGCTTTGTTTTTATTTTATTCATTTTTGTTTTTTTGTCGTGTGTATCAGTTTTTGGCCCACTTTATTGGCTTGTTGGCTTTATCTCGATATGAGGCCAATTATCGGCGAGGCACCGGCGTCTAATCGACCCGATCAGCGTCCTGGCAGGCTCTTCAATTAGCTGCCCGCTCCTGTTTCCTGCTTCACAAGTGCAATCAAATCATATCGCATTGATGCGAGACATGGTCGATGCCGGATGGCGGATACATGAAAATGGAAACATAGACAGAGACAGAAACGCAAACAAGGGCGACGCGACATAAGGACAGATGGACGACAGGACGAAGGATACAGAGACCGAGACGGAGACGGAGACGGAGACGTGTCCTTTTATCCAGCCAAGTCTATCGCATTATTTACACAATTCGCCTCAAGTTGTGTGTCGAGCAGAGGGCTACGAGGACACCCGGACACCAGGGCAGGGGAAAGGCTCAAAAGCCAAGAGCCAACAATTGTGGCCAGGCGACTGTGGGGCTATTGGGGCTGTGAAAGGGGTTTGGCATAAATATGCGTGTGCCATTTATAAATGGATACGCCATACGATGAGAGGACAAAACAGGACGAGAGCATAATGCTGAGTGAACGGCGCCAGTCCACAAAGCCCAAAATTGTGCGCAATTAATTATTTGTCATTGGTTGACGCCGTTTGGTAAGTGTGTGTGTGGGTGCGTGTGTGGGTGTGTGTGCGTGTGTGCGTGTGTATAAGAGTGCTTCAGCAGGCGCATTACGTGGCAAAGGTCTCGAATGCCACTTTTTGGGTCGCCTTCGAAACTTATTATTATCGCATCTCTGTTTAAAGCTCTCGAAACTTGAACGACTCAGTCGCAAGTGCCGCCGACAATTAACTGTAAACATTTTTATAAATGAATCAATTTATGTGTGCGGCAAATATATATACACATAGATGCCTGAGAGTGTTTTAAATAAATATTATCAGAGTTATGGAATTGTTATTTTGCTCATAATACTTTGCTGCTGGCCCAATAATTAATATAATTGGGAAATCTAATTTCATTTCTCAACAGAGAAACCCGTTGTTATTATTAGAGCATAAGGTTTCTGTTTTTATGCCGTGCACCCATAGAAAATGGGTAGAAGGGGCATAATAAGGTTGTGCAGAACTGGCAAAATTAGGTACTCGTATGGCAAAGACTAATAAAATTTGATTTAATTTGATCGATAAACAGTTTCGCGAATATGGATATAAATCGATTTTCGATAGCAATAAAACACATTATAATTTATAAAAATTAAACGCTAACATTTGGTCAAGTGCAAAAATTTCATAATGATTCAATTTTGTTAACCAACACTGATTTTTGTTTTGATATAAACTACTTAAAGCAAGCCTGCCATTTGAATGCTGTTTGCAAGACACCTCCTAGTCGAGCTACCTTGACCAGAGAATTCGTTTCGTATTAAATAAGACTTTGAGCAACTCATAAATCGTTTTCATTTGCAACATTCAGCTTGAAATATGTTTCGTTTCGCTCGTTCAAATTGATTGAAATCACTTGGTCCATTTCCAGTGTTCCGCCGTAAGGTTCATTGTCCTGCAAATTGGTATCCGTAAGCAAATAATCCGACTACACTTTGGGGGGCAGTAGCACCATCTATTGTTGCCTGCACTGGAAATCATTTCCGGAAAGCTCATTAACTTTTAGCACGTCCAAATTTGATTCTATTTATTCAAAATTTGTTGATTTCTGTATGCTCGCTCCCGTTCTCGTTCTCGTTCTCATTCTCGCTCTGTTTATGCCAAAGTCCATACGCAAATAACAAGGCATGGAACGGAAAGAATCAAATAAAAAGAAGAAATGGAAAAACGAGACAAACGAAAAAAATTCACAATTATCATCATTTAACTTGTTTTCTCTTTCATTTCGTTTGGCTTCTTCTTCTATTTCTCCTGTAGTTTTTTTTTTTTTTTTTTGTGCTTGCTTTCACCATCCCTCCTTTCCTCTCGCCAATCGTCTCCTTTTGCTATTCACTGAAATGTGTTTTGATACGCAATTAAACTCACGCAATTTTCAGAGCGTGGTCAGTGAACAGACACTGTACCCGAACCCGGACTTGAACCCGGATCCGTAGACGGACTCTGAACTTAAACCTGGTCCCTAAAAGCTCATGGCTCTCAGTTCCTGAATACCTTTTACGACCCGCCACCCAAGGAACAGCGCCACAGTACCCGACATCGCTTGTAATTTGACGTGCTTAACCTTTTGACAGCGCCCAGAGTACCAAAAATAAGTGAAAAAAATACAAAATACACCACAAATTATTCACACACATATTCACAATTCTGTATATATACCGACACATGCACATATAATTGTATATAATCTGGTTGCCCGGGCAATTTCTTAAGCTTTCAATTTGGCCAGAAAACAAAAAAAAACAATCAGCACTTCATCAAAAAAATAAACAAGTGGGTAAATTATGATGTCCATGGGTTCTCGGTTTTTACCGGAAATCATAAAATATACTCACAGTGTTTTTGTGGAGCTCTATTCTACTCAGCCATCAGCCGTGAAATATAAAAGCATTAACAGAATAATGTATTCAATAAATTGGAAAAACTTGTAGATAACTTAAATTGCGATTAAATTAAAGCAAAATCAGTATAAAAATTGATTTACTTTAACAGTCAAATTAAAAGGCCAGCAATATAATTATATTATGGTATTTTTTCGTCTAGGAAAAAGAAGAGGTCTTCGCTAATCTGATTCGAAAAGTGGAACATTCTCAATAGTATTGAACAACATTTATGTTTCAAGGACACCAAAAACTCGGGTTCTTGTCAAAACAATTTGCAATTAAAAATGAGGATAGGCTTTAAATGTAATTATCACATATATGTGACTGTATACTTTTTATGGTATTATTTGTAGACGCTACAATCTAAGAATATGGTTAGCTCATCATTGACTACTACGCTTAAGATACAACACATGATTACTGAACATGATACCTGAGAGTATTTTTGCTTATGTAGGACATCCACTCGACATTCGACTAATTAAGTTTTACGTTGTTAAATGAATAAGCACAAGTCTGTTGCTACAATTAATGGGCTTATCTATTGTTTATCTACTGACAGACGATTGACTGATGTATTTATCTATCTATCTATATAACGGACCTGCTACTAACTAACTATCTGTTCAGTATCATATCTATCTGCAATATACATTCGAGTTGTACATAATCAGAGAAATCAGAAAAATTGAAGCTCCATTCCATCTGTACGCTCCTCCTAACCCGCAGGCCTTCACTAATTAACGCACATTAATATATCAACATGAAACGACCTCGAGGCCTTTGTTTGACTTTACCAGCGAGGCACCTTCTCGCCTCACCCACCGCACCCTCTGCTGCCCCCACTCTTTGGCCAGTCGAGCGCCTAAAATGCTCTTAGATAAATATTTGCCATAAAAATGATTTCGGTTTTTCCTTGTTTCTGTGTGATTTTCATAGCTGTTGCTCTTATTTAGCGTCTTGTTATTGTGGCTGCTTGAAATATTCATGAACCTGAAATGCGCATTCTTCTGGGGCGCTTTTATTGTTTATAAACAAATAATGGACAGCTAATAAATAAATCAAATTAATTCAGCGGCTCAACAATACACAAAATACAAAAAAAAAAAAAAATTGCGGGCAACAATCAGCATAAAGAAAAGTATTGCCAGGCGTACTTTTAATGTATATAGGCATTTATATATACGTATACATAATATGATCAATAGGTGTCCAATATCATTGTCAAGATCAATCGATGAGCACGAAGAATGCAATAGCGCCACCTGGCGTTTACTATTGACGTTATGCATGTGTATGTGCGAGTGAATTGAGCGTGACACGCACATAAAACCAACTAGACAGGCACGAATCGACACGACTCGCATTACCGTATTGCGTGTAATACTAGAAGCATATATTTTGTAAACATTTAGGAACACAATTGTTTATTGCTTGTTTTATAATATATACACTGTTTTTGTAAGTTAAGTTTATATATTCTCCAGGCAACACTTGGTATCATCTCCCAGGCGACAAGTTTCCCAAACGCTTTCCGCTTTCCCCTGAGTTGAATTTATGACGATTACGAAACGAATTACGATATAGATTTATTCGCAATGCTTGCCTCCGGTTGGGGTTTCGACTCGTTTTTATATTGTTACAAGGTATTAAACTATTAAAGATGCCCTCAAATTGTACACGGGATAGTTCGAAAATTAGTTTGGTAAATATGCCGACCGTATTAGCTTATGTTTGAAATCGAGTAAAGCCGTGCGAAGTTTATTATATTGGATAACATGGGTATAGTTATAGCATCATAATGGCATTGAATTCGGAAAAACTGTTGCAACTAATTCAGATCCTTAACTGGAGATACATTTTTTATATAAACAAATTTTTGTAATCGAAATTTTTTAATATATCCTATTTGTTTGTATTGATATATTATGATGGTGTTCGTGTCACGTCACGCGCTCAGCTGTGCATGTAAATTGTTTAAATGGCATGTAAATAAATCCAAATTCGAATGCCATACACAAACACACACACAATGCAGAAGCCCACACAGACAGGCAGACAGTGCCATTTCAACCAAATTGTTGTATGCAAAAATAAATCATTATCTAATTGCCAACTAACTAAACAACAACAACAACAATGACAACTTGAATATGTCCGCACGTGTAATGGCAAAAATGTTGTGTTTACGATTGCGCTCGAACGCGGCACCACCAGCGAAAAGCAGCACCACCGAACCGCCCACCGCTGCGTGGGCTGTGGCCGCCTGGAATGCCATTCAAGAGACAGGCGGCTATAAATAGCGAACAGCACAAATAACTCACCACTGGCAATTCAATTGCAACTAAATTCTAAGAACAATTCAAGTGACTTTGCAAAACACACTCGACAAACAAAAACCGTTGAGGACCCTCATGAATGTTGGTGGTGTGGTGTGGTGTATGGTGGATTAGAGGTATATAAATACATGTGTATGCGCATTATAATAATAAATTTCTAAATTTATAACACAAAAATGCCTTGGAGTCCAATTAACTTGACATTTGCTTGAGTTGAAGATGTAATTAGGTTTCACATCATATTTCGATAAGCCGTTTATTTTGTACGCCAGCTTATAATAAAGTCTGACTCAATGCGTTAAATAGTACCATATATAAATCGGAACCATAAACATTCTATATTTGGTAGGGTAGGCGTTTATAGTTACTGTGGCATACCGTTAAAAATTACCGTAGATCTATTTGCTTATTGATCTTGTTAACAAATGTCGATCACAATTCCATTGTTTTCAAACGTCTAATTTTGCTGTTGATATATTTTTATTTTCTTTTCACATTCCATGTTTTATATTCTATAAGCTTATAC
Organism: Drosophila picticornis; assembly: GCA_035043845.1. Classification (NCBI taxonomy): domain Eukaryota; kingdom Metazoa; phylum Arthropoda; class Insecta; order Diptera; family Drosophilidae; genus Drosophila; species Drosophila picticornis. Next base: position 8,214,657 of record JAWNMR010000492.1, read on the forward strand.
AGATGAAACGGTCAGAGCGTTTGACATTTGACCTCCAAGCAATGCAAGGAAAGGAATTCTCGTCAGTGCAGCTCATTTCTATAAACCATTCAACTTAACCTCAAAATTTGTCGCAGAGAAACGACAAACACCAAACATCAACACATGTAGAAGAATATTTTTAAATATTTCTGATTTCCAATCTTAAGGAATTTGTTTTTGTGTATTTAGAAAAGATGTTTGGAAAACAAGTGTACCTCTGATTTTTTAAATTTTAGTGCGATTTTGCTCTCAGTGTATTTTATAAAGTTAGCTAAGTGTATTTTTGACGATCACAGCTCCTTTTAATTGTGACTTTGAAAGTCCGGCAATGGTCATTTGATTAAATTACTGGTCATCTAATTACTCCCGCCTAATGTAATCGTAAGACACACACTCACATACACATAAACATTAACATACACACACACACACACACACACACACACACACACACACACACACACACACACACACACACACACACACATTTATATACACACTCACACATAGATACACTCTCATGGCCACTTACCCATTTTCTCCAATTGCAGTCGCACTGGCGTCACTTGTACGCCCACTCGATGTACAGGTGAAGGTTACACCTATCTATCTAACCAACGCCAGTACAATTTGCCCATCCTTGTCACCAGAGTCCCGTCGAATGCACCTCTTAGCGATGTTTAATTAATGCAATTTGTAATTCCATTGCATTTTATATTGAGCTTATTTACGGCACTATTCGAGTCCCACAATACATCGTCGGTGAGTTGAATATAACAGCTGACGTTATTTAAGGATTAGTTAAACAACTCTATCTATCGATCTAATGAGAAAGGGGGAGATGGGGGGTGGGGGGCTGGTTGTCGGCTGGTTGTCGGCAAAGGGGTAAAGTTGCTGCTCGGCAACAGTTGCGAATGCTATAATGAAATGCATTTTTGATTAGCTCATCCAGGCCAGGCCACTCCAGCAAACTAACTGAACTAACTGAAGTAGCCAGCCACGTGAAAAACATTCGCGAGTGTAGGGAATTAAGGATTAGTTTGCATTAGTTTGGATTATTCAGTGGTCGGAAAAACAAGCATCTGCATTGAGTGTGAAAAGCAGGTTTTGCTTTAATATTAGATAGAAAGCTCGTCTATTACCTATTTATGTCTTGCGTTTTTAAAGCACAATTTGAATCGTAATTCTACTTCAAATTTACCATTCATTAATAAAGTAAAACCACATTTAGATATACAATCAATTTAGCGATAATAAATAAGCTTAAAATGGTTAAGAATTGTATTTTGCTGCGATTTTCACTTCAGCTGAATTCCTTAAGATTTGACTGAAAATTAATTCTCAAAATTATTTCGACATTTCAGCATACATATTTTTGGCATGAAAAGTTTTCCTAGCAAAGTCCATTTTGAAATATTCTTCTCCGAAAATATATGCTAGCCTCATTTCATTATCCTCGACCATAAAATGAAGCCATCCATGCAGCAAAAGCCAACCAAATATGAACAAAAAAAAAAACAGAAATAGAAACGAGTTCATATCAAATTATATTTAATTTCATTTTAGCTTTTTTTTATTATTCTTTATTTCTTGTTTACATTTGTTTCTGCCTTGCAGTGCTTATTGAAAACGCAATTCCGACGGACGAATAAAAAGATCATGCGAAAACAGAGAACAGAATCAAAACAAATCTTGACAAAAATGTTGGCAACGTGAATATTTAAATTCCAAGCACGATTTCAGCTTATAAACCGTTACATATACACGCATGCACACGTTGTTATCCTTAATTATTATGGCTTATGTATATCCTGTGCACATCTAATGGGTGCTGGCGGAGTATGCAAAGTTCGTACAAAAGATAGATGAAAATGTGTATTGAAAACTAGCAGCGAGAAGCGCTAGCAATGAGAAGCACTTTAAGTAAAAAACACTGTAAAAAATTCAAGGGTAGCTCCTAGTCGTTCACCCTTTGGGACTAGTCTAACGCTGTAAGCTGCACCATAATTTCGTTTTCTACTTTTTAGGCGCATTAACTACACATACACACCCACACACACACACACACACACACACACACACACACACACACACTTTGACACAGCAAAATAGAAAAATGAAAATTTTCCATTTCGATGGTGCATTTCCACTGGCCAACTTTACAGGCCAGCCCCATCCCGCGGCACACACAAGCCCCTCGCTCGCCCCACAGTTAATTGGATAATCACATAAAATGCATTGACAAAAAAGAAAGAAGAAAATGAACAAAACTCTGCAGCAAACAAAATAAAATTGCATCATATATTTTATTGTCGTGAACCTTACTAGCTGTACTTTTGCCTGCCTTTCTATCACGCCACACCGCCACACCAGCACACCCCAACTCGCGCTCCCGCTCTCTCCGCCTATTATAAAAGGCAAACGTAACGCACACAATAAATTGTATAAAGTGCAAACAAGAAAAGAAAAAAATGAAGAAGAAATATTACTGTTTATATCCCATTTGTGCGCTTATTGTCATCCGACATCGTCAACCACTGCACCCCTCCTATCCGCTATTTCCACTGACAAGGGCAAGGGGTCTGTCAGCTTAGCGCATTGTGTTCGCATCTGAAGCGGGCCATTTTACACACACAATACGGCAACCGACTCGGTACAGCACTTTCACTTGGCTAGTGGCAATGAGGCTGTCAACACCTCCCTCCCCCCCTTCCAACCTCCAATCCCCGATCTCTAATTCCCTCCACTGTACCAGTTACCTCAATGACCCTGCTTTGCAGGGCTGTGTTACCCTTAAGCGTTTAAAGCCTGCTCACAATATATAACAGGCGACGGTGTAATGTGGCCAACTGACGATAATGGCCAAGGATTCTTCTCAGTCACAAATATGCAAGGATGCTAGGGGACCCAAGGACCCAGAGTGTCGCAAGCCGAAACACAAGCTGTTGCGCCGCCTCAAATGCAACTAGTACAACTGCCCTCATTAACGTCTTCTGGTCTTCTAGGTTAACCATGCGCAGGCCAATCTAAAATCTTGAGTTACTTTGCCGACATCTCCATAATTTATGACTACTGCGTTTATGATTTAGCTTTATGTATATAATCTGACTAGCCTTGCCCAGGCAGCTTGTACAGCATAAAGTCAGACAATTTTGGTTGCTTTACATTACCTCCTGTTCTAATCTATGTTCTTATGATTATTAAATTTGATAAATATCGCTTGAAGTTTTGCGTTAACATGTCTAGCGCATTGAGCAGACATCTTCGACCCCATAAAGTATGTATATTCTTGATCAGCATCACTAGGAGAGTCTATATAGCTAAGTCCGTCTATCAGCTACACGAATGTCGAACGCTAGTTGTGAAATAGAAAACATATAAGTCGAATTCGTTGAAAACGTTCAGAAGCATACAAATATTTTGAAATCCGGACTAAAATTCAAATTTAGATTAACTCTGGTCTACAAAGCATAATAATATTATTTTTTTGTGTTAATAATATCGATGGGAACAAAACGTTTAAGTCGTTGTTAACTCTTTCTGAGCATTTGTTTTATATATATGCAAATATGTTTGACAACATTTTAAGGGAAATGCACAAGATTTACAAGAAACCGAGTTTGACAACATATTAAAAATGGCACTTAGTCTTACGTCTTAACCAGCTTATTCTCTTCGGTTTGCTTTAAGCTCTTCAATTTGTTTGATACGTATAGCCATCTCTCTCTCTCTCTCTCCTCTCTCTCTCTCTCTCTCTCTCTCTCTCTCTCTCTCTCTCTCTCTCTCTCTCTCTCTATCTTTGCTTGTATATCTCTGGCCTAACACATTTTCAATCTTCCTTTCCCCTTCTCCCCGATTCCCCTATTTGATTAAATCACTTATTTATCTCACATCTATTTGCTCATTCAGTTTTACGCGCTGGGCAATTGGTTCGGTTCACTGTTTGACTCTTGTTGGATCCATTCATTTAGCCATAGTATTATCCATCATTCTGTCACTGAACTTTACTTCAGTTGCGCTCCGCTAGTGTCCTTCCTTCTTGATATGTATACATTTATGTGTTAGTGTGCATGTGCGTGTGTGTGTGTGTGTGTGTGTGTATTTATATAACAAAAAATCAATTCAATTAAAAGTTCATTAAATATAATTGTGCTGAACAATCGATAAAAAAAAAAAAAACTCTATTAAGGACCTAACTCAAAAAGCAGCACCCAAGTCCAGCTTCAGTCTCGATTGTGACTGCTTTGGCCTTCGTCCTTCGTCCTTCGTACTTTTTTCTTTTTCTTTCCTTTTTTTTATGAGCGTAACAAAATTATCGACAAATTAGTATAAATGCTTTATGCTTAGCTACCTAGCGACCAATCCATCTCCCCAGACCACAGAACGCTCGGTCCCAACTGCCCAAGTCGAGCCCGAAACCCAAACGCTCAAACCCTTGTCAAAAAATAAAAAAAGCTTGCTGTGCCGACAGTCAAATACTCTTTAAACATATAAAATGCAAGCTATTCAAATACGTTTCCAGGACTTGAGATGAGTATTTATGCAAAACGTATAACTTTTTTTAGTATTATATAATCAAACAAACATCTCGCTTTGTTTATCAATATATCTCAACCTGGCTGCAAATTTCGATACTCTGACGACTAATGCTATTTAATTAAAGACTTTCACTCCCTTAAAAAAGTTGTTAAACCAATTGTCAGAGTATACAACAGGAAAAAACAAATGCAAGCAAAAATTGTTTTCGAAAAGCAACAAAAAACCCAAAAAACCCAAAAAATAAAAAAAAAACTTTTGGCGCTGACTTTATTTTATTATTATGATTTTGTTGTTGTTGTTGTTGTTGTTGTGTTTGTTGCCGGTTTTTCTTCGTTTTTCCTTTTGGTGCGGAGCTTGCTTATTGTCATTTATTTAATATTCACAATTACAGCAACATCAAGAACAACACGAAACTTTTCCCCATCCACGAGAAAGTATTGTTTTGATACGGAGATTGGGGAGATACGCAGCTTGTGAGTTTTGGGCTTGAATGGTGCAATCGGAGACGTGGGGGCGTGGCTGTTTTTGGAGGCCAAGGTGCTAAAAATAAACCGCCTGCTACGTGCCATCGACTAAATCACAAAGAGCGCCTGGTTTTCCGCTCCGACCCAGATTTGCCCAGTTCCTTGGCGCGATGACATCGAACAGGAACCAGGACTTGGAACAGAGGCAACACACACAGTGAGAGAGAGAAAGAGAGAGAAAGAGTGAGGGGCGAGGAGACGAACATGCCTTATAAGAAATGTGCAGCATTTTGTTTGGTTTTTTCTTTTCTTTTTCGTTTGTTAATTTTTCGTTTTTCTTTTTTTTTTTTTTGTACTTCTTTTTGTTTTATTTTGTCTGTTGTGCTTTTTTTGCTCTGTTCTGTTTTGTTTTGTTGATTTTCGTTCAACTTCGTTTGACAGTTGCTGACAGTTTTGTTTGAAGGATTCCCTGCCACGCCCCCCTCTGCGCAGGACTTAGATTTTATCTCCCACCCCCGCACCTCACCCACACATTTAATGGGCGTGTATTTTTGTTTGTGTGAGATTTTCTTCTTTTTTTTTTCTTCTATTTTTTGTTTTTTTTTTTTTGGTAGTATCTGTTGCGTGCTTGGACGGATATGCGTGACAAAATGTTGCTGGCTTTGCCAGGCAAAGTGTGGGGGAGGGGGGGTGTGTATAGCAAGCTGACAGACGTCAAGGGTTGAGGAGCAGGGGTTGCGATGGCATGTGATGGGAATAGGTGCTGGGTGTTAGCTGCATTGGCTTTGGCTATGAGCAGTAGATCTTTTGATTGCATCTCCCGCTGCTCTAAATATGAACTCTTTCAACTCAAATATACTTGTGGAAAAGCAAGAATCCACTAATAATAAAAACAAAAAACGATTGGCTTATGTTTCCACATCAACAACATTTTTCAGCTTTGATGATTTTCATGCAACCGAAGCGTTTTAATTAAGTCTGTGGATTAAACAATTTAATTATAAATTAGGGCGCTACGAAGAACGATTTAACGCAAAATTCAATCAATAAACAATCAAGTTGAACAGTGAATACTTAAGTTAAACTGAAATAAATAGGAAAAAAATTCACATAATAAATATTTAAACTGCATTGCAATTATCTTATAATCTGTCTGGTTTTGAAATCAATCTCAATTTCTCAAGGTCAACTTTTATCAATTTTGACAATTTCAATACGCACACACTTACACACACACACTTACACATTCACACCCACACAGTGAGCACTGCTGCCGCACACAGCAACAACTTCGGGTTAAACTGAACCCGTGCAGTAAATTTGTTTTTGTTGGCTTCCTGCTGGCTCGCTTATTATATTATTTTTTTTTTTGCAAATTTAATAATAAAGCAAACGTTGAGTGTGCTCGCCTTCTTGGGTGTGTGTGTGTGTGTGTGTGTGTGTTTGTGTGTATTTGTGCGTGTGTTGATGCTTACTTTAATTTCATGAGAAATTTCATTTGCCATCCAGAAAGTATGCAATCATTTTATGAACTTTGACATTTTGCGCAGCAGCAAAACTGAGTGAGTGAGATAGCTGTATTGAGGGAGAAACACAGTTCGAGAGATAGAGCGAGGGAGAGAACGAGAGTCTGAGTGGGTGCTAGGTAACGCCCATACCCACAAACACACACAGCACCTACACACACACACACACACACTCAGACACACCCTCTAAGCACACACACCGACACTATTTTCGCACACATTGTTTGCACCGGAATTCGAAAAGTCATTTTGCATATTTCGTGCATTCATTTTTGAGTGCCAAATGCGTTCCCTGTTTTAGGTACAGCATTGAGCATTAGGTTTTTTTAATTTTGTTTTTAATTGCCAGGTTGTCCAATTTTATGGCATTTTTCTGAATGTTTGAAAAATTTCAAATCCGTGTGCCAACAATGATTCATAAAAATATAAGAGATTTCGGGAGAAATAATCTGAGAAAATCTATTTTGTAGAGTTAGAATTAGTGTCTAATCACACTAAAAATTATACGTGTTTTTAAAGTTTCGATCGAAAACTGCAATTGTCGAAAAGCAGCATCATTGATAATTTACACATTTATCGTCAACTATTCTGCCACATATCGGGCTATTTCGAGGATATTTAAAGTAGGTCATTTCATCTACGGCAGTTTTATGTGCTTCTTTGAATGTCGATCTGACATTTTTGCAAGTGATGGGCAACATAACCCGACAATCCCTTTCTCTCTCTTCACCTCCTGCACTCTAGAATTCAAGCCTGCCAAATTTTGCAACTGCAATTGCTGATTATAGCATCAATTCAACTCATTGACTCATTGACAGATTGACGGCAAGCTGGCTGCACTTAATGTGAAAGCCTTTGCTGTCAATCGACTAATGAATGCTCCAATTTCATATTTCACTTTTCACGCAACAAGGCCAGAAATTTGTAGCTTTAACCGATCAGAAAGCAGAAGCAATCCCCATTTCCGTTCCCCCTTCGGTTAGCACACTTCAACCTTCACCACTCATCCCTTGGGGGTCCAGCATTTTTATTACCTGTGCTGTGAAGTGCTGTTCTGTGTGGCAGGCAGCTCATCAAATATTGAAATGCCAATTTCACAGATACTCACGAAAAGCAAACGGCAATCGCATCGTTGGCAAATTCAATTTGGCAGCTTAAGTAATGGCCAAGAGCAAACAACAACAATAGCAACTACAACTCGAGAAATTATCCATAATAATCAGCAGCAACAGTGGCAAAACAACATCAACAGAATGACAATCATTGCTGCCTAATCGGGACAAGTTTGTCATCATTGTCATTATGTTGAATTTTGTAACATATATAGTTATATAAGCCAACGACAATCTTTCTCTCTATCTCCCTCTCACTCCATCTTTCTCTTCTTTTTGTCACGAATTTAGTATTCACGCAAAGGACTTAAATTCCCCATTCGCTGGGAGCTGATTGACCAATCAACGCAACTGATTGACTTACTGACCAACTTGATTGACGACTGACTGGCTGCGCTTTATGCACATGCATTTATTGCCATTCGTTTTATAAATGCAATATTTTCAAGAGTTTTAATTGTAGTTTCCTACCCAATTGAAATTTTGATAGCAACAAAATCTGTATTTCAATCGGTATTATCTCTCTTAAACTTCCATCGGTCGACAATGGTTTTAGTGCTCTTTTGTTTATCAGCAATCCATTCATTTATTTATTGCTTTAACTTTACAAATTAGGAACTTTTAATTTAATTGAATTTAAAATCATCGATTAGTCGCCTGCAGTTATGCAACGAAATCATCAAAGCATGTTCAAAGGACATCTCTCCAAACCGAAAAAAAAAGCCAAGAAAAGCTGAAATATGGTCGCAAAGTATGCAATAATAAATTGAGCCATTGTCACTGCTGCTGCTGCTGTGGATGGCTTGCTGAAGGAGGCTGTGCAGTGGGTGCCTGGTTGTGTGGCTGTCTTTGCCACTTGGCGAGCACGTAATGAGCATATTTGTAGCATACTTTCGGCGCGTACGTGTGGATGTGTGTGTTGGTAGGTGTGTGGGTGTGTGTGTGTGTGTGTGTGCCGTATTTGTGCGAGAGTCCTTTGAGGCCAAGTTTATGCAAGTTATTTCTTGTTCTACACTACACCCTATACCCTACTCCCTACTCCACCCTGCATCGCATAACCCACCTTTCAAGTTGGGCGCCAAACTTTCGCAGCTCATACATATGTATACCCATACATATATATATATATATACATATAGATATGTGTGTGTGTGTGTGTGTACATATATACATTGACACAGGTGCCCGGAGGCATTCGCGAGGTGTGCTGCGCTTGGGCGTGGCACTTGGCGCTGTAAGGGTGTGATTTGGGGGGAGCTGTGAAGACCCGAGAGGCACTGCTTTGTTTGTTGTATCTGCATTTAATGCTACAAATGGCAATGCCAGGCGATAAACCACAAACAAAACTCAAGTAGCTGGCAACGCCCAAAAACTTGTGTTGTTTTATACCCTGTAATTAACGAACTGCATGGCTTTGTAGGTCCCCTTAAGTATTCTATGCTGCTGCCTTTAGCTATCGATAACTTTCCAGTGAGTTCATCTATTATCCTGAAAACTAATCGCATTATTATGCAAAACTATTTTGTTTATTGTTCGCTTTTTGAATTCACCAAAATTTATTGATTCTCATCTGGCATTGCAAAGGTTCAGGGTCCATATTACTAAAACTCTATTTTGCAATGCCCACGGTCACAGTTAAGAAAACCTTTTTAAAATCGCAATAGCGACCGATGCGGGTCTGACTATTAAAGCATCGTTAAATAAATACGATATTCATTGATCTTTTTCAATACTTTCATAAAAAGGGAAAAGTTATTTAAAGATATGTTTTGCTTGATTACTTTGCAAACTGTTGTTTAAACTCGGAAACTGAAACTCTGGCATCGACCCGTTATTGAGCTATCCGCAACTTGAGCTGCAAAGTTTTCCTATCTCTGAATTTGATCTTAGTGAATCGCGACCTTGTTTTTCTTTTTATTTTCTTTATTTATTTATTTCGTCTTTTTTTTCTTTTTTTTCTTTCGGTTATTTCTGACAAAGTTCAAAAGCGCAAAGAGCGTAAATTCATAAAACGTTCGGTGGGCGTGAAAGTATTTTGACATACGTTGGGAATTCATATCCGCTTTACACACACCCACACACACACACACACACACACAAACACACAGACACACACACACACACACAAAAACACACACACACACAAACACACAGACACACAGCAACTCGCGTACCTCTACTGACATCGGCTCTAACGAGCTTCAAGTTTAACAATGAGCGAACATTTTGCAGCTCATTGAATTTGAAGTCATGTGAACTCAACACACACACATACTTACACTTACAACTCCTATACACACACACACACACACACACACACACACATACTCACTCACTGGCAATCAGTCAGTCAAAAGTTTATTTATATTTTTTTTTTTTTTTTTTAATTTTATGGAGGTGGGCGTAGGGAGGGGTGGTTGCTTCCAGAGACGTGACAATTGCATTGCAAAAAATACAATGCTGAGTGGCTGTCAAATAAAAGTGTGAAGAAAAAATGCAAAAATCTCATTTGACATATGCACAATAAAATGCCAACCCAATTGGACAAATCGTAAAGCTGTTGAATTCCATTGATTGTCCATGTGAGTTGTGTGTGTGTGAGTGTGTGTGTGTGTGTGTGTGTGTGTGTATGTATCTGCTGCTAATTGACTAGCTGAGCACTGTGTTTACGCTTCTGCAATTCCTTATAACGAATTTACACATCTCCTATGAACTGCACAGTTAGATATTAAAGAGAGTTCCTCATTTGTCTTCTAAAGCTTCTGTATTGGTATGTATGTGTGTCTATGTGTGTCTATGTGTGTGTGTGTGTGTGTGTGTGTCTTGGCGTGTAGTTGAAAGCTTTGCTATTCAACAATGCAGTTGCGCTTTTCTCTTTACTTACGCTTTCTCTCTGCTGCTGACTCTTTCTAACTACCTGGAATATGATACTAATTTGTGTTACAAGCTACACACACACACACACACACTGCGGGTGCATTGTTACAAAGAGCAATGCCTTCAGATGCAGGGGATGAAACCCTTCCAATTTGCAATGTGCCATTGACTTTGCCATTGCCATTGCCATTGGCAATGCCAAAGTCATATCCAATAACCGCAACCGTCTAACTAATGTAATTATTATTGTGTGCAGAATGTTTGTTCTTGGAATTTATTGTTGTTGTTCATCTTCTGGTATTTTCTCTTGCTCTTCCTCTGGCTCGGTGTCCTCTTGCATTGTGTTCGCTTCGAGCGATGCAAATATTGTACGACTCTTTGTCTGTGTATCTGTGTGGCATGTGGCACACTGCATTTGTCTAACAATGGCTCCGGCTTGGATATCCTGAGATGAATTTTTGACTAAACAGGAAATGAATGTTGTAATATTTGTATAGTTTTGGGTGCGCTTGGTTTGTCATGACTGAAAGTTAAATGAAGCAGCCATAAATTTCAAAATTAATTAATTGATTCATAAATTATTACCCAAGTCTGATTAGCATATATTTTCGCCTATAAACTTTATTTAGCCAAATTTTATTATGCTCCCAGCGAACGGATACATCGCCTTGTTCCAGCCAGTGCCTTTGAAATTGATGTATGTTTTCACTCTACTCTCAAGGACAACACAAAATTGAGCATTGACCCGGCATGCAATTGTATCCTCTGCTAATTTCCTTTGATAAATTAGTAACTGGAAGGCATTGAATGTTCTCTTGTACATACCGCAATTATAATTCGGAGAAATTATAATAATATGGGCAGGAACACCTTTTCTCTCTCTTTGAAATAATGTCGGTTTCCATGGAAACATTCAGAGAAAGTAATGTCCACCGCCGTGCAATCAACGTGAAACAAATTTCCAAACAAAATGAAGATGGGCTCAGTTAATTACATATTGGGAACTCAACAACAGCAACAACAATATTGGCGCCTTGAAGAATGCAACATGCATATTGCACCGGGACAAACTGCACATGCAGTCACACACACACACACACACCTACACACAAACACACACACATCGCATCTGAGCCAAAAGCATTTTGTATGCAATTTTTAACTTCATTTGGGTTTTAACAACGCCTGTGTCTGTCTATTGTTCTGTTCAAATCCTTGCTTATGCAATGGAATATAAAATCATAAACATTGAAAAGCAAAAAAAAATAATTTGTTTCTATAAGATAAGCAGCTGTAGTTAACAATTTGTTGCATCTATGAATACAGGGTGTTTTTTTTTTACTATCTTTGTGGTCGCTTCCTGTTCACAGAGTTGGCATGTCCCTTTTCATTTCTTCTTTCTTTCTTAGCTATTATATAAGTATCTATATAAGTACATTAAATAAGACATTGGCAAATACATCATGTATTCATTTATATGTTGTGTATATTTTTACTTTACAGCAACAACAACACCAATCCAAATACGCTTAAAACTTAAACTACAACGAAATATTATATTTTATGCAGCAGAAGCATTGCAATTGAACACCATTTTGCAACACAAAGAAACAAAGAACGCAATGTGATCTACTGAAGCAAACAAAAACGTTGTCTTAAATACCATTCAACCGTTGTCTAACACTCAGTTAGCTCGCTGTGGGTAACATGTGTCTGAGTTGCCAAACCGAAACCAAAACCGTAACCGTAACCGTAACAACAAAACACCAAATAACCAAAAGCGCCAATACAACAATTCCAATAGCACCGACAAACAACAATTAACAAAAGAAGAAATAAATACCGATACACCGATTAAACCAGAAACGCAAAACTGAAATAGAAAAGAAATAAATATATACATAAATAAATAAATAAATAAATAAATATATAAATATATATACATGTATATGTATATAGCAATAAACCGTAAATAGATGTCCATATATGTTTTGCTATAGCTATATAGCCGCAAACACAAACATAGACTTTAACGACAACTATATACACTTATAATGACCAAGAAGTACGAATTCGATTGGATCATTCCGGTCCCACCGGAACTGACAACTGGCGCCACCTTTGATCGCTGGTTCGAGAACGAGAAGGAGACCAAAGAGAATGATTTCGAGAAAGATGCGCTCTTCAAGGTCGACGAGTATGGATTCTTTCTCTACTGGAAGAGTGAGGGACGGGTATGTATTGCGAGCTGACCAACAAGCATATCTATCTGCAAATTATATATACAAGCATTCAATGAATATACACAAATAAATCACATCAATTCCGTTTCATTCAGGATGGCGATGTTATCGAGCTGTGTCAAGTGAGCGATATCCGTGCAGGCGGCACTCCAAAGGTGAGTTATCGTTGATGGTAATTCATATATAGCTGGCAGTGAGGATAAAATTGGCGATGACAATTGCATTATAATAACCATAACAGCAACAATCAGAATCAAGACTGTCAGTGTAAGTCGAGGAGTCATCAGAAAAGCTTTTAATCTGAGAGAATGCCAGACTTTATCTAGAATAGTTACTGTTTATTGGGTTGCAGTTGCCTCTTTCTGCCTTACAATAATTCAAAGCGAATCGCTAGTTTTAAAACCACAATTAGCTGATTGAGAATATGTCAGCATTATAACATCCTGTCAAAGAACTCCGAGTGCCACAATTAAATCCAATTTAATGCAATTTTCAAATTAAAAAGTTGTCCTAATGACAAACTGTCACACAGCGGATACTTTGTTTCACGGGCTTAATCGTCGTTCATAGTATATGTATATAAATAGAGATATAGTATTACACACAACATGACCCTGACACACACACACACACACACACACACACACACCGTAGAAAGAGTCAATTAAGTTGCAACTCGCTTGTCCATTTAGGTAGACAGGATATACACATTGATGTGCATTAACCCACATCCTGCACCTGGGCACACATCCATACACCTTCCTGGCCCCTCAGCCAAGGACGTGTCAGTGCAGAGCCGGATGGGTGCCTATCAATATCGGTGAGGATGGTGTGGTTTAAATGGGGATTGGTGATTGAACAGGTGCTGACACAATTACAATGTGTGTCGAAGCGAACAGCAAATCTCAATTAGGCGCAATGGCACCACTGCGCCACTGTAACACCGCATCGCTTCCCTCATGTTGTGCATAGGTACAGGCCCTTCTGGATATGTAGTATTTTGAATATGTCTAACTAATGGCCTTAAGCTCTTTATGCTTTTGTGGTAAACAAAATAAATTCTTGAAAATCTCCTATAAATATTTATTGTCAGCGAATCTAGAAACAATCTGTCATATTTTAAAAGTACAGTAAATCTAGAAACGATTACCTTTTTCTCTAAGGGTATAATCGCTGGGCACGCCCTTATGCCCAGCGCTGGGACACAAGGACTTTAAAGTGTGCAGTGGAAGGGGGCGGGACAGGGTTGGGCAGGGCAAAGCAAGGTTGGAAGGGCAGGACTTAAGTGCACACCGCGTATTGAAGCCCATAAATTGCATTTAGTGGCAACAGCGACAACAAATACTCAATGCAAAGTTTCATGCCACGATGTAGGCGTGGCACTGCCTCAACCCTTGGCCAATAAATCTAGCTCACGTGGACAAATGCGTACCAGTGGCGCGCATCGCCTGTCGAAACAATTGAGAGTCACACTGACACATGGACACGTTAACTGACAAACACCCTAACACACACACACACACACACACACACACACACACACATGAGAGCTCTTACACAGTTAAATGCGCACCGAGAATCCTGTAAAGAGGATTGAATCAGGACAATGAAGTTGCTGATAGCCAGGTCAAGCAGCCTGCTTGTGAATATTCCCAACAGCTCAAGCAAATAATTGGGAATTAACCACAAGCTAAAGCTACATTTTCAAGACATTCAATGGAGTCATACGGATTTTTATTTAACATTTTTCTTTTCATAAAAATCATTGAAAGAAATATTTATAACGTTGAATCAAATGCTGACAACGATGGATCCGATTATTGCTATAATGACTTGCTTCTGACTTGCTATTTTCGCCCAGTGTAATGCACAAAGTATGCAAAATATAATAACGAGGGCTGCGCATCGTTGCACTTGCAAATTGAAAAGTGTCAAAGATTTTGCCATTTACAATGCGCGTTTAAGTCCTCCATCAAAATGAGTGAAACTGTGGAGACAGAAGAGAATCGAACCAACACCGACAAATATAAAGTGCGAAAGGAGTGGAGCGATGGTAAACAGTCTGTTGTGTAGCACTTAGTTTTTGGGCATCGCTCAAACAGTTGCTCTTCCAGTGCCCAATACCTGTGCTTCCACTTGACAAATCCCCAAAACGCCAGTCAAGTGGAACATTTTGATGCTGCTTCGCTTCAAGTGCTCAAGTTTGGGGTCCTTCACTTAAAGCCATCCAGCGGGCTGCAATCCTTTTTGGCCAAAACATACACACACATACACACACACACACACACACACACACATATACACAAACACCAACACTCAATCCAAGCCGTTTTCATGTCAGCTGCCAAATAAATTCAATTAAAATGCAAAATAAATGGCAATGAGAAGAAAAGCAAAAGGAGGAGTGGATGAAAGTGTGTGTGTGTGTGTGTGTGTATGTGTGTGTGTGTGTGTGTGTGTGTGTGTGTGTGTGTGTGTGTGTGTGTGTGTGTGTGTGTGTGTGTGTGTGTGTGTGTGTGTGTGCGTGTGCGTTTGTGTGTGTGCAAGTGTGGGCAGCAAAAAGAAGAATGGAAGGCATCAGCAGGCAAGCAGCAGAAGCCGCATGAAATTTGTATAATGGCCACAAAGAAAAATATGTATTCAAGAAAAATAAAAATAAGAATACAACAAAGAAAAACCAAAACAGCAATATGTATACCCTTATATAAATTATATAGCAAAGAGCATGCAAAACTTTTCACCATTACGCAAATTTGGACGCAAAACGCAAGGCTACAAAAAAAAAAAGATTAAAAAGAAACCAACGGAGAAAAAATAAACAAAATAATACAAAATGCTAAACTCTTGCTTTGTGTGTTTGTGCTTGTGCTTCTATGTGTGTGTGTGTGTGTGTGTGCAAGCGAGTGACAGGCACTCATATAAATATACACACACATATTTATATGGGTAGAATACATTTATGCACATTTGAGCCGCATGCAGCTGCATGCGAGCGAGGGTGGTTCAAAAAGTGGTTCGATATCCACGAAAGGATAATCATAATAGTTGAAATGTTATTATTAATACACTTTTTTATATGCTCATTTATTTTCATTCAGTTTTGTGTTGTAATCTTTTCACTTCGAATTGAATTCGTTAAACGAAAATCAAATTATTTAAAATAACATTTTTGTTTTTATTACAACCACATATTTATTCATAGAGTATTCAATATATTTCGATGAATTTTTGAGTTACCCTCTTAAAATCGTAAATGGAAGAAAGTCTATACTTTTAGTTTTTTCTCTGTGTATGTCTTTGTGTGTGTAAGTGCATGTGTGTGTGTGTCTGCTGTGTGTGTGTGTATCTAGACAGCTCTTGAACTGTTTGGTCATCAATATTAAATCAGTGAGACACACACACACACATACATCCAAGCCAGTTCACACACTCACACACACACACACGCACACACACACACGCGCACACACACACACCTAGGCATGCACACTCAAAAAGGAACTTGTAAGTGCTATGCGCACAATGAACCATTAAAAGCTGCTTCGTTTGGCAACCCAAAAGTCAAAGGAATAAAAATGTACAGGGAAGAGGAAGCAGCCACAGATACCCTATAACATTGGGCATTGAGGTAACTAATTAAATAATATCTGTATATGTAAAGCAGAGTTCGTTTAAAAGGCCACCCGATGCCATCTCAAAGTGTGTTTATTTATTCCGCATTAGAGTTTTAAGTCTTGGGAAGGCCACTCAGTTGTAGAACTGAACAGCAAGTCAGGTTAAGCTTTATATAAGTCGACCAACTTGTATGCTTACTGTTGCAGTTGTGTGTTGCCTGATTGTGTTACGGCATATCGATAAGTAAACTGCCAACAAATATTGAAAACGCAAAATGTGAACTTCGTTGCAGTTTTCGTTGTTGGTGCTACTCTTCAATAATGCACGAAGCTTTATTGCTGACGTCGTCTGTATGTATGTATGTATGTATGTATGTATGTATGTATGTATGGCAACGAGGAAAAACAACAATAAAAGAAGAAGCCATCGCAAACCCATTTGTCCAACACATTTATTGCTGTGTGTGTGTGTGTGTGTGGATCTGGCGCCTGAAAGCAGGCAACGCTTTCCGTTTATTTATTCGCTGACTTATTTAGCACTTGAAAGTATGCAATATCAGTTGGTCTAAGCTCCCGCAGAGTACAGCAACTGTATTCGATATATACAAATTGCACTCGATTTGATTGCCATTCAATTTCAATTGCCGTTCCAAATGCGAATGCGAATGCGGCCTTTGAGTTTGATTTGATTGCGACAACGACTTCGTCCGCATCCGCGGCTGCGGGTGCGGCTGCAACTGCGGCTTCGACTGCGACTGCGACTACGACTGCTTCCCATTGTATTCTAGCAGCAATGCAATTGCAGCACGGCAACCAACAAAGATCCCCATTTGCACAACTATTGACTATTGTTTGCTCGCAACAATAACAATAACTGTGCTTACACATGTCTGCTGTGTAACGCAATAACAAAGAATCAAACAGCTGCCGGGCGACATTTATCTTAAATTCACAATTTAACTAGCTGTTACACAAATAATTGGTGGCAGCAGCCATCTAATTAGTTATGAATTGATTACAATTTTATACATTTTATAATCTTGCAATTTTTTTTTTTACCAATAATTCCAATGGGATTGAAAGTGGTTTTAGAAATCGGCTCAGACTTGACAAACTTGTGGGCATATTAATTTGAGCCAAACCATGATTTTATGTTACATCAATTTTTATTTTAGAGCTAAGCCACGTCCGAATGGGTATTCGCTTGTCAAACTTTTTTTTATTCTTCTTAAAATTAAGGCATTAACTTAACAGTAAATTTGCGTCAATTTGCCGATAGTTGCCGCATTGGAATTCGAAATATTTATTTATATGCTCGAGTCATGCGGCATTTGAAGGTCGACTGCGAAATGAAAATGCTATTTTGTTATTGGAATTTCGCAGCAAGATTTATATATTTTTAATTCAATGTACAAATGTTGATAAATGCTTCTGAAATAGACATCAGCCACACACCTCAACAAACACTAACAACAAACAAAGACTACTCGAAAAAAATAACACCATCCCCCTTCATCCCTTTCCCATATTCCACATTCAACATTCCACACCCCACACGACATTTCCTTTGTTCCTGCTTGATTAATGATGCAAGCCGAGATAAATGTTACGGCTTCTGCTGTTGCTGCCACGCCAAATTGCAGTTGCCTCAAAAACTTTATTCCCACTCCACCCACCGCCTTTTTACCACTACGCCCCATCTTCCCCCATTGCCCTTGGATATGATTGGAAATGCGTTAAGCGTAAAATTCGTAATGGGTCCACGGTTCGTATGCTTAACATTTGACTTCAACAACTTTCTGTGAATGGTCTTTATAATCATAGAAGAAAAAATGTATATTTGAAAAGTGCAGTCAAAATAGATTGAAAAAAATATATATTTAATAATGGATTTTGTTTTTCGCACAGTTTGTTTATCGTAGAACAAATTAAACCCCTCAAAATACTACAAAATAAAAATTTATTGAAATGCGCTTATCCAATGCCAATGTCAATGAATTGAACATTTGATTGTTTACAATGCTAATATTAAATGAGATGATTTATTGCGCCATTGAACTTACATAGTAAACATATAAACGAACTTGTGCTCATTAATAGGATCCGAAGATATTGGATAAGGTAACCAAAAAGAATGGCACGAATATACCAGAATTGGATAAACGCTCGCTGACCATCTGCTCGAACACGGACTATATCAACATAACATATCATCATGTTATTTGCCCAGATGCGGCAACAGCCAAGGTGAGTGGGCCATGTGATGTGAAAATGATCAGAGCATTTGAGAAGGACGGGGACATTGGAGTACAACATACTACTGGGGATTACTACAACTCATCATTGAATCATCATTCATCATGCACACTCTCTGTATTTATAGATCTGGCTAGATGGCATACGAAAAATAACCCATAATGTCAAAGCGAATAATATCTGTCCCATGATGTGTCTGAGAAAACAGTAAGTGAACTCCAGAGCAGTTCCCACAAATTTCTATAGACGCACTTTATGTTCTCTGTTCTCTATTTGTGGATTAAGGATGAAAACAAAAAAAAAAAAAAGAAAAACAAAAACAAAAACAAAAGTCCCTTTTTCTACACTCTTACACACTTATTGTCATCTAAGCGGCTTCACAGCACGATGAGCCGTTGCTTTATCTATATACATATTATTTGTATAAATATATATACAATATGCATATATCATATATATACATAAATATCATCTATCATTTATTAACATCTCTACCCCACTAAAATGGGAGGGGCTGAACATAATTTCTTTCGATTTTATATTCATTTTGTTTTCTAATTTGCATGTCTTACGCATTATTTACGTTCTTATTGTTGTTGTTATTGCGTTATCGTTGTCGTTATCGTTATCGTCTTGTCGTTGTCGTTATCGTTACCGTTATAAACAGAGCTGGCAAAAAATGTTGCGCCAAATAACTCATAACAATCGCGCCACGAACGTGTGTCCACGCACCAATCTTATGAAACAGTAAGTACCCGATTACATAATCAAATATTAACCTCCAGTAACTATTACGCATACTACAAATACATAAATCATCGATTACAACCTTGTTTTGGGTAAGTACGTCTTTAGAAAACTTAGATAAGTTGGTTAAACAATATAATACATCAATGACTGTAGAATTAATTTAGAATTGAGTTAAGAATCCAGTGGTAAAAAACTTGATCAAGTACTACGGCTTTTTATGAAAATCATGTTTCTGCTTTTAACAATATTTTCGATGTTTCCATTGCGAAAGACGAATCTTTTAACAACGATTTGCCCAAGAAACGAATACAATTTACTAAAAACAGCAGAACAATAAGAGTAATCGAAAATTAATAGGCCGTAGATAATAATGCGTATTTAAATCACAGTAAACAACTAACAATAGACTGCATAAGAGCAAAACAAAACAGAAATATATTTATATATATATGTATATATTTAAGTATATTCTTTGAGCAGTGCAGAGCAATGCAAATATTGTAAATTGTGTGTATTATTATTGCCTGCGAGTAGTTGCGTAAACAAATCAATTCTGGGCAGGTGGGCAGCGGAAACGGAAACAACATAATCAGTTGTCTCTGCCGCCGTCCTCCCTGCACTTCACTCTGCTGTTTACCACACTACTACATTTGCTGCGAAATAGTTAGCATTCGACACGAAATGAAATCATTTCATTTGCATTTTCTCTCAGCTGATATTTATTGAGTATCCCCCTACCCACGCACAAAAACATCAACAACAGACAGACAGACAGACAGACAGACAGACGGACGGACGGACGGATAGACAGGCAGACAAACAGCAGCGACTTTAGTTTCCATTATGGAACAACAGCAAATGCAGAAATGAAGCAATTTCCTTCTCGCTATTTACGTCTGATGTTTCTGTTAAGCCAACGTCTTTTCTTGATAAATTACGCCCCGAGAGTCGTCTAAGGCTAAGACAGACATTTTGTTACCACAGCTATTCTCAGTTGTAGCAAACATTATGTGTGTGTAGCAAACATCACAAAGATGTCAAAATTGCATATAAGAATTGCTTATATGGCAGATCTTTGGTGATTTTGCATCTCGCTTCTCTCTTTGTTAGAGGCATTTACTTATTTACTTAACAAACATAAAAAGCGAAGCGAGAAGCACAACTAATCAGAATAGATCTTAGAAGCTATAGGCATAATTCAAGCGAGAAGCAAAGGCTTCTTTCTCATTCTCCTTTTCGCCAACGACCAACTTCACTTCTCTAACCACTTTCCTTTTGATTTCTTCTCGCTTCTATGCCCGACTTTGCTGAGCTTTCTTATCGCTTATCGGCCGACAATTCTACCATAGATTCTCTCTGTGCTTTTCATATATTTATATATTCCATGTTATTCAGTTTTCCTTTGTTTAATTTTTTTTATTTAAACTTGCTTTTAAGTTGGTTTATTTCGCATTTCTATCTTGCATCTTGCTTACACATTTTGCTTCTCGCTGTCAGCTTTAATCAACACTGAATGATCTATTGAATGCAAATACTGGGTGAGGTGAGCAAATGTGGAACGTGGAAAGTCCCAGAGGCAACAATTACATGTTTGCATTAGCAATTCGTTGACCCAGTTTGGAAATGTGTTTTTTTTTTTGTTGTGTTTGATTGTTGATTGTATTCTTTATGAGGCATTTTATAGCACAACCTTCTTCAACCATTAACTGCAATTACTTGACCTGGACCTGTTTTTGTTTAAATGGGGTTATTGGACTGTGCTTCGCTCTCTTGGCTTCTCCAACAACAAAAGCAACAATCAAAAAACTGAGCACACAAACAAGTTGAACACGCAAATCCACCACTAAGTAATGAATGTCCAATGAGTGTCCTGCATTGCAAGACAGACACAGTTTGCTGCTCCGGGGGAGGTTTGGTTTGTAAGTGAAAACTGACAATAATGGCATGAAAATTTAATTTAATCGCAAGCATTTTTAATGCATTTTTGCCGCTGTTTCAATTTTGCAAGGTTGCAAATTGTGCAATGCACTTTTCGCCATTATCGATCAATTTGGGGCTTTGGGCAATTAAGTGCAAAATTGCAATCGCAAATTAAATATTTATTTTAATTACATTTAAGTTTTCCAATTGCACGCTACTCGCTCCAATTACATTTTACATTCAAGCAAGTTGCAAAACTCCCAGTGTGTATTTAGTCATTAATTTTACTTTTTTTATAAATGTCAATACACATAAAAAATGTTGTGATGATTATATGAAATCATTAATGATTTTTCAATAATATCGCTGCTTTAATTTACATTTATTCCTTTTAATTTATTTATTCATTAAGCCGATTGTTTATTAAAATTTCGTTTTTACTACACAGACAATTTCACAGTTAGTCAGTTATTATTTAAGTTAATCGGTCAATTTCCTCTTTAATTTCAAGGTAAGATATTCGTGATGTATACTTTGTAGTTTTATCTGATGTAGTTTAACAAATGGTGTAATTGTCACATTATTGTTGGCGCAATTAATTGAGTGCGTTTTCTTTATCGAATCATTCAAGTTGGATGCGTCTTAGTTACTGTGTGGAGAAGAGTGGCAAAATACCGGTCAAGATTTTGGCCAAAACATTTGCATCTGGTAAAACTGAGAAGCTGGTCTATACTTGCATCAAAGATGCGGGCCTGCCAGATGATAAGAATGCCACCATGACCAAGGAGCAGTTCACTTTCGACAAGTTCTATGCGCTCTACCACAAGGTCTGTCCACGCAATGACATCGAGGAGCTCTTCACATCGATGTAAGTATCGGAACTTATGCATCACCATTTTATCCTTGTCTTCAGAAATAAACGCGGTCAAAAATTTAATTAATTAACAATATTGAAACCATTTTGATTGATTTCCTAATTGGAAATCTTTAATTTTTAAGATAATTTTTATAATACAAAATTTGCACCATAACATTTTCAAAACTAAATCGATTTACAATTGTTTGTATTGCATAAAAATCGTATCACTACCAGCGATTCTAGTATTTCTAGCAATGTCTGTACTTTCCAGTTAATCCTCATATTATATTTCTCTCTCTCTCCCCCCCATCTGTCTGTCACTCACTCGGTGTACAGCACCAAGGGTAAACAGGACTTTATCGGTTTGGAGCAATTCATACAGTTTATGAACGAAAAGCAACGCGATCCCCGCATGAATGAGATTCTTTTTCCGCTGTACGAGGAGAAACGCTGCACGGAGATTGTCAACGACTATGAGCTGGATGAGGAGAAGAAGAAGAACGGTAAGCGAGTGTTGAAATTAAATATGCATATAAATAATCGTTTCTGGCTTTTTAGGTCAACTCTCGCTGGATGGCTTTAAGCGTTACCTGATGTCCGATGAGAATGCGCCCGTCTTTTTGGATCGACTCGACTTCTACATGGAGATGGATCAGCCGTTGGCTCATTACTATATCAATAGCTCGCATAATACGTATCTGTCGGGTCGCCAGATTGGCGGCAAGAGCTCCGTCGAGATGTACCGTCAGACGTTGCTCGCCGGCTGTCGTTGCGTCGAACTAGATTGCTGGAATGGTAAAGGTGAGGATGAGGAACCAATTGTTACCCACGGTCACGCCTACTGTACGGAAATTTTATTTAAGGTATGTTTAAGGCAGCTAACATATAATCAAAAATGTTACGCACTTCATTATATATATTTTTATGTATTTATATACTTTTTAGGATTGCATTCAGGCCATTGCGGATTGCGCTTTCGTTTCGTCAGAGTATCCGGTAATACTCTCCTTTGAGAACCATTGCAATCGTGCCCAGCAATACAAATTAGCTAAATACTGTGATGACTTCTTTGGCGAGCTACTACTAAAGGAGCCACTCTCGGATCATCCGGTAAGTACAGCATAAGTCTCTGTGCATATCCTTATTAAATGTACTCTCAATTCTCAATTATTAATAGTTGGATCCGGGTCTACCGTTACCGCCGCCGTGCAAGCTGAAGCGCAAAATTCTCATCAAGAACAAACGCATGAAGCCTGAAGTGGAGAAGGTCGAATTGGAGCTGTGGCTCAAAGGTGAACTGAAAACCGATGATGATCCCGAGGAGGATGCCAGCGCCGGTAAACCGCCAGAGGCGGCTGCTGCTCCAGCACCAGCACCAGAGGCAGCCGCCGCAGAAGGTGCCGCGGAAGGCGGTGGCGGTGCCGAAGCGGAGGCAGCTGCGGCCAACTACAGTGGCTCCACCACAAATGTGCATCCGTGGCTCTCATCGATGGTCAATTATGCGCAGCCCATTAAATTCCAGGGCTTCGACAAGGCAATTGGTAAATGATCCATTTTACGTTCAGCCAAATGGCAAATGTTAAGGGAATACAAAGTTTAGTAACTACATAAATTGTAAAGGCGTAGAATATAAAGAAAATATATAATAAGTTAAAACATACACAGCATTCTGGAGAAGATAGTAGTGAGAAAGTAAACGATAGGCGCAAAATGAGTGGAATTCAAATATAGCAGATGCAGCAACTCTAAAATAATAACATACTCGTTGGGGTTATAAGTAATACTATAAGTATAGATCACTTTTGGTCACAAGTACACATAAAGAGCCATTGTGCATTCACGCAATAGCTTTCTATGTGGATTTTGCTAGCACTGGAGTAGAGAGAAATGTACACAGTGTTTTTCCACTGCAAAAGTGGATCGTTGATGAATCAAACAAAAGCTAAATGATTATTATATTTGTACAATTTGTATTATATATTAACAGAAAAGAACATTGCCCACAATATGTCGTCGTTTGCTGAATCGGCCGGAATGAATTATTTGAAGCAGAGCTCCATTGATTTCGTCAATTACAACAAGCGTCAAATGTCACGCATCTATCCGAAGGGCACCCGAGCCGATTCCTCGAATTATATGCCGCAGGTATTCTGGAATGCCGGCTGCCAGATGGTCTCACTCAATTTCCAGACCTCCGATCTGCCCATGCAGCTTAATCAGGGCAAATTCGAATATAATGGAGGCTGTGGCTACCTTCTAAAACCGGATTTTATGCGACGTGCCGACAAGGATTTCGATCCATTTGCTGATGCTCCTGTCGATGGTGTAATTGCTGCCCAGTGCTCCGTTAAGGTTATTGCCGGTCAGTTTTTGTCCGATAAGAAAGTGGGCACCTATGTTGAGGTGGACATGTTTGGTCTGCCCTCCGATACGGTGAAAAAGGAGTTTCGCACCCGTTTGGTTCCCAACAATGGCCTCAATCCCGTCTACAATGAGGATGCATTCGTCTTTCGCAAGGTCGTGCTACCCGATCTGGCCGTACTCCGTTTTGGCGTCTATGAGGAGAGTGGCAAGATGATTGGACAACGCATTCTGCCGCTGGACGGCCTCCAACCTGGCTACCGTCATGTCTCCCTGCGCACGGAGGCCAATTTTCCGATGTCATTGCCCATGTTGTTTGTGAACATCGAATTGAAAATTTATGTACCTGATGGCTTTGAGGATTTCATGGCCATGCTGTCGGATCCGCGCGGATTTGCTGGCGCCGCCAAGCAGCAGAATGAACAAATGAAGGCTTTGGGCATTGAAGAGCAGAGTGGCGGCGCCGCGCGTGATGCCGGCAAAGCCAAGGAGGAGGAGAAAAAGGAGCCGCCCCTTGTTTTTGAGCCAGTCACCTTGGAATCTTTGCGTCAGGAGAAAGGCTTCCAGAAGGTCGGCAAGAAGCAGATCAAGGAGCTGGACACGTTGCGCAAGAAGCATGCCAAGGAACGCACCTCGGTGCAGAAGACCCAAAATGCGGCCATCGATAAGCTGATCAAGGGCAAGAGCAAAGATGATATACGCAACGATGCGAACATAAAGAACGCGATCAACGATCAAACCAAGCAGTGGACCGATATGATTGCTCGCCACCGCAAGGAAGAGTGGGATATGTTGCGTCAGCATGTCCAGGACTCACAGGATGCCATGAAGGCGCTCATGTTGACCGTGCAGGCGGCCCAGATCAAACAGCTCGAGGATCGACATGCCAGGTAAGGTTCAACACCATCCCAGCTATATATCTAATAAGGGATCTTCCACCTTCCACCCCTACAGAGATGTCAAAGAGCTTAATACCAAGCAGGCAAAGACCTCCGCCGACACCGCAAAAGAGGTGCAGAACGACAAGACTCTGAAGACCAAGAACGAGAAGGATCGTCGCTTGCGCGAGAAGCGTCAAAACAATGTCAAGCGTTTTATGGAGGAGAAAAAGGTGCGATATTTTAACCAGACACACATATATCTATATATATATATGTATTTATATATATGTATATATATATATGTATATAATATATGTTATAAATATTATAGATTGATATCATATTTATATTCATTGATATACAATACTAATTGCTATTATTATATCGTTATTCACAGCAAATCGGCGTTAAACAGGGTCGCGCCATGGAGAAATTGAAATTGGCCCATGCGAAACAAATTGAGGAATTTAGTACCGATGTGCAAAAGGTACTAAATGAAATACGGCCGCAAACCGACACTATAACCAGTATTGAGACTGTACTTTAGACAACAAAAAACAAACCGATACCAAAAATAACAGCTGTTAACTGTTAACCATTGAGCGTTAACCGTTAGCTGTCAACCGATGAATCGTATCAATATCTATGTGCTAGTTAATAGTAGCTGAGTAGCAAAGAATTCAGTTACCAGTAACCTGTGGAAGCCAGTACCGAGCGAAAAGTACTCTTCTTCCATAAAGAATAACACACACACACACACACGCACAGTGTGTTCTAGTCGCTGCAAAAAAAAATAAATAAATAAATAAAAAAAAAAAGGAAAAGAGAAGAAAACAATTTTAGTTTGAACGAAACCTTTGGCAAACAAGCTAAAAGAAAATAATAATAATACACAAATCCAATAATCGAAAATTTATTGAAAAAGTAATGTGTAGCTGCTAAATTATAACTAACTGCTAAGATGTAATTATCTATATCAATTTTATTCTGTATGTATATATAGACTATTATTCTTATTTGCTAACATTGTATCCTATTTTTATCTATCGTATAGTACCCAATCGAACTTTTGTCGTTTTTACTGGGTCACAATGTCACTCCTTCTTTTTAATGTAATATTCACCAGAAGTTTTCTTTTGTTGCCAAACATGCTTTTTATCAATCATTTTTGTTGTTAATTTTCTTGGTGTTTTGAATCTCTATGTTTGTTTTTCATTTTGTTATTACCAATTACCAATGTTTTATCTGTTTCCAATCCAAAATCTAGTACAGTACTTGGCAGTTAAAGTAAACCCCAGCAAAAGCAGCTCAACCTTATAAAATACAATATATGTACTATTTGCTCCTTAACTACTCTAACTCTCTCTCTCTCTCTCTCTCTCGCTCGCTCGCTCGCTCGCTTTTATACACCCATTTCACGTGCATAGATTTACATCTTGTATATACGTACATATATGCGATATTTCCAATATATAATTTAACATAAACATTTAACATTCACCGCTTTTGCTGTGTGCCCGAACACTCATGTCAAAACTTAACCAAATCTCGTTTTTTCTCTCTTTTTCTCCATTTCTCCCTCTTCCTCTGTCTTTCTCTCTCTCTCTCTCTCTCTCTCTCTCTCTCTCTCTTTCTCTTGCCTT
The DNA here is from genome assembly GCA_035043845.1 of Drosophila picticornis. Classification (NCBI taxonomy): domain Eukaryota; kingdom Metazoa; phylum Arthropoda; class Insecta; order Diptera; family Drosophilidae; genus Drosophila; species Drosophila picticornis. Next base: position 8,241,723 of record JAWNMR010000492.1, read on the forward strand.
TACACAAATATCATGCTGCCGCTGTCATCGCACTAAATAATCCTAACCTAACAACAACAATCGGCATTAACAGCTAATGGATATGTACAAAATCGAGGAGGAGGCCTATAAGACCCAAGGAAAAACGGAATTTTATGCTTAAGCCACAACAACAAAAACAGCAACATAGCCGAAAACAAAAAACAAAAACAAAAAACAAAATCATTTTCAATGAGATTCTTTAAGAAAAAAATATTTAGACGTCTTTAAGTGTACGCGTTAACCTAGAAATTGTATATCTGAAAACTGGAATGAAAAGAAAGTCAACACTTTGTGCTTTATACTTATTTAAGAAGTTGTACCGCGAGGCATGCCACCCGAGAATATCTATGCATAGATATTGCATCCAATTGTTGAATGAACTTTCAAGAAAGGCAAACTATTTATTCAATTTCCAAAACACTTGGAAAACCACATTTAATTATTTGCTGTAAAACTGCAAATTACTAATCAAGTTATATTTAATTACAAAACAAAAGTAAAATTATAGAAAAGGACACAAAATTAAAACCCCAATTAAAAAAGGAAATCGCAAACCTTTTGGTATTTGTGCATTAAAAAGTGCTTAGACCATGCCATAAGTACCCGACATTTTTTTTTTTGTAGTTCTCAAATGCATTGGGCACAGAAATTTAAGCGCATAGCGCTAATGCTTTTCTTTACGATTCGTACTAGTTTTTTTTTTTTTTTTTTTTTACTGTTTATTGAGGGGAGAGAGAACAATTACAACTACCAACCACAGTATAAATACATTACTTATACGTATGTTTCAAGAAAGAATACTTAAAATATACATATGTGTTTCCGATTTTCCACCTAACAGCTTAGCAAATAAAAACATAAAAAATACTATTACGTATAATAATTGAAACCAAAAACGGAATATCCAACAAAACCAATTATGTAATACAAAAATACAAAAATACCCACATACAACAAAATGAACATAAATTATATAAGCAAGTGAATAAATAGCATCTGAACTTTTGACAGGCATTATATACACTGAGCTTCTATCGAGCTACCAGTTAAATGTTTGTGAACGAATATTTAATTCGCTGAAGAAAAAAAACCAACACCAAAAATATAACATAAACCAAAAGCATTTATTTTGAAAATAAATGCGTAAAATCTTCAACAAAAAAAAAAAAAATGCGTATGTTCAAAAAAGAGCAGAAAATAAATTTATATGTGTGCATCCCATTTACTGCAAAGAAAACATCAAAATAAGAAATACCAAATCAATTAAAATACATGTTAATTGCTGGAAAAAAAAAAACAAAAAAAAAAATAAATAAAAAATTAAAATAAAATTAAACAAAACAGAAAATAGAGAAGGGAAAATAATTGTAAGCGTTTATAAATGTCATAACTCTTTTTAGAATGAGTAATTCAAATGAAACACCCCTACCGGCAGTTATATATACCCCATATATGTAATTTATATGGACCCGATTGCAACAGTACCGTCAATGTATAACTAAGAACAAAACATGAAGTTGTTAAGCTTTATATCGAAAACAAAAAACTAGCGAAGCGTTCAGCTTTGTTTTTCTTTTGCAGAAAAGGAAAAACTCTTTGTTACGTCGCGAATTTTACAAGTAAAGTAGCCAAAAGAAAATGAAAAATAAGATACCAAAGAAATATACCGGGTTTATTAAGACCGAGAGAGTCACATATAATAAAACAGAATTTAATGCTATTTACTTATAAGTTTTGTGTTTAGTTCGTTAGAGTTTGCACTTATCTTTTATTGCCGTTCTCGTTTCGGTTCTGCATGTATTGTACACGTTGCAAAAAAAAAAACAAATAAATAAATAAATAAAATACAAAATAAAAAAAAAAATTAACGGATAAAATACAAAAAATACTATTTAATAAAATATACAAATAAAAGGTTATGCCGCAAAATGAAACTATATTGAAAAAAAAGAACGATTAGAACAATCCAATCAACGTTTATTTCACTTGAATGTGCCCTATAAGAGAAAAGAGAAAATCACAATTATTAACGAAGAAACGGACATTTAGTTAACATCTACCAGGTAATGCTAATAATTTATTAGATAACTGTATGAATGTACTATATAATATACATACATGCGCATATATTTACATATTTAATCAATTATCCTATGACCATGTACTATAAATATTTATTTAGAACAATTGTGAACGTTTTATAAATGTGATAAGAACGATGTAGAAAAAAAGAAATCAAAAACATTTGTTTGCAAAAGGAACAACATCCAATCGTTGCTGAGATTTCAAACTTTTAGTTCCCCACATCAAAGAATAGATTTGCATGATGTTTGTCTAAGTTGCTGTTGCTCTCCCCTAACCACACCACGCAACCCCCATAAACCCCCAATTTAATATGTTGAATATGCGATATATAAGTTAAAGTGCAACATGATCTTGTTTCATCAAATATGTCATTGTGTGCACTTGCAAAAAAATTAAAAAAAAAAATAAAATAAATCATCATCCGTTACCCCTTTGTATTATATGTAATATAATGTGCCAATCCCAACCAAAATCGTGAAAACTGTACAACTACAAATAAATAAATTGATTTATTTGTTGTATAAATTAGATAGAGGCATAGCCTCTTAGTGGAAAAAGAAATCCAAAAAGAAAAACGTCCTCACTGAAGGCACATACATTTATTTATTTTGTGAGGCAACATTTTGTGGGTCGACAATTTTTGCAATTGTATTGAAAACTCTCAATTGCAAAGAAAAACAGAGCAAAGAAGACCAAAAGCTCTTCTACCCTAAAGTGTTGCCTGTGTGTAGTGAAATGTGTCAATTTTTGTCTTTAATTTTTTGTTTAGTTTAGCGACGAAAATGTTACGAAGTTAACCCACACTAGGGGCCATATTTGATATAGTTTGTACTACAACTACGAAAATATTTTGGAGGAAAACCCACATTAATTAATATACAATATTGTTTGTCATATAAATACGGGGTAAAAATACCCTGTACGAGTGTGAAATGCATGCATTTAAAATGATGTGTGCATTTTTATTTGTAATTACATATTATTATGCACCCTAAGCAAACAAAACAAAACAAAACAAAAGAAAACAAAACAGCAAGCAACTGTATAAATATTATTACTACTACATAATTACAATTATATTTTTAAACAAAGAATAATTAAATGAATAAACAAAACAAAAAAATATACATTTAGAAAATGCTTTAAAGCATAAAGAAACCCATTAAATGAGAGAAGGCAAAGAAACAATGAAAGTAATGAAATTTAACTTCTATTTAACAATGCTGCGTATGAACTTATGATTATATACATACTATATAACTATGTATTACACTATTATTATGATTGTATCATTACTGCTATTATCAATATGATTGCTATTATTTTCACAAGGAATTATTATCATTTATAAATATGTGCACATCGATTGCTCAACAAAAACAAAATATACATGTACACATCCCAATCACAATTTATTTATTTCACGTCAATATATATGCATATATAAAAAATATAAAATAAATTAAAAAACAAACGTTCCTATTGTTCACACTTTATTATGTTTTTCATGTTATTCTTTCAGGGTTTTATTTCATCATTTGCGTCACAAGAAACGAAATTGAAACTCCCTCAATTAATGCAATTATTTTGATCTTAATTGTAGATCTTAAAGCTTGCAAGGCATTCTATTTTTTATTTACCTACAAAAACACAAAACAAAGTATAAACAAAACCTGTAACTATAGGTGTGTGATTCGATTTATTTTCTATATAAGAGATATTAACCACTATATTACGAATACTTTAGTTTTAATAAGAATTTTTTGAAAAGCAATTCCCCTACTAAAAACAAAATCGAAAAACAAACCTACTCATACATATATATTTATATATATATATATATATATATATATATATATATGTGTATGTATGCAAGTATAACTGGATAACAGCTGAATGGTATTGATTTGTCTATTTCTTTCTTTGGTTTGTAAATGAAGTATGAATATGTTGTTACTTTCTTCCTGATTTTGTGAACCGCAAGAGGGCATAACAGTTAAGCAAAAAGAAAAATTAACTAAACCACAAATTAAAACAAAACAGCAGAATCTTTGGCTGACAAAAAAGATCAACACAGAAACTAAATTAAAAACTGTAAAAGATATTTATGAAGTTTGGTGTTAAGGTCATAAAAACAGTTGGAAATAAAAAATTTCAGATGAAACCTGGTCTCATTGTGTTTTATTATTTAGCGCAAGAGCTAAGAACTTTTAAAATGCTTCTTAGCATTTTTGATAGACTTGGATAAGTTTGAGTACTAAAAATAAGCTATTTCCATCAATTTATATTCAAAAACAAAACACATTTTATTACTGGCTGAACTTTAAATAAACGTTCAATGTGTACAACGTTAACAGCGAATACGTAATCAACGTAAGCGGCACATAACTCATCTTATTGGAAACCATATGTTAAACAGCGCATATTTGCGTAGACGACAGCTCAAATGTGCGTTAACAGCACAGATGTAATCGCCTTTTGCGTCAGCATAACATAGAAAGCACATTATAAAACAACAGAATTTCCAATTGGCAAATTGTTGAGTAGATCAAATAAAAACAAAAAAAAAGATGAACAGAATTTACCAAATTCTATTACGACCGAGCTATACCAGCAATTTGGCGATGACAGCAGCAAGAACAACAATGTCACAAGTGCTGGCATCGGCCACACCACGTTGGTACAGCGCAGACACATCTGCTCCGCCACCGGCGGCATTGGACAAAGCAACACTTGACAAACTGGTGCGCACCAACAAGGTTGTCGTATTCATGAAGGGAAATCCACAAGCACCACGCTGCGGCTTCAGCAACGCTGTCGTCCAAATAATGCGCATGCATGGCGTTCAATACGATGCACACGATGTTCTCCAGAACGAGGCACTGCGTCAGGGTAAGTTAGCTGCAGAAAATAAAATAAAATGTAGAAAACAAAATGGATAACTCTAGTTTGTTTTGGATCTCTTAACCAGGCATTAAGGACTACACCGATTGGCCAACCATACCACAGGTCTTTATCGATGGTGAATTTGTGGGCGGCTGTGATATTCTGCTGCAGTTGCATCAGAGCGGCGATCTAATCGAGGAGCTCAAAAAGGTGGGCATCGTGTCGGAGTTGCTGAAGGCCGAAGAGGCCAAAGACACGGCGAAAAAGTAGACCAAAAAGAACAAAATACTTACATATAAATGGTCTAAAGGCAATGTTTTATTATTAAATCTTTAATTAATGTGTTATATATACATAATTGTGTCTCAATTCTCCACTAAGTACTCGTTATGTTCTGATTTATAATTTTAATTCTCTTGATTACTGCGGCGATGCCTGCGCTCGCTTAAAGCACGTTCGCGATGCTCACGTTCCAGATCGATCTGCTCCAGCACCGTTAGAATTTTAATATGGGCACCCTGAATCAAATCGTCAACCTGCAAAAGCTCGCGACACTTTTGCTTACTGTCCTCATTTTGCATATTTACTATAATCTGCGTCAGACTGCTTGCAATAGAGTTGCGGATCATGTTGTCCGGCGGCATCGGCTGGGCTCGGCGCCGTCTTCTTTCAACAGATGACTTTTCCTCTTGCTCCAGCTGCTGTTGATGCTGTTGCTGCTGCTCATCGGCCATCTCTTCAATGATTGTCAGCTGCGCGCAAAACTAAGCTTTTCACTTTTGCCATTTACAGTTGCTCAGAGCAGCTTTTTTTGTGATTAACCCTTTGATGGTTGTTCAATGTCGTTCATACCAATGAACTTCGAGCAAGCGTTTGGCTCTTTGGACGACCATATAATTATTGAATACAGTCTGACAGAGTTGGTAATTGTTATCTATATGGATATAGCTGAGGTGGAGCCTTTTCTCGTCACCTGTCTGCTCCTTAAAGTATGTCGCAGTTTTTGTCGTTGCTTGAGGGTCGCGATCCAGTTTGAGGTACTGCGAGTAAAGGGTTTGTATCGAATACAAACAAATGTTGTTAGTTAGTTTTTTACATTTTTTAATTTATTTTGTTGTTTAAATATTACAATATAAGAATATAATACATGCTTGATTTAGTTGGTGTTTTTCTCTTTTTGTTTTTGTTTTTTTGATTTGTTTTACATACGTATGTATGTAGTATTTAAAAATTGCTTGCACATAACATTTGTTTAATTTCTTCGTTTTGATTGTTAACTATTACAATAATTATTGTTGTTTTGTTTCTTTTCCTATTTTGTAGGTAATAAGTTGTTCGTTTTATCATCAAAAATAGCTGTATACATAACATCAAATAAACAAAAAAGTACTTATGCGATAGACAAGTTGCCCTATTAGTAAACAATAATAAAAAGTGTGTTAAACGCGATATGCCATATATATAAAAATATTTATATGTATGTATATGTAATAAAAATATATCATTTGTAATACTTTCTAAAATAAACCAGCAGTTGTAGCGAAGATTGGAACACTCGACAACGACTACGACGATGACGAATACCAGTAACGAGTAACGAGTAACGCATTTAACAACGTGTAGCAAAAGTAGCGAGCAGCTTGAATTTGCGCACGCTTGCAGCGCGTCTCATACAATGGAGGATTTGTCCAGAAAGGAAGCGGTGTCCAGCAGCAACTCAGTGCTGCTGCTCAACAATATGTCGTAGAGCTCATGTGGCGCATCGCCAGCAATGGGACTGCCAAAGGGAAAGAACGATGAAAGCGTCGATAGCTGCAAGGGACCACCATTCACTACAGCCAGACCATTTGCCGAAGATCCGCCACCAGATGCAGTAGTTGGCAGCGATTTGCGTCGTCTTTCCACACCGTCCACATACTCAACGGGTTCCTCCTGCTGCTGTTTGGGTCTAGTCTCGCCGATCGCCTCGTAGAAGGCATCGGGCAACTCCTCAAGGCTTTGTAACTCGATGCAGCGCTGCATTTTCGTAATGTTACTCAGCAGCAGGCGATGAAAGAGATCCACCTGTGGCTGACCACCACCGCGAATATCCAAGACGGGCAACCAGCGATAATAGCACTGATCCCACACAGCCAGATCAATAATTCGATGCCGCGGCTGCAGATAACGATCCTGTGGCACCGTCGATTGCGTTGCAAACAGCTGCGGATTGATGGTGTAGCGAGAGGGTGAAGATTGTGCCAGCGCCTGCGTTGGCACCTGGCTCATCTTACTGTGACCCACAGCGAGGGAGCGTCGATAATTTTGTGCGGCGCTGAGATCGCCACGCTGTCGTTGATACAACGGATTGCTGAAGAACATCTTATCTTTGTCGGAGAACTGTTCGCCCCAATCCCACACGGGGCGCAGCACGAGTCGTCCCTCGTTGACGGCACGCGTCCGCTGAGCCTGACTGTCAAATTGGAACGTATCAAAAATGGGCATAAAGCACGCATCCCACAGCGTTGTGAGATACGTTTGCGAGAATTCAAACTCATCGGGAAACTGTTGCAGCAACTGCCAAACACAGTCCAGATAGAGCAGAAAGACGGGGCTCTGTTCGCTATCCGGTGCCTGCTCGGTACCGCCTCGAGACACATAGACATGACCCAGTCGACGCTGAAACGGATGCTCCAAAGCAACCCAATCCTTCTGCACCAGCGACTGAAATCCATCGATGGTGCGAAAATGCGGATCGAGAAGGAGTTGCGTGAGGCTGCTAATGACACAGCACAGATCGCGACCATTGGACTCCTGCAGAACGCAAGTGATGTTGGCACGCAATGTGGCCGCTGCCTCGGAGGCATTGCGCAAACAGAGTGACACATAAAACAGCCAATTGGTCTTCTCCAGCAGTCCCAGGTACTTGTCGTCCTGCAGCATAAACTTCTCCGGTGACTCTGGGGTGCAGAGACGCCTCAACTTTTGATAGGCCCGCTGCACATCTTGTGTACTGGGCAGCTCATCTGTTAATTGGAGCAACTTCAATTGCTTACGCTCATCACACTTGCGCACCAGCTCCAACATAATGTTCTCCATTTTGGTATCCTGCTGTGATGCCGGCTGCAATTCTGCCAGACGCACTAGGGAGGCGGCACCACTCCCATAACTATATACCCAAAAGGCAGCACGCGAATCGCAAAATGCCAGCGAGAGCTGTAGGAAACGCTCCACATCACAGCACTTGGGGATGACAAAGTGCGGCGGCAGTTGATATTTGCAGGACTGCAGGCGATTCTGGAGTTGAGGAACACTGCTAGCACTAATCACTTGCCATTCGGTGGCACCGCATCGAATCAGCTCCCTCGCCCAGTCATTCTTGCTGGCGTACATGCTGACGCCGGTTAATGTGGAATAGTAGGGCTCCCGATAGGCATAGGCGAAGCTCAGATCATGCCGCATCGGATAGGCGAAGCGGGCCAGGGCGGAGGCAATAAGTTTACCATAGTCACTCAACTTGGAGTCCTGCTGCTGAAACGCAAACTTGAGCAGACGGAAATTTGCACAGATTATATGGAGAGCAACAATGCGTCCACTGATATTATGCTGCTTGGCTGGCTCCAGTTTCTTCCGTCGGCTGCTGGCCATGCGTGCCGCCTGCAGAGCACTCGCTGCACGTCCCTGCTCCGCAATCGTATAGATCTGATCGATGTTATTCAGCGTGATCTCGTTGCGGCCAAGATATGCATTCTCTTGATAGAGATCACTGGCCACCGTAGGCAATGTTGATCTCGCATGCAACGGCACAAAGGCTAACTTGAAATTGGTAACACTTAGCAGGCCAAACGTGGAGTCTTTGTAAGTGGATCTACTGCCATTGTTGCTATTGTTGCCATTGCTACTGTTAGTGTTATAACTGTTGTTGCTGTTGCCACCGCCGGTGAAGGTGCTGCTGCTGCTGACGCCGCCGCTGCTGCTGCTGTTGCTGCTCTCCTCCATGGGTGCAATGGGTGAGTACATGTAAGCGGGTGCACTGGCAACAATTTGCTCGCCCGACAGCAGACGAGGCTTGGCCAAATGCACGTCACGCAAATCGCTGGGCAGGCACCATTCGTTCGTATCCGCAGTGACGCGTATATCCCCCACCATTGGCGCCACGTAACTGGTAAAGGTGTTCCGCTTGCGATGATCGGGCATATCGCTGCTAATGTTGCTGCCGTGGCCAGTGGCCATCCTTCCTCAGCCACTGTTTATCGCTCCTATTATATTTTATTACGGTAGAGTTCCCAATATCGGTTTAGCTCTGACTCTTGTTTGTCTCTTTGTCCAGCACGCACTTGGAATATTTAATTATTGTCTATTTCCTGTGTCTGCTTCTCTGCGCTGTCACTTTGTAAGCGCTGTTGTTGTTGTTGATTCTTTTTTGTTTTTTTTTTTTTTTTGCTTTACTGCAACTGGCTTTTGTAAGTTAGCCGAATCAGCCGCCTCCAGTGATTGGAAAACTGTGTGTGGCCGCAACATAAACACATGAAACAAAACACACAAAAAAAAGAGAATAAAAAATTAAAAAAAAAAAAAAACAACAATAGGTAAGTAGTTAAATGTAATGTATTAGAGATGAGCGCGAATTGCATTTTTCACGACACGAACCACAAATGATTAGATCCAAAAGTTTTCTTTTTCCGTTGTGTACACATTTCTTTTTTCTTTTTATTTTATTTATTCTGCATTTTATTTTAAAAATTGTGTTTCTTTATTTAATTTGTGAATTCTTCAGACGAAATTTATCATATTTTTTTTTGGCTAATTCGTGTAAATCTAATTCAAAAGTGTTTTGTCGTGCCGTGAAAGAAAACAAAACACGCGCCCAACTCCAGCAGGTAAATAGATTTATTCACTCACGCACACACACATTCAGCACAGGCAAAATTAGAATTATTGTCGTTTTTTGATAAGTTTATCAGTTGCGCCTACCGTATTTTTAGTTATTTTTTAATTCTACTCTTGTTGCCGCGCTGTGAGTAGGTTGTTACTTGGCGAGCGAACGTGTTTATTTACTTGTCATCCTTATGCATCATCCAACGAACACACTAATGCACGTATATATAGCATTTATTTATTTATTATTTTCGTTGTCGCCATAAATATACACATGCACATGCGTATATATGCTACTTACTTACGCACGCACACATGCACCCTCATTGCATGTCAAAAAAAAAACTATCGTTATCGGCAAAGTGCTGCGCTGAAAGCAGCTGTTTCGCCGTGCTGTCATTTTGATCATTAAACAACACTTGCCTGTATCGATAGGTTTTTGTCCAACCTGTGACATCAGCTTGGAGAACTTTTTTAAATTTTTAAGATAACAATTCAAAACCTGCGGTTTTCCAACAGCATATTATATTTTGATTTGAGAAAAAATGGCATTGTGCAATATTTAAATAACTTGTCACTTGGTATTGAACACAAAAGGTTTGCCGGCAAAGGTACGAACAGGCAAACAATAGTCGAATAATCGGGTTGTGCTTTAATCGCAGTTTAATATCGACATCGTTGCAGTTTCTTAACGCCAGCAAAAATACACTTGGTCGGCCACCACGCGGCGAAAGGTGAGTTAAGCAAAGTAAATTAAATATTAAATAGGGATTACGACTTCGATTTTTCTGTATATAGACTGTGTATGCTTTGGCTACACCACAGCAGTCGGTGCTTCAAACTTTGCCTGTCACAAACAACATCATTTTCATTGTGCATATCGACGTTAGTAACAAGCCGAACAAATTTCAATTTCTTACACTACCGAAACTGTAGTAAGAAGCAGCAAGTACCATTACAAACCATACAGAGATACCTACAAGCGCAGCCCAGAATGTCTTCCCAAGTCAAATATTTGGAGTCACCCGACAAGTCGGAAACGGACAAAAAACTCTACAAGTAAGTAGCGCACCCGCCTTACACATGCATGTGCATATGCATATGTACTGACAGCTGCAGTTTCCTCTTCTATATTTGATACATGATTATAGATGAGATGATAGTTGCTTGCATATGTATTTACATAAATTTACATAGTAGGTAGCCAGGCTTTGGAGAGTGGAAAAATATCAATAGCTTAAACGTTTTCCGTTTGTATTGGGTCTGTTCGGTTCATTATTATTTAATTTCAATGTGCCTGGCTACAACATGTGTAGACAGCTGCGCAAGCGCTGAATGCGGCTGTGCAAAGGTTCTAACTGAAGTTAGTGGATAGTTCAAACAATGTCAATGGCAGAAAGGTGTTCGACTTTAAAAAATGTCTTTCATTTTCTTTTAATATCATATTTCGCTCAGTATTGAATATCTTGTGGGACTTCATCAGCTGAGCTTGTGGCACACGTTGTTGTGGAGCGCAACTCATTTGCCCATCCTAGCTGTAATAGAAATTAAGATGCGATTGTAACTTATTCTTTTCCAGGACACTGCTTTTGCCAAATGGCTTGCATGCTCTGATCATCTCGGATCCAAGTCCGATTCCACATGATGGCTTTACCACATCGGAGTCGTCAATTTGCGAGGGCGAGATTGTGGAGGAGACATCTGCGGAGACTGAGAGCACGGCTGACTCCAGCGACGACACAACTACATCTTCCTCGTCGGGAAGCAGTCAGCACGACAGCGATTCGGACAGCGAGGAGGGCGACGAGAAGCTGGCAGCCTGTGCCGTGCTCATGGATTTCGGCTCGTTTGCGGAGCCACGTGATTATCAGGGACTGGCGCATTTTCTGGAGCACATGATATTCATGGGATCGGAGAAGTATCCGGAGGAAAATATATTTGATGCGCACATCACTAAATGTGGCGGATTCGCCAATGCCGTCACCGATAGCGAGGATACAGTGTTTTACTTTGAGGTGGCCGAGAAGCATCTCGATTCGAGTCTCGATTATTTCACGGCTCTGATGAAGCATCCTCTAATGAAGCAGGAGGCAATGCAACGCGAACGCTGCGCGGTGGACTCCGAATTCCAGCAGATCGTCCAGGAGGATGAGTCGCGTCGTGACCAGCTGCTGGCCAGCCTGGCATCCGAGGGTTTTCCCCACGGCACTTTCTCCTGGGGCAATCTGAAGACTTTAAAGGATAACGTCAATGATCAAGTGATGTACAAACTGTTGCACAAGATCCGTCGCGAAAATTATACCTCCAATCGCATGTATTTGTGCATGCAGGCTCGTCTACCCATCGATGAGCTGGAAGCGCTTGTCTTGCGTCACTTTGCCGATATACCAGCCAATCCCGGCGTACAGGCACCAGATCTGACTGGATTCAATTACCGCAACGCCTTCCGTGATGAGTTCCACCAGCATGCGTTCTTCGTAAAGCCCGTAGAGAATGTGTGCAAGCTGGAGCTGACCTGGGTGCTGCCTAGTGTGCGTCAGTATTATCGCAGCAAGCCGGATCAATTGCTCGCCTATATTATCGGCCACGAGGGTGCGGGCAGCCTATGCGCCTATCTCCGGCGTCGCCTGTGGGCTCTGGAGCTCGTCGCTGGCATCGATAACAATGGCTTCGATCTCAATTCGATATATAGTCTATTCAATATGTGCATCTATCTCACCGATGAGGGTTTCAAGAATATTGATGACGTCCTCGCGGCCACATTCGGTTACATCAAGGTTCTTGCCAATGCTGATCCCAAAGCATTGCGCTTCATCTTCGATGAGCAGCAGGACATTGAAGTTATCGCATTTCGCTTCCAGGCACAGCGTCCCGCCATGGATAATGTGCAGCAGTTGGTTCAAAATACCAAATACTTTCCGCCCAAGGATATCCTCACTGGCAATGCACTCTTTTTTGAGTACAACGAACCGCATCTAACCGAACTGATTGGCCATTTGAATGAGTTTAAGTTTAATTTGATGCTGACGGCACGCAAATACGAGGATCTGACGTTCGATAGGGAGGAGAAGTGGTTCGGCACCGAATACACCAGCATTCCCATGCCAGCTAAGTGGCAACGGCTGTGGGAGGAAACGGATGCTTCATCGATGCCGCACCTCTTTTTACCTGGGCCCAATCGCTTTGTCCCCCAAGATTTTACACTCTTCTGGCATGCCGATGGTAAACCCGAGATACCCGACGTGCCCAAGAAACTAATTCAAAACGAAACTTGTGAGCTGTGGTTCCGTCCAGACGATAAATTCGACCTGCCCGAGGTTTACATGTCCTTCTACCTAATCTCGCCGCTGCAGCGCAAGAGTGCCAAAAAGTAAGTAAAGCGATGCAAAATGCAAAATTTATTTATAAAACTTGATTCACTCATTAATATTGATTCTCTTGTAAACTAATCCATACTCTGCTCTATCTGTTTTGCAGTGATGCCATGTGCGCTCTGTACGAGGAGCTGGTCAAGTTCCATGTTGGCGAAGAACTTTATCCGGCCACCAATGCCGGATTGGACTATACATTCGGTGTGAGCGAGAAGGGTATACTTTTGCAGGTGCACGGCTACAATGAGAAGCTGCATCTGATCATCGAGGCGATAGCCCAAGCAATGGTTAACGTCGAGTCCATGCTCACCGAGGAGATGCTCGCCACATTTGTTAAGGATAAGCGCAAGACATATTTCAACACGCTGATCAAACCACGTGCTCTTAACAGGTCAGTCATCATCCATCGAATTGTTTATTCTGAATTGTGTCTCTCGCTCGCTCTTTCCATCGATCCACATCCATCGATCCACCAAAGCAACAATGCAGTCTGCTATCTGTTTGCTAAAGCGAATTAATATTCATTACTTACATTGTTAACCATAGTAAACTGTCTTCCCTCATAATATGCCACATATTTAAGCTTCTGTCTCTCTTTTTCTTTTTGTTTGTCTCTCTCGTATGTGTTTTTTAGGGATGTGCGTCTGTGCGTTGTGGAGCACATGCGCTTCTTGATGATCGACAAGTACAAGAGCCTGAATGAGATAACGCTCGAGGATTTGCAGGAGTTTTCACGTTTCTTCCCACAACATTTGTACGTGCAGGGATTAATACAGGGCAACTATAGGGAGGAGCAGGCGCACAATGTGATGAACGCGCTACTGACGCGCCTCGGGTGTCAGCCCATCAAGGACTATAACTTTGTTGAGGATCGCACTGTGCAATTGCCTCAGGGCGCACACTACATACGCTGTCATGCGTTAAACGAACAGGATACCAATACGGTGATCACGAATTACTATCAAATTGGACCAAACAGTGTGCGGCTGGAGTGCATCCTGGATTTGCTGATGATGTTCGTAGAAGAGCCGCTGTTCGATCAGCTGCGCACCAAGGAGCAATTGGGTTACCATGTGGGCGCCTCAGTGCGTCTGAATTACAACATCACCGGCTACTCAATAATGGTTAACTCGCAGGAGACGAATACGACCGCTAGCCATGTGGAGCAACGCATCGAGGTGTTCCGTGCCAATATGTTGACAATACTTGAGAATATGCCACAGGAGGACTACGATCACACTCGCGATTCACTCATCAAGCTAAAGATGGTCGCCGATATGGCGCTCGAAACGGAGTTCCTGCGCAACTGGACCGAGATTGTCAACGAGAAGTACATGTTCGATCGTCGTCGTCAGCAGATCGAAGTGCTGCGCACTGTGACCGCTCGTGAAATCATCGCTTTTCTGCTGGAGAACGAGATCAGCAATATGCGCAAGTTGTCCATTCAGATCATTGGTAACAAACCGGATAAAACAACTAGCTGCAAATCTGCATCGAAATCGAAGTCGAGGGTCAAGCGTTCGGTAGAGATCATTGGTGATGGTGACGATGATGATATTGATGATGGTGATAGTGATGGTGATGGTGATGGTAATGGTGATGACGATGACGATGACATGGAAGAGGAAATGGACGATATGAACACGGAGAGTAGCTCAGAGGGGGATGAGGATGAGCTTTTCCAGGCGCTGGCCAACAAATTGAACGTTGTCTTTTTACCCAAGGAGGGCGATGCCAGCACAATTACGGACATTGACGAGTTCAAAGCGAATCTGGATCTATATCCCATAGTACCGGACACACCCGATGATCTCACACCGAGGAACTTCATCGAAGATGCGATGATCGAAAGTTGAACACTCTTCCAACGACAAAGGACAAGCGGCAAACAACAAACCAACACAACCCACAAAATTCAGTTAACCACCAAACACAACAAAAAAAAAAGCAAAAATCAGCCACATCAAAAATGTTCATAATATTTAGTATTTAGAATTAAGAATCTTTTGCGCGACCCAAAAAGGGGCAGGTATCATTTCCAAAATGCAAGCTGCCTTTTAAAGCCAAGCAAAACTCACACACCACAAACACACACGAGTAGCAGCAATCATTTCACATTGTAAAATTCACGAAATTTGCATTTCTTTTTTTTCGGCGAAAATTATAAGTGACGATATTGACAAATATGTAACTTTGTCAGTTAAATAAATAAACACAACTTATAAATAATAGTGTAAAGCTAAATTGGTAAATTATATCAACAGATGAAGTGGAGGGAGCGGGAGAAGGGGGCAGGAAAGAGGCGAACATAATGGATTCCTTGAAGTCCAACAGCAGCAGTTCAAGCAGAGTAGAGCTACTTTTATACAAAGGAGTTCAGTTTTTAAGACATATTTCGCCCAACGCCCATCTCGAAAGGACCTAAATTTTTGAGTTCAATGTAAAAAGGATTATCGATTGACTACTAGATTTACAGAATACAAAAAAGTTAACATATATTTTTCACAAGAGAATCAGAAATAATAACAATAATAATTCGGCATAACTTGGACGTCTGATAGTCTTTGCTGATTTGAATAAAACAAGAAATAACAATGACATAAGTCCTTTAAAAGAGCCGAAATAAAATAACTTTTTTATAAAAGGAAATAGCTTGCACAACGACTTCGGTCTAGTCTTCTAGTCGGACAATAAATTAACCGACATACGAGTCGGTATAATGATCGGTTGCACAACCACGTCAAC
Source organism: Drosophila picticornis (assembly GCA_035043845.1). Lineage (NCBI taxonomy): Eukaryota > Metazoa > Arthropoda > Insecta > Diptera > Drosophilidae > Drosophila > Drosophila picticornis. The sequence continues at coordinate 8,257,688 of JAWNMR010000492.1, forward strand.
CCTTTGGGTTGCACACTTGGGTCAAATACAACGCGCAGGCGGTTAAAGCGCCTCCACACCAGCGACCTCTGGACTGTTGGGCGTTAAATTAATGTGCTACAAATGCAATATTTAATGTTACTTATTATCTGCTAAAGCCAGTTCTATTTTTATGTTATATATTTAAATTCACTCTTACTATTCATTCATACCTGTACAAATCAATGTTTTATAGCCTTTAAATAGGCTGATTAATGCTTAAAATATAAATGCCACATAAAAAAAATAAAAAGCAAATCGATTTGCGATAACAAGGATTTTGTGATACAGGCGCATTTTCGGTTCTTAGATGAGCCCACAATCCTTGGTTCGGTAGATTTGGTCTTAGCAATTCTAAATTCTGAGCTCGACCCTTTCTCATCGCCTCTTTGCTCCTAAAAGTATGTTGCAATTTTCGTGGCTGCCTGAATCCGGCAATCGATCGAAAACGATCCTATTTCCACTATTTCGATTAACAAACGCGTTTTAGGTTCACAAACTTTTTGTTTATTTGTTACTTGATCTGTTATTTGCTGGTATGGGATCAACTTTATTATGTTGTTTTTTATAAACTGTACAAATAGCGATAAGCGTACTTATATATGTATATATATATATACAAAAATCAGTTTCATTTCGTTATATATTTTGCAGTTGTGCTCCCAAATTTGATTTATGATTTATGATTATCATTATCATGAATATTTATACAACAATATGCGCTTTTGCTCAACAATTTAGTACACCAATTGGGGATCTTACCCGCATCATATGCCAGATGTAAATATATATATTTGCTAAATGTATACCATGTATATATGTAAGCATGGACAAAATCTCGATCGTTTCGCACGTGGGTTTTGATGTAAAGCTACTTAACTGGTCGCTGCATTTGATTATATGTTGTGTACTTAATAGTAAGTAACAATAGTTTATTAGTTTAAACTGCTCATATGCTCTTGTCTTGTCTTGCTTAAGTTGTTCTTTTCTTTTCTTTGTATTTCACAGTTGGTCTTATGATTAAATAAGGAATAAACAGAACTCAATTCGCATGAATTATTAACAATGAACAAAAAAAAAAAAAATGCTATATAAAATGAATGCTTGTTTTTTGTTTGTTTTTCATTATTGCATATATACAGATTTTGTATTATAGTTAAATATATGTATTGTATCTGAATCTAAATTATAAAATGTTTACGGTAAATTTGTAATTTGTCGTCTAGAGCTTTTGCAGCTCGGTGGTGTCGCCCAGATAGCGGGACTGTAGGATGCGTGGCGTTCGTTCTCTGTTCGAGTCCTGGAGGAGACCCTCCTCGTGCTTCCCGCTTACATTCGCCGAACTGCTGAAGAAGCGCGAAATGAGGGACGTGTTGGAGCGCTTAAAGGCAGCCATCCGCTTGCCGTTCATGAGCTCGGGCAGATCATCGAGCCCGCGGTGTAGCGAAAGCTTGTCAAGCTCCGAATCAGAGTCATTGCGTCGAGCCCGCTCCGATGCCAGCTGTGACTCATATTCGGCAGTTCGAAGCGTTTTCGCCGTTGGCTTGCGATACATTTTAAGCAGGAGCGAGGAGCAGACAACGCTCACAGAACTGGCGGCCATCGCCACCGATGCCATCCACGGCTGGAGCGTAAAGCCAAAGGGCGCAAAGAGTCCGCTGGCAAGTGGTATGCCCAACAGGTTGTACATGCTGGCAAACAGGAAATTATAACGGATGCGGCGCACTGTACAGCGCGAGAGATCCAAACAGGCGACCACATCCAGCAGATCATTTCGCATCAGCACAATATCCGCCGCCTCGGCGGCAACATCCGTTCCAGCCGCAATGGTTATGCCCACATCTGCTTGGGCCAGCGCCGGACTGTCGTTGACACCATCTCCGACCATCGCCACGCGCACGCCATGCTGCTGGATCCGCTGGATTTTTGCCACCTTATGCGAGGGCAGCACTTCAGCGTAAACTGTGCGAATGCCCACCTGTAATTTGATATTATCATAATCAACGTAATGCATTATTTTTGAAGTGATGGCTAATGAGATAATGAATAAATACCTCACGTGCTATGCTTGCTGCTGTGTTCTTGTTGTCGCCGGTGAGGAGAACGACATCGATGCCCATGCGCTTGAGCGTGTAGACGGCGAGATGGGCTTCCGGTTTGACCATGTCGGCGACGGCAAACATGCAAACTAGTTGACCATTAAGAGCGCACAAGACAGCTGTGTGTCCTTTGTGCTCCTCGCGCGTCATACAATCGCTTATCTCCAGTGGCACCTCAATTGCATTGCGCTGCATCCACTCACGATTGCCAATGAGCACATGAATCTCGGGACCATCAATTAACAGTTGTTGTTGCTGCTCTTCTCTTCCCTGCTCCTGTTTTTCTTGCTGTTCTTCGAGTGCACCATCCAACACAAGGAGCTGGTGCTCAAAGAACTTATGCTGTAGGTGAAGCTGCTCAATGCTGGCGCCATTGTCGACATTAACTGCGCTGCTGGGATTCGTGCGCCACAGATTTTCATAGTTGATGATGCGTTCCGCATTGCAGGATTGCCGGAGCGACTGCTCATAGTTAGAGACGGTGGCGCGTATGCCACAGCCGGGCACTGACTGGAAACCCGAACTCTTGCCAAAGCTCTGATGCACATTCAACATATCCTTCGCAAAAAGTACAATGGCCGAGGCAATCGGATGCTCGCTATTCTGCTCGGCGGCTCCAATGATGGTTAGGGCGCGTGCTAAGCTGCATACCTGGGGCGGCACAAAGAGCGTCACCCGACTGGTCATGGGAGTGCCATGTGTGATGGTGCCCGTCTTGTCAAACACAACAGTCTTAACCTGTAAGAGCACGAAAGGATTAATAGCTAGATGAGATTGGACGAATTATAACTCACCTTGTGGGCATTTTCCAGTGCTGTGGCACCCTTGACAAGCAGTCCATTTGTCGCTCCCGTTCCGGTAGCAACCATGACCGCTGTGGGCGTGGCCAGACCCAAAGCACAGGGGCAGGCTATGGCAAGGACACTCAACGCACACTTAAAGGCGTAGCTTATGACAATCGTATTGCGATCCATGTGCATCTTATGCTCCATGGCAACTGGGACGAGATCGGGATCGACAAAGCCTGCAATGATCCAACCGATGAGCGTAATGGTCGATATGGCCACCACAAAGGGCACAAAATAGCCGGCAATGCGATCGGCAAGTTGTTGGATGGGCGCCTTCGATGTTTGTGCCTCCTCCACGAGGCGGACAATCTGGGCAAGCGTTGTGTTCTCCCCCGTGTGCGTAGCTTCGACTAGGAGCACACCATTGCGATTGATCGAGCCACCAATAACGACAGCGCCCTTGCGCTTAGCAACCGGCATAGATTCACCGGTGATGAGGGATTCATCGCAACTGGAATGACCGTAGATGACTTTTCCATCGACGGGCACCTTGGCGCCGGGTATAACCTTGAGGATGTCGCCACGCTGCACATAATCCACCGAGATGGTCTTTTCGCTAATAATGTCAAAGTCATCGGAGATCTCCACGAGCAGCGCATCGGCTGCTTTCAATGAGAGCAGCTTGGATAGCGCCTCTGATGTTTTGCCCTTGGCTATGTGCTCCAGCCAGCGACCCAACGAGATGAAAATCAGCAGCATTGGCGGCGTATCAAAGAATGTCAGCGGTGAGCTATTCTGCTCCATGAGCACAGCGGCAATGACCACTGCGACGGAGTACACATACGAGATGGTCGTCACCATCGAGATGAGCACATCCATATTTGTGGTGCCATGTTTGATAGCTCGATAGGATTGCACATAGAAGTGATAGCCACCAAAGAATTGCACAGGTGTTGAGAGTAGAAACATGACGAGATTCTCCATGGAGAGTCCGGGCACCAGGCAACACATATTCTTATGACCCTTGTCGTTCATCTCCAGCATGAAGTAGATCATGGCCACCATACACGGACCGCCAAAGATTAAGGATATCAAAAACGCATTCCGCCACTTTCGTATCTCCTCTTTGTGCTCCAGATAATTGTGCGTCATCTTATCGCGGCCGCTGAGAAGCTTCGCCTGAAATCCCAGCGCCTCGATTGCCTCGCATATGCTTCGCGGACCCGTCGTCTCAGTAATATATCGGAATTTACCTGCATAGGAGAAGAGACCAGAAATTATGAATATAAATACATATTATTATGTATACACATTATTAATATAATATGCAACTTTATGCCACTAAACTACGGTAACTATTTTAATTAGATTAGATTAACATGCCAAAAGAAAGTAAAAAAAAGGTCATAAAATTCTAACAAAGTAGTAAACGCTGTTTCCAAGTTAAAAGCAACTTGGCTGGAGGTAAAAGAGATTAAACAATTTTCTATTTGACTGCGTGATAAGAGATAATTTGTCAACATATCATTGAGTTCATTACGGATGTCATCATTATTAAGTCAAGGATGCAAAATTGATTAACAGAGGTGTTGAGAACAGGTCATTGACATAGTAACAGTATTATAATATATAGTTTTCTATGAATTCATTATTATAAGACTAATTATACATATGGAGAAAATGAAGAAATTTTCCAGTAGACCTAGAAAGAATTTGCTATTCGAAAAGACAGGTGTTCTCATTTTTATGGTCATGTGTGTCCCTGAAGTCTTAGAAGTTTAAATGGCTTTTTGCCATGAGCTGTCTTGCAATTGGAATGGAAATTGGAGCGCTTTTATTTTATTTTGTCTGGCTTTGCAGCTAAAGTTTTTTTTTTTTTTTTTTGTGCTCTTAACCTAAAGACAACCGGTTCGGACAATATTGTCGAATTTGATTGCAAAACTGAAGCTGTTGAGCTGTCTACAAACTGGATTCGAGGCCCCCTCACCACTGCTGCCACAGTCCCTGGATGTGTCCGTATGCTATATGCATTAATCACTTGAACAATAAGCTCCAATTTCAATGAGCATTTGTATCTCTCTCGTATCGCATTCGCACTTTTATATCTATCTAAATATTTGTGTGCGTGGTTGCATTTGTTTGTTTGTGCTTAAGTCGTTGTGTCTGGGCTAAAATGGGCTGTTGAACTTGGCCAACGAATAGAAAAAAGAGGACTTACCTCTAAAGTTCTGGTAGTTATTACCGTTTTATTTCGTTGTTGCTGTGACCTAAGATATCACATAACGAACGATAAGATATGAAAATTGTCTTTTTTTTTTTTTTTTGTGACGTTGATTAGCATGTTGAGCCCAAAATCAAATTGCATAGCAGGCGCCTGAATGAGTCGACTCATTTCTATAAATATTTGTATTAGATATATAGGCATATAGCTGTTAGCTGGGTGGGTACAGTTATGAAGAGAAAAAGTACAATTTTATTTGCATTTGTGATTGGAGATAAGTAAACGAAGAAAACTCCCCCTGCACTTCCAGACTTTCAAGTTTTTATCATGACTGAATCGTAGCAGATAATGTGTTTCATCACAACTACAGCCAAAGAGGAGAATGGAAGAGGAGGGGTGCGTTATTTTAATTTATGCATGCAATTTTTTGTGATATCGTGTGCAAAGTCGACATTCGACAGCAGCTCGCAGAGTATCATGTGGTAAGTTTTTTTTATTGTTTGTAAATACCCTGAAAGCCATCAAAGAATAGGGTATACAGGCAGCCGCCAAATTTTATGCTCACGTCAAAATTTGTATTTTCTTTAATTAATAAAGTTCGAATACATTCATTCCAAAAAGGTCTCGATTCTATACATAAAGCAGCACTCGAGCAGTAGAAGACTCAATAGCTGATTACTGGGTATGAGCTAGTCGAGCTTTGCATTTGAACTGAATGTCTGCCGAAGCGTGTGCAAAACTCAGATAACAATGAAGGATTCCAATATCATCCGCTTCGTTCAAATTTTAATGCTCATTATCAAAAAATATCGATCGATCAATCGACCAAATCAAAACGCAACAAAGCGAATCGATCGAATCTCTGTCCTCAATTCAAAGCACAGCCACACAGCCACACAGCTACCAAATCTCTCAACATTTTTGTATATATTATAAATGTATAAACAAAACATATGTATACATCTACTATCTATTACACCCACAATAACAAATACTACAATCTCTCTTTCTCTTGCTTTTAGATGCCTGACATTATTTCAATTTCTGTTTTTATAGAGCCTTGTTCGTTATTGTTGTTGTTTGCATCTTATCGCTTCGATTCGTTTTCATTTTTAGAACATTTCTCATTGTTGTATTTGCTACTGTTGTTGTTGTTGTTGTTGTGTCATTTGCAATGAACAAGCGAAGCGGTAGTCAGCGTCACTTATCTGATAAGCATCGGCAGTCAAAACATATGTTCCTCTCAACTCGGACAACCTTACCTAACTGTAACTCACAATCTTTGTTGGTTTGGTTTTTTATTTGAGTAGTTTCACAACTTGTCGTGCTTGCCGATTTCGATACAGAATAAAAACTGTGGCTAATTGGCCATAAGTCATTGGAACAACTTGGCAATTAATCGACAAACTCTCAAGTATTTTGCACTTGTTAACCAAGCTTTAATGAAAACGGCGTAAAAATAAATGCGCAAATGCCACAAGTTGACTAATAAGTTTTGTGCCATAATGTGAAAAGATATACATTAAAAGAAAATAAGTTTATATTCTTGGTACTTCACATTGTTTTCAACAGGCTTCTCAAGTACGTATCTGGTGGGTGCATGAAATGCATACGTACTCGATTCCAGGTTCGATTCCAGATTACTCACAATAAAAAAAGGTTATATAGTTTCCACGAAAATGCAAGAACTGCATCGAATCATAGATCATTTTTCACTTTATCGTGGAATGAGGAAACTACCAATCGAGATCATGCTCTTTAAAAATTTGAAATTGAGACAACAAACAGCAAACGAGTTCAGATCTCACTTCTAATGCGCGTTGTACTTGAAACAATTTATACTTGACTGCTTAGGTTGAATTTTTGCTCCGTACAGACTACATTCCTTCATATGCATTTCAGAGCTCATATATCTAAAATTTCAGATTCGTGTAAAATTTGTGCGGCCAATTAATTTGTGAATTTATCATATTGAGAATCTGTTTTCTTTCTCTTTTTTTTAATTTCAGTGCGTTTATACCACTGATCATAATTGCAGGCCAAAATGAAAGCTGCGCTGCCAGTTTGCTTGGCAGTTAAACATAACTAAAATATGTACACTATAAAGCAAAACCAGTTTTAGTGCAATTATCATAGATACACAACTGAACAATACCAAAAGACTAATAAACAATTCACATGGGAGAATTTAGATTTTCTGTGTCAGCACTAAGTTCCCAATTTTCTTAGCACAAGCAAGATTATGGAATATTACAGAAATATTGCACTAAATCTTTCTCTTTTGCATGATCTGTTCATTATAATGCAGTTACAACAAACTATAAGATGATGTTGATGTGTAAATATTTCATTCTTCATATTTCAGATTTGGTCTTGCATAACATTTCAGTCCATATATTTTGTATTTAATGTCTTTATATCCAACCATAATGGCAAAAACACAAATGTGCGAAACTCAAGTTGAAAAGGAAACCGAGTGAAGGTGAATGTGAACGTTGCGCATGCGCAGCGAACCGACACGAACACAAAAGAGCAATCGAAATAAAAACTAAAATCAGAGAGAGAGAGAGAGAGAGAGAGAGAGAGGGATAGAGAGAGAGCGAGAGAGAGAGAGAGAGAGAGAGAGAGAGAGAGAGAGAGAGAAAGAGAGAGCGAGGCTCTTTCACTTTCAGATTAAAGCTGATTAACAATGAAAATTGTATAGCTAAAAAAAGAATGCTTTAACTAAATCAAACTGCATTTGTAGTTGTAAATATCGTTTTGTATAAGCACACATACAATATATATATACAATACACACACACTATATATATATACAATATATATCCAGAAAAATATCTTTGGTATACAACATCAGCATATGTTTGTAAATGAATTTTATATTTGTGGCACATGAAATCTGTAATCGAAAGCAAAAACAAAACAAAGGCGACTTTGTGCATTTATATATGCATATGGTTTTCAGGGTGCATACGATATGCATAAATTAAATATTTATACATATATGTGTTTCCGTATATATATATTGACCTTATGCATGTATAAAAACATCAACACAATGATTCAGTGGTAAAGCAATGATCTCAAAAAGAAACTACAAAAGGTGTTCCCAGGTTTTAAAGCGCTCGCTTACGAGTAAAAATGACATTTTGCAAAAGAGATCTAGTTAAAATTTCGTTTTTGAGCACAATTATACTGTTGAATAAATAAAATAAAATAGCTTTAATAATATTACGAAACTTTCACGACATTTCCATTAAAATCATAATAGTAATAATAAATATTCCAAAGCATAAAACAATTTCCAAAAAAACAAAAAACCCTCTTGTTTTTTAGATTTGCTTTCATCATATACTTTCTTAAGGGAAAACTTGTACATCGAAGTGTAAACTCTTCTATGTGTATCGCTTTTCCTAACCCACTATTGGGACTCCGTAGAAAATTACCCAGATAAAGCTAGTCGCCAGTATTTGAGAAATACACACTCGGATTTAATCGCAGTTCTGTTGATGTTGCCGTTGTTATTATTCTTTGTTGTTGTTTTTGTGAGCATTGCCCTGTGGAGAACTCTTATCACAAAATGTTTATGTATATATATATACATATATTTATGTATATATATATGTATATATATATATATGTGTGTGTGTGCATAAGATACATACAAAACCCCCAAACTCTTAAGTATTTGTATTTGATTTAAATATTGTTTTCACAAATTCATTGCTTCGCTCAAATGTAGTCCAAAATAATATATTGGCTGGGAATCTTAGCGCGTGTTTTCATTGACAATATGAACCACAGGTGCATACACATAAGTGTATAAAGACGTGCCGATGATGACATATGGTGCAAATGCTCGACTCCAGTTAATATAATGCAAATATTGACATATTGTTCTCTGTTGTTCAACTGTGGAGTTGTTGAAATTCTAGATGGATTACGCAACAATGAGAAAGCGATATGAAGTCTCATTATTGTAGATCCCACACAATTAAATCGCTTAAGAAATATTAAATTAACTCGCATACAGAGAGAGCCAATTGAATTGTTGGCTAAATACAGGGTATCGAATAGTCTCTTGTGCATACTCACCGCGTTTAGTGAGCAGCGTCACCGAGGAGGCCGTAACGCCGGGCAACTTGAGCACATGGGTTTCAATTTTATGAACGCAGGATGCGCAAGTCATGCCCATTATTTCGAGCTCCACCTCGGCCTCCCCGTTATCGGGCTCATCGATGAGCTCCGTGGGAAAGCCGAGCTCTGTTATCGATTTGGCAATATTCTCGGCTGTCAGAACATTCGCATTGAACTTGACTTCTGCCTTCGCAGCGAGCAGAGCAACCAGAATGCTATCCAAACCGTAGATCTTGCGGCAATGTTTCTCAATCGCTGCCACACAGGAGGCGCAGGTCATGCCGCGTATGTGAAGGAAGCACTTTGTCAGCAGCTCCTGTTCGACGGGAACCAGTGTGGCAGACCCATTTGTAGCCTGCTTGGCAGGCGATGTGGTGAGGGTGGATTTTTGCACGGATGTCGAGGTGTCCTTGACAGGCGCGCCCTGTGCGACACTCGCCTCGAAGCCCATGTCGTCTATCATTTGTGCAATACTTGCCGCTGTCAGCTGTTCCGGATCATATTGAACGCGCGCATTTTTTCCCTCCAACTGCACTTGGATGTGATGCAGCCCAGTTGTACCCGTTAAATGTCCCTCGATGTTTCGCACACACGACTGACAGGTCATCCCAAGTACGCGTATATCAACACTGGCCCTGGCTGCACTCACCTCCGGCTGATAACTGCACTCGAATCCCATTTCATCGATTTCGTATGCAATGCGTGTGGCGCTTATCCGATTGGGATCATAGTCAAAGTAACCGGCATGCTCATCCAATTGGACGAGCGCCTGCAGCACACCAGACTGCTGACCCAGTTTTCCTTCAATATTGCGCACGCACGACTGACAGGTCATGCCCACAATGGGCAGACGTACGCTGGCCATCGCAGCAGCAACAGGCTCTGTCAGCTGTTCTTGTTCGCCTGGGGCATTTTTCGCATTTAAGTGTTGGTCGTCTGGCATTTTTTTTTTCACTTTTAAATATACATTTGCATTTCACTGATCCGTTCCCTTATTTGTGTTGCCTTCTTTTAATTGGAAATTTTATTTTCTGTTGTTTTTTTTTTTGTTTTGTATGCACTTGTATTAAGTAAAAATAAGCCGAAATTATTTGTGTTTGTGTGTGTGTGTATTATCGTAACTTGGCTAATTGTAGCACAATAAATTTTTGATATATTTTTTCCTTGCTGCTTTCATTCAAATGATTTTAAGTCACTCTGTGTAAGAGACTGTTAGCTAATTGTGCTCATATCCAGCTTTAATAATAAACTCCACATCCGGATCTGTTGACTTTTGATTTTAGCTCAATTTAATATTTTTCCGCACGAAACGAACTATTTATTTTTCTAATTAATGCGCACAGCTGCTGGCGCTCGACATTGTGTACCGTGTGCCAATTGGAGACTGCCTAGCGATATAAGCAAAACATCGAAACATCCGAGCCGAAGCGCTGCTCGGTCTATCGTTATATCGATGTATCGATTGGAAATCCAGTGCGTACTTGAATTAAATTTATCTGGCAGCACTGACACTTTTTCAGTGTTGACCAATGTATCTAGCTAAAATGGTAAGAAGTAATGAAGAAAAAACTGTGTGTGGAAAACGCTGGCAGCACAGCGTTTTAGATGGTTTTTTGTGCAATATTTACGGTTGTAATTGTTAAAAAACGCGAAAAGTGCATATGCGTACGTTGAACAAAAGTGCCGAATTGAAATCAACTAACAAAGATGTTAAAAACGGTCAAAGTGAAGTAGACAAAACGTTATGTTCTACACTATTATATCCACATAACGCGCACATACGCACACCAATATAACACAACACACTTACACACACGCTCGTTCAGTTGCGCTGCCGCTGAGTGTCAACAGCTGCCGCTGCCTCTCTTTCTCTCTGCCTCTGCCTTTGTGGCGGTGGTGTTGCCGCAGTCAAAATGTCGGACATTAAGTAAGTCGCCTCGCCTGCAAAATGCAAATAGCAACCATAAAAAAAACACACACACACATTTAATAAATATTAATGTTGGTAGCAACATTTAGATTTGTTGTCGAAAATGTGAAACACTAGTAATGTATCTGTGTGTGTTTTCAGAATTTTGATGCAACTAAATATTTGTATGCATATAATACATGCAAACATTCACACAATACACTCAACACACAACACACATACACCTAGGAGGCTCTTGCATATTTTCAATATTTAGCATGCGCCTGTGTGAATGTGTGTGTGCCTGTAGGTGGGCGCAGAGCGCCACAGAACATGCGAGTCACGAAAAACATATAGAAATCAACATTCGCCAGATAGTCAAAGACCTGCTCCATGCATAGCCAGAGTCATAGGCACTTGTACCATAAAACTCATCTATCCCCAATGTTTTTTGTCTTGTGGTAATAAGCTACTGGCATCTGTCAATCGTATCGAGCATTTTATATAAATTAGGTATTGATTATTATTTGTATCAGCAACTGGAAACACAGTCTTCTATTACAATGTAGTTCGCCCCACGAAAAGATTTCAGGTAAACAGTATTTCAGCGCTTTGCAATTTGAAGTGATAGTCTGATTCCATGTGTGCCACTTCAGTCCTCAATACAAATATATCTACTTCAGATGTAAGTTTGCTTTAAAAGATGCCAAGGATTAGGTGCCCTTTCCTTGTGGAGCGGATTTTATTTGCTGACAGTTAAATTTTAGGCCGCAGTCTAAAATATTGATATGTTTTTGCACATTGTATTTAGATGTTTTGTATTTCACCGCAGGCTGTGAAATGAATATTTATCGTTTGTATTTTCAATTGTATCAATTTTAAATCCATTATCAATTCGACCTGTTGTTCCCATAATAGCTGTTGGATATACAAGACCGATCCGGTTGGACGTATTGAGTTTTGAGCGAACGAAGCAAAAAGGCGGATCTATTTAAAGTTGAAGCAAAGTAGCTTACAAAGAAAGTCAAAATAATTAACAAAAAATAGAAAAAATGGATATGCAAGAATGAGGAGAGACGAACATATATAAAGTTCTTGAAACTAGCCCCAAAAGTTACAATTTGTAAATTGTAACTTAGTTTGTTTGTGAGCATTTTCCCCTGAAATCTTCTCGTTGAATTCATGCAATGTAGAAAACAGAATATAAGAAAATTGGCCCGTAAGTTGTCAGTTTATTTACTATTTGGGTTTTAATTTTTGTTGTTTTTGCAGTGACGATCTGCTCATTTATGAGTTAGGCGATGACATTGACGATCAGGCGCTGCTTGGCGCCGACGAGGATGAGCTACTGCTCTCCGATGAGGGTAAGTGCTTGAGACACTGTTTATGGTGATTATGCGTACATGTGTAATATGTGAATTATCTTCTGCAGAGCTGGAGAACGATGTGAAACTGCAGATGCGCGCCGAGGCCGAGGTATGGGCTCGGGAGCAGGTACGTAAGCACAAGGAGCAACTGGCGGCAACAGCAAAAGCTGCAACAGCAACAGCTGCAACAGCAACAGCCACAACGAGACCAGTGACGCCCGCTGCAGACGATGCTGTTGTCGATCCACCTGCAGCTAGTCAGGACTCAACCGGCGCTACAGTGGTGGCAGCAGCCGAAACCACTACGGCGCCCAATGCCAGTGAAACGGCGACACAAATCACCGAACTGGCGGCGGCCACCTCAACAACAACAACAACAGCAACGGGAACACTGCATGAGGAGGTTAAGGATCACATCGGCCCCGCTGAGCCAGCAACGGACAACAACAGTCAAGGCAGTGTGAACAATGGACAACAGTTACAACCAGAGCCGGATGTGGATACGGATGGATCCGCTGATGGGGCTGTGAGTGGAGTATCCACCGTGTTGGCCTCCTCGCAGGAGAGCTTAACCAGTGCCGTCTCCGATCTGCAAGAGGATGATGAGGAGCGCGAAGAGCGTACTAATTTCAAAACAGCCAGCGAACGTGCGGACAACCACAAGCAGCCACAGCAGCAACACTTGCTGCAACAACAACAAATGCAAAGGCGACATCACACAGGTGAGCATCTGATCTCTCTTTATTAGTTTGCTAGTTGTGCATGTGTAGACAGTAGTGAATATCCAATTCCATTCGATGTTTTATTGTAGACAGTGCATTTGCTCGTCGACACGACGCACATTATTGTTGATTGTTATAAATACCATCTACTATCTTAGTTCTTACAGACAAACCGCGCATAGGCGGTCGCTTTATGCCAGGCAACAACAACAATAACAATCCAAACAACCCAAACAATAAGCGCCTAATGGGTGTACGTCATCATCTGCTGCGTAATCCCAGTCCGCACATATTCAGTCCGCAGCGAATGATGGGTGGAATGTCAATGCAGCAGCCGCAGCGTTTCCTGATGCCGCCGGGTAATAATAATGCACTTCATACTCATCATCATTTGGCCAGTTTGATGGCACCGCCGGGCGTTGTGGCAACCCCCTTGGCAGCCTGCATACTGTCGTCCCAACAGCAGCAGCATCAACAGCTGCAGCAGCAGCAACAAGCACTAACACTGAACAAAACTGCATTCATTCCAGGCCAATATACACCACAACAGCAACAACAGCAAACACTACAACAACAAGCCACACAACAGTCGCCCTACAATTCAAACAACAATACAATTCCTCTGGCCAATTCAGGTGGTCCAGGTCCTGGTCCCGGTGTTCCCACATCCTCCCCGCATCTACATAATCCCCACATGCTGCACCACAAGAACAACAACAATAACAACAATAGCAACAACAACAAGAACAATAATAATAATAATACCAACAACAACAACAACAATGGGAGCAACGTGAATCCAAATGGTGTCCTATCGCATCAGCCGCATCTGTTGCCGCATCCGCATTCGCATGCGCATACGCATCAGCATCCGCACGATCCGGTGCGCGTTGGTCTGCTGCAGCCGCCGTTGCAACAAATGCAGCAGCTGCCATATGGAAATGCCGCCTATCGTAATGGCGCCTTGCTGGGTCAGGGACCAGGACAACAACATCCGCCGCCAGTGGCACCACATTCACCTGGAATGCGACCACCGCTGCCTTTTCGGAATGGACCGCAGGGATATGGTCCTGGACCGGGATCCAATGTTGCAGCCGGCCACGGTCCGTTGTCTGGGTATGAGCCGCATCCGGGTCAATATATGCGTCCACACAATGGATGGCGGTCACAGGGCGGCGATGCGCCCGGTTCGCGCATGCCATGCCCACCGCTGCCCCAACATCTGATGGGTGCGGGACCGGGCTATATGAACGGCATGAATATGCGCGCTCCACATCAGCATATACAGCAGCAGCAGCAGTCAAGCGCTGCTAGCCAGGCCCATCAGCTGCAGCAGCTTCAGCATCAGCAGCAGCTCCAACAGCAGCAACTGCAGCAAACCGCAGCACAGATCTCAACGCCATCAGCTCCTTCAGCCTCCCAGCTGCAGCTTCAACAGCAACAGCAGCAGCAACAACAACAACAACAACAGCAGCAGCAGCAGCAGCAGATCCAGTTGCAGCAATCGGCCGCTGCCGCGGTGACAACCAATGTTCAACGTCCCGTTGTGAGCAAGGTTCTCATTAATCCCAATTTTAAAGGTGGCGTCGAGGCCGCCACTAACAAATTCATCAAGGAGACGCACTTTGTGCCGGCGATCAATAGCGAAGCAGAGCTGTTGCGTCAGCAGGAGGAGTTCATTAATAAGAATCGCCAGTACTTTGAGAAGCGTCGCATGGAACGATCACCACCGCCGCCCAGTTCCGGCTCATCAGCGCTCTCATCTATGGTGCAGGGGGAGAGAGGGCGTCGCAGTCGGACACGCAGTCGCTCCCGCGGACGCAGTTACTCACCGCTGAAACGCACGGATCGTGAACGGGAGCGTGACAGGGATCGGGACAGAGAGCGGGATCGGGAGCGTGAACGTGAGCGCGAACGAGATCGCGAACGTGAGCGATATGGTGCAGGAGGCGGCGGCAGTGCCAGCGGAGGGGAAAGAGGAGGTGGAGGAGCGGCTGCACGTCCCACCGGCGGCAGTGGCAATCGTAGCTATCGACGCGTTACCAGCAGGGAACGTGATGAGAATCGCAGTGGTGGTGGTGGTGGAGGAACCGGCATCAACAGTGGAGGTGGCTCCAGTGCCGCTGCGGTGCCGAAGCGAAGACGCAGTGGCTCACCGAATGGACCGCGCAATCCTTTCTCTGGCGAACCGCGCAACCGACCGCTGGACAGCGGTGCCAGCAACAGTCGTACTGCGGTAAGTATTCAATGCGTTTCAATACTCTCTGGTTTCAACGCTCATTGCTTGGTTGTTTCGCCTACAGCCCAGCGACGAGGATGAGGAGACGCGCGCCTATCGCCTGGGGATTGAAAAGCAAAAGCAGCTACGCGAGAGAATCCTGCGCGACAAGGAGCTGAAACGGCGACGCGCCGCCGAGGAGAAACTACATGAGGTGAGTCCTTTACAAATTGTTCTTGTATCTAAGATTTATTCACTTAATGTCTTATGTACACATTTAACTCTACATATGAAATTCAAATTGGATTTCAAGCGAGATACAGTAAAAAAAAATAATCATTTTTTCGCTCACCACTGTAATTTTTCATGATAATTGGTACTTAAACAAGTCGTAATAATTTTTACGAAAGACACACCTCTTAAATCCTATTTCTCTTTCATGCTCCTTGTTTCAGGATAAGCGCGTCGAGCAACATAGCCCGGTGCCACGTGAGGATCAGGATCAGGGCAGCGGTCATTCGGTGGGCTCAGCAGCGCCTGGCAATGCACAAAAGCAGCGACAAGCGCTGAGCAATGAGCGCAAGGTCATCTCACTGAACCGTCGCGATGATTTGGATGCCCGCAGCAGGCAGCAGCAACAGTTGCAGCAACATTTGCAGCAAAAGTTGCAACAGCAACAGCTGCAGCCAGGAGCTGGACGTAAGCAGTTGACCGCTGCGAAAATAGCGCCCGAGGCAAAGCGCAGCATTGCCGAGCATTTGGCACCCTCCAGCAAACAGCATCATCAGCAGGCGCAGCAGCCGCTGCATGCTGCAGGAGGAGGTGGTGGTGGTGGAGGATCAGCGCTGCCCGGTCGAGCCGCAGGCGGCACGCCGCCCCCAATCAGCAATAAGGGGCGTGACACAATGCTAATAGGCATGTTGCGTCTGGGCACGCCCAGTGACGATGAGGTAGAGCTCGATTACGACGATGATGATCTGCTTCTCGATGAGGAGGATCGTCTGTTGGCAACACCATCGCCGCCGCCACCGCAGCCGACGCGTCAGTCCATCAAGCGTTCCGCGACTCCGGAAATGCACGCTGTAAAGCGAAGTCACACAAAGATTGTGCGTAGTTCAGCAACAGTACCGTTGTCCGGCCAACGCCGTGTGGTGCTTAAGCCCTCAACCAGCAATGGCAGCAGCAGTGGTGGTGGTGGTGGCGGCAGTGGCAACGCCAGCGCCAGCTCCTCGGAACAGCAATCCTCACACCGTCATCGAGAGCGTCGCCAGCGGGAGGAGCGAGCTGGAGCATCTGGGATATTTGATCGATTGGAAAAGCGACAGCAATCCTCGGGAGGAAGCAGCACCAGCGGAGGAGGCAGTAGCAATAGCGGCAAGCAGCGCGGCAAGGTGCCAACGCGAATTGTCCTCAAGCATGTTTAAGGCCACAGCAGGAACAGCAGCAAACGAAGACGCCACGGAAACTAATCCTTAAATCATCAGCATACCTAGATATATATATATACATAAATATATACATATATATACATATATATATATATATACATCCATTTATATATATATATGCAAAGAAGTATATATGTTGTAAACTGTAGCAAAGGCGACTGCCGGGCAGAGGCTGCTGCAGCTGTCGCAGATTTTGTAATTGTTTAATCCTCACAGAAAGAAAGAAAGAAAACAAAACAAACATAAAATTAGCAAAACGTACTTTGTAATTTAAAATGCTATAATTATATGCAACTTTAACACACACACACCCAAAACACATGCATACAAGCAAATCCAGCAATTGAAAGTCGGAAGAGAAAACCCAATTTGACCATAGAAACCGTAAACAGAAGAAATTTTAATCTTAAGTTGTATGAGATACAAATTTAAAAAAAAAACTGTTCGATGACGAAGTTAATAATGATAGTGTTTAACAAGCATATATATATATATATATATGTATATATTTATATATATACAAACAAAATATAAAATAGCATAAGTTTAAAAGTAATTGTACGAACGAAAAGTCTTAATGATGTGCATCTCTATATTATATACATTTATATGTGTACCCCATATACAAGACATAAAACTTTTTTTTTATTATTGTGTTTTTGGATAGTTTTCAGATATCGCAAACCCCCTCCTCATCTACACACACACACACACTTTATCTCTCCCCTAATCGCCCAAACTTGATAGCCACTCGCCCATGCCACGAAACCTGTATTTGTATCTGTATTTAATTTAATTTCGATGTATTAGACTTTTTTTTGACACTTGATTAATTAAATCGTGCGCTTCAAGCGCCGCAAAAGCACACAGCCAAACACACACACACACATAAATAAAACAGTAAAAATGTAGTTGCACGTCAAATGAATATAAAGCAACTATTAATATAGATTAGTTAATAATATAAGACCTTAAAATATATACAACTAGTCTTAAGTCGCGTAATAATTGTATATGACCAGACGCATTGAGCGAATATTATATTAGATTCTTTTTACATTTTACTTTATTAAGCAAATATCTTTTAGTTTGCCTGCATTGTAATTCTGTTTGCCTATGTGTGTAGTTATTTTTAATGTTATTTCTTTTTTTTTTAAACGTGCTCCCCCACCAGTT
This sequence comes from Drosophila picticornis, assembly GCA_035043845.1. Taxonomy (NCBI): domain Eukaryota; kingdom Metazoa; phylum Arthropoda; class Insecta; order Diptera; family Drosophilidae; genus Drosophila; species Drosophila picticornis. The sequence continues at coordinate 8,275,791 of JAWNMR010000492.1, forward strand.
CAGTCTCCCATGTTTTGAATTTATGAATTCGGCCTCCATAGCTATCCATAAAAAAAAAAACCAAAAAATATATAGATAAATGAATAATAAGATGTGACTTTAAATACAAAGCACACAGAAGCAATACCATAATGGCCTGTTAATAATTAGGGGAATCCGTTAGAACCGCAAAATAACGCAGTTTTTTCCGTTTCCTGAAAAACATCCAAATAAGCAAAATCAATAAATACAAATAAAATAGTCATACATAAAACATACATATATTTCTATATATCTACATATATATAAATTTATTATTTTTATTTAACATATATATAGACCTACATATATATATAACCAATAAGTTATTGTACAAACATATATTAATATGTTGTTAGCAATAGTGTGTGCGTGTGTGTGTGTGTGTGTGTGTGTGTGTGTGTAGCGCCTGCAAAAGCCATAAACAAATACACGCAGAAATCGTTTAGAATCATTCGTTGCATATACATATATATGTATGCAACAAATATAACAAAAATTGTTAAATTATTACAAATTTAATTAAAAAAGAATGTTAGAAAAAAAAAACATTTTATTTAAATCGCATATTTTCAATTTAATTGCAACCAACTAAGCGTAATTGAGCTGTATAGTATTTAAAAAAAGAACAACTACAAAAGGAAAAACTATTCATCAAATTTAGGTATAGTCTTAAGCGCAAATTAAAAAGAAAATTCTAATTATAAACCAATATAAACAAACCATTTATTATATAGTTAAACCACAGCATAAGATCTTGAATATTCAAACAAAATCAATGAGATTTGTAAATGCTTAGAGAAAGGAAATAAGAGAACAAATCCGAAGCAAATCCTTATTAATAATAAATATATATAAATTCATAGCTGTAAGGTCCATTCTCAAAAGTATGTCATTAAAATTATGAAATGCTTTTGTTCTGCTTTAGTCAACTTAAAAGATAAGCGACAGTTTTCATTTGCCCAGATATATATATTATATACTGATGTAATGCTATAAACATACAGCATGTGCTTTATGTGAATGTATCGTAAGTTATAAGCTATGAGAGTTCACAAAATGCAAATCTTAAATGTACAAGAAATGTACACGTTTATGTGGATGTGTAAAATATGCTTTGTAAAACACAACACACAATAGTCAAACGTCTTAAAAACGGAAAAAAGAAACAAAAGCGCATAAAACAATTCTTATATATTCAATAATAATACAATTAACATTATATAAAAATATATAATTTATGGACTAATAAATCGAAAGTATATTGCATATTATATAATATACCTATTACCTTAAAACCAACCTGTATATATAACTCTATGCATAATAATTCATTTACAAAACAAAAGTAATCATTAAGATTTAAAAAAAAAGAAAAAATATCAAACGAATTCCAAAATACTCGTTCAAGTCGAAGTGGAATTGAGAATCCAAGCTACAAAACGAGTCTGTGATTAATATTTATATATATATATAAATATATATATATATATATATTCGAATTATTTTTATGATTATTATTACGATTACAATTCCATTGCCTCTTAGTTATAATTGTTTAAGCCGCACACGTTTCCTATATATTTTTTATTATTATTTATTAAGCGTGTAAAAAATATCAAAGCAACAAAAACACAACGTTAGCAATTAAGTAATATACAAAATCAAATAAGTTGCTTTTTAAGAATCAGATTATCACACACAATCACACACACACACACACAAACATACACATACACTCTCTCACGCACACACACACACATACACTCACAGAGAAACATCTAGAAACTGCATATATATATAAATATATATACACATATATCTTTACTATGTATATATATATATCCGATTAAACGGTAAATTATGTGTCTATAGTAACAAATTCATCGTGCACACGTAAATGTGATAAAGAAAACTATAACTTAGTTGAAATTATGTGTAAGTAGATGTAATTATTTATTTTTATATAAGTGTTTTTTTTTAACAACTGTGTCAGTTTGTCGTACAAAATCCCATTTCGAGTTATGTAAATCAGACTCATCCTGAATTTAATTTTTATTGGCCTTCGAGTGATACAACCTGAAAGTGCATAACGACAAAAGAAGACAACTTTTTTTTTTACACATTTTTTTTTTGCAAAATTCAAATTTTTATACACATATAAGACCACAAAAAAAAAAAAAAAAAAAAAAACAACAAGAAATTGTTCTAAGCTAGCAAATTCGTTGTGTGCACGAAACTATTATCATTTAAGCCGATGTATTAAACATTTTTTAGAGCCTAACTAGTCTAGCTTAGTACCTAGTCTTATTTATTTGATTTGTTATCTTTTGTAACTCGATTGCGTTTAATTGCTGTACAACCCCCGCCGTAGCCCCTACTACCACATACCACATACCACATACCCCCCCATTCGCATATACAATTTTTTCTATTTACCTCATGTGCTTACGAAAAGAGAGAATCACCCAACCAACTTCACACAAACATATATTTCAGCCTGGCCAGCCAAGCGGAGTGGGTGTTGAGTGCGACAGCTTCTTTCGCTGCCTCTCTTTCGCTCTGCTAGCGGCTTCGCTGTATCGCTTAGCTAGTCTAGTCTATGTTAGGGGCGTATAGCGCTGTCTCTCATTTGCCCAGTTGTTGCAGCAGCTGGTGAGCATAGCCATTAAGTTAATTTTTAAGCAAACTAAACTTAGAACAAAAAAAAAAAAAAAAAAAACAAACAAATATTTGACATAAACTAATTTTCTTTCAGCACTAAATTCTGTACAAAATGCGGTGAAAAAACGTACAAAAAAAGAATATTTAAGAGACAAAAGAGCTAAATTGCATAAATGTGCAAATTAAAAAAAAAAAAAAATTAAAAATGAAAAGCGTAAAAACAAATACAAAGACACTAAAACATTGCATTAGTTGAATGAGTGTCATTCGAAGGACTCCGGCGTGCAGCTTGCTAAAGAAGAAGACTTAATAAATTTGATATATACAACAACACATAAATATGTGTGTACATGTATATATTTTACAGCATTCAAATTGAAACATTGCGTTTTCATTTATTCACTGAAGTTTTGGGTTCATTTTGTGGGCTGCTTCTACTGCCACTTCTCCGTTAAGTCGACGGTTTCGTCACGAATTTTTAAAGTGTATTTGCAAAAGTGCATAATAACTCAAATTTGTATTGCCAAATTTGTTTATGGATTTGACAATTTTTTTGTTTCGACCAAGTTATGGGAGTTGGGAGTTCATTATTAGCTTCTTAGCACTGGGTTATTTTACAATTTAAACATTTGAAAATACTCTGCATTAATGTGCACTTTAGACTTTTGTAGGAAAAAGTTTATTTCATTTATTTATTTATTTTATCAACATATATAATCTTGGCGACTTGTTGCAGTGGTTGGGTTATGCTGTAAAACGCCAAAACTGTGAATTATGATAGCGCTGCGAACTTGACATTCGATCACTGTCGTCAAATCAGACAATGAATGCCATGACAAACAATTTATGCTCGCCTCGCTCTTCTCATTCCCATTCCCATTCCCCCATTCAAAGCACAACAACACACATCACATCACATCACATCGGGCAGGTTCCATTACAGGCACAACAAAAAGATTTATGAAAATGTCATAAATGGGCTCTTAACCCCAGACAGAGACAGACAGAACCTGTGCATTGTTCGAGCTTGTAACGATCTATTGAAATTTGCTCAACTGCTTAAATGAGTAGCACTTAGCATTGGGTGGGTGGTTGACTCAATGGAAACCCGAATTCATTTAAACACCTTGACTAGTAAAAATAAGGAACTATAAAACATAAAGCAGGCTAACTTCAACTAAATGGGAATTTCGAAGGATCCGTCAAATAGATTAGATTATTTGGCGTACAACGGCAGAGATTATATCGTATATCGAACATAACCTTTCAAAGGGATATAGTCCATGATAGAGAAGGCGACTCGAGACGAAAGCTTGCAAATGAACCAAAAATGCATGCGATGTTCAGAATGATTCCCAGTTTCCATCAAGATGAAATCATTGCTAGGAAGCCCTATTAGAGAGTAACTGCAAATCGATTGCTCTTTTGACTCAAGTCAAAAGCTACTATTTACTAGCTGTTTCTATTGACAGCTAACGAACACACCCATACACCCATACACACACACACACACACACACTCATTTTATCCGACAAATTTATGTGAGTTTCGCTTAAAATTGATTCTGTTTTCAGAAACTTGCATTTCCATGGCCTGTTGCAGTTGCAGTTGCAGGTTGGAATTAAAGTTTGCAGTCATCGTTAAATCTCAGGGCCAAGTCCAAGTGTGTGAGTTGTCTCTGAGGTTTTTCGCACAAGAATTATGCCCACATAAATGGATAGATAATTGTGGGAAACTTCTTGAAAATGAAAAAAAAACAAAAACAAAAAAAAGCAAAATAAACTATGCAATTATGCAAAGTGCAAGTTCAACGCCAAAACATCCAAGTACAAGTTTTTACATTCAAAATATTACTTTGTGTTCAATCAAATACTCCCCGCCCACCCCTAGACACGCCCTTGTTAGCCGCTTCATTTGCTATTCGCTGTAAAAATTGACTGCGGTTTCAGATTGCTCAGTTTTTGTTTGTTTGTTTTTTTTTCGTTTTCTTCAATTATAATTAAAAATGGGTTTGTAAATATAATTGGTGGGCGTGCGAAATGTGACAGCGAATGAGGCAATATTTGCTGTTGATGTTGTTGCTGTTGTTGTTCCCGATTTGTTTGGTGAATTAGAACAACGCAATTGTTGTTTGGCTGTTAGTCAGTCAGACAAGTCGACGCCCAATTTAAACTTTTCTAGCTTTTGCACTTAGCTAACAGCAAGAAGACATACGAAAGGTTTAAGCCGACAAAAAAAAAAAAACACTAACGGTACCGTCAGCCATTGACCAGCTTTAAGGTGTAAACTACACTTGCCAAAATATGTTCGATAGATTTAAAGTAAAATTTCTTTAAAATGTATTTTGAATTAATGTTGAAATCATCGACGTGCTTTTCTCTAAGAGCAACTCAAGTTTTTAGGCCCCATTCTTTATGCGATTTCATACATTTTTTCAATTTTTTAATTGAAATCGAAAAATTGTCAAGTTGCTGATGTGTATAATTTCTTGCAACACATTCTCTCAGTACATATTGCGTCTACGACTGGGGGTGCGTGTGTGTGCCCAAAAAATTATGTCGCGCTGCCCGCGTTGAGGTTGTTGATTCATTCACGTGGCATTAAAGAATCATTGTGTGGCAGCAAGTGAAAATCACACACAGAAAACATAAACTCTCAGACCACGCATCCCAGGGCCAGCCATGTCAGTGGATAGATAGATAGTTGGCCAAGATGTTGCCAAGCCAAGTTAACACTTTTCACATCTATCGAACAATGTACGGCACTCATTTTCAAAGCCTGTCATCTATGACAATTACGATTTCTACACAAGCTGAGCTAAATATACACTTATTCATATGTAAATAAATATAGTACACTCAACAAAATAGTTGACAAATCTTACATCATCAAATGTTTCGACTGATATTATTCGAATTCATACTTTTTAATATGCATATATTTATGTTATTATACCGATTTTAAGAAAATATAGAATTGATTACAGAAGAAAACTTCTATGAACTATAATAAGATTGTTCATGATAGAAAAATCATATTTTTTTCGCAGTGTATGTGCAGGCATATATGTCTAGTAATTGCGGTTACATTTCCATTGAATTTGCCTAAGGCAATTCAAAATTTGTAGGCTCAAAAACTGGCCAGTGGGCCAATTCCGAATTGGAACTCATCTTCACAATTGAGTGCATTGTACGACATTTGCCAAAAAGAAAAAAGTACACAGCAAAAATATTACAAATTAGTAAAGCAAATATAAATTTGCTCATGTTTCAATTTTTCTTTGTTGCAGCTTCTGTTTTTAAAAGTGAAAAAGCACGTAAAATGATTCACTTGAAACACAAAACACAAAATACAAAACACATCGTATCCGTTCCGTTTCTAAACGCAATATTTGTATTTATCTTCTGGCACCGATTTCAATTTTAAAGACTCTGATTATTGCCGTGTGTTATTTTTATTGTTATTGTTTTTGTTTTTGTTTTATGTTGGGCAATTAGTATAGCCAGGGTCAAGTTAATGATTCAATTAGCATTTGTCATCGCCACTGTTGCTGTTTTAGCCATTTTCGCGTTGCCTGCACTTGTTGGCAATAGTTGGTAATTGTCGTAGATCGTGGGAATATTGATAATACTCACTCGTCGTCGGTTCCATGACATGACACTGCCATTAAATGCGCTTTGCAATCGGGCGATCGTCAACAGATATGTGAAAATCAATTCAAGCAATAAAACCAAAAAATAGGCAGTGAGAGGAACAGAAAACGGGGCAGCTGAGCGTGGTTGAAAGCGACAAGGGTAAGATTTATTACTCTAATATATATATATACATATATATATACATATATATATATGTATTCGTCTAGTCTTTTTATAACTCAATTTCTTTCAGGCTTGTCCTCTCCCTTCTATTTTTATTATCGAAAAAAAGGACAGCCTCATGTTTGTGATAACTCATCGCAAGAGATCTTAATAAGTAAAAATTCAAAAATATAAAGATATGTTGTTCATCCCTTTGTATTAAAAAAAAATGGGTCGACAAATATCTTTACACTTACGACATTTGTTGAGTTATTTGCACTGTCCAGATTATGGTAAAGTTTCAAGTTTCGATATTTCAAGTGGAGTGTTTTCACTTGTCCCTTCTATGAAAATGCTAGCTTGATTGATATCAGAAGTAATAAGAGAAATTACCTCAAGTTTCATTAAAAAAGTAAATTTACGAAATTTCCTTTTTCACAAAGAACATTTAGTTTCACGTAAGTTGAGAGCATTTGCTTTGGCTCGTATCTTTAGATTGTGTGAATTTTTGTGTGATTCTAGTGAATAATAAAAAACCCAACATCGTTTCCTAGCTTAAATTGATTTTGACCACAGTGAGTGGCTTGTAGCTCGTGGCATGTGTCATACTTACTGCATTGTGCTTGAATGAAGCCACCCACAAATAAGTCGCAAGCGCCGCTCCAACTCTAAGCAGTCTTGTCTCTCGCTCTTCCTCTCTCTTCCACTCATTGTGTGTGGAAATTCGCGGTGTATAAAAGCGAGTGTTGAGATGGCAGCAGAATCAATAGACAAGTGTCTCTCGGCGCGTGCGCAGTAGCCAAGACTTCCAGTTTCGGTTCCAAATCATCCACAGTTGAATCCACAAACCACCCAGGCGGCCACCACATGAAGTGCTTTGTAAGGCCCAAGCGATAATTACTCTCCAAATTGGATTAATACACAATCACAATCTTTGCAGTTTGTATTTGTTGCAGCCGCGCTGCTCATGAGCGTCCAGGCGCAAGCCCAGGATCAGGCACAGGATCAGGAGCAGGTGGCATCAGCGGCAGCACCAGCGGCGGCGGTGTCGGATCAGGTTAGCGCCGCCAGCAGCTATGCACCGCTGCAGGAGAAGAAGCAAGAGAAGCGCTATGTCGGTGGATACGGTGGTTATGGAGGAGGTTTTTACGGAAGTGGATATGGAGGTGGTTATGGTAGTGGTTACGGTGGCCATTATGGTAACTATGGTTCGTCGCTAGGCGCTGGCGGTTATGGCAGTGATAGCTACTATAACCCCTATGGCTCACGTGGCTATGGAGGACTAGGTGAGTCCTGCATCAACCTTTATCTGAACTAGCGGTGGGACGGGCAAAGACAATTTAATTTTCGTCCAGATCCCATCCTCAAACGAAACTAGACTTAAAATTTTTTAATCATTTTCACAACGCTAGATGGCGGGGCTGGTTATGGCGGATACGGCTATGGCTCAACGTTAGGAGGCTATGGCTCCACTTTAGGAGGTTATGGCTCCTCTTTGGGAGGCTATGGTTCTTCCCTGGGCGGCTATGGTTCCAGCCTGGGCGGCTATGGCTCATCCTTGAGCGGTTATGGTTCCTCCCTGGGCGGAGCTGGATATTATGGCGCTGGAGGCTACGGCTCCAATCCCTATGCATTATCCTATTACAATTCTCGACTTGGTGCTGGTACCGGTTATCCTTATTACAACACACGCTTCGGCGCTGGCGGATATCCTTCCAGCTATTACAACAGCAACTATGGCAACAGCGTTGTGGGCGGTGGATTGGGAGCGTTGGGTGGCGTTCCAGCGCTGGGGTCTGGCGGTGCAGCTGGCTATAATTACGGAGCTGGCGTGTCGGGCACCATCTACTAGGAGCAGCATCAGATCGAACCACACTTAAGCTTAGTGCAATTTACATTTTTTTTCGACCCATATATTTTTTTTAACTTAACATTGTATATTTAAATGTATGTAAAACGAAATAAGCAAACTAAAAATGTGTTTTATTTAATGGCATTCACGACACGAGCGATAATCGAGGTCAACCAAGGCTATGATGATGCAATTATAAATATGGAATAAATAGAGAGTTACAAGTAAAGAAACACTTTGGGTTTCAAAAGTCTCATTTCTACCACGGTTGAGAAATACAATCACTCATCATTGTGCTCCTTGCAGGCTGCTGTGTTGCTTGGGATAACATTTGCCTAGCGACAGAAATGTGGTTGGTGCATTGGCTAAAGTAGCATCAAGAAAAACATGCTGCATACTTTTATGGGACAACGCCTTAAATATATATTCATTTATAATCTATAAATTATCGAACTACATTTAAAGTTTAGGGGGTTATCCAATAAGCAAAACACTTCACACGCAGGGTGAACAGAAATGAGTCGAAATCAGAAAATCATCATCACACGCGATATTTCAGTTGTTTGAATAACTCATATTTTCTCGAACGAATTAAATGTTTATCCGACATCTTTATGACAGAATATACATATATGAAGAGCTTGTTTGTTGCACAGCTTTTATTTGTAATGCGTTTTATTCATACTTTAATGCATATACTTAAACAACAACAAATTCACAAACAACTTTGAGGCAAGGTTTTTTTAGGAATAGGCACCGTGTTTATCTTTGATCACCCAGAAGGAGTCGACTATTTGGCCATCTTTGTCATCGGAGACCTGCTCGAAATACAGATGTGTCGCATTGTGGGCCTTAAGGCGGGTGTAACCATAGTCCTGGAAGTTATCCATAAAACAGTAATTGAGCCACAGTAATTTAACAGATTGAAAATTAAATTACTAAATGTTTCCAGATGCAATTCGATTTACTTACATTGCTATGGAACGCATTCCAATCGGGCAGATTTTTAGAGAAGGGCTCGCGATTCTCATTGCAGCCGGCCGAGCCCGTTATGATCTGAATGGGTGCCTTGGGATTTGTGTAGGGTGCATTGGTGCTGCCATTATAAACCCTAAAATCATAAATGGGCCACAGACGCGTATAGAAATGCTCGTGAGCGAAGAACTCCACATCGACACCATGCTTGTAGAACAGATCCTCCAATCCAAACCATTTCAACAGCGGCAATCCCTGGCGTATGTACGTCTCCAGATTCCCATCGCAGTCGTATTCCTTTTCATCGCTGCAGTACATCGGCCGATGTCCATATGTGATAATCCACGGACGCTTTGCCCGATTCACTGGCAGATTTGCTTCAGCTAGATCCTGTTCCAGCCACTCGAACTGCTTGGTCAGTAACTTCATGCCATAATCTAGAAAGTAGTAGACCTCCGTCGAGAAGGACACAAAGTGCACCGGACCCATATTGAAGCTGTACCACAAACTGTCCCCCTCCCCAGGCATATTGAAGCGTGTGCGATAGTTGGAGAAGTTGCTGCGGAAAAAAAAGACAGCACAGACTAAGAATTGATGTATTGCAAAATCAAACTGAATCACCTACTACTTCTCCTCATGATTGCCCGGACAGACCATATAGGGGACATAGGCGGCGACCGTTTCAATTTGACGCATAAACTCATCGCCGACTCGGGCATCATTGGTGTCCATATCGTATGCAAAGTCGCCCACATGGATGATCGCATCGTAAATGCCGTGCTGCGTGTCCTGTTGCAGACGGGCCAAGGATTGGGCGTTCTCATTGCCCATATCCCCGTAAATGGCTAAGGAAGGCGACCACTTATCGCCTGCTGGTGGCGTCTTGAAATTATAGACGGCTGACCAGCCTAGATTGCTGCCACAGCTGTACTCGTAGCGGGTGTCCGGCTTCAAAGAGGTCAGCGTCACCTTGTGAATGTATTGAGTGCGAGCCTGTTTGCCGCCATCCTGGAAACGCTGCCATGTGCCACTAACGATGATCAGCTCGTCGTGGATATAGTGCTCGGCGAAGTTGACCACCGATTGATTTGTGGAGCTGCGTGTTGACCATGTCACCACAATGTCCTGCAGACTGTCTGTTGTTGTTGTTGTTGTGTTTTGATAGGATGCAATTAAAATGAATAGCAATAGATATATTTATATATTTATATAGGTGTATAAGTATCGTATAAAATATATGCGAGTAAGTAACATGTGTGTATATAATACTTGTGTATATAATATGTGTGTATGTATATATATATGTATATATGTATGTGTGTATGTATGCTTAGATGCATTCAATTTAATCACAATGCGTGGAATGCTTTTTGGGAGTCCTTATAGGGTCCATGGGTGTGTTTGATCACCCAGAAGTTGTCGATGACTTTGCCTCCTTTATCATCCGACACCTGCTCGAAGTACAGATGGGTCGCATTGTGCGCCTTGAGTTGTAGATAGCCAAAGTCCTGGCTGTGAAAGGCGCTCCACGGGGGCATTTGCTTGAAGAATGGCTCGCGACCCTCTTGATTGCCAGCCGCACCCGAGATGATGTGAACGGGTGCGCCCGGATTCACATACGGTTCCGCAATAGAACCATTGTAAACGGTATAATTGTACATGGGCCACATGCGCTCGTAGCAATGCTCGTGGGCCCAGAGTTCCACGTCTACGCCATATTTGTAGAAGAGCGGTTCCAAGCCAAAGAAATTGAGTCCAGGCAATCCCTTGCGGACAACAGTTTCATGTTTGGCACAATCGTCGCCATTGTCATTGCTGCAATACATTGGCCGATGTCCAAAGGTAATAATCCAGGGTCTCTTTGCCCGATTCTCTGGCTTGCTGGCCTCCATCAGATCGCGCTCCAGCCAATCGTACTGCATTACAATTGGCTTAAGGCCGAACTGCGTAAAATAGTAGACCTCCGTGCTGAAGCCGATAAAGTGTACCGGCCCCAGATCGAAGCTATAGAAGAGATTATCATTTCCGCCCGGCATGCTGAATCGATTTGTGTAGTGCGAGAAATTGCTGCGATTGGATTGGATTGGAAACGAAGATTAAACAATGCACGATGTGCACAATGTGGCAACTAGAGATGGGATCGAAATAGTAGTTCTTCTTCTTCTACTTCTTCTCCATTCCTCTTGCCGCACCCATCTCTATTCGCAACTCATCACACACTTACTACTTCTCCTCGTGATTGCCCACGCAGACCATATAGGGGACATAGGCGGCAATCGTTTCCACCTGACGCATAAACTCATTTCCAACTTCGCCATTCTCATTGCACATATCGTAGGCAAAGTCACCCACATGGAGTATGGCATCGTATTTGCCCAACTGCGTCTCCCGCTGCAGTGCTGGGAGAGAGGCGGCATTCACCACGCCCATATCGCCGTAAATGGCCAGCGTGGGTGACCAATTGCTATGGTTGAATGTTGTGCGGAACCAGTAGATGGCCGACCAGCCCAATTGGCTGCCACAATGATAACGATATGTTGTATTCGCTTGCAGCTGTGGCAGCGTCACCTGTGGATCCACCGTAGCTCATACATAAGTCTACAAATGTTCTATATTCGACATCGCATCTGGTCTACTTACGCGATGGATGTATTGTGTGGCCTTCTGGGCGCCGCCATCAACAAATATGTTGGGTCCTTGGGGCGATTTAACAATGTGCTCATCAATGGCATCGATGCCATATTCGCATATCGAGTCATTTGTATTGTCGCGCGTATTCCAGGTGACGACAATGTCCAGCACAGTTTCTGGGAGAAGTACACGGCACACGTGTTGACATTATTCACTGTCTATATATATATCTCTATCTATATCTACATATATCTATATATACATATAAATATATTCTGTTTGTATGCACATTTATAGCTAAATATTTACATTATCAGATTTTATACAAGTCTTTGATGTTTTATTAAAAATTAATAACATTACTTGCACTATTTAATTACTACGAACTAAACTTAATTCAGCTTTGAATAAGTGAAATGCATTAAAGAAGAAGAATCGAAGCATAACTGGGCTATTTCCCTGTAATTTCTTAAGCCTTAACGAATTTTATCGACATTTTTCTTGTTTTTTTTTTTTTTTTGTTTAAGAATTAATCTAATCTAAAATGGCTGTTTACCAGGTAACGGTATAATATAGTGAACCGGTTCACCAGCTTCAGATTGCTTTGATTAAAATATGTTCCACAAAGGAACAATATTTGCGAGGGCCTTTGTGAATAGAGCAGCCCTAGCCTCAAACGTCAAAGTGAAGTAAGTCAGTTGTAAGACAGACACTAACTTAAAACAGTTTGTCGACTCACGATTAACAAAAGCCTTAACGAAACGTGAGAGTAAATTGCCAAAGCGGCAGCGACAACCACAAAAAAGAACATCAGTACAACAACTGGGGGCATCAGGACAACGACAAAAACAATTCAAAATGAAGCCAATTAAGAAGGGCACAGCTCAAGCAGCAGCTGCTGGCAATCCAGAAGCAGTCATAAATGCAGTTTCACCAGGGCGCGATGGCGACCATATCATCGATCCAAACAAGGAGAATATGCGAAAAAGCCGCAAGCGCAAAGTGGACAATAGCCGCATAAAAAATGATAAGAAACAGCGCAAGGCGCTGGCGAATAATACGAATATTTCGATGCTGCATCCCGGCGAAGGGGATCAGCAGCAACTGCAGCAAGTACAAGCGCCCAAGGATGCCAAATACAATGACAATGTGAACGCGGTCGCAACCACCTCGATGCCCGACAAAGAGAAGAAGGCACTGAAGCATCCAAAGACGGTTAAGCCATCAGTGGCCGCCCAGCAACCAATGGCCATGCCCATGTCCATGCCGGATGCAGTGCCGGATGCAGTGCCGGATGCAGTGCCGGATGCAGAGCCGGATGCAGTGCCACAACTGCCAGAAGCAGCGGATGTCGTTATCTTAAATGATTTTAACACGACTGAGGAGAGCCAGCAAGTGTCTGTGCTGGAGGACATCCCCTCCACCTCCAAGTTGTCGCCAGGGCCGACCGTGCCCTCGGATGTGGAGGACTTTGATAGAATGAATTGGGATGATCCGCTTCAGGTCTCCCACTATGCCCAGGATATATTCAACTATCTAAGGCAGCGTGAGTCAGAGTTCCCCATACAAGACTATATGCCGAAGCAAAGCCATTTGACCACCTGGAGTCGAACACTGCTCGTCGACTCGATGGTCGACTTCCACGAGACATTTGAACTCAGCGAGGAGACGCTCTATTTAGCTGTCAAAATCGTCGATCTCTATTTGTGCCGCAAGCGGATCAAAGAGAAGACGCTGGTGTTGTTGAGCGACGCTGCCACCTTTATTGCCGGCAAATATGATGAATGTCAGCCGCCCTCAATTGGGGATTTCATGTTCATTTGCAGTGGAGCGTACAGTCGAGAGGATCTGCTCAAAATGGAGATGGATACGCTGCGCACCATCAAATATGATCTCGGCATACCGATTTCGTATCGCTTCCTCCGCCGCTATGCCCGGTGTGCCAGGGTGCAGATGCCCACTCTGAACTTGGCTCGTTACATATTGGAGCTATCGTTGATGGATTATGCAACGATCGGATTTAGTGACTCTAAGATGGCATCGGCTGCTCTATTTATGGCGTTGCGCATGGATGGCGGCGTCGCAAATGTGCATCAAAAGACCTGGAGCCCAACACTGATCTACTATACGAGCTATCAGTTGGCGGATTTTGCCAAGATTATTCCCGTGCTGAATGCGGGACTGCATCGGAAGCCACTGGCTCAAATCATGACCATATGGAACAAGTATTCGCAAGAGAAATTTCATCAGGTGACCAAAGTGCCGCTGCTCAGCAATCAGGAGATGTTCCAATCCAATCTCGATCTGAACGATAGCAACATTGCACTGGATGAGAAAGATATATAAAGATTATCGCTAAATTACTATTAATTAATTTCACTTCATTCACGACTGACCCCCAACCCAAAATAAAACTATATCGATCATGGTAAAATGCCGTGCCTTGCTATATTTTACAAAGAGAAACCTTAGCAAAAAATAACAACAATCAATTTTACACACCTCAATTCAGATAATGGTTTCTTGTGTTTGATAAGCTAGCAGCGCCTTAGGTGAAAGCCAATCCATTTGATATGGAAAAAAACACAGTTCAAATTGTAAGCGTTACAAAAATGTAAGTTGTTGCAGATACAGACTACTTATAAAATGTATATGCATACATATCAGAGATGTAGGCACATGGGCACTCCAATGGGCGTGTTGTACTCGTTAACAGATAACACTTACATATAATAAAATTTGCTAATTTAAGGAGTGTTCATAGTTATCAGATATACGGCGTATACTCTGGGGTTGCAGTTACAGTTACAGTTACAGTTGCTGTTGCAGTTGCTGTGCTGCACTGTGTGGAATTACATACTTTAGAGCTAATCGAATGTGCGCTAGTAATACTGCTAGTTGCGTCACTGTGGATATATCTTTGTGTCTGTCTGTGCGTGTGTTTGTATGTGTGTGTTTGTGTGTGTGCCTATTTGTTGTTGTTGTTCTGTGTTGTCCAGCAACGATACTATTTAGGATCACTGTAGGCGCCATGCTGAGATTTGATAAGCCAGAATTGATCGATAATGGCGCCCTGCTTATCATCGGACACTTGCTCAAAGTACAAATGAGTTCGATTGTGGGCCTTCAAGCGCGTATAGCCGTAATCCTGGCTGTGGAAGGCGCTCCACTCGGGTATTTTGCCCTTGAACGGCTCCCGACCCTCCTTGCAACCGGCGGAGCCAGTGATTATATGCACCGGTGCCCGGGGATTCTCATAGGGTGAAGCGAACGTTCCGTTGCGCACCTTGTAGTCGTAAATGGGCCAGAGGCGCTCGTATGAATGCTCATGCGCCCATATTGCCACATCCACCCCATACTCATAGAGCAGCGGCTCCAGGCCAAACAAGTGTAAAAATGGCCAACCGACGCGCGTCAGCGTCTCCGAGTGGGTGCAATCGTTGTCGTTCTCATTGCTGCAGTACATCGGCCGATGTCCAAAGAGAACAATCCAAGGTCGTTGCGCACGATTCTCTGGCAGATTGGCCGCCTCCAGATCTCGCCGAAGCCACTCGAACTGAAAGACGAGCGTCTTAATGCCATAGTTGAGAAAGTAGTAGACCTCCGTGGAGATGCCAATGAAGTGCACCGGTCCCAAATCGAAGCTGTAGAATAGATTCTCTGTGCCACCCGGCATGCTGAAGCGGGCCCGATAGTTTGAGAAGTTGCTGCAAACCAGCTAGAGTAAATCTTCTGTTTTTTTTTTTAATCTGATCTATGGCCAACAAACAACTTACAACTTCTCCTCGTGATTGCCCGGCACAACCATATAGGGGACATAAGCGGCGACCGTTTCAATTTGACGCATAAACTCATCCCCGACTTGGGCATTCTTCGAATTCATATCGTATGCAAAATCACCCACATGGATGATCGCATCGTACATGCCCAGTTGTGTCTCCTGCTGCAGTCGCGCCAGAGATTGGGCATTCTCATTGCCCATATCCCCATAGATGGCAAGAGTAGGCGACCAGCCGGCATCGGGGCTGGGCACCGTACGGAATTCATATTTCGCTGACCAGCCAAGTTCACTGCCGCAGTGATAAATATAGCTACTATTGGGTTTCAGCTCCCTAAGCGTAACCTAAATTCCAAAAGTAGAGTGCCTTGAAGCTGTTATCTTTGTTCAAACATATAAAGCTGTGCGTGTGTGTGTGTGTGTGTGTGTGCGAAATACTGTATTGCATACCCTGTGGATATATTGGGTCATCTGCTTGCGACCGCCATCGACAAACTTGATGGCCGGCGGTCCTGTGGCCCGCTGCGTCAGATCGTCGCTCAGTCCATATTCGACAACGCTGTCAGCCGATATTGGCGGCAAGCCGCGCGTTGACCAAGTGACAACAATTTCGCTGGCGGTGCGTTCTAAATTAACAGGCAGCAAAGGAAAAGAAACAAACAAATACAAAAGAGAAAAACAATACTTGAGTTTAGAGGCCAAAAAAAAAAATAATCAGTGTACAAATTTCATATGCAAATTGCATGTTAAGAAGAATGTAAATATTTTCTTTCTTCAAATTTAATGGCATGTTTTTCGATTTGTTGTTTTTTGCTCCTTGTTTTTGCTTATCGCGCTCTTCTAGCACTCACACGCACACACACATCAACTCTAATTAGACTCTAGTTTGTGTGGCCTTATTAGCATATGATTTATATATACGTCAAATATAGTATATAGTTTATATATACGTCAAATATAGTACGCAACATAGTACAATTATCAGCAAAACGGCATCGGCTCTGTTTTGAGGCTGACTTTGTACAATGATTATTTTCTAACTGGTTGTTGTTATTGTTGTTTTGTGGGCGGTTTTATGGCTCAGTGTGAGTAACTGCAACTGTAACTGCAATTTCTGTGTGTGGGCAAAAGAGAGAGAAAAATAACAAATGGGCGGAGGAAAGGAATTGACTCACGATATCAACGGCCGCAACTATTGCGCAGCATTTTGGGACAATGACAAATCAAACAAAAAATAAATAAATAAATTGAACAAAGCGCTGATGCAGATAATTTACAGATATTAAAGCAAAAAAGCCGGTTTAGATACATTTTTTTTAATTTTTGGATAGAGCTTAAATGGTGAACAAACTTGCATTTGTGCAGTTTGACCGTTATGTTTGTAGTCGCAGAATTGAACTCACAACCCATACACACATAGATATACCACATATATACATATAAAATAAGTGCAAAAATATATGAATATAGTAAGGCGTTGCACATACCTCCAAATGATAGGTGCACCTGCTCCGGCTGATAGTGAACAATGTTAATATCTTGTTCAACCTGCAGCAGGTTCTGCTGTACGGCAGTGTCCTGCTCCTGGTTCCGTTGCACTGTGCTGGCGACGCAGAGCGACAGCCAAAAGAGCAACAACAAGGTCATATTTACCATTGCTGTTGTTTGTATTTCTAATAGTTTTTATATATTTTACGATACGACAAATGACATTACAAAATCTGTGTACGATGTAGAAAAAGTCGACAGTCAACTCGCTTCCAACTTCGTTGTGTTTCACGTTTAAAAAGATTGTATACAAATTATGGCTGATGGCTGCAATATTTATGAGTGCAAAAATACTGAATCGCTCAGCGATTTATAGAACAACAACAAACCAAGTAGTGAAGCAGAGGAGCTGTTGCTTCTTATCGATGTTTCGATATTCCGAACTTTCACTCGATAGTTAGCAGAGTGACCATGCACGCAGTGAGCACTTTGATCTGCTTTCAAAATTAGAAAAAAAAAGAAACCAAGCAAGCCTGTGTCGCTTTTCTTGTTATTTGTCTGTGGTTTATTATTCTCTTAAAACATTTTTTCGGCTCAACATAAGAAAACATTATTTGTAAAATTTTAAAAATAGATTTGGTATGGCCAGTTTTTCTGAGGACTTCGTAACGTTGACACAATTGAATTGTGTTCAGCAATGCAGCGCACTATTGCAGAGTCCCAAGCCGCGAAATTTTTTAACGGCCGCTACATTGTTGGGTCTTTACTGCGGTGTTCTCATATACCGTTCCTACCGTAGTTACTTGGCGGGGCTGGAGGCCAACGATGGGGAAACACAAAATAACGAAATAGAAGAGGTGACAACCTATGAAACAAGCAACATATTCGATGTACCAATTGTGGATCGCCACGAGTTCCCCGTGCCGAATATTAATGAACCAGCTCTGATGGAACAACACTCAAATGACGAGGTTCTCATAACGGCATCCTGAAGGACGACCAAATCTCTTACAAACTGGAACCAACTAATAAACAAAATTGAATACTGCTCTTAATACATTGCATTTATTTTATATACATATATCTACTATCTAATTTCTGCGAAATGGTACTGCATTTAAATAGTTTATGACAGTTATTGAATCTTTGTTCATGCTCGCTCGAGTTGCTACTAAGCCAAAATAGCTGCATTATAAATAATCAATACGTGGGAAAAAAGTATATTTAGATATATACATAAATATATATATGTATATATATTATACAGGTGAATTTGGAAGGAATTTGGAGGCTGGCAAACACATTGGCAAATATAAAGATTAAGATCTAGCCATACTTTACTAAGTGAAATACCTTGCGTACTTAGCTTTAAAATATTTACTAATAATATAATATATTTAAAAATATTGTATTGAATGTTTGGCGATGTCAATTTTCGACCAATAACTGTATTATTATTTGTGTAATTATATAAATATAGTTAATAGGTAGAGGCTTCTATAAATATACAAATTTAGTGGCAATAATATAGACGAAGCTACAAACTAGAAAACAGTTGAGAGGCATTACTTTTCAGCGCCAGCACTACCTCCGCTTCCGGTATTGCTGCTGTGCTTCCGTCCCGGAAATCCTTCGGGCATGCTGCTCTTGCGCTGCGCCTGCGAGATTTGCACAATGCGCGACAATGGGGAATGAGTGCTGCTGGTGCTCGGACGCATGAGCGATGAGGGCAGCAATCTGGCTGCAGAGTTGCCCGCCTCATCCTGGCCAGAACTGGAGCCGCTTGCTGCTAGTGGCGAGGTGGGTGGCGGCTGTTCGCGTGCCAGGGGCGAGGGACGCAGTGAGAGGCGACGCTGCAGCGCTGTCTGTGAGCTGGACAGCAGCGAGACGGGCTCCTCGTTGAGACAGACACCTGGGGGAGGCGCCTTTCCTGGTGGGATCTGCAGCGCTGTTGGACGCACGCTGAAACGGCGTCGGAACTTCGACTGGCCTATAATGGGCGTTGAGCTGGTGGTGGGCGCGGCTGTGCTGCTGGCGCTAGCGGTGCTGGTGCCGGTGCCAGCGGGCACCGCTCTCTCCGTGTAGCTGGGTGGCGGCTCCAGCACTTGCAGACCCGATCCCCGCCTGGCCGTTGGCGACATCGTCCCCACAATGGTGGAGCGACGGGCGTATAAGCGATTCGCAGCCGTTGCCTGCAAGTAACGCGTTTGATCGCCCGCAAAGAGCGACAGAATTGGTGGCAGTTGGGGCGGATCCAGGCCAGCGTTGCCCAACTTGCGCTGCTTCTTGCTCAGCTTTGAGGAGTTTGATGACGCCGTCTGCTGTTGGTGCTCATCGAGTGCGGCATGGGTGTGCACCACCTCCAGCGCACGTATGAGATCCGCTATTGTAGTCTGTTCCAGGACATCCATATCTTTATCGGATGTCACCGAAAATATGCTTGAACGACGGGGCGTCATCGAGTTAGATGATTGTCCACCCATCGCAGGGAAAAGGCTACCCCTTCGGGCGGCAACAGCTGCCATTGCCGCCGAACCAGAGCCGCGTCGCTGCATCTGCATCTGGAGAGATGCAGCTGCCGTTGGTGGATACATGCTGCCACGTCTGGCGGCCAGCGCCGGATTTTGCGTATAAATTGACTCCCGACGTCGCCTGCCAGCGGCGGCAGCGCCAGCCGCAGATTTGCGCTGATAGGCCGTCGTGGAGTTGAAGGTCGCCTGCTCGGAGTCATCCAGCTGGAAGGCCGGATTGGAGAGGCCGCCATTGCCCATGCCATTGCCAGAGGCCAGGCTCGTATTGGAGTCGAAAGCTGGCGGTGGAATGCGTCCATTTCGCAGATATGATTGACTGGCACCCTCTGTCACCGTATTATTATAGTAGTCCAGCGTGGAGCGAGGCACCGCTGTAATTCCCTCTGGCACGGACACAACAGAGAGCTTCCGTTCCAAATCCTGTGAGGGTCGCTTGCGATGGAAAAGTTTCCGAAGTCCATCCGGCATAGAGAATTTCTTCACACGACCCGCATTCTTCTTCAACTGCTCCTCCTGCTCACGCTCCTGCTCCAAATGGACCACGTGCGAGTCGCTGACGGCGCCATTAAGTTGACGTTTGTAACGATTATTAAAGGCCTCCTGGATCTGTTCGTTATCCCCACTCCAGGTCCAGTCGTTAGGCGCTGATCGGCGTGGTGGTTGTATGTTGAAATCTGAGCAGGCTCGTCCACGGGGACGTCTGGGCGACGTCGAGTACTCGTTGAGCGAGGAGAACGACCACTCGCTGGCAAGGATTTGAGAGTCCGATAAGCCATGATAGCCTCCATAGAGCGTCGGATCGTCAGCCTCCGGCGGCGGTGGTTGTACTGTCGCCAGTGCTGTCACCACCTTGGCCAGCAAATCCGTTGTCTGGCGATAGGCTTCCGCCGTCTCGAATGTTTTCTCGCGATCGAATTTGCTCAGTTCCGTATCGGAGTTGGCGTGCACCATCTGCTGAGCGGCTGCCAGATCGGCACAAATGGAGTAGGCACGCTTCCGACTGGGTATCGGAGCTGGTTCCACACGGTACATGCTCAGCTCTGGGCAGGAGGCGGACCGGGGCATCGTATACCCATATTCTGTATCGGTGTAGACGGGCTGATTGGTTTTTAAAATGAAAGCAATCGATGTATATCGCGTGCGCAGTTATCGTTATCGTAATCGTTATCGAGTGCGTGTGTGTTCATTGTATTTTGTTGTGGTGTTGTGGTTGTTGTACATGTAAAGAAAACGCATGAAATGCATTGTATTAGTTTAAGTTGTTAACTGCTGTTGTTGTTGTGGTTCTTGTTTTTTTTATTTTTGTTTTTTTAGGGCTTTTATGGTTGTTTTTGTGTTATCCTGGTGCTTATCAATTTACTTACGCCTGCTCTTCTTCTGCCGCTTCTTAATCTTAAC
Organism: Drosophila picticornis; assembly: GCA_035043845.1. Lineage (NCBI taxonomy): Eukaryota > Metazoa > Arthropoda > Insecta > Diptera > Drosophilidae > Drosophila > Drosophila picticornis. The sequence continues at coordinate 8,296,923 of JAWNMR010000492.1, forward strand.
CTTCGAGCACTTTCTATTCTCCTTTCGAAAAAACTACAAAAAGAAAATTTGATCACTTATCGGGTCCAGAGAGATTAATAGTTTCCCGCTTAGTCAAAACATTTAGTTAATATGTGTATCCCAAAATTATTGTTTGTTTTTCTATTAAACTTAAATGTACACATAAATGAATAAAAAATAAAAAAAAAAGAAATGCTGTTTCTCTCTGTATTCGATCCGTATTAGTGTAAACTGTTAGTTTGGATATTATTTTTTTTTAAATTTCTGCTCAAATCGCTTCTTTCAATTTTCGTTAAGTATGATAGGTGATCAAAAATAATTATGCCTTCAAGGAAAACATCATAATTTTTAAACAATGGTATTTTTAAGTGTTCATTTCGTTGGAATAATTTTCTGATTTTTTTTTTTTTAATTATTTTAGGCATTTTAGATGTCATCTTTTATTGACAGAACATCCTGAAATAACACTTGTCTACTGCCTTTCGTAGACTATGGTTATTTTGTAAACTGACACCATCTTAGTACAAATTTTGGTTATTTCATGTTGTTTTATTATTCGAACAACCACTATAATTCAAGTAGGTAAATTAAACTCTTATTTGGGAATGTTCTATTTTTTTTTTTGTTAAACAGATTATGTATTATGGTTATTGAATTAATAACTTTGCCATATTAAATATACAAAGGTAGCCTAACTTAAAGGTTATAAGTACTATATACACAGCAATATCTCAAATAATATTCCCCACTATAGATTAAGGACTTTACGTAGCTCAAGGCCAATTATGATATGATTGTGGGCCATTACCTTCACTTTGAGTATGTAGAGCTCGTTGAGAAGACGTCGCAGATAGCCAACATCCTTGGTCACACCCGTCCAGATGCGATTTTGTGTTGCCTTCAGATTCGATGACAGCTGCTGTTCCAGATGCGCCAGTCTCTTGCTCTGCAATCCTCTGTGTGTTTATATGTTTATATGTTTTTATGAGATGAAATTCGAAGAATATGTAAGTTTTAATTGCGGTAAGAATTAGGGCGATATGCTTTCATGCAAACAAAACACACCCAATAATCATGCAATTAAGGGCAAAAATTAAAACTTACCGCGTGATAAATGTCATTATCATCACCAGATAGCCCAAGGAGAATATAAACCACACAATGATAAAGATTTGATATACCACAAACCAGCCGCCAAATTCACGAGGCTGTGTCCATAACAAGAAAGCAAATGATTATTTGAAAGAAAAGAAAAGTTGATAATGCTAATCACCTGATTGGGACCAAAGGTGGGCACAAAGTCGCCGAAACCAATTGTCGACATCGTCACATAGCAGTAGTACAACGAAATCGAATAGTCCCAACTCTCAAAGTAGGTAAACACCCAGGACGGCAGCAGTAGAAACAATGCGATGCCCGGTATCAGTGCTATAACCACTATGGTTATCAGACCCAACTGCGGTGGCACATAATGATCGTTCGAGGACATTTTGTGCTTTTTATATCGTCGATATATCGCACTGAACTGCGGAATGAATTTTCAATTTCAGACACATGATCTTTTATAGCTAATAATAGGTATATTTTTATCACCGAGATTTCGGCTTGTTCTTTTTATTTTGATTTTTTATAAAGCGTACTTTAATAATATTTATAAGTCATTACCAGCATTGAACTTGTATTTGATATATGATTTGGAATACTAATATTATAATATCTTTAATAAAATCAAACCAGAAAGGCAAGTGACGTAACAAACCTTGTGTGGCACATTTATCCTTAATGATTTCATTGAGGCTTATAATATTGAGAAAAAGAGATTTTTACAATGTTATAATATATATTAATCTGATTGCTAGCAAACACTTCAAAGAAAACTTTAAAATACGTTGGAAAAAATGTAATTTTGTGAAGAATTGAGAATTCTAAGAAACACATACCGTGCGTCCAAAGTACTCTCCCAGGCCGGCAAAGAGTATACCATTGACCGGTATGCCGATTACTGAATAGACAATCATTATCATGCGACCCGCAAAAGTTGTGGGCGATATGTTGCCATATCCCACCGTTGAGCAGACGGTAAAGGCAAAGAAGAAGGAGTGATAGAATGTCCATGTATACGGTATTTCGTACTCATCCTGCGTATGATCTGTCACCGGCTTGCCACAGTAGTCTGAGATCTTCTCCAGAATTTCATTCTGTGTGCTCGCATTCTTGTCCGACAACTCATCTATTAGATACTCTGCAACACAAACCACATAACAGTAAATTAGATACAGCAACGGTAAAAAGCAATCAACCTGAATAGAGAGATAAAAGCCCATTGAAGCGTAAAGTCAAATCAAATTTAATTAGTTCTATTACACGTGTTCCGGAAGCAAACCGATCGCATTACAAACGCCGTTTAACCTTCCGCTTTTCCGACTAACAACAAGCCATAAACGAAACCGAAAACTGTCAACGTGATGTGACGTGACACGATGGCTACATCCAGGGCGGAAAACAGTGAGGGGGCCTGACCCTGGCTCGAGCCGCCTGATCAAGCGGACCGACAATTGTTGAACGTTGAACGTTGAACTGCAACCAATCGGATCTGCTGATCGCAATCAAGATCCGCTTACGTCTCTGATTAACATTCGCTCCACGTTGTGGATCGTAACGAAAACTATCTAGTTCGTGCTATGATGTATACATATACACACATGTAGAGCTCTTGAGATACGTTTTATGGAACAGAATAAATGTCTGAGGAAAATATAGTCTATCGTTGTAGATCCTAAAAGATTGCTATGAGCCAATTGTAATCAGGCGTGTTTTCCTAACTCATCAATCAGATTATTTATGTTTTCATATTTTCAAATATAAAAATGAGCATGTAAATTGCATTTAAATTTCCTGCTAAATCGATTATAACTTTTGATAAGCACTTCAGTAACTATGCCATTACAATGTACATAGTAAACAATGACTATTCAGCGTTTTTCTGGCGGTTAAGGTCCACTCGCAATCTGATGGTTGACTTTGTAGTGTCTATAATTAAGTTTTGGCGTGCATCTTTCATTGAGATTAACAAGAAGTGCAATCATTTAATAAACCTTAAAGCTTGGGCAATCAAGTGCAAAAATGAGAACGACAGTTTTTATTTAGCACTAATCTTTTAACGAATTGCATAACTCAATAAATGTTTAAGCGTCCGGAGAATCCCAAAGGGGCCCCAATCGTCAGAGACCCGGCAGAGGAACTCAGCGGGTGGGTGTGGATATGGGGGGTGGTGCGCAATTGCCCAGAGTGCACTATATACAATGTGTGCATAGATCTAATCGCAATCTCTCCATTTGCTCTGACAACAACACTTAATAAACGGGACAGCATAGAATGTTGTTGTTCGTCTCCCCTGATTGTGATTTTGATTGCCGCAATTTGTTCATAGACGTCGATCATTAGCACAATTTCTTGTAAATCTTGAATCAGGTTAGCTACAGAGTATTTGCTGCACTGGTCGTTAATTTGGTTTATCTAAAGTGTACCGGAAATGTTTTGGCGCAAAACAAATTGATACGTTTATTTAATTATATTGTTAAGCATGCATTTGAGCTCCAGCCCGAACCAAACTATAAATAAAAGAACGTGGAACAATTGAAAAATTAACCAACATCTTTTAAAGACAGCCATTGGTTAAGAGAGTTGAGTGTTGATTAAAAAGCTGAGTGTAAGCGAATAAGAGAAGTTCAATTGTTAGAATGGAATGTAGTGAAAGAGAGTCATTAGATGGCTAGACAAGATGATCAAAGTAATTGTTGTTTTTGCCTGTTATCAGGGAGCGCTGTTTGGGTGATTACCAACAAATGTCATAATCACATGTTTGTCAGTGCACACACAACACACACATACTCACAGTGTAGAATGTGGAAAATGATCTATAGTCATATGGTATTATGAATGCACCGCTGAAGTGCTTTTGAAGCGCAATAGATTAATATTGATATTGATTGGTATGTCGCAATAATAGCACTACCTTAACAAGGCTTTATTTTGTGATAAGAGCGAGAAGGATTCAAAATTAAGACCTTGTGGTAAGACCTCCGGACAAAAAGAGCACTGTGTATTAAGCCATCTAGTTGACCGGTTAAGTATCTCATAGCAGAGGGTATATCCCCATTTGAACACGTTACTCATGAATACTGCCAACAAATTTAACCCAGAAGTCATTCGTTTATGTCATTTACACTACAAAACGATCTAGTACGACTTATGACATCGGTAACGAGATTATCTCGATGCTTGTTTCCCCTTGTTGAGCACACATGCACACATATTGGTTTGTACATATTTGTATGTTTTTGTCTTGGTTTGTCGGTGGCTAACCTGAGCTTATAGTTTATTTATCAGTATAATTAGCACATTTTATGTGCTATTTAAATGTTCATTTTATAGCAATTATAGTGGAATAACCCTCAAAATAAATACGATAAAGATTTATGGATATGATATCCACACACAGCCAGACGGAGAGACGGACACATACACGTATGTTAATCACATTCGCCTTAATGCAATTAATCACAAAATCAGATTCGCACACTTGCTAACCATAAAGCTCACATTTCTCGACATTTACGCACGTTTTGCAAAAGCGAAATAAAGCAACGTAAATATTGACGGTGTCTCACACACCGACCTAAGTATGCACTATATTATCGGAGCTAACTAACTACATAAATCTAAATATCATATCAGACGAAATTTATGAACTGCAAACACACAATTTTAAATATATTTATTTTTTAATTTTATCAATCAAAATTGTTGTGCTTAATATTAAACAAATTAATGTACAAATTCTTATTCAAACTTTGCAAGTGGCTGGTTTCACGATTTATTCAGACAGTGCAAGACCTTAGTCCAAGAATCGTAACTAATTCAATCACAAAGTTGTGATAGCTTATTATAAAAAGATGAGCAGTAGACTATGATGTGTAGAGCTATCTTTAGTTCCAAGTTGGGGGCGGTTGGGTCTACGCAAGCAGCGTTAAAATCGTGGCAGACAGTTTAGTTGTGTGTTATAACGTGCTCTTGATATAAAACAAAATTGTGGTTTCGTTTTATATTTTGTTCCTTCAACACTTCATAAAAAGAAATCATATCTACGATATTTTAAGATATAATGGTTTATTTATATAAGGTGATAGATTTGTATTTTGATTATTTTCTTTTTCTGGTTACTGCTACGGATCTTAGAGTAAGGAATACCCACCATAGATTTCATTGCGTTCCTTGAGTTGTTCGGCGCGGGTCTCCCTCTCTTCGCCATGCTCGATATGATAGTAAATGGCGGCGCCAAATAATAAATATGATATATAGAAGAGGAGCAAAAGTATCCAACGGTTTGGCGACATGCTCCTCCTGTCGCTTCCTTTGGCACTGAGGAATAGGCTGCAGGCACACATAACAAAGACACACAAAACGAACAAAGAAACAAATGAGCCGGTTGATTTGTTTCGATTACCGCCGCAACACCTTGTAAATTGTTTGCTCACATTCGATTAGTTGAAACTGCAAGCACTTCAGAATCTTGACCGTATTGTTATTGTTATTCCCTATGGTAGTATCAACGTTAATCAGCGCTTGATTACGATTGCCCAACTGTCTTATATGTATATATGTAGATATTCTTATGAAATTCTTTAGGGGGAGCAGTACACTACGCACCAAGTCGTTAGTCTTATGGGCTCTACGCCTCGGGTATTAACCAGTAAAGTCAGTCACGTTGTCTTCGGCCTTAGTTTGGGACAGGTGAATCAGCGGGGCTCAGGCAATAAGTAACGGACTACTAGCTACTAGCATGGGTTCCGTAATAAGTGCGGTAGTGCTCGCGGCATGTTACCCTAAATCATCTAACCATCAGAAAGATACATCTATATGGGCATTTCACACTAAAAAAATAATGTGCACCATCATTTGATTTCTAAAGGTATTGTTCGAATTTGAGAATTCTTGTTGCTTGCAAATGTTGGGGAAAATTCAAATATAAATGTGAAAATAATCTAGCATAAATATGTTTAGTTGTCATTCCTATTTGATTGCAAACATAATCGAAATGTTATTCATTTTCTTTATTGCTATTAAAGTATATATCACATATATTTCAATTCAAAGACATTTTCAATTCAATTCCATTTTCAGTTAAAATCTAGGTTTCTAACAGTGTACGGGAAGAAATCTCTGAATGTTTGCGCTGCTTTGGGTTATGGTTGCTTTATGATTATGATCAAGCCCCAAAATTCATTGGTACTTCTCTAGCGGTTCTAGCGACGTCATTATAGGCATTGCTCAGAGTTTGAAGAGGCAACGTCATTTGAACGCACAGAGAAGCAGTACTCGGCCTTACATATTGACACATCTAATCATATCGCCCAAGGCGTAAATGGCCGAGTATTACCGCTAATTTGCACATAGTACTTCTCTTCTGTGTTTTGGGTGACAAATGGTTGCAGTAACACCAACAGCAACAACAACAGTAGAAAACAATTGTAATCTGACGATGGGCTTGGCTTTTTATCTGCTTGGGATTAGGTTGCTTGGGTGACAAACGAAGGCAGCCTGCTTGGAAATGTACAGCGATGGGGTCTAATTGGCAGCTAACGCTGCTTTGCCCCGAATCGAACGTCACCAATTCTCGCTTCGTTACTTTTACTTCGATTGAGGTTATTATGTGAAATACTGTTTTTATATGGGTGGCGATAATGATAATGGCCAAATATACTTCTTACTAAACTATAAAGATAATTGCACCATCATTAAATCATGTTGAGGTAGTTCTGCTTAATAGAATCTAAATTAGAGTTCGGTTTTTTTTATTTTTTATTTCTTAGTCATATATAATAAATAATTTAAATCCGGTATTATAATATGAACCCATGTTTTATAACTGATCTTCCAGAAGAGTATACAGTTGATTAGAGTTATGCAGACGGACCCTACAATTTTTTCAGGGTAATCCTACTTTATAAAACTATAATTAAATTTTGAAGTACTTTTTTTCCATAAATATCTTGTCGATGTCATTATTCAGTGTGTGTGTTTAGAAATAAAATTGCAGCTATTTACAACTTAACACTAAAGTCTTACATACGACATCAACAAAGTCAACAGTTTATGTCATTGTATTGTGCCATATTGTTGTTGCTGTTTCCAGCAAAGTCAAGTGTTTGGAACTGATAATGTTTCAGTGAATACAATATCATTTCTTCAATTATAATTATCAATTTTATATTAGTGGAAGAGCATTTTGAATGTTTCTGAAATTATCTACGCGACATGTTTGTGCTTGTTATATTTGTTGTAGTTGTTTTTGGTTGAAAGTCAAAAGCCCACTGCGTATGGCCAACAAACTGGGCTAAGCATTTGTGTTAACAATAAAATAATAAAATTGAATAAACGATTATATTTTGCCATTTACTGGCCGCTTTTTTTGTTTCTGTGTATGACGCGACTTTGATTTGATTTGACTTTTTTAATTTTATATATAAAAATGTATGTCTACACAAACAAACCTTTTAATAACCCCTATTTGTTGCCATGTTTTGATTTTTTTTTTTTGGGCTTGCCGCATTTTCTATGGAATGGAAAATTGTGCAAGCAATATTTAAAGACCCAAAAATTAAGCATAAAACTATATTACCAACACTTGTGATGAAAAAATTTGTTTCGGCAATAAATGACAGCAAGTGGCCTCAATCGACCCAAGACGAAAATAATCAAAGATCAAATCTATGATCATTTAAATTAATTTACACAATATATTATTTGTTAAGTGCGAAAAACAACAGAACATTTAATATAGCCATATAAAGATTACTAATTAATAGCCAACGTACATTGTAAAACAAAGCAATCGCGCTTCTCTATAAAAAAATGTAAACAAGATCAAGCTAAATCAAACCGATCGTATCAAATGATTAGAGCTGTCTGACCTCAGTTTGCAACCTACCGAAGTACAGTTTTCGACAAGAAACAAAAGTGAACGGCGCAGATGTACCGATATATTTATACAGATTGCGATTAAGGGTATCATATCGTTAGACTTATATATATCGCCTGCAGCCAGACCCAAACTTTAACCCTATAAATTATATACAAATACACTGGTTGTAAGTTTTGAATAGCTTGATTTTCTTTACGGGCCCCTGGCGAGGTGTCCTGGATGAGTATTAACTTGTATTCATTTACACCCAAATAACCCCTTTAATAGTTGTATTACGTCATCATTTTTTTTTTTTTTTTGTATATTCTGTAGAAAGAAATGAATGAATAAAAAATATTTACATATACTGAACGCTAAAAAGTCGCATAATCAATAATAAATAGCAACAAATTGCAAATGAACACGTTTAGTAAATAATCACAAACGTTGCCAATATGTCAAGAGGGTGTTTTGTTGTTATACCAAAGCATGTTCTCATGGCGTACCTAGTTGGCTTGAAAGAAGATGTGACTAGCCCCCAGATCCGTGTAGAGGAATAAATGGCATGCATTGTACCACTACTGGGAAGATACGTAATAATGCTAATTATGTTGACATTATGGAACAAACCATTTCACATGCATGATTAATTGCATTTCGATCTATCAATGTCTCGTTCTGAGTCGAGTGGAGTCGCGTCGAGTCGAGTCGTGTCTTCTGCCTTCTGTCTTCTCGCCCATATTGTTTGTCTTTTGCTTTCAGTGATAAGAAACAATCCAGCGACTCTTAACTTTTGATGCCGCCTATCAGCTGACGTAGAGCCAGGTTACACGACAATTAATAACGCCAACTGACACCGACAATCGAATGTCGATAATATAGCACAGGGATCGACCTAAATATTTAATAAATGACTCTACTACTAAAACACTATATAGTATATACATATGTTTTGTACCACTGAAGGATTGCAACTTGTTTACACATACATGTTGCTGGCAACATTTGAGGCTAGCAAAATTTGTGACTGGCAACATTTGTGGCTAGCAAAATGATAGATGGCAGCACCAGCAGCTGACAAACTAATGCGCCAAAAAACAGGCGATAAGGCGAAAAGTTAAAGTAACATGGTCTGCATACTAACTTTAGTGATTGTTGAAAAATTAGTAGCTTTGTGCTTTAGAACTAATTTAAATTATGTAAATATTCTAGTTTCTGAAAAATAAATTGTGAAATTTATTTATTTGTATATGAACAGTTGAACATCTCTGATATAAATATATACTATAAGAACTAATCTTAAACAATATAAATGTCGGCGTAATCACTTGACTTTAAAGTTTAGCTTAGCTTTTCAATGTTACGTCAAGAAATCTTGATTTACATTATTAGCACGTTTCATTTCCTGACTATATTTTTTTTTAACAATCTTAACGATCTTTAAAGTGGAACTGTGCTCTAGTTCAGACAGCACGTCTATGTGCAGCTTGAATGCATTATATACCTGCATTTATATATATATAGTTATATATATATATATAAATATACATATGTATATAGCTGTAATCTATCTGCGGAGGCCTTTAGCCTCCGTAGACTCATACATTCTGTACATCTACTGATATTTTGTGAATGAAGAATGCGCTTAATTAGCAGAATTGTTGTATTATAATGGAATTGTCTCGATTGTTTGGGAACAATATGTAATTGTAGCCTATCCGCGAGGATTTTTAAAAAGACCATTAACTAAACAAAAATATATATATATGTATATATATATATATATATATATATATTAATAAATTGAACTTTTCATACAGTAAAATTTTTTGAAATCAGGTTTTTAAGAAATTACAAAAGACAAAATGTATTAACCTACTATTTTTTTTATTTGTTGCATTTGCAGAATCTTTAGAGTTGCTTGAGGCCATTTATTTTTCGAGATGCATAAAATTATACTTAAATTATATATTTATAGTTAAAAAAATTCCGAGTCAAAAATATTTTGGTAGGGTTTATTTTCTCTTGGAAGTCAGCTTGAAGGATAAGAAACTTAAGCAATTTTGGAAACAAATATAGATAATACATAGTCCGTCAATAACCATAACAAAAATTATTTGCTTAAGCATTAGCTTTCTTTATTAATCCACATTAATTAATCAGCCTCGCTCTGATTGTGGTTTTTTCTTGGGACAGTAATATCAAAATCGAAAATATCTACAATTGTAAGTCTATATACTTATGTATATACATATACATAAATATATACATATGTATGTATGCGATCTGGAGCGGTTCCTCTGATAAGCCGGTGAAAGTGGCCACAAACTCTGACAGACTTAATCTTATGCTCATATAAGTAAGAACATCAATGATGATAATACACCTACGTATATAATTTCGACACTCGTATCGGTCAACAAGGGAGGAATACAATAGACCTTGCATATGCGAATGGTTATGTATTTGCGTAAATATGCCTTTATGCAGTAATGCATCACAGTTCGTTAGCCTCATCATAAATCTGATAGTGCAGCGACTAACAATAATAATAATAATAATAATTATAATAATCGTTGCCATAGGATGTGAAATACTTTTTTTTATTTTTGTTGTATATTATCAGCACAGGTAAGTCTTAAAAAAAAAAAAAAATCCCTAAACACAAGATCTATAATTTTGTGATTAATGATAAAAACTGATTTATTTACTTTGGTATGGACACTGGCAAAACAGATCCTTAGGCACAGGAGCTCAAATCTAATATGCTTGACACAATTAACTTGTTTCTTCTGTTGGACAAACAATTTACGTGCGGTTCGGCTTTGGCATAAATAATAATATTATTGTTTGATACCCACTTTTACGCAAATCCAAAAACTAAACAAAAAAAAAATAAATTATTCGCACTGCACTTTGGCTTTGAGCCTGCTGCAAAACAGGAACAAACACACGCGAAGCAAGGGCGAAAAAAAAGATGCGATGTAGGAGAGAGCAAAAATAAAAAATAAAATGCACAGAGCCGGTGATCACGCGACGAACAGGACGGTTACCGTTACACGGCGCGCATTGAATTGAAATTGAAGCGCTGCAGGCAACGCGTTGACACTTTTTGTTGAGTGCTTAAGTGTGGGTGTGTGTCTAGGTGTTTGTGCATGTGTTTGTGTCTGTGTGTGTATGTATGTGGTGACGTTGATTTTTAAATTAAAATGCTTGGAAGCTCACGTCTCTGCTTCCACAGCCACTGCTCGCGCCAGCTGCGCAGCCCGGCGAAATGACAAATTAGAATTTTGATGCGCGCTTAACGGTAAAATGGTAAGGTTGGGGCATCGGTTATACGGGTCTCAGACGCACGCTATGCCACTACAATACGTGATACGTTCATCACAAGACTGGGGAGCTAAAGCTCGAGTCCGACTAAAACACAGCACCTAACTCCTTTAACGAAGCCGATCGTCTTCGGCTTCGTCTTCGTCTCTGATATTTTTCGTTTTCGTTGAGCTCACCAACACTTGCTTACTCTCTTTCTCTCTCTCTCGCACGCTCGCTTTTTAGAAAAATGTGGTAGATTTGTATTTTATAAATTTTGATGCCTATTTTTGTTTTGTTGTCTTTGATTTTTTTAAAATCGTATTGTTAATCCCAGCAACTCACTCACTTTTGAGCCGAAATAACTCAAGACTCCCGATCGGAGTCTTTCCGTCGACTCGCTCGGCGTTCGATAGGGGAATGCGACAACTGCGATTCGTGAGAAGAGGGACGAATCGCTTTTGAGTGAGTGAGTGGTTTGTGTCAAAAGTGGCGACGATGAGCTGAGCGCCGACCTAAAACACCATCACCCTCTACCCCCAATCCTCCGTGTGCACACACACACACACACACACACACACACACACACATAGGCACACAACCACTCAACATGCTCAGTTAGCGCACTCGTCTACTGTGTCTACTGCGACTAACTATTACACATATACATAAAAAAAAAATAAAAATTCGTCAATCGACAAAAGACAACTACGAAAATCGCGAACAGTTTATTTAGCCATCTCCTTTACCCCCCTTGTGCCCATAGTAATATCGACAGCAGAGTAGTGCTTACGTTTTTGCTACCAACGAACGGCACCGTACAACGATCGCACAGTGGTACACTGCTGGTTTGTCTAAACGAAAATTGGTGATCATCAACCCAAATATGCTATTGTTGTAGCTGTGCAGGATACGCAATCGAAAATCGCTAAATTAAGCCGTCATCTTTCAGAAAGAGACTGATTTATAGAACATGATAAGGTAAACGTAAATAACGTAATTATCTTTAAAAATTTCTGTATTGTATTCGCTCTCTTCATAGAGGATCTATGATGTTATATTTAGGAATAAATTTTCTTGCCCATCAATGTTTGTCATTTTGCCTTAAATTTGGGCTGAAATGAATGTTTACATTTCTTACAACTAGATAACCACTGTGCCCGGGTAAGCATTGATTTCGGCCGTGTATTGTTCTTATGCTCTTTAGATGTTGTTGCTGCTATTTTTCTTGTTGTTGGTATTTTTACTGTCATAGCAGCAAATTTACACACAGACGGGTCTCCGTTCAAACCCAATACTACTGCCACAATAAAAATGGAATGTACAACGGGGCAATGTGGTGCCTCCCCCGCCCAAATGGGGGCCGATGCCGTTGCCGTTGCTGACGCCAAACCCAAACACACCCACAACAACACCAACAAATGTTTTGTCTGCGGATTTAGTGCTTTACGACGGAGGCGCAAAACTTTGAAGACCCACCCTAATCAACAATGCACCCCACCCTGTCAACATATATCACATGATATGTATTGCTGATTCCTATGATCTGGCAGGACTGGCGCATGCGTACCGTTACAGGATTCACTTGATTTCCTTAGCATCTGCGGACACTGTGCCTGTTGTTTTGTTCATCTTACAACAATATGATGGCACTGATTATTCGAGCTAAATTATCGCATTGTTTTTCCTTTCTTGCCCCCACTTAGGACTCTAATCAGTTAAGTCAGCTTTTGAACGTATTGTAAGCAAAAAACAAATAAATTTACACGGAGAGAAAAAGTTTGAGCAAATATCAAACCCTAGTGCGAAATTGTAAAAAAAATGTAAATGCTCAAAATAAGTTATGATCTCAACTTTAAATACCACCAGCCCTTTTACTTAAATACCACCAGCCCTTTTACTTTAAATACCACAGCCCTTTACTTGCAAAATCTTCTTGTTTATATTATTATAAATTTATTTTATATTTATGTGCTAAAAACAATTTTTTTTTTTTAATTTAGTCGCATTTATACTTTTGAAGCCCGCCTGTTGGCATCATTAGTAACAAGAACCACAACAACCACAACAAGAACAACAGCACTTCCACAGCAAAAGATAGTGTTGATGACAAACACTCGAGAAAATCATTCCTACACACGCATTCACATTATCGCAATGGATAACAGATGCCGTTGTTGCTGCCGCCGTTTCTGTCGCTGCCAACACCTGCAGCGACGCCAGCTTCAGCTTAGTGATCACAAACAAAACTCATGCTTAAGTGGTAGCCACCACCACACGAAAAAAAATAAATAAATAAAATAAATAAAAATACATAATAATGTGGAGCAAACGGCCGCAGTTGCCGACCATGACAATGGCAATTGGTCAGCTGGAGTCAACAAATGCCCTACGAAAGCGAAGCGGGCCTTTAAATTCAATCTACATCTATCACAAATGACTCCTTCAAAAAAAGTACATACCGTGAATGTAATTCCAAATAAATTTAAATTGAAAAACTTAAATCACGTGCCATTTGACGCACGCCACGAAATTTTGTCCGTTACCTTTTAAGTTTCAGCTTGGCAACGACATTGATATAGAAGCTTTGTAAGTCCCCTCCCAGAAGATAATAGTTTTGAAAACAAACATTATTGTTTTCATCCAGATCTTTGCACTTACCGTTAGAGTGTGTTTTTTTTTTATTTGTTTTATTATTCATACAAATACTTTTTTTCTAAGATAAATCAATGAAATCTTGAAAATATGTTTTTAAATACTTAATCCTCGAATAAAAATATATATATTTATGCATGCTTCTTCTGCATTGTTGCATGTGATATGTACATATATATGTGTTACAAGCTTCACATTTAGTTCGTATTGTCTGGTACTAGTTTTAGAAGAGGGCACAATACCGATAAGCCAAAATCAGAGCGTGCAAATAACTCATCTAGGTGCTAAAAGATGCAGTGAAGCCAACAAAAGAAGTGCGAAATTTCATTGAGAACGAAACAGAGCTAAGTAAATGAGCGAGATATATATATATATATATATATAATATATACACAGAGAGACAAAAATTACAAAAGAGAAGAGCTCGAAATGGAACTAAAACAGTTAAGAATTTTGTAATGCTCAACAGAAATATTAACAATCAAAATCCGAATGTGATTTTCAGCTGATAAATAAATATAGCGTTCTCTCTTTTCATTTTCAGCGATCTTGAAAGAGCGACGAACTGCTCATATTTATTTCTGGGCTCAATTTAAATATTCACATCCGATTCTGATTTGGATTGTGATTCATTTGCACTACGCGCATATTTCTTTCGTCTTATCATTGATAAGTTTAATTAATTACTATCGAATTAGGTGCATTTGATACTTTGATGTATCGATGTTGATATCAACAGCTATGAAAATAAGAAACAGAAACATAAACAAATAGAACCAGCTTGCCAAAGCGAATCAAGTGTATTTAAATAAATTCAAATGAATTGTAATTGATGTCCACGAACAAATGTCAACTCAGTGTTACCCGCGTCACTTACCTGATTTATAGATCGATCGAGGGATCGAGAACGTGATGGTCGCCAGGCGGCACTGTTTCATATTTATTTAATACTTGCATACATATGTAGTTCTTGTTTGAACAACCTTCAGGCCAACCCAATAAAATGATAAATATTATATTTTGATTGCTGAACTTCCCCCAAATGTAGACAAATCAAAAAACTATCAAAATCATTTGACGTATGGATGGCAAATAAGCCATGAATATGATCAGTGATAAATCAGTAAATATTAACCTTTACCTTAAGCATCGCAAGATTAATTTTTAACTAAGAAGAAGTTTCAAAAGGACGAAAATAGAATTGCACAAAAGATGCACAATAAGATTTACAACAGATGGGAACAACCTATTTAAATAAATAAATTTGTTTTTTTATGGAGTTAAATGTGCTGTTAACTTGTAGACTTAAACAAATTAAAATAATGCATAAGTTATAGCATATAAGAAGTCACACAACAATTCAACAATCCTGCAAGAAGCTTTTACATATTTAAAGCACAGCCAAGAAACTTCTTTCATCAAAACACTGTCTTCTTTTAGGATAATTCATAAATCTACAAGCTAGAAAGCGACACAAACAGCAAGCATACTTTTGGTCTAATTATGTGATATGTGTTCAAAAACAATTTTTAGAAAATAATTAGTTTTAAAGCAGGCTCTCAGGATTAGTTAAAGGACCAGGACAAGGCAAGGTCAGTTGTTCTTTTTTCAAAAGAAGATGATGTGTTTAGATCATAAAGATCAACTCTATACTTTCGCATTCTGAAAACCAGACACTAGAATCATTTTAAACGGTGAAATCCTTAAAAGCTCGAAAACTACAGGGACGATTTGGCGGTCCTGTGGCCAGTTGGTAGCCTTGGTCACAATCGCTTCTATATTGCATTGTATTTGTATTTAACACAAACTATAAAACTCTAGAAATTGGCTTAATTGGCTATTATACATCGTAAATTTGGCTAGTTTTACAATTAGATAAAAAAAAAGAACATTGATCATGAGTGTAAACGTTGTATTGCATATGATATCAGTAATTGTTGCTTATCAGATACGCGATGTTGGAGATGATCTTGCAGCCGTTCTTGTGGTGCAGCAAATTAAGGCACGGATCGCGTATCTTCTCCTCGAGCAGCTTGATCAGCTCCGTGCGCAGGCACTGGACGAGCTCGGCAGTTTCGTGATTGTGCGCCTTCAATATTATCCAGCCGCTTTCGAGCAGAAAGAGAAAATCGCCATCGTGAAGCTCCACCTTGAAATCAGAGCCGGCGAAGAGCACGAGCGCGATGAGTGGCAGCATGGAGCAGTCGCGTATATAGATGGAACTGGTGCTCACTTTCTCCTGGTAGACGAGAAATGGTGCTTGGAACACAGAGACCTGTGAGTTAACCGATGACGGATGTATGCGCACATAACCATCGCCGCGCGTCTTAAATCGCAAGTCCTGATGGCCTGGTTCGCGGGGCACAGCACCACCAGCGGTTTGTATATAGATGCGATCTGGTGTCATAATCTTGACAATATTCGGATATAAAGCAGCGCACAGCAGCGAGGTAAGCAAGCGATTATTCTCACCATTCACATTCTGTTCATGTCCTGAATGACGAAATTGAGAATTCGATGTTGAAGTTTTCTTTATTTTTTTTTTTGTAATATTTAACTCACCTGTCAACTGTAGAATATTATCGCTGGCATTTGGCCGTCTGCGGGGGACATTCACAGGCACAAAACCAATGGAGACGAGCAGCTCCAGATACTGATACTTAAGGTCAGCTATCGTCTCCAGCGTATTGATAGACAGATAGTTTTCGCTGGCATAATTCCGACTGGCACCATAATGGCCACGTTTCGCTACTGCAAGCCATTTCTGTAAGGGGAACATTTGGATAAACGTGTAAACTAAGTGTGAATATAGTCAGATTGTAATACCAGCTAGTTGTTTACTCACTCGATAAGCATTAAGAACGGTTAAATGATCGCTGTGATCGAGGGCAAATTGTCGCTTGCGTTTGTCCGCTTCAACGCGCTTATTTAATGGACTGAGGAAGGGTGACTTATTGCTGAGACAGGCGGCAATGGTAAGTACGCTGTCCAGACACTGGAAGATTGCTCCGTATAACATCAGTTTGCCAATGCGCACATCGACAGGCAACGCGGCAAGATGATGACCAAGCGGTGTTAATTGATCCTCGGCATCCAGAGCGCCCACATCGCGCAGGCGCATTAGGGCGCCCAGGACGCTATCCTCCTTGGGCGCCTCGAGTGTCTCCAGCAGAACAGCTAATGTGTTGCGTGACGCGAACGTCTGCAGTGTCTTGATGCGCAGTACAATTTGCTCGAGCGGGACACGCTGTATCTCGGGCACCGGTTGGGCCAGGATATGATGTTGATAGCGAAAGCTGGTGTACAAATGAATACAAACTCCAGGCATGACACGACCGGCTCGACCCCTACGTTGTTTGGCATTCGCACGCGATACCCATACCAGATCCAGTGATTCCATATTTCGGTTCGAGTCGAAACCCTTCTCCTTCATCAAGCCACAGTCGATTACAAAAACGCAGTCATCGATTGTGACCGATGTTTCAGCAATATTCGTGCTAAGGACAATTTTCCGCTTGCCTGCCGGTGCACGCTTGAAAACCAGCGCCTGATCCTCGCTAGAGAGCGCCGAATGCAATGGCACTAGCACATATTTGCCAGCACGCGGCGAAAATATCGAGCTATCCAGGAGTGCGTTGTGCACTGACTGTATCTCCTGGAAGCCGGGCAAAAAGATGAGGATGCTACCCTCGTGTGGCCATTCGTGTTCGCCCTCCACAATGTACTTGAGCACAGATTCAATTAGCTCCGGATTTATCATCATCGGCTCCATGAGGTAGATGCTCTTGCAAGTCGTCTTGCTGAAGTCTGCAATAACCCAAAACAAGAGACATATAAAGCTCAACTGTAAATCCAAATCTATAAATTACAGCTTACCCGCATAACGTGCATATGTTTCGGCTAGGGTAAGATTCTCATCCTTGACCTTTTGGCCTGGTGGTTCACTCGATGCCTGAACATCAGCAAATTCTAGCGCATGCTCCAGGGCATCCTGCTCCTTTTTCTTGAGCTTGCGACAGAATTTCGTGTCACATTCCATGACAAAATCACTTGCATCCAGTATATCCTCAAGGAAAAGCTGCTGCACGGGAAAAGTGCGTCCCGGTATATCCAACACGGGAGCACCACCAAAGTAATCGGAGAAGAGGGCCGCATTCAGTGTGGCTGACATGAGTATTATCTTGAGATCCTTGCGCTCGCGCAAAATATTCTTAAGTATGAGCAGCAAAAAATCCGAGTCCTGCGATCGCTCATGCACCTCATCGACAATGACGTGGGTCACATTGCTCAGCAGCGGATCGGATGCGAGGCGACGCAATAGGATGCCTGTCGTGCAGAAGCTGAGCCTTGTGCTCGCCGAAATCTTGTTCTCCAGGCGTATCTGATAGCCCACTAGCTGCCCGATGCGATCCAGCCTCTCGTTTGCGACACGCTCCGCAACACCAATCGCGGACAGGCGACGCGGTTGTGTGCACAGAATCTCCACATGAGGTAAATCCGACTTGGCAGGCAGCTGCAGTGCCTTGAAGAACCAATTGTCTAGGATGAATTGAGGCACCTGTGTGCTCTTGCCGCAACCCGTTTCACCGGAGATGACCACCACCGGTGAGCTATCAATCAGCGCCAGTATGCGCTCCATTTCAGCAAAAGCAGGCAGCTTCCTTCTTGCCTCGATGAGCTTGTGATATCGCTCATCACGGCGTCGCTCGTTAAACAGTTGCAGAAGACGTCGATTCTCACGCGCCAATTCGGTCGCATTGCGTCGCTGGGTATTGCCATCATTGCGCGCCGTCTGGCCACGCTCATAGTGACTTGGCCGAGGCACTATAGCCGCACCGTCCGCATTGCCATCGACGTCGCCGCCAATGGGCTCCTCGTAGAAGAGCGAATGCTTGGGCGAGGGAAAGCGTGCGATGTCCAAACTGTCAGCCAATCCCTCATCTGTTTGCAGCATGTCACAGACGCTATAGACGCAGGGTGTGCCATACCGACAAATCTCACGCGCCTCCCGATACAAATGTCGAGCAAAGCGCAACCGCAGCTCATGCGGAATATCATGGCAAGTGGTCTTCAGATAGATAAAGGGCGCCTCGTATGGATAGCGACTTCCGGGGGGAAAGCGTATCTCTACATGAAACCACAGCTCATTCTCATTCTCATCTAGATTATCGGCGCGCTTGCGCTCTGGCGTACTCAGCTCCTCCGGCTGCGGCGGCAAATGCGCAAAGCGGCACTTCGGCCCAAATTTACAGGTGCCATCGCGATCGAAATTGCGACAACGTTGCGGCGCCTTCTTTTTCTTGTCCAGCGCTGCCTGGCGGAGAGCAGCTGCTGCCGCATTGACGGCTTCACGTGCTTTCCGCACCTCCGACGGACTGTGGGCAAGCAGATGCTCGATTTTAAATTTTAGATTCCAAACGCTATTATATTCACGCTCCTCATACGCCCGTTCATATATGGATTGCAGCGCCTCTTTCTCATCCGCACGCATATCCAGCAGCGCCGCCTCATCGGGCACATCCAATGCCGTCGGCTCATCGCTGGGCACGCGCATGTAGCGTCTATAGAGTAGTAGCAACGCTGCTTCCGTGTCGCTAGAGCAATGCTCGTAAGCCTCTAGGCAGTGCACCGGCTGAAATCCGTAATTCTCCAATTTAAGCAGCGCATAACGACGCAGTCGATCATCGTCGGCAGTGCTGCTTGGTCCACTGACGCCCTGCACACTCTGCACTTGCAGCGTGCCCCTATCCTCCCAGTAGGCGTGCTTAATGCCCTTGCCACCACGACCTCGGTCCTTGTATTTGCCAATGTCATCCAGCTTAAAATCCGGACCATGTATTGAGCGCAACGTGTCCATTGTTAGCTGCTGTGACTCATCGCTTAATCGCAGCACATGCAGCTCCGTTTTGCGTGATTTATTGTCTGGCACGGATTTTGGCGCCGCCGGCACGTTTCTACAGGAGGGTTAAATAGAGTGGTTGATTGAAGTTGATCAATGAATAGTATGTGGTCTACCCACGTTGTCCGCACATCGCTGGGCGGGCGCAGGTGCCAGTCATCGATCTGTTGACGCGAGAAGTCGTCCATGCCCAAAAAATATAAAAAATGTTCGCGCTCACGTGGCCAAAACGATGGTAAACAATTTCACAATTTCACAAATTAAGCTAATAACCAAAATACCAAACGAGCATTATCTGTCAAGTCGCCGACATCTTTTCGATTATCGATAACAGGAGACCAGCTGATTTATCTATCGATGTATCTTATTAGTACAACCTAGTTATAATAAGAAACATCGATATGTTTTTCCCCGCCTGATTTTTGAGCGTACCAACAAAATTGAAAGCTTGATCTGAATGTTGTAGCAATGTTTATTACTAAATTTTCCATGGCCAAAGTAGTGAATCTTAATATAATTTATGTAATTTAAATGTTATTTAGTTTTATGTTATTGAAAAATTAAAAAACTAATTGATAAATCGAAATTTTTCAGTAATTTCATGTCGTGTCTGTTATTATTAAAGTAACTGTTGAATTGACTCCATACTCAACAGTTGAGGTGACACTATTACATTAACAAAATTAAATTGGAATTCTGTGAATAATAAATTATTTTAAAAATAACTCTAAAATAAATGATAACTAATTTATTTGGAGTTTCGCCGCTCGTAGGCGCATTTCGGATTTGAATTTCATCTGCCCCAAAGCGTCGCTGCAATAACAGACACATGAGTATTTCTTACATTTTATTTAACTGGACTTACGTCGCCATTTGGTAGTAACTTTCAAAGGTTTCCATCTCCTTCAATAATGACTTGTGCTTTGCTTCATTTACCTGGCGCTCCAGCTCAAATTTAATCAATTTATCTTTGCAAATACTTTGCAGGTCACTAAGTGCTTTTAGCACATTATCGGTGGAAACCTCCAGACTCATACCGTCCTATTCGCAAAGATACAAAAATCAAACTCTGCACTGTATTATTTAAAATTAGTAGTTACCATTTCGGTATATTCGTCATATCCCGCAGTATTGGCCTTACTTGCACAGATGACCTTGTTACAATGGGCATCATATGCACGTAAATATTCTTCCTCAGATTTATACAGCTTATGGAATTGTTCCAACAATTTCCCTTGAACATTATTGATGTGTTCCACTGTGAACACTTTGTTTGCAATTGGAATGGTTAGGCCGCACAGCAGCCGCATCTTCTCATCCAGGACTACAGAAGATCTGTTTCTATCATAGGTTATGACCTGATCGACGCTTTTGTTGTCCTTGTCCTGCATGAAACACTTTATTAATCAAAACGATGCCAATCACAATTATTGTTTGCAGTAAATTACCGTATGCTCCAAACATAGCGCCACAAATTGTTTCAATATTTTAATTTCTGTGGCGTCACCAACATCATTTTCATCGTCCATCACCTGCTCAGGCTGTTGTACGTTTGAAAACTCGGCTTTCTCTGCAAAATCACACGCATTGTCACTGAATTCCGACATTGTTACTGCCTATTAATGAGATTGTGAAATAACGTAGCGTCACTTTTGTAGGGCTGCCACCCAATTATACAATTCTGTTTCGTAATTGAAAACGCTTAGAACCGTTATTCTGCAGATTTGTGACGTCAGCCAGACCATATTAATAGTATGGCGAAATATCTAAGCGCACATAAAAAATACTTTTTGTTTCAGCACAAATTTACAAACAGCAATTCTGTTATTCTTTCTGTATTTACATTAAAATTGTAAATTAATGAGTAAAACACTTGTTAATAAAATATCCCTCGTGTAACTTAACATAATAATTGCACACAATTATTTAATAACAGCTATGTTAACTTCCAATCTGCTGGGTGATTTAATTGTATAGTCAACATATTTGCAGTACAATCATGGAAAATTAATTCGAATAAAAATTGATTAAGTTTCTTAAGCGCGCTGTCAGAAAACGATGGTTCGCCCCAGTGTCAGAACTCTCCAAGAAATATTTCCAAGTGGGAAACCCATTTAAGACAAATTTAAACAAAGAGCTGCGCGAACAGGTTTTAAAGCGCCTACGGCCATGAGACACCCACGGGCTTGTGCCGCAAAAGACATTGATAACAGAGAAACGCAGCCCTGATTAGGAGTACTTTACTCCCTGCCTTTTACAGCTGGAGCATTTGATTTCATGTAACACACAAGCAGATGCTATGATTCCATACACCTTATAAAGGTCCCCCGTCTTTAAAGCGGGTGGCCTGTCACTACTTGGGCATTACATGAGTCAGCGTCACGAGGAGCAAATGAATCAATGCTGCAGCCAGCGGTTTCACAAGCATCAAAATGTCTCAGCTGCGGAAAGCGACTAACGTCGTTTTTCCTTCTCTTTGACATGTTCATTCTATTTTTCGCTACATTATACGGGTAATTCTTATAATTATTATATGTTCATAAAATTTATTAAAATATTTACAAGGTGCACAAAAAAAAAAAAATTTTAGTACTATTTAATAGACGCGCTCCTTCAGCTTGAACATGAGTGGATCCTTGGTGCGCAGGATCAATTCAGCTATGAGCACTGGCGGCTCTGCCGCATTGCCCACAAACTCAATCTCATAGTGACGCAGGACATTAGCGACAATCGCCTTGATCTCCAAGATGGCAAACTTCTGGCCAATGCAATTACGCGGTCCCGCCGAAAAGGGTATGTAGGCATAGGGATTTTGCTTCTCGGCACTGGTGACTACATCAAAGCGCTCTGGCTTGAAGGTATTTGGATCACTGAAGAGGTCCTCACGGCGACCCAAATACAGTGGGGAAATTCCAATATTGGAGCCAGCAGGAATAATTTTGCCATCTGTTTGGAAAACAAAGGTTGGCTTTTAAATTTGAAATTAAAACTACGTTTTTAATTTTTTTTTGTCATTAAGAAAACTTGTAATAACTAGTTTAAAAAAGAAATAGTATATTCGGAAGACTCACTTATTTCGCACTCCTTAAGCACCTTGCGTCCCAGCAGCGGCACCGATGGATACATGCGCAGCGTCTCCTTGATGCACAGATCAACATAGGACAGGTTGTTCAACATATCATAATTGACCGGCGACTCCTTATCCTTGCCCATCACTGAGATAATCTCATCAAAGCACTTGCGCTGGCAATCCGGATACGTTGCAATGTTATAGAAGAAGAACATTATGGCTGACGAGGTGGTATCATGACCCTCGAACATGAAGGTATCAACCTCCTCGCGTATATCCATATTGGTCAGTGGCTTGTCATCTATAGTCGACTGCAGAAGGATATCCAAAAATGCCATCTTGCGCTTCGCACCCACATCTGCATCATCCGTACTCTGGGGCTCAGTATCCTGTTGCCCTGCACGCAGCAGCTCCTCCCGCCGCTGCACAATAATCTTCTCCGTGAAACTGTGCAAGACATTGAGAGCACGTTTCTCCGCTCTGGCCAACGGAGTAAGCATGTAGGTCAAATCAAAGCGATAGAATATGTTGAACATTCGCTTATGCAACACCATCGATATGGTCTTCACTGCTTGGACATACTCCGAATCCACATTGGTCTGGGCATTGACTGAGACACCCATGGCGGTTTCTGTTTTGCGTTGAGTAAAGAAAAACAAAAAGTAAACTCATTTATAACACATAGTGATACGATCGAGCCGAATCCGACTAAAATATGTACAGTCTGACGGATGTATTCCCAGCTTCATCAAGAATGCTTTTAAACGTAAGGAGCAGTAATGAGCAGATCGAAATAATAAAAATGCTGACAAAACAAAAAAAAAAAAAACCCATTTGGGGTCGAATCTAAGCTTTACCTAGCATTAATTTTGACAAAGCTGAACAGATTTAAAAAATATATATGTTTGACTCCTCAATATTTAATTCCGATGCGAACCCAACCTTAAGTAGACGCGATCAAAGGGTATCGGAAAGTAAGATAAGAAAGCCCGCTGGTCGAGAATACCAACCACAAATTGTGTCCAAGGTGCACAGATTAATCCAATCGTATAGATTGAAACCCGTCTGTCCCTGCTGTCGTCGCTCTTTCTCCAAGTTGCTTAAAAGGAGTACAGATTGCCGCTGAAATATATTGACAAACTGATCGAGAATCGTGAAATGAAAGGCGGGCGTAATAATCTTTCGGCGCTTGTGCCATTTGCGGCCACGACTAATAAGTAGACCATCCTTAAGCCATGGCTCTAAGGCTTTATATTCGCCGGCCTTGTCATTGAAGAGAAGTGTGCCTAGAATGATCTTTACATCTTCGGGATTGCCCATGATAAAATTGAGCTCCGGACCCAGCCAAACCTTCAGGGTCATATCCTTGCCATACTTTTCCATGAAGTATACAACGGTCTGGACCATCTCATGCGGTTCTTTTCCAATGAAGTGATGTCCATGTCCGACCAAAGGCAATGATGGCGGACTGGGCAAGTCTCGCGTCACCTCGATGAGGTGCTTAAACTTCAGTTGATAGATGAGTAGACCCACAAATATGGCGCTACCCAAAATCAACCCCAACACCAAAAACATTTTTGTTTTGTTTTTATGTCAGCTGCAGCAATTGAAACCTATTTGAACACTAAAATTATTTTTGTTAGCTGAAATTGAGTAAAATCTAATCGCTGCGCTTATCCGCTTACTACAATCAGCCCAAATATGCATTTATTGAGTTACAGTCTAAAGGCTGTGTCGATTTTCTAATCATCGTTGGACTTTGATGTGTTCGTGATTGAAATTCACACCTAATACATATATATATATATATATATATATATATATATATATATATGTATTAGGTGTATATATATATATATACATATATATATATATATATATATAATTATTAGTGGAGTTCATTTAAAATGAATACTTTTTATGATTATTGTTTTTATTATTATTATTATTATTATTATTATTATTATTATTATTATTATTATTATTATTATTATTATTATTATTATTATTATTATTATTATATATGTATATATACGATATACAGTGAACCCAGCTGTTGAATATATTATAGTTTCATTGCCACATTTGCACTGTTTTGCACACCCAAATGTAAGCAGGTATGCAAAATCACAACAGTCAACATGTCAAAAGTCAACATAAAGAAAAGGCAGCGCATGTATTTATTCACAAGCCCGAACAAAAATCACCGGCCTGCGACAAGTACTCGCAAAAACATATAATACATATCTGTGTATTTGTACACACATATATAAATAATATACAAATATGTTTACGATCGCTGCGTTTATCTCTTATCTAAGAATGCATTTCAAACTTTAACTTGTCTGATTCATGTCCGATCTTAATATAATTTTCCCAGTTCATCAATAATATGCATATTCATATTATAAACCTCTGTGTCGACATTCGTCAAACTGAGACGGTTATCGATCCAATAAAATAAACAATTTTTTTGTGTCTGAAATTAACTTACCAAGGAGGAGATTACTTATGATAAACCCTCTAAGCTTTGTGACTCTAACATTGGAGGTGATTGTACGATTTGATCGATTTGCACACTAAAAATAATAATAATAAAACTTACCACAGAGAACATCAAGGGTGAACAGATGGGCCGCTTGTCCCAGTTCAACGAGATTGGTGCCATCGCTGCCGCGTGCTTGATGCAATCGTTTTACCATCTGTCGCGTCTGCCTCTCAAATATTTCGACATATGACTCCAGGATGCGAAAATGAAAGGCGGGTGTTATGATCTTTCTGCGCTGATGCCATTTTCGTCCACCACTGACCAGAAGGCCCTCATTCAGCCAGCCACTGAGGAAGTCGTACTCCATGGCCTTATCCAGCAGGAGAGTGCTGCCGAGAACGACCTCAACGTCTTGAGGCTTGAACATCATGAAGCTAAAGTTGAAGCCCATTTTCAATTTGAAGGTATCACCATATTTTTCGGCCAGCTCTGTAAACACCAACGGCACCTGTGATGGCTCCAGACCCAAGAACAGATTCACATTGCCCAGCAGTGAGAGGGTCTTGGGTCCTGGCAATAAAGCGGCCAACTCATAAACCCGCCGGCGGCGTCTCAGCCACGAACGCAATGGGAACCAGCTGAGCGTCGCCAGCGCCAGAACAATGCAAACAGCGGCGATGAGCAGTGGCAGATAGAAAGACATCATTTGCAAAGAAGCAACAATCTGCGACTAAATAAATACACTCAATAATTCGCACCAAGCAATTCGTCTGATGCCCTTATCAGCAGCAGATGTTACGAGGTTATCTATCGGTTACTGATGTCTTACCGAGTTCCAGTTCAAAATGGTTTACTCATCGGCGTGTTTAAAATTAGATATTTGGATTAAAAATAGGTTCAAAATATTTGGCCAGTGTGACGCCACGTCCGGACGAGCAAACACATCGAGTGGGTGTTCCTTTGTTTTTCAGGTGTTTACAGTTCATGTTTTATTTTGGTTTCGGTTGTGGTTTTTGTATCTGTAGTGGGAGCTATGACGTCGCTAGCGATACGACTCAGTTCTTGACAAATTTGCCCATATGCAATGATCCAACCAGGGATGAAAGCGAAACAGAGATAAAAGAGAGAGAGAGATAGAGGGAGAGAGAGAGAGAGAGAGAGAGAGAGAGAGAGAGAGAGAGCGAGAGAAAAAGCACTCAAAAATAATGATAATTTCACAAATTAATTGCGTTCTCTTGATTTTATTTTTGTGCGCAGCTAGCCCAGCACATTGTTGTTGACCAATTGGCTTGACCCACAAATACACTGAGCGCAACAGATGGCCAAGAATTCTGCAGCTGCTAAACATATACATAATAGAACACGATTCCATCTACAAGTTTTGCAATTTAAAATTGATTTGCTTAAAATTTAAATGAGTTGCGATAGAATAATGGCAAAAGTAAGTAAGAAAAGTCTCATCTATAAAAATACTTAAACAAGTATTTCAACTGTATATTTCAAAATGAAATTCAATGATCCGATAAGACGGATTATTTAAACAAGTTTTTAATCTTTATATGAGCCCAAAAAAAAAACCCAAATCCCTATTATCAGCAAAACAAATAACAAAGGTGAACTGGGCGAGCTCTAAATGCAGAACTGTACTTATACATACACAAAAGATTAAAAACTACTATAAATAATCCGTATACATATATTTATATATATATATATATATATAAATGGATATATACGATTGTGATTCATGGAAATCCAACAGATTCCACTCGATTACGTACACAGTAACAATGCCATAAAAAAGAACAGCAACAACAACAAGTAGGCGTCCTTCAAGCATGCCAAATTCCAAAATTTGCGTCGGTCGTCGACGTCGACGTCATTTCGCCTCACGAAACGTAAATATTTACACATGTCTTACAAGAGTTGGCGATTTCTCACTGTCGGATATGTACATATCGATCGATATATATATCGTCTCTACTCTCTGCTTATATATAAATATATATTTATATATATATATATATATATCTAGCTGCATGTGTGCACATTGGAATTTCATTGGCATTTCCAATTTTGTACATTTTGTGTGAGTATTGCTTTTAATTTGTTTTTGTTTTTTTTTTTTTTTTTTGTATCTTCTGCGATTTTCTGCTTTAATTTCTTTTTGTAATTTTTGCACTCTTGCCACCAGAATTCAATGCGGCATGGAACTTTTTTTTTTAAACTCAATTGATTTTTTTGCCGTAGATCAGTCGTGCCACAAGCAAAAAGAAAGAAAAGAGGCAGAGATTGAGAGTTTCCTTGGCCATATTGGGCATTCGATTTGCACATGACCATCATGGGGAGAGAGGCCATCAGGGCCAAGACGTGGCTCATGGAGCACTCAACGTTTGATGAAATTGCACATACATATGCAAATCGATCATAATAAGTGAACAACAAAAGCCACAACAATAACAACAACAACAACAACAACAACGCAAAATTATAATAACAATTTCGCTTTGGCGCAGCACATTTTGCGTCATTTGGCGCGAGTGCTTTCAACACAATACCTCCGCATCCCACCCCTACACACACACACTCACACACGCACGTTTTTTTACATAGATATGTATGAATTATATATATAGGTCGAAGCATTGGTTCATCACCAAAATATATTCTGCGCCATAATGCAAAAAAGCAAGCGGAATGAATCCGATAACCGCTGCGTATGCGCAATTTTTGTGCATTGCGCATTCGCCACGTGTTGCCAGCCATCTGAATTAAAGGAATTTCCATAAGAAAACGAGATTTACGACCTTTATCGTTTTATAATAAGCCGACTCCAATTTAATGAATTTCCACTAAATTAAATACTTTACCTGCAATAGAAGCTAAATATATGAATAATATATATGAACTTAAACTTTGATAAAAAAAAATTGTGATCTTAAATTAATGATATTAATTCAGGTCTCAAAATGGATTCTACATTTCTTTTAATACATCCAATTTCATAAGATTTGTATTCGTTAAGTTATTGAGAGCTCGCCTCAGTATTTAACTAATTATTAAAATATTCAATTATATTTTTTATCATATTATTAAATATATTTGGCCATCTCAATACGAACTGCACAGCCACCGATGACTCATTTTGCATGTCCGCCATCTATCCTGCCCCGACCGGCCCCTTACGGGCCCCTCCCCTTACCATTCTGATCTCTTGCGGTCCTTGCCCCTTGCCCCTTGCCCGTTGCGCATTTGACGTTTTTGGTTGCTATTTTGAAACCATTGTGTCGGCATGTGTCATACTCGCATACTGAGGCACAACGACGAATACCTCATTGCATGAGATTATGCCGACTATCGTATATATTTATGGCCCGGGCTAAGTGAACTCAACGTATAGTCCCATATTCCGATACATCACATATTTACAATATTCTGTATATTTATAGAGAATTATTTACCTATAACATTTCATACAGTTACTGACTAAAAGTAGCAGTTTTTAAGTCGTTCGATTTTATAACAGTGTACACAAATTGGTAGGTTTTGTTCTTCAAATTGTTCTTGCATATGCTAAAAAAATGTTACGAATTTTTTGTTGCTTCAAATTCACGTTGAAATTTAAATTGATAGCCTACAAAATCACAAATAGGCATATCGTAGAAATTTCTCAACTTTCAACAATTTCAAACAATTAATAATGGTTAATTCTTCATATGAATAGCAATACAATACTAATAAAATATTATAAAATTTACATATGGTGGAATTGAAATCTAAAAAATCCCTTGTAAAAATGTTCCAATGTTATAACGCATAAGCTTCCCCATTTCAAGATAAGATAGGTAAGATACTGGGATATATAAAAAAAGTATTGGCCATATAATAGAACGCTTAAATATGAATCAGACAATAAAAATATATTATTCAATTTGTGAATATGGCAAATTATTTCCTCAAATTTAAATTAATTTTTTTTTAATTTTCAAGTTGTTGATTGATCTCTTATGTAGACGCCGAAGACAAATTGCACTTTCAGTTATGCTTATAATTAATTCAGCTATGCTTATATTACTTGGCTAAACTATTTGCTAAGTATTTAGTATTTAACCGTTTGCAGGATGTCAATGCTACGGAATATGGTTGAAATTGGTCAAATGCCAATTTTTGCAAGCGTTGCACAAAGTAAGAATTGTTTTGCTAGGCCTTTCAACGCCCGCAGATGCATCACATAAATTATGTTCAACCATTTTGTGGCACTCTTGCATTAAAATAAATATAAAAAAAATCAAAACTGTTAAATAACATAAAATGTGCAATACGAGTTCAGGCTGCAACAGGAAATCGCTGAGGCAAACGCATTTTCATTCATGACTTGATTTTATTTATGTGTGTGCTTCTCGTGGGGTGGGCCCCGATCCCAAATAACCAAAGTTTACCCCATCCAATAAATACACAGGGTTGCCAAATTGTGACGAACTAAAAATTTCTCTAGAGCTAAAAAAAACGTTGAGCAACGCCTTAAACATTTTACACTAATTTTTTTGTAGTGTTTGCCACTTTAGAAAAAGCATCTTGTTTCCCACAGTAGCCAAACCTTAACTGATTTCCATATTTTATTTTTGAAAGTAGTCTTCAGCTTGTGTTGTGACCGAATTGCTAAATAATCAAATTTTCTACCGTATTTCAAAGCTGTGGGTGAAAAAATTAAAAAAGGAGTATTACAGCGAAAGTCCCAGCTTCAAAAATAAATTCCAGAACCTCTTGAGGAAAGCAAAAAATGCCCAGATTATGAAGCAAAAATAGAAGTTTTGCTTTCCATATACATATAAATAATGAGCAATTGCCCAACATCGCCATGCACTTGTGGCTGTCAGCCAAACACAAAAATACAACAACAACACAAAAGCGTTAAACAATGCAATTTGAATTTGTTTAATTAACGAAACTTTGTTTACACATATAATGTATAAATATTTATTCGTGAGCCAATTTGACAAGCCAAGGCAGCTGGGCACGCTTATACTTAACGCATTTCTTTACAGGATCCCGATCCCACCCGATCCGAACCGAATCGAGGAGGAGCTGCGTTTCATTCTCAAACAGACAGCTGCCATTTTTGAATAGCATCCAACATTTTTGCTTATGTATTTATGTGTACACTCATGATCAAAATAATAATTACTCTAGCAAAATTTTGAATGAGTTAAGAATTGATATGAATGTTTTCTTTATACACATAGCTGCAATCAAAATGGGTGAATATGCCGACTTCGAAATGAAACAATAGCGAAGCATCCAAAGACATGGTTCTAACCACAAACACACACATCAACAAGTTTTTTTT
The DNA here is from genome assembly GCA_035043845.1 of Drosophila picticornis. Lineage (NCBI taxonomy): Eukaryota > Metazoa > Arthropoda > Insecta > Diptera > Drosophilidae > Drosophila > Drosophila picticornis. The sequence continues at coordinate 8,327,654 of JAWNMR010000492.1, forward strand.
TTTTTTGTATTAAATATATGTTTTTTTAAACCGAACTTAAATGTTTGCACTTGGACTCTGCTCTAAGCATTTGAAATGCATTATTTTGAAAAGATGTGCGAATGTGCTTATGATATTGACTAGAATTGTATGTAGTTTTGCATAGTTGCAGTTCCCACTATTTATTCGCAGCATAGTGCACTACTGTCGCTGATCACTTGCCCAATAGATGAAACAATCTATTTTTGATTGTCTTTGGTTTTTCGCTAGACAAGAACGTACGAAATGGGGGTGCTTTGGGGTGCTATGTTACGATCACTTCCGGTTTTTCCCAAAGGCAGCAAACAATTTAAATTCCCATTTGTATAATTTTATTTCGTATGCTTGGCAACAGGCGCTCGCTTTTCACTCTGACCCGTTCTTAATCAGTACCAGGTACGTATATGACCCCAAGTCCCGATCAGTTTCAGGTTTCCATTACATCGCTGATTCTCTGATTGGATTGCGGTTATGTGTTCAGTGTCCTAACCCCTACCCTAACCTTAACCTCCAAGCAGGAGAAGCGAAGCGTTTCGAGCGCCGTTCTTCTTGAGATCAACAATGCATAAAGCGAAACAACTCATAAAAATTGCATTCATTTTTTTATTGTTTTGATTTCTTCTTCATAGTGGCAGGTGTTTTTGTGTTTACTTTGTGGCTGCCAGCATTAGTACTCTGTACTTAAAAACATATGAATAACTCTTGCAGCTAAAAGCTTTATGACTTTATGTAACCCATCACATCAGAAACGCGATGCTAAGCCTTTTTCAACAGTCATAATTAAATAGAACACCTTATTAAAACAGGCGAAAGACCCATCAAGAAGAAGAATCTGAAAAATAAAAACTAAGAGTGCTTTTACAAGAGAGTACAAAACAAAGTAAAGTCAAAATGTATTACAAAGAATAACAAATTCCAGAGCAGCCTAACTGTTATAAGATGTTTGCCAGTAAAACGTTTCCGAATGTATTATTACCGAGCATACAATACATGCACACATTTTGTGCAGTGGTATTACGTGGAATAATCAAAAGCCGAAAAGAAATCTTGGCATTCTATATTTACTACTAACTTAAGGGCCGATTCCAAATGGTTTTAAAATGTTAAGCAATAAACCGCAATTATTTGTAGTCAGCGAAATTGATAATACCATTTTAACATAGGAAGTTGAACTCCTTATTGCAGACCTATCTTAACAAAAATAGCAACAATTTGTATAACTTGTAAGTTTTTTTACAAATGTGGTTTCCACATTTTCCCCATAACAATTGATTAATATATCATCTGCGTTATCACTACAGAGAGCATTGTATCGTCGTTTTTTTTTTTCTGTTTTTGTTTTTTACTGATGAGTGTAATAAGAAAAGCTATCTTAAATTAAAAGAAAATGTTGAGAGCAGCTGTGGAAACTTTTGACGACTTGCCTTTTATATTGATGCGCACTCTATGAGAGAGTATGTGTGTGTGTGTCAGTGTGTGTGAGAGAGTGAGTGTGCCTGTGTCTGTGTCTGTGTCTGTGTCTATGTTGCCAACGGTGCAGCTATAAAAAGAAAGCGCGCTCGCTTTTAGCGCTCACTTTTGGTCCCAGCAACCAAACGGTGCACAACAAAATATCAACACAGAAACGCAAAAAGAATTAAATTGAAAATATTTTTTAGCGGTTATTTCGTGTTCTCTTTTTTTTACATGTTTTGTATAAATAGTGTGGAAACCACTTAAATTATAAACACACACATATTGCTCAAGTCCAAGTGCATTTGCATTGAAGTGCGAATACGTAGTGTAATTATCAAAAGGAATTCCATAAGCAAAGCGTTCAAAACGGAAGCCAAAAATAACAACTATTTAAAGTGAGTGCAAAAAGTTTCAACGCAGAAGTTTTGCCGCCATTTTTTTAATTATTGCCATCCTGTTTGCTACTCTCTACTGGAAAACGATCGATTGAAATTCAGCTTCGATAAATCAAAACCAAAGAAATTACTCTCACTGATAAGCAACGCAATAAAATTGTTGGGGCTATGTTGTTGTGAAGTGGTGCAGGGGGGAGGGGGGGGGGGGGGTGTTGCGGAACAGAAGCAGGGTTAACCGGCTAGTTTACCAATGAAATACAAAAAATGGCAAATTAGAAATTTTCTAGCTCAACTGTGCCTTGGCATTGCGCATGCGCAACTATGCCGAGTTAAAAGTTCAGGCCAGCTGGCCCAGCTCTGTTTCTAGGTTGTGTGTGTGTTTTTGTGTATTTTACTATTGTTGCTGTTGCTGTTGCTGTTGCTGTTGCGGTTGCTGTTGGTGTTGCTGTTGCTTCTTTTGCTGCCAAGTAATTTAACTTTGCTTTGCTTCTTTCTTTTGGGGCCGCTCTGTTTTTATCTATCAACTTTTTTTTATCTGTTTTTTTGGTCATTTACTATGGTTCACAAAAGAAATGGTGTAGCAATGCTAGGGCGAAAAAAAAATAACAAAAACACAATGGGCACTCAAACGAAACAAATTTTCATTGTTATTATGGGTGTATGTTGTGGTTGTCTTTTTCATGTAGCGTTTCTTTTCCGTTCAGTTGTCTTTTTTTTTTGTGTGTTTTTTTTTTTAAGATTTTTTGCTAACGTTTCGCAAACTTTAATTGGCCTTTATTTACATTCACAGTACCTAAGTATTTATTTGGCAAACTCGAGGTTCTACAATCGAGGCGAGACTGTCTTTCTTGTGACACGTGTATCTTCTCGAAGAACGGCTGACGAACGCTTTTTTAAGTCAATATTTACAAAACAGGAACAACGCAATCAAAGTAACAATATGGCCGATGTATCGCATGAATTGGGCGCCCTGCGTTTTGTAGTGGTAAGTAACGAATCCCTACCAAAATGATCCAAACTCCAATAAATATTAGACATTATTAGGCAAGCCTCAAATTAAGAAATGGTTTGGTTGAACCTAAAAAAAAATTAATATCTTTACAAAAAAAAAAAAATAATTTCAACTCTAATTAATATTAGAGCTTATTAGGCAAGAGTCAAATATGAGATATTTTGGAATGTGGCGTAAAAAATTAAAAACAAAAAGTAAAATATGTTAAGAAAGAGAAATTTGTTCAGTTATTTTTATAATTCCCATGAGAAATATTATTGTATTGCGAATATCTCGTGCGACAAATGCCTGAACATTATTTATGTGCGCAAAAAAAAACTTGAAAAAAATGGGGAAAATGGAAAATAATAATAACAAACCACAAGTCCACAGGCCAAGAAAATAACAATACTAAGCGTGGAAAAATGTCGCACAGAATTTGGATTTTCATTTCTGTGTGAGAAATTGTTGCTATTTCCCAAAGTCAAAAAGCCAGCATGATTAAAAATCATTAAGTATTATAATAAAAAAAAAAATAAGAAAAACAGAAGAAAAAAAACTCGAAACAGCAACAAAAACGGTTTTCAATTTTATTTGCTTTTTGCTTTAATTTGTCGCCACATGAATTGCCAAAAGAGTGAATATATGCAGAATGTATGATGTATGTATATATACATCTTATATACACTCTTGTATGTTCTATATGTATGTATAGACATACATACGTCTGTGTATACTTTGGCTGACAAAAGAAACAAATTTTTTGTCGCACTGTGCAAAAGATCAAAACACGGAAAAATTCTTGGCAATGACCATCGTTTGAGTTGAAATAGCTAAATGTTATGTAGCCTCATTCACATACATACATACATACATACATACATATATACATACCAAATACGTACTAGCCTATGTAAATATCTATGTATGACTTTGTGGGTTCTATATTAAATGCGACGACTTCTGCTGAGTGACAACGGCGCCGACAAAATGCTTTAGTTATATATACTACAGATTTAAAATATAAGACACATACATAACATACATAGGTACCTACGCAAGCAAAAGTGTAGAAAAACTTCTTCTTAGCTTTTATTGCGGTCGCTCGTTTGAACCGGTTCGGTTCATTGGCTTTGCCGTATAAATTGTATGCTTTAGTGCAGTCGTAAAACATATAAATTTCATTTCATATCACGTGAATATTTCTTCTTTTTTTTAATATTTTCACTAGCATGTGAAAATTTGTAAATTTGTATTTCAATTGAAATTTCTGCATTATGCTTAATATTTTCACACACAACTTTCGCCTTTGTTCGAATTTACTGCACATCAAAACCACATAATAAGATAGCAAAGGTGCATATATAGGATATATATATATATATATATATCCTATATAACTTTCAGTCTTATTGCCAAATTCAAACACTTAAACTTTTTCATTCATCGCATGGCGCTTAGCTGCGCATTTTTATTTTATTTATATGAATGAAAATTCATGAAGCAAATGAGCTGGCAGCCGAAATTGATTGAAGAAATTTTGGATATTGATCAAAAAGGATGACAACAGCGCCATTGACAACGTCATTGCCTGGCTCTTCTATGTGCATATATTAATTATTTGCTTTTTGTCACTGTCTGTCCAAATTCGCAGTTAAATAAAGCAAACAGCTGGCAAAAGAATACATATGCAAATAATATGCATATATGTCGCAAACAACAGTAGATCCGCTCGAAAGATTTATGCAATAAGCTTAACAAAACTGAAAGACACATTATTCAAAAATTATTCACAGAAAAAAACCATTCACACATATGTCGCCAGCTCAAATTGGTATGTTATAAGAAATGAGCCACAACAAAAATACATTTACAAAATTTTGGCTGTGAAGGCCGTTTGCCGACTTTTATTTAAATTCTATTTCTTTGGTTTTTAAGATTGTTTTTATGAAATTTAATTTCTTTGTGTTCGCTGACTGGCTGCTTGAGGAAGTGATAGTACATTATATTCAAACTACATACATGTTTTCGTCAAAGTTTTGTTTTTATTTATGGGCCTACATTTGCACATTCTTTTCGTCCCATTTGCGCTTGCACTATTTTTATGTCTGTACATGTGTATATAGCATGTAAACACATACATTTCTCGCTCATTTCTAAACTATTTTGCACTTATTAAATGAAAAATGAAAAATGAAAGAACATGTTAATCTGCTGTTATTTAATTACAGCCAATTTATTAAACAACTTGCCGCGTGTCGCGATTTTTTCAAATTGATTCAAATGCGCGCCAAGTGAAATACAAGATAAGCCATCTGGCACGGTGACAGAGTTAACAGCAGTTAACAGCCTGGCAACGCCAGCCAGATTGAGTTTGACTCTCTTTTGCATGAATTTGGCTTCCCGTTGCAAATATTAAAATTGAAGGAAAATTTTTGTTTTGCCCTTGCAGGATTCGCCGCTATCATCGAAGGTGGCCATGTTTAACAATCAGGCGACACAGCATAAGCAGTCGCAGTTATTGAACCCCTTCGCGCACGATGGCCGATCCTCATCCCCAAAGCCGACTTTCTCCAAGGATCAGTATGGCAAGCCACTCGCCGGCAGTCTGACAGAGATGCGTGGCCAAAAGGCCAATATGCATGTGATGAAGGAAATGCTCGAGCTATGCCAGATCATTGACTCCGAGGGCTATCAGGTCAAGGATGAGCCATCGATGCGAGTTATTCCATTCGGAGAGTTGTTTAATGTAAGCTTAACTTCGCCCACCCTCTCCAGCTGCTTGGTTTACTTTCAACTGTTTGTCCTCCATCTCCTCAGATTTACAACTACATTTCGGACAAAGTCGTGGGGATACTGTTGCGCGCTCGGAAGCACAAATTGCTGGAATTTGAGGGCGAGATGCTTTATCAGCGTCGCGACGATGATGTGCCAATCTTCCTGCTACGTCCAATTGTGGAGATACGTCATGAGCTGACATCCAAGATTGATGAGATCAAGCGGGGCGCAAGTCCAGCGCCACAGTCGACTTCAGTGTTGCTCGATAAAGCAACGCATGAGAAAAATTTAATGGCGCTGAATTCTCGCACGCCATCGCCAGCGGTTAAATCCAAGTCAAAGTCACCGTCGCCCGATGTGCGAACAGCATCTCCAGTTGCAGAAGCTTCTCCTGTTGCAGAAGCTGTTCTTGTTGCAGAAGCTGCTCCAGTTGCAGAAGGTGCTCCTGCTCCTGTTGCAGTAACTGGTCCTGTTGCAGCAGCTGCTGCTGTTGCGGAAGCTACTCAAGTTGCTCCCATTGCAACAGCAGAATCTCACGCTGTTGAATCTCCAGTTGTAGAAGCAGCTTCCGTTATGTCAGCGCCCCTTGTTGTCATTGATCAGCCACCGGAGACGGATATGGAAGCCACAGCAGCGCCAGCAACAACAACTTCACAGCCAGCAGATACACAGGTTGTGAAAGTGGAGCATGTTGAGCTGGCAGGTGAAGCTAAAACACAAGCAGTGCCTAACCCAGTGGAAGTAGTCGAAGTGGCCGCTGCCAGTCCGCCTGCTGCCAATGAGTTGCCCACAATTGTAGTCGAAGCCAGTGCAACTTATGTGCGCACAATCATCGTGGATCAGCAACAAGGGCAGCAGCCAGTAGCGGATCAGCCGGAATTACCTGCAGAAGCAACTGCCAAAAGTGCTTAGAACATAGCGAAGCGGACTATGCTTTTTTAATGAGGGAAAAAACTCGCAACTAATAAAGCGGCAGCTTTAAATGTGCAGTAATAATCTAGTTTTTAAAGCCCTAGTTTAAATTAATAATTAGTGTTAAACAGCACTGAAGACAGAGCGCGAGAGAGAGCAACCTAATTTATAAATTAATATTGCACACGTAAACATATATCAAGTAAATGTAATACTTATATAGACACAGTATTATATAAAACTCATACTTATTTAATGCATGGTTATTATATAATATTTTGGTAGTAGTTTAATGACAAATATATCAATAAATTAAAAAAAAAAAACATATACTAAAATTTGCAGCGCGCAAATTGGCTGGTCTGGCAGCTAATCACAGCGCTTGACTGCGACTGGACAATATTTCTATTTACTGAATTTTCAAAAGTCGCTTCAAAAACAAAAATAGTATACATTTGTATTTGAAGGGCGTTGCCACAGCGCAAACGCGCGCGCTTTACGCAATTGGCAGATGTGGCAACGCTCGAAGCTTCCACACACAGCTGTTATATGCCGCCTTTTGGCCTATTTGTTATTAGAACAATATATTGCACCAAAAGCCACGAAAAAATGCGAAAATTCACAGCATTTGCGTGCGGCACCATTGCCGGCCTCTCTGCTTACTACATTCAGCGACTAAACGATCCCCAGCTCAGAGTCCACAACTCATGGACGAACAGCGAGACGCCAATTAGCGATTGTGCACTGTGGAACAGCAACTGGGATTTTCGCGATCCAAAGAGTCTGGTGCGGCCGCTAAAGAGTGACAATCCGCAGGAGCAGAATCGTTACAACAGCGAACTGGAGAAGCATGTGCCAAAGAAAGCACGTCACATAATACTGATCCGACATGGCGAATACCTGGATGTGGGCGACACTGATGATACACACCATCTGACTGATCGGGGCCGCCAGCAAGCGAAATATACCGGACAACGTCTGCACGAGCTGGGCATCAAATGGGACAAGGTGATTGCCTCCAATATGGTGCGTGCCCAGGAAACGGCCGATATTATACTCAATGAGATTGACTATGACAGGGCCAAGGTGAAGAACTGTCCATTTCTTCGTGAAGGTGCCCCAATTCCACCACAACCACCCGTCGGCCACTGGAAGCCTGAAGGATCGGTGAGTAATGCAGAACTGTCATAAATATACGTATCTCCATTCAGAAGAAGTAAGTTAACTGAACAATTTGCAGTAATTGCCAATGGTTATATAATACTGAAAGCGAGTTGTGCCGACGATTTAATCCGCAAGCAGATATTGAATCTAGTCAGTTAGAGTTGAATATACATATATAGATTGAATGGAACTGTATAACCACTGCCCAATTTTTTCGTTTTATTTGCAGCAGTTTTTCCGGGATGGTGCCCGAATTGAGGCCGCCTTCCGACGCTACTTCCATCGTGCCTATCCGGAGCAGGAGAAGGAGAGCTATACGCTCATCGTTGGCCATGGCAATGTGATACGCTACTTTGTCTGTCGTGCCTTGCAGTTTCCGGCTGAGGCTTGGTTGCGCATCAGCATCAATCATGCATCAATCACTTGGCTGACAATCAGTGCATCTGGCAATGTGTCCATTAAGTATCTGGGCGACTCCGGCTTCCTGCCAGCCAAGTTACTCACGAATCGCATACCCCGCGACGCCAAGAATGTTGTGTAGTTCTACTTAAGGTCGAACTCGTTCCGCTAGCCGTTGAAATTATTTTGTATTCCTTTTGAGAAGGCTCATTCGCAGTTACAGTACAGATTAGGCAAGCACAATGATATATCTATATATTTACACGTCTTGTCCCCTGAAGTATTTTTATTTTAACTTATGTACGTAAATAAAGTGAATTGAAATTTGTATGGAAACGAAAGATAAGTCTTAGATTCAATGTAAATTACAGATGCGCTGATTCTCTTTGCGAAATTAGTGAGCTGTAAATTTGTACAGATAATAAGGATTAGATGTTATCTCGTCTCACCTATATTCAACAAACAAGAACAAATAGCGTAACATGAACGCTGTCGCAAACTTGGATAACGGCTTTACGCAGTGCGTAGTTCGTTTGAATTAATTTCTTGATCAGTATCGTTCTGGTAATCGATAGTTGCGGCTATCGATATTGCCAGCTGAATATTGTGTAGCTAACAAATTTGCCGCTAAAACGCTGCAGTTCATGTGCTGCCAATAAAAACAAATGATTATAACAAATATTTGAAGTCCTTGCATTTACCATGGACTATGATCTATTCCAGTCAGATGACGATGAGGACATTCTGAGTGCTTATTTGCAAGTGTCGCAAAAGTTACCACAGGAGCAGGTGCAGCTGCAAGTATTGGACTACAATGAAGAGTTGAATGCTGCTGCTGACGACGATGGGGACGCACTTGACATGCTGCCCGAATTTAACTGCAGCGGACGGGATACGAGCAGGGCTTCGAATGATTTGCCCAACACGGGATTTGTGCGAAATGGCTATGCACTGGATGCACCGGTGCCACGCAGCCGACTGGACAGATTAAGATTTGATTTCGAGGAGGGACAGCTGCAAGTGTGCATGGTAGTGCGTTATCTGCAGGGCGAAGCGTGGTAAGAATTAGTCCGAGTGCGTCCTGTATCCCATAATCAGAATCGAATTAATTCTAGCAAGAATATACAGAAGCTTTGTGGCGCTGTGGCAGGTCAGCAGCAGCTTCAATCCAAATCCTCGCCAAGTGCTGCTGCTGCCAGCTGGTATGAGGCACGCCAGCAGGTCACACACTTCTACCATTGGCTGCTGCACGACGTGCAGATATCGGAGCAGTGGCACCTAATCTCACCCGGAGTTCGGCAGCTGCGCGAGCTGCTCAACAGTTGTCTGGATGCGTCAGCATGGCGTGTCCTCTATTTTGCAGAGCATGTCAAGGGCAATGAGTGCCAGGCGCCTGCCTATCAACTCTACCACGGTGCACTTGAGTGGCGTCTGCTCGATTTGTGCCTGCTGCGAAAGCATCAAACTGCAACTGGGGAGGAGCAGGAAGAGGATCAGCTGTGCTATCAGACGCAACTAGCGCGCATCTTAGATGATTTGGTACTTTGCGCCAACTATCACTATCGTAGCAAACACAGCGCTGAACTCTTGCACACTTCGGCATTCGTGTGCCGCTGCAGCAAGGAACTCTGGCTGTTGCTCCATCAGCAAATGGGCTTGGAATGCGCCTTCTGGCCACTATTTCATCGGGCGATGCAGCGACACAAGACGCAACTGCAGCGTATGTTTTCAACTTGATAGCGATGTTATTTTTTGTTAACCTTACATTCTATTTTCTTGCAGTTGAGTGTAGCAACAACGTTATTGCCTTGGCTTACCACGAGTTCTATGCCTGGTTGCGTCTTAGTCTTGCTCGCTTGGCTGCTTATGGCGCAGATGGTTTGCAGTTGAGCAAACCAGCAACTGTCAGCGCAGAACTGCTGCAGACTGGGATCCTGCTGCGGCAGTTTCTTGCCTGCCAGCCGGATGAGCAACAGCGTCGCGTTTATTTCTGTCTGATAGCGCCTCTGCAGCTTCGCTGGGCACAGCCCGATACGGATGTACTGTGCCAGCTATGGGAGTATCTGCATCGCATGCTCAACTCCAGCTTTAGTATGCAGCTGCTGGAGCAGCTTCCATTGATCTGCACCAGCGGCGCTGCCTATGTGGAACGCTATCGTATGCTGCTCGCCCGTCCGCAAATGGAGGATTTAAATCTGAGCAGCTTTACGTTCTTTGTGCTGTTGTTGGGCAAGACACTGCAACAGCTGCCATCTCTGGGACGTGCCGGAAATCAAGCGCAAAAGCTAATGGGTCGTATCTTTAGCAAGTTTAGTGCTGCCAAGTTGTTGGCCTTAAACGAATCCGGCATACATCATGTGATCGAGTTATTCCTTTGCTTGCTGCTCACATACTCTGAGTTTGGTGAACTCGCGCCCAAGTTGCGTGAATTGCTACTCTGTCTGGCGCTGGACAAGTTACCGCCGGCACGACGCCAACTGGCTGCCAAAGGACACATGGCCCTGTTGCTGCTCCATGCGCAGCGCCGACAGCCGATGGAGGATTATGTGAGCAAGCTGCTAGCTCAATTGGCGGCCGTTCGCAACGATGTTGATGTCGGTGGCATCTTTGGGGCGACGCTGCAACCCATCTTCGAGCTGGCCGATGATTGTGCGCGTGGTGAGCAACTCCTTCTGTCCTCCTGGCTGACGCACTATCTGGAGCACAGTGGGCAGGCGGCACAGGAGCGCGTCTGGCAAGCGTTGCATCTACTGTGCCAAAAACTAAAGGAAAATCCGTCGAGTGCCATGTGGGATGCACTTCAGCAGCATGTTCTGCCACAGTTGCGACTGCAATATGCCAACGGCTACAGCGACTGGTTGCCCAAATTGGCGGCCGATTTCGTTACCCTGGACAAGGATCGCAAGTTACTGGAGTTATTGCTTCTGGGCACCGAGCCAGCAAATACGGCCGCCAGTGCCCAACTGTTGCTCCATGTGCTGATGCAACAACAGGATGATGCTGTTGCTGTTGCTGTCGCACCTAGTGTGCTTGTCATCCAAGTGTGGATTAAATCGTTAGTGCTGCTCACGGCACAGCATGAATCCGTGCTGGCCTTAACGCCACACGTTACCCAGCTGGCAGAGTTTCGTGCACTGGGATTAGATGCTTCGTCACTGGAGGGGCGTGAACCGTTGTGTGCCTTTTTTGGCGCGTTGGGTCGTCGCGCCCAGCAGCAGGATGCAGTCGCGCATGTCCGCATGCAGCTCAGCCACAAGTTGCATAATTATGTCGCGCACTTTGAGCACTGGTTGCCCCCAGCACTGGCCGAGCAGCGTCCGGAGATTGGGACACGCTTCTATAACTTTTTGGCCATTGTAATTTATAACTGCGCCACGTTGACCTATGTACGCTCCAAGCCCAGTTGCTTTTTCCACCTGGCTATGGTGCGTTTTCTGTTGACCACTCAGCTGCAGGCGGGAATTCAACCGGAGGGTCGTCTACCACAATTGGTGCACAAGATATTTCCGGTGCTGTTGCAGGGCATTGGCCGGTTGCCATATCGCACGGATGCGTATCTCGGTCGGACACTTGAACAGCTCATCCTTCACTGGACTCCGCTTTTTGGCTTTACGAGCAACGTCAAACTGGCGGCTCGTCCATTTGCCACGCTTCTACAAGCGGATGCGGATGGCGAACTGGCCCAGTTTGTGCTGCAACATTTGGCGAGTCAATTTCTGGGTGTGCAACGAAGCCAAGTGGGTGCGAATGTTGGATTAATCCTTGTTGTGATACAGCAGCTTTTCGTAGGGTTGGGTGAGACGAAAGATGCGTCGAGTGCAGAGGCACAGCTCTTAACGCTCCTTAGAGCTGTGAATATTCCACTGCTGGAGCATATCATGTTTGTCGGCGAACTGGAGCCGAGCCGCATCCAGGTTTTGAATCTCTATCGCCAGATGGTGCATCTCGGTGTGTTTCAGCGTTCAATGGCGGCGCAAGAGATCTGTTCCGGCGACATACGCTCGCTGGCCGAAAAACATTTGGCGCACTGCACCTATTTCTACTTCCAGATGCTCATCAAGCTGGCGGAGCCGGCTCCGCAATTGGTGGCACCACTCTATAGCTTTGTGCGCGAACAGGCCGTCAACGTAGAGCTGAAGCGTGGCGCTGGCGAGGATGTGGGCATACGCAAGTGCCTGCAGCGATTGCAGCAAGTCCTCCAGACAGCACCTAGTACCTAGAACAAAAATGGATCTAGTTCAAAGACCCAAACCAAAATCATGCCTCAATATGTACATATAAGTAAACATCAAATAGACTTCAAAACCCAATCGGAATTTTAAAAATTTGGTTACCAAAGGTCTCATAGTATATTGCATTTGTGCAATGTCCGTCTGTATGACCTTGAAACCTCAATTTAAGAAGAATGCCAGCTGGTATTGCTTATGGTATCAAAGTATTCCGAGGTCGACTGCAAGGATCTCCTCTCTGTGACATTTTTAAATCTTTCAAGTGGTAGCAAAGTACCGCTGCTTATCATCATCATCGATATGTGTGATGCACAATATATCGATAGTTAAAACAAGTCTTGCTGCATTCGATATTTCTATTTGGATTAGAGCATATTTTACATATATGTATATAGTCCATCTCCATTGTGGACATTTGGACTTTTGTCTCGCTTCTTATCTTAAAGAACTTCATCCTCCTCAAGGCGTTTAGAGTAACCGAGGCAAGTTACTTGTTACGTAGCAACGATGTCGTTACGTCCACTTGTGGAAGGCGACTGTGGCGCTGTGAATCCTTTGATGCAGCTGGGCGGCCAATTCACCCGCGATGTGGCTCACAAGGACGAAGGTTTTCAACAGGCGCAATTCGAGCGCAGCCTGCGCCCGGACGAGCAGATGGTCAATGATTTTCTCGGCCAAGTCACCGCACCGCCCCAATCCTTTCAAATGGACAAACTGCTGCAGGAGATGCGTGGCATTGAAATCCATAGCGGAGCAACAGAGGAGACAGCGATGGGCGTCCAGTGGAGTCGGGACTTTGCACAGCAACAACAGCTGTCAAACCAAATATTGCACATGCAGCCGCAACTGCAGCACATGCAACATGCCCAGGAGTTCTTCGATGAGCCGTTAATTACCAGCCATAATTTCATGCCGCCACAGATGATGCGACAACCATATATGGCCATCACAGCGCCACCTCAGTTGCATCAGCAGCAGCAGCACGATGCCTTTTTCGATGAGACAATGGAGACAATTATAACCGACAATCTGCCAAAGGTTGCGAATGCCGGAGAATCTGTCAACGATTGGATTAACGACTATCAGCGCAACAACGAGCAAAGCGAGCAGACTGCGTCGAATTTCAATGAAAAGTTCTGGCAGCGACTGCAGGACGAATGGCAAAAGCTTTCCGAAGAGAACGAGCATCCGTGGCTCTCCGAATACAATGAGAATCTGGATGCGTACAAAGAGTACGAGTTTGCTGAACAGAATCCCATGTCCGAACTGGACAATGCATTTGAAAAGGGCAAGGAGTACCTAACCAAAGGTGACATACCCAGTGCGGTGCTCTGCTTCGAGGTAGCCGCTAAAAAGGAGCCGGAACGTGTCGAAGTCTGGCAGCTGCTGGGTATGTCCCAAGCCGAAAACGAAATGGATCCACAGGCCATTGCGGCACTGAAGCGTGCACTTGAACTGCAGCCAGATAATCGGCAGGTGCTGATGGCATTATCCGTTTGCTATACCAACGAGGGCTTGCAGAGCAATGCGGTGAAAATGTTATCCACTTGGCTGGAAGTGAATCCGAAATATAAGCATCTGTTGACCGCTTATCCGCAGCTGCAATCAGAGGCAACCTCGTTGGCCTCCTCGCTAATTGGCGGCCACAAGCTGCGTGATCTACAGCAGGTTTATTTGGAGGCGGTACGCATGCAGCCCGCTCAAGTCGATTCCGATCTGCAAGAGGCACTCGGCGTTCTCTACAATCTATCAGGCGAGTTTGACAAGGCAGTCGATTGCTATCGCTCTACCGTCCATGTTGATCCGCAAAATGCCAAGCTATGGAATCGCCTTGGTGCCAGTTTAGCCAATGGATCACGTTCCGTAGAGGCCGTTGAGGCGTATCAGCAGGCACTCCAACTCCAGCCGGGATTCATACGCGTCCGTTACAACGTCGGCGTTTGCTGCATGAATCTGAAGGCCTACAAGGAGGCCGCTGAGCATCTGATCACCGCTCTAACCATGCAGGCGCACACAAATGCCGCCCGGGAGCTGCCAAGTGCCCAGGCTGTTGGCCAAAATCAAATGTCCGAGTCCATTTGGAGCACTCTAAAGATGGTCATATCGCTGATGGGTCGCAGCGATCTGCAGGGTCATATAAGCGACCGAAATTTGGACGCTCTAAACGAGGCCTTCAAGGATTAGCACGTGGTCACTGTTTTTGGATGTTAGCTGTGAATTTAGGACAAAAACAAGAACGAGTAATAGATACTTGTGTTTTGCATTCCCCGTAATTTGTCACATATTCCGTATATACATTTTTGTGTTATACACTCATTGTATTGAATGTATTTTTTTGTATGTGTAAGTCGTTAAGGATCAGCAACAAAGTGGTCCAATTACTGTTGCAGAACATGAATAAATTGTTAAAATATGTTTTCTACAAGTAGATCGAATTTTCTATCATAAATTGTATTACAAGAGGGATTTGTTAGTTCGTTTTAAGTCTTTCCCATCTTAATTGATTGAACTTCAAATTTTAGAGTTAGTAAATCGTTATGGGAACGCAAATATTTTTTTATCGTGACTAATTTCTTTTACAAGGCAATAAAAATGTCATCAAATGGATAAAATTACACTTTGCATGTATTTTCTTCTTTTTTTTCTTGTGATTCAATAATATTCTACAACTTATAACTAAAGTATGGGTTTAGGTAGAAGTGGTATGAGCCAATGGACTTATGGTAGGTTGCCCAAACGTTTGTAGTCGATCTTTTCCAATTGAACCAATGGTTTTAGCTGCTCCGCAAATACACGCATTTCCTCGCCCACGTTCTCCTGACCCGTGGGCGCCACCACAGACAACTCGACAATATAGCTCTGTGAAATGGGCTCATTCGCCATGTCCTGCTGCTTGCCGGGCACAATTTTAATCAGCTTGGACACGGTAATTTTCGATGCGACCCTTGCGAAACATGTAGCCTGTATAGAAATCTATATATATATTTTAATCCTCATAGCTAATCATAACACAAAAAGGTAACCTTTTGCTATATACTCAAACTCGAGGCGAAAGCCCATTTCAGTAAGAAAATCGAGAATTCCATTGGTGCAGGCGCAGTCCATGCAGCTGCGAACCAGTGTTGGCCGACGCATATCCACCTCAGGCTGACCCAAATAACGCATCTGAAACGGAGCAATCTTGTCCTAAGGCACGTCGCACGCGCAACAAAAGCGGCTGCGGTGATGTTGGCTGCCTCAGGCTCATGCATACCTCAAGATCGTGAAACCTCTCTGGCGACGTATCAACATTATCACAAAGACCCTTCAACCTGCCAGGAGAGTTTTAAGTTTATTCCGAAGTTTCGCTCGCTTCTTTATACGCACCTGTGCATCAAATGTTCCACGGCAGTGTCTAAAATGGAGCCTTGCAGTAAGTACTCGAGATTGGGCAGAAATCGATTGTTTAACGCTAACGAGAGTGATTCACGTGCCGAAGAGATGGCCATCAGGATATTTTTTATATATATTAATTTCAATAAATATCTGCACAACTCAAGCGGTTCCTCTTTGTTTATGTTCCACACTATCGTCGTATCGAAAATCAAACATTTGTCATCGGCATATCGAAATTGAAATGTATCGATTACATGCCAAGAATTAGATCTTAGAAGGTTACACCATGCCCAGTTTTCTATGTCTTCAAGATATATGTGCTTGACGTCAGAGGCAAAGGTGTCGGCGCTCCAATCAGCAAATGCCTCTTATTGTTCCATATGCTTTTAAGCGCTCTAAATTCGATTATTGCTTGGAATACACTACAAAATTGTATTTATTCGCGATATTGATATTGTATACTTTGGCATATATGACGTAGATGTGCGGAGTAAACGTTTTGCACCATTTGTATTTAGCATGGACGATATCTTAAAAATGCGATAATTCTTGACTCACTTACGTTGCGGGTGAGGTTGCCAGCTGAAGTCCGCCAGATAAGGATGCCAGATACAAAAAAAAGAACAGCCATCGCACATCGTCGCAATTGCAATTATTATTGTTGTTTAAGCCAACAACAAATGTGTTGATATTGTGCTTATTATAGCCAGCTAAATGGCAAAACCAATTCGATACGAATTGCAAACGCAGTGTGTCGCAACGTTTCGGCATAACGGTAGTTAGTACGCCAGTTAAAAGTTACGTGAACAACAAAACACAAAAAAAAAAAAACAAGGAGGAGACACCCAAAATTTACGTGAGATGCCAGCTAATACAACTGCAACAACAACAACAACTGCAACCGCAACAAGCAATAAAAATCAGCTGCAATGAATGTGAAGAAACGGCCACGTCTGGAGCTAGCAACAGCTGCCACTGCCACAGCCACAGACGTTGCGCTCCTGAGCAATTCAGTTTATGGCAACGTTGCAAATATTGTTGGGGGAGGCACCACAAGCGGTCTGTTTCTCACAGCCAGCAGCAGCGGCGGCAGCGGCAGCAGCAGCATGGGAGGCGTGACTGACATCAATAATGGTGCACAAATATATTTAACAATTTGCGGCGATGATGACAACTCCAATGAATCTCAAGAATTCTATGCCATTGAGAGCATTAAGCAGGAACCAGATATAGATGCACTTCATGCCCTTTTGCCCACAAATCTGCAGCTGCCAACCGGTTGTGAAATCTATTTAGTTAAGGACACCAAAACGAGCGAACAAATGCTGCAAATGAAACAGACGATCCCAACAACAACAGCAACAACAAACACAACAGCGATGGCATCCATCAAATTGGAGCCGGACTCCATACCGTCCACGAGCGTGCTATTCGTTAGTGGCGGAGGCGCTGCCACGCCCACCACACACAATGTTGTTGCTGCCAGCAAAGATTCGATGCCACCCAACAATGGCAACGGCAGCATTTCCTCTCTTGCAGTGGCCAACCATCCACATCCACCAACTCTTCCAGCTCATGCTTCCCAGGCAGCAGCTGCTCCATCTCACTTTAATGTCAAGCTGGATGCGTATAAGAAAAGGGACGATAAGCGTCGTGCCACCCACAACGAAGTCGAGCGTCGCCGGCGCGACAAGATCAACTGTTGGATCTTCAAGCTAAAGGAGATGCTGCCCACGGAGGGCAATCGCTATAAGCCGCAAATAACCACAAATGCAAATCCATCGCTTGAAACTGTAGACGGCAGCAACAAGACGACTATGACGACCACAACTTCGACGAGTCTGCGTAGCAGCCACAATAATGGACGCACACCACCCAACGACTCTAAATCACAAATCCTGATCAAGGCCTGCGACTACATCAAGAGCATGCAGAACGAAATTGATAAGTAAGTGGGGGTGGTTGGGTGTCGGGTGCATCGAATGTGAACGATTCATTTTTTTTATGCTTTTTTTAACTTCAAGTAAAAGTATATACAATAGTGTATTTTATACAATCAAATATATATGAAATACTCTTTAGTATTATTAAATAAGCAAATTGAATAACCGGTTTCTTTTGCAACTAGAATTGAATTTCAATATAAGCTCATTCCAGTTATATTTATTTAAGTGGCTTTTTCTTTTCCTTGTATATGTGTGAGTTGTTCTTGCATTGAATTAAATTTCAATTGAAGTTATTTGCAGACTAAACACATGAATTCAATTACTGTTATGATTTCTCATTGAAACTCTGTTTATTTAATTGTTATGTCAAGTAAATTCCAATTGAAAGTCGATCTTCTCTAAGTAAATAAATACGTGGGCTGGTAACGTAATTAATATTCGATCGTGTTTAGGGCATCATTGAATGCATTCTAAAAATAAATTGAAAATGAAATTAATTTGTCTTAAAATATATACATTTATAAAAATTATATCAATTTTGCAGCTTGCGCGACTGCCTGCAAGAGGCGGAGAGTCTGCGTCTAAGCAATCAAGCATTGAGGGACGAGTTGGAGAACCTAAAGCAGCAACAGGAGCTGCAGGAGCTGCGTTTCAATACCGCTGGCGGATCATTCAACGTAACGCTAAATTCGTTAAATAGTTCAGCTACTAGTGACCTCTTCGATGGGATAGATACGGCACCGCATCTCTCAACGATCTCTTCGATAAACTTCACCAAACGGGGCCTCATGATCACCGACTACGATGAGTAAAAGCAATATACTATGAAATAGAAGAATTGCACAAACCCCCAAATTCAACCAAAGATTTGGATGCATAGGACAAAGAAAAGCAAAAACACACAATAGTCGATATATTAACATTTATGTGCCACAATTTTGGGTGAGAGTAATAATAATGCGGGCTGCTTTGTCCCTTGGCAGCCGAAGATAATTCTTGTTATCGCTGATATTCGTTTTTGTTGAACAATTGTCGTCAATCCTCATATGGCATACGTACATAGATTTACATATATATACATATTCTGCATCAAATTATATATATATAATATATATATATATATATATATATATATATATATATATACATATATATTTATATATTTAAGTATACCCCAAAACAAAAACTTCAAAACTATTTCATATTTTGAGCATATATTGTGCTTGTTTTTCGATTTTATTGTAATGTTACTCGCACTAATTAAATAATGTAAAGTACTTGTAATATTCTTAAAACAAACAATTATCTATAACTACATATACAAATATTATTACATATATACTATATTATAAATATACAAAAGCGGTTAACGAAAGTCTACACACAAAAGGATATGTGGCTAAAAATGCAAATTCTTGATTTTCCTCATAAGAGAAAGGCAAAGATAGAGAGAGAGAGATAGAGCATTTACGGCCGTATTTTCAAAAGCAGACGAAACCGCATTCAGGCCAATCATAAAAGCAAGCAAGAGAGCATGTGTCTTAAAGAGAGAGATAGTGAAAGAGAAAACCAAACGCAAAATAGAAAAAGTGCATGTTGTTTGCGTCTGTCGATCTTTAATACATATGCATTTCGTTCTTGTAGTGGTGTGTACAGTTACAAACGATATTGTTAATGGAAATTGTAAAAATTTGGGCGCATATTGTTGTGAATCGTTAGAAAATTGTTTTTGGTATAGCGTTGATGAAAAAGGGTGCAATTTGTGTTACTTGTTGCTATCTTCATATATACCAGTTAATAATTCTATTTAAATTCAATAAAAAAAAAATTTAAAAAAAGGCTTATTCTTCCATTGTGCTTGTTATTTTGGATATTGTGGATCTAGAATCTTATGCTTTTGTGGATGGTATGACTGGTAGGCTGTTTGCCAACACTTAATTTTTAATAGCACTAGAGTAATCGTTGTGCCACCACATTTTACTAGCAATGTGTTATCGATAGAAACATATCTACATATTCTAGCGAACGGTTCAACGCAATATTTACAACTTTTTCACCCTTTAAGTCAAAGTAAACATTCAACTAGTGAGCATAAAATCAAATTGGTGGTGTAAAATCATATAAATGCAAAAAGAAAAAAGTATATATGTATCCAATGCAAATGATGTGACTAGCCAACCACACAAATGAAAAGATATTTTTACCTGCGACTTAAGTAAACAAACCAAATTGACGAACCAAAATTCCTAAACGATCGAAAACATAAACAACTTAAAATTTGTGCAGCAGCAGGAACAACACACAAAATATAAAAAAAAAACAAAAACAGAACTAGTTAAAATGTGTTAAAGTGCATATGAAATTTGTAATTGGGAGAAGATAATCTGCATACCAATTGTGAAAGAACAAGAACAAGAACACCAAACTAGTTTGCAGCAGCAACGGCGACAGCGGCAGCAACAGCAGCAGCAGCGACGGCACGATAACAAGAACGACGCCAAGGTAGTTAACGAGTTGACAAGGGGAGTCCAAGCCAGACAGGCGGTCGGGCGGGTGGTGGTGGCGACGGCGATGTCTGCAACAAATGAGCTGTGCGAAAGAGATCGCGCATATAACGAGTGCGAGAGCATGTGAAACCAGTTTTTGTATGTAGAAAAGGGTCCGAGGTGCACAGCAGTGTTGCTAATTCAGCTTTTTTCTTCTTCTGACTGTTCTTTTTAGCTTGTTAATTTGTTAAACAAGGAGTAAGATTCTTTTCTCAAATTAGAGAAACATTTTCATTGCTCAGATAACATACTAAAAATAGCATTCTTTTCGCTCAAATAAAATAAATTTATTTCAATATATTTTAAGCTTCTTTTGCTCGATCAAGGTTGGCAACACTAATGCGCACTATGCAAATCAGTGAAAGCAACAACAACAACAACAGCAACAAGTAGAAGCAGAAGCAGAATGAATGCAAAATGGAAGCTGGCCGCGGCATTGCTGCTTCTGCAACTGCTGCAGGCGCGGACGGCAATCATTGTCGGTGGAGGAGCAGGGGACAGCAGCAGCAGCAGCAGTAGTAGTAGCAGTAGTAGTAGTAGTAGTAATAGTGGTAGTAGTAGTAGTAGTAGCCACGCGCCGTCGGAGATAATCTTTCGCCAGTGCGAGCCCATTCGGATCGAAATGTGCCGCGGCATTGGCTACAATGAGACATCCATGCCCAATCTCGTTGGACACGAGCTGCAATCGGATGTGGAATACACATTGCAAACATTCGCGCCTCTCATCGAATACGATTGCAGCTCCCAGCTGAAGCTGTTCCTCTGTGCCGCCTATGTGCCAATGTGTACGCCCAAGGCGCCGGTGCATTCCATTGGACCCTGTCGCAGTCTGTGTGAATCTGTACGGATACGTTGCCATCCGGTGCTGCAGGGATTTGGGTTTCCCTGGCCGCCGGCGCTCGACTGTGAGCGTTTTCCGCGCGAGAACAATCACGAGACCATGTGCATGGAGGGACCCGGTGAGACGCATTTGCCCCTGCAGGAGGATCACGACATATATGGCCCGAACATGAATATGCCAGGAACTGGCATCAAATTAGCACCATCTCTGCCGCTTGATTGTTCCGCATTGGCCAAATCCCATTTATATGTGAAGCTGCATCGCTCCGGACGCTGTGCCCCACTCTGCGAGGCGGACATTCTATTTACGCCAAGTGAGAAGCATTTGTCCGAGATCTGGGTATCTACGTGGGCATACGCTGCCCTGGGACTCGCTTGCGTCGCCACACTTTGTCTTCTCCTCCTGGGTGGCGATAATTGTGGACGCAATGCGGGCGCCAAATGGTCCCGTCTCCTGTCACCGTTGCTCTGGTGCCACAACATGATCACCATTGGCTGGACGATCCGTTTCATTGTCGGACGCACGGGCACCTCCTGCGGCACGGATCCTCAGGCTCCAAATGAGCTCCTCCTCAGCGTGGATGGACTATCCAATGCGGCCTGCGCCAGCGTATTTCTATTGCGCTACTATTTTGGCATGGCTGCCTGTGCCTGGTAAGTTCGCTCTCATTCACCCAATCTTTTTCATAATAAGAATAAGAATTTGGGAGTCGGCAATCCATAAATATCATTGTTTTGTCTGCTCACAGGTGGGCAATTTTGTGCCTTGGTTGGCATCGCGATATACGCCGCAATAGTCCGGACACAAAAGGACACATTGCGCTGCCTGCCGCCGCCAAGAGGCATGGTGGCAGTGGGAGTGGCAACACCGCCCAACAGGATTTGGCACGTAATAATTTTGTTTGCTTTGTGGCCTGGGGACTGCCGGCATTTCAAACGGCAGCGGTCATTGTAATGCGACTGGTGGATGCCGATGAGCTACTGGGTGAGTCCTTACTTGTGCTGTTGTGTATCAATTTGAGCGAATTTCCAACATAATTGCTATCATTGTGATCAGGCGCCTGCTTTGTGGGCAATCAGTCTGATAAGGCGCTGCAGGTGCTGGTCGCCACGCCCGTCTTCTGCTACTGGATCTTTGGCTCAATGAATCTAATATCTGGATATTTGGTGCACTGCCGCAACAAAGAGATCCTGCGCAATAGTAATGCGCTCAGTCTACAGCAGCAACTGCAGCTGGCCACGTACAACAGCTCCGGCATTGGTATCTTTCTTTTCATTTATGGCGCCGCCTGTGCCCTGCTGCTGCTCGCTGTTATCTATGAATTTGCCAACATTGATGTGTGGCTGAGCGCGCGAGAGACTAGCACGCCACTTTGGCCATATTTAACGCGAGCCTTCATGGAACTCATGCTGGGCATTTGTTGTTTCGCTTGGGTTCTGGGACCAAGCATATCCAGCATGTATAAGCGACAGTTGTCTCTGCGTCCGCTCAAGCAAACACCGGGGGGAGAGCGCACAATACACCCAACTCATCAGCAACAGCAGCAGCAGTTGCAGCAGCAGCTTCAGCCACATAATCACCACCATCATCATCATCATCATCATCATCAGCAGCAGCAGCACACGCTCGACGGACAGAGTAGTTCGCGTGGCTCGCATATTGCCTGCAGCAGCACGGTTGTCTCCTACCATTCGGTGCGTCCGTCACACCAGTCGTTGGCCAGTTCACCGCCATTAATCAGCAGTCCGTACAAGCACAAATCGCAAACGAGCGCTGGCTCCATCTCTTTGAATCAAATGTCCAACTATTCGCTGGGACGCAGCGTTCAGCAGCACTCGCCGCCGCATGCTCACTCCTCTCATCATCGCCTGCATTATGTGCCGCAGAAGCATCATCATGGTCATCAGGCACATCATACCAGCTATTCGCATTATCCGCAACTTCAGCGCCACGGCAATGAGACGCTCCTGTGAACATATGGGTAAGTCAACTGAATAAGTTCCACTTATCCTTTCATTCACATTTGCTTGTATGCTCTAAACTTACAGGACGTTCTTGTGACGTCATCGTCATGGCCAGCAGCTCTTTCAAGTCTGACGCCGCACTAAGATTCCCAAACAGTTGCGGCTGCTTAACCACAAACGTTCCTGCCAAGGTCAGCTTTGATCAGTCTAGTTTAGCTTTTAAGCTGGATCATGTGCTTGCGCCCAACTTGTTGGCACATTTTACAAGTTTTGTTAGGGTAAATAGTATCTATCCAAACTGTTTCAACATGGTTAACAACGAAAGATTCCACATGCAACGTTTTTAGTTGTGGCAAGCCTCCCAACTTGTTCTACTTACCGTGTATTACATCAATTTATGTTTAGTTAAGCCCATTGTACCGACTTCAGTTATTAAACTGTTGTAAAATTCAAATTTTAAAACGCTACTCAAACACAGAATTACAATTGGAATCATAATTATCGCTGTATGTACCATGCACAAATATTGCTAACTAGGCATTTTTACTGACACTAATTTTTTTGGGAATCAACCTAAATGTATTTCTGTAATTGTATTAGTTTCAAACGATGTGTGTTAACTTAATGTCCTTATTTCAATGTTGTGCTTTGCTTCGTTGTGATTTTTTGTGCATGATTCCGTGTAATAACTTCAAAAAACTCGAAATGAAATTACTGGCTTCCAAAAATGTCAAAAAGAAACTTGCCTTAGATATATATATATATATATGTATATATATATGTATATATATATATATATTAATAACGTGCATTTGAGTGAAAGCTATTTCATTTTGCATGGTGCTTCTATAGTTATATACATATTTTTTTAATATTAAATTTAGGTCTGCTGCCGATGACACCAAAGTACAATCCACTAAACAATTCTTGCCCGCATACAATATTTGTAGCATATATGTCAAATGTTATTCATTTGGCCTTTTTAATTTTGCTTTTGGTTATATATAATTTTTTTTTTGTTTGTTTACGCAGCAACAAAATACTGTGATACTGTGATTCATGTGCTTAATCTTTAAAGATAAACAATAATTCAAATTAATATAATAATCTTACCATTTCGATTCACCTACAAAACATAAATAATGTTAACTGCAAGTGTACTTAAAATATAACACAATTGTAATTGTATTCAATGTGCCATTAGTTTAAGAACTTATTAAAAAAACTTCCAAGTACTTAATTTTCAATGTACTCTAATATATATATATATGTATATGTGGCCGTATGAAAGTGTCTATTAATGTCTGGCTTAAACTTATTGGTTAAGTATATTTTTTAACATGTATTTTATACCGAGCTGATTAAAAAAAATTGTATACCAATACAACGGCTCGCTGGGAAATATGAACTTTCAACATAAACAAAAAAAAATGTTATCATATTTATCTTTAATGAGACTCATTGAAAATGCAACAAACATAAAATTTGTAATTTTTTTTTTTAAATACTTTCGGCTTTATATTTTTCTAGCGAACAATGTATATGTATTTACTTTATCTATATTATTTATAATATATGTATATTTGGCCAAATTTAATTGTGGCTCTTTTTTTTGTCTAATGAAACAATGTGCTTAAATTTTTTATAAATATGTATTTTGTATTTTTTAACTTATATATAGCGAATAAAGTGTCGAAAATGCTTGAAGTTCTTATTTTTTATACATATTGATTATGTACAGAGCTTACACACAATTTTTACGATTTCACCGGATGAGCATTATCATGGCAATATCCTTGAAGGTTGTTTTATCATTGCTTTTTTATTTACTGGCGACGTCATCGAACATTTAATTTTTATTGTCGACTAGGTGGCAACGACGGCTGTGGTTGCGTTTCCACGTAGCCGTTACTGCGAACGGGCTCACAAACGACAATCGTATTGTTGTGACGATTGTTGCCCCTGGTGCTGTTGTTGTTCGTTGCTTGCGATTGCCAATTGTTGTCAGGGTCCTCATCGGTGGCGGCAGCGTCGGATTCCTTCTGTTCCCTCTCCCGCTGATGATATTTTAGTTCACTGGCATATTTGGAGCCTGAGATGCCGAGGAAGGAGGCCAGCCCACCGCCCACATAGTCAATGCCGGCCAATATGTTGTTGCCCACCTTGCTGGCCTTGTAACGTAGGCGTGGCACCAGCGGCAATTCGCGCTGCAAATGAAATGAGTCACAAACGTATTAAGACTGTTTTCATTCGGAAATGTGTCACGTGGAACGTGTGACAAACCTCAAGCTGGACATCATAGCCCTTATCAGGCACGTCCGCCTCTGTATCACTATCGCTGGATGAGAGTTCCTCCATGACGCCATCGCTGAAGTAAAGCATGCGTTTATTCGATTGCAGCTCTATGTTGGATATGCGATCGGTTTCGCAGCGCTCAGTTGTATTTGACATTATTTTATAGTTATTTAATTCAAATAATTAATGAACGGGGCTAATTATGCTAATGCTCCCTTAGTTTGTCTTCACACGTAAAAACGCAGCTGCCACAAATGCACGGCACTGAGTGAATGGCCGAGCTAGCCAAAACAAACACAATTTGAGCGGTTTTAGTTTTGGTCTTGAATTACAAATTACAAAACAAAACATAACAAAACAGAACAAACACGATAATGCCGTCTGCCTATATAGGGGTCGCTATTGTCCTTGGGTTGGAGGCCGGCGTCGCGTGCCAAGCACCAGTTTGCCATATGCAATCAATAAAATGCCATTTCAATGGCGATGCTCATCAACCACAAACACAAGTCAAAATCGAAAACAGCCAAAATTGTATCAACAATGGAATTCGAGAAACCCCGACGCATCAATGCTTTTCCACTAATTTCAAACATCGATGGTTTTCTTAAAAATCGATATGCTTCTATTAACATCGATGCAACCCTTCGATATGTTGGCGCGCATTTTTAAATGAGTTTTATTATTTACAAAATATTGCGTTGCCGATATTGGGAGGGTTCACGTGCTAGCATGGATAGGTCTTTGCAAAGTAAGTATTCAATTAATATTAATACATTTATGTGTGAATAGAAATTGTGTGCCTAAG
Source organism: Drosophila picticornis (assembly GCA_035043845.1). Classification (NCBI taxonomy): domain Eukaryota; kingdom Metazoa; phylum Arthropoda; class Insecta; order Diptera; family Drosophilidae; genus Drosophila; species Drosophila picticornis. The sequence goes on from JAWNMR010000492.1 coordinate 8,353,767, forward strand.
AAGATCAAGCTGCCACTTGCAACTTTTAAGGTGAGATATTACCGCATGTGGCAGCTCGACGCTGTGGAACATTTATTAAATATGAAAGGTCCCTTTGGGATGGACGCTGTTTACCAAAATAAAAAGCTCTGTAACGCTTATTAATTTCATTTAATTAGTTGCATATTTGTTGTAGCATCTACGGGTATAATGTGCCATTGTTGCCTGAGCTCGTCATCAAATGAGGATCATGTATGATGCCACATGGAGGGTCCACGCAAGTCACTCAGGCCACACGCACTCCAGCGAAATCAACTCGGAAGCAGCTGATATTACAAGAAGATGTTCAAGGAAAAGAGTCTGATCTGAACAATAACAAAGTGGTAAATGTCAGCGAAGTGAGGGATTGTTCAACGCATTCTGCTTCGCTTTAAGGGCCACTTAAAGGCGTTTGCCTCTTGATCTCTTAATAGTTTGGCTTAATTTCATTATCAAGTTGATTGTGACCACAGCTTTCCAGGACTCCGACTCATTTTATCTGACCATCCGCCAAACGGATGCCTTCGTTGATCGCATAAAGATCACTAAATAATTTCGCTCTGGTATCTGTTTGTATGCAAACAGGCTGTTCATCCGGGGAATGGTTGTATTCAGCTCTTTGACCGCCTTTGGTTCCCTCTATGTAAAGCACTTTTTAAGAACAAAAAGTAAACAAAATGTATTTGATCCTCATTGCATTTACTATTTTTTCTAAAATGAAAAACATTTTATTGGATTTTAAATTTTCTTTTTTAATAGAAAAAAGAAATGTGTGTGTATTTGTGTATGAGTGTGTAGATGTGGGTTTGTGGTCTTGTTTGTATTTTATTTTTATACAATGGTTTATTATTATATTAATGACGGCATTTGACATTGACATTGGCCGCATACATAAATATTTATGTTGTTATTTATAATATCAATTTTGCAATAATTCTTAAATATTTTACTGTAACCAAAATGCTTCTAAAAGTTTCGTCACTTTCATTAGTCTCTAAGTATTGTTTCGTTATCTCACTCCAACATTTGTTTTTGTATTTAAGGGCATACACCATAATAAACCAACCAGACCAGCAGGCTGGTTGGGATCAATTGAATAATTTACAATAACTACCGTGGACCATTCGAAATTAGCCAAGTTTGTTTAAGATTAAAGTTCTTATCAATTAATTTTATGTAGTTTTAAGCTGAGCTTTAATTTTTCGATTTTTTTTTGTATTTGTTTTTTTTTAAATATATTAAATATGGGAGTGGAAAATAAAAAAACTGCGGCTAGCAGTTAAGTTTAGATATCCGAAATAGTTGCTCTTAAAGACCGATATTACGTAGGTACATATTTAATGATAACAATTATAATAATAATAATAATATTAATAATAATAAGAATGATGCAAGCGAGAGTAATAAAGCGATCAAGCATAGTATAAATGTTAAATGTAAACCTATTCTATGTGAATACTAATCATGTATCATGCCCCAATCAAAGAAAGCCAACAATTGTGTGTTTCTATGTGCTTCTGCGTGTGTTCGGGGAAACTGGAAAGGGACAAACCAAAAAAAAAAAAAGAAAAGACACAAAGCACAGATCATCTTTAACCCATTTGGTCCTTTTTGTTGTACACTCGATATTCGGATTTCAGATTTCGGTTTAGGTTTTCAAAAAGAAATACACTACATAAGTCTGTACATACAAGATACGATGGTCATTTGGTTCCGCAACCTAAGTATGTAATTAAGAACAATTTGTCTAATAGTATAATAGTAAATAAAAAGATATGTATCCATTTTGAATGGCACAGTATTCTTTTGTAAATATCAGGGTATTTGGGGTATTTGGGGTTTTTGTGAACTACATTTACCTAACGTCTACAGAAGTATTCGGTATTTATTTTGGTATTTGGAATATATGTAAAAAACATTAACTGTGATAGAACCGAAAACTCAACACTTTAACTAACTCTGTACGCGGTCAATAATTAATATATCATATCCGATTATTCGTTAGCAAGGAGCTGTTGATGAATCTGTGGAAAACAATTATGAGGGGGGGTTGTAGAAGTTTCTTTCATATTTTATGTACTTTGTTTAAAACTAGTTGCAAAATGCTATCCAAGAATGGTCTAATGATCCCAACTGATATGCCGTTTGATTTCAAGAAGCTACAGCCATTAACATGAAGTATTATGTACACATATAATGGCTATTCATTTTTTCTAATTCGGAAGGTGAAATCAGAAATTATAAAATAACTGTATGTGTGGCTGAGGTATGAAAGTGGTTAAGCGGGGAAGGGTAATTGTACTTTAGCCAACAAAAATACGGCCTTTTGTAGTACGATTTAAGTTGTAGTATTCACATTAATTTTCATTTTAATTTTCAATTGCAAAATCAATTTCTTAAATTTTTACGTACGCCCTTATATACGATTTTTTCTTCTCTGTCGTTTTCTTCTTGTTTTCGTTTGTTTGTTTTTTTTTTTTTTTGTTACATGTTTCTTTTAAACTTACAATAAGTATTCAATTATGCTATGTATTTTTAAACAACCCATGATTAGAGTAAAAGTTGAAAATGCAATCCTGGACAAGATTATATATTTTGGCTTATGCATTTTCCCATAATACTTCTTATTCTTCTTATGCTTCGTTTTCTAAGTATATTAGAGCTATTTCGATAGCGTTTCCAATTTTCATTTGGGTCATTCGAAATGTTGTCATCGCTGAAAAGGTTTAACTATCGCAAATACTATAAAAAACACAACCATAGTTAGAGGGCTGGATATAAATCGAGTCCCATTCGCATGTTGCATTGCAGCTGGCTCTTCTCCTGAAATACAGATGGATATAAAATAATACACACATTCATGAATTTCACACACATTCCCTTCCGTTTCTATCTTGAATGTCGTGACATTAGATTGATTGTGTCAAATATACATAATAACAATGCAAAAAAAAAACATCGAATCTAGTAATAAAAAAAAAAAACAAAATACTACTAAAGAAAACTAACATTTTGTATATAGTTTTAAGGTTGCTATCAGTATTGCTTTAATAGGTATTTTTTGTGGATTTTTTTGTACGTGTCAGTTGCAAAGAAAATTGCAAATTTATTTAAAAATTAACTTGAAAATTTGGTTGGCGTTGCACTTACCGTTAAGCACATGTACAACAACCGTTTCTGTTATCTCATTTCCTAGCATGCAAGTATAGTTGCCGGTATCCTGACGATTCGCATTGGCTATATAGAGACGACTTAAGGCCCGGCCAGGCAGCATGTCTGTTTTAACGCTGTGCAATACAGAAATATAATGAATTTGTATACACATTTGTACATAATAATAGATACCTGATGCCCCCACGACTAGTGTCGTAGTTGAGTAATCGGACGCCATGACGCCAGGTGATATATGACGATGGATGTGGAATCTTTGAGATGACGCACTGCAACTCGATGGTGCTGCCAGCTTTGTAGTATTTCTCCGGTGTGGCCGATCCTCGCTCATCGAGAATTTCCACATGAGGAACTGAGGAGCACATGATGTACATGATGATAAAGGTTCTTGATTCACTTACCAATTATAGTTAAGTATACCAAAAGAACCAGTGGTGGATGCGATGATACTTGGCATTCATAGGGTCCCTCATCGCGTTCATTGGCATATTGAATCGAGAGTTTCCAATCGTTTGGCTCATCGAACTCCAACGAGTAACGGGAATCTCCGCTATACGTATGTTGACCGAAAGTGATTAGGGTCAGATCATCACCCTTGCGTCGCATCCACGAGACCGTCTTCCCTTGCAGATCATTGACCCGACAGTGTAGATAAACATTAGACGACAGCTGGGTGCTTACATTAATTGTCGTGTAGGGATCGGCGAAGAACGGAAACGGTTCGTGCGTTGTCGTCTCGGTAACCTCAAGCTCCTCATCTTCGGGCGTGTCTGTAAACGGTGATGAGAACTCTTGCCAAAAGTTTTTTGGAAACGTGTCAAATGGATCTCCAGCTCGGGGACGTTTCACTGCAATTGTTCAATTATATATATTATAAGACAAAATCTATATCTATCTTGGGTAGGCCAACAGATTGCAGATATACACCATTCTAATTCGGAATGAACCAGTGATTCTATTGGAGCTATATAATATAGTAGTTCAAAATTGTTATGTTAAAATAATAATTAAACTTGTAACTGATGGGTTTGGTCGGCAAAGAAGTTATTCAAATTAAAATTCATCGGTGGACCAACAAAAACATAGAAAGAGTGGTTATCTGATCCGAAGATTAAATAGTATTGTAGATCGAAGTTAGTCTGCTGACATCTAAACATTTGTTCGCGGCTCGAGTAATTTGATTTAAATTTTTTACTCTCATTCTATAGATTATAAAAAGGCGAATATGTACGTTATGTTTCATCGAGATAGCTTAAAAATTGAGGGAGGGCACAAGAGACAAAACAATTGGAGCAGATGGATAGACTGACGGAGTGGCGGGGGGTGGGGGGGGGGGTGGGTAGTACTACGAGGAGAAGGACAGCTGCACATTGATATAAGTTAGTAATATTTAAAATATTTGAACACTTACAGGTCGTCGAGGTGGATCCGGAACCTATATGATGTAGCGATGAATATATAATTGCAAATATCCAAAATAATCTAGATTTCATCACTGCAACGAACAATTCGAATATAGACACAATATGTATTGACCAAGTGTCATACCCATTCGTATGAACTACACAGAAAGCCAAGTGAAAAACTCACCGCAGCATATGTAAATTTACTTTGAATCCAATATAATTGATGTTCTTTTCTTCTCTTCTTCTTCTTCTTCGTCGTCGTCGTCGTCGTCTTCTTCTTCTTCTTCTTTTATCTAATTAGCAACATTTTTTTTGGCACTGAGTTGCTTCTCTCGAATTGCTTTGATTTATTTAAATTTTCCTCAATTTTCCTTGGGTATCCTTTATAATTGGCTGCTGCTCTTCACCATATTGCCATTTGTGGGAAGGACATGCATGGCTTGCTTGCTTTTATTCTTTCATTTGAACTGTTTGTGCGTGCATTCCCCGATTAATTGATAACACTGATTTCACTGTGCAAGACAAGAAAACGTTTATTAGCTTTCTCAGTTTATATGTGCTATGAACGAATATGATGCGCAGTTTGTGTGTGTGTGTGTGTGTGTGTGTGTGTATTGTATCTTGGTTGTGTTTTCATTTCAATTGCTCTTTATTTTATTTATTTATTTGTATATTTTTTTTTCTTGCTTGGATGGCGATGCTGCTTAGATGACCAATAATTGAAATGTAGGTCAGGATAGGATGTGCGCATGCCAAAACACTCAACAATAAACGAACGCTCGGCAGCTCTTTTGTTGGCCTATCATGGAACACAGCAGATATTAATGGGCTCTCAAGATTTTGATAGAAAACGTTTTATTGGATTGCTTCTTTATGGCATTTTATCTGTGGGAAACAAGTATTTGGATTGGATTGTGTTTAAGCGAAATTTATTATTTTTGTTATCAATTAAAATAATGTTAAATATATAAGCGAACCACTTGTTTTGCTTATATTGCCATTTGGACCGATTTATTTAAGTTTGTATTAATTGTGCAAACTGTGGTAATAATAACAACTAAAACAAAAAACGTTGCGTATACATTTTTTGTTGTGCGCCTCTAAAACTCAACAGAGGTGCTCACTTTTAATAATATTATATTTATGCCCATTTCGCATTTGCCGGTCAGGACAACGTTGTTGGTTCACACGCAATCGGCTCGAGACTGCCGGAGAAAGGACTCGCATTCCATTTGCCAATTAAGCGGTCCTGCAATTGTTTCCTCTCTCTCTCTCTCTCTCCTTTATTCTCTTTCATCTGTATGGAGGTGAACAGAAGGATGCTGGTCCACTGCTTAAGTCATTGGGGTTGCTATGGCGCCATCTGCATAGTGTTGTCCTAATTTTCAAATTCCTCATGCATAATAATATGAAGATACATTTATCGGCAGCTTAAAAGTATGCAACACCTATTTCTGATCGTGGCACGCCATCTAGTGTACATTTCAAATTTATGAGCATAACTTCCAAATGCACAAAATAACAATAATAACAATTGAATATAAAATGCGAGTCCAAGCACAAAATCAAAAATGCCGTTGAGCGCCTGGAACTATCGTCATCGGGTTGCTGTGTCTACTTTCTGCGCATGTGCAATTTTCAGTGAGAGTAAGTAAATGTGCATGGGTGTGTGAGTGTGTGTATGAGTGTGTGTCTGTGTCTGTGTCTGACCAAGCACATGTGTGCCCCGTTATCGCTTATTGGCGGTGGTGCGATATGCCTTCTCAAAATCATGAGAGCACGACTCTGTCAGCCGAGCGCACACACACGCACACAAGGGTTAATGCATAAGTGGCGCGACGCTACACACGCGTACTCACACACACACACACACAAAATATGCTTAGTCGGAAAATATAAAAAAAAACTGTTCAATTCACATTCTGTCTCAGCGGTGACATTTCATACACATAGAAATTGTATTTCTTCCAAATAATATAAACTTTTCGGCAAAAAATATAGAAAAGAAACTAAACCATAACAAGCTTATACCAAAGGGAAATTAATTTTATATGCATAACAGCAGAATTGTCGAGCTCGCATGCTATTCTGCTTTGAATATTAAACAGTGTCAGTCGACAACATACCCAGCATATTTTCACACATTCAGTAAATTCATTAAACAAAAAACAAAACTCAATTGACAATCTCAGCCGGAGAGAGAGGGGGCAGTACTTCGGAACCAATACAGCGACAAAAGCAACGCCGGCAGCGGAACACAGCAGTAGAGGCAGCAGCAGCAGCACATCGAACAGCGACCCCAAACGGAGTCCGTAGAGTTGAGACACCAGCCCACAACAGCACACAACAGCGCTGCGATTGTTCTTTGCATTTTTGGGTATAACGTACGACTTTTGTGAGATGGAGGAATATTCGCGTACTTTGAACATATTAGGGGGCATTGCCATGGGCATTGTGGGCTTTCAGATCTGTCGCAAAGTCCTGCCCTGGATTTATGTGAATGTGCTCGGGCCAAAGCTGTTTGGCTCCTCGGTGAATCTGTCGAAGATGGGCGAATGGGCAGGTAAGTCTCAATTACATTTGGCATTTGAACTTTGTACATGATAAAAACGACGTCCGCCTGATTGGAACCCTGATAAGGCGTTCATTACTCATGTGTTAGTTTTATATGTTTTGATAATTGCTACCAATTTTTGTTAAACATATTTTACAGTTATTACCGGCTCCACGGATGGCATTGGAAAGGCTTATGCAAGGGAGGTATGTACACACAAATGGATCAATGGATAAATCAACATTGCAATTAGTAAAGTTGTAAAATTACTTTTGATTTAGATGTCACAAATTAAAATTGTGATTACCTTTTCCACCGGACAAGTATAAACTTAAAGCCAATGAAATAACGTGACTTTAATTGAAATTTTGTCACAATTTTGAAATTGATTTACTAAATCAACTGTAAACCAACATACTTCTACTGTATTGATTGTAGGAAAGGGCATTGCTGGTGAGGATTGGCCCCCAGAGCTTCAGCTAAAATCTGACTTGCATTGCAAAGTCCATGGCGACTTCGATATGTGTGGATGTTGTCCAGAAAAAACAAACTCAGATCGAAAAGTGCAGCTAAGGAATTGTCATTGGGTTAGACATTAGATCATGACTTGAACATTGTATTCTTCAATGTTTCTATTATACGCTAATGCACTTTGTTGCAATTCATTAACTGCTAATTATTCATTGAGCAACTAAAAGGGTTGACACCAAAAAAAAAAAAAAAAATCAACAAAACTAAATTTTAAAGTGCAAGTGATTTATAAGCTTTTATTTATTTAGCTTATACTAGAAATGTTGATATAGCAATTTGCCATATGGGTTTCAAAGTGCCAACGTCTACTTAGCAATACGAGTCGCAACATCATTTGTTTACCAAATTGCATTATTGAATATACACAAGACACTTTGACTTTTAACTACCCAAGTTGCCCTCTAATTTATAAACAATCCAAGCAAACACATGGAGCTTTCTTCTTGCCAACCCAACGCATGTAATTAGTATTCAAATGTGCTGTGTACGTTCTTCATCGAAGCATGGATTGCTAATTTAAAGAACGCGTTTTATTCGTTTTGCGTAAGTTCAAATGTTGAGCTTTAAAATGCGCGACGGATTCAGAGGTCACCAGAAGTCTATTTTCGTCATTTATTTCATTTAGTAACGTTCTACTTTTCGAGTGACCACTGCACTCACTTATCTACAATGCGCTTACAAGGAACCTGAAATAAACTTATTATAATAACTGTGATTTAGTATGATAGGATAAGTAGATTAAGCTTAATACATACATATATATGTATATATAACTTTATTATTTATCGTGAAATTTGCAGTTGGCACGCAAAGGACTGAAACTGGTGTTGATTAGTCGCTCATTGGAAAAACTCAATACTGTGGCTAAGGAAATTGGTATGGGCTGAATATGGCTTAGTGTTTAAGCCAAGCTTGCAGTTCTAAATCATGGCATACTTCCAGGCGATGAATTCGGGGTCGAGACGCGAGTCATCGATGTGGATTTTACTGGTGGCTTGGACATCTATAAGAGGATACGCGAGGGAACAACTGATCTGGATGTGGGTGTACTGGTCAACAATGTGGGCATTAGCTACAATCATCCGGAATACTTTTTGGATTTGTACGAAGCCGATCCCAAGTTTTTGCACAATATTGTCGCCGCTAATATACATTCCGTGACGCATATGACAGCGCTCTTTATGCCTGGCATGGTTACAAAACGTAAGGGTGTCATTATAAATCTATCCTCGACTTCCGGGGTAATCCCCAATCCCTTGCTGAGCGTCTACAGCGGTACAAAGGTGAGTGCATCAAATACTCTAATTTGTAGTTTATTTATTAAGACTTTTATTTTTATGTTTCTCCAGGCATTTGTAAATAAGTTCAGCGATGATTTGCACACCGAGTACAAGGCGCATGGCATACTTATACAGAGTGTGCAGCCTGGTTTTGTCGCCACCAATATGTCTAAGATACGTAAGCCGAGTTGGTTTGCACCATCGCCCGAAACGTATGTGAAATCCGCATTGGCGACACTCGGCTTTGCCACACAAACCGCTGGATATTTACCACATGCATTGCTTCAACTGGTCATACATTTTACAGAGGCTGTTTTCGGTGAGCAGTTTGCCAGAAACGAGGTTCTTAAGAATATTTCAACTACACGCAAGCGTGCTCGTCGGCGCCTCGAAAAGGAACAATAATGACAATGTCAAAATGTGCAAATTGTCGATGCCATTTAGAGTCTGTTTGACGTTCTTAAGAGGGAATGGGAAGGGGGGAAATGAAATGCCTAACGAAACGACACGCGACTCACTCGGTGGTGTCACACAAAAATGCTTATCAATACGTGCTAGGTGTGCCTCCACTCATATACACATGAAATGAAATAAAAGTACACAAAACTTCTAATACCAAAAAAAAAAAAAAGAATTAGTTAATGTTTTCAAATTCATTTAAGAATTGTTATGCAACTGCAATAAACTGGAAACGCATTGAACTTAACGGTTGGCGCTTTTGTTTACCTATTGAAAAGCCATCGATAGTATGTGTGGCGGTTTGTCGATTTAACGCATTAACGAGCTGCGTACTCAGTTTTCGAAATGTTATCGTTATCGATATAATATCAACAAATCCAACACAAGTGAGAATTTTGATTTTGCTTTATTGTATTTGTGATTTTGATTGAAAGTGGATGTGACATAGCCGTGCGATGAATAATTACAACAAAGCCGCTTAACCAGCACCACAATTCCAATTCCAACTTGTTATAATCTAAGCCGCAGTGGCACCAACAACAACAGCAAGTCTCAAGAGAAAAAAACAAAAACAGCAGTCAACGTTTTGAAGGACACCGAGCTGCAGGCATCATTCGTCGCAGCCGCTGCGCCGCTCTTATCACTTATCGTCGTGAGGCGCGCCGCCCCTTCTGCAGTTATCAATATCAACTTGTTGCGATAAAGGTCGACTCTGCAGATGCTGTGTGTATGTTTTTAATTGCTCCCCGAACGTAAGATTGAAGACCAGTGCTAAAAGAAGACGTCACTGCTCGGACAATTGATGGCAAAGGCGCAGTAGGCGAGCACAGTTCGTTGGTCGTGGAGGGGTGGCGGAAGTGGTTGTAGAGAACTATTTTTAATATACGTATGTGCGTTGAGTGGCAAGGGATGGCAAAGGCCACAACAAGAGCTACAAATTAAGCTGAGACGGTTAACGACCGACGTTGCCACAAAATGTACAAAACGCATCAAATATTTAAATACCAGGAAAAATCACAGCAATCGACAACAACAGCAGCAACAACGAGCAATATTTGGAAACAAAAACAACAACAACACGAGTAACTGGTAATTGGAAGACACAGGCAGGTTATTTGACTCAGCTGGCCACCATGGAGCGACACCGCCCATTGTTTCCCATAGAACCTGAGCCGCCAACAACGCCCACACAGCGCCTGACGCAGCTCGCAACACGGTAAGTGGAAACGCTGCATTTCCAACTTTTTTTTCAAATGCGTGTGTGTATCCTTTGCATATATACATATATAATACGTATGTACATATGAGCATGCAAGCCAGCAGGCATATGTATGGGTCAAGAGTGAATGCTTAATGAGCGACGACCATTAAATAGGGGTGTAAGTGTGGGGGGATGGGGGTTGCCGCTTGACGGCAGTGGGTTGTCATTATTATTTTTAATAGATTCCGTAGTGCTTCCTGCCTACCTGCCTGCCTGCCTGCTTGCCCACTCTTTGTGCTCATCAATTTAATTCATTAATATGATTTTTATTTTTATTTTTAGTTTGCTACGTGCCCTGCAATTAAACTGGAAGATTATCATTTCGGGCATTACATTGACGCTATTGGCCGTTATTTGGTATTATCCAACGTTCTTCCTGTTCTTCGCATTCGTCATTTACTCCCTGGTGCTGGTCTTTGCAGGTAAAACTCGTGCAGTGAACTCAATACACTTATCTGTTCGGGCAGTTATAGTAAGCAAATCCATTCGTAATCTATCCCGTGACTCATTACTTATCAACAAAATTTCCATATGATATATAATATGTATTTACATACACATATAAATATTATACATATATATGTAAAAATAAATATACATATATATTTATTTATTTATAGATATGTATCTATTTTTTTATTTTTAATTAAAAAATTATCTTGAACCGTCTTTATTTTAATTGTTAACCCTTTGGGTAAACCAACAGCTGTCGCTGGCACCGTTTATGTTCATTACATATTTACGACCAATGAGCCCCCAAGGCCCAATCGACTGCCCTCCAAGTTGCTCTACAATGCCACCAAGTAAGTAACGATGACAATTCCATTGTACCCCCCACCTTCACTCAAAGAATTCTCATGGTTATTGTTATATTTACAGATGCAACATTTTTGATTTGCCAAATCCCATCAAGAATCCATCGAATTTACCTTTAATCTTTGGCAAGACAGTCGATCTGCAGCTACAACAGATCATTGAATATGTGCTGCGTGACTTTATGGTGCCCTGGCTGGGGTAGGTATTAACTAAAGCCTCTCTTTCTCACGCTCTCTCTCTCTTCCACTCTCTCTCTTAAACCGATTCTTGACTCAAAATTGTAATTAAATTCACAGCTATGTCGTTACGAAGCCAAAGCTTATTAACGACGTTATACGCGAGGATCTGTGGAATGCCATTCAGAAGATACACGAGCGTGCCGCCAAAATGGATCCAGCCAAGATCATCGCAGTCGATATGGTCAATCGCGTCACAGTGCACCTGGAAAAGATACGCATTGCCGAGGCGCGTGTGTAAGTTCGTTTTTCCCGCAAGCAAATCGACCTTTTCCTAACTTCTTCTTGCTTCTTGTTGTTGTGCAGTGCGGAAACGAATAGCGCTCCAGTATTTAGCACCAATTCGTACCTGGCCGATGAGGAGAAGGAAATGGAGTTTTTGCGCAAGCTGTGCGAGATTATGGTCATATTGCTGCTGCCGCGCGGTTACTCACTGCCCCCACTCAAGGTGCTGCTTAGTGAGATTCTCTCTTTTAAGAGTAAGTTCTAATTGAAAGTCGCAGGTCGAAATTTGGCTTAAAATCTGTTGGTCTTTGTTTTTAGTATTCTTTCCAATGATTAAAATGGTGACCGCACCAGACTATATCAATCAGAAGGTTGTGCAGAACATTGAGACGCGTCTCGCGGCGGCAGCGATAAGTAAACGGAGCTACGAGTACGCTGCAAGCTTTGAGGAATTCCTCAAGATCATTAATAATTCGGGGAATCTGGAGGAGCTGTCGCTGATACGAAAAAGTATTGTCAATGATCTGATGCATGCGACCAGCATGCAGAATTTGCAACGTGCCAAAGGCCTCGATCCGGATACCGAGGATCATACGCTGACCAAGTCAGAGCTGACGGCCGCTGTGCGGCTAAAGCGTTACGTGCACCAACTCTCATTGGCTAAGGGCCAGTGCGAAAAGAATCTGGCCAAGTTTGGCTGGAACGGCAATTACTCAAGCGATACAGTAAGTTGTTTTTTTGGTTTTAAACTATGGAATTATAATCAAATTAAATTTTCACTAATACAGGACTTAACTCTGATGGAGATACTCAATACGGCTGTGGGGAGGCGCTTTTTTACGCTGTTCTTGGAGCCGTTAAAGGCCAGCGCCCTTGTTGGTTTTTACCTGGCCGTGGATGAGATGAAGCATTCGCACAAATCCGCCACACATCAGCTGGGCACGGAAATCTTCTACACGTACATACGTGTGCCCAAGCCAGAGATACAAATCGATAAGCACGAACGCAAACTGATCGAGACTTTTGTACTGGGCGATGCGGGTCCAGATATATTCTATGATATACAACGTAACATTTTGCGTACCCTGGAGGACAAATACTATCCACCGTTCGTTCAGAGCGAACAGTATCGCCAACTGAAGGAGGCACTCGACTCTAACGAATTTAACGATCCCACCTTGCTTACGTGCCCCACATTGCTGGGCGATGTGGCCGACGACGAGCAAGCCTTTGTCGCGGATGGCCTGAATGGCACCAGCGGTGCACCCGCTGCCATCGATGTCGCCGCTCACACATCGTATGCACGCAAGAAACTGGAGCAGATACAGGAGCGCATCGACAAGAAGAATCAGGCACTCGACGCACTTAAATACTCAGTGAAGCCAGAGTCAAAAGTGCTGCAGATTCTCGAGAAGGAAATGGAGTGGCTCAAGAGCGAGAAAAGACAAACAGAGGCTCATTTGCGACGCACAGATGCTTGGACCGAGCATCTGGGCAAGTGGAAGGCCACTATACAAAGTGTCGAGGTGTGTGTTTGGCTTATATAATGATAATAATCTTAATTATAATAATGCTGTTATTTCGCATGCATCTTTTAAATATCTTGAATCATTCATATAGCTTTTCCGTAGATTACTTTTGTAAATTAGATGCCTCACTCAATTAACTGTTTTTGCTGTTTCATTTCAGGTGTCCGATGAAAAGGAGTCACTGCAGTTCATGATCCTAGTGCATGTCGACGAGGATATTAATGCGCCGGCGCAGTCAGCTTACAAAAATGGAGACAACAACACTGGCAGAGCGCAGAGGCGTCGTCCCTCGGGCATCTCTAGTGGCTGGGTGGTCATGCGTTCCCTTAACCAAGTTCATGTAGATGTGGCTGATAACAACTTACAGATCGATACTGATGCCATGCTTCTATATATTTCAGGAGCTGCAACGTAAACTGCGGCACGTGTGCTCCAATTTGAAATCGCTGGATTTGCCAACAAATTTCAAGTTCTTCTTTTTGAAGACAGATCGTCATGCGCAGGAGAAGGCCAAGGGGCAAATACAAAAGTTTCTAAATGTATGTATATGTGTTCTGTGCAATACCTGTTAATCCCTGTCTATAAACCAAATCGTCGCATACAGTTTATACTGGAGGATGATCATTTAAACGGCAGCGAGGCAATCTACACATTTCTCAGTCCCAGCTCGGATCATTTGAAGCAGACGCTGCCCTCGCCCAAGAAATCGAAATTCTCTCTTTCGACGCTTTTCAAAAGCGACGCTACTAAGGCACACGAGTCGAGCAAGGCGAGCGATCCATTCTGGGGACTGCAGCGTGATGATGACGATATGTCCACCTATCTGGATGGCGAGACGAGCAGCGATGCTAAACTGCTGGCGGATATTGACAGCAAGGACTCAATTGCTGAGCCCATGTATGCACTAATGGGCGAGGTTTTTGACATGGGCGGCGTTTTTAAGTGGCTGCGCAAGAGTATCATCTCGTTCGTGCAGATCACATATGGACGCACCATAAATCGGCAGATACGTGAATCTATCGCATATTTGTTCGAGGAATCTATGCTGCACAACTATTTCTCGGCCATATTAAAATCGTTTTGGCCAGGCGGCGTTCTAGCCTCGGCCTATCCAGTGCGATCCGATGATATGAAAGAGATGACCACCAATGCGGCCAAAGCCCTGCTTACAGATCATATACCCGAAGTGCTCTGCAATCTGGTTGGTGCCCAGGCGGCCAAACGTGGCGTACTAAAGGTCTTTGATGCTCTGCAGAATCCCGCATACAACAAACAGCTATTTTATGTGAGTTGCTCGGTCTCTTTCTAATTTGCATACAAATCTTATGAAATACCTTATTGATTTTGCACATTTGCAAATTTGCAAAACTTACAGGAGCTGCTCGAGATCTTGATGATTGAGTTCTTTCCCGAAATACGACAGCTGAAGGTGAACAGCGGCAATGGTGGCGCCAATAAATTAACTACGGCCACCGCTGGCGGTGTGGCAGCTGCCTCGGCGGCAGCCGCACTGGCTGCCGTTGCAGCATTGCCACTTAACTACAATAATAGTCACAATAGCCATCATGGCTCAAATCAACATGGACATGGCTCCTCATCATCTTCGTCTGCATCGGGCAGTTCAATGGGACATACCAAGGAACATTACCATCAGCTGCCGCCGCAGCAGTCGCCGTATCATCAAGGCTCTGCACAGCAGTCACATCAACATCAGCAGCAACAGCAGCAGCATTCACATCTACTTCATGCGCATCATCATCCAACGCACTCGTCGTCGCATGGATCCACAGGCTCGAAGTAGACGCAGCCTTGTTTTTTTTTTATTGTAATTGTTTATTTATTTTTTGCATTCGTATTGTGTTAATTTTGCTCTCTATCTCTCTCTCGCTCTCTGTCTCAATCTAACTGTATTGCCAGCTCACTCTGGCGTCTTTCCAAGTATGTTTTTTATTTATGTATAACTAATTTCATAGTACCTTAAGAATTTAGGATTAACAAATATCTGACCCTGTACAAAGCTGCAGCCCATTTAATGGTGTGTCATTAGCAACTTCTCCCACTGCTATCTACTCTTAACTCAACTTCTTCTAGCTGTCACTCTTCTCACACACACGCACACACACACACACACACACTTAGATACACACATAACACACCCCTTTTTATCTAACTGTTTCTGTTTAGGGGAAAAAATGTTTGTTATATTTTAGAATATGATATTCTATACACACATTTGTTTGCGTAGTCTCAGTATTAAGCGTTAAATCAAATTGTTCCATTTAGGCCACATTCCCATATTACGAAAAGCACATACAACCCAAACAAATACCAAATACATAAGGCCAGAGCAAAGATACACGAAAAAGTAATAATGAAAATAAATTTTTGGTGCCGATGCCGCATTGTAATTAACTGGAGTCGAATATTGTGATCTTAGCAAGTAAACAGCACCAAAAAAAAAAAAAAAAAAAAACGAAATGTAATTGTAATTGTGTATAAAAAAAGAAGTCGGATGTAATTCAATTTCGAACTAATCGATTAAGCGCCTGTGTAATTTAGACAAACCAAATAGTAGCATATATATTACAACAACAGGACAGTCAAGACATCGGATGGTATTGTATTGGATAACTATTTATGTATATTGCAGTTGCAACGTTTTATGTGTAAACAATATTAACAACAGACCCAAGCGAAATAAAGATGCTATTTATGTAGACATTTATCGATTTATTCAATTTCTTAACTTATTTTTATTTTATACAAATATTTATATTTCAACATACGAATTTTCTTTCCGTTTCAGATCTTAACCACAATTTTAGTTTAATTATATTTTTTAGAAGCTTATATTAACAATTTTAATTTAGATTTTCAGAAGATAAATATGTAAAGGGTAAATTAAAACGACAGTGTCTCACAGCTTATTTGGAATAGTGTCTGGCAAAAATTTTAATTGCCTGCCATAAACTAATTATACATTATTTTTCAAAAATACCAAATTTCTAAGTTGAAAATTATATTTAGATCACATAAGAGGTGAATTTTCAAATTGTTTTCTTTGAGATCTTAAATATACGTTTGATTTTTCTAAGATATAGTAGATATAATATATAGACAAGTAGTTCTCTCCTTCACTATTCAAAACGCAACTGATTTTTCTATTAGCCTCCCCAGCTCGATGAGCTCCATGTCCACCACGATAACAGCTAGAGATTTACGCATCGCCGCTGGCTTCCTCACCAGCAGTTTGCTCTCAAAGTATTTTAAGAGAAAACGCCATTTGAGATCGGTCTTCCTGCGCTGCGACAGTAGCTGAAAAGCATCCGCTTTGATTTCCAGCAAACGTTCCGCCACAGCGCCACTAAGTCGCGTCTCGAGCAGTGTGCCTGTCTGATCGGACAGTTGTATGTTGATGTTGAAGAAGTGCTCAAAGCGTCCGCCACTGTGGTGCAGCGAGAACTCCAGCAGGCATTGCTCATTGTCGCAGTCGTTGCAGCTATAAGGGATAATCCTGTGGCACGCTTTGCTGTAATCAGGCGGAGAAACTAGTACTGGTATAAACAAACATATATTACAAAAATATTTAACTACCATTTCTTGCTGATGCATATAGCAAATCCATCAATGTCGAACTTGGTGACCATGCCATAAAGCACGCTCGTAAATTGCTCGCTGGTTGCATCCTTCAATTCGCCCTCGGCACGAGCATAGATCTGCCGTACGGTCATCTGCGTCTGGATCTGATCAGCTGCTTTTAATAAAGAACACATTTTGATTTGATTTTGAAATCAATGTTTATGTAACATCAAATTTACTTACCCGCCGGCAGGCTAACCATATCCGTTTGGGCGAATATGTCAAAGGCTTTGAGTGGCGCTGTGGCTGCAAAGGTAGACAACGCCTGAGATTCGGCGCTGAGGGGTTGCGGATTCTCATAGATGAGGGTGCAGCTGGCATGACTGAGCACCGGGCAGCCGTAGAATCGTGACAGAGAGATGCGTACATCGATCAGATGCAGCTGCGTCTTGCGTGGCTGCCAGTATTGGGCGCGTTTTATCCAATCCAAATGCCAGAGGGTTAACACCATCCCGTCGGGATAGCTGTCATCGATGACCACCAGTTCGAGGCATTGCAGCAGGACATTGCCATTGCGGGCCACCTTGCGCTTCATCTCACGCACCGGACGCAGCGAGGCAACCGCCACGAACAGATCAATGTACACCGCTGGTGGCTGCTCAGCGCCTGGAGCGACACAACGCACATCCGATAACTTGAGAGCGGAATTTGTCGGCTTATGGGATTGATGCAATAGCTGGCACAGTGGCTGCACCACGGCCACATCGTCGCTGGAATGCTTAATCAGATAGCCTTGGCCCTCGTTGATGACCAAAGCAAAGGGGAGCGTACCACGTGGCTGATAACGCGGTGCACCAATGTCCGCAAAACTTGGCGGCATAATGGCCATCACCTTGGCACCAATAACATCGATGACATCGCCAATCTGTAGCATTGCATTGTATTCATCCACACAGGCCTTGGGGCCCCAGCACTTGCAATTGGCAATGTCCCGTTTGGAGTCGCGCAATGTGAAGCTGATTACGCCACGCTGCTCGTTGCTCAGTTTGTCGAGAAATACATTGGGCTCCGATTTGGCAATGATTAGCGCAACAGTGGCAAAGTTCGTCATCGTCGAATGCATGTTAGCCAGGCGGAAAGTTGTCTTTATTCTGTAGCCAATTTCCGTCATTTGCAAATGAATAATCAATAAATCACCAATTATATCCGGTCAAAGCGTTATAACTCAAAAATTGCTTTTCAAATTATAGGTATACACTGACCCTCTGATATTTTCCGTGTTATCGATTGATAACTAAAAATCGATGCGTCAATATTCAAATCGGTTTCAAATTTTATTTACTTTCGGTTTTGGTTGTCTTTTTTTGTTTTGCTGTTATTTACGTTTAATTTTTTACAATTTGTACATATCTACAACATAAAACGTAGGCGTGCCCCATTTATTGTTGCGGCTATACAATTCTGGAATATTTTCTTTCTTTTTGTTTATCATCGGTTGCTTTTGATTCTTAGAACTCTAATGCTAAATTTAAAATGAAAAATAAATGGATAAGCCAGGTGTTTTTGCTTGCTTTCTTTCAAACTAAACGCAACGCGTTCGACACTTATTCGGTGCTAGTTCGATGATGAATACGGTTGCGGCTGAGGTGGCTGTGGCTGAGGAGCACCGTCCTCGGTTTTATTGCTATTGCCTAATATCCAATCCATAAGTACCATTGGAGGCGAACGTATCGATGTTTGTGCTGTATAACAATTAGAAATAAGTTCTACACAGAATGATTGAGAATTGGGTGACACTTACATGGATCCATATCCAGCTGCTGCTGTTGCTGCTGTGGATAAGCTGGTGCCGCTGCTGCTGCTGTTGATGCGACTGCTGCTCCATCTGGTGCAATCGCTATGGTTGCTCCTGACGATGACGTTTTGGCCATGTCCCTTTGCAGTTGAATCATTTGCTGCAGACGCTGCTCGCGCTCATCGACAATCACTTTGTCCTTAGAATGCTTCACAGTTTGCAGCTCGGCCAATCTGTGAACAATATATATATATATATATATATATATACTTATTCCCTCTGTCTTTATATCGATTTTCATTATCTTACTTTTGCTTCAGATCACTGCCACTGGCAGCTGTAGAGGCGGACAGATCGCTGCTGCTGCTCCCAATGCTGAATTTGCTGGGACTGCCCGAGGTGGCCGATGAGGACGAACCGGTGGCTGTGGTATTGGTGGTGCTAGTAGCGTTCACAGTGGCGCTGCCGGTCGGATGTCCTGCACTGCCTGCTGCAAAATTATTCAAATATATATATATATACATCAAATAATGTATATAATTATTTGGAAATTTTGGCTTGCTTCGATTTTATATTTATTAATTATATTCCTACTCACGTTCATCACTAATGCGACTGCGCTCGGCCTCCAACTGGCGTAGAGTGTCTGAAAGCTTGAGTTGCAGATGATCACGCTCCTCAAGCAGCTGGACCAGCTCGACGATCATCTCCTCGACCCGCATGTCTCGCTGATGGAGCATCATCAGCGCATAGTCGAGATCCGCTTTTAGAACGTACTCTGGCTGTGGCTCCTGGCTGGTGGCACTGCCCGTTAACATGGCACCGGCAGTGGCAGCTACAGCTCCAAGCGTATTCTGCAGCCGGAAGGGATCGTATTGTGAGGCAAGACGGGCATATTCCGCTGAACGTATCGCCAGCTGTTCCTTGAGTGTCACAATTTCCATTTCTTGTGCCTCCAATACCTTTTGCATTTTGAGCAGCATCTCGTTACCATTATCATCATCCGCCGTGGTGCTGGTGACGCCCACTTGGCTAGTAATTGCTACCGTAGATTTTAGCGATGCCACTTTCGCTGTCAGCTGCTGGATTTGTGCCTCGTAGGCTGCCTCACGCTGAGCGAGATGCTCCTGCCAGATGCCTGCTACCTCACTGCATTTTTGCTCCACAACCGTCTCCCATTGCTTGTTGAGAGCAGTGAGATCGGGTATTGCTGCTGGTGTTGGTGCGGATGCCTCTGCCTGTGTCTGCTGCTGCGATTTACGTAGCTCGGTTATCTCGATGTTTTTCATGTCCAGCTCGAGAATGGTCTGTTTCATTCTGTCCTCCAGCTCCAGGCTAGAGAGCACATGATTGTTGAGCACACGCAGTTCCTCCTCCATTTCGGATTTCTCCTGCTGCAGCTGTGCGAAATGCTGTTGCAGTTGTTCCAGCTCACGCTGCAACTTCAGCTTGGCATCTGGATGCTCTACTTCGTTGGCTGCTTGACTGGCATTTAATTTCTCTTGCTCCTGCTCCTGCTGATGTTGTTGATGCTCTTCCTGAAGTTGCTTGTTTTGCATGCGCAGCATTTGAAGCTCCTGGTTTTTGGTGAGTATCTCTACCACGAGCTTCTCGGTTTGATCCTCGCGCATCAGCTCCTCGATGCGCTGCTTCAGATGCACTATTTCGGCTTCCTTCTCCTGCAGCAGCACCTGGCTCTCATCACTGGGCGCAGCTGGTTTCAGGTCTGGCTCCAGTTGCTTGGCCTTTAGCTCCTCCAGCTCCAGTTGCTTGACTTTAAGTTCCTCCAGCTCTAATTGCTTGATTTTCAGCTCCTCCAGTTCCAGTTGCTTGAGTTTAAGCTCCTCCAGTTGCCTTACTCTTGCTTCCTCCAGCTGCAGCTGTTTTGCTTTCAGCTCCTCCATCTCCAGCTGTTTTGCTTTCAGCTCTTCCAGCTCCAGCTGTTTGACGTTGAACTCCCTCAGCTGTAGATGCAGTTGCTCCGCTTCTGCCTGTGCCCGCTGTACTTGCTGCTTCTCCAGCTCCAGCTGCGACTGCAGCTCTTGGCACTCGCTGTTCAAATCCTGATTCTCTGCCTGCAGATTCTCTATTCTGGCCACGGACTCTGGAGATATAGTTGCTACTGCAGTTGCAGCTGGTACGGCTCCTGATCCATCTTCACCCCAGCTCTCAAGCTGTTGTAGCTTTTCTTGAAGCTCACGTATGCGCGCCTGGTACATCTGTACATCCATATCCTGGCGCTCCTTCAGCTCCGCCATGCGCTCATTGCCCGCGGTGAGGACATCGATACGCTTTGCCAGCTTCTCCTTCTCGAGGGCATGTTGCTGCAGCAACTCCTCCGTTTTCGTTTGACGCGTTTCGTGCAGCTCCAACTGATGTTTCAGTTCCTCAATGATGGCACCATCCAGATCGTTGTTGTTGCCACCCCGAGATTGATCCTGTTGTTGCTGTTGTTGCTGCTGCTGCTGCTCCTTGCTGCGGTACTCCTTAAGCCGTTTCAAAAGCTTCGCCGTTTTCGTGTGCAGCTCAGACTTCTCGCGCTCCAGCTTTTCAATCTTGGACTGCAGCGCTGCCATTGCAACAGCATCTGCTGAAGGACTATTGCTCTGCTGTTGCTGTTGCACTGCTGCTGATGCCCAAGGATCCTCATCCATGTTGACACCCCAGTCTATCTGCTGTTGCTGCTCGTCGGGATAGCAGAGATAAGCCTTCTTTGGTTGGATAAGCGGCTCCACAACGGTCTCTGTCTGTGGCATGCCCAATTCCAGGCTGCTCATAGCGGCTGCACCATCTGTCACCGTTTCAGCGCCAAAGAACATGTCAAGTGTGGGAGCCACGCCCGTCTTCACCGGCTCCGGCACTACCTGTTCCTGTTCCGGGGGCAGCATGAGTTTTTCGATGGCCGCTATTCGTTCCCGTTCTTCGTCAGCGGAGCGCAGTTGCACCAGCTCCTGTTCCCGCTCGTTGAGCAGCCGCTCCAGTTGAGCACGTTGCTCCTCATGCTCGGCCAGCGCCTGATTGCGCGCCAACAGATTCGTCTCAAGCTCCTTGGCATGCTTCTCCAGATCGGACACGTTGCGCTGCAGATCCTCAATCGTCGACTCTGCGTTGCTTCCCATGCCCAAGGCCATATTCTGTGTGGTCACCGTAAGCGGCGGGGCAACAATCTCATCGAAGGGCGATGGGGTCGCTGCTGCATCCCCGCCAAAGAATATCGCCGGCGCAGGCGGAGGATTATTCTGCAACGACAAAACAAAACAAAACAAAAGCGATTATTTTTGGGAAATTAATGGATACAATACACAACAGGCTGAATCAATTGACCTGCCTTCAAGTGTTGTTAGACGACAAGGCATTAATTGATTTCGCTTCCAACAGAAAACTTTTAGCATTGGTTGGCTCTATTTTTGCTGTTGTACGGTAAACCGATTAGATTACTTACCTGCTCTAAGGACTGCCTTTGATTTGATTGGATCATGGTGGGGTTCGGTCGGGACCACGAAAACAGCCAATCGTCGGCTGGCTGAGGCTGACCCTGGGCCGGTGCTTGGAAGTGTATCGCAGCTGCCGCCGGTTGAGTTTGCTGCTCTTGTTGCAGCTGCTGTTGTTGTTGCTGCTGTTGTTGTTGCTGCTGTTGTTGTTGCTGCTGTTGTTGTTGCTGCTGGTGTCGAGCAATCTGTTCGGCCTGTTCATCGAGGCGGGTTTGCATTTCGTGAAGCTGCTCAGCGAGTCGCTTGTTCTCTGTCTCGATGTAGACCTGATCGTCCGTTTGATTCTGGCCAAGAGTGTCCAGTTCGGCCAGTTGCTGTTGGAGTGCCTGCAGTTCCTGGTTGTGATTGGCACACAGTGAATCGATCTGTGTTCGCAGATTGTCCATTTCGGTTTTATCCTGGAGCGCCTGCATGCGCAACTCCTGCGATTCGAGCACATCCTGCTCGGCGCTGTCCTGTTGTAGTCGCAACAAAACCGCTTCCCTGCTCAACGTCGAACGCTCGCGCTCCACATCGATCAGCTCCTCGTTGAGTCGCTGCAGCTCCTCGTTGCGTGCCTGCAACTGCTCCTGGACCCGTTCCAAATGTTGGGCGAGATCGCGCGTCTCTGCCGTCGCCCGTTCCATGTGCGCGCTTAGATCGCACTCGAGCTCATCCAGTTCGGTAGCCTTGGCTGCCAGCTTGGCATCGTACTGTTGACGCTGACGCAACAGCTCCTGGTTGCGCTGCTGCAGCTGTTGCTGCAGCTCGTGCAGCTCCTGTTCACTGTTGCTATTCAGTTGGTCACGTTCCGCCTGCGCCTGTTGGGCCTGCTGGGTCTGTTGTTTGTTGCGCGCCAGCAGCGTTTCGTGGGCCATTTGAAGTGTTGCCATCTGGTCGCGTGCCTCCTCCGCTTCGCTGCCCAACAGCTGCAGCTGACGACATTGGCTCTGCTCCCGCTCCGTCAGCTGTTTGACGCGATCGATCAGCTCCACCTCGTGTTTGGCCTGCTGGGCGCTCTGGTCTCGCAGCTGTTGCTCTACAAGCTGCAATTGCTCCAGACTGTGCGAGTGCTGGGCACTGGCAGCGGCCGCCTGATCCTCGAGCGCAGCGCTCTTCGCCTGCAGTTCAACATTTTGCATCTCTAGCGATTCGATGTAGGACTGATCCTGCTGAAGCTTTGCCTGAATGCCCTCATGCAGCGTCTCCAGCCGTCCAATGGTCAGCTCAAAGTTAACCTTTTCCGCGGTAAGCTGTTCGTTCTGTTGCCGCAGTGCCTGCAGCTGTGTCTGCATCTGTGCCTGCTCCGCTTCGGCCACTTCCTCGGGCTGTTCCTGGAGCCGGGCACGCAGCTCAGCCAGTTCACGCTGCAATCCCTGTATGGTAGCATTGCGATTCTTGATGACCTCCTTGGATTTGTCAAACTTCAGTGACTTCTGCTCCAGCTGGCGAGACAGCTGGTTCGTCTGCTTCTCCATCTGCTGCTCCAGTTCGCTTATCTCCTGGTGCAGTGTCGTATTCTCATGAGTCGTATTCTGGAGATCTATTTGCAGCCGTTGCACATCCTCCTGCACGTTAGATAGGGCCGAGAGTTTGGACTGCTGCTTGGCCAGCTGCTGTTGAAGCTCCTCATGACTCCGCGCTTCCTGCTGCAGTTGCTGTCGCAACTCCTGTTGCGTATTTTTCGTCAGTTGCAGTTGCTCTCGCAAGTCATGCCGGACAGTGGCCTCTTGCTGCAATTGCTGTCGCAACTCCTGCTGTATGTTTTGCTCCTGTTGCAGTTGCTCTCGCAACTCCAGCTGGATATTTTGCTCCTGTTGCAGTTGCTGCTGCAGTTCCATCACCGTTTGCTGCACCTGCTGCAGCTGATCCTCGGCGCCTGTGGACTTTACTTGCTCCTCCAGTGCCAATGCTTTGGTGCGCTCCTTTTGCAGCTGATCCTCTAGTTCCGATTGCTCGGCGGCGCGCTTTTTCAGATTCAGTGCATACTTTTTGAGCTTGTCACGCAGCTCCTTATTGCGCGTCTCACTAGTCTCCAGGTTCTGGCGGCACTGCTGCAACTCCAGTAGATTCAGATTCGATTCATGCGCACTCTCGCTGTAGCTATCAATGAGCTGTTGCTTCTGCTCTGCGACGAGCGCCTGTAGGATGCCCTGCTGCCCCTCGAGGGTTGCGATGCGGGATTGCAGCTCGTGCCGCTGACGTTGCTGCTGCTCCATGTGCTTTTCGTGCGCCATTTCGGTGTCGTTCAGCGTCCGATCGTACTCCTCCGCCTGGTGTTGTAGCTGCGCCAGTTCCGCACCCTGGCTGGCTATCTGCTGGAGATGCTCTAGCTCGGTGGCACGTTGTTCGGCCAGCTGGTATTGCAGCTGGTCCAGTTCGAGCTGGTGCGCCTGTTCCACATCGAGTTGCCTTTGCCGCATCTCCGTATTGTTGCGCTCCAGCTGCTTCTGGGTCGCTTGTGTCGCATGAAGCTCAGCAATTGTTGATTCCAGCTGCTTTCGTTCCTGCTCCAGCTTTGCTGTCAACTCTAGCTGCTGCGGCTGTTTGATGGCTTGGGTGGATTTTGGTTGTTCCACTGGCTCGCAACTATCACGCAGTTCGTTGAGTTCCTCTTTGAGGGCAGCTAGGGCTGATTTCAACTCCGCATTCTGTGCCGTTAGCTTCTCGTACTCCGCTAGTGCTTTGCCATTTGGTGCAGTGACGGCGACAACTGTTTCCACCACCGTGACCGTTTCCACAGCACTGCTGGCTTCCTTCACCTTGTGCAGCAGCTCCGTCAGCTGGTTGAGCACATTTTTCGCTTCCTTGGCCAGCTTCTTGGAGACATTCAGTTTGGCGTTGCGATCGTTGGCCTGGCGATAGGCCTCCAACTCGGAACTGAGCTTGGAGAGCGAACGCTCGCATTTGTCTATGAGTGGGGCCCCACCTTCGTCCAAGGCGGCGACCACCTCGGAGGAGCGTTGCATCGAGCTCAGCTCCTGCGAGAGATTCGATTTCTCGCTCAGCTGTAGTGACAAATGCTGCTTATCCCGCTGCAGTTCGTCCAGTTGCGCCTGAAGCGACGCATTCTCCGACTGTAGCTGCTCCATTTTGGCCAGCACCTCGCGCCGTTCGTTCGTGAAGAGTTCGATTTTCTGGAGCAGCTCGATGCTCTCGTTGATCTGGGCATCCGTTTGGGTCAGCTCACTCACAAAACTGGGCAATTGGATGGCGGGCTCCATGGCAGTGGAGGAAGTGCTTGGATCTGCAACAGCAGCATCATTCCGTCCCGTCTGGGCATCTCCCTCGCTGGCTGGACGCTGGTTGAAGTGGCGCTCTGTGGGTCGCTCGACAATCTCAATTGATTCCGCGGAGCTGGAAGAGCTGAGCTTTTCCAGTTTGTCCAGGAGCTCCATGTTTTCGTTGATGTAGTGCGTCAGCTTCTTGTCAAGTGCCTCCTTTTCCGATTGTAATGTGCTAAGCTGCTGTTGCTGCTCCTGCGCCTCCGTTTCGAGCTGTTGAACGCGCTGCGTCAACTGCTCCTCCAGCTGCAATTCGCTCAGCTCGGAAACTACACGCGCCGATTCACTGCCTTGCTGCAGAGCCTCCAGTGCCTGCTGCAGCTCCTCCTTTTGCTCTTCGAGCAGACGTATGGTTTCCGTTTGTC
The DNA here is from genome assembly GCA_035043845.1 of Drosophila picticornis. NCBI lineage: Eukaryota > Metazoa > Arthropoda > Insecta > Diptera > Drosophilidae > Drosophila > Drosophila picticornis. The sequence goes on from JAWNMR010000492.1 coordinate 8,379,746, forward strand.
CAGCTGTTTGACTGGATTTGTGTTTGCTATTGCTGCTGCTGTCCAACTCAGTCACCTGTTGCTGTTGCTGCTCCTGCTCCTGTTCCACATCATCTGTTTCGACATGCGCCAATTGCCACTGACCCTTCTCATCCTCGAGCACAGTGATGCGCTGCTGCAGCTGCTCATTCTCGGCACTCAACTGCGCCAGCTGCTGTTGTGCATCCGTGGACTGAATTTTCTGTAGCTGCTTCTCTGCCTGCTTGCATTTGAGCTTCAGCTTGATGTTGCTCTTGTTGCACTCATCCAGCTTCTGCTTGAGCTGCTGCAGATCCGTTTGTAGCTGCTCGCTGCCAATGGAATCGCTGGCATCCAAAAAGATGGGCTTGCTTTTGACGCTTTGTGTCAGCTTCTCCTCGAGCACACGCAAATTCACATTGAGCACATTTAACTCGGTTGTTTTTTCCGCCAGCTGTTCGGCTTGCGCCGCCAGCTCCTTCCGCTGCTCGGCAATGGTTGCCTCCAATTCACTGACCTCAGTGGCAGCCGCATCCTTTGGCTGCGTCCCCGGCTGCTGTGCGGCGCTGCTGTTACGCAGCTCTTGCAGCTGATTCTCCAGCTCCTGAAGCTGCTTGGCCAGCTCCACATTGACCTGGGCGTCCGTGGAAGCAGCAGCGACAGAAGCATTGTTGGCCTGCTGTTCCAACAGCTGCTTCCTGGCACTGTGCAGCTCCAGTCGAGTTGCCTCCAACATTTCACTGTTGTGCTCCAGCTCGGCGTTACGCTCGCGCAACTGCTCGGCTAGCGGACGCAGTGTCTCCAGCTGTTCGCTCTGCTGCGACAGCGTGCTCTCCAGCTGCTGTATGAGTTGCTCGCTACGCGTCAACTCCTGGCGCATATCGTGCAACTCTTGCTGCAGCTCCTGCTCCTTGCGACTCTGCTTCATTTCGTTGAGCTTTATCTTGCTCTTAAGCAGCTTGAGTCGTCCCTCATCTGTACTTCCCGGCATCTGTTCCAGATCCACAGCCGAACGATGTCGCGCAACTGGCGTTGCCGCCGTCATCGTCGTCAGCTGCGTCAACGCACGCAGATCGTTCATTGAGGAGCCCAGTTCACCGCTGACGCTCAGCCTCAGACCCGATTTGACGGACTGCAATGATTTGGCCATGTCCCGTTTACGCTGCTCGAGCAGCGCACGATTTTGCTCGGTGCGTTGATTAAGCATTTGCAATTTCTCACTGCCGCTAAATTCCAACTGCCCACCGACGCCAGTGTGCCTTGCTGGCATTGAGAAATCCTGTTCCAGCAGCTGCTCCTCCGCCGCGATGTTGTGTGTCTTGAGCATGGTACGTTTGTGGCCCAGCGATTTCAGTGATTCCATTGAATCACTCATGCTGGACATGCGTCGAATGCCAGCATCCTCGGATTTCCTCAAAGCACGCTCACGCAGCGCCGTCAAACGTTCCTGGTTAGGTAGATATGCAGATGCATATTAGTTTGTAGCATGAGGCTTCTGAGCTGCTGGGATGCGCATTCATTTACCTGTTGTTTGGATAGATTCTCACGCAGACTGTCCAGGCGTCCCTTGCCAACGCCACCAGTCGTCGCCTGTTGTTGCTGCTGCTGCTAAATGGAATGCGTTAGCTTATCAGAATCAGAAACAAACAATTAGCTCACCATTATTAGGGATAAGTCTGTGATGCTGCTGCTGTCATCCGCATCCTCCGGCTCCGTGTATTGGCTCAGTTCGGCCATACCGGAAATTCAAATGCAAACTAAATTCAACTAGCTAAATACAAAAAAAAAAAAAAAAACTAATAATAATAGTACAAATTCCTCGGAGGGGCAAACAAACAAAAAGAAAGCACTGGACTATCTCCGGGATGGAAGTGTCCAATGTCGCGTGTGTTTTGTTAAGTTCGTCGTGCTCCTATCTATCGACATTGACTGCAATGGTAGAAGAACATAACGTTCCAATATATCAATTTTTAATTCAACATAGAAAGCCTTCCGCTTTCGCTTTACAATTTTGAGCAGATTTCGTGGCACTGACGTGTGCACTTCTTTATTGTGTGCGCGAGTGTTTCTGTGTGTGCGTATGCGTGCGTGTGTGTGTGTGTGTGTGTGTGTGTCTCTATTTGAATTTTGGTCACTTGGGTGCAGCTAATTTCAAAGGCAACTCGTTTGGCATAATTTGGTTTAATGTGCTTGGGACGTTTTGAATTAGAGTTCGTTAAAAAAGAACACTTACCAACTACAATTAAGCAAGTTAACAACAAAAGACTTAAATACCAGGGCTTCGAAATCGTTGTTACTGCCCTTGTCTGTAATTGAACAGGGCTGATCACACCAAATCGATAAATTATTCTTTATCGAATTGGAACTGTCCGATTGTTTAACATTTAAATTCCTCTCGTTGATTATCGTGAATTAATTTAATTGAGCTTTATTCCATTACTGTCTTAAACATTGTATAAAAAGTAGTTACATAAAATACATTGTACTAAAGTTCGTTTTGGCATTAGTTAATTTCGTAAATGTTAATATAAGTTGTAATAATGTCAATTGCAAAATAACAGACAGATTATGTCCATCTTATCTACTTTTATATATATGCATATGTATATATACATGTATACATATATATATTTATATATATAACCTCTTTATTGAAAACCATTTGAATTCGAGCGTATATTAGAATTCGTTCAAAACATTAAAAACATCAAATACAAAAATGCCAGCATTAAAATACGATTCAAACATTTCACTTCTTTGGGCTGAGGAACAAGAGTCGTTGCAAGTAGCTTCTGAACAACGCTCCTCAACGATGACCAGATAAATCAGAGACAGGGATAAGGAGATAATGGGATAGAGATACATACACAGGTAACGAACAACTTTAAGTAGGTTGACGTGATATGGAATGGAATGCCACCGGATTAGTCACTCTGCACAGTTGTCTTGAGTAAATTGACAATATCCTGATGGTTGCCACGAGCCGCATAGTCCTGGGGCATCAGTCCGAGCATATCCTTCTTGTCGCTACTCTCCATATAGGGCAGTAGATAATGCACCAGCTCGATGAAGCCATGCAGGGCCGCCACATGCAGCGCGGTGCGTCCAGATGGATCCGGCTGTGACAGATCCGCCCCCGCCAGCTGATACGATTGGATGCGCTGCAGTGCACCACGTGAAGCAGCGGCGCATAGTTGCTCGCCAACGGCACGAGAGGAGCCGGTCAAATGGGCGCCACAACTGATTAGCAGCTGAATGATCTCATGGCCATCCACGGACACAGCCTCCTGCAGTGGCGTCCGATCATACCGATCGCGTATATGCACCGAGACGCCATTTTGGAGTAAGAATCGCACCATCTGCATATCGTTCATTTGGCAGGCCAGATGCAATGCGGTGCGATTGTCATGATTAGATCCGGACAAATCGGCACCGTACGCCTTCAGATTGTTGAGCTTTTTGATGTCACCCTCGGCAACGGCGGCATTGATCATCGCCGGAAATAGTGTGGCACCCAGTTGATCCAGTTCCTGGGGCGATGACAAATGCAGCGAGCGGGCAACAGCATCGACCAAATCATAGTCATCCATCTTGGGCGCTGCTACCGATGTCAGCTCGCCCCTCAGATTCGATTGCATCATCTGGAAAATGGCATTGAATTTAGGATTGAATAGAAAACAAGTAAAGTTATCGCCGCACCTGCTTCTTGACATCCAGCGACCAGTCGGTCTTTCCAATCACATAGGAGAGCTTGGTGAGGGCTGCCTCGGGCGTCATATCGTAGCCGGGTATAACGCCAACATCGAAGAGCACTTTACCCGTTTGATAAATCTCGGCAACGGAGCCATTCGGGCACTGGGTGCAATTAATGATGAGGACACCGCGCTCGGCGGCCGCCTTAAGCTCATCGATAAGATCTGTGCGGTTGGAGGGCATGTTGCCCGAGCCAAACGATTGGAGTACAACGCCCTTCATTGGCGGCGCCAGAAATGCACAAAATGTGGCCAGCGAAATGCTGGGAAAGATGCGCAACAGCCCAACATTCTCGTCCATTTGCAAATGGACACCGAAACGCTCCACGCTGCACGGACGAAAGATCAGGCGATAATCGACATTCACATTAATGCCAATTTTTGCCAGCGGCGGCACATTCGGTGAATTGAACGCATCCAGCGAATTGGAGCTGAATTTCACGGTACGATTGCCGCGGAGCAGCTTATTTCCAAAGAAGATGCACACCTCGGGTATTACATAGTTGCCAGCGATAATCAGAGCCGATGTAAAGTTATCCTTGCCATCCGTGCGCGTCTCAAAGATGGGAAGCTGTGAGCCTGTTATGATTACTGTTTTGCCCAGATTCTCCAGCATAAAAGATAGCGCCGATGCCGTATACGACAACGTATCCGTGCCATGGAGCACCACGAAGCCATCAAAGAACTCGTACGATTGCTGCAAAAGGAACGGATCCGATTAATCCTGGAGAACCTGTCTGTGCCCTTGAGAAATTACAGCTTTAATCTATTCAAATTATCGACATTTTCAACAAAATTAACTATTATAAAAACTATCGCATATATAAAAAGGACATCTTGTTTTTTCCAATAGCAATTGAGATTTCAAGTTTAAGAAAAAAAGGAACATTGCAGAAATACTTTGAAAACAATATGATATATATAATGATGATATATGATAATCAGATACCATCTGATAGCAGGTACCTCAGAAATGGCTGAGGGAGGTTCCTAGTAATCTATTTTCCAAAAAAAATATTCTCTCAAAAGTTTTACACTTCTATAATTAATTTGAAGATTCTTTTTCGAGAGATTGAAATTTGTGTTTTTTCATTTATAATAAATAAATTAATTTTTGTGTAATTGTAATTAATGCCCGTTCGACAATAACTTTGAATATTTATGTTTTGACGATGCTGGAGAATGTTGGAGCAATTTTGGTGTTGCTACTCACGTGTATATCGTTGGCAATGCGTGCCCAATCGTGCATGGTCATGTTGCTGGAGTCGAGGAGCGGATCATATTCGGTCACCTGGTAGAGGACGCGTCTCTCCTCGCCCTGGACGTATGGCAGCACCAGTGGCGCCATTGAGGCGCCGTTGCCAAAGCGACGCTGTGCATATTCCTCATCATGGATATTCGGATATTTGCGAAGGATGCGCACCAAAGCTTTCGGAATTGGCGCAAGCACTACAGCAAAACAAGGGGGGGAGAGATGAGAACGATAGATACATGGGAGATGAGAGGGGTAGCTAAAGGATTACAATACCATTGCGCTCGTTGCGCATCATGCCAATGGTGCCGCCTGTGTAAATGACCCGGACACGTGCCTCCTTCACGTCCTGTGCCATCAGGTTGCCATCGCTGTGATTGCGTCGCATTGCAGCATTTTGGGTGCCTGTTGTCTTTTTAAATAGATTCGGTTGCATTGTGGGCGAGGGCGGCACACCGATTATTGCCTGCTGCGTGTACATGTTGCGACTGTTCAACATTAACTGTATCGGTTCACTGTTGCAGCCGCTGCTGCTGCTGGTTCCATTGCTGTTACAGCAGCTGCTCTGATTTTCTACAGTTTCAGTTCCTTTACTTGACATCATCGCTGAATGAATAATATTGCCAGTACACTTGAAATGCTTTTGTAATCTTGTTTTACACAAAACAATAATTTAATTTTTCTTGGAAATCGCATTTGCAAATGCTGAATTTACATGTATATATGATAAGCTTAGCAGCTTGCCGCTCTCTTTTTGCTTGTGCGTGTGTGTGTGTGCAAGTGTGAGGCAAGTGTTTATTTAAGCAAATTTGGTATCAAAAGCTACAAACGGCATAGAATTTTCGTCAATAGACAGGTGGGTGGTCAAAGACTAGGCCATGCCCACTGGCGACAACCGTGCAAATTAAAAAGCCAATATCTGATCTTGATATAATTTATCCTATATATATAGAAAAATTTATCTATTTGAATATATATATTTGTATGTGATGTACTCGGTATAATTGCGTTAATGTTGCCAGTTAGATAAATGTACACAGTTGTTTGGCCAACAGCACCGAACGGTCTGGCAGCGCCGTCTCTTTCTAAACACAGCAGACACACATGTACATATGTACTGAGAACTGGTACATTGCAGTTTTGGGTGTTATAATGCTGTCACGATATCAACATCGTATTACTATGTCATACAGCTTCTAAGCTTACAATGAATTTTATTAAACGAAATGCATTGATTGTTATTAATGCTTAGCAGTAAGATATTGAACCTTTTCTTTTATAGAAAATTTTACTCTTATGCCATTTTCGGTGTAACTGAATTCATCTAAGTGGCAACGGTGCTGGCAGCTGCTATCCGGTCACATAATGTTTTAGTTCATTTGTGTAAAACTTAGCTAAATTGTAGACTGGAATCGCAAATGGAATGTGGTGATTTGGACACTGGATTGGTTTACAAAATGTAACGGTCTCTGAGCTGACACAACTCTACAAAAGTAGAGCAGTCAACGCCCCCAGTCACTTCCCCACCCTTGTCATAGCCATCAGCCCTTGGCCAACATTCACCCAACAAGCAATTGCTGCTGTCTGCTATTTAAAATACCGTCTGTCTAATGACAATTTCAATGATAGCCATAATCGGCCTTAATGTAAGCTTCTCAACTCGACAACTCGGCAGCTCTATAATTGCAATTTGCGAAATACTTAAATGAATCGATGCAGTTGCTGCCTCTTGTGCTCATCATTCAGATCCATAATGTTGCCACAGAAGCAAGTTGACATATTTTGAAAGGGAATCATACATTATTTGCAATTAATATTTTAGCGATAAGTCTGCGTGTGACAAACATCCGGTCGCCTTCCCTGTCAAATTCGATAGATGTCGATAGTTGTTAAATGCCATCGGATTAGTCACTCTGCACAGTTGCCTTGAGTAAATTGACAATATCCTGATGGTTGCCATGAGCCGCATAGTCCTGGGGCATCAGTCCGAGCATATCCTTCTTGTCGCTACTCTCCATATAGGGCAGTAGATAATTCACCAGCTCGTTGAAGCCATGCAGGGCCGCCACATGCAGCGCGGTGCGTCCAGATGGATCCGGCTGTGACAGAACCGCCCCCGCCAGCTGATACGAGTGGATGCGCTGCAGTGCGCAACGTGAAGCAGCGGCGCATAGTTGCTCGCCAACGGCACGAGAGGAGCCGGTCAAATGGGCGCCATAACTGATTAGCAGCTGAATGATCTCATGGCCATCCACGGACACAGCCTCCTGCAGTGGCGTCCGATCATACCGATCGCGTATATGCACCGAGACGCCATTTTGGAGTAAGAATCGCACCATCTGCATATCGTTCATTTGGCAGGCCAGATGCAATGCGGTGCGATTGTCATGATTAGATCCGGACAAATCGGCACCGTACGCCTTCAGATTGTTGAGCTTTTTGATGTCACCCTCGGCAACGGCGGCATTGATCATCGCCGGAAATAGTGTGGCACCCAGTTGATCCAGTTCCTGGGGCGATGACAAATGCAGCGAGCGGGCAACAGCATCGACCAAATCATAGTCATCCATCTTGGGCGCTGCTACCGATGTCAGCTCGCCCCTCAGATTCGATTGCATCATCTGGAAAATGGCATTGAATTTAGGATTGAATAGAAAACAAGTAAAGTTATCGCCGCACCTGCTTCTTGACATCCAGCGACCAGTCGGTCTTTCCAATCACATAGGAGAGCTTGGTGAGGGCTGCCTCGGGCGTCATATCGTAGCCGGGTATAACGCCAACATCGAAGAGCACTTTACCCGTTTGATAAATCTCGGCAACGGAGCCATTCGGGCACTGGGTGCAATTAATGATGAGGACACCGCGCTCGGCGGCCGCCTTAAGCTCATCGATAAGATCTGTGCGGTTGGAGGGCATGTTGCCCGAGCCAAACGATTGGAGTACAACGCCCTTCATTGGCGGCGCCAGAAATGCACAAAATGTGGCCAGCGAAATGCTGGGAAAGATGCGCAACAGCCCAACATTCTCGTCCATTTGCAAATGGACACCGAAACGCTCCACGCTGCACGGACGAAAGATCAGGCGATAATCGACATTCACATTAATGCCAATTTTTGCCAGCGGCGGCACATTCGGTGAATTGAACGCATCCAGCGAATTGGAGCTGAATTTCACGGTACGATTGCCGCGGAGCAGCTTATTTCCAAAGAAGATGCACACCTCGGGTATTACATAGTTGCCAGCGATAATCAGAGCCGATGTAAAGTTATCCTTGCCATCCGTGCGCGTCTCAAAGATGGGAAGCTGTGAGCCTGTTATGATTACTGTTTTGCCCAGATTCTCCAGCATAAAAGATAGCGCCGATGCCGTATACGACAACGTATCCGTGCCATGGAGCACCACGAAGCCATCAAAGAACTCGTACGATTGCTGCAAAAGGAACGGATCCGATTAATCCTGGAGAACCTGTCTGTGCCCTTGAGAAATTACAGCTTTAATCTATTCAAATTATCGACATTTTCAACAAAATTAACTATTATAAAAACTATCGCATATATAAAAAGGACATCTTGTTTTTTCCAATAGCAATTGAGATTTCAAGTTTAAGAAAAAAAGGAACATTGCAGAAATACTTTGAAAACAATATGATATATATAATGATGATATATGATAATCAGATACCATCTGATAGCAGGTACCTCAGAAATGGCTGAGGGAGGTTCCTAGTAATCTATTTTCCAAAAAAAATATTCTCTCAAAAGTTTTACACTTCTATAATTAATTTGAAGATTCTTTTTCGAGAGATTGAAATTTGTGTTTTTTCATTTATAATAAATAAATTAATTTTTGTGTAATTGTAATTAATGCCCGTTCGACAATAACTTTGAATATTTATGTTTTGACGATGCTGGAGAATGTTGGAGCAGTTTTGAACCTATCGGATGGTTGAAATTTGTGTTTTTTCATTTGAAAAGAAAAAAGAGATGTGAAGGCAAAAAAAGAGAGATGTGAATGATGGATAGATAGGAGATGAGAGGCGTAGCTAAAGGATTACAATACCATTGCGCTCGTTGCGCTGGCAGCTGCTACCCGGTCACGCAGTGTTTTAGTTCATTTGTGTGCAACTTGGCTAAATTGTAGACTGGAATCGCAAATGGAATGTGGTGATTTGGACACTGGATAGGTATACAAAATGTAACGGTCTCTGAGCTGACACAACTCTACAAAAGTAGAGCAGTCAACGCCCCCAGTCACTTCCCCACCCTTGTCATAGCCATCAGCCCTTGGCCAACATTCACCCAACAAGCAATTGCTGCTGTCTGCTATTTAAAATACCGTCTGTCTAATGACAATTTCAATGATAGCCATAATCGGCCTTAATGTAAGCTTCTCAACTCGACAACTCGGCAGCTCTATAATTGCAATTTGCGAAATACTTAAATGAATCGATGCAGTTGCTGCCTCTTGTGCTCATCATTCAGATGCATTATGTTGCCACAGAAGCGAGTTGACATATTTTGAAAGGGAATCATACATTATTTGCAATTAATATTTTAGCGATAAGTCTGCGTGTGACAAACATCCGGTCGCCTTCCCTGTCAAATTCGATAGATGTCGATAGTTGTTAAATGCCATCGGATTAGTCACTCTGCACAGTTGCCTTGAGTAAATTGACAATATCCTGATGGTTGCCATGAGCCGCATAGTCCTGGGGCATCAGTCCGAGCATATCCTTCTTGTCGCTACTCTCCATATAGGGCAGTAGATAATTCACCAGCTCGTTGAAGCCATGCAGGGCCGCCACATGCAGCGCGGTGCGTCCAGATGGATCCGGCTGTGACAGAACCGCCCCCGCCAGCTGATACGAGTGGATGCGCTGCAGTGCGCAACGTGAAGCAGCGGCGCATAGTTGCTCGCCAACGGCACGAGAGGAGCCGGTCAAATGGGCGCCATAACTGATTAGCAGCTGAATGATCTCATGGCCATCCACGGACACAGCCTCCTGCAGTGGCGTCCGATCATACCGATCGCGTATATGCACCGAGACGCCATTTTGGAGTAAGAATCGCACCATCTGCATATCGTTCATTTGGCAGGCCAGATGCAATGCGGTGCGATTGTCATGATTAGATCCGGACAAATCGGCACCGTACGCCTTCAGATTGTTGAGCTTTTTGATGTCACCCTCGGCAACGGCGGCATTGATCATCGCCGGAAATAGTGTGGCACCCAGTTGATCCAGTTCCTGGGGCGATGACAAATGCAGCGAGCGGGCAACAGCATCGACCAAATCATAGTCATCCATCTTGGGCGCTGCTACCGATGTCAGCTCGCCCCTCAGATTCGATTGCATCATCTGGAAAATGGCATTGAATTTAGGATTGAATAGAAAACAAGTAAAGTTATCAGCGGCGGCACATTCGGTGAATTGAACGCATCCAGCGAATTGGAGCTGAATTTCACGGTACGATTGCCGCGGAGCAGCTTATTTCCAAAGAAGATGCACACCTCGGGTATTACATAGTTGCCAGCGATAATCAGAGCCGATGTAAAGTTATCCTTGCCATCCGTGCGCGTCTCAAAGATGGGAAGCTGTGAGCCTGTTATGATTACTGTTTTGCCCAGATTCTCCAGCATAAAAGATAGCGCCGATGCCGTATACGACAACGTATCCGTGCCATGGAGCACCACGAAGCCATCAAAGAACTCGTACGATTGCTGCAAAAGGAACGGATCCGATTAATCCTGGAGAACCTGTCTGTGCCCTTGAAAAATTACAGCTTTAATCTATTCAAATTATCGACATTTTCAACAAAATTAACTATTATAAAAACTATCGCATATATAAAAAGGACATCTTGTTTTTTCCAATAGCAATTGAGATTTCAAGTTTAAGAAAAAAAGGAACATTGCAGAAATACTTTGAAAACAATATGATATATATAATGATGATATATGATAATCAGATACCATCTGATAGCAGGTACCTCAGAAATGGCTGAGGGAGGTTCCTAGTAATCTATTTTCCAAAAAAAATATTCTCTCAAAAGTTTTACACTTCTATAATTAATTTGAAGATTCTTTTTCGAGAGATTGAAATTTGTGTTTTTTCATTTATAATAAATAAATTAATTTTTGTGTAATTGTAATTAATGCCCGTTCGACAATAACTTTGAATATTTATGTTTTGACGATGCTGGAGAATGTTGGAGCAGTTTTGGCGTTGCTACTCACGCGTATATCGTTGGCAATGCGTATCCAATCCGGAGTAGCCATGTTGCTGGAGTCGAGGAGCGGATCATATTCGGTCACCTGGTAGAGGACGCGTCTCTCCTCGCCCTGGACGTATGGCAGCACCAGTGGCGCCATTGAGGCGCCGTCGCCAAAGCGACGCTGCGCATACTCCTCATCATGGATATTCGGATATTTGCGGAGGATGCGCACCAAAGCTTTCGGAATTGGCGCAAGCACTACAGCAAAACAAGGGGGGGAGAGATGAGAACGATAGATACATGGGAGATGAGAGGGGTAGCTAAAGGATTACAATACCATTGCGCTCGTTGCGCATCATGCCAATGGTGCCGCCTGTGTAAATGACCCGGACACGTGCCTCTTTCACGTCCTGTGCCAACAGGGCATTTTGGGTGCCTGTTGTCTTTTTAAATAGACTCGGTTGCATTGTGGGCGACGTCGGACACGTTGCAACTGTTCAACATTTACTGAATTTACTTCGCTTAGCGACAAAGCTTTTTAGTTGGGACAAAGCAATATCGAAATTTTCCTAGAACTGCGATTCTTGGAAATTTTGATAAGAGTTTAAATTAATGACGAACATCCGGTGATTACCTTATCAATTTTCATTTGAACAGAAATCAAGAAAAAAACCGTTTTTATTATTTGCCATATCTTAGAACTTAACGAACATCCGGTGATTACCTTGTCAGATTCGATTGAGACACCCGATAATTGCATTTGAACAGAAAACAAGCAAAGCCTGCTCCTGCACATCCGGCGGCCAGTCGGTCTTTCCAATAACGTAGGAGAGCTTAAGGGCTGCCTCGGGCGTCATATCGTAGCCGGGTATAACGCCAACATCGAAGAGCACTTTGCCCGTGTGATAAATCTCGGCAACAGAGCCATTCCAAAATTGCAAAATAACAGACAGATTATGTCCATCTTATCTACTTTTATATATATGCATATGTATATATACATGTATACATATATATATTTATATATATAACCTCTTTATTGAAAACCATTTGAATTCGAGCGTATATTAGAATTCGTTCAAAACATTAAAAACATCAAATACAAAAATGCCAGCATTAAAATACGATTCAAACATTTCACTTCTTTGGGCTGAGGAACAAGAGTCGTTGCAAGTAGCTTCTGAACAACGCTCCTCAACGATGACCAGATAAATCAGAGACAGGGATAAGGAGATAATGGGATAGAGATACATACACAGGTAACGAACAACTTTAAGTAGGTTGACGTGATATGGAATGGAATGCCACCGGATTAGTCACTCTGCACAGTTGTCTTGAGTAAATTGACAATATCCTGATGGTTGCCACGAGCCGCATAGTCCTGGGGCATCAGTCCGAGCATATCCTTCTTGTCGCTACTCTCCATATAGGGCAGTAGATAATTCACCAGCTCGTTGAAGCCATGCAGGGCCGCCACATGCAGCGCGGTGCGTCCAGATGGATCCGGCTGTGACAGATCCGCCCCCGCCAGCTGATACGATTGGATGCGCTGCAGTGCACCACGTGAAGCAGCGGCGCATAGTTGCTCGCCAACGGCACGAGAGGAGCCGGTCAAATGGGCGCCATAACTGATTAGCAGCTGAATGATCTCATGGCCATCCACGGACACAGCCTCCTGCAGTGGCGTCCGATCATACCGATCGCGTATATGCACCGAGACGCCATTTTGGAGTAAGAATCGCACCATCTGCATATCGTTCATTTGGCAGGCCAGATGCAATGCGGTGCGATTGTCATGATTAGATCCGGACAAATCGGCACCGTACGCCTTCAGATTGTTGAGCTTTTTGATGTCACCCTCGGCAACGGCGGCATTGATCATCGCCGGAAATAGTGTGGCACCCAGTTGATCCAGTTCCTGGGGCGATGACAAATGCAGCGAGCGGGCAACAGCATCGACCAAATCATAGTCATCCATCTTGGGCGCTGCTACCGATGTCAGCTCGCCCCTCAGATTCGATTGCATCATCTGGAAAATGGCATTGAATTTAGGATTGAATAGAAAACAAGTAAAGTTATCGCCGCACCTGCTTCTTGACATCCAGCGACCAGTCGGTCTTTCCAATCACATAGGAGAGCTTGGTGAGGGCTGCCTCGGGCGTCATATCGTAGCCGGGTATAACGCCAACATCGAAGAGCACTTTACCCGTTTGATAAATCTCGGCAACGGAGCCATTCGGGCACTGGGTGCAATTAATGATGAGGACACCGCGCTCGGCGGCCGCCTTAAGCTCATCGATAAGATCTGTGCGGTTGGAGGGCATGTTGCCCGAGCCAAACGATTGGAGTACAACGCCCTTCATTGGCGGCGCCAGAAATGCACAAAATGTGGCCAGCGAAATGCTGGGAAAGATGCGCAACAGCCCAACATTCTCGTCCATTTGCAAATGGACACCGAAACGCTCCACGCTGCACGGACGAAAGATCAGGCGATAATCGACATTCACATTAATGCCAATTTTTGCCAGCGGCGGCACATTCGGTGAATTGAACGCATCCAGCGAATTGGAGCTGAATTTCACGGTACGATTGCCGCGGAGCAGCTTATTTCCAAAGAAGATGCACACCTCGGGTATTACATAGTTGCCAGCGATAATCAGAGCCGATGTAAAGTTATCCTTGCCATCCGTGCGCGTCTCAAAGATGGGAAGCTGTGAGCCTGTTATGATTACTGTTTTGCCCAGATTCTCCAGCATAAAAGATAGCGCCGATGCCGTATACGACAACGTATCCGTGCCATGGAGCACCACGAAGCCATCAAAGAACTCGTACGATTGCTGCAAAAGGAACGGATCCGATTAATCCTGGAGAACCTGTCTGTGCCCTTGAAAAATTACAGCTTTAATCTATTCAAATTATCGACATTTTCAACAAAATTAACTATTATAAAAACTATCGCATATATAAAAAGGACATCTTGTTTTTTCCAATAGCAATTGAGATTTCAAGTTTAAGAAAAAAAGGAACATTGCAGAAATACTTTGAAAACAATATGATATATATAATGATGATATATGATAATCAGATACCATCTGATAGCAGGTACCTCAGAAATGGCTGAGGGAGGTTCCTAGTAATCTATTTTCCAAAAAAAATATTCTCTCAAAAGTTTTACACTTCTATAATTAATTTGAAGATTCTTTTTCGAGAGATTGAAATTTGTGTTTTTTCATTTATAATAAATAAATTAATTTTTGTGTAATTGTAATTAATGCCCGTTCGACAATAACTTTGAATATTTATGTTTTGACGATGCTGGAGAATGTTGGAGCAGTTTTGGCGTTGCTACTCACGCGTATATCGTTGGCAATGCGTATCCAATCCGGAGTAGCCATGTTGCTGGAGTCGAGGAGCGGATCATATTCGGTCACCTGGTAGAGGACGCGTCTCTCCTCGCCCTGGACGTATGGCAGCACCAGTGGCGCCATTGAGGCGCCGTCGCCAAAGCGACGCTGCGCATACTCCTCATCATGGATATTCGGATATTTGCGGAGGATGCGCACCAAAGCTTTCGGAATTGGCGCAAGCACTACAGCAAAACAAGGGGGGGAGAGATGAGAACGATAGATACATGGGAGATGAGAGGGGTAGCTAAAGGATTACAATACCATTGCGCTCGTTGCGCATCATGCCAATGGTGCCGCCTGTGTAAATGACCCGGACACGTGCCTCTTTCACGTCCTGTGCCAACAGGGCATTTTGGGTGCCTGTTGTCTTTTTAAATAGACTCGGTTGCATTGTGGGCGACGTCGGACACGTTGCTACTGTTCAACATTTACTGAATTTACTTCGCTTAGCGACAAAGCTTTTTAGTTGGGACAAAGCAATATCGAAATTTTCCTAGAACTGCGATTCTTGGAAATTTTGATAAGAGTTTAAATTAATGACGAACATCCGGTGATTACCTTATCAATTTTCATTTGAACAGAAATCAAGAAAAAAACCGTTTTTATTATTTGCCATATCTTAGAACTTAACGAACATCCGGTGATTACCTTGTCAGATTCGATTGAGACACCCGATAATTGCATTTGAACAGAAAACAAGCAAAGCCTGCTTCTGCACATCCGGCGGCCAGTCGGTCTTTCCAATAACGTAGGAGAGCTTAAGGGCTGCCTCGGGCGTCATATCGTAGCCGGGTATAACGCCAACATCGAAGAGCACTTTGCCCGTGTGATAAATCTCGGCAACAGAGCCATTCCAAAACGTTCTCGTCCATTTGCAAATGGACACCGAAACGCTCCACGCTGCATGGACGAAAGATCAGGCGATAATCGACATTCACATTAATGCCAATCTTTCCCAGCGGCGGCACATTCCGTGAATTGAACCTATCGGATGGTTGAAATTTGTGTTTTTTCATTTGAAAAGAAAAAAGAGATGTGAAGGCAAAAAAAGAGAGATGTGAATGATGGATAGATAGGAGATGAGAGGCGTAGCTAAAGGATTACAATACCATTGCGCTCGTTGCGCTGGCAGCTGCTACCCGGTCACGCAGTGTTTTAGTTCATTTGTGTGCAACTTGGCTAAATTGTAGACTGGAATCGCAAATGGAATGTGGTGATTTGGACACTGGATAGGTATACAAAATGTAACGGTCTCTGAGCTGACACAACTCTACAAAAGTAGAGCAGTCAACGCCCCCAGTCACTTCCCCACCCTTGTCATAGCCATCAGCCCTTGGCCAACATTCACCCAACAAGCAATTGCTGCTGTCTGCTATTTAAAATACCGTCTGTCTAATGACAATTTCAATGATAGCCATAATCGGCCTTAATGTAAGCTTCTCAACTCGACAACTCGGCAGCTCTATAATTGCAATTTGCGAAATACTTAAATGAATCGATGCAGTTGCTGCCTCTTGTGCTCATCATTCAGATGCATTATGTTGCCACAGAAGCGAGTTGACATATTTTGAAAGGGAATCATACATTATTTGCAATTAATATTTTAGCGATAAGTCTGCGTGTGACAAACATCCGGTCGCCTTCCCTGTCAAATTCGATAGATGTCGATAGTTGTTAAATGCCATCGGATTAGTCACTCTGCACAGTTGCCTTGAGTAAATTGACAATATCCTGATGGTTGCCATGAGCCGCATAGTCCTGGGGCATCAGTCCGAGCATATCCTTCTTGTCGCTACTCTCCATATAGGGCAGTAGATAATTCACCAGCTCGTTGAAGCCATGCAGGGCCGCCACATGCAGCGCGGTGCGTCCAGATGGATCCGGCTGTGACAGAACCGCCCCCGCCAGCTGATACGAGTGGATGCGCTGCAGTGCGCCACGTGAAGCAGCGGCGCATAGTTGCTCGCCAACGGCACGAGAGGAGCCGGTCAAATGGGCGCCATAACTGATTAGCAGCTGAATGATCTCATGGCCATCCACGGACACAGCCTCCTGCAGTGGCGTCCGATCATACCGATCGCGTATATGCACCGAGACGCCATTTTGGAGTAAGAATCGCACCATCTGCATATCGTTCATTTGGCAGGCCAGATGCAATGCGGTGCGATTGTCATGATTAGATCCGGACAAATCGGCACCGTACGCCTTCAGATTGTTGAGCTTTTTGATGTCACCCTCGGCAACGGCGGCATTGATCATCGCCGGAAATAGTGTGGCACCCAGTTGATCCAGTTCCTGGGGCGATGACAAATGCAGCGAGCGGGCAACAGCATCGACCAAATCATAGTCATCCATCTTGGGCGCTGCTACCGATGTCAGCTCGCCCCTCAGATTCGATTGCATCATCTGGAAAATGGCATTGAATTTAGGATTGAATAGAAAACAAGTAAAGCTATCGCCGCACTTGTCGATAGTTGTTAAATCGATGAATGTAGTGCTGATCTGCAATATTTTCATCGTCCAACTCCTCACTCTCTCGCTCACTCTCTGTCACTCTTGCAACTCATTGCTAATAAACTTTGTTAAATTTCTTTCTTTCTTGTTCTTTATTTTCTTGTGTAAAATACGCTCGTTTACATCTCAAGTGCCAGTCATTTGCCTTTTTTTTTATCGATATCGCTGCTGCTACTGCTGCTGCAAGCGAGCAATCGAGTGAGTGAGTTAATGAGTGAGGGAGAGAGTAAGTAAAGGGCTTGCACTAAAACTGAAAGAAGCTGAGCACTTTGATGGTAAAGTGCGCGGAGTGGGAGCAGTGGAGAAGCATTACACACACACATAGACAGACAGCCACACACACAACTCAAAGGGAGCCAAAGAAATGTGGCCACATTGTATTGCTAGCTCAATGGTAGCGGATGCGAATGCAGACAGTGATGTTGATGTTTTTGTTGTTCTTCTTCTTGTTCTTCTTGTTGATGATGATGACGATAATGATGAAGTGGCTGGCAAATGTGACAGTGACAGGAAGAAAAACCGCGTCACTAGGCGACGCTAACGAACAACAATGAAAATATTTGTAATAATGGCGCCAGTAACAACAACAACAACAGTTAAACCAACGACAACAATAATATGTAGAGTGCTCTAGTGGTGAAGAGTGACCGACTAAATAAATGCCCTGCAGTCAACTCCTTACTTATAATCATGATTATGTTAACCACTATTTATTATTATTTTTATCATTATTCTTATTCTTTTTATTAGTTTTATTATTATTTTTATTATTATTATTATTATTACTACTATTATTATTATTGTTATTATTATTATTATTATTATTATTATTATTATTATTATTATTATTATTATTATTATTATTATTATTATTACTATTATTATTATTACTATTATTATTATTACTATTATTAATATTATTATTGTTATTATTATTATTATTATTTTTAGATAATATGTAATATCCTTCGTCCATTAAAAACATCGCTTTGATATGAAACCATATTTCCTTTCTATATTTTGGTTTGAAATTGTTTCTTACATTATTTTTATTTAAATTATGTAAGTCGGGTAAGGACTATGAACAGATTGACAAAAACTACTATTCAAATGGATTCGGCTGCTGATTAAGAATACATATATTTTCTGTGGGTTGGGAGATATTTGCAACATACGTTTGCCAAACACCTATTATATCCTGCTTGGTAACTTTTTTGGGATACAGGGTATCGAGGGCAGCATCAACGTCAACGTCAACGTCAGCCTATGACAATGACAGTGTAAATAACGTGTCGGCAGAAAAAACTTCTGAGCAAAGTCGCCGCCTTGTCTCGGCATCAGCTAAAGTTAACCACCCATCCCCCTAACGCCCTGTTCCCCAATATATATCTTCACACAGTCTTCTGGTCTTGTATTAATTTTTGACTTACACAACTGCGATAATTGAGTGTCTCTTTCTTGCGCACGCTCTTTCTGTGTCCCTGAGTCTGTGTTGCACGTATTCTCAAGTGGATTGAACTGTATTTAAAATGGTGTCCTTAAAAGTAGGCAATGGCGGACACAAAATCTGTGCGCCGCCTAAACGAAGGCAGCATAAAATTTAAGCGAGGCGAAATTTAATGGGAGCAGCCGTTTAAAGCCACTGCGATGGCGAATGTGTGAGAATGAGGTAGAGGGAAAGAGAGCGATAAAGTGAATGTCTGTGTATATGTGTGTGTGTGTGTGTGTACATATTTACAGCTACTAAACTGTAATCGAGCCACACACCGGAAGTTGAAATGACTTGAAAATTTATTGCATTTGCTGCCAACGTTGTCGTCCTGGCTGCTGTTGCTGCTTTTGATGTTGTTGTTGTTGCTGTGCATTCAGCAGCCAAACGCTTGACTGCCTTTGGCGTCCTCGTTGTTGCCGTCGTCGGTGTCGCTGTCGTTGCCGGAAGTTGCGCGGCAGTCAATTGGAGCCAGTTGCACAGATTCAGCGACGCCAGCAAAGCGGCGATTGTGAAATTGAATAAGCCCAGAGAAAACAAACCGAACCAAACCAAACCAAACCGAAGCAGACGATTACAGACCTGCTCCAACCAGACAAGGGCGCCAACAGCCAACAGCCAACAGCCAACAGCCAGCAGCCAGAAACCAAGCCTGTTACCGAACAAAACCCAACGAAACGGCCGCATCTTGAGTTCCAGTCGCGAATTGCAAAACCAAATCCCAAAACGAGACGACACAAAAATTTAGGGCACCTTTGCAGTCAGCCAAAGCAGGCATGCAAAAGGGATCTGATATGTTTTAGAGTTGGCCATTTTTGTCATGCTTTACTTTTCAACGTGACACGAAACATATTCGACTTATTTTTGAGAACGTATTTGAACAAAAATAAAGACAAAGCTGTTCAATTAGATAAATATTATGAGCAAGAAAAATGACTCATTGTTTTTCTGTTTTTCATTTGATTTCTTGTATCCACTTGACTTTTAAGATGAATGTAATAATCAGGAGCCTGCATTATATTTCTTAATAAAGATTGTATTAATCCTTTAGGCAACTTGAAAGCACTCATTTCAATCTATAAGCACTTTTGAACCAAGATTAATACTTCTATTCAAGACGTGATTGATTTTGGATAACTATCTTAATGCAAGCTGTAATCGTTATGAATTCATTATTAAAACTTTCAATCAAGGCTTGATTGGAGTTTTGCTAAATACAAAATAACCAAAAATATACCAAGCTTTTCAGTAGAAATTTGAAATATTTTCAACTTAATATTTCTGCAGTTCAAATTATACGGCACCCGCTTATCTCCGTAAGTATGTGAGACACACACACACACACACACACACACACACACACACACACACACACACACGTATGTTCGTATGTATGTATGTATTTGTGTGTGTGAGGGTGTGTTTTTTGCATGTACATTCTTGAGCTCGTATTTGTTCTGACTGGCTGCCAGTTGGGGCAGTGCATCCATCCTTCAAACGTTTTACTGCTCATAAAAATCCATTAAATTATTCAAATTGCATAGCAAAACACTTTTGCAAGTCGACGTCAACGTTGGCGCATGCCACGCCTCGCTGAGATTTTGGGGCTGTACCGAGCTGCCAAAGATTTCCAGCTGGCAAATGTTTGTTTGATTCTCTTCGTTTTATTTTTCCACATTTCTTTTTTGTTTAGCATTTGCATTTGCCTTTTTATTTTGTTCGTCATTCTTTTTGCTATTTTTTACGCGTTGACTGCTAAAAATAAAAGGTTGTCGGCCGGCAGCTATCCAGCGCAGTGAGGCATGCAATAACATACACTCACACACACACACACACACACACACACACACACATACCTACCCCACAACCAACACACACCCATCTACCCATATGGATGAACTTTCAGTTTGCATGGAAATACTCGAGATGCTGACGCTCGCTTGCGGCTTTTAATGCCCATGTAAGAGTGTATGTGCGTGTGTGTGTGTGTGTGAGTGTATAAGTAATATAAGTATAACACACTGGGGCGTAACCCCAACGCACACGGAGCGTGCTTGCAAACACAACACACAATCCACAAGGAATAGATAACACTTCAAACTGTATTGATAGAAAAAAAAAAATGTATAAATGCATTACAAAAATATATAATTTCGTATATAACTATACAAATATGTAAATATATATTTGGTATTAATTTCTGTTCAAGTTTTAAAAATGTTATACTAGTGGACAAAACTTACTTAGATTCGCCATAGTATTTGTATTTTGACAAAGAATTGTGTGTCCAAATTGAAATGTAGTATTTATCTAGATACTAAGACTTAATCAAACAACATTTTGTATTCAATAATTGATGATGTTTCCTTATTAGCCTTTTAACTGCGTTGCGATTTGCTTATATGTTTTAGCAGAAGAGCGATTTTTTCATCTTGATGATCTGGCTTGCCACACACATTGTTGACCATGAATGCTTTCTACGTGGTGTTCACTGAGCGCATGCAGCATGCATTTTACAAAATGTATACACGAATACACAATATAAATACTGATCTATTTAAATTAAAAATGTATATATATGTTGGTGTGCACCTCATTATTTGGCTTAGAATGTTTCCCACCGAGGTCTGAGCCCCGTTATACTCGAAAAAAGCACACTGAATTTTAGCAAAAATTATTAAAATACAAATCGCCCTGAAAAGTAGAGTTCTGACTTTGCTTCGTTAAAAAAAAAAATGTACTCTTTCATTTAGAAAAGAAAAAGCCAAATTCTTTGAAAGACCTAATGTTCCAGAAGTCTGGCAAATATACTTCCTAAAAAATTAGGTGAGTTACGCTTGGGTTCTGTTCAATTATTTTCACTATAAAAAACGAAATATATAGTTTTGTACGTTGAATAAACTTTTTGTTGCATTTACATAATGCATTTCTATCCAAGCGGGTTCGCTTCGTCATCTTCATCCTCATCCTCCGCCCGTATGCCAGCCAGCCTACTTACATATTTACGTATTTGTGATCAGTTTGGCGTCCGCATTACGTAATTTGCTCAACGCATTACGTGGCATACGTAATTACGGCAGTGTGTGCGTGCTTCCATTTACGTCTACCTATGTATGCATGGAGATGTCTGTTGGTGTCTCTGCTTGTGTGTGTGTGTGTGTGTGTGTGTGTGTGTGCGTGAGTACTTTGTGTACGAGTGTGTGTGCAAGTTTTGGTGTTTTGGGCGTTATTTCAAGGGCGCGGTGTGGCAATCAACGGCACTTTGTTTCCAGCTGCCTTGTTTTTTTTTTGTTTTTTTTTTTTTGCCACTGCCACTGCTGCTGCTGCTTCTTCTTTTTCGTTTTCGTTTTCGTTTTATTTTTAAAATTTAATTTTTATTTTTGGTATGCTGACTGGTGGGCGTGTCTGTGCATTTGGCATAATGATAAAAACCAACAAGCGCCAAAGTGCACAAAGTGAAACGGAACGCAGAATCCAAAATGAAAATGTTCCCAGAAAAGTTCGTTTGCGTGTTCTTCATCTATTTTTTTCTTTTTCTTTTTCTTATATTTATTTTTTGCGTTTTTCTTTTGTGTGCTCTTCATGAAAAATGCAAACCAAAAGTCATTGCGGCATATGCTTGGTGCTTTGTGTGTGTGTGTGTGCAATTGGTGGTGTGAGTGCGCGATGGAGGCTCATGTTACGCAAGTTTGCATGTGGGTGTGTATTTGTGTGCATATGTGCAAGTGTGCATGTGTGTGTGTGTGTGTGCATGTGTGTGTGTGTGTGCATGTTTATAGTCCAATGGGCGCGATTACTGTGCTATGTGCATTATGCATAGAACAATACAAGGTCTTTGAGTGTGTCGTTCTGTAAATATTAGCTAGAAATGCTTAGCATAAAATGGCCCTGCTACTTTGTGGCCATTTTTCGAAGAATTGCCTCTGTTTCTGTTTCTGCTGTTTTGTAATGGTATCTTTGGCAACATCGGCTTTGTTAGCGAATTAGCATATCTATGTTAATCTAACATATGCCGAGTAAAAATGTTAAACAATTTTTTAGGACATGAAAAATGAACAAAATGAGTCAATTTAAATATTACATAATTTATTAACAATTGACTATAAATCTTACCAGCATATTTCTTGTCGGTTTCAAAAGTTTCTTTTAAAATTTAAAAAAATTCCAGTGTTCTGCTTTCACACTTTTGAATAACTTTCTTACAGCTATTGTGAAATCTTTAGAAAAAGTGAGTATGCTGCCTCAAAAAATAAGTAATTTTTAAGTTCTGTGCTACCCTTAAATAGCTTGACGCCCATCCATTATTATCCTTTACTAAAATGTATGGACTTTATTTACTTGAGCTTGCTGCACCTGGGAACGGATGACTTTGGGCATTCAGTTCGTGGTCAAGCACAGCCACAATAAGGAGCGTCTCTCAGACTGATTTGGCTGTTGATCAAGAATATATATATACTTGATGCGGGTTCAGCGTATAAAACAATACAACTTGTAATGTTAAATTTGTGTTTTTATCTTATGGGTGGAAGTGAAGTTGTGCAGACGCTGCAAACTGAGTACGTGTATGTATGTGTGTATGGTGTGGTGTGGTGTAAATGTGTATACATATGTATATCTATGCTTGTTAATTTGTCAACTGCAATTAATAAAAAAATCCGGTGTCATTTGGGGCATGTGTAACAGCGACTGACCGCAACGACATGCAACGCTGCTGTTTGCCGCATTTGCTGAGTTTTAATTAATTTTTAATTAAGTGTATATATGTGTTTGCATATGTGTGCATCATTGTGTGTATGTGTTTTTGTGTGTGTGTGTGTGTCTGGTTTATATATGAACTCCTGAATAGCTTTCCGTTTTGTGTCTCGCTTCGTGCTAACTTTCTGATTGCTGTCAACCTGCCATGCTCCCATGCATATCGATACATTTTTGGAGACAACACAAAACCACATACACACACACACACACACACACGCACACACACACACACACACAAAGAAAGCGGCAAATTATGAATCACTGCCAAATGAACACGTTGTATGTGTGAACGTCAACGTCAACTGCAGGCGCGTAGCAAAGTGGAATTAATGTGGATGGGGAATTTAAACATTGAGCAGAGTCTATCAAATAATTTCATCACGCACAACCAAAATTGCTGCTGCTGTTGTCGACTGTACACAATTATATGATGAGCTTGCAGCACACTCACCAACAACAGTAAAGAAAAATCGCACCGATTTTTAGAAAATCGCTTGAAAACGAGAAAGTAAATACAGTTTTTACAAAAAATATGCAACATTTTTTAATTTCAATATTTTTTTTTTTTATTTATCCTGGAAATTGTACATATATTTTTTAAGTGTTTGAAAATTTTACCCTTGAATTAGGAAAAGAAAAACCCAGAATTATAGAAAGACAGAAGCTGATATACATTTGGCGCAGTGAGATATTTTTCTGAGTGTAGCAAAAACAAAATTCGATCCAACCATTTCATCACCCGCATAAATATCCACATCGACATTGCTATCGATATTGTGGCAACTAATGTTGAGCTGTTCCTAAGCATTTCATTTCAACTTACCAGTTTCGAGATATGGGAACAACAAAAGCAGCACACACACACACACACACACACACACACACACACACACTTACCCAACACAGACATTTAAGCTGACAGTTGCAGGTGTATCTGCTGTCTATTCAACTTGCCTGCCAGTCTTGCCAAATAAATTTGCTGGCATGAATTTTGGGCACTGCGTCACAAGTGATGCTATGCCGAATGGCACTGTTGCATGCCACATAGTGTGTAGGCTACTCGGGACAGGCTGTAAGGCTGAAAGCAGCACAATGCGACATTGATTGAATTGCATGCAAATTAACTTGCTGATCCGATTAAAGTAAAGGCGACTGAATAAATAACAACTATGCGAACACACCCACTCAGCAACTATAGTTACTGCCTGCGCTTTACCTATTCACCTGTGCTCAATACTTATTGGTGGCTCTTATACACACTCACACTCGCACACACACACAGACGCACACATACATCCATGGTATATGGCCGTAGACATTCGCTAAAGTTTGTTGCCCGAGCACAATTTAATTTTGTTGCTGTGGCTGCTGTTATATAAATGAAATATTTGGTTGCATACTCTCTAAGCAATTTGGTCTGCAGCTGCTCGCTTAACCTCAGCCTCTCCTTTAATCCTTCTCCAACACCCCATCTCCATGAAAAAGTCGGCAGCCCTCAATGTAGCTCACAATACTTAGTACTAAAGCCACTCGACTCAACTTGAATGCGATTTGTTTGCCTCCGTTGATATTGCTGTTGCTGTTGTTGTGGTTGTTGTTGCTGTTGCTGTTGCTGATTCACTAGTTGTTGTACTATGTTCTCCCAAAGGATATAGTTAAGTGGGGGAGTTGTATGTAACAGGCACAATAATCGTATCTACATCGTATATATAAATGCACGTTAAAGTTTGTAGGCAGACAACGTGTTGCAATAGTTGGTTTTCCATTCAAACTTGGCTCGGGCAATATCTTCTGGACCAACTGAGATTCTATAAGCCTGACTAACATTTATATATTTATATTATATTATTATTACTATTAGCTTACTTAAACCTAATTTAAATTTAATTTTCAAAATATATTCACATACTTTAAAGTTAAGCCAATAAAAAATAAATAAACTCAAAAATAAAGGGCATGAAATTCCAAAAAATTTGAAGAGAAGAAATGCCTTTTAGAATATGCAATGTGTAGTTACAAGAAATATGATGCAACCACATAAATCTTCTAATATCACTTTAGCTTATGTCTTTATGTTAATAGTCTTTATGTTTTTCCATCTAATTAAGTGGTTGAGTTTGAGAATTTTTATGTGTGAAAGTTGATTCCTGACAAAGTTCAGGGAATCGTTTAGTCGTGGCACTGTTCACTGGCTGTTGTTGCACATTTTCAGCGCTTAACTTTTGTATAGTTTGCGCAAAATGCTGAAGTACAACTTATTTATTTTCATACTCGAAAACGTTGGTTTTCGGCTGCGGCTAAAGCTCTCTTTACTCCTACTCCTCTCTCTCCCGATCTCTCCCGCTCTGTTTCTCTCTCTCTCTCTCTCTCTCTCTCTCTCAACTTTAGAAAGTTTATTGAATAATGTGCACTACTCGAATGCAACAAATCAACAGCCAGCAAACAGACTAGAAAAAGAATGCCAAGACGAAGAAGAGAAATTATTGCAAATATTTAATTTAAAATTGAGCGACGACCTTCCACGAGTGCATGTGTGTGTGTGAGTGTCTGTGTGTGAAGCTGCCATTTTCAGTTGCCACCCTTTACGAATACACGCCGCTCACAGAATGTGCCTCATGTGTCTTGACTATGTATTTGTATATATAAATGGATACACACATATATGGCTTTTATTATGTAGATAACAATGACTCAGTTATGAAACTGGGGACTGGGCAGCGCTTTGCTTAGTCGCCCAGCTCATTAACATAATCGCCAATTCATAATCTGCAAGTGCCATACGTAGCAGAACAGAATACGACACACACACACACACACACACACACACACACACACCCAGCTGCCTGTTCTCTCATTTTCTCTGTTTGTGTGTGTGTGTGTGTGAAAAGGAATCGAAGCCTGTCGCATAATGACTTCAACTCCTGCCTGAATCCTGAGAGGCTAGCAAACGAGTACGGCATCGACTTTAATGGCCTTCGTTGTCAACCATTTGGAACCACATACACTAATGTTTTGGTCAATCCGCTCGACTATGTCTCCACGCTTGCAACACACCAATGAAATGGCGCAATGACAATTGAAAAATAAATCTTAGTCATTTGGCAACCGAACGGATATGATGGCCAACTTGCTTGGTTCAATCGGTGATAACATTTGTTCTTATATAATTATTTTATTAAGTAAAGAGTGGGAAATTCGTGATATTTTCAGATGAAAGGGTGTTCGTGAACCGTTTTGCGTATTCAATTTTCAAAATTGCCAATTGTTTCCTTTCGGCCGTTCAATTCGTTGAGTGTGCTGGACGTCCCGTTCATGTCCCTGTGTGTTGCTCAATTATACAGATTGTGCAGCAACAGCAGCAACAACTTCAATTGGTGGAGGAGCCGTAGGAGCAGCTGGGTTAACTTAAGGGTGAAGGTGGATGCTGCCTCGAGACACACTTGGAATAATCAGTGGCGATGCCATTGGATGACAGCTGGGTAAAAGCTGAAATACGAGACGAAGCTAATGAAATTCATGAAGAAAGTTCCCAAACAAGAATGAACCTCAATCACATTACTTACAACAGCAACAGCAACAGCAACACCAACACCAACATCAACAACAACAACAACAGCAGCAACACAAAAAAAAAAAAACAGCATTATTGAGGGGAAAGGCGAAGGAAACAGAACTGGATTTCGCTGCTCTCATGCTACATTTAAACTGCAGTTTTGGCCATGGCGAGTTCTGGCCTCTCTTAAAGCTTCTTAAAGCTTACTGTTTTTTGCCCACTTCTGTCAGAGCGCATGTAATGAATTTGTTTGTGTTGCTCCCTGCTGTGTCTGCCGTCCATTTCGTGTTTTGTAGTTAACAAATTCATAAAATGAATTCCTTCTGCCTTTTGTTTTTGCATAAAATTCACACTGACGAAAGGCATTTGACTCGGCTGCTGAGGAGGGGTGACAGCGCGCCCAGCGGGGTATGAGGTGTGAATTTCCAAGCGGTTGACCACACGAAACTCATTTGCCAGTCAGAAATTACAAGAACAACAACAAAGAGCCATAAGCAACATGCACATCAACATCCACTAACACGGCCAACTAATGCTCTCTAAAATATAAACTTATGAAACAGTAGACGATAATAAGCAAAAATTCAATACGGCTCATAAAATATAAAAATAGTAACTACTGAAGCAATACTGTGACACGCCCTAAACTAAGACCCTTTAAAAAAAAAAAAACAAAAAAAAAACAAAAAAAATAAGTAAAGCGAAGCGCATATTTTTTTACAGCTGCTTTTGATTACACAAGCAGGATGTGGTCATGCAAATAGGCTTGAAAAGTGAGTGCTGTGTTTTGGGTATTTGCATGCATGCTCCACACCGGGCATGTCCTCAAAGAAACGCCACGCCCCCTGCTGTCATTTTGTGCTGTGAATTGCATAACAACAAAAACAACAACAATCAACGGCAACAACAACAACAACAGGCAAAATATTTACCACATGCTTGCGTTTTGCAGCATGTGTAAATATTATTCAGGATTTTTGCCACCTCCACTCAGAAAGGATAACAAACAACGCCCACATCACAAAAAAATTTCAATATTCCAGAACTTGTAAAGCAGTTTTCCCTTTTTTTCGCCCCTCCTAGTTTTTTATTTATGTTTTTGGTTTTGTGAAGCTGTCCTGGCATTGCAAAACTGTATATCACAAAAAGCGGCGACAGCGCTGGTAACACTAATACAAACACACACACACACACACACACACTCACACACACACACACACACGTAGAACGAAATA
The DNA here is from genome assembly GCA_035043845.1 of Drosophila picticornis. Taxonomy (NCBI): domain Eukaryota; kingdom Metazoa; phylum Arthropoda; class Insecta; order Diptera; family Drosophilidae; genus Drosophila; species Drosophila picticornis. The sequence goes on from JAWNMR010000492.1 coordinate 8,407,912, forward strand.
AATGTATGATGAAATCAGTGCTTAGGTTGACGCTGAAGGGGGTGGTTTCCGAACTGAAACAAGATGCTAAACTCAATTTGACAATGGCAAAAAACTTGAATGCCCTTCTTAATTCGAATTGAGTAATGATGCATGCAAAAACAAAAACAAAAGGCAGAAAAAATAAGACAAGCAAAGACGACGACGTCCAAGCACCCTTTCAAACTCGAATCAACCTGCCAATATTTGACTTTAATATGGACAACAGAAGAGAAACCATTTTAATCTTATGAGAGACTATGAAAATAGCGCTTCGTTGCATTGTTTCGCTCAGATCAACCTCAACTTTAAGCAGCTGTGGCATTCAAACTAGTCATCCAATTTGGATAATCTTTGAAATATCTGCATCTACGGAAATTTCTATCTACGTTCTTTGAACTTTGCCCATTTTCATTTCACTTCAGGGTTTCAGGGTATAAAAAGTATTACAAAAAATTGTCTGCAAGGGTAGGCAATCTTCGGTGTGCCTGGGAAAGCTATTATTTTCAGCAATTTTTTTTTTTTGCGTACAGTCATTGTTATACTCAAATTTTGACACAATTTTTGATGTATGCCGAAAGCTGAACATTAAGAGGTGGATGAATGGATGCGATGCACAAAATGCGACAGCAGCTGCGCCCAAAGACGAAAGACAAACAAAGCACCAGAAACAGAAACTGAAACAGAACCAGAACCAGAACGAAAAACGGAACCCAAAACCATAGACTAGAGATACCCAAAAAGACCAAAGAGTCAAAAAATGGCACAGACTGACAGATTCACAGCTGGGAGGTGAAATGGCGACAACACGGACGTGGATGTCGAGTTGGGGGATTGTGCTTGGGGTTGCAGCTTGGGAAGAGATGAGAAACCCGAATCAACGCAAATGTCATTTGATGGATAAGTTTTGAGCCGCCTGGACGGGCAAACGGTATAACTATGTTCCATATTTAATTATTCATGAATGAAAAAGCGAGAAAAAGACTGACAGAGGCACGGAGAGTGGGTGATGGGCAGTGTGTTCGAGGAGAGACAGAGGCAGAGAGAGAAAGAGAGAGAGCGAGAGAGAGAGAGAGAGAGAGGGAGAGAGGGAGACAGCTGTCCCTTGTTGCTTTGATTAATGCAGCAGCTGAGACAACATCAGCAATCAAATTAATTTCAGTTATATGAGCGGATTAAACAACAACAAATGTAAGCAAAACCAAAAAAAATTCTAAACAAAAGACAGATACAAATCGCTTTGAGTGCAACAAACAACGCACAACGAACAACAAACAACAACAAAACACCGAGCAACATTTTTCACAACTTAATGAACTCATTTAAAATAATTTAAAATAATTATCAATGCTAATTTAATGAGCTGTATGAAGATGACCCAACCGCATCCGCATCCGCATCCACATCTACATCCGTCTTCGGCATGCCGACATATACATATTTGTATATACACATTATATATATATATATATATGCATATATATTGTAAAATCAAGAAACAAAAAAGATATTAACTCGAGTGAAGATGGGGTGCATGAATCCCCTGATTGGAAATCGGCTATATATAAAAGTATTGAACGATTTATTGTGCCCGTCTTTTACGCTGCTTAAGTTCAACTAAAAATCTTCCAATAATAAACCGAACTGTATTTGTTATAGACAATTTCTGGATGTTCTATTAACATACTCTAGGAGAAACTTTTGGACGCACTGGGTATGCGGTGGGGCGCAAAGGAAAAAAGAAAAACAAATAACAGTTAACAGTTAACCACAAGCTACAAAAAGTTTTAAGCGCAAACAATGTGCTTGAATTTGATGCGGTTGTTGTGGTTATTTTTGTTGTTGTTGATGGTGGTGTTTGTGTTGTAAACATTTTTAATTTATAGTTTTTTGTGTGCATGGAAGAAAATTTAAAACACACAGTCGAAATACAAATTCATTAGGCTAGAAAAAAGGCGGGGTGGGGGTGTGGCACAAACCAACTACGAGCTACCAGCTAGCGTCGCCAGTCGTCGTCAAGTGGAAGCCAATTTAACTTGGCTAATTTGTGTGCATGAGCTGTCTAGACCAGCAAAACGAGCAGAAGAGTGCCAGCAGAATGGAGAATGGAGGGATGAAGGAGGGTGGTAGGAGGGTGGTAGGAGGGTGGTAGGAGGGGTTGGATTTAGGTGCCAGAGAAATGCATTGAGAATCGTTAGCGTTGAGTAGTATGCAGCGCATAAATTGCAGCAGCCGTTAACGGTAATTGTCGCCAACGCCAAAGCCAACATGACGTATGCGCAATATTTACCATGCTCTAAATGAGGCAGTTCCTCCACGCCACTCCAGTCCACTTCACTCCACGCTCTGTTTCGCTTTCCCCCTCTCTCTCTCTCTCTCTCTCTTTCTCTATGTGGGTATGCATGTGTGTGTGTGGCTGGCTGGCGGCCTGGCTGGCTGGCTGGCGAGTGCTCAAGCGCCTGGAAAATGGCAGCTAACGATGGCGCCTAAAAGCATGCAACGGCAATTTAAATTTGCGCACATTTCAATTTTGCAAATTGTCGAAAATGCGCTAAACAAAATGGAACAAGAATAAAATAAGGAAAAAGAAAGAAAAACAACAGCATGATAAAAAAAAAAAAAACAAAAAGAAACGGCTCTAGTCCTGAGGGCTCAACTAACGGATACCCTATACACAGCTTTAATTTACATACTCAGTTCAATTATGCAAAACATAAACTATGGGAACAGGATCTGAAATACCTTTTTGCGTTTATTGGCTGAAATTTGTTTATCTTGTCTGAGAGAATATGACTTTTGGCTGTTGCATGCATTTGCACAACTTTACGATATTCTTTTTACACATGTTTCATGGGTCCAGGGTATAATAAATCATAGTGTGCAATGAGTGTGCGAGGAGGGTGGATATGAAAGGGGCATGGATGCATGGCGACGAGAGAAAGCTAAATAGAAAAGTATTGTCAAACAATTGTTTCGAGCAGGCCGCAAAGTAAATACACTTTGTACGCCATAGTGATTCTCAACTGTGGCTCTTACCATTTAATTAGCTTTAATGCATTTCAATTAAAGATTTCCCATTCTCAAATGAAAAGTGCATAAATCAGGATTTGCAGTGTGGTTTTTACCATTTTAAAATTTCTTTATTTTTTTCTTTTTTCTCCTTTGTTTGTATGAATTCGGTAAATGCCGCCTTAACATATCATGACAAATTGTTGAATACCCTTTAGCAGGGTTATAAAATATAATAAAACGCGTGATGAAACGGGTGTGTGTGTGTGTATATGTGTGTGTTTGTGTGAGTCGGTGAGGGAGCATACAAAAAAGAATATAATAAATGTGAGGGCCCATTTAAAGAATTGAAATGGTTTTCATTGTACAAGGGTACAAGAAAGGGGTGCAAGCAGAGGGGGAATAGGGAAGGACGGTGCGTGGCATCCGAATCGAATTCTTGATGTTGCTGCTGAATGGCAAAGTTTCACTCCGCAGCACGAATCGACTTATGTTTTGACCTTATTGAGTGCATTTGACTTGGTACAACACACCAACTCCTGTCAATCCGTCTCCACACCCCCTCCCTATCTCGCTCTTTCTCTTTCACACCCCACACACACGCGCAGACATACAGAAATGGTTTGAAAATGCAACTGACCAAAAGTTCAAGTGCTTAAGTGGAAGACAGATCGGGGCCCAGGGAACGCGTGCGATTGCCATGGCATCCGTCTCTTTTTAAGCAAAAGCAGCAAATGGCTTCGGCAGTATAGCGAAGGGGGAAAAAGGATGGTGGATGGCCGGTGGACTGCTGTTCGCGTTGATTGAAATGTTTCGCCACTGCGTGGCATATAAACTTTAATGGAATGGATCGCAATGTGTGCAATAAAGTGAACGGGCCACAAATGTAGGGCTAAGGGGTAGCATGCAGTGGCAAGGGTGGCTGTGGGGGTAAGAACTGCGCAGCAAAAGAGCTGCTCAGAGAGGCATTCGGACTAGGGGCACAGCACGCACATTAAAAGTTCAAATGGTACAACAAAGAGTACAAAAAATACGCCAAACAAGAAGGAAAAAATCCGCTTAAAAATTGTAAGCGCAGAGCAAACGAAATATACACTTAAAATGAAACAGTATAGAAGAAGATGGCAAAAGGGCTGAGGGGGGGGGGGGGGGGGGGGTTAGATGGCACTCAACTTGAAAAGTTCTTGTTTTAATGAGCTTTTCTCTAGCTTTTGCTCAAACAAAATATTGAAAGAGAGACGTTAGACAGGACGTTAGACAGAACGTTAGACAGGACGTGAGAGAGAACAGAGTTGTCAGAGCACACCAAGAGAACTCTACTCAATCAGCCAGATTGAAAATATTATTTATCTAAATAAATATATAACATTATGTATCTACAAATATAAATACATTTTTTTTATTCGTAAATTTTCAAATCGCCGTAAATCGGAGAAAAATAAAATTAAATGTCATTCAGCATTAATAAACTATCTTAAAAGTTTGAATATATTAAATCTGAAAATACTAATGCAAAAAAGCTAATATAAGAGTTCGGCGTGCACATATAAAAAACTCTGGAAATTAGATATACATTTTTAAAACTTTAGAAAAATATCCCCTGAAATTTAGAAGATAAAAACCCCGGTTTTTTAAAAAGACACAACCTTCTGTTAAGTTAGTTAGATGAAATTCAGTGCGATTTTGTTCTGAGTGTATATTTAGGGTACACTTATAAAATTGCCATTACTTTACGAACATAAACTGAACTATTGTTTCACTATAGCTTCGAGATCATCTAAGCAACTATAAAATTCGTATACTATACTCTATATATATATATATATATATGTATATCTATATATCTCTTTCACTGTCCGTCTCTCTCTAACCATTTATACTAGTCAAAAGATTATTTATTTCAATCATGCAAAATATTCTTACCACAAATTTAGCAATTTTAATTAGCCCTGCACAGTTATTAATCAGCCCTTTGCTGACCTTTAGCAATTATGAAAGGCACACACAAAGACCAACACACATAAACAATAAAGAGAATTGTGTACAGTGTGTAGTGTATGTAATTGCTTGATTAAAGGCCAAATAAAAGATACAATAACAGAGCAAACACCAACAAAGTGAAAACGGGCAACAATGAAAGTCCTCGTATTTATCGCTGATCGGACACTTGTCTCACCCAGACGAGACCACACCAGGAAGTGTGTTGGTGTTGCGTTAGGGGCAGGAAGGAGGGTGGAGGGGTTGGTTGGACGTACAGAAGAGGCGTTACGAGGGCGTGCCTGTGGATATGTGGATTGTAGGCAATGCAGTACAATGGCTGATAAACACAAAGGAAGGATTTTAAACAGCACCGAGCACGTACAACGTGTAATTGTGCTCATCCAAAAAAACGCTTGGCTTGGTAGATACCCTGTAACTAGGCCTTAAGTTGCCTCTGAGTCAAACGATAAGCTTTGTAGGCCTCTTACTATTCACAGGGTGTATTCAAAATCGATCGACTGCCAATTAGAAAAATTCGCAGACAATTCAACCATGCAACATGTTGAGGCAAAAACAGCTTTGTGTGTGTGGGTGTGTGTAAGCGGTGCAAGGAGCGCACTGAGTATTTCATTAATTAGTGAGAACAACTATAGGGGTGCTAAAAAATACACATTTATGGAGGATGAGAAACTATGCAAAAAGAGCTATTTTAAACACACTCGCATGCAATATAAAGAATATATTAATTTTAATAAATGAGACTCGCGGCACATGGACAACAATTGCGGAATAAACATATTCGTTTAGATGATTACCTAAATCGAAAATTATCTGGATGAGATAATCATTTTTTTCTGAGTTTAGTTAATAGATTACCTATGATTGGCAGCTCCTCTGAATCTGTGTATATTTGTACTATAAACGCATTCCCCAAATAAATGTTTTCGCAATTTTCATGTGAGCTAACTGAAATTAACAACTGCGGCTATAAGATTTGTATATTCTATTAAAAGTTCATTTGCCGTCTACAAATATGGCAAGAGGTGCTGTGTGAAAGGCTTTTTCAGGTTGCGTGTCTTGTTAATTGACTAAAATGTTACGCTACAGACTAGGAGCCGTGCAGATGATTCCTGCTGGCAACCAGCAGCAAGAGTAGAGGTGCTAAGATCATAAACTGTGTAAAATAATTTGAGACCTGGGCGTAGTCTTAGCGTCTACTCTTTGTTCAGCTTAGCAGCGTATTAAACAGTAAGCGATATGACCAGGGAAAGAGTGGTGGTGGGAGGAGGAGGGGGAAGCAATGGATTTCATGGTAGGGTTAGATAGGAAAATGCACACACAGTTCGATGGCTTGAAAACAAGTCAAAGTAAGCCATAGTTTGGGGAGAGGTGAGGAGTTGCCGGTAAAGTAGAGATGGAAGTTTGCCAAATTGAATCAATACCAATAATCGCAGATTAAGATTTTAGGTTTAAGAAAGATAAAAACATTTCTAAATTTTTGGATTTTTAACCAAAATACACTGAGTATGTTAATTGGTCGCTTTTTTGCCTTACAGCAGAGTGGTCAAATTTCATGACATTTTGTCAAAATTTTGGGAAGAATCGTTTTTAAAATTAAGGTTTCTTCCAAATAGACAAGCAATTTTTTTTTAAAACTATTGAAATGAGAGAAAATGACAACGTTTTAGTATTTATAGTTTGAAGAAATTTATTTCGTATATTCTGAAATTATTTCTTGAAATTCTGTATTTGGGTGTTGGTCGTGTCACGCGTGCAACTCCTAACCGAAAAGCGGCTTCAAGCTCTGGCGCCAAGGACTTAGACGTGAAGGAGAACATTTCATTGTCGTTGGCTCTTGCTTTTCTTCCTATTACTTTGCGTGTGGGTGTGTGTCCTTTGTCCTTATCGAAATCCAGCGCTGCCTGTTCGCCTTCTCATAGGAAGCTGAAGGGGGAATGTGCAGTGGGGTCAAGGCAACAATTCACGGCTGCCAGTGATCTCCCTGGAGTGTCTTCAACATACGCCAGCCTTACATGCAGTGTGTGTGTGCCTGTGTGCGAATGCGAGTGTGTCTTCGTCTATGTGTATGTGTATTGAAAGCGAGAGATGCTGCTTGTTGTTGGTGTTGGTTCTGGTCCGAGCCTGGGTCGTCGTTGGGGCTTATACAACCACTCAGTGACACAAATAAAAGTAAACATGATAAGACCATTCAAACTTTTTCCATTTTCTCTTTTGAGTGTGTTTGTGTTGTGTCTTTACACACACGCACACACACATATATACATACATATGGTATACACACAGACTTGCGACACTCAAGTGCATCTGTGTGGAAGTTAATCTCAAGTGCAGCCGAGAGCTAAATATTTACCAATATCTCTTTGCCTGCGCCTCTGCTTGCTCCTTCGTTGCCAGCCCACCTTTCCTCGTCCTCCGCCTCCCTCCTTGTACACAGACTTCTTTGACCGCCGTCCAACATTGGCTACGGCTTCACTCAATTGCTTATCATTGATGCTGTGCGGTAACCTGCTAGGCCAGCTAACCCCACAAAATTATTCACCGTTTTTGTCCCTTTTTAATACTCTGTAAAAAGGGCATTATTCCTTTTGGTCTCTACATATAAATAATTAAAATGTTACTTAATCAGTCCATATTACTGCATATCCTCTTGCCGATCAGTTAACGCTACCTAAGAATAAAGAAATCAGCTGCAAGCTATTTATAGAGTAGACTAGCAATTAGATTTGATAATACGTGTAAGTATTCAAATCAAATCCAAATATATTATAATATATAAATCAATATGTGTATGCATTGCATAAATTCGAGCAGGGTATATCAAAGTCACACACACACACATACCCTAACTTGCACACACACACACACACACACACTCAGCTAACACATTCATATGTGACTTGATTTTGTACTTTATATTTTTTTTTTTGTTTACTTTTGTTTGTTTTTACTTTTGGCCGGCTGCCCTCGTCCGCCAACTTGTTTACACTAAACTAACAAGCAAAGCTAAAAGTTGGCAAGCTGCAGTGAAGTCTCTACCCTTTCTACCTCCTCCACCCTTCGGCATCGTGGCATATTCCCACTAGCTGGGTTGGTCCCACAAGTTTCCATTGGAAGAGGAGCTCGTTGTGCATAAATTGTTTATGTTGCTGCTGTCCCGTTGTCCTGTCGCTTGCTCTGCTTGTTTTTGTCTGTGGCTGCAGCTAGCCAAAACCAAAAGTCCAAGCCCCCTAAAAATCCCACACCGTAACCAGAAACCTAATAACCCAGCCACCACCGGGCCACAATTCGCAAACCCAGAGCAGCAATAACAAAGAGGTGAACCTGGCAAATATTTGTGTCAGTCGTTGAACTTCTTTTGCCTGACCTTTGCAGACACGCTACAAAATGGGTGGCAATAGCAGGTGGGCCGTATCACAGCACGGTAGGGAAGTGGAAAGGGACGGGAAGGATAAGGGGTGGCTGCGGCACAGACGCGTCATCATGCCAAGAGTTTTGCACAGTGCAGCCAACTAAATAAAGAGACTCGCACATGTTAGTTAAAGTGTTTATCAACACTCTGTGGCATTGACAAGTGTTTGGCAAACAGAGTTAAGGAGTGCACGACAAAGAGGTACACTGCAGTTGGTTAAAAATTGTAGTTCGGTTCAGGAACACTTTGCATTAATTTCAATTGTGAAGCTTTGGATTTAATTTTGCCCACTGTTTTCTATGGTAGAGTCAGTTGCAATTATGAGCTAAAATGTTCATCATTAATCTTAGAATTCTGAAATTATACTGGCATTTTTGGGCTCGCACAAAAAACGAACAGTGATCTGACCCAATCAGATTTAGTGTCTGTCAGGCTGAATTGTCATATTATTCGTTTAGTTATTCGATTAGTTATCAGTTTCTAAACATCTGTGTAGCTGGACACTACGATGAAGTTCGGAGAAAAGTCAGTGAAAAAAGAAACAGTTGGCTACATTTACAAATTTAACAGTAGAGTTGGTTCAACTTAAGGAATTTTCTAATGAACCAAAAACAAGTAATCGATTCATTTTACAAAGATAGTTAATTCTATTAAAGGAACACTTAGTGTTATCTATGTAGGAATTCACTTAGAAACACTTATGTCTCTTAAAGAACTGTTAGTTTAATTAAAAGAAAAAGACACTCAATCGTAGCTGCTATAAAATTCAGCTTTACATTGGAAAAGGTATTTTCGCCAGCAGCCATTGTTGAATGGCTTGAGCGCTGCTTAACATTGGCTTTAACTTGTCGTCGTTATTACAATAAAGTGCCAGGTATCGTGTGTATCGCATTATGATGTGTGCATGTGTCTGAGTATGTGTATGTGCGAATGTGTGCAACGTAGCTTCCATGAGGCGGAATGTGGAGGATTTAAGTCTGTTGGCTGCCACAGCGTTTGCATTGTGGTTTCCAATATTATACGCTTGGCTGGTATCAGGCAAAACGCAGCAGGAGCAGTAAGCAGCAGGTAAATACCAGGATGCAAGAGCTAAGGCGCAGTGCAGCGCAGCGAATGATGCGACGGATGCGCCAGCTAAGCGGATGTGATACCAAGTCGAAGGCAATGTGTAACCAAAGCAATGAGTGTGCTCAACCAAATCCTGACTGCAGTTTCCTGCAGTTATAGCTTCTCTGTCTCTCTCTCTCTCCCTCTCTCACTCTCTTTCTCTCCCTATGTTTCTCATTACACCTATGTATCCATCCCTGTCCAATATTTCATGAAGATTTAACGCATTTGACGCTCCAGTGGGGCGGCTCATTATGAGTTGAACGACAAGAGACGACCCTGCCCCTCACCACCATTTCCCTTTTGCCGAACAATCTCTCTTGCCCACTCCACAGTTGTGCAATTTTAATTATGCATGCCGAACGCTTCAGCTACCAATTGCAAGCTCCAAATCCCCACCAGCATCATTCATGAACGGGCAACATGAGTCTGCTAGTGTGTGTGCGTGTACTGTTTATCTGTGTGTTTGTGCTTGTGTATCTATGTGCGTGTGTGTGTGTGTGTGTGTGTGTGTGTGTGTAAGTTTGGATTGTGTGTTAAACTCAGAACTCCAATTGTCATTCTATCAGGAGGGCGCAGAAAATTGCGTGTAACGATGGTTTAATTAAGACTTGTCAAAGGACAAGGCCGGGATTAGGAAAGTCGTTGGAGAGGGATGTGGCATATGGTGCATCAAATATTGAAAATCTCTTACTTACAAAAGTCGCTCAACGAAATGCCCCAAGCCGAAAATGTGCCACATTCTGCTTTTTTCTTTTGGGTCTTGAAACTCGTTTGTTATGCTCATTTTCGGAGTCACCCTACTTATGAGCTGCGCAACAAAAGGCTATAAATGTGTCGAGTCATGCTCAACGCAGTTAGCAGCTATTCGCAATATCATATGATTATTGAATTGTTTGAGCCAAAATAGACCTATTCTTTGATATCTGATTAGTTAAACTGAATATTTAATTAAAAGCATTACATTTCAGTTGGAGTTTTTTTCCTTGTGTGAGGTAGAGTTTTTGTGTAATAATTTATGAATATAACTGTAATACACTAATTTACAAATAATACTACTTACTTACCTTAAGCAATAAGAACCATATTCTATTAGCTCTTTGATAACATCGTCTCTATTAATTGTAATCGTTCTCAAGGTCCTTAAACCTCTGTTCAGATTCGAAATTTATTGAAACATCCGGAACGAGAGACACAGAAAGATAGAGCGAGACAGAGAGAGACAAACAGAGAGACAAACAGAGAGACAAACAGAGAGAGAGAGAGAGAGAGAGAGAGAGAGCTTCGAAGCGTTTCGGTTTTTATTGTTACCACATGCTGCATTTAATTTCCGTTTGATTGTGTGTCTTGTTGCATAGGCAATGACACGCCCCCCACTCCTACCTCAGTTTAATTGCCTTGCGACAGGGTGTGCGTGTGTGTTTGTATGTTTTGTGATTTACGCGTTGCAATTGCCACCATAAATAAAGCGCTAAGCACAGCGAAGTTGCTTAGCCTGCACCAGAGGGGTAAGGGGATAGAGTTGAGGCTGGAGGGCATGCCTGCAGCTACGTATACGCCATGTCGACAACTTTGCCCAGTGACTTTTATTTGTTTAGTTCATTTGTTGCTGGCACCAGCAGCAACAACAAAACAGACATTGAATCCACATACATCCAGACACTCAATTTATCCTTGAAGCTACCCCTTTTGCACAGGCCAACTCCACATTCATGCTGACTTTTAGCAGACCATGTTTATTGCTTCTCCATTGTTATCTTTGGCTAATTGTCGATGGCGGCAACAACAACAATACCAACGAGGACTGTGAGCTTCAATAAAACTAGCAACAATTGTTCCCAGGCCATCGATTTTGATTCAATGTTGTGAGATAGAAATAAAGTTTGAAAATTTTAAGGATGCAATTTGTGGTGACTGTCAAGTGCATTTGTTTGTACCATAAAGTGGCATCTGAAGCACATCATGAAAGCGGGGGGAAAACGTAAAACTTATATGGAATTGAATAAAATGGAAAAGATAACTATTATGCGGGGCTTTGGGCTTCTTTGGAAATGTGAGTATGAGCGTAGAGTTGTAAAGAGCATGTGTGAAAGCTCAATGTAATTATTAGGAAAGTGGTTCGAAGGAGGAAGGCAGAAGATCGCAGACAAAGTCTTTGAGAAGAAAAAGGTTAGTTTAGTTGAATAGTTTGGTTAAGTAGAGCAAGTTCTATTCAAGTACTATACAAGATAATGTGGAAATAAGATGCTCTACTGGCACTGACACATAAGAATTAAACTCAAATAGTTTTGGATAGATTATTGGTGTTTGGTGTGATAAATGATTCTGCCAAAATATGTGCCAACATTTTTTAAATTTTGTGTTTGGGAATGCAAATAGACAGTAAGCAGGACTGAGTAGCCTTTTTGGAGTGTGTAATAAATTAGTACAATCAAATCGACTCCGCTCACAAATAAAACAAATTATAAACAACAGTGCTAAACTATATTATCGTAAATTATCAATTGTATTGTCGGCGAAAGGCAAACATAGAGGGTCGCAGGAAAAATACCACAACTAGGACGGAGTCCATCGGGGTGATCTTAACATAAAACAAGTGTAATGCATTCTTTATAGTTCGGTTTCCAAGTGCCAGTTCTTTGTTGTAATAATCACAGGCATTCTCTTTCCTTTGCAGATGGTTATCAATCTGAATCCGACAAACAGCAACAGCCCAATGGCGATTATCACTCATGCATTGATCAATAACGTTATCTACATGTGTGTTATTTGCCCAATGGATGATGTCTTCAAGTGGGTTACCCTAGAGGAGGCGCTTGATATGTGTCCCACTGCTGTCGTTCAATACACTCAGCTGACGTTTACGCACGTATTTAGTCCACCAGTGAAAAATCCAGGGCCCAGTATGTTTGACTGAAAATCTTCGCTCGTTTCTTTTTAACAATGAGGTACTCATTGTTCTTAACATCTAACATCTTCATTGATTTTATTTGATTTGTTTCGATTTGGGCAAAGCAAACACAGCAATACACAAACAACAGAATGAACAACCGAATACCAATTGTTGAATTGAACACAGACACACTCGATTTTCGAATATTCCTGTTTCGATATTCAATTTCAGGTGCAAATATATCTATATCTAATATATATAAAAGTAATTGTACTTTAGTAAGCAAAAATGAGTTCGGTTTCCGTTTACGTTAATTGAATATATAGAAGTATCTGAACTTAATTAACCGCTGATTATTCGAACAAATCACATTTATTGCATTGTCACAAAAAAAAAAAGAAAAGAATTACGACTAAATTAATTATGTGTCCCCTATTTTATTTCTTATTATTATGATTATTATTTGTGTGAAAATTTGATGTTGCTGCGTCGAGAGCAACGAAATTCAATGAGGGAAGAAGAAGAAAGGGAAGAAGAGGAATATCTTTTGTTTTTTTTTGTTCAAAGTGTAAGTGAATAAATTGAAATATTTTTGTGCACTATTTTATATTGTTGCATTAAATTATTTGAATTTATAATTACACATTAACTGTGGATGTCTCGATTTCGATCAGTAACGCATTGAAATATGCCCTCGAAATTATGACAAATGTCTTTACCTACATTTGTGATCATTTCTGGTACTTCCTCGTCGGCTCTTGATTAGAGTTCTTTGAATAAATTTGAACTCTTCACACATTTTTCGTGTACATCATTTTATTTTCCTTGAAGCCATTAGATTTTGAAAAACCCCTTAAGTTAATTTTACGAATAAACAAAATATTGTTAGGAAATTCACATACTGAATTTGAGCTCTGTTATATATGGCTCAAAATGAAGCATTTACAAGTCTTTCAATTCTAGCAATAGATCTGAGTTGTAATACATTTCATTATACAAATTGTTCGTTACTCTTTCTGTTTACTACTCCAATTTGTGTGTACGACGTGCTTTTATTGAACTCTATACAAACGAAATTCACAGCCCAACTTTCAACATGATTGTGGCACATACATTCAAAATATATTTATAGCAGGGCGATGAGTTTATGGTTAATACTTGTCGACGTACATTTGTGGCAGCTGACATTGACATTCTCTGGCTGGACAGGCGTGGCCTTGGCAAGTCTTCTCTTCTCTTCCTCTTCTTCACTTCCCTTGATTTGACTTTGACTTCAGCTCACTTCATTTCTTTGGCCTGGACTCACGTGCCGTTGTCGCATTTGTCAGCTCAAGCAGGTACACAACACACACACATACAGAAACACACACACACACACACATATATATATATATATATGTATATATATTTATATATATATATATATACAGCTAAATTGTTGACAACGCGGCGTATGCGTAATGCGGTCGTGCCCTATTTTGCGTTGTCCTGCCTTTGCTTCCCTCTACTTTCTCCCATTCTCTCTCTCTGCCCCGTCATTTCTCTTTTTGTTGTGTCCTGCCCAACCTTAAGCGCGCAACGCCAAAACGCTAAATTTGTCTTGGCTCAGGCATTTCAATTGCAAATTAGCCTCTCCGCCTCCCGTTTACTTTCCGCTTCTTTCTTCGCCCCTCTGTTTTCACAGTCGTTCTTTTGCCTGCCCGCTCGACCGCATTCAAAGTGTACATTTCGTGCCGTTTTCCTTGGCAATTTGAATGATTTATGTTGATTGCGTATAATTGCATGTTGTGCCTGCCCAAAAAACACCTCACCTCCCCACGCCGCTCCATCCCCCCTTTCAGGTACGCCTCTGGCCGTAACCTTAGACATTTTGTGGCGTATTGTTGCTACTGACGTCGCAGCTTTTATGATGCGCCATCTGTCAACAGCTTGTTGTGACTATGCTCTTGGCCAGGGCAACAGCGCAGAACTGTTTTTGGTGGAAAGCGCGTAGGGAGGGGGGCGTGGTTGCTTTCAGGGGTTTATTGCAGGGCTTGGCTAGACATTGGTACTGTTCCTGCTGCTGCTGCTGCTGCTGCTTATCTAATTATGCGACCAACTCAAAACAAAAAAAAAAAACAAAAAAAAGCACACGCAACACAAAAATGCCACAGCAATAACCCCATCAACTGGGAGACAGGCTGTCTTTTGCGGCACGACGTTTCATTTTTCTAACCAGGCAAAAGGTTGTGAGCGGGGGTCGGAGGTGGCGGGTGGCTAGGAGTGTTGGCCTAATGGCGGGGCGCGCACGCATTTATTTCGCTTGTAAACGAGCGCAATTTGCAATTTGAACGCGTCCATTTGGTGGCAGGGACGCGACGGTGTCACTGCCTCTGTTACATCCTCGAACCCCAACCCACTCACTCTCTAATGTCAGGCATTTGCGATTGAATATTTATTAGTTAGGGGCGTGGCATTCAACTAAAAGTTAGTAAGCATTGCAGCTGCCACAAGCAGAGAACAATATCAAAAAATCCATAAAAACAGTAGCCAAAATCGCACTTTGCTAATCAGGCATACAGACAACAGTGTGACCAGATCAGATATTCAACAATATGCCCAAAATACACACTTAGATTACCAAATTAAGTAAGTATTATTTGTTGGCCACTTTCGTTAGTTTGCAAACAAAACAACAAGCAAACAAAACAAAAGCTTTTTGTTTAGGAATTGATTTTAGTTGGTTTATATGATTTTTAGCTAACTTAAATTTTGTTCAATCTTGACTTATGACTGTATTGAATCGGTTTTACTCATGCGTTTCTCAAACTAGAGCTTACATGTGAGGTGGGATAAGTCTGCTGAAAAGTCACTCACATTTTTACAATAGTTAGTTTTCTTCCTTCTGTTTTTATTACACATGCATATGTGAATAGGATGTGCACTGCTTGCAGTTGTTTTGAGATCTTTGTACTCCATTAATATTCGTTAACCAACCAGTGGCTGGACACACTGTTGGCTGGCGCATCAAACGCACATTTCAGAAGTCGCAGATTAAAAGTGGCAACGGAATGCAATAACGAAAGAACTGAAAGAGGAGGGAGGCAGAGCGAGTGAGAGAGAGGGAATGATAGATAGATAGAGAGAGAGAGAGAGCGAGAGAGAGAGAGGAGTGAGAAACGTCAGCTAATAAAATGAACTTTATGTGCAAACGTGCGTGGACTTCAAACACAAAGCTGGAGCAGAGACAGGAGCAGGAGCAGAAGCCGGAGCAGAAGCCGGAGCACACGTAACGAAAGAATCAAACGGAGGAGGGGATGAAACATGATAGTTATTGCCCAATGTTCCTTCTCCATTCCACCTCCCTGTTCCCAGCCCACTTACTAGCTCTATCAGTGCCGTTCGTTAGTGTTGTTGTATTTGCAACACGCTCCAGTTTCTGTTGCCTAATTATAATTTTGCAATTTCTGCCGGCGCATGCAAAATTCATGAGTGTGTGTGGGACGACAGAAGTGGTAGGGTGAGTCGGGCCGGGGATTCGAGTTGAGCAGCAAGCCTGCATACACAACATTGTGGCGGTATCTCCTCTTCCTCAGCATCCGTCTGGCTTCTGCTGCTATTTTGCCATTTTCACTTGGCGCTGATGTAAACATAAAACATGACAACTTCCGACTGCTACATATTGCAAAGTGCCAGGGGGGGCGAGGTACTAAGTGGGGAATGTGAACGTAAAGCGTTTTATGGCCAGAATGTGCGTTTCATTTGAGATACCCTTCAAGACTCCCTTCCTCCCCCCACTCACAACCCGCTGGCGCTCATTTTGCGCTGATTCGCAAAACTTCCGTTTTGTTTGTTGTTGCTGCTGCCTTTCTGCAAATGTTGCAAATCTTCGTGAAAAACTTGTCGTAAAAATATTTTTATCAGCCAAAGCGAGTTGTGAAAAAGATAGAGGCAGTGGGAGAGGGGGATGGGGGCCTGGAGCCGGTTGGACTGGCAAAATGAAGCAATGAAAACGAGCAATAAACAAATGGTACAGCGCAGCGGAAGTTGAAGCAAAGCGCACAAAATGGCGGGCCATCGCACCGGAAGGCAAAGACTTCAGAGACGGCCCCGACCCCGCCCATCTGTCAGCTCCTTTTTGTCATGGCGAATTTATGAAGCATAAGCTGCATAAACATTAAGATTACATAAGCGTCAGAGGCTCGGGCATATCCTTGCAGAGCCCCAAAAAATCCAGCGATGCTTGCAACATTTAAGGTGTCGATAATTTTCGTGTGCGGCCAAAACGGGGCGTGTCCTTAATGCCCTCCGATGTCAACTCCTTTCTCCAAAATCTCATGCATATGCATAAGCTATTCGAACAACAGACACACTCTACAAAGAGATAGATAGAGAGAGATAGAGATAGAGAGAGAGAGAGAGAGAAACAGAAACAGAAAAAGCGAGTGAAACGATGGGAAAAGCAAAGCATTTAAAATTGCATAGCCCACAGGCAAATTTGCATTTTTTCCAATGCGCGGGAAAATTGAGGCAAATGTAGTTTTCTTTATTATTTGTTTTTGTGTGTCAGCTATAAACTATTGGGCAACAAGCGAATGTTTCGAATAATTCGATGAATCCCACCATAAATAAATACAATGGACCTATGAGTGAGAAGGTCTCAATGTGGGATTAAAATAAAGGATCAGGAAGAGTACAGAATAATTTATTGAGTAGAACGAAATGAAATTAAACTCGCCATCAAAAAGGCAGAGTATACACTAAGTATAATACAATAAAAACCGACGAATTCATTTAAATGTAGAAATGTCATAAAAAGATTATATTTTAGCTTGAATGTGAAGTTTGTACAGCATTGAACGAGAAGTCTCCGACGTCGATATAGCTATTTCGATATTTCTATCTGTTTGTGACTCTTCTCTCTCCTCTCTCTTTCTCTGTCTCCCTCTCTCTCGCTACATCTTTCGCTCCCTGTCTCCGTCTCGGTCCGCGTCAGGCACTTCAATTTATTAAAGCATCATAAATGCTGTCAGAGTTGCAACAACAACAACAAACAACAGACAACATCAGCTGCCTATTTGTGTGCTCCTTGTTGAATGGTTCTTGTTACAGTCAACGCACGTGCGTCTATCCCAACTCACAGATCCCATCATCTCTTTCTGTGTCTTTCTGTGTTTTGCCAAAGTCGCCTGCTCTTTGTATGACGAATGAGTTTCATTTTTACGCCGGCCACGCATCATGCTACTTGTCAGCCAGGTCTTATCTGTTGGGAATTTTTAAGTGTGGTCTGTCCACCCCGCCCGTTCCTCTTTCTAACAATCTCTCTCTCCCTTTCTCGTTCTTGCTACCACTCTGCCTGCCTCATGATGTCGTTTTCTTAAATATGCTGCAGCACTGAAAAAATAAAATGTCATTGAAAATTGTGTTTGATTTTGTATTTGAATTGAAATAACTGCAGTGCTTCTTCATGCCACATATGCATGTATATCAAAAATTGTAATATTGTTTAGCTCGTCTTCATCCGTATTCGAGTAATGTTTGTCCATGGAAAAATACTATTCTTTATTCAAGCTCTACTGTTTTAATCACCGCATAAGTCCTGCGGTGTCCAGCTAAGTTTTGTGTTTTTTTTTAATAAAAATTCGTTCTTTTTACAGACTTAAAGCTTAAGTCTGTGTCTGCCCGTATATAGGTTTAGGCTGAAAGTACTCGTATTGCCTGCTTTAAGAAAGGCGATGCGTTACGCAACAGATTACGCTCCGAACTGTTGCTATATATGTCTATATAAGCGGCTTTGTGCTATGTGTCAACTCCACCGTCTCTGAAGAACTTTTGTTTTCAGCATAAGAATATGAAGCAGCATTGTGAAAATGAATATATGTATTTTGTTTACAAATTGTAGCATTTTAAACTTTAAATGACGTTCAGCGATTAGGAATTCAATTTATATTTTGCTCATGATTTTAAATACTGTGGGAACATTCAAATCAGTTTAGACTCAGTATTTGAAACCCTTATCAGATATTATTAAATATATAAAATGTATATTGTGAAGCAGCAATTGAAAAATAACATATGAAAGGATCTACTATCTTTGCACTACTCACTAATTTTGATTAAATATTTATGAATTAATTATGATACTCTCAAAGCTTACTGCAGGGTATTCGACAGGCGATCATTTCATATTTGTGTTGTTGATTTTGTGTTTGGTGTATTTGTATGCAGATTACAGCTGCAATTTCCATATGCATATCATATCATTTGTTCATGATGTATATCTATACTCCAAACACGATACAGTTGTAGTATACACAGGCACACATATACACATGCACACACATACACATGCACACACACACACACACACACACCTCTACCTCTCTTAACCCATATTTGCATTGATATCGTTATCGAGATGCGTCCGTTGTTTGATTTTGGGCTATGCAAATATGGAAAAGGGAGAAATAAAAAGCGTTTCTATAGCCTCGACACACGAGCTCTTGCAGCGTAATTTGCAGTCAAATATTTGCTGCAGCACACTCCCATGCCCACATACCCAATCCCGCTGTGGTCGCCACAAGCTGGGAATAACAATTGCGTTGGATACGGATTGGAGTGCGGGTGGCAATTAATTTGCACAAACCACTTAGTAATTAAAATGAAATGTAAATTATATAACCAAGGCAACAACAAGCATAACAGAGGGGTGGCACACAAAGAGGTGATTAAAGAAGAGGGGGCGGGGGGTGGGGGTTAGAGGTTAGAAGGTTACAAGCAGCAGCTGCAGCTACTGGCCGCAGACAGAAGCAGCCAGGCTTAGCCTTAAACTAACACAATTTTTGGGCAACACACAAACGTGAGTGTATGTGTGTGTGTGTGTGTGTGCGTGTGGTGTGTGTGTGTGTAAGCTGGGGTTGTGTTGGGAATTGGATGAGGTGGCTTGGTGCTGTCTGTAGGGGGTGACAGGAGGAAGGGTTGTTTTTAAAAGCATTTGGCTGCATTCTGCAAATGTATCTCGAACTTCGCACACTTGACTGCCATTCAATTTGCATAGGAAATTAGTTTGTTCGCTTTGAATTGAAGTTGGCCCCGCGGGTGCAAACAAGGCCAAATGTAACTTAAATACAAAGCGAGAGAGAGAAAGAGATAGAGTAGAGAGAGAGAGAGAGAGAGAGAGAGAGAGAGAGAGAGAGAGAGAGAGAGAGACAGCAAGGGACAGACATGTGTGCTGCATTTGTGTGTGCTCCATTTATGCTTTTTGTTTCTGGTTTTGAAAGTGGCAAATCTACCGTGTTCACTTGCAACAGCTGAACAAGTAAATGGGTATGTTGGGACAGGGGAGAGAATGAGAGGGAGAGATGGAGAGGGTGCCCTTATGGACAGCAGCAGCCAACATGCATGTGTGGTGTGTGCTTGCAAGCGGTGCTGTGCAAGTTTTTTGCTTGCCGAGGCGAAACGCATGTAACATTTTCTGCATGCTGTGCGCTGTGCATTACACTTGGTTAGTCCCAACGGAACGACGATGGGAGAGAGGGTGAAGCGAGTGGCGGAGGGCGGGGGTGGGGTGCTGTTGGATGGGGGTTGGACAGCAGTGGCTCACCATGGGCTGCTGTCCTCTTATTATAGCTGATTGACGAGTCGGAAAAGCCAGTGATTTAAATAGATCGCGCCGAAGTGCAGCTCAAACTAAGCCGCCACAAAACCAGTGGCAATGATAGACTTATCGATTCTTATCGAGCGATAACTCAGCACACTGGGAGCTCTACTTAACTCGAACATTTGACTTATTTCATAAATCGATTGTATTATTGCGTGCTTTAAATATACTTGTTAATTTCAGAAAAATAACTATCTATTCTCACCAGATAAAACATTCACACACTTTAACGTATATTGTTATCAATAACTTTGTTTTTAAAGAAAGGTCCAACATTGTTAGCGAACATAACGATTGATAATGGGAATCGCAATCAATTTTATTTCTCTGTTTATTGGTTCGTTGCCATTGTAAGTCGAGTATTTTTTTATTTGCTTGTGTGTGTTCAGCAAATATGAGAACCGTGTGAAAGATCAGCACACACACACACAAATGCACATATTTGACCAAAAGTGGAAAGTCATCATTATTTTGAGTGAGAAGCCAAGTTTTGCTGTTGTTGCATGCAAGTGTAACTAAAACGCGATGGCCAAGAGGTGGTGGTAGGGTTGTGGTGCCGTACATATAAGGGATGATGGCGGAATGGAGGGCTATTGGAGGTTGGATCGCCTGCTGTTTGTCGCTGTTAGTTTGCTGCAATCAAAGCAGCAACGTCAACAGCGACGAAATGAAAGTGGAAATTGTAGTGTGATTTTCATTTGGTGCACACAGCGCACTCTGGGCGGGGCTATTTGTGCGCCATCCTTCAACTTGTTTCGCTGGGTTTTGGCCATTCGAGCCATTTGCTTTATGTGCGTTATTGCCTTTGCGACAGTCTGTGATATTCGACCAGCATGAGTCGGTCTGCATTCTAGAGTACAGTCGAGCAGTAGTCATTCAATAAGCAACACTCGTATTCCATCCATGTGCAGTTGAAAGACGACTTTGTTTACTTCACGTGGTCACTATTTGCATTCAAAATCACATGATGGGCTCGAAGCAGTTGCTTTTAATATTTAATCCATTAGGCTTCCCAAATTGCATTACGTTGATTTTTCGACGATAAACATTTGCATCCAAATGAGTAAATTGAAATAAGAAGGAATGCTCACTCGACTTCGATATATCCTGAACCTAGTTGTTGAAATATATTAGAGTTTGTCACGGCGCGAATACTCAGCTAGCAATTTACCAAGACACTCACTAAAACAGCTGGTCTAGATCAGCTGGTGCAGCTAATGGCGCGTTAGGAGCTTTCGAACGCGAACTTTTGCTCAAAATTTTTCTAACGCGAACTTTTGCTCCTGAAGTGAAGTTAGCTGCGCCTGCGTTTTCGGAATGCATTTGATTCTTCCGCATGCCGTCGATGCAAGAAAAGGTGCCAGAAAAGTTGTTTGTTTTACGTGAAAATTCGCACGTGGAAAAAATACAATCGTCAAACATCCGACGCCGGGATAAAGTTTAAAGTGCGATCTTACGGATGCCACCATACTGAAGACCGGTCATACCCGACAGCAGTCGAATTTATTGAAATTTCGACTCACTACCGGGATTGTTGGCAGTTCACGTGTTTCGAGTGTGTGGTGGGCCGGCAAGGCAAACAAAACAAAAGTGCATACGGACTTGTACTTGCAGGTACTGCAAGCGCACCACATCCAACCATTGCCCCACACCACAATACACCATCGATCACGGAACTGGCCACCGATGGCCCTTCTTCTATTCGTATACCTCGTTATTTTGTTCAAAATAAAATCAAGCCGAATTCAGCGGAGAAGCGTTGCCAGCGTCTATTCAGGGCTGCACAACGCGGCTTAACAATAACAACAACCACAGAAGACCAGCAACAACATCAATAACAACAACCACTGAAGAACAGCAACAACAACAATAACAACAACCACAGAAGAACAGCAACAACAACAATAACAACAACCACAGAAGAACAGCAACAACAACAATAACAACAACCACAGAAGAACAGTAGGCGTAGTGTATAAAAAAATAAAAAAAAGGAAAAAAAATGAATTTTAGTTCTAAGTAATATTATATTCTATACTTATAAAATTTGTACAATATTTTCTAGTGAGCGCTTTGTGTCCATTTTGCACCTTGACTCTGTTTATCACCACCTATAGATCGTCTGCGTCGACGGGCCCGCTGACGTCGAGGGATCGCTAGGGATGGCGTGTTAGTAAGTACGGCATAGCCGGATGTGATGGCATCAGAGATGCACTTTGGTAACTAAAGCGCCCATTGAATTTTGTCCATACATTAAGTATTGATATTCCTAGTAGTATAGAAATTAATCAGATTAATAGTATAAGAGCAATAATTTGCAATGTAGTAAATGTCCTTATTGAATCCCATTACCATGAATTGCCCTTTTGTATTTAATTTTAATTGAAATTATAAAAGTATAAACATGGAATAATTTGTTGTTATTAAAGGCTCCTTAGGTTTGTAGCACCGCAGGCTTCTAAGGGTAGGATCCGAAATTGCAATAGATTCCTACAAGGTTGGGTGGGTAAAGAAGGAGAACCCTAACACCGTAATTCTCCAACTTTAGATAGGCTATAGGCAATATCAGTCCGTCCCATTTGTATGGCTCACATTCCTTATCCCGTTCTTCCCGTTCTTCCCTGTCTACGAAATTATTAATGTAGCACCGTTTGTTTAGGCAGCACAATACCCACGCCAAATTTCCCTGAGCAAGGCCGCCCCAAATAGTAGACAGGGTGTGCAAGCCGAGACGACATTGTTAGTGTTCGTTACAAGTTTTATTGGCAAATTTCCCTTTAAAAAGTTTTGCACCCAAATGTAAGCAGGTCTGCAAGTGCACTCGTTTCTTGTAGCAAGCCCAGTTATTGAAGAGTACAAAAAAACTAATGCCGCGCATGTTTTTATACACAAGACCGAACTGATCCTAACTGGCATAAATATACATACATACATACATACTTCCATTCATACATACGTACGGGCAATCGTAGGTAACGGGGCTCTGCAGAATACATACAAAAACATATCGACGCTATCATGCCATCTCTTCCTCACACATTCGCTCGCATATTTATGCACTCACAAAATGCTGTTCAAGAATATATATACTTTATGGGGTCGGAGATGCTTCCTTCTGCACAAAACCATTATACCCTTTTTACCCATTTTTAATGGGTTCAACGAGCTTTAATTCAGCCCATTATAATAATAATCATCCATGGTACAATTGGTGGAATGTGTATTTATTTGTTTGGAATATATTTATTTTAAGCCCACAGATGTACATAAAATGGTCTTTATTACACGTTTGTACAAAAAGCCGTCAATAAATTGTTCATTATACTACTTTAGCTTTCTCTAGTGTTTACAATGTAGGAAAAATTCAACTTTGTACTTAATTAAACTGTGTATTCCAAATTCACCTTCTACAAAGTATGATAATCTGTCACAAAATTTGGAATATAGTAAGTAAGTTTCTCTCAGATGCAGCTTAACGAATGCTGTGTTTTTGCAGATATTTTTTGAATTACTCTCGCAGCGAGTTTATTAGCCAGCTCTGATCACGCGGAAGTGACTTAACGGAAAGTTTTCGTAACAACTTTTAAAATCTACCAAAAGTACAAGTTGTAAGTTATTTTTCAGCTTATACTTGTTGTTCTTATTTTTTGTGTTCGGTAGTTTTGTGACGGGGAGACGGTGGAAAGGTGAGCTAAATACTTAAATGTATTTTGTTGTTAGACTTTTAGGCGCGCTTAATGCAGTTGAACATACTTTTTGTTTGCTCTCAGCTTGTTCTTGTTCTGTTTCTAGTTGCGCTGCTGCTTCTATGTTATCGTTGTTGTTGCTTTGTAGCTGTTGAAGAAGCACTCGTTTCGCCTCGCCTCACAGTGCATCGTACCGTTAGACATCAACTCAAAATATTTATGAAGATGCCGGGCAAAGTTTTTGGTGGCAGGCGACACGAACACTTGTCGAAACAATCTGCGGGGCAATGTATCGCCACCCCAACAACTAACAATCTAGCCCAACTACTTTGCATACCCCTAAGTTGTTGTTCTTGTTGTTTTTGGGGAAACTTTGGACATGTGTATTAGTTGTGCGCAAACCACTTGCCGTAAGAGCAATGCAGGGCACCTATTCGAAATTTATGCACACAAGTTGCAGGTCAACTGAGAAACAAGCACATAAATCAATTCATCGAGCAACAGTCAAACATGCCAACGACCCACATACAATCCCCTACCAACCAACCACCACCCAGTGAACTATGTGTGTGTGTTCTTGTGTGTTCTTTGCCAGTGTTTGTTTGCGAGCATGTTTGTCACACAACTCCGGGGCGCCATAATTGAAATTTCTGTGCGCCGCAACAAAACAAATGCAAAAAAATAAACGTTTCTAGCTAGTGGTCAAAGTGTGGCTTCAGGCCATCGAGTGGCTCTGCAATAATCGTTATATGTTAATAACAATGAATTAAAATTGAACGAATTCAACAAACTAGAGTTGCAGCAGTTCGAGAAAGCCGAACTAATCAATTAGCAAATCATATTCATAATAAATATACAAATTTTTTAATTGCTTATAAACTATAGAATGTACACTGTTTGAAATAATTAAACGAAATATAAATAGTTATACGAAGTATTTTTCTTATTTATAAAAATACTTTTTGTGGACAAATTCTGTGCAATGGGTGGAAGCGAATGTAATGATTGCCAACTATATGGTTGAGATTTTTACTGTTTTGCAGAGTGGCAACATATTCTTAAAACATAAGTTTTTTTTTAAATAAATTTCAATTTTATTTCACAACGGGCTGGGAATAACTTTAACAATTGGTGTTGAAGGCCAGACTTAAGTAATCTTGCACATCTTTCCACTTAACGTATGCTAAGAATAACGTTTTTTTAAATTATCGATAATTTAAATTTTATTTTTAATATCGTATAGAATATATATTATATCTCGAAGATATACTGCTACGACTAAAATATGGCTGCAAAGAGCATTCTAACTTTATTATGCTGAAGTTCAATTTTCTCGTGAGCGCTTTTGCCTCTGTTTACTTTTCGCTATGTAAAGTGTTCTTGCCCTCTTTTTGTATACAGGCCCGCGGCGGGGATGCTACATATCCCTTTGATTTATGTCAGAAACTTTTGAAAGGTTTTATTAAAATTTTAATTATTTTTTCTCTATTTGTTTTGCTTATCTTTTTTTATATATATGAAATTTTCATTTAATTCCATTCAAATAGTTTAGGCGGAAGCCATCTTTTGGCTTAAAGCATACATCACATTTTTTCGAGCGAGATGGAGAGCAAAAAAGAGTATCTCTCTATTTATTGGGGCATAGCCATTGCCATGATTATGGCATACCAAATGGTTTGTCTGAGGCCACTCTGCTCGAGCAACTATCTTGATTTGGCGTTGCTTGTTGCATAGCTCAAAGAATTTCGATTTGACCACAAAGCAGTCGTCGGGCAGCATGAAATATCCGCGAAGCAGCAACTGCTCGCATCCTTTCGTTGCAGGTGTTGAAGGCAAGCCATTTGCTGTTGTAACTGAGCCGCGTTCGTTAATCCTACAGCTGAAACTCTCCCATCGTGATGAACTTCATTGCGCAGAGGATGTTTAGCTACAAGGAGAGGTGGGTTAGTCGTGAACTGGTGACGCTGAAGGCTAGCTTTCCAACTTGGTAGATATTATGGCACATGGGCTTTAACAGGAAGCTGATCACTCCAAGCGGATCATCATATGGGAGGCAGTGCTAGTTGAAACAGCAAATTCAGTGCATTACAAAGATAAGATAAAAAATTAATATGCGCAAAAGCAGCTTCAGTTGGTGGCGATGCTGCTGCATCAGGTGCAGTAACTTCTTGGAGCACATTTATTCTATTTACTATTTTAAAGACATTTTGATAATTTGAATTGTTGTTATGTTCGATCAGATAGGATCACTATATCTAAGAGCTGCGATAGCAGCGATCGGTAGAGAGATGAGTTGTTGGATGAGAAATCAACTATTTAACAATTTATCCCGTCCTTGTGCGTGTTGCATATGTACCAAAATCATAAAAATCGGATGGGTTTTTAAATTGACAGTAAAATGTATATGTAAGTAGCTGCACTGTGTCAAATAAAGATATAAAGCAAATAGGCTATATACATCGTTATTTTTGTTCACTACGCAGTGAAGAACAAACTCAATAAACAAAGGTGGCTGCAAAGTATTATCCAGTCGAGCATTGCACGCTTTTGGTCCATTGTTTTGAGCAGTGTCATCATTATCATCAGAGTTCGGTTAGTCAGCCTCTGACCCTGAGCGTCTGCCGATATCTCTGCCTCAGGCTCTGCCTGTGGTTGCTGCCGCTGAGTCTGGAGCTGCAACTATAAATTAAACTAAAGCTGAAACTGAAACTGGGCACAGCATATTTTCCACAGTAAAATTTTAATTGCACGTGTTGCGCTAACTAGTTGGTTGCGCTAGTTGCTGCCTGCTGCATGTTGCATGTTGCATTTCGTATGCTGCCTACCGGGTCGTTGTATTCTTCTGTTCCTTCAATTTTAATAATAATTTATCGCCCGTCGTCATTTGTTTGTGACTTTGTTCAACGCCTTCAGCTCCTAACCAACGACTTCTACGCCGCCGTCCATTTGCCCAGTTGCTGCTGCTGCTGTTGCACCTGCATACGAAGCGTATGCGCAATAAATAAATCAAGTATAATTAAAAGCGTTACCTGCTAAAGTTAGCAACGCTCCAACGTAGAGGATCTAACTATGCCACCTATCTCATCCCATCCCACATCCATCCACACCCCAGGCCAC
This sequence comes from Drosophila picticornis, assembly GCA_035043845.1. Lineage (NCBI taxonomy): Eukaryota > Metazoa > Arthropoda > Insecta > Diptera > Drosophilidae > Drosophila > Drosophila picticornis. Next base: position 8,434,791 of record JAWNMR010000492.1, read on the forward strand.
CGCATCGCTCCCATCCTCAATTTGAGCTTCTCCGCTATTCGCTCTATTCCTCTTCTACTTCTTTTGCTGTGCTTGCCTGTCTGGCTTTGTTCATCTGAAGCCTTGGCACAAAACTCGTAGCTATAAATTACGTTGTGTTCCAGGAATTTGCGAGCGAAACAATATGAGCAACTAAAAAATGGAATAAATTCATATTTCTGTCTGGCTTGGCAACGAATCTACACAAAAGATAACGCTGGCAAAGCCCAAAAACAAGACAAATAATAAACAAATATACACCGAAAAGAGAAAAAGGAAAACATCAACAGCAAAAAATCGGAAACTGAAAAAAACCGGCAAAGCGCCAAAAGGCCAAACGCGTTCCTTAAATTGCGCTATGGAGTGGGATCCAGAGGAGGACAGCTGAAAGACAAGATGATTCTGTTCTAACAGATATACAGAGTGTTGAGAATAAGAATAACCATAAATAGAGATAGAGAAGGAGAGAAGGAAACACAGGAAACAATTAAAGGCATGTCCTTAAATTAAAACACACCAAACAAGAAAGATACCCTGAGCGCATTTGCACCCTAAGCACTGTTTTACAATCGTTGAAGTAAGCTGTGCTAACCGTGCGGATGAATCCCGCGCTGCATTATCGGCTTATTTGTGTACTGAAAGATAATATTGAAAGCAGAAATAATTGCATATTCAACTATTGCTTTGCTTCTTTTTAATTTATTTTGTGCGACTGAAAAGTCAAACAATCTTTAAATTAACATTCACAGCCAGGTGGTGATTAGCATAAGCTATTGTAAAAGTGCTTTTCTCGTTTTAAACGGCTTTAACACTGTTGCATACAACATTAAATGAGCATCCAAGCTACTGGTTTCCACTTAATTTTTGATATATGTGGTAAATCTTCGAGCCCAGACATTTTTGTAAAATATATATATATATATATTCCTGATCGGCATCACTAGCAGAGTCGATAAAACCATCTCCGTTTGCGTGCTTGTCCTCGTTCTGTGAACCCATCTCTTTAATAAGCTGTAGTCTCTTGGCTTTAAAACTATATTGTTGAAATTTAAGACATATCCATCTCCTTACATCGGTCACCTAGGTCACGATGTCCGACTGGATGTGAGCAAAATAACATATGCTGCCATAGCTACCATTGTTGGATCGAGATATGCGACCACTATAAATGCATTCATTTGAAATATTTCCGCGATTTTTATTAAGTGTTTACTATTAAAGCTAAACTTTGACTACTGCATTTGATTTATATATAGACTTGATAGATGACTCCTTAAATTGATTATATATAATAGAAAAAAATGATACGTTGATGTGTTGGCTCAAATGGGCTCCTCTTTAGGTGTTTTAACACTACTCCCTACTAATCGAAACTGGATATTGGTTCCTAACATATATAAATAGATTTGGAAGCATGATTAATTTTAGCTTAAGGCTGAAACCTCAAGCAAGTGGCTTTAAAGCCCATTTCGAAAATTAATCATTTTGTTCGTTTAATTAATTCTCTGTTTGATTTTTAGTCGGAACCAAGTGAATCAAATTTCCGGGAATAGCTAACAAAATTGCTTACGAGCTATTTTTGAGGCAATAGCTCAACAGCACCTCCCAACGCCTCCCATAGCCATGACGCTGATGAAGATAACAACAAGCTGCAACAAACTTCTGTAAGCTGTTAGCGTTGGTGCATACTTTGTGGCAGTGCCTTTCAAATGCACCTAACAGAAAACACTTTCGCCAGACAGTTCGTTAAATGTACTTAACTACAGTCAGCACCAACACCGCCCACGTCTGTTTAAGCAGTTGGCCTGTCAGCAGGGCAACACACACATTCACACACCCATTCACTCCCACATACAGCACAACAGTATTTACACCACAGCACGTAGTTGTTATAGTTCAACTTTAGCTACTTAAAGGGGCGATTTAGAGTATGTGGGGTAAAAGGGAGGATGGTCTACCACTTAGTTCGCTATTTCACTGCCAGCTTGGTTTATTGTAGCACCCATTGCTTCCCGCTAGAACACCACCCACGATCCCATCAGACCTCATCTTCGACTTGGAGTCTGGACTAAAGTGCTTCACTGTTCCTGATTGACGTGATATGATGACAAGCAGCTGAACTTGCGACTGCCTCTTCTGCTACTGCCTGATATATGGAATGGCTGTAAATAACAATAGCTTCTATTTAGTTCTCGAAAATTAATTTGTGGGTTGGTAAATGTATGTGTTGAAATTCATTGTCAAATTTATTGTCTCTCTGTAGAAGTTGAACACTTATAAAATGAAAATTGTACATGCTAACTTCTTTTTAGCTTTGGAATTATCCATCTCAACTATCGGTTGTCATTAAACATATGGTTGAACTGTTTAAATTCAAATTTCAAAAATCATTTTAAAAAAAAATGTCTTATTTTATTTAAAAAGTGGTCTTACGCCAAAATAAGTTTCACAAACTTAGCTAAAAATTTTGTTTTGTTAATTTTTAAAAAATCCAGCAAATTAATCCGGCGGGGAATGAGAACTGCTACTCTTGCAATCAATATATACAATAAATATATAAAAATATAATATATATTTATCTAATATAAATCACATATTTTTTAGATGCCAGCTGCTACTGCTGATGTATGTGATGGATGCATTTGGATCTGCGGCCACTCCGAAGATGTTTGTTCGACATTGGCAATGGCGATTAGAGGACAAACAACAGTTGTTGCAATTTGTTGCTGTTGATTAAACATAATTTATGTTGGCCCAAGTAGTGACCATTTGCGCTACAGTTGTCTGGTTACTGACTGTTGGTTGCCCAAACTCCCAATTTCGACAGCCCCTTCAGTCGCCAGCTGCATGATAAATGCGTCGCATTAGCGAGTCATCCGCACCAAACAATAAACCACCCACCAGAAACATATTGCAGATAGGAAGAGGAGGGATGGCGGGAGGTAACGGTTGGGGGGGGGGGGGGAGAGGGATGGTTATTGTAGAGCTGGCCGAGGGAATTGACTTCCAAGTCCTGCAGATGAGCTGAGCTGATCGGACGTTTGGTTAATTTCGCTGCGGGAATTTGAAATCATCTTTAAATTAGGGTCATGCAAACTCAATAAACCAAATGCGGAAGTGAGGGAGGAAACCCGAAACTGACTGCTTGGGGAATGCACTGTGTATGTTTTGTATTAGTGTGTGTGGCAGCAACAACTCAATTAGTGGCACAGACACACACACTGCCACACAGTAAGATATATATACAGAGAAAGCGCCACACACATTTGCCACAATTTGGCAAACAAATCACGTAGGAGCTGCCGTTGCCTCTCTTTACTGGCTCCTTTGCTCGTCATTCCCAATTTCTCTCTGCGCTTTACTTTGCTTTTGTTATTTCATTTTTGCTGATTTCTGCCCCTTTCCTTCCCAGCCCAGTTCCCACTCTCTATCACTAACTCTCTTAGGTTCTTCCAACGAATGCACAAAATAACTGAATTTATCGTGTAAGTTGTTATCCCCTCATTTGACCCATTCCCTGGGCTACACTGCCTTCACTGCCACACTGGAATCACGTGTTATAAAGATACCTTATCAATTACCGATACCGAATCTTATCAAAAATTTTAATTGAGGAAATAAAAAGATAAAAATGCATATGTTGTCACCATATGGCTAAGAATTAAATGTATATGAGTTTAACTGTACCTATGGATTTACCTGCCATGGGCAATAATTGATTTTATATTGGACCTACCACACGTAGATTTATTTTTTAATTTTGATTGCTGACTTAAATTCAACTTCGAGGCAAAATGAGTGCTGTCAGAGGCTAGCAGCCTCAGCTATACTTGTAACTACTCTGACAAATTTAAAAAAAATCACATCAGCACTGCACAATAAAATAATTGGTGTTGCAGTTAAATAGCTTGATACTGTATTCTGTGTAAAGTATTGAGTAATTGTAAATTCTACGGTAATTAATTGATATACTATTCTATATTAAGTGTAAAGTAATTCTACATTCCACGATGTTTCAGACTCCGAGCTAGTGTTGTGTGGTGTAGTGTTGCTGCCGTGACAAAGAAGCGCCATCAGTAGGCAGCCACAATATCAAACTATATACACACATAAGCAGCAGATGGGCATTATATATAGCACTTGCAGCAGCAGCAGCAGTCGGAGTAGTTGATGGCAGCAATCCTGGAGGCGTTGCTGCTCTTGGCTTCCTGGTTGCGTTGTCGTCCTCGTTGTCGCTTATGCAGCTCAAATATTTTTGTAACAATTTCGCTCGTTTGCCGGGTAGATTTACTTGTAGTTATGCGTCTATTTTCAACATGGGGAAACTTCCAACAAACTGCCGCCAGGCGAATAGCCAGTTCTCCTGCATTGGACGCATACATGCAAACAACTAGAAATGGAGGTGGAGCTGATGCTGATGCTGACGCTGATGCTAGACGCTGATGATAAAAAGGTTCGAGGGGCTACAAAGCAACGAAGGCGACAAGGGGAACGCATATAATTAATTGACTGGATGAGAGTAACTGCCATTCAGAGAATAATTAAAATCACATTTATTTCAATTTTCCACGCTAAAGTGGCTATCGAGCCACTCAACCACACAACCACTCAGGCAGCCAGACAGCCAGTCAGTCATCTACCGTCATGACAACAAATTAAATTTGACTGACAATTTTAAACTGCTCGACCAAGCATAAGGCAATTGACGAATCAACAAAATACATCTAAAAGTTGCCGTTCATTAAATACACTTTCTATCTGCGACATAACTGCCAAAAATATAGAATTTCAGTATCTATAACAACATATAAGTTGTATAATTCTTAAGGGTCGAACTTAGTATGAAATGCACAGAATAAATTAAAGAGAAATTATGAACTTTGATCAAGATGCATATTGAAAGAATTTTTGCTCGAGCATCATTATTCACACGTTTAGATATTAATAGAGATTGACAAAATAAATTAAATTAATTTAAAATTAAAATTAAAATTCCAAATTTGATAAATGACATAAAAATAATTAAATTAGGTATATAATAAATCTGAGGTGTTAAATGTGAAATGGTCAATCCAGTCACGTAAAAATTGGTAAGCGTAAATTGTTTAGTTATAAGGAAAGTAAAAAGTTAAGAAATAAGAAAAAAAGATGAAAGAGAGAATAAAGGCAATTTGTGAACCTATGCAGTATAAATATAGGTTATATAGGAAACTGAAAGAAATCAGACTCTTCTATACACATACATTTGTAGTCATGCCATATAAGTATTACTTAAACTGCCGGAGAAAATATCCGAAAACCTATTCAAAATGTGTTACGTCCCTAATAATAATATTAGTATATATATAAGTATATAAGTACTTGTGTTGAAACGTGAATGTTAGAAAAATAACGCTTATTTATTATTTTGAACACGTTTGCAATAAAGGTTTGTTTGTTCATATCACTTACTTATCATTATTTGAGTTACTGGATGTTAATTCAATTTCATCGAAATGCAACCAAGCAACGACCAATATAAGGAGCAACCATTATTTTCCCTTTCTTTTCGCCGCGCTCTGCTTACCACTCCTCAACTTGTTAAGCTTCACAATTTGCTCATAAATAGGTTCAATTATGGTTAGCAAATTGTTAAACAACATTTTCATAATTATCAGCCAACAGTCAAGCAGCCATTGAGTGCAGGCCAGAAGTCGGGACTCAGACTCTAAGGCAGACACCATGTCTATACTATATAATATACTATATATACCAACACCGTCCCCTCCACACTCACACACCCAATCGTGCTCCTTCGCAGCGTTGGCAACCCTAATTGAAAGATGTAAAACGTTAGCTTGCTGCGTGGTGTTGTTCGCAGGGTGTGGGGATGGGCGGTCTGATAATGAGCACAAACTGTGGAGCTGCCTTGCAAGTCAGGTCCCGTGTGAAGTTGTCGTCGATGTAATTTTATTAAAAGCAACTGGCAGAAGAAAAAGGCAAAATATGTGACGATAGGCTACCCTTTGTGCTAAAAACAAGTCCAGTGTGTAATTTATGGGAAAGTTTTTAGAAATATATGTAGGACAGTTTTCTCTTACTAAAGGTAAAGTAAATAAATACTTTTTTAAAATAGGGTTGAAAATACTACATCGTTGCAGTCAAATCTAAAGGATTTGTGCCGACAATCTAGGATCAGACAAATTATTTGTTTGCTCACTTTTGAAAATGCATTATAATTTCAAGTGATGTTATAGAGTAAGCTAGAGAATATTATACGTTATTTGGGGTTTCGGCGGAATTTGGGACATTTTAAAAGAAAGAACAAATCTGTTGCGGACGCAGTGAATCGGAACAAAAAATGATCGCGTTCCCATCTTTGTCGACATACTTACTTACTCATTGCATTACGAATAATTGCCAAGGCATTAATTTAATGACGATGCACCTTCTATTAATTAGTTACCGATTCCATCAGCAGGGTATTCAAATTATTGTTGTCTTTGTTTTTTTTTTTTTTTAACAAAAAGAAAGGGCTATCATAGACACTCCGAAAATTACATACCCTTATAGAAGGTAGTCCATCTGTTTATATGAAATCTATATGTTACAGTCAGAAGTATAGTAATGCTCGTAACTAGTGAGTTTCTAACGATCTTATCACTGGCTACACATACAAGCTTATAATTTATGGAATGGTTTTGTTAATAATGTTAATATAAATAAGTAAAATAATATAAAACAGGCACAGGTTTAATACAGGCAGTGAAAATAATGCTGTCAGAAAAATGCTCAACGTACGAAATAATAGTGTTAGTTATAAAATCGAAGACGTCTCCCTTAATGCGATACAAACCTTACGATACAGTTGAGTATCTCTGCTCTCTGCAAGGATATACAAATTATATAGTTCGCTGCAAAGAGCTCGAAATGGGGCAAGGAGCAGGGATGCGGGTTGACGGCTGCTTGGCTGCTTGGCTGCTTGACTGGTTGGCAGTGTGCTTTGTGTCAACCATTGTCCCAGCTAGCAGCAGCACCATCACCATCATCAACCCCACAACTATCCAGCTTTCTTTTAGTTTAAATTTCTCATTTTTTTACTTTACTATTATTATGTTAGCTTGCAGTTGTTGTTGCAGGACAGTTAATAGAAAAAACTGCAGGCAACGAAGTCTCTGAAAGTTTTCGGCTCTGCGCTGTGCGCCCCTCTTCCTGCATTCCCTCTCTGCTCGTAATAGTCGCTTATTTACTTTGTTGTTGCTGTTGTGTTTATTATTTTGTTTGCAATGAGCATATTTTTCATAATTTGGTTTGTCGTTGCACAGTTTTCGTGCTGCCGCAAACCACCTGTCGCGAGCCACGCCTACAATTTTCCTAGTCTACTCCAGCTGCTCCTTCGCCCGATTCTGTGCTTAAACCCCGAGCCATGCCACACGCTTTTAAGTTAAGTTTATTTTCTTCATGTATTTTATTTGATGAAGTTTTTCGCTTTTTGGATGCTGTTTTTGTTTTCATCCTGTTTTCTGTTTCTTTTCTTCTTGCGTTGTTTGTGTGTGGCGCAGCGTGAAATTGAATTAGGTCAATGCGTCAAGTAAAAGTGCCAAATATAAAATGACAACTACAGTGTTCCACAACAACAACAACAATACAAATTGTGGCAACAGCATGGCAATAAAGTGCAAATGAAAAATACTTTGAATTATCGATCCCTCTTCCCTCTGCCTCGCTCTTTCTCGCTTCTATCCTTAATTTCAGTTGGGTTCTAAAAAAAAACATGAAAGTAGAGAAAAGAATTACCAGAAAGTGCGCAGCGAAACTTTCTCAAGAGTTGAATACAAAAAAAAAAAAAAAATGGGAGACAATGAAGAAAACTGCATATCTATAATATAATTAGCTTTTTAGTTTTTTAGTTGCACAATTAAGTAAATTAAATATATCTTCACTTCCATTTCATGATTAATTAAAAGTTCTTACATGCAAAGAGAATAATTGATCTGTTCTCAAACATTTAAAATACTTAAAAATAATTGGTACATTGTTTGGTGAAATTTTCTTTAAAATTGTGTGACTTAATCGACTTGAAATTATCGATTTCTTGACTCTGCCCAAGACAAGTTTTAATTCTCTACATTTAATGGATGTATCCATACGAGCGGACAGACGGTGAGACATTGCACAAAACCAATGTCTCAAAGTACAAAAAGTAAAGCAAATCATAACAATTTCCTCACCTAACACTATTTAATTTTTAAGGCGAAAAAAAAGAACCTCAGAAAAAAACGCCAACTGTAATAAAGTTTGGGTTATTTGTAATTTGAGACCAGTTCAGTAATGTGATTAAAAGTTGTTATTGTATTATGTAAAGTGGCTCATAAGCTGAACTTAATTACAAAAAGTAGTCCCCCAAATCAACTACAATAGCACATTCCGCTAAAAGCTGGGAACTGGCAGAAGCAGCAGCTGCAATTACATTTACGCTACAGAGATAAATGGCCAACTAAATCATAATTATGACAGCAACTGTTGCAGTCAGCGTCAGCAACCTATTTGCAATCCAAATAATTGCCACAATTTATTAGCTGTAGTAAAGCGAAATCATTCAAGAAGTCTGCCACAAAAACAAAAATAAAATAAAATGAAATAAAATACAATAAAATAAAATAAACAAATAAAACAATAAAAAAAACTAATATTACAAATGCTAAAAAAAAGTAAACAAATGAGGGACATCAATTTTAATGTACAAAAATAAGAACATTAAATCCCTATTGGGTTGTTAATTGAATTTTATTCATTAATAAGTCCGTATTAGAGCCCAATGCAAATGGGCGTGGCCATTAAAGCAAATTGATTACATGTGCAAGTTTAGTTTTTGCTCAAATATATTGCAAATGCATTTAGAAAATATGTAGATAAGCCCAAAACGAAAGCATGCTCGACTAGGCAGATGATCTGTGACAGCCACTGTTTTTCTTTTTCTTTCCTGACAGTGAAAATCAAAATGATTTACAACATTTGCAGTATTTTCCTTGGGCAAGCTTTTGGTAAATTTGAACTAGCTATTTCTGAAGTGGAACGTATAAGCGTATCCAGAAATGTATTTTCGTATCGTCATTAAGCAGCGTGTCAAACCGCAACCGGAATCGGAACCGTAAGTCAATTGCAATATTGAAATTCCTAATCGCAACCTAAAATCAACATATATTAAAGGAGCAGCAACCGCAACCGATTTTATTGGGTCCGAAAATCGTATATAGAAAGCTGAAAACATATATGCATACATATATTTGATTATTTTCATTTTCTTCTGCTTCCCAATAATTGCCAATTACACAAACACACAAGGTGGATGCAAGGCACTTCAATTGAACAACTTGCGGCTGAGGAGAAGTGAACTAGAAATTCAGTTTTCCATTAGGCCCATTAGCTGAGTAAGAGGTTTATGGAAGGACGCCATGCAAATGTCGATTAAACAATTTTCTTTGCTTTGATAAAGTGCGAAACGATATTGCTGAAATATTCAAGTCAACTAACAATTTAATTAGTTTAATGAAAAAAGTTTTTTAAGTGAATTTTGCGGTTTGTGCAGAACTATTAAATCGATATGCGAAACGGGATCAGGTTGCGGTCAGGATCAAGCTAGAACCCGGTGAGGCGGGTTGGCACTGACACACTGTCAGCCACTTAATTAACATTAAGCCTTTTGTTGGATAACCTTCTAAAGCGGTCGTCCACCCTCCGCATCTGTAGTCAGTGAATAGCAGAAATTGTTTTCATTACGTTGACAAAAGACAAATGGGGTGGCAGGAGAAGTAGGCAAGAACGTTGAGTGGCTGATGCGATACTTGCCTTTGCCACGCCCATAACCAAAGGCAAATGCCTAACACACACACACACACACACACGCGCACAACCAGACAAGCTGCGACGCAGTGCTTAGCAAATTTGCATTGCCGACGCAAAGAAGCACAAAGCGAGTACTAAAGCGGTGGAGTATGTGACCACAGCTTGAGGGGGAGGGAGAGATAAAGTGACATAGGGAGACAGAGTGTGGGCGCTTGGGCGTGGTCCGAATGGTTTCGCAACGCGGCTATAAACAAAAACTCATTAACCCAATTTCAATATTAAACGCAATGAAAGCGCAGCCAAGCCAAAGGCAAACTCACAGATACACAAAGCTCCAAATACACACATACACACACACACGCACACTCACACAGGGGAGGGAAGGGGGATATGGGCAAGCTGCCACACGGCTGCCGGCTGATGGCACTCTGACAATAATCACTCAAAGTGCCAGTCATTAATTTTCATTATATTTCCAGCGGATTATTTGTCAAAATTTTCCCATTTTTCTGTTGCCAGAATTTACACACAGCAAAAAGAAAAATAGAAGTAGCAGCGGCAGCATCAGAATGCGATGCTAATCTAATACAAAAACTAAACTAATGATGTCTGAGAGCAGACACAACAAACAAATGCGCTCTCCCAAACATCAATGAGAAATAATGGGCACAAGAAAAGACTTCATCTTTCCATAGTATTACGATCCTACCGTAAGATACAAAAAAAAAAAAATTTAATTTGATCTAATTAATTTGAGTCCCAAAATAATGCAGTTCATCTCAAGTAATTTTTTTAATGAGCCTAATTCTATTTGCCATATTTGCTGATATTACTTGGTAAACTTGGTAAGGATTTCGTGATCTCTTGGAACTTTTTTTTTCCGTTTTTTTTGGTACGGCTTTGTCCACCTGTTTATACCTGAGACAATTAATCATTGTCCTTGGGAAAGAGTGCCCTGGGACTAATTTTTGGAGTTGCTCATTAATTAAATGCTTAAGTGGTGGTTCTTACTCGCATCACTGCAAGTGAAGTTGATATTGATTTTTTTTGGAGTCTGGGTCGCAATTTGTTTAATGGTGTTTGCTGGGCCTGTCGAGCTTTCGTTTAAACACACCTAAAAGCCGCAGCCAAACTTTGCCAATAACTGCAAATGCAATGCATTAAGCCAAACACAAATAGACACACACACAGAAGCAGTGAAAGCAATTGGTTGCAAACCGAATATCCACTTGGCCAAAGGCACAACGCATATACACATACATACACACACACATACACCCCATCCCATTGGGCGTGACCTGGTAACGCTGCTGTCGCAAAACTGACATTAAATTCACATTACAAAATTGGTTGGCTGCATTTGGCGTATCAGTTTTTGAGCTAAATAATGCTAGGCCGCATGGAGTTGCTAGTGGTGGTGGCAAGGGGTAAGGGGTGAGTGTAAGGTTAAGGTTGAGGTTTGAGTGGGAGGAAAAGTGGAAAATGAAATGGGTGCAGCAACATCAGCCACAAGCCATTGATGCGCTCACCTGCCGAAAAGTTTGTTTTAATGGACAAAGTTGCCGACGACGTTCGACGGAATTGTGAGCTCTCCAATGCTCCAATGTTGTGGCGCCCAACAAGGGCCAAAAGGTGCTGGGAGAGGGAGAGAGTGGGCTGTGCATACGGCGAGTGTTGCAGGTAAGTTGCAGCTACAGCTGCGGCTGTTCAGCAAGTTTTAACCAGTGAGGCACTCACCGCAGCCGCACCCGAAGCCGCAGCCACAGTTGCAGCAGCGATGTCTTTAAGCTTTTAGTCAAAACAAATTAAATTACAAGTCGAGTGTGTGTTGAGGATCCATCCTAACGCTGATGTTGACGGCGGGCCAAGGATAATGACTCTGTCGCCGATTGTGGCAACAAGCATGATGTTGCACATACATACATAAAGTAGCATTGCAACGTTATCCGTTTCGCTCGTACTCGCATGCGTTTTAAGCGATTTTCTTGCTCGTTAAATTTGGGTGCGTCGATGGGTGCCAACGTGACGTATGCGTAATTCGATATCGACAACTTGGCAAAACTTTTTCCAGCCTCCCAAACAACCACACAAGCACTCAACCCACACGCACATACACATCCTTGCAACCAGATGCAATATTCTCAGGGATAGGGGGTGACGAGTTCCTGTTTACATAAAGTTGTCAGCTAAAACTCAAGGATGTTTGCGGCCTGATTTTAGGTTGCTTGCATTCTTGGCAAACATCATTTAAATATCGTTTTCCTGGTATTTTTTTTGCATTTCTTTTTCTTTTATTTTTGTTTTTATTTCGTAAATTTTTGACAAACTGACAAAGTGCCTCGAAAAGCTCGTGAATAATTTATGGAAACTGCTCAAGTTTGTCATGGAGAGTGTATTACTATCGCAAGAAACATTCTGCTTGAGAGCATGCGCTCATACCTAACAAGAAATGCAAAGAAGTAGGAATGCTCTAGCCGAAAGAGCTCGACTACGAGATACCCTGCCGAGTCGATATAGACATTCAAGTCTGTTCGTCTGTATAAACACGCGGATATCAGAGATAATTCGAAATCTAGGTTCTCGTATACTCGGCGGAGATAATGTTTGCTCTAAATAAATGACACAACTTTAAAGGCAGAGGCTTCTTATCAATACGGAATATGTGTATGCATATAATAAACATATAACAAACTACCCAACTTGCATTAAGATCGTTTAAGAAATACCTATGATAAGAGCGAAAACATATTCTCATTTTGCTCTCATTTCTATCAGCAGTCGCAAAGATTTTCTTTAAGCATAAATATTCGCTAAGACACATGCGTTAGATTTTAGAGCGTTAGATTTTTTGTACTCTACAAAATGTGCTCGCTACAAGAAATGAGTGCACTTGCAAACCTGCTCACATTTGGGTGCAAAACTTTTTAAAGATAAATTTGCCAAGAAAACTAGAATATAATTAACAGCTGGGTGCAGGGTATATTGTAGTCGAGCTCCCTCGACTACAACAATCTTATTTAATTTTCCTTGTTTAAGTGAAAGAAATTTATCTTATTTGCTGGAAAAGTTCATTAATGTGTTGCTGCTGCAGGTAAGTGCACTATTTAGCATTTTTTATTGATTGCCGATTGTATCACTTTGGAAATTTTTTTTTTTGCAATGCAAGCTTCTTTTGTTTTGGGCTTAAGGTTGTTAATGGGCTCCAATTGGGAGCTGCTCTATTTTCAATGTGAGCTTTAAGCATTTTAAGCGATTTCGATCTATAGCTGCTTACAATGTCATTCACGTGTCTGGTTAGGACTCTGTCCCTCTCTCTCAGTCTGGAACGCCTGACATAATTGTTTCTAGCTGCAGAGATTGTCTGTCTGCTTTTTGTCTTGTTGCTTGGATACCGCAAGCATCAAATTAGTGTTGTGCCTGAACTGTTTAATGAAGAAAATTAGCAGCGCTGCGTGCGAATAGCAACACAGAACGAGCAAATATACATGGACGAGAATAAAAGCGAGAATTATAAAAGCAGCCTGGCAGCTAGAAAAGATGCAATATGCCCGGATTAAAGCTTAAACCAAAGAATTTCATTCACTCACTTTCTTTCTAGGGTAACGAAATCTGAGACGGAGTGGAATGTCTATTGAGAGATGGATGAAGAATGAATGAAAATGAAAAGACCACGAGAAAAGTTTTAACTGGGAGGTAAATTACTAACATAAAGACTGAGATTAAGGTAAGACCAAGCAGATCGAACTTAGAGACAGAAGGGCTTAGACTGGAAATAAAGAACAAATTTATTTTCATGTTATTAGAAACATGAAGTAAAATTTGCTTTGAAAATTTTAGAGTTATAATGAAATGTTATTTTTTTATTGACAGTGGTACGTTTTGCTTGGTAACATGTTCAAAACAAAAGAATGGGCAGAAGACACTGAGAAACCTGCCATAAAAATTGCTTTCACTCTGTAGCTTATTCAAGGGAACTCTCCACTTCCTTCTGGCATATCATGAATGGACGATGGTTGGCGGCAGTGGAGCGTGGAGCAATTTATATTTTCTTTGAAGTCCATGAGCCGAAACTGTCTTAAAAACTTGCAAAAGAGCTGCGACAAGGTGCAAAGCAAATACAGCTGCAGGTGGCGAGAGTGAAGAGAGGCAAGAGTAAAGAAATTGCCTTTGACTGACAGTGAAAGAGCAGCAAAAATTTGTTTTTAATTAATTTGCGGGCAACATTCGATGAGCTGTTATTGTTGAAGTTGTAGTTGGACGTTTTGCTGCAGGGTGTAGAGTGTAGGAGAGGTACGAGTTGCCTGGTCACATCCTGCGGCAATAACTCACAGCACTTTATGCGCTTAAGTGATTTCTAATGCAAACCAATTTCCGAAATCAGCAAAAGCACTTGAAGCCATTTCAGCTCTGGCTGCAGCAATGCCGAGGACCACAACCAGGATGAAGACTAAGAATATGAACATGGACGAGTCACAGGGCAACAGGCGTCAGGCTGGCTAAAGGATATTTCGTTTATGTTTTTGCCTTCTGCCGGGCAGGCAGAAGCTGGCAGAAGCAAGCAGTCAGCCTTGTCTATCAGCCAAATGACAGTCGCGACGGCTGCTACTTTTCTTTGTTTGTGTGTGTGTGTGTGTGTGTGTTGGCGTATGTCTGTTCTTGTGTGTGTAGCTGTTTGTCTTGTGCTAACGCACAAGTGTGCACATGATTTGCACAAGCAGCAGGAGCAGCACATAAAAATGACTCACATACAGACAACGAACATTTTCTGGCAGCAACGCCAGCGAAATCATAAAGGATAATATTGAATTTACTGCACGAAATGCAAATTTTTATGTTGGACTTCACAAGGATGAAAAATAAACATAGCACACAGAATGAGTGCAAGGAGAGCAGCTTGTAATATATATACATATATTACTGAGATTTATATATATATTTTTTATTTATGCATGTGGATACAACAGTATATGCCATATGTGCATGGAAGGCTGCACTTTCATAAAAACTTGTCGAAATATCAGCAACAAATTTTAATAACAAAAATCGCTTAAATTTTTGTTGACAGCAACATATTTTTGAAGCGGATCCGTTTCGAGTGAAGCTCCGTTTGCAGGGTGAAACGCAGCTTAATAATATCTCAGATGGTTTTTATTGAACAAGTTTTCGCAATCAATTGGAAAGCTCATTTCGATTCACATAGATCAATAAGATTAATTTTTTTTTTTCAATGAATAACTAAAAAAAATAAGCATAGCTTAATTTTAATACCATTGGACTCAACGAGAATATAATGTAAACCTTAAGAGCACACCTCGCAGCTAACTTATATGACATGTAATCAAACATATTGGATTTGGATGCATATTGCGGCAGGCAGAGTGGGCAATAAAATGTAATATGGCCAAATGATAAACAAGCCCACAAAATAAAATAAGAGCAAGTGGAGAGGCGAAAGATGAGCAAAGCTAGGGTGTGGAATAAATGGGTGGTGGGGGAGGTGCAACGAAAACATGGCTTGTAATAACGTCAAATGAAAAGCAGGCCAGGCAGAGACGACTTCCAATGACAATAAAGGAAACAGCAAAAAGAAAAAAATGGGCTACGGCAGTGTGTGTGTGTGTGTGTGTCTATATGTGGCGATAAAATTAACAATTCAATGAACTGAATTCAAAATGGCAAGTCGAAAGACGAAATCAAATAACAACAGCAGCCAGCAAACAACAAATGGCAACACATACACACGTTGACTAGTGTGAGAGGCAGGGGAGAAGGCACATCGAATACGCGTTACCCATAAAGGAAAAAAAAAAACAAGACGAGAGCTGTATAAGAAGCAGGCATAAATAGGCAAAAGAAAAACAAAAATAAATAAATAAGAGAAAAAGCAACGCAGAAGCAAGCAGAAGACAACAAGTCAATAAAAATTAAAATAAGTTACAGCAGGCAAAAAGTTTTTATTTTTATGACCAGGACTGTAACAATTACGAGATTAGGGATTGAGATACGCATAGAAAACGAATTCAAATAACAATAAGGCCAGAAAGTTTAACAATAAAAATAGCAAAAGAAAAAAAATAAATAAATAGAAAATAGAAAGTAGACCAGACTAGACGACAGATTTTCGTAATAGTCAGGGAACAAACTTATGCGAGTTAAAGTTTTCATGTTTTTTTTTTGTTATTAGAATTTTCGAGAGCATTTCAAGCCAAAAAAAAATCAATAGACTCGAATTCAATATGCATAGGCATATTCAGATGGCGTGTAGCTTTTGAAGATAGCTAAGCTCGAGTAAGTGCTCAAGAAATTCGTGCTTAACTATTTTTAAAAGTTGAACTCAATCTCTCTATATATAGATATCCATATACATGTATGTATTGTACATCCTGTGACCGCATAATTTACTCCTAAGCCATGCAAAAAGCAATTTTACATAAAATTTGAAAAATGATAAACAACCCCATCCGAAAAGAAGTGAAATAAGAAAAATACGACGCATGTCAAATCATATTTGTTTTAATGATCGAAAGTATGTCTGAATGATCTGGAGCACGTTATAGAGTATAATTTCAAGGATTATTCCTTCTTTTGAGCAGTTTTTGTTGGCATTCACAATTTTTGCATTTTTGCGCAAATTTGCGACAATTTCATTTGCTATTATGTATTTTGATGATGGCATAAATCGTATTTGAAAACAGTTTCAATATCTCAAAATTTTTTCGCTACTCTGACTTTGGAATTGACTTGAAGGAAGGTAATATGTGAACTGCTGGCAGTATATGTAAATTTTATGCTTGATATCCTTGCAGAAAAAGTTGCAGCCTTCGTCCTTTTGTCGATGTTCTACATTAACATTTACCATAAATCTCTAGCACTCTGTGACGTTCTTCCTCTTCCTCTTTTTTTTTACACATTTTATGATCTCATGACTCACACATTCATATATATTGATTCAAGCAAGTGTGTGTGTGTGTGTGTGTGTGTGTGTGAGCGTGTGCGGAAAAAATCACTGCATACTTTTTGAGGGAAGAACGCGACACGAAATAATCGAAAATAATTTCACATAAATTGTGAAATGAAACAGGCGACAAGGGTGTGTGCGGGTATGGAGCAGTCTGTGTGTGTGTGTGTGTGTCTGTCATTAAATGAATTCATGTCAGCAGAGAGACGTCTGAGACGCCGACTGAGGCAGTGGCAGAGGCATAGCCAGATGAAGCTGCTGCGACGCTTTGCTAAAATGTTTACATTTAGTTAAACACAAACTTTGCTTAAGTATCTGCGTTAGTGTGCGTATGCGCGCGTGTGTGTGTGTGTGTGCTAAGCATATTGTGCTCTGTCAAATGCAGCTTAAGTGGGCGGCAACAGCGACCACCCACTGTAGCGCTGTTTAGCTGTAAAATACAGTTGTTTGAACTGTTTCACATTTTGATTAATATATGCTTTCTGCAGCGTTCGCTTATTGCTGTTATTTGCCTGTTGAAGTAATTGCAATATGCACTCATGTGCATGTGTGTGCATGTGTGTGCGTGCGAGCGAGATAGATAAAGCAAGAGAGTGTGTGTAAGTGCGTGTGTGCGTTGGAGTGCATAATCGCACTTGCATAAGCAAATACAGCGGTTAAAACAAAAACTAGATGAGTTAAACGATACAAAAAGGGTGTGTGTGTGTGTGTGTGTGGGTGGGGGGGCAGTTGAGTGTGGGGTGGCACTTACAAGCCCACTGCTGCCAACCAGTTTATGTATATAAATGTATATACATATGAGCACCTTCACCACCACCGCCCCCTAAACCCCAACCCAAATCTCTAACGCTCTAGTGCGCTTCATGCGCAGCCGTAAAATATGAGATAATAAAAAGTGAATTATGTGCAAGCGGGCAGCAGCTATGCCTGAAAAACCAAAGCTGCTGAAGAGGAGCAAACAGTGGCAATGATTCAGTTAGGGATACCTTCGACTTGATTATATCCTGCAGCGGGCAAGCTTGAAGTTGCAGTTTTAATTAATTAGGCTTAGAACTAGAGACTAAGCAGTTGATTCCGGTTAACAATTACGGTGGCAGTTTGACATTATTATTATAAATTTCCCATGCCCGCATCAAGAATGTGTTCCTAGAATTGATGATGAATGCAAATTGATATTCCAAAAATATATTCTTGGCCTAAGAACCTTGCCCAGCTTTCTTTTAATATGTTTTCGTATAACAAGAATATTTGATTTTTGCCGTCTTTAAAATTGAGCACGCAATTTAGAGCACGATAAATTACGGAGATTAATTAGGTTAAGAATATTGTTCACATGACAATTAACTTTTCATTGCTTGCTGATTAAGCAAATAGAGATTGCATAACGTCTTAATACGCCTTATGAGCAGTTAAATGACTACAGGGTATACGGGGAAAATCCAGCAACAACGCAATGCAGCAAAATAAAAAAGAAAACACATTTAATTGCAACTGTTTGTTTGCCAGATAGTTTTTATTTGCACTTTAATTATGAAAAATATGAAAAGCAGCAGCGCCAACTAATTTTTACAAGTTGCAGTTAAATTGAACAACCAACGGTGCAGGGGCGAATAGAACGGCGCTTAACAGCGCAAGTTATGACCAATTCATGGCAGGTACTAAATTAACGCAACTGGCAACAAGCAACTAGTAACTGGACTTAGAAATTCCCACGAAGAGAACCAAACTGCATAAGTGAACAAGAAGGGCCTTCTTAGGCACACCGACGATTGCACAGCCTTGTAACACAGGCAATAAAGAATTTGCAGTGGATTTTCCACACCTGCATCGAATTAAAAAAAAGTTATCCATCTAGTTAAGGCAGCATGAAATTAGCTGTAATTGGCTGCTACTTATTTAATGGAGGCAAATATTTGCATCAATTTTCGTAATATCCTATAAAAATGTAATTCAATCGCATTGTGTGCGATTATTGTTAGAGGCAAGCCCCTTGATTTTATCGCATGCATAAGAGAAATAAATTTGATACGCATTCACTAAGAAAAAAATCGTTTTGAATTTGAGAAAATCGGCATACTTTTGGCGCCCAGGGTCAATTTTTTAAATGTGTCAACATTTCATGTATACCAACATGAAAAGAATGTTTATAAATCGATATAACTTAGCTACTCATTCTTAAAACTAGAAAATTGTTCTAATTTTCTGGACGATTTTCATTTTAGATTGATATTCAAAGTTTCAGGGCGTTTTTACATAGTCGAGAAACTGCAAAGTTCATGCTGAGAAGCATTCAAAAGTCCATTCTATTTATTATATGATCTCAAATTGTCCATATTTTGTTCATCATAAAGTTAATAATGGAGCTTAAATATACAATTCCATTATTTCAAATACAATTCGGAGTATCATAGTAATTATAATTCAATTGAGACATTAAAAACGTTTAAGTTGATTAGTTCTTAGTTTATTAGTTCTTATTGGAATCACTTCGATACGAGACGTCATTGTACAATTTGTTGTGTTTGTCGTCAGATGTTTGTTAGTAACTTGTCTGTATGTAGTTGATTGTCAATTGTCGTTGTTGTGCCTGGTATTTTAGCATTAATGAGTTGTTAACCAATTTGTTAACTACCAGTCACAATAGACAGATGATGGAACAGTTGTTTATATGTTTTCGTTTATTGGAAGTGTTTAGCGGCTTTGTGGTCAGTGGTTGATTAGTGATTGATTGTGTGGCTGTTAGCCTTAACATCGGCATAGAGTGGGAAATTCAGATTTATCGACAGGTTGTTGTCTACCGCGCAGCCTACACCTGGCTGATTGGCTGACGTCTGCGGTACTGACCGGTGCGACAGGCATCGTTAGTGAAGTTGAACTCGATGTCGACGACGCGCTGCTGGCGGCGCCAATGCTGAGGATACATGGAGGCATCCTAGCCATGTCCGTTCGCCTCGGTATTGATTTTCGATGGGTTGGTCTTCTTCTTCTGCAAGATGGTCATCTGTTTCCAGTCGTGTCTCTCCACCTCCCCTTAGCCGTCCTTGCGAATATTAAAGATGGGTTTCAGACGTTCTGAGCGCATTCTCTCATATTCCTTGATATATGCTTGACATCCTCATCTTCATTTTCATTATCGGTGGCTGCTGTTTCTGCTTGTGGCTGGTTATTGTCAAAAATATCCTTTAATGATGCTGTACCCATATGTTGCTTACCTTCAAAATCTTGAGTAGTAATGCCCCAATTGCGAGCGCCGGCCCCATTCGTTTGGTAATAGCCTTAACGTCCGTTTTATCGGAGCCCGAATGACGATCAAACTCACTTTTCTCCAAGCGGCAATAGTTGTTGTTGTTGTTTTTCATTATGCTGGCAACCAATTTCTTGTTCTTGTTGTTCAGTGGACAATTTTTTATTGTTGTTGCGCTGTTGTTTGGTCTTCTGCTGTTCACCGTTAGCTTGCTTCATCAAAGTGTGTTGGCCGGCTTCAAAGTCGTCGAGGTCATCATCAATGAAGAGCATCTGGTAGCGATTATTTCCCAGTGAACTCATTTTGCAGCTTTATAAAACAAAATGTTTTAGAATTTATTTTATATTTTTCACGCAAACACAACGAAACAAACGTCAAAGCCCAACTTGACTGTCGGGGCACATAACCTCCATTTGACTAGGACAACTAGATTACTCTGTGCAAAGTGCTTAACGAAGGAAGTTATTTTAATCACTGATTAGTTAAAGTAATGCAACCAATATTATCTGTTACTAATTTACGAGAATCGACAATTTTTCCAAAAAAAAAAGCAAAATGTGGCTGATTCTAGTTTTTTATGAATTGTGTCAATAACGCTATCGATAACGTGGCTATGCAGCAAATCAGAAATGGATTGCAGCTGCCAGTTGATAGTTGTCAGTGTTGCACAATTCACAATTCAATTCCCATCAATTAAAAGTGTAAACAAGAGTAATTACTATATACATTTAATTAAATACGTCGTGTCACCATTGAAATAGCAATTTTTGCTCATCAAGATGTAGTATATACTTGAGCAAGTCAGATGTTAAAGTTTACTGCAATCCACAGTTAAACTATGCTCCAATTCACCTTGTATTCCAGTGCATCTTAAAGTGAGTCAGAGATGAACTGCTCAAATCCTCCCCACCCAACATTAATTGCACTTTGAGTTAGAGTTTGTGGCTGCGCTCCGCAAAAATCTCCCCACCATGCCTAATTTATGTAAGTTTCGGATATCTGAGATTTGTTGCAACAGCAGCAGCAGCAGCAGTAGCTTCCTCTTGTAGAGCTGGCAGTAATTTCACCATTTTTTCATGCCTGTAACGCCACCGCAGACTTTTGAGTTTCATTTTTCATGTTTACCCTTCGCTTTTTTTCATCATTAAATTTTTTTTGTGTGTGATTTTTCTATAATGGGGCTCTTGAGTTACAGCAAAAACAAAAGCAGCGACAGCAATAAATAGTTTAAAACTTATATAGGAATAATAATAACAAAAAAAAAAACAAAAAATAAAAACAAAGAATGTCTGCAAACTTTTTTGTAAGCGCCCTGCAATTTTCTCTCCAATTACAGCGTGTAACAAACGTTTAAAATAGGGTTGAGCTAGCAATTTGTGTGTGTGGTTGAGTGTGGTTGTGTGTGGTTGTGTGTGTATTTATGAGTAAATTGGTACGCTATTAAATTGCATAAAATGCGAGACTTGTATTTGCAGGCCCCTCAACTCTCTCTATAGATCAGTGTCAATAATCCTCGAGAAAGCAGCCAATTAGTTAGAATTTGACATGCAGAACAAGAAAACTGCCCTTTAAGAATGTCGGTGAAAGAACGAACTGTGTACATATGTACATGTATGTATATACTATGTAAATGGTAAATGCAGGACTTGGAATGGATATGTTGCTTGTTAAAATTGATTGCTCGACCCATGTAAAGACCGGGTCCCACTGGGTAGCCAAAAACAGCACCTTTGGGCATTGATTTATACATGTATCGACACTTGAAATAAGCCCCTACCTCCAGTACCATCTGGTCCACCTCATCTGTCCATTGTCGATTGTCTGTGCTGTCGTACAAATTTGTCCTTGTATTGGTTTTACAAGCTCAAAAGAAGGGCAGTTGCTGTTGAGGATGATGCAAGGAACAACTCTTCCAGTTAAAAGCACAAAATGTATCGATTAGCAGCAACAGCAACAACAATAACTGAAAGATGTTACAAAGGATGTAATGCGACACTCGCACAACATATATACACACACACACACACACACACACAGACACAGGCACAGTCAAACAGACAGACAGACTGAGTTGAGTTGATTTTGTAACTTAAACAGAAATTTGTCGTGGTCATTTTATGGGCCGCTGAGTTGTTGCATTGCATGCTGCCATTTTCCTGTTTCCGTCAACTGCAAAAGTTGGCAACGCAAATTAGCATTGATAAACGCCGGAAATGTGCAATGTGTGTAATCATTCAACTGTGCAATCAGCACATTCACAGTTACTTCTGCGTATTAGCATATAAATTAAACTTGTACATACATTAAGTTCTTTGTTTATTTTCGTTTAGAAATAAGGCCGACTTTACTAAAGTTTTCTTTTAAAAAGCCACATGCAATTTTACAAAGAACATCTATCTAAAGGCTCAAAAATTAAACAATTGTTTGTCGATTGTTAAATTCAAGCCGAAATTTTATTCCAGATTCTGTTTTCTATTGTTGTCCAGCAATGTGTTTTTGAAACCGAACCGAGTTTGAGTTGAGAACTTCCATCTGAGCCTGAAATATGCCACTCAAATATAATTCGAATTTTCCATGAATGTATCAAAAGCATGTTTTGCACTAGTCACATTAAAATACGGCTAAATTTGTTTTGACCTTTAAATTAAATTAAATTTGCGTTATTCGTGCCGAGACGTAGGCTTCTCTTTTTCCTTTTCCTTTCGTTTTTTAATGTATTTATTTATTTTGAGCTGCGATCGATGATGTTTTTATTTTTGACAAGGTGACAACATTTGCTGACGAGGCGACGTTCTCATGCTGCGGAGACAGAGACGCCAACACCTGCTGACAAGCATCAGTTTTTCCACATTTAGAACTTAATCCTCTCCAGCTGCTGTTGCTCTTCAAGTCAAATGAGGCAGAAAGCAAACGACGCGACACCCGACCGCCTGCCAATTGTGCGATTGTACTCTGTTTGTTTATCTAACGAGTAAATACGATTTTAATTAAATGTAAATCACATTGTCAACTCACACAACAACAGCAGACCATAAAACTGCCTGAAGGGACGGGGGAGCGTTGAAGGGAGCGGACGTCTGAGTCGGAGGAGCAGCAACTGCCATTGGTTTCTCATGTTTGTGGGTAAAGTGCGCAGACAGACAGCCAGGCAGACGGCAGATGAAATCCGTGTACAGTGTTACCTCGCCGATTGAGAACCGACTCGTAGATTGGAATGAATTTGAAGCCAAATTCTTGTTGATAATACTGTAGATGATGTAGATTTTTAATTACCATCTGTTTCAATCTCAACTCAACATAAAAAGAATTGTATGTGATTAAATTAACTTTTATAATTATCGAGCGTGAACTGTAAACAGTGTATACGTAATACGTCTATTGTTTTTGCCACAAGTTCACATTGTATACGGCCGGCTGCCAATTGGAAAAGCATACACACACACACATACACACACACACACGCACACACACACATACGCATCAATTGTTTGCATGTAAAAGTATCTTAAACTTGTGTCGTGACTGGCTTCGACTCCAGCTCCAGCTCCAACTGCAAGTAAAAGCCGCAAACACCCTTGAGATTATTAATTAAAAGACAAGAAAACATAATTTCTAAATTTACACACACATGCAAACAAAGCAAGGCTCACGCTACCCAAACACATACACACACACACACACACACACACTTACACACAGTAGATGTGGGTCTTGGAGTGTGTGTGTGTGTATGTGGCTTTTGTTTGTCATAATATTGTTATACAAGCGAAAACATGCGAATGCTGGCAGGGCGAGAAAAACACACACAAAACACGTACAAAAGTGCAAAAATGTGTTGCAAAACATGTTTCTTTGGGCTTGCCTATATGTGTGTGTGTGTGTATGTATGTGTGTGTGTGTGTGTGTGAGTGCGTGTCAAATCAGCTATGCAAACGTTGTGCAACACTGCTCTCCAGCCATTCTTCCACTTTGTTTCTCTTTCATTGGTATTTATGCAGGCTGTGAGAACATCTCGAATAAGGCGAGGAAAACTGAACGGGATGCAAACGTCAAATGTTGTGTGCAGCTGAAGTCTACCGCAATAAATGCATTCAAGAAACGAATTTTAAAGTTCCATGTTTGAGCTAAGAAGAAATGCTGATTGCAGTCACAGCCAAATTAGCAACCATATGAATAGGATGTGCCTCGCGGAGGGCGCGACTAAACTGAATGATGAAAGATATTCTGAACTAATCGAAGAAGAAGATTTTGAATTCGAAGAAGAAGAATGGGACGCTGAAGTTGAATACGAGTAAGAGGAAGATTCCGAATTTAATTGCGATGATAAGCAATCGACTGATATATTAGTCTAGACCTTAAAATTACGCCCAACTGTAAATGTAAAATAAACATAAATCCATAAATTGTGTTTGTGTATATATATATACAATATAATACTGTATGCATATCGTTTTCCCCACGGGAAGAGTTGGCTGCTCTCCAGCTGCAGCTGTCTGCGATTGATACGCAAATCGAGCAGCTTAAAAGTCGACGGGCGCCATAACAGTTAGTCATTTATATCAGTGGCAGCCGCCAAGTTGGCAACTTGGCAACATGCCATCGCATGTGAGGCGCACTTAAAACGACATGCAACGCCCATTCCCGCCGCTCGGTTCCATTATGCGGCAGACGGCAGCAGGACACAGGAGGCTCAGGCGAAGCTTATAAGCGCGGATTACAGTCAAAAGTAGTTGCGAAACTCCTTCATATGACTGAGTCGGCTGAGGATTTCTTTGCGCGACTTTTGCACGGCTTTCGAATGTTGTTTAGCTGCCTGACATTTGTTCGTTTCGCCAGACACACTGCTCAGAGCCAGAAGAACAGCAACAAGAAAAATATTGTTTGAATGCCAGTAAACATATATCACTGTGGGACGAACAAAAAATGCATTACCTCATAAGTGAGCATTTGTTGCTGTGCGTTATTTAAGAGTTGAAGTACTCGCTACTCAAATGCAATTTATTCACCAACAAACTTTAAACATAGTTATTTGAACACACGCAACTTTGCCGAAGGCGAATTGAATGATTTCAAAAGCAATGCTTATGATTTGACATCAATTTCAATTTACAAACACTAATTGTGTTCAAAACCAAGCATTTTGGAATGGATGAATATCCTTCTAAATCCGTCACCTTGACCAAATTGACCCAATTGAAGTTAATGCGTGTGATTTATGCACAACTCTTGCAACACAGTCAAGGAACGTTATATTGTCATCATTACTTGCTTATAATCACT
This sequence comes from Drosophila picticornis, assembly GCA_035043845.1. Taxonomy (NCBI): domain Eukaryota; kingdom Metazoa; phylum Arthropoda; class Insecta; order Diptera; family Drosophilidae; genus Drosophila; species Drosophila picticornis. The sequence goes on from JAWNMR010000492.1 coordinate 8,460,116, forward strand.
TCAATTACATGAAATACTTGCATACTCTGGGTAATTGCGACTGGAAATTTGTGAGATATAAAAAACTGAAGTAAATACCAAAAATATATGTTTGCCAAACAATCATGGAAAAATCATAAAATCGTCAAGGCAAAAGAACTTAATTAAATTGCCTTAGCTGCCTCAAACAAGGTACAAACTAATTTTAATTAAGTTCTTAAATGGCATACATTTGAAAACTGTATTTTGTTTGTAATGAAAGTAATATGAAAATAATCAGAGAGAACATGCAGCTGGACTTTGTTGACTGATCTCTGGAATGCTTTGGCCATTATGATATGTGAAACAGGATGCAATTTAACTAATTACTTTGTTCGATGCAGTTGTGTAAAGTTGTAATAAAGCACAATTCTCTCTGTGCCAATACTTTTTGTGTGCTGGCTTTAAGTGTTTTGAACGGCAGGTAACAATTGCCAATTAAAAGCTTGAAGGTCTATCTGAGTTTAACCATGCCATCATTGAAAATGGCTTTGGCTTTGGCTCTGGCCTTTGGCATGTAAGCTCGTCATGCATGAGAATTGATGTTGCCAGTTGCCAGTTGCCAGTTGCCACTTGCCAAGTTGCCAAGAGAGATAAAAGCAGACCATCCCCATGTAGGTCTTTTCTATTGACGCGCATTTTAAAGAAACGAGGACATACACACACGTATGTGCATACATTTTAAGTGTGCCTGTGTGTGTGTGTGTGTGTGTGTGTGTGTGTGTGTCGACTATCCTTTTTCGTTTGAGCGAGTCAAGAAAGTGACTTTGGGACTGTAGTAGGGGGTGTACTCAAAAGGCGGCATTGTCATCGTTTATGCCGTCAAAGTGAAAATCCATGCGAGAAATTATATGTCAAAGTTTCACTTTTGATATGCAAAGACATTTGCCTGGTTGCCATGCAATAGCGTTGGCGTTGACATCATCCTGGCATCCAGGACGAGAACATGCATAGTACGGAGTTCACTCGCTAACAGAAACGCTTTAGCTCCCATATTTTTGGTGATTACCTACTTTTTTATGTTTTATATATATTTTGTGATAATAAGTCGAGAGCAGAGATCAGGCCGATTCCTGTAGACGTACGTGTCTTCATCCGATGCAACTTGTTCATAAGATAGATAAGTAATTGACCCGGAATAAGTAACTCCTTGAGTGCACAGTACATAGGGGCCCACTGTACTGGGCGCCGCTTTGCTGGCTGCTTTCTCCTCTGGATACTGCTGAAACGGCACGCTCCAGTGACGCAGTGACAAATTCACATTTGCAAGCACGCCGACCGCCTGGCTGGCAACAGGAGCATGAGCAGTGAGCAGTGAGCAGTGAGCAGAGGGTGGGGGGTGGGGGAAGGCGGTCGATGAGAATAGTACCAATTACTCGAGCCAGTCGCCCAGTCGCTCGCTGTAAGTCGGTCGGCTGGCAAGTCCGTCCGATGGTTCGTCTGTCTGTCATTGAAACGTATCCGGCCTCTTAGCCTTTCCATTCTACTTCTTGTGCCGCTCTTTCCCGTCAGTTATACGCTCGCCACCGTTGGGCTTTGTCCAGAGTAATTTTTTTTCTTCTTAACTTTGTCTATGAGATGGCTGCTTCCTATTCGACTGTTTCCTTTGTGTTGATTTCTCCTACTTGGCTTAACTGGCGCCAGCCCGACTCAGCATCACTTTACGTCTCTTCTTCTTGAATCCCTTTACTACTCTTGCGTATACGTGTGTGTGTGTGCAAGCATTTGCCAGCAGCATGGTGGCATATCATTCAAAGCTATGTAATCTTCCCTACTTTACAGTTAAAATACGCAGAGAGCGTTCGCTCGTTGCCGATGCACTTGCAAGCCATCTGCCAGCTGTGTTTGCGGCAACTGAAATGCATTCAATGCACTCTCGACTGACCGACCAGGCAGTCAACTCTGGCACTCGTCTCATTCCATCTCCTTCTTTGCACCATTTCTCATTCTGTTTGTGCACTTTGGTTAATTTGATTTCGTTCCTTGCTTTACTTTGATTGTGTGTGTGTGAGTGTCTGTGCGTGTTTGTGCATTGAAAGTCGCAGCGATCACAGCAACGGACAAGTTTTCAATTTGACATTACGCAGGGCAGGGTGGGGGGTCCTGCTATGAATGGCAATAGGCTGACAATCTGTTGGAATTTTGATGCTAAGATAATAAACTTGTCACAAACATGCGAATGCGATTGCGAATGCGAAGGATTCAATTGCTTTAAGGGATTTGCTGTGTAACAAACTTACCATATCCCAATTTTCCGATGGCTCATAAAGACGTCTAAACGTGTCGTATGTACACTTGATACGGAAACGATACGGACATTAGACAGTCACAGTAAAGTTGCTATTTGAATGAGTTGCACAAAACAGTTGGTTGACTACATTTTAAGCCTTTCTCTTCTTTCACCAGCTTGTTTTCAAGATGTACTCAGTTATCATTGGGCCGCAAATATTATTTGTGTCATTCATTCAACAAAAATTCTGTAATTCTTTAATACTAAAACAAACATATTTTAATGCAAATCAAAATCTTAGTAGAGAGAGGTCGGCTAGAAGATAACAGAAATATTTAAATAAGAAGTATAAATATATTATATATCAGGGTAAGAGAAATGACTACCTCAACTTGTAATAAGTTGGGTTCTACTCTTAGAGTTACTACTGTTCTTTTAATGAGAGAGTGTGATTTTGTTGGAAATGAGGCGAAATCAGTTCGCTGTTTTGGTTTTGAGAGCACTCGCTTAAGAGAGACACGCGCTGCGTTTGCTTGAACAACTGAAAGTAATTCATCTTTTGTAATGTAGTCGAGTCCTTCGTTGTTGGCTAATAAACGTTGAGGCCTGACAAGCAACATCGTTAGACAGACTCCAGAATTTATTGAGTCCATTAAACGCAACATTGGTAAGTGCGCTCCCTCTTTTTAGCTCCTGGTTTCGCTTCTGCTCTCGATTGGGATTGTGAAATGAGGAATAGGGTAGGGTGAAGCAGGTCCTCGTTTGGCGATGCCAGTGACATGCAATTTATTGCTGGGCGGTAATTGGCCGACAACAGTCGCGTCGAGTCAGTCGTATCGAGTCTGTTCCTGCTGCTGTTTATTAATAAATTGTCACTTGCAACTGGCAGCATTGGCGACACATCCTGACCAAGTTGGTGGTGTGAAACTGCGCCTGCACTTTAGTACCATGGCTGCCTGCTTATTGGGCATTATTCTTGGCTGTCATTCGCCACGGGGAGCAGCAACAGCAACACCAGCAGGAGCACAAGCAGCTACATTGCCAATTAGCTGATATCATCATTCATCCTGGCGTCAGCCATGCCGCTGATCCTACGTCTGCTCCTGCCCCTTGTCTAATCCCTGTTAAGCTTTATCGAAATTGTGTCATTATCATATCGAGTGACGCCATTTTTGCCTTCAACTGCAACTGCCACACTCGCCCAAATCCCACACCACATACCGCACACCACATACCGCACACCACAAACCCCACACCACACTCTGTGTGAGTATATGCTTCTTATACCTGAGGGAAATCCGCTCATCCGCATGACCACCCCCGACTCCACCTTTTCTAGTTGTTGCCAATCTTTTGCCATACGCTTCGAATTGGCGCTAACAAGTTTCCTTACAGTTCTTTATTCTTGGTGCGCATCGACTCGTTTTGGCATGGACTCGAACCTAAGCTGCTTATTATCCTTTGGGAGCTCAAATACATTCTATGTGTATATGTATATGTGTTTGAATGTGCGTCTGAGCGTGTATCTGCTAAGCATTTGGCAGCGTTAATTGGATTTTGAAAACCGTCATGCCACGTGTAGATGCCAAAACTACAGCATCCTTCATTTCAAATGCCTGGACCCTTTTTTTTAAACTAAAATAAACAGCTGCGAACAGAAAATGCTATTAATTAGAAGATAGCTTATAACCTGGTTGGTAAACACATTTGATGCAAAAATGCTTTAGGTGCTGAATACCAGTTACGCAAACATAAATTTGCTAAAAAGACTTGCACCTAAGATGCACATAGATAGAAAACAAGTAGACACATATACATTTGCTGCCGAAAAACAGCACTAATTCAGAGCGTACTTTAGCATAAGTTGCCCAAAATTTAATGTTTTGAATTTTGGAAGGCTTTGAAAAATTTAAAATTCTGATGCTGTGTGATGCTATGGAATTGCTGATGGTAAAATATCTAACAGGAAGCCCTTCGAACTGTAGCTTCGGACTCATAAATTGGATTTACGAAAAAATAAATATCTTAAATAATCTAAGGTCATTATCTAGAAGAACCATTTCGGTGCAGAAGTCTATTTTCCATATTGATGCTTCTATAATTAGTTTGTTGGACAAAATCGATCAAACAAAGACTAATTTGTATACTTATTTTATTTTATTTTGAAAAGTAAACAAATGTAAGTGAACGGAAAAAAGAGAGCTAACAATTTGGCAGCATTACACTTGAGAATGACCATAAACTGGGAATAGAGTAGACTCTTGATATCAATGGTGGGACAGCGTATAGTGTCCCGATTATACACGGCTGTATCCTTTTTCAATTGCCGTCCAGCAGCAGCCAACAGTGCCGCCTCAACGCTTACTCCTTATTGAGACGGGGCAAGAAGAGGTTGAAGAAGAAGGTGGAAAAAATGCGCACATAATTCATGGTCTTCTCGCTCTTATTCTTGCTCTTTCTCCCTCTTTCATTCTTTTTGATATGAAGGAGCTGCAAGCAGCAAAGCAGCCACGCTAACAAGCACATTAATAATATCTTAACGGAGACGTTGAAGTGGCGCCCACGCCCATCAGCATACATATGTACATTTAATATTTATATATTTATATATATATATCTATATATTTATTTATATATATATATATATCCATGTATTTATGGATATATATATATGTAGGTGGAGAGGTGGTGTTAGCCAAGTCGAGTCGGCGCTGTGATCGCCTCCAGTGTTGGACGTGGTCGAGCACAAAATGCAGTTAATTAATCATTTCGAGGCAAAAGTAGTTTGGTGCTTGATTTATTTTTGGCCATAAGAACTGGCTGCCAACCACAACAAAAGTTAAAGTTTTTTATCTGCTGACAGGCAGACGGGCATTCGAGCAGCAGGAGCTGGCAGCTGAAGCAGAAGCCGGAACAGGAACTGGAGTAACGCTTGGTGCTGGCGCCGTCGGTTTGGGTTTGACACTGGCGCCGTAACGGAACTGCCGCACTTCCTCTACCCAAGATATTAAAAAGCATCCAGCACACAAGCACACGCACACACACACATGAAAATAAAAAAATTGAACAACCACAGCGACAGGAAGTCAGTCACAAAAAGGGGGCGTGGCGAACGAGGGCGGATCAACTCTGTCGGAGCATTGACTATGAGTCGATTAATTAAACCGCAAGCGCTTAAGCGGCGAACCGCAGCAGCGCCAACAGTGGCAGAGCCGCACAATATCCGAGTTTGCTTTAATTCGACTCTCACTTTGCGGCACACACACACACACACGCACACACACACAAAGATACACATGGTCACATAAGAGTCTTTCCTATAGATAATATTTAGAGTCGGACGCGGTCCGTGTTCTTTTACGCACGACTGAACACGATTCCAGTGCCTGTTCAGGGATTTTCATAACCACAAATTCAACCCATGAACTTATCAAAAATGTTGTTCGAATTATAAGGCAATACGAAGTACAAGTTAAATTGGTTTAAGTTTCAGAAACGGCGACTTTAGCGAAGTTCGAATCACAGAAATTGAACTGCAGAACACTGCAGAAAAAGTGAATTCGCTTTAAAATTAAATATTCGATTTCCACAGATGTGCTACAATTTTCAGACTTTTTTATAATTAATACGAAAGTTAAAATTAAGTTTTCAAATGCCTTACGTTTGATCTCTATGCGACAGGCTGAGCTAAGACGATGCAGGAAAGTTTTCCTTTGCTTCAACGAACATCCCAACTAGTTTCGTAGATGAAGTCCACGTCAACTATAAAATTACTTCGCCAGAAGAGCAGTATTTGTTGAACGTTTAATGTACATAAAATGTTAGTTTTATGCTTTGTGTGAAGCTAGTTGATTTTCTGTTACAGTCGTAATAGTTTTATCAATTAGTTTATTCTCAGACGGTTCACTGCAATTCAAGTTTGATTCATTCCAATTTCATATTTTGTGATCACAAATCTCTTGTTTAATATTGGTAGATTCTTTTCGCAATCATGTTTTCGCTTATATTAATATATATTTATATATTTAATATACCAAGTATCGCATGTGTGTATACTTTGTATGTAGCTATAAATTTCCTAAGCTGAACCGATTTTAATTTCTGGCTAATTAATTACTTAATCTAGAATACTATATTATACCTGAATAAAAGTAAGTCGTGAAAAAGCCTCTCTTTTAATAACACGTTTATTTTTCATTCGTACATTTTTTCGTAGGCTGCTTTTGGCTGACATATTTTAGACACAATTTTAGAGCTTATGTGTTGGCCATAATAATGATAGTGCGTTCGCAGCTCGTTGATAAGAATGATGGACTGCAACCAAATCATTATCCATCATGGGCACAAAATGATTTAAAGAACAGTATCCTTGAGTTGATCACTTTTAGTGTACAGTGTAATGCTGACACCAATGGTAAATGCTGACGTTTCCCTGTAGAATATGCTCTCTACCAAAAAAAGAAAATAAAAAATGAAATATTTAATGATCAGCAATAATCATTAAAGTATCGCATGTACATGCATAATTACTGAATGTAATTTGTGTTGGCAATTTGCTGATTTGTAATTGTATCGTAATGCAAAAAAATTGGATATGCGACCATCTCTATTTATGTATGTATGGGTGCACATCCGGAGTCAGGCGAGTGTTGTCCCATCGCGGCAAAAGCAATCAAATTTCGAATTAATTATGTGCTTAACCAAACACCTCCCAGCAGTGGTGTGTGCGGGTGTGGGTGCTTGTGTGGGTGGGTGTGTGGGGGCACAACATTTGTCGAATACTGTGCAAATTGTAAACTGTCAGCTGGGTCACGTTGCCTGGGATTATGCGACGATGGTGGGCGATGACTGAGAAAGAGAGAATGGGAGTGGCAATGGGACTGGGATTGAGACTGGGAATGGCAGCACACACACACACACACACAGCGTCTGTACAGTCTGTTGGGCTTCCGGGTCAGGGACAGAGCAATAATTCTTTGGTTTTCACAATTTGCAGGCACCGACGAAAATCCTTTTGCGGCTTATGTTCTAGACCAGGGCCGGTATACATGACACGGGTCAGTTGCTCCTTCTCTAATAGTCACACAAGCGCATTTAAATATGTACAGATGGATGTAAGCATGCATTACTGTTTCCATACAAGTATGTTATAATGCTTATGTATAATTTGTAGCGGATTCACGATTGCGAGTTGTACACATTCTTCATCGCTGAAAAGACATCTTAACACATTTTCCAGCGAACTGCGTGATTTAAAGTTCACATGTTGCCAGCCTTGCTGGCAGGGGATGCCTCAGATCCACAGTCAACACGTTAAGTTGGCACGCCACAAAATCAGAGATATTGCAAAGTTGTAGGTGTACTTTCAATTGCTGGCATGCATGCAACAAATATCATGAAGCCAAGCAATTGAAATTGAAATTTAGTTGTGATTCGCATAATAGGAGCGAAAGTCAAAGTATTAAAACTATTACGAGCAAGAGCGAAAAGTTATGCAGTTTTTTAAGTGCATATGATTGCATTCTAATGTCAGACATAAATTAACGACTCGCACGCCACCGCCCCTCCCCTCAACTCACCACCCCCTTTACACTTACACACAGAATCCGTGACGTAAGCGCCCCAACGTCGTGCATTACGTGATATGAGTATGTGAAACTTTTCAGCTTGAACGAAAATTTATATGCTGAGAAAAATAGTAAACGATGCTTCTGTAAATAAACCAATATATATATATATATATATAAACGGAGACTGTGCGAAAAATGCGCAGCAGGCAGACAGCCGCGTGTAGAGTGAGATTGGGTTGAGACATTTGTAGGAATGGCAATGAAAATTGCAGTTGGAGTTGCCGCAAAAGAAGACGACATTTTGTGCGGTTTCGCGTGCCACTAGAACGTTGAACGTGTCTGGCTCCATGCTGTGACTTTTCCCAGCTGCAGTAACTGACGCCGCAGCTGGATTTGCTGCAGCTGCAGCAAGCGTGGCTCTTCACTGGGTTGGTGCAAGGGGTGGTGTGGTAAGCATCCTCAAGCGTTGCAGATGAAAAACTGCCACGTATTTGTGGGGGTTAGTTAAAAGTTTTGCCGTTTGATTTTCATGTTGATTATAATCTTTATTTTCCAACACGATCATGAAACGAAGTGAGCTATTTTTGTGATATGGAGGGAAAAGATGGAGCGCGATAAGTCTCGGGAGATGAAATGGAGAAATGACAGGAAAATACTGTGCTATAAAACGGCTTTAACTAGTAATCTTGTACCCTCCTTATAAAGAGAGTGTATCAATTAAATATTAAGAGAACACACAATCTATTTACAAAGACTTTTCGATCTAACCAATTATTTAAAATACATAAGTTGAGAGAGCTCGATTAGAAGCTATCCTGAAGACAAAAGTCAACTTATCTTTACTGCATTATACATTTCATTGCCAAATGAATCTTTTACAGCTGAAAGTGCTCTTCATTTTGTATGACATGTACTGAAGTTGTCCAAAAATAATATAGCCGGGGTTTGGTTCTTTCACATATCCGAAACTGAAGTCACCTTTTGCGTATACATATGTCTGTACCCACTAATTAATTATATATAATTACAGATATATTTATATAACTTAATCCATTAATAATTCACACATCGATCAATTTTTTTGACATTTACTGCCTGTGCGGTTTCTTATATGAAATAAAAAGTATTAAATTACATTTCTAAAAATGTGACCAAAGTGTACGAATTAAATATGTATTGGGTTGCATATATATTAATCAATATGAATTAATTACTGCGTTTGATACTGATTAAGAATTTATACACATTATGGGTACGAAAATGCTTCCTTCTTCTGTTTACTGCTACACTGGCCTACAGTTGCCCATTTTATTTTTATTGTCTATCTGAAAATCCAGTTGCAAATTGCAAAGATCATGCAAACGAGGAGATTGGCTTCCATCTCTACTAGGTAATGTTCTAGCATCGAATCCGCATGTTTTTCCCAAAAAAGTCGCAAGTATACAAATAAGTCTGATTTGTACTGATGAATTCCTGAAGGTGCGCGCCAGATAAAATGCGTTCGCTTTGCATACATTCCATTCGAGGCACTGCTCCAGCTGCAACTTACCTGAAGTGCTCAGTTGCCCGGTGATTATGAAGTTGATTGATATTGCATCAATGCTCAGTAGCATGGTGGGTACTTGTCGACGCCGCACCTGAATCTTTGATCCAATATGCGGAGTTTTCGGAACGTATAAACGGGCACTGCGCAGTGCACGCGAGTCCCACTGCTGGTCTCGTCATCACTTGAATCCTTGCGTGGCGGGCACATGCATTGCCAATAAAATGAAATTCAATGAAATTTAATTCGATCCCTTGCGTAACATTTGGCAACTCGAACATTCATTTCACTTTTTGGCTCCACATTTGTAATTTAAATGCCAGTTATCGAGTTTGCTGTTTGGCTTAATTAACTTACGATGGGGCCATTTACAATAAACGATTTTTAAATATCATATGTCACATATAACATTACAAAAGATAGCCAATCCACTCCTTATATGGGCAAATGATTTAATTTTAAGCCAGTGTTATTTAGGTTTACATTGCGCATTCAACTTTCTGCTAGAAATTGGCTTTGTTACCAGCTCGTTTGCTTTTGATTCACACACACAGACACAGACACACAGCGGTATTACCCCACCCACTGCAATGTTTTCTCTTTTTTTTTATGGTTGCAAATGCTTTGGGGCAAGGATTTCAGTTGATATATGCAGTTATGCCATCGCTGTAACATTTGCCGAGAAAACTCTTTGCGCCGGGTGGGATGGGATTTCTGTGGAAAATGCGCTAAAGACAATGTGGGATCAACTGTTGCTGAATGTTAACGAGTTTCGCTGTTGTCGAATTCCATTCCATTTGGCAATTGGAATTGGACAACAATAGCTTATGATATGTGAGAGGAGCGTTCAGTTTGGGATGCGGGCATTCACAAAGGTTGCGGCCCCTTCGGGGAATGCCCTTTGATATTTGGCACCCGAACGTTATTACGAAAGCTGCGAGCATTACAAATTACAAAATATCCATTAGCAGTTACAGGAAATATTTCCGCTAATTGGCATTTGGCATTTACGGGCTGGAAGAGATGCGGTCAAGTTGCCGCCGTCGCGATGGATTGAGTGGAAATTGGGGTTCGATTCCCAGGCCAGACATTTTTGTAATTAATCATTTTCTGATTTGGCACTTGGACTGTGTTTCAGATTTTGTTTTATGGATGGGCCAACGCAGGGAGCTGGACTGTACACGATTGTTAGCGGGTGCGTATTTTCCAGGCATTTCACGCGCCGTTAAAGTTTAATCGAAAAAGTATTTTTGTGGCCAATGAAAATGCCAATAACGAAATTCCGCCAAAAACAAAAGCAACAAATTACAAAGTAAAAGCAAAAAAAAGAAGAAAAAAACGTAAGAACTCGACTGGGAAATGCCCTGAACGCAACATCGATAGAAAGACAAATGCTAGTTATATTGGCCCATATCCCTTTAAATGTGTTGGCCCTTATTTTTTATATATCCCGGGGCGCTTGGTTTACTTATCACGATGTTTTCTTCTGACCAAATATGTGTACCAAATATGCTTGCGCCTGGTTAGAAGTATTAGTTCATTGGCTAGATCGACTTGTCTGTTTGTGCTCATCAAGAATATATATAACTAATGCGATTGAAGATGCTTGTTCTGCCTGTATACCATTTCCATCCATTTTCAACAGGCTCATAAAAAAACAAGCTTCTTGAGTTTCTTTCATGCCAGCCACAAGTCCAGCTGTCTTTTAGTTACGATGCCCACTCAACTTCGGCTAAGGTGTAGCCTGTAATTGACAGATGGAGAGAGAGGAAGGGAGAGAGAGAGAGAGAAAGAAAGAAAGGAAGAGAAAGAGGAAGACACAGAGCTATTTTCTTTAAACAGGGGGTCACTTTTTATGGCATTTCCACAAAACTTTGCGCCTAAACGCGTCATGAAGCCAAGTTTAAAATTCAAAACATTATTACACTCGCACATCTCAAAACTTGATATATGCTTCGGTCAGCCGGTAGCAGGATGAGAGCAAGCTCTCAAGTTATTTGGAATGGTGTTGTGTGCTATGCAGCCAAAGTAAAAAGTAAAATAATTTGTTACAATATTTTAATGAAATGAAGTTTAGTTTGTTCCTCATGTTCATTTCTTTGATTATCAGTACTGATGAAATCCATAATTTTTGAATATTAAAAATAAACTTGTTTATACAACTAACTGAAGATTTAAAATTCTCATTTGCTGTTCTTGAGAAACTTGACCTTTTAAGAGGGTCAATTGGAGTTCAACTGACCCTTGGAGTGTCATGATTTCATCGAAAATATTTATGTAAATGTGTTTTTAAAGAAACTAAAGCCAATTCTTCTGTCGTCATAATGACTTATTTTCCGCCTGCTCAAAGTTAAATCCTCTTTTACAAAGTATTAAATGTAATTTTAATTATTTAATATACTCTTTGCCAATAGTTATTTGTAAGTTTAACAGTCAGATGTTGTCAAATAGTCAATTATGGAACCCAAACGAAAGCCGTATATGTACCAAAATTATATTATGAAGTTCTGGTACTTTTATTGTCACAAAGTTAAAACTTAATTGAAAACAGACAATTTTAAGAGTGCTTAGTGACTCGTTTTGATTCGTTGCGAAAGCTTCAAGCTTCAAATCTCAGGCCGGAAGTTACATGTCATTTGTACATTTGTAAAACACACACGACCTGAAAATCAAAACCAAAAAATTTTTACATTTATGGGAGATATACTGGAGCCAAAGCCAGTGGCAGAGTCCACGACTGTGACACAGTCGAAGTTGAAAAGAGACAGCGTCCTTGGCACCATTGCGGATATACAGCGCTTGTGAGTAGATGAGATTCAATCGAGTGCTGACAGCTGAATTCAAACTGCTCTTCAGGTCACCGGAGGCAATTGGCCACGAGTTTGATCGTCTGGCGGAGCATGCGCAGCGCCACTTAGTAAATGATACTCAGATGCCCTGCTTGGATGTTGAAGCGCAGCTGATGCGCTGCCTGCGCCAGCATCACCAGGAGTCCTTCCAGTGCTTTAAGTTGATGGATCACTATCAAAAGTGCGTTAGCCTGGCCACACAGGATCACATCGATCAGCTGGCCGAAGACGACGAGCAGCTGGATCAAATGATACCACTGCCGGTGTTGCCTCCACAATCAATGCAACCGCAGTCCGTCAAGGAGCCTAACAGACGCAGCTGGTTCAAACCCTGGACCTGGCTGCGCTAGCAAAGAACTGAAACTCCACGCTCCGAATCTCTTTTCAGTCTCAAAATTGTATGCAGCTGCCTTCAGATTTATTCGTTTTACTAATTAAAATGGCGGCAGACATGACCTGCTGCTGTGGCACTTGTTATTCCAGCTTCAACTTCTGCAACTCCGTCTTCTCCTCCTTCCACTCGTCCTGTTCTCTTCTTGTCTGGGCCACAAAAAACAAGCAAAATATTTGTGAAGCACTCAGCTTGATGCTTGCAGCTGCTAAGTCCCGCTCCGCCCGTCCAGCCAAATCCCTTCAAGTCCAGCGGCTATTTGGAAGCCAAATTGAGAGCCAAGAATTTAGCTGCTGCTCCTGCTGGCAGTTGTCCCTCTATTCATTCATTTGAATGTCTACATCATTTTAGCTGGCAGCTGCTAGCTGCAAGCGCACTTCTCTGTCTATGTGCATTTGAGTGTCTGTGTGTATTTGTGTATGTGTGTGTGGAATGCAAGGACCACGACGCAACCTGAGGCGCTGCAATTTGCAATAAAACTAAATCTGCTACAGCTGCAGCTCCTCATACAGCAAGAACAGCAACAGCTCTTGCTTGTGAGTTGACCCTATGCACCCGGCCTAGCTCCCATGCTCCTCTTTCGACCCCATCACTCCCATAGAAATTCTCATGTGTGCGGTTAGGTTGAAAGCTTTTGGCCACGGTAAGCAAACATTAGAATTTATGAAATGCAACTCCCACCATCGTTTACCTCACCACACATTACCAAAAAAAAAAAAAAAAGAAGCAGAGTAGGATCTCTATTTAGTTTGTACTAGGCCAAGGAGATACCCTGTAGCCATAAATTTACATCAGCCGAACAGACAGTACTCCTTTGAGCTTTTATTGTATTTACAAGCAAAAGAGTATGGCGCTGTAAAATTAAAAGAAAATCGTGAACATATTAATCATATTCTCACTCTAAACGGCTATTACCTAGTTCACTTGTGGCCCAATCCTTATACACTTTCGTTCGCTACGAAGCGTTTCAAAGTATACTTGACCATATGTATACCAGACTTAAGCACTGCAAAATTAATTGCGCTATTATAATGGAAGGCACTTTGACTACACATCTCTTTATGGCCTTGTAAATCCTGCGTCAACTAAAGCTTAAATCCTTAAATCCCTTTGTTAGCCCTGCTCAGAGTACAGGGTATAAAAACAAAAAATTACTGCATATAAAACTCACCTGGCCAGTGAGCAAACAGAATAAAACAATACAGGTAGAGGGGGGAGCGAGAGAGAGATAGAGAGAGAAAGAGTCGGTGATGCGAGAGATGTGGCGTAATAAACTTTTGGGCGCCTTTGGCACGCCCACACACATATAAGCACTCATATCCTTCTAGAGACTTGTATTATCTTTTAACACCCACCCATATACACACACACCCACACACGCAGTCAGCACATACATACCTATAATCCAACTTTTCTTTTAGCATTTTCCATACAAAAACAACAAGAATTGGAAAAAAAAAAACAAAAAGGATAGAGAGCCAAGCGGCTAAAAGTAGCCAAAAAGAGTTTTCAACCGGGTCCAATAACAATAACAGCAACAATGATAACAGGCAACGTATACACTGACCAAAGCATATTGCATCTGAAGATATTACATTTTTATGGGGATTATTGGATTATTATTCTATCAAAAAATAAAATTGAAACAATTATGAAAAACAGAAAAAGTTATTTAAGTTCGCTGTAAAAAGAGTAAGCATTTTAAGAGGAGGATATCTGAAAATCTCAAAGGGTACAAAATAATATGTATTTCAAACTTTTTACATAGAGTATTCAAAAAGGTTTAGGGCCCGTAGAAGATATGAAAGATAGATATGAGAGCATTTTTAGCTTGAAAGGATATGAAGAGTAAAGAGGTGGTTGGTGTTCTTTCGTTTCTTAAATTAAAATTATCGAAAGTATCAATTTATCTTAAGGCAAAGATTTCAACACCAAAAGCTTTCTTTAGATTGTATTGAACTAAAATATCTTTAATCTAAAATCTCACAGCAAAGACATTGAAAATCAGTTCTATGGGTTTTTTTCTATCAAACTGCGATTTAATAATAATAAAAAAAAAAAACAGCATAGAGAAAAGAGAAACAAGAAAATAACGGAACAAGCGAAAACACCCACAAGAACATAAACAACATAAAATCACAGTGTACTCAACTACGCCAACCTGTGCCACCCCCTCTGCGTCCCGTCACAGTCGCTAGTCTCGACGCTGCTTGAACCCTTAGCTCTTACGGTCGTTTAGCTGCTTTTCATACATTGGTAAAATGGGTATATTTGATCAGGAACAACTGGCAATCACCGTCTACAAGCCGATCTTAGCGACTTTCAGAGCTAGGCACCTTTAATTAGGAATATAATTTGTTGTTTACCATATGCAGATCAAGTTAATTTCATTTATTGATTGACTCCCTTATATCGATAAGAATCGGTGGAACAATGTATATGCTTTGACATTTTATTACTTAACTGTACAAGTTTCTTCGAAATCGAAAGAGTGACTGATTTTATTGTCCAAAATGAATTTTCATATTGCATTTTAGGTATCTCCAAGTCGAGAGAGCTCGATTACAGAATTCTTCCTTGTTTTCGATGTTGTTCGTACTTTTCAGATAGGAAGGCGTCTGAGTCTGTTTTTTTATTTTTTATTTTTTGCTCGCTGCCTTAAAACAGCGTGGCATAAAGATTATTATGAAAGTATTTCTGCTAAGCTTCGTTCGTGGCCTACCCTTGCAGCTACCTTGTCTATGGATGGGCATGACTTTGGGTGGGTGGTGTTGTTTTTGAACGAGTGTATGCATCTGGGGGTATCTATCTCAGTGACGTCATTTGCCTGACACTCTTGAGGCTCTAAGTGTGCATGCACTTCGGCACCTACTCCAGATAAGCTTGCACATATGCAGGCATGCATATACATTTAAATACATCTGGTTGCACGTGTATAGGATCATTTATAAGCGCCCTCTGCTTGAAAGACGATTTCATGGCTTGGCAGAAGCAGCTTACAGTTCGTCTGCAGTTAGTTAGACTGGTGGCCAAGTCAAAAAGTGCAACAGCAACAACGAATAAATAACCAACTCAAGCGTCCCCAATACTGGGACCCGACAATGGGCCCTTTGCAGTCAGTCAGCCCGTCAGTGAAACTAAAAGTCAACTTAAGTTCCCATGTGCTGGCAATGGTACCATTTGCAACAGACTGCAGTCAGTCTCTCATTCAGGCAGAAGACATTCACTCAAGTTCTCGAGCTCAACTTGAACAGAATTTTGCCCCCATACATAACACATTCCGTGCGGATTTCATCTGATAGCTTTAGTGAAATTGAAATCTATTTTAATATGATAACCAATGGAATTTGCTGACAGATGTATATAGTACATATTTTTTTATATAAATTCTCCATTGCGCACTTAGCGTTGTCAAAAAATATTTTAGTTAGACGAACGAATCGAATATATTTCATTTATTGAATTATCAAAATGAGATATAATCAGAATTAGAACAATCGAATCAGCTTGAGAAAAAAACGGAGCTAATATTCATATAACATTGCAAATCTATTAAAACTTTGTCATTAACTTTGTAAACCATTGAAGGAGACTTCTCCGACCCTTTAGAGTGTTTTTACTGAGTCGATACAGCCATTTCCGACTGTCTGTCTTTCTGTTTCTTTGCAAACTATTTCCTGTGTTTAAAAAATGTTTGGACTGAAAATTGAATATAAGCGCGAACAAGTGCATATGAAGGAGCTGGACGGTTTCGATCACTACATCATACAGTATTGATGAGGACATTTCTTAACCACGCTCAGCTTGTCCACAAAAATCGGGAAAGCCCACATATTTCTAAAGTCTGAAGTTTAAACTTAAACGCCAAATTTATGGTTATTCAATAATCGAAGGTCGTGAACCCATTGCCGCCCAACAGATTTTTTGTCCCTGTTATCGGCTGGTATTGCACTGGTATTAGAGTTCTCACATGTTTTAATATTATTTTTAACTCATGGGATATCACAAAGGCATACAATTATCTGTAACGCTTTTCTTAATATTATTGAGGTTGAAAAATTCATATACCCAATCTCCACTTTTATTTTACTCGGATATCAATTTCACATTATTTACCAGTTTTTCGCTCAATTCAATGGCTGAACTCATGCCAAACTGTTTGGCAGGCAAGGCCCAAGCTTTGGCTTTAATTTGTGGTTATTGGAAACTTCCTTTCGTAACTCGCTCAAATTTCATGCAATTGTTGCTTTGCGGCGCTGCCAGATGCCCAAACGGATGTAAAACATTTTGCTTCTCAGATTTAAAAAAGAACAGAAATGAATAAAAATTGGCTGTCATTTCATCAAGTGAATTGAAACAGTGCAAAGCTGTTGCATAAGTGCATTTCTCGGTTATATCCAGGCTGCATATTTCGACTGCCTACTGCTTACTTGTTTCCACAACTTCAATTTCGCATGACGAAAATTGTTTATTTGTTTTTGTTTTTGGTGCTTCGCCGCAGCGGCAGTTGCTTGTCATATGCAGCAGCCCAACGACTCAAGGACCTCGACTGGGTCTTGCACTTGGCTTTAGGGGTTTCATTGAGTTTTGTGTTTTGGCTGCTGATTTTGTTGTTGTTTCATGTGGCATGTGGCGCAATTATGTCAGGACTCGGGTATTCCTCACACACACGCCCCCATTCTCCTTTCGCTCGCTCGCTCTATTAATCAAAAGTTATATAAAAAGCCAGCAAACTGCGTCGCAAGATTTGCTCCCTACTTCCTACGTCCTCTTGTTCAACTTGTTTGCAATTAACTTTGATTTCAACGAAGGCCTTACATGCTGAAGTTGTCGTCCGTATATGTCAGCCTTGGCCCAAGTTTCCCCTCACCTGCGACTCAGTCCAGGATCAGTTTGGGTACAAAACAAGCTATAATATTTTCTGAGAACTACATACCGGTCTGCGTCTGAGTCTGGGTGAGTTGAAGTCCCAGCTCCGATTTCGTAGCTATAAATAAATAAAGCAGCCAAACACAATCAAAAAGCAATGAAGCAGCAAGCACCAGCAGCAGCAACCGCAAATGACAGCAGCAAGGGCCGAGCAGCAGCAGGTTCAGCAGCCACTGCAGCCAGTGCTATCCAGAACCAAGGAGGATACACAACATCCTCATCGACTCCTTTCCCATATTCTACATCAGCGCCCGTTCACTTGCTCACTTCGGTCAATGGTCACCCTATAATCCTTGGCCATCCGCAGGACGACCAGAGAGCACTGAGCACATTTTTGTGGCCATTTCATTATTTACTTTGTTGCCAGGCTCACAATCGAAACAAATAACTAAAGCAACCCATCAAACCCCTCATCTCCAATCCATTTGCCAGAGTTAATTCGTGTGGTTTAACTATTTCTAACGGTCTGAAAATAGGAATGGACATGCTTGTTGTTGAGACCTACATATAGGATTAGATTTTTAAATATTCATCAGCTATCAACTATGCAGAAATCCTTGAAAATTGAAAATTAGGCAACTTCATCTTTTCACTGTTTGCTGTTTTCCAACCGGTAGACGTCTCGGTTGCGTCAGAATGTCAAGTCAATTGCAGAAAGTTAAAATTAGCAAAGGTTAACTTAATTTAATGTTACTTTAATTTCAAGACGACATTTCTTACTGTGTTTCTATCAGTATGCATTAGTGACTATAAACATTTGGGAGTGCTAACAAATTTATATGTTATTTTAATTTTAGATTTTCATCAAATTCAATGTAATTTTAAATGTGTGTATGAAAAATTTAAATTTCATGAGTTCAATTTCAGAAAGACAGCTTCACTATTGCGAAATGGTCTTTACGAGGACGCATCAGCTCATCCGACAACCCGCTTCGGTTACATTTCAAACTGGCTGATTGTCTGCAGCTTATCTGTATTGCGCAATTTGGTATGTAACATTTCCTGTACGCATGCGTTTCAGTTCCCGCTAGCTTATCGCCTCGCTTTATCCACTGATTCAATTTTAATTACGCGACAATTTCTCTCCGTACCCATTCCATCCGTTCACTCCTACACCACTTGCCCCTGCACCCACAGCCCACAGCCCATATCAAGTGCCACGCCCTTTTTCTAATTTACTTAATAATTTGCGCGTGGTTTGACTTTTGTCCCGAAGCGTTGGGGGATGGTCCAAAACTTAATAAACGAAATGAGCGCCCGGAATCGTTGCGTGCCTTCTTTCCTCTTTTCATGCACGTCCACTGCCAGCCACTTCCTGCCTTAGCACCTCTCGTACCTCGAACTTCTGCCACATCTTATTTGGTGGCACTTTACAAAGTTTTGCGTTTAATTTAATTTGCTTGCGTATTTCAACTCGATTTCGTTCTCATGAATTCCCGCTTAGCGCCTGCGACAACTTTTTAATTGCCAGGTGGCTCACATGTGGTTTATTTGTTTGGAACGAATGATTTATGCAATGTACTTCAATTGTATTATTTGAATTAATATTCAACTAATTAAAATTTCATGTCTTTATTGCTATAAGCTGGCGAAAAGGCAACTCGATGAGTGTTTGACTATTAGATAACCTGTGGGTAAGCTCTGGATTTAATTCAGAGTTTAAAAAACAAAGGAATGCAAAAAGAATTACATATTTTTTTAATTGCTATATGCTCTTAAAAAATCGATGATCAACCAAATAGTTTATAATCATCAAATATTAAGAAGAGTCTTAAGTCAACTTGTTAAAATCTCTGAGCTAAAACTTAAAAAGGTCCCTTTACAATACTTCATATATTTAAAAAATGTGTATAGCTCACACAATTCTTGGATTTTATTGGATATAAAGTTTATTCCTTATAGGCTTAATATGTAGAAGCGATGAGCTTGGAGTATGTATAAATATATGATTATTTCCTTTTTGCCATTGCATTATTCCAAATATGAAAGATATCAAATATTTCTATACCAAATGAACAGCTACATATAAAATTTCATAGCGTAGACAAACTTAAGGTTGGATTAGCTTATCATATTTAATAGGTCAGCTGCTGACCACATGGGATTCGATGTGGTCTTGGTATCCTTTGTGTCACATGATGTACAATATCGCGAATACTTAATGCGAATACTTAATGCGTATACTTAATGCGCCGCGTTGCTCTGCATTGTTGCTGCTGCTGCTGTCGTTTTGTGAGTGACTTAAACGTTTGCACCATTTGACTTAATGAAGCTTAAAGACAATAAAATGCTTAAGCACACAGTGTTGCTGTTGCTGTTCCTGCTGCTGTTTTGTACCAGCGCTCACACTTAATAAAACGTCGGCCTGAAATTAAAAAGTCGTCATACTTTTGACGCCAAGGGCATCTCACCTTATTTTTCGAAAGCCCAGGCTTTTTATTTCTTGCGTGTAAATTATATTTTTCTCATGGACAATGTACTTACAAATGACGATTTGCATTTCTATCTTAAAAAACATAATTCTTATTTATAGAAAATATATCTGAAGCGGAGGAAAAAAATATTTCCTTGAATTCTCGAATTAGGGCAAAATACATTTTTTTTCTTTATATATGTATTTCTCTAGGAAGCAGAAACATTTTTTGATTGTTATCGCTATTTTTTCAGAGTGCATAGACTTTTGTTTGGTTGGCAACTTTTGGTGGCCGCGCATCATAATTTCTATGAATTTTATACACTTTGATAAGCGTTCAATTGGCATGCGAGTCACGTTCGCCCAGCCAGCCAGTGAGAAGGCAGAAAGTAGAACATGACCTTAGCAACCACCACCCATTACCCACCACCCACCAAAGAAGTCAGCAACTGTTGTTTGTGCTGTAAACTTTGGTGTCGGCCATGTAAATCAGGCCAGAAGACAATTAAACGCGCCGGTCACGACAACAATGTTTAGGCTAATGGAAAGTCTGTGTGGGACTGAAGCTAAGGTACTAAGGATAACTGGGGATAGTCTGGCAACAACAATGGCTGAAACGAATTAACATTGCCGCCCCGCAATCGCAGTTCCTTGTACCATTTCCGCTTGTTGTCGCAAAGTGTAAACAATTAAATTTTAATTAGTATTCGCATTGCTTGACATGACTGAAGGCTCAAAAGTCTGCAGATTGAAGCTGAGCTATTGGGTTCCACTTCTCCATTGCTGGCACATGCCAATTGCCATTTGCCATTTGCTACTTGCTATTTGCCCCTTGCCACTTCCGACAAACAGACACGGGGCATGGCATTCATTTCCGGACTCGTCTGCTGCGTAATTTATTGTTGTTGACTCTCCCTCAATGTGCTGCGGCATCCCATTTGGCTGTAAATTAAACTCTTGGCACTTAATAGAAAATGGCCAAAAGCCTCTCATTTGCCACATTCGGTTTTATAAACTCAAGCGGTTTGACGTATTGCCAGCTTAGTTTTAGCCACTTAACTGTGCGAACTGTGTGCCACGTCTACGATGACTGCGATTTATGCTACCCCAAGGTGTTAATACTACAAGCTCTACACTCCAGAAACCCCACACCTCACCCCCCTCCCACCCTTGAAATGCCCTTGAGCCTGACAAGTTCCTAAGTCTTATGATTTGTGCTCCGATTAGTTGAAGCACCGACAAGCATACATAATTTAGTGCTGAACTTTTTTTTTCTAAGTATATAAATAATCTCATAAATTCAATGAAAGCTCCATAATTTATTGGCTCCATGTGATATGTATTGCGGGGAATACTGCCAGTAAAATGTTTACGAATGCCACATGATGCACAACTTTAAAGTTTAAATCGTGTAAATTACATAAAACACATTACGCTCAAATTGTTTGCATCCTGCGTGACAATTACGGATATTTCACCAAACCGTTTTGAAACATTGTGTCCCAAAAGCACAAGAGTAAGTCGCATTATGTGTTGAATCTACAAAACTATCGATTGCTATACCAAGAAAAGACTTAAGC
The DNA here is from genome assembly GCA_035043845.1 of Drosophila picticornis. Lineage (NCBI taxonomy): Eukaryota > Metazoa > Arthropoda > Insecta > Diptera > Drosophilidae > Drosophila > Drosophila picticornis. Next base: position 8,481,639 of record JAWNMR010000492.1, read on the forward strand.
AATTCTAATGAAAATGAGAAGCCTTAGGACGATAAAAAACGCAATATTGCTATAAGAAATATATAGTAGACCGATGTTGATGATTCTTTTGTCCAAATGTGAGTATAACCACGTAGCTCATGAGTTTGGTACGGATATCTTGGTAAACATAAATGGGGTTCATAAACGGAAAGAGTCAGGCAGCCAAAGATAGACAGATTAAAGGCGATGGCTATATCTACTCGGCAAATGATGTACATGTACAGAATATATTTACTTGATTATTTGCAATGTCCTTCAACATAAAATTGGTCAATTTCCTTATTGGTTAAAGAGTTCGGTCAAAATTTTTTTTTTTTCTATTTATTGTTTTTCTTTTTTTTTTGCGTGTGGTTGGAGTGTTGTTGCATGAACTACACTTATATCCATATAACAAGCTTCGCCACTTTAAGCAAATTCCTTCCCCTATCTTTGCTCTTCATCCTAGTAATGTCCTGCAACCAAACAGTCTTGTAAACTTCCTTTGCATTGCAATTTAGAAAGTTGTAGAGAGCAAAATAGCAATAACAAGAATTAAAATAACAAGTATGAAATTATTCAGTTGCGAGTGCTTGACTGGCAGATACCCAGGCAGGAGCTTAAAGCTGTTTCCCTCTTTAAAAAACAGATGCTGGGATTTAGAGATGGACAATTTCTATTTATTAAAGTGCAATATTTTTTTTATTATAATTTGATCATTTGATTCGTAATCTTTTGGACTCCAACTTGGCATTGAACTAAGTTTAAACCTACTCGCTTGCACGTTTTGTGCGAAATGATTATAGGGTATAAGCAATTAAAAATAACGAATTCAGCCGTGGGAAAGGCAAAAGTGAGGCAGTATCAGCTACGGCGACAGCTAGAAAATGTGCCACGCCCACAGTGTAACAATAGCCAGGTCAATTTATATGCTGGTCCCTTTGTTTTTGCTGGTGAAACTTTAGCTGGCTAACAGTAGCAACGGCATGGAGCAGTTTATAAAGTAGCAACAAATAATTGACCGCACACGAAGAGTAAAACCACGTAAAACAAAAATAAAAAAATGCTGCCTTCACACACATGCACACATTGCTTGTGGAAGAAAACGCACTCAAGTGGCAATCATCATTACTGTTGCTGCCGCTGACGATGAGGATCATCGTTGCTGTTGCAGCTGCAACTGGCAATTGTTGCCAGTGGCAGCATGCAGTGCGCCACGCCCAGGCTGAATCACGCCCCAATGAAAGTTCTGATTGCGCGGCCGTTTGCTTACAATGAAAACCCCATAAAGTGAAAAGCATGTGCATACATATAAGATCTCAACTCAAAAAAAAACTGTCTTAATAACTCTTTCGCCTTCAAATTGACAATTAATATTGTCGTTTACATATACATATAAATACATAACGTAAATAATAGTGCAATTAATTCAGATTTATATTATGTCCAGCGATATGATTACATTTCAGATTATATTTTGTATACACAATTATTACTGTAAGTCACTACATTTGCCTCTAGCAATAATTTGATCAATTCATAAGTATTAATAAGTATTAAATTATAGCCAACAAACATAAACAAATTTTCGGTTAGGAATATTTTCCTAATACAAAACAAATTTTGATGTTTATTAAAATGTCACAAATTACTGTTGATTTTCAAAATCCCACAAAAACTTGAAAATATTTGGCGAAATAGAATCGAAAGTGATTTGCGAAACACACAAATGACACTTATATGAAAATATGTTTGATATTTATGTATGTAAATATATATGTACATGTATCGGAATGTTATACATACTTACGTTTTTAATGGTGGTGTTGGTTTGCCTCCGTTGGTTAAGTGGTGCCAAACAAATGCAATTATGGATTTACGTGGCGTATGCGCAATATTTAACGCTTTCGCATTGTGGTATGCGGGATGCAGGATTTGGCCAATCAATTTTAATTAGGTTCAAAAGTAATATATTTCTCCTTTAATGGGCTACTGTTCATTGTTTAACTTATATATAGGACTAGGGGAGATTTTGGGGTGTATGTATGACAATTATACACGACCAGTGAGAAAGTACGACTCGCTTGTCTCTTGTGACTTGATTGTTCTGTCTCAGTCGATTAATAAATTCATATTGGACAAACTGTAAGATGTGGAAGGCGGGCAGATAGTTTTAGCATGTGCTGGTTCCCCCTATATATGTGTGGTGGTCACCCTTTGTCACTGTTACCCTTTCATTGCACTCTCATTGACTGGCCTATTTTCATTGATCCTGTATTTGATAATTTTCCACTCAATATGCATTGATTGGTTTGGGTTGGCTTACATTTCAATTGAGCTGCCGGCCCAATACAAGAGTACACATGATGGAAGAAGGGGCACATAAAGATGGAGAAGCAGTTAACAAAAATATGGCAGAGACTCAAGAAATTGATGCGCGTTGGGTGCGACACCAAACACTTGAAATATGTTCTGTAAACTTGAGAAATGACATGAAAAGCGGTCTCGAAAATAACAAAGATGTGTATATATATATATGTTTATGTGTAAGAGGGGTGAGTGGCAGGAGGAAGGCAAGAAGTGGGCTAGAGGAGGTTTTTCTGCTTGGTGCGGAACTGTTGGGTTTTTGAGCGGTTCAGGGACAACGGGGGTCCAAGTAAACAAAATGAAACGAAACGAAACAAAACAGAGAAACAAACAATTTGCTTAGCTCTCCCGCTCCTCCGCCTTCACTTGACTGTGCCTACAGGCATATGAGTGGAGTATGAAGTGGTGCTGGGGCGTATAGAAAATGCTGGAGAGATGGAAGATGGGAGCATACATCTTATTTTTTGCTCCGCGCATCATAGTGCTCAGTAAAGTGCTGCTGCCTGAAAGATGATTGATACGGTCGAGTCCTTCGGTAAAGGATGGCAGGATGCTACGTGGGTTGAGTTTTCTCTGCGGGGGCGGAGGAAGGATGTAAGGGGGTAAGGGTAGTTAGGTAATGAAGCGGAAATCGATTTGGTGCGCGGCTCAACCCGTGCCGGAAAATCGCTTGCCGGCTGCAGGCGTGCGTGAAAAGTTTTCAAAGAAGACGGCGCGGGAGACGAGCAGCTGGTAACAGGATGGAGAAAAGGCATCCGAACCGAGCCCTGTCGCTGGAGCTGAAGCCATAGAGCAAGCTCAGACAGCGACTGAGGATGATAAACAAGAGCTCTGGCATACAAAGCGTAAACAAGAAATTATTAAGCAGCGCTGCAAGTGAACAGAACAAAACACAACACAACAACAAAAGATGTCCAAAAAAATAGCAGATGAAGATGAAGTGGAAGTGGGAGGGCAACGAAGGAGAAAACATAAGAACGGCATGCGAAGAAAACTTTTTAGTCCACTGTTATCCATACACTTGCAGAGGGTATTCGAACTTTGACATTAAATATGTAACCCATTAACATTGACTTTTGCAAAAGATTCTTGATATTGACGACGGAATATGACTAAAGATATATATTGATGTATGGAATATCATACGACAGTATTCCTACAGGATAGACCGGTGTGTTTCTTAATTATGGACTAAATATAGCAGTATTCCTATTTGGCACTTTCTTTCATATATACACAAATATCTCAAGATTCCATTAAAAATATCGGTTGAGATTTGTGTATTCAGTGCACAAAATCGTTGCTTATTGAGGTCTGATAATTTTTTACTTTAATTAGACCTATGTAAATGGTAAAATGGTAACTCTCTAACTGGCCAAATTATAAATGAAGTGTATTTAATCTTTGGCAAACAAAAAGTTAAATGTTTTTTTCTTCTTGGTTTTGTTTTATTTTTGTGAGGGTGAAAAAGCGATTTCCACAGCGGTTCTCACTGGCTCTCCCTTCTCACTCACACTTTGTGTCACACGGTACACCTCTCTCTCTTGCTCGTAACTTTTCACTTAAGCATTTTTGTCACGTCTGCCATTTATTTATATACATATACATATACATATACATTCTTTTTTTTTTTGGTTTTGTTAGTGTGTGTGTATAGAAATACATTTTTGTAATATTTACTCAGCGCTTTGTTGGATTTTTGCGCCGTTGTTTGTTTTCGCCATTGGGGTTCAGGTTCAGGCTTAGGTTCGGGTTTGGTTGCGTCTTGGGTTCCGGTTTGTTGCTTGATGGGTGGCAAGGGAGGAGGGACATGAAGTGGAGAGAGAGGGTCGGTTGTTTCGAGCAGGTTCCTTAATTTCTTTTTGTGTATTTTGTTGTTGTTTGCTTGTTTGTTGTGCGTAGAATGTAGCTGAAGAAAATCATATTTTATTGTTATCGAAATTTAGTGGCAGCAAATAAACATCGATCAGAATGTGAATGAATCGAGGAGGGATTACGCCCACACAGGAGTTGTTCTGATCTTTGACTGCTTGAACTTTTAATATTTTTTTTCTTTTCGTCTTCTTCTAGTGCCGTAGCAATGCCTGGCCCCGTTTCTCGTTGTGACAGGCGAACTTTGTTGCATGCATCCCGCTGCCCTCAACACTCGCTTGTAAGATGGAAATGTGTGTGGGCAACATCCGTTCGGCAACGGACAGCGGCTTAAGCCATAACTCTGACCCAAAAAAGTGGGCCAGGCAACAAACATTGTCAACGCTGTCAGGCTCATCAGCAGCAGCTGAGTGTGCGCTGCAGCTCTGGCCAGTTGCAGTTTATATGCCCGTGGCAGCAGCAATAACAACAAAAGCGACAGCAACGACACTCTGGATTAGGCCACGTTGAACGTAGAACGTTGAATGCTGTCACTGCGATTTGGTTCAAGCTTGGGGCTTCTAGCAACGAGTTGCAGCTGCCAACCCATGTAGCTAGGCAGTCAGGTGGAACGTAGCTTATGACAGGAGGTACGGCTTTTTTTTGTTTTTTTTTTTTTTACGTATCTATACCTAGCCCGTGGTAGGGGGAGGTTGCAGTTTCGAGCATTGTTTTGATTTAGTGATGCTACTGTTACCAGGTGTCTGCCACATTGATGTCCATATTGTCTCTAAAAACAAATTGAACTTAGTTTGAGCGCTATTCCACTTGCATTTGCCTAACAACTCTGCAACTACGCCACTTCCTCTCAGCTCCCTCCTGCTCAGCAAAACGATGAGCTATGGCTCTTGTTGCGAAATTTATGCGTTAAATTTGTCTGCTGCATTCGAATTGCGATTCGAGATCGTTCATCATATGGTGGTATGCGGTGATCGGCCCGAAATGTGTCTCCAATTAAGGTTACTTTCGATAACATTTGTGATTTGAGTTTTAATGGCTATGCGACTCGAAAACAGTGAGCCAATATGAATTAAATTGGACACAGTTGAACTATTTTCTTATGTATAAAATGCTTAGTTGAACATATACAATTTTAGTCGAATGGTGAAGCATTCGAGTTTCTTAAGGTCTTAAATAAACCTTACGAAACTGGAATTTTTAAAGTCTTAAGGCAACTTTAAGAAACTGGAATACTTCACGTTCACGTAACACTTTAAGAATGAATGCTTCTCCATAAGAAGCAAAATGGTATGTTACTGAAATTCATCATTATTTGTATTATGTATCTGTTTAAGCCTAAAAGCCTAAAGCTCAAAACTATCTCAAGTGTTTCCACACTCCATGTATATATTGTATACCTTCAAACTTATCAACACTTTCAGCTTGCCTGATTTGGCTTCAACGCCAGCAGAATATTTTGTTTTCATTTGTGCTACATTTATTCAATGACTCATTGTCAATTTAAGCCATAGGATCAAGGCGTAAAGCTGTGCAGGCAGCTGACTGATTTCACACTCTTATCCTTATTATATATATATATATATATATATGTATATATTTATATACAGATATGCATATACAATATTGTAGATAGTATAAGACTTGTCTACTAAGATCTTTTAAGCACTTACTTTTCAACATTACCCATTCACAGTGCGCATTGAGCAAACTCGAAAGTCGAAAACTTTTCATATAAATTACAACAATGCAATTTGATTTAAGCCAGCTAAAGCCAGCCAGGTGGTCGTGCCATCGGTTGGGGGGTTTGTGAGGGCTGGATTGCGTTGAGGGTGTGGTTGGGCTGCTGCTATACGCCAGCTTAAGGTCCCATTGGAGCGTGTTTCAAAAGACGCGTTAATATTTATTTAAAACTCTCTAGCCTAATGCCACACCTTTTCATTGTCACCCCCACCTCCCCCCTCTCCACACATATACACCACATAAAGCACAATGAAAGACACTCACACAATAGATATGTATGCATGTATTTGGGGTATTTCTTTTCGATAATTTGAATGTAATTCGCTTGGAGAATTTCACATGATTTGCTTAACAATCAAAAAGTATTTCATTGTGTGGCAAATGTGGGACGGCTGTGACGATGTATTGGCGTAAGGGAAGGAGGGAAGTGGGGGTAGGAGCGTTGGTAAAGTGGATTGCGTGCTATCTGCGCTCACATATTAGTAAAGCCCAGTCCAGAAATGAATTGAGTTGTTCAATGACACGCCAAATTCATGTGGTCGTGACTTTGTTCCAGCGAAAAGCCCTCCCCCTCCCCACCCATCTGCCCAACATCCAACAAAATATTGCCTAATCACTGCTCGGGGAGCTGTGAAACTGGGTATCTCTGAAAGCTGCGGGCGTGGGAATTTTCACGAAGGACATGTACGTGTTCGGATCACGGCGCAACACAACACACAGTCACAAGCCAACAAGGGGGAGGGGTTGTGGATTCATGAAGATGGTGCGGCTGCGGTGAGAGTAGCCTCAAGTAAAAGTTTTTGCCCCGTCCATTTTGGTCAATTTGGGCTAAAAGAAAATTTGTAGGCTATAGAAAGTTTTCGCAGCGTTGTGAAAACTAGGATGAGAAGAGATTTTAGTCTATCTCTTGCTTAGATACCAGCGGGCGAACATCGTGTAGGCGATAGTCAGGGGTAGGGAGGCGCGAAAGGGAAGGATGTGGCATGTGGCAAAGTTTTTCGCTTGCGCGCGCCCCAAAAATAAACAGCAACAATAGCAAGTGACAGCGGTTAAGTTGACAGGACAGCAGCAGCTGCATCTGAAAACAGACATAAGAACGATGGATTTAGCGGGTGGGGGTAGGTATGATTTGGAATAGGGGCTAAGGGATAGGGGATAGGGGACTAACTCTATGTGATATTGCTAGAGAGATAGAGCGCTGAAAACTTGAGTCCTGCGGCACTTGGCCAAAGTCGATAAAAAACACCACAGTAGAATGCGAAACAAAGGAACACAAAACAGAAAACACAGGAAGAGAACAAAATGAAAACAAATTGAGCATTATAGATCCCTTCCCCTGCTCCCCTCTAATAATGTTAAGGGTATTAAAGATATTTGTACTAGTTAGCAACAAAAACGATAGACAAATTAATATTACACCAAAATCGGGAATTTGTTGCTACTTTTAAAAGCTCTAACAAGTTTGCACACAAATAATATTTTGCCTTTTCATTAAAACATTTATTACTTAAAGCTACGCCATGCAAACCCACACAAATCTAAATTTAAGTTTAAAGCTCAAGTATTTTCTGTGAAATAATACACTTGGTAGGCTTAAGTTATATGTAAAATATATCCTTCAATAAGTTTTTGCAATGCATGCAAAAGACCCAACCCGCTTAAGCTATGGCTTTGAAAAGAGTCAGTAATTGGCTAATTGTGCCTTAAACCAAAATGGCTTCAAATAGCAACAACGCCAGCGTAATTAATTAATTTCAAAGGCATTTAAAGACATTAAGTGAAATAAATTGCATACAACTCAAGCCACTGATAATTCGTAAACCAAACATTTTTCGGAAAAGATTTTTTCACTATCTGTTTGAAACCAGGGCCTATTCTATATGTTTTTAAAAGTAATTAAATAACAATTCCAAAAAGTGCAAGCTGTATGTCTATGTGTTGCCATCCACTAAGCATAAGTAAAGCTTCAAAAATATGCTTGATAAACGAATTAATAGTGTGGAGAGTTGTATGCTAGTCACACTACAACCTAAAATTTTGTACCCACAAATAAAATACTTTTAGACTTCATTATCATTTCCAAATTTTATACTCGAGTACCCCTAATGCGTTAGTAGCTGCATGTGTCCGTGTGTGATTTGTATACTGTCTTTATGCTCGAAAATGGTAGCATACCCAAAATTGAAATATTAAGCCATACAAATCAGGCAACTTGCAACAAAAGCAGCAACAATAAAAAGAACCAACAGAAATCATTCGACACGCGCAGCATTTATCAGTAGCAGCAACAGTAGCAGAATCGGTGGAGATACACTCAGAAAAAGTAGCTCTTAAAACTAAAATAATTCGCTTGCCCCAAATTGTCAACCTTAAATATATGTTGTTTTTCTACATTTCAGAAATATTTTCAATTTGTAATATAAAACAGGTTTTATTTTTATTTTAGAACTTAGGATACATAAAAAACACATTACTAAATTTCTGATTTCTCAAAAAAAAAATGTAAAATGTGGTTTTTTATCAAAGAATTAATTATAATTTTTATGTATATGCAGATTTGCGTCAATTTTTAATTTATTTTTTTGTTGAGTGTTGCTTGTGAGACGGAAACGGAAATAGACCAAAGCAACAGAGGGACGATGATGCGAATGATAGCAGCAAGCATACAGACACGTACATCCTGTGGGGTTAAAGGAGGCGTTGGGAGTGGAGACGGTGGGAGATTTGGGAGACGCGCTTATTGACGTTCAGCAACGCTTATTGGCGTACTTAATCCTTTTGGCAAATTCCAATAAATTACCAGGACAGGCCAAGGCAAACAGCAAGAGAAACAACACACAGTCAAGGCTTGGTTCAAGTGGAGCGCGGGTGGAAATACCAAAAAAAAATAACAGCAAAAAAAGACAAACATCAATAGGCCATGATGAGTTTCTGATTGCAAAGCGAAGGCAGCACAGGAGCACCCCAAAGGTCGCTCCAAACGGACTGTGGATGATGTTTTTCTTTTTGGGGAGCTCGGAGGTCGGCGTGCTCGGTGGTTGAGAAGGATGACGGTCGTGTCACATGGCTGGGCTTGACTTTGGCTGCCTTTGGGCCAAGTCATAAAATTGAACAGACATTTTATGTGCGACGGTAGGGGGTGGGTTCGAGGTCGGAGGTTAAGGGTTGGGGACTGGCTGGAAAGTTAAATTGAAAGCCCAAATCCTTGGCATACTCACAACTGGATAGGCATCTCTCTCCCTCTCTCCCTCTCCTTGCGTACTTTGTCTTATCTTTGACTGCTTAGCCACTGAAAAAAAACCTCTTCCGCGCACCTCGCAATGTTCTTTATTGTAAATGTTTTGCATATTTTTCATTGGCCCCTAAAAAACAATAAAAACAAAACAAACGCTTTTTTTGTTTTTGCTTCTTTTACTGCTCCTAGTCGCTAGTCCCAAAAATGTTGCATTTAGCTAATCCTCTCCAGAGCCTTTCCTGCAAGCCACCCACAATAATTTTTTAGTACTTTACAGTAGTTCTCATAGAAAAACACAGACCGACAGATAGACACACATGGGTATACCTACTCCGCTAGTGATGGTGATCAAGAATATATATATATATATATATATATATATATACTTTGTAAGTTTGGGGACGTCTCTTTCAATCGAGATCGAGAAATTATGCCAGTTTCGAGACTAAAGCAGTCACGACAGACACGATAGAAATGGCAATTATCCAAGTCACAAAGAGTTGATATACAAGAAGAAGGCGATAGTTAAAATTTTCTTAATATTTTAGGCTGTAGCAGCGTCCGGCTGGTGAGTCAGCGAAATATTTTATCCAATCTAAAATTCAAATTGATATATGGAAAAATCTCGAGCCTAGCTATGCACATTCTTGTATGTGGCACTTGACTTCACATCGAACATTATCACTGCACAATGACCCCGAACTAAATAGCAAAGCAAAGCATCCAAAAAATCTTTTGTATGTTTGAGTATCTTAGTTGTAATAGATAGCGTTCACATTACAGCTGTGGTCGCTATCAAAATAACAATGTTATCGGTGGTTTCCAATTATACACAATTTTACAAAATTAAGGTGAAAATTAAGTTTTTCATATTGCGAGCTGTCAACGTGTTTTAAAGAAATTTCCAAAACTTACAATTATTTTCCTTTAGATTGGGTTCAATTAGACCCCTAGTTGCAGCTGGGCTTGCCAATTAGATGGCAACTTTAGCAGCCGCGAGGATAGAGAGGTGGCTGCTGTCAACGCCATCGCCTTCGTCTTGGTCTTCGTCTTCATCTTTGCCTTCGAGTAAGTTGGTTCAGGTTGTCATCATTGCCGTCCTCGTCGCTGACCTGTCAGCGAGCGCCAACAATATTCACTTTGCGATTCTTGAAGTGTTTATAAATTTCCTTGCCCAATTTGGTAATTAATCATTAAACGCGCCACCTGCCGGCAACTTTTGCTTAAAAGGTTTACCAGACGACACCCAATACCCCTTCCCCCATTTTACCACGTTTTCGAAAGGGAGAGCAGTCTTGCCTGGTGGAAATACTCGCGCACTGAACTTGAAGATGATAAATTACACAAGCGAAACATTATGTAATTTTATTCTGAAACCCTAGCACCCTTCCCTCTTCTGATATACACAGCGCTGTCGAAAACTCAGCGTGTGTGTTTGAAATGAAATGCAAGTTTTCCACTTACTGTTTGGCGGTTTTGACAGCACCACTTTCAAGGATCATCTGTTTTCGAGTGCCAAAGTCGACTTGCTGTCGTTGGTTAACGAGAAATGTTTAAATGTTCATTGTATTTCAGCTGGTTCTCAAAGTTGGGTTCGGTCCAGAATGAGATAAATTAATAGAACGCCTAAGAATACAATGGAGTCCAACCTCAGCTTTGGAGAAAACATATTCGATATTTGACATTGAAGTTTTTGGGATATTCACAACTTAAATTCATCTTTGTAGTACATGTGACAGCAAATCAGCTAATGTTATTCCGAAATAGGTGCTCATTGTAATCTATTTATCTGTAACAAACTGTATAAATTACAGCTTATCTGCAACTTACCCCATCTATCATCTATAGTTGGAATCATTTATACTTTTCACTTCTGTTCTCTTTCACCTTGGAATATTATCGCTTTATGACTCTGATTACAGTTGCCCAGATTCGGCCATATATCATATCCAGTTAGCTCATTCTCTCGCTTTGTAGCTAATTTAATGTTCAATTAGGACTCGTGAATTCGCTTTTTTGATTTAGTGCAAGTAGGGTTGGGTGGTGGGTTGAATAAGCAAGAGATTCTCTTTGTCGCTGTGCTTGTCTCTGTGTCACTTTGATTGATAGACTCAGTAGACGTGGGGAAGGAGTGGAGATTGTGGTGTCTTGTAGGGACTTGGGCCTCAGCATTGTTCAGTTCTCCGTGGGCTGTTGAGAATTGACAAAGTTCATTGTGTTGGGGCAGATTAATTAAGCAGACACTGAAGCCACTTGGCACTACTTGGAACCACACACACACACACACTCAGGGAGAAAGTCATCAGCGAAAGTGTGAGACTGGGAAATGTGAATGTAATTGTGAATAAGAATAAGGAATGCGAGAGAATGTGTATTCGAATGTGCGTAGCTATGCGAATGTGTTGCCGAGCAGGTGACGTCTCAAGAGGCTGCAGTGTTGCGTGGTTCGGTGGGTTAACGGTGGGTTAGAGCCAGTCTCTGCTGGCCCAGTTGGGACGTCGTTTGCACAAAGCCAACAAAGGCAACAATTCTTAGCCACTAATAAAGAATAATATGACTGCCATAAAACTCAATTTATTACCAAAATGTCGACAAGCAGCGCAGTCGGAATGTATTTGTGGATGTGTGTGTGTGTGTTTGTATGTGTGTGTGTGAGAAAGAATTACGACTCTGGCAATCGGGCACCAGGGCAAGCTGTCAGGCGGCACTCTAAGGGTAGAGGACGGATGGGGGGGATGGCGCACCGAAGTGGCAAATACAACCAAATTTTATGCTGTTGCCATTTCGTTTTGCAAATTCTTATTTCAACTTCAGCTTTTATTTTAATTCAAAACAAACGCTTTTATATTTGAATTTGCATTTCATTGGAGTATCTTGCAACGTGAAACTCACGCAAATACTCTAAAAGTACACTTTTGTATTATCCTAGATGATATTTAATATTGTTTCACCTAATTTTGCTTGATCTCTACATAGAACTTAGCTTTTGTGTATGTATGTGAGTATGTCAGTTTAGCCTTGCATATATTGTTGCATATATTTGAATTACTTCCACATTACAATCACATAGCTCTTGCGACCTTTATTAGCTCAGTATTAATAAATTGCTTGCGAGCTTTAATAACTGAGGTCAGCTCTGAGAAAACCTTTACAGCGATCAGCTTTTGTTCGTCCTGCTTGCTTTTCTTTAATTTTTTAGTTTGAAATTAAATTTAACACAGATTCAGCTCCTTCTTGGCCCAGCGACTCATGATGGTCTGGACACCACGCACTGCGTGCCAAAGCCTGGCCAGCTCATCTCTGATGTAATCAATTTTCTGCAGGGATGGATGCAGTCCCCTGATCACCACGCGGAAACCTTTATCCTCCTTTAATTGGTAGGAATGAAACGGGATTCGGTTATCCGTAAACAATCTCTGTATTGACCTGTAAGCGTCAATACCACTTGGCATTACCCACCACTGCATCTGAGCATAAAGCTGTCAGGCGCGTGACAGCATCTAATGCTTCCAGCAGCCCAACAACGTTGGTGATACCCATAGCAATAAGTGAGGGAGGCTTAGAAGGTCTTGTTGGCCGAATTTCAACAGTTTCAACATTTGGTGCGTTTGATAGAGAACAATCGCGTATCTCAGCGGCAGTGCTTAAGAGTAGACGCACTTGGCGGGCCCATCTCTTACATGTCGACTGACTCGATATCTGCGTCAGAATCTGACAGCAGATCCGCGAGCGCTTGTGGTGCTGCACGAGCTCCAGTAGAAGTAGACGACTATGCAGCCAAGTCGATTTCATCCTAAACTATCGCCATTTTCCTCTTTTTGTTGTGGTTGTTGCAGTTGAAATTGTTGATATTGGTGTTGTTTTTGGTGTTTGTGTTACTGTTGTTGTTGGCATTGATGGTGTTTTTAATGTTTTTGTGGACATTGTTTTTGTTATTGGAGGTGTTCTTGTTGATGTAATTGTTGTAGCTCTTGGGATTATTGGTATTATCTATGCGTTGTTGGGCGAGCCCGCAGATTATAGCGGTGTTCGCTGGTCTGCCAGGCAAGAGATGGTGAGCACCAAGGAACTGCAGTTTTTGGCGCATCGCTGTCAATGGCGATATGGGAGATGTCACTCATATTGGTTGAATAGGCGGCCACCAGGCACACGCACTCTAGCAAAGTGGTGGCGGCACACGCACAAATCACACTGATTGAAGGGATGCGATGCGAAAATCGATTGTTTGAGTACAATACAAAAAAAAAAAAGAAAAAAAATAGAAAAACTAAATAAAATAAAAGTAAAACTCTTTTTTTCGCTACGAAAATTACAGTGTGACCGTACGCTGCAAAAATAAAATAAATAATAATGAAATGCCTAAAGCAATGAGAGCCAAGTGAATAATATTTTTATTTTTCTTTCCTTTATTGCTAATAATAATAACAATAACAAATTGGTGTCCGGCTCAAATGATTTCTCTTTTTCATTACGGCTTCATCATTGCTCTTTAAAATTGATTGGGAAATCGGATTAATTTATCGATTATTAGTTTATGTTTCCAGTGTTTTCAATGCTCACTGCCCTTATTTGCCTACGATCTGTAGTGTATTGTGTGTGGAGGCGTCCAGTTGCATCATCAGTTATGACCGCTTCCTACTTATTGTGAAACGTAGTTGGTTCCGTTGATATCTGACGATCTTGCTTGTGTGGTTGGCATGCTCGTCTTCAGCGACATGCTTTTAGTTGTTGAAGAAGCGTGTTTTATTGTTTTTTTTTGTGTTATTGTGTGTCCTGTTTAGTTATTTATTTGTCCTGGGTGACATTCCGTGTTCCATTTGGCTTACGTGGCCGCCTAGTCAGAATCCATGTTGAAGTAGCGCAGGCGCGGTACTCTACCAGATTCATATAAAGAGATATTGCTGATGGGGAACTGACTGGGCTCACAGAGCCGTCCTTGTTCCTTGCAGGCTTCAAACCACAAAATGGACACAATTGGTATATTCCACTTTAGAGCGCGCTTGTAGGTAGATAAAAGACCGTTCATAAATATAACGTGTGTAGTCTCACACGTCAGACGTTCGCTCGTTTTTACGCCAAGTCTTTCAATGACTTTCCTCACGCCTTGGCTGCAATTGAAAGGTTCAGAGCGCACCTCAACGTAGATAACCACGTCCTTTAATATTGCGGAGAGATTTACCGGCGGCGGATTGCGTTCCTTGGACGTCATTTGGGACGTTTGCTGAGTATTGAATTCCGGCAATATTGTCATATTAGCAATCGGTGGCGTTTAGTGCAGCTATTGCAATACTTGTTTTGATTCCCACACCTCCGTCTGAATTGCTCACTTCCAGTTAGTTTTTGTTTATGAAAGACTTACTGCTTCAGGTTTGATAGTTTTAAGAATACAAATGAAATTGTAATGACATTTACGAATTAAATGTGAGCTTTTTTTAAGAATTGCCTACTTTGTTTGATATGTTACATCTCTCACTTTTCAACTGGGGTGGGTCATTTAATGGATTTGGATGCCATACGGTGACTTTTTTCGTACAGTTCTCGGCTGTCGGAAAGGGCCAGCCTATCAGGCTTTTTGGCACAGTTTTTCTTTCATAAGTTGCTCAACGCTCAAGTTTTTCCCAACAATGCGTCATTGGGAGCAAGTCTCAGTCCAACTGGTCATTACTCAGGAGAACCATGATCGCTACCTGGGTATGCATCTGGACAGGAAACTTACCTTGCGCAAACACATCCAGATCACGGCAGCAGCGTGTAGCTCCAAACAAACGAAACTCAATTGGTTGCTGAGACAATGTAGCAAACTCAGCTTGAGCAACAAGCTGCCGGTGTACAGGGGCATCATCGCTCATATGGGATTCCATTTTGGTACACAGCTGCAAAATCTTGGATAAACCAGATTCAAGTCTTGCAGAACAAGGTGCTCAGAGACATCTCTGGTGCTTCACCACACGTGAGTAACAGGACGCTGTACAAAGACTTTGATCTACCGACAGTCAAACGACAAATTAACTGACACACGAGCCGGTATAATGACTGGTTGCACAACCACGTCAACTCTTTGGCTTGGGTCAAATACAACGCGCAGGAGGTTGAAGCGCCTCTACACCAGCGACTTCTGTTGGGCGTTAAATTAATGTGCTACAAATATAATATTTAATGTTATTTATTATCTGATGAAACCAGTTCTATGTTTATGTAATAGATTTTAATTCACTGCTATTATTCATTCATACCTTTACAAATAAATGATTTAAAGCCTGTCAATAGGTTTATTAATGTTTAAATATAATTGATGCATAAAAAAAAATTATTCCAGATGTTTTTTTGGCGACAGTAATTCAATTTTCGTCAGCTTAAAAAGTTTTTTTTTGCAGCGATCAACTTCAAACGTAGAACGATTCTCTAAATACTTTCGCGTTTTACAGATAAATCAGCTTTTATTTAATTTCAATGAATTACAGGGTATTTGTCGGTCACTGCGATTTAATGCCATTGTTTTCTGGTTTGTTGCACTTTATATCTTTGCCGAATTTTCATGTTTGTTTCGTTTCAATTTCATTTGCCATTTGGTTTGTTGTTGTCTACCGTCCGGCAATTTGTTGCTTTTGTGGCCCATTGCCCGTTGGATATTGCCTGTGGCTGTTGTTGATTGTTGGCTGTTAGATTTGTTGGCCAGCTGTTGGACACACTTGCCGGCCGCTTTGAGGCCACATTTACGCTGCTTTGGCGTTGCCAACGGTGGTCAGACCCAAATACCCCTAAATAACTCTTTGATAGCTAATACCCAATATGAAATAGTCTCTCATGGCGTATACATAATCGACAACCCGTTGCCTTTGGTGGCAGCGTCTCGGCACATACAAACGCATAAACTGATGTGGCTGCTTTGTTTTCCTAGTCCAATTGTTGTTTTTAGAATGATAGCTGCATGCAAAGAGATAGAGATAGAGCGCAACTAAAGAACAACAGACAATTAGAGAGAGAAAGAGGATAAATTATGGCAGAAGAGAAATTAAAATAAACGACAACTGAGAGGTAGGGTTGTGATTCAGTGATTTACGGCTAAGTTTTTGATATCAAAGACAAACAGAGGGAGAGGAAGAGAGAGAGAGACAGAATGAGAGAGAGAGAGAGAGGGAGTCAGAGAGTCAAAAGTAGCGAAAAAGACGAAATTTCAATCTTTTGGCATTAAAGGCAAAGAGAATGGAGGAGTAATCACCTTAATTAGTATTATATAGACTGTAGCAAAAAAACATAATGCAGCCAAATTCTTGTAGAAATATAATAACAAATTCTCTCCGCAAATCTTTGGTTACGCGGCATGTAAATTGGCAATTTGGCGTTGGGACATTTGTGAGAACTGAACAATGTTTCCTTAATGTTGTGATAGAATGAATACCAACGAAAGGGAAAGAAGGAGGGATGACTACAGAGGAAAAGGGCCTTGTCAAACTTGTCGAGACATTGTGCCATTGTTGTTGTAGTTGTTGTTGTCATTGTTGGCGATGTCTCAGCAAATTATGGCGGCCTCAATGCGCAAATGATGCTTAATTAACATTCACAAAGTTTGCAACGTACACTTAGAAAAAAAGTGCATTGCTTTTTTTAGACTCGAGAAATAAATTTCCAAACATACGAAAAATATAGTTTTTATGGTTTTAGTTTATTATTTTCTTTGTGTAGAAATATTTTGTGTTTTTAAGAAATATATCTTTCAAAGGTAGAAGTTGAGAATGTTCTGAGTGTAGGTCGGAGCATAGAACGCTAAAAGCCTGGAACTACAGGAATGTGAGTAGCAGGCCTACGGGCTGGGGTGCGGACCCCGGTGGTCGGGGTCGCCACCTGCTAAACACATTTAGGCCAAAGGGCAGGCCGCAAATAGACGCAGAGAAATTGCAAATGATGTACGCTTAAAGCTTAAATACTGGAAACAGGCAATTGCAACAAGAAACGGGGCGGTGAATGGAGAAAAGTGTAAGCCCATTAAGGCCAAGTGACGAAGAGTGACAGCCGCAAAATATATACAACGGCACTGCCATCAAGACCAAAAGGCAATAGTCACAGACACACGCACTTCTGACACGCACAACAAAAATGGGGAAAAGGCAACTAACTGCTGCCAGTGGCTACAATCAGTGAATCTCAGTGGCAGCTGCTGCAGGCGCAGTTCAAGGCCAACCCGTTTACTTTGGCCTTAATTAAGCCATAAGCCAAGCTGTGCCCGGGCGAAGGAAAAGAAACTCAGCAGTAACAGACGCAGATAACAGCTAATGAAAATCACTTGGCCAAAGAGTAACGGCACATCAACAACAATGTGCCAAACTCTGTGAAGCATAACAAAAGGAACGATTGAAGGAAAGGCTCGGAAGGGGTGGTTGGGTTACACAGGATACGCTTCTAATACAATTAGAAGCGCTTTGGCTAAGTGCTTCAATGGAAGTGCCTCAATGGAAGTAGAGGCAGCTGCTGCTAAAAATACAGCTCTAAAAACTGACCTCCAGCTAAAAACAGCCATAGCCTACCACTCCCACCCCGCCTATCGCTGACGGTTAAAAGCTAGTAGTGTAGGCTGACAATGCGACTTAAAGCCAAAAGTGGCCAACAAATAACGTAAATGGGCAAAGCAAAAAAAAAATATATGCAAATGCCACGTGAAAACCAAGGAAAAATGTTAAAAATTGAGGCAGGTGCGTATGCACAGTAAAAAGCAAATAGGTGGCAAATAATGAAATGAACTGCAGCCGAACCAAGAGGTTGTGTGGTTGGGGGTTGGCATGGAGAAGATGTTGGGTATTGGCTGCAAATGAAAGCAATTGCGTACAGTAAACAAACCACGGCTTTGGAGGAAGCAGCGGGGAGTAAGTGCAGGGGCTATATGCTTCCGCATGTACTCGCTATGCTATAATGGTACTCCTTTGGCTTGTGCATTATATTAAAACGCTAATGAGGCGGCAGTCGCATTGCTAGGGAACCATCGCCATTCACAAACTCCTTATCCTCAATCCGGTAAATTTTCCACACAACACCCCTCACTGAAAATGTCTGCAGATGGCGTTGTGTTAATTGAAAATTAATGGCGCGATGGCAAAAACTAAACATGAAAATTTGCTGACGATGATGCTAACGCATTAAACGTCCGCCAGGTGGCGCTGAGGGTAGTGAGTTTAGGTCACTGGTTTGTAGCAAGCTGTAATTACCAGCAAATGCGGCAAGTGCTAAGCAGATTAACACATTTCCATAATTATATATTATATATAAATATATATATACATATATATATATAAAGAGGTGACAAGAAGGCAGCTGACAATGGTAAGGGGCCATCATAGGTCAAGGAACGGTGTTCGGATCAAGTGCGTCACACAGAAAATTCGTAATTAATCACAATTAAAATCAGGTAAAAGTTGTCACTTATTCTTCCATGCATTTGCTTGTTTTTCTTCCTCATCTTGTTCTTGTCTTTTGCAACTTTTTGACCGGAGATACCACAGCGTCCGAGAGATGTGTGCCACGGAAGTGCGATGTGGGCGTGATCTCACTCGGAGGTCGCGGTCATGGACGTGGCCGGAACAGATGCCCCGGCTATGGTAATGGCGACAAGTTTAATACATTCTGCTAGGCCCCGGGGTACCAACGCAGTGGGCAAATTAAAATAAATATGCCGAAAAAAGGGGTTAAATGTACGTTGCTTGCGAGAGGCTGGTGGGGTTGCCAAGGAAATTAAAGGAAATTACAGAATGAAAAAGTGAAGACAACGCGAAAATCCCCACCCCAAAAAAACATATAAAAAGAAAGTGCGACAAAAGCAAGAGCTAAAGGAAAGGCAACATTTCTGAACGAAAAAGAGAATTAAGAGAGAAAGTACTGCGCACAATAATAATATAACAAAGCGTGGTTGGAAAACAAGAGAATGATAAATTACGAATAAGAGAGAAGCATCAAAATTCACAAAGCAATTAAAAATAAATGAATACAAATACCGAGGCATTTCAAAATGTTCAAAATGTGAACCATTTTAAGGTTCATAAGCATGAGATCAATTTGGAAAATGTTGACGAAAACGTAACATTTCAGATGCATTTTTAAAACGCTGAGAATCGAAAAATGTTTTTTTTTAACAACTTGTTAAAGGCATTTTAAACTGATAAATTAGTTATTAAAAGCTTGGAAGAAGTTGTCAATTGGAAAATTGAGTTGAGTTTTGATGGAACTATGTGACTTGAGCGCAGTAAGATCAGATAAATTTTTGAAGCTATTCGATGTGACGCATAATTGAGACACAAGTCAAATATATACCCGAGAACTAAACGTGTGTGCTTAGGTGTGTGTGTGCGTGTGTGTGTATGTGTGACACAGACCACTTAACAGACTGTTTTTGCTCAAACCCAAGTAGGGGCGTGTACGGCTCTGAGCAAATTGTAGCCAAGCCAAATTTGATTGTCAAATGAGGATGACATAGAGGGACAGTGGGTGAATAGCAAATAGATAGCTCAGTACTTGAGCCCGCAAATAATACTGTTACTTAACATTTGGGTCGCAAACAACACACATACACATGTCACATAGACACTCATACAGATAGAGTAACTTGGCAAACGCTAAACTTAGCACGAAAACGCCACAAGCAAAACTTTTGCAAATGTGTATGTGGCAATAAATGTCTCCTGCGGCCAGTGGCAACAACGAAAAGTTGCTGCTTAAGTGATACAAAATGCAAATATACGCCACGCTACGAAGTCGAAGATGTAGAGCACACGACGTCCATTGATGACACAGGGTGTCACAGTGTGGGAAGTGTGTGGGGGTGGAGTTGTATGGGGAAGTGGCAAGCAAATGCGTAGACAGTGGCTGCCAAAGTCACTTGAAGAGCTTCACGGCTTAAGGTTATTTGCACGACGTCAACTCGTCTCGACCCGACCCGACCCGCACATGTGATATATCCACTCGACTCGATTGTTGTGCATCACACACACACACACACACACACAACACAGCCCTACATTACCACCTTCCCCACCTCCACTGCCACTGTCAGCCACTTGTGGAGGCTGTAAAAGTGGCGTCCATGTGACTGATATGTGGCATTGGCAGCCAGCTTAAGATGAAATGTAAACACAAACAAAGCGTCGACCAAGCTAGGATGCCACGGCAAAGAAAAAGAGAAAAAAAAATAAGCCTAACTACCCCCTAGGTGACAACCCAACCCCCAATTTCCTGTGCCATATTGTTAAATTATGCGTGACAAAATTTGGCGCTGTTGTTGTCAGTTTTGTTATTGCTTATAGTAGTTGTTGTCGCCAGTTTGTCAGCACATAAAACGCAGTGAAAACAAAAACAGAAAACAAAAAAACATAAAAAA
Source organism: Drosophila picticornis (assembly GCA_035043845.1). Taxonomy (NCBI): domain Eukaryota; kingdom Metazoa; phylum Arthropoda; class Insecta; order Diptera; family Drosophilidae; genus Drosophila; species Drosophila picticornis. The sequence continues at coordinate 8,502,209 of JAWNMR010000492.1, forward strand.
AAAACACAAAAAATTCATCTGCATAGCAGCATCATCTAAATCAACTCAGTATTTTGCATCAGTCAAAGTTTCCACTCCTTCTCCCTCAGCCTATCTGGTCACGTAGCATCCACAGAGCGAGAGGGATAGGGATAGGGAGAGAGAGGGAGAGAGATAGAAAGAATATAAAAGAAAGTCACCACGTGCTTTGAATGATTTGTGACACCCACTTGTAAGCTGGTACATTTTGACGATGTGGCCGTCGATCGTGACCAATCGGATACATTTTACCCATACTACATGTACATATATATATATTTTATATACATATACATATATATATATACATATATATAAAATAATATGTATATGCACACATATTCCCGAGTCAGCACCAACACGCGAATTTGCACAATAGCTTTTATGGGAAAGCATTTGAAAGTGATTTTGATTTTATACCCGCACAGCTGCTCAATCCATTTAACGTACATCCCGACCATGTCACGAACAGCACTTTTCAACGATGAATCGAGAATTGAGAATTGTTGTCTTCACAAGACACTAGCTAACCATACAATAAGTAAAAGAAGAAGATGCTCGGCAAAAGCAGCCGTTCGCAATCAATAAAAACTTCAGTTTTTTAATTTTTTTTTGTTTTACAATCACTTTACAAATATTAAAATCAAGTCTAGCAGGCCATCGAATTCAAAAACGGATTTCATATAGAAAATCTGTTTATTTTAAATCTGTGTAAATCAAAGCAACTAGAAAATAACAAAATTATAACATTTGTAAGCTTTTTCAACTTACTTAAAAGTTAAGACACTTCAGCAACAACATGGAGAATGCCAGTAACTTGAAACGAAAGCAAGAATTTGATATTTCAGATAATGAAGAATATGAAGATAAGAATACTGCTAAGGTTGCCAAGAACGTGGTCAACGGTTCTATTATATTCATCGCAGGAAGAGACTTTGTGGTGATCGCAGCGGATAATCGTTTGATCACCGAATTAGATGTCCTGCGTAAGCACTTCAAGCTCTTCCCAATGACACCACAGTCGATAATAGGCTCGATTGGAAGCTGGGGTGATGTAGTCGCGATGACCGCTTTGTTCAGGAATCGTGTGCAGGTGTACGAGCTGGATAATAAAAAAACCATTTCGACTGAGGCCCTCGCCTCGATGATCTCAACTTTAATGTACAGCCGCCGACTCTTCCCATGCCTCATGAACACAATTCTGGCCGGGCTGGACAATGAGGGTAAGGGCGCCATCTTTCACTTTAATGAGATTGGCCATCGCGTACGGTGGCGCTACCGTATACTCGGTGGTGCACGCGACATCATGTTGGCAAAGCTGAAACAAAGCTTAGGTGAGACCGGCATCGGTATCATTCCACCCGATCAGTATCAGCCACTCACCAAGGAGCGTGCCTTTGGCATTGCTCGCGACTGTTTCATACATGCCTCTCATCTACTTGCTGACGTCGGTGATACGGTTATGATCAAAACCATTTACACAAATGGGAGTCAGGAGAAGATCTTCAAGTTGCGCTAGACTCAATTTTAACTGCACATTGAACGTTTTATTTGTGAGCCGATCAAGATATATGTTGCGGGACTACGGTTGTTATTTGCTTATATTGTTGTACTTAATAATAATAATCATTGTCAAACTCAAGTATTTCCAAGTATATTCAGCATTTTATTTTATTACTTTTGCAGGTGAATGCTATTTTTTTGCGATACACTTTCTATTTTGTAGATTTGTTTGTGATTGCTATGGCATTGTTTTATTTTGCTTACTTAGTTTGCATGGGGCTTTCATATCTCCTGTCCACTTTAGTATTTTTCTTATGCTCCCTCATTCACTGAGGTATTTAACAATCAGTATTCTTATTCTTATTCTCAATTTGGTTGTTGCTCTTGTTCCGGTTGCTCAGGCAACCCATTAAATAGTACAGGCCACCCCAAGAAAATAATGCTTCAGGCGTCCATTCACCCCCTACACGGACGGACGCTCCCGCCTGCTTCGGTCAGCTTCTGCCGTGTTCTATGCCTCGCTCCTTGCCCCTCGCTCTCCCCCCTTGGCCCACCCACTCCACTCGCTTCCCCGGCACGTCAATTCAATACGTTTAAAAGTTCATTTGCTGTTTAGCTTGGTCATTATGTGCCTGCCTGGCTGCCCGTTTGGTTTTCTACCCAGTCATACTCCCTCCCCCACCCGCTGGCAGTCGCTTGTCAGGCCTCGCAGTCTGCGCCTTTGTCGGCTCGGCCATTTAATGGGCACTCAATGTGTTTGTCTAACTTGCCATTTGCGATGATAATAATGTCGTATGGCCGTTACATTGATGTTGCCTGAACGGTCGGCCCCGTTACAGCAGAGCAACCGCACATCCCAACAATTGGACAACCAGACTATCCGACAGCGCTTTGTTGTACCTACTCATTGTTGTTATACCCTTACAAAACGCATATGAGGTCAACCACTATTAGGATTATGATTATACCATGTGCAGGCCATGGTGACAGCTGAAGTATTCACAATCCTGAAAGCTTCATTCATATGAACGTAGCGCTTTCAATGTAAAAGATATGGTATACTTTTTCTAAGAGAAAATGTAATGAAATTTAGGAAATTGAGACACATGTTATGTATTTAAAAATATATTTTATTTTATATACACAAGAAGTAAACAAAAATAAACATATTTATACATACAGGAGTACATTTTTGTGCAAGCCAGTTAAAAATGGAGTTGGCACTTGCTAAAAACTGATTATTGTATACTTTATTTATATATTGGTTTGCTAGGGTATTAAGGCTTGTCTCCCTAACTCTCTCTCTCTCTCTCTCTCTCTCTCTCTCTCTCGGGCTATATCCCGCCAACTTTTCCTCTTCCTCAATCATTTGTTTGCTTTTACTGTTTCTGTCGTTGTTGACTGGATGTCGATATATATTTCCAAATCGTTTGGCTTGGCGTTTTGATTTCGTTATCAGTTTTTATGTTTATAAGTGCGACACACACCCTGATATATACACAGCATACACGTAAGCTGTGCGTGTGTTAGTGTTGTCTGGATTTTATTTGTGCGCTGTTTGGTCAATTGGAAAACATTTCGTAGCAGACTTTTCGGCGCTCGCCACGAAAACGTCGCTCGACGGGCGGTCGCCAAAGTGACGACAACCATGGAATTCGTTGTTTGTTGTTTTTGTTGCTGCTGTAACTAGATTGCTCCTTCTGCTTCTTCTGCTCCTTCCGCTCCTTCTGCTCCTCCTGCTGTTATTCATGTTGTAGTCAGTGGCTGTTGCTGTTGTTGCTGTTGTTGCTGCTGCTGTTGCTGTTGCTGTCGGCATAATGGCGTCGTTATTATTTTGGCATTAAAAGAATTAATACGCTTCAATGGACTCTCAACGTAAATAGATCGTTAGGCAGCTTGCCAATAGCAGCTGTAGCAGCAGTAGCAATAGCAGCAGTCACTCCCCATTCTCCACACCCCCTCCCCCTACCCAAGCCATGTCTTTGCATAGTTGTGGGTTTTGTCAGCTCTTTATGAACGCACGCTTTGCTAGTTTTGTTGGATTTTCACTTTGCTTTGTCACGCCATCGAGAAACATTTTTGCCACTTCACATGCAAAAAAGCACAAGCATAAACACACACACACACACACACACACACACACATACACTTATATGCTTGGGGCTGAGGGCTGAGGGCTTGCGGGACTCCCTCGGCTTAAATGAGCCCACCAACCACTTGAGCACTCGCACCACAATCAATACACTTTTTTTCGTTGTTTTCCTCTATTTCACTATTATGAAGTGTTTCTCATAGTGTTGATTCTTCTAACACATAATATTTATGATCTCTTCTCTTCTTTATTTCCATAACATCTTTAACTTATTGAATTGAATGGTGTTTGTGATTCAGTTTCCTGTTGCGTTTTGCATTCGTTTAACAATAAGAAATTCAATTAAAGTTTTAAGGAACATTCATTTTTAAATTAAATATCGATGAAACAATTCCGGTTACTTAATATTGTCGATACTGTACAGCTCTTTTAACACCTTCGACCTGATTGGATATTAATTAATTTGATTTATATTGATGCAAATAACAAAATGGAATTCTATGAAATCGTTTTAATTGTATGTGTATGTGTTTATTTAATAAAATTTGATACGAATTTGTCTGATATATGAGAGCCCAAACCATTATATAATAATGCAACGTTTTAAATTTCAATGACACTTAATTGTTTTCGAATATTCCGACCATCAACAAAATGATTTTGATTACGTATAACCCTATGGGTGTTGCAACGGAGGCAGGTAGTAGCAGGCGGTATTGATATATTGCAGCTTCAGCAATTTTCAAATTGCAATTGGAAATTTGCATTGGTGCTGGGATCAGCAACATTACAATTTAGTTGCATGCAAATATTTAGATAATTTAAAATCCTTCGGCTCAAATGCAAACAAGCATTTCCATACACACAGTATTGTAGCCAGTGGGGAGAGTTACGGATGACGTGATGCACAAATACAGATACATTTGCTGCAGTCGCCGCATTTCGCATAGATACAAGATACCTGCCACAGAAACATATTTCGATTTTCACATTGAAGTTGATTTATTTTATTTCCTTAAGTAACCTTCAACTCAAAGCACAGGGTGTATTCTGCAGTTCGATTATTTTTTACGTATACTTTTCAACTGTACATTTTTACAGCATATCTCCCAGTCAAGCTTGTTGTTACTCGTGTATTACGTTTTGCCAAAATATATGCGTCCATAAACCTAAGCCGTGTACTAAAACTCCAAAAATATTCGCATTGTCGCGCTTGAGGAATAATGATTAGTGAATTTATGGTCAAACCGCATCCTTGATCTATTGCATTAGTTTTATTGGTCCATGTATATATAATGGAATTCACTGAAACTATTGCATTCTGTAAAAAAAAACCGAGTGTCCGGTATAAATAATATAATATCTTAAGCCAAAGTAAGGCGTTATAATTGATTTTATACGGCGAAGAGCCATGGAGCAAAAACACAGAATCCAGAATCCAAAATAATAATTGTTCCACTAAATATTAAAGTTGATTTTCAGAATAAAAGTTAAACACACAAATTACATTAATCACATACCGAACAGTTATAAATTTCTCAGCTATAATTTTTGTGTGTTTCAGTGTGTATTTTATGATTGAGTCTATAATTAATGTTCATTCTTTTCTGTCGTTGTGTGCGATAAGCAACCGCAACAGTAACCGAACCGACAGCAAGTTGGCAACATTTTTGCCGCTTGCTAACATTTTGAGTAGCAATTTGGCTTCAGGTTCGGCCCCTTTCCCGCCCGGCCCAGTATGTAGATGCCTGCATGTGGCACATTTTGAGTAATGGGCTGCAACCCAACTGATTGCTACTCCACTTGTATCAGTTTCTGCTGCTGCTGGTGCTGCTGCTGCCGCTATTTGTGCTTTGCATTTTGCATGAAATGCGTTTGATAGAATACGGTTTCCCGACCACCACTCCGATCTAAGTCCTACCTAAAAATGATGAATTGAAACAACAAGAGCTGTTGCTGCTTGCCGCATGATGCGGGTTGCGTTGCTGCCAGTGATTACCAATACCAACTGCTGTCTACGCTGCTTCAACTGCGGCTATGGCTCCAGAAGCGGATTTTATTCCGGGCTTCCGGCTTGGCCTTCAGTTGTTGAGTTGCAGTTAGTTCGCTTTTTGAAAATCATATATTTCACAGCTACAGCAAGAGCAGCAACAGCAACTATCCAAAAAACAACTAGCAACAAAACCGCTTTGCATTTTGTTGTGGCTGCTGGAAAATGCTGAAACGAGCCATCCCTGAATCCCAGGCTAATGAACACAATACACAAACACACACACACACTTATACACACACAACCGGGCGTTGGCGGGAGCGTGGCAGTTTATGGCCGTTGCAGCTGCAGAAGCAGCAACAGCACTGAGTGCATTTGGAAATTATGAAATGTGCGCACATAAATGTGTATGTGTCTATTTTTACCCCCTGAAAGTCTATAAAGGGTATAATGAAGCTGCACAAAAATGAGGCATGAGGCAAAAGATGAATCGATTCGTCCATCCACTTTCCGAGTAATATTCATATTAGACGATTTCCGATGACAACAAAATGTACAATTCTAAAGATACGGCATTTTTTATTAGACAGGAATAAACTTTTGAATTTCGTTGATCAGTTGCGAAAATTTCATTTGGATCAATTTAGAAATACGGCTAGAAATATGTTTAAATATTCACCAAAACAAAACAGAAAAATCTCCATCGCAGTTTTTTTTTTTTTGTATAAGGGCACAAGCATAGATACTCACACACATACTAAGATAAAATAAAGTTGTTTATTTAATATTAAAGCCGTAATAATGGGTAAGGGTATCCCCTGGTCGAGCTCTGCTGACAATATTATTCGCTCTCTGTGGGTGTAGCCAATTTAGAACAAGCTTAAAATTTGCAGTTAAATGACAAAAGTGGCCATGGCAAAGGCCACTCCTACTAAGCCAGGCAGCTGTTCCAAAACAAAAAGAATACGGACATAAGAAACTAAAACACCGAACGTAAACATAGAAGAAGGAAGAGTGAACTGAGGAGAGACTTCACTGTGAGACTGGACTCTTTAAAAAGGAGGTCAGTTGCGCTACAGCGTTTTGTGCGTTGTGACATTTTGGTGTTATAAGAAAAACAACAACAGTTGCAACTGCAACAGAGTTGTCAGCAAAAGGAATAACAACAACAACAGTTGCGTTGACTGCAGCTAAAGAAATGAAATGAAAATTGCTGTGCACATTGCGTATACGCCACGTTTGTCACAACGCAATATTGCCACGAAATGCATTGAGCACAGTAGCAACAACAGCAACAGCAGCAGGAACAACAACACTGCAAAAACAAACAACAGCAAGAGCGAAAGCGTGGGACAAGAAAATGTCAGACTATTTCGATTTTATAAAATCAGCAAATGGGCGGGTACATGAGAATCATTTTGATTGCTTATAGTAAACATGTTGCAGGGGGAGGGAATCGGGTGCAGTGACACTGTCAAGAGTTACGTTGACCCCGCGCCGAATGACAGCAACGAGAGGTTAATGGATGCCGGGGATTGCGGGTGGGAGTTGTGGATGGGAGGTTGTTGGTTAAAGATTCGCAAACATGACAAATGATAAATGGGGAAAGGATACGCAATGCGCAATGGACACTGGACAAAGGACACTGTACACAGATACACAGCCTGAAACACAGACCCACATCCAGAGTTCACATATCAAAAGCTGTCAGCTGACTGTGATGTGCAGCCAAAAAAAAAGCTAACAAAAAGTTGAATCGTACGATTTCCGTCATGGGGTGAATTGAAAATAAAGAACTGTGTGAATTAAACACATTCCTCCGACATTTAAATATGTTATACGCAAACTAACTAAAAGAGTTTTCAATATTAAGGAAAATATTATGGCCAGAAAGTAATTTTACATATAAAAATAAAGAAGAATAATTCAAATGCTCTTAAGGAAGTATCTCACTTTTATAAAAGTATAAACCAAATTAGTTGCGGCTAACGTAATTCTACGGCTTTTCCAGAACAACACATCAATATTATTTCAATAATTCATTCAACACTTTTCACCATTATTGACGAACATTTCTCGTGCAAATCGGATTCTTTTAATTATTCATTGCCGCTTTCCGCAAGCAAACGAATTAAATATCCATGGCCCACTATTTATTATTCTCGCAGCAGTTGTTATCAGTTTAGTGTCCTTCTTTATCGCATATAAAAAAAAATAATATATTTATGTATATCCAAGGGAGAGGGAAAGTGCCACGCCGACAACCCCACTAAATGACCGCAAACATTAATTGATTCAAGTTATTCGAAACGATTTGCACATTAAAACTCCAATGGCCAGCAAATCAAATTGAAATGCCAGTGGACGTTCCGTTCGCTTTAGTATCCGCAGTAGCATCCGCCTCTGCATCCTCTATCGCTGTCCACGTCGATGTCGATGTCCTGTTTCGGTTGAATGTCTGTGGCCAGATGAAACTCTCGACATAAATTTAATTTTTATTTTTAGTTGCTTTTTTTTCAGGTTTTAAGCATCGACCGATTTAATTGAATTGCACGCGACCTAGTTGCTTTTATAGTACCCCACACCACTCCCCCACGCTACGACCACCCCTTCTCTTCACCAACGTGGCCAATGATAAGATTATGCAAAGTTGATGGCAGCGTAGGGTGTTCGAAGTGTTTTTATCGCTCACCCATCTAGTTGCTCGTTGTATCTTAGTCCGTTGGTCAGTGTACAAAACAACAGTTGATTGACCAATAGAGTTAACCAGTTCAGAAGTGATGGTGGTGATGGGAATGAGAGGGAGGGAACGGCGTGAAAAAGTCGGAAATTCGTTTAGGACTTGCCTTTTCTATGTAAGTGCAAATTGAACAAGCGTATGTTGTAACATGTAGCCAATACTGGTTGCAGGAACTGCAGCTTAACTTTGATTTGACTTGAACATCCCCCATTCAATCGTACACAAGAAAAATGTGCCACGCCCACTTTCGGTTACAGGTTCTGTTGGTGGCATTGCATCTTTAAGTGATTGGCCAGCCACTCGACATCCGACAAGTGGACAGCGCTGAGCTCACTTCAGCTTCTTCAGTTCCCCAATTTCAGGCTCAATTTCAGGCAACATTTTCATTTGCAACTCGATTCAACTCCACTCAAGTCGATTGGCAACCTCTTCGACTTGGAGTTTTGCTGATTTCCTCAATTAAACGCACCCACTCAAATGAGTTTCCAAGCATTTCTTAGCTTCTATTTTAATATTTTTAAGGACTCTAAAAATATAGATTGGATTTTGATAATCTTGTGGCAATATAGTTAAGCATGTTCAAGAATGGAAAAGTATGCTAATATTTGTACTCATATATCTTCACCAGCTCCGGTTGGTTCCAAGCTGTGAGTATATAAAAAATTAAATGAGATTGTCTCATTTTTATGAACAAGATTCTTGTTGAGTTTATTTTATGTGTTGACCTATGTATGAGGCATATACGATAAACTGATTTGCGTGCCGTTTAATTTCTATTGCTGCTTCAATTCGCTCGGTTTTTAAGTACAGAATTGGCCTGGTTAGAAAATTATTCAAATGCCAATGAGCGCTAACTCAATCAATCACAGTCACAATTAAAAAAAGGCAATAAATAACAACAATCAATTCAAAAATTTAATTAAAATTTCAACGTTTATTTTCGGTTGTTAGTTTTTGTTTGTGACTGGCTTATTGGCTTAGGCCCAAACTCATAAAATTGTTTCGGGAACTTTTTGATTGTTGAATGGACATCATAATTGCAATTGCAGCTTCATTGTGCTACATGGGATTTGATGAGAGGACATTATTCCAGTAAGTGGAAAAAGACAACAAAATTCTGTCCAAATGCCAGTTTAATTACATGATGTGCACAATTTGCGTTTCAGAATTGTCGGCGCAATGTGCGATAGTTCCTGTATTTACATGGTATATTTTTAAGCATGTGTGTGCGTGTGTGTGCGCTTAGTGTGTGTGTGACTGTGCAAGTTAATTTGATTTTAAATATGTAGCACTGGTTGAAGGTAGTGTTGCCGCTGTCACCGTTGCTGCAAATATTGGTCTTGCTTTGGGTTCATTTTTCATTTGCGGTTAATAAACTGGCCGTGGCATTAATATTATGAATTCAACTGGCTGCAGTAAGAGCACTGACAGGCAGTCGCAGCAATTAACAGTTAAAAATAATTTGAAATGCAGCAACAATAAGGTGAGCGCATTTCATTAAATATTCAAGTTAACTCAACAGTGTAGCCAACACAGACCACCTCTACACTTCACAGGAGCCCATTCCCCGCCCCCTCTGCCCACACACACACACACGCACACGTACACAGAGCGAAAGTCAATGAGAATCACTGCAATTAAAAATTAGTTAAAGTTAAAGCGCAGCAACAACTGCAAAGAGGGTAATAATGGGTGGAGAAGGGAAGGTGCACAAGCGGATATGTTGAGGTTCCGCTACCAGAGCTATGGTGCCCTGGCTCGAAATAGAAACAAGCTAAAATTAACCAGTGCAGTATTTACGATGAGTTGATGCCCTGTATAAAAAATGCAGCAAATAAAAAAGTTTGCTTGTTAAAATGTTAAGATCCCACAAGCTAATAGAACACAATCAAATCAAATGACTAAATGTACACTCACACACTATTTTGGGGCGCTGAGTTTGGTGAAAAATTGGATTTGAATCAAATATGTTTCGCATGCACACAAATGAATGAGCCGAGGCTACATGTGTACACACTTGTAATCTGTACTTGGATAGCCCCAGGGGCACATAAAGTAGATAGTAGTACTAGAAAGTAAGTATATAAGTATTATGTGCATTTAATTTGTAATTAATCAAATTACCTGAACTATATCTGTGCATCTTTGAATTTGCTAGGCATAAATAATTAAATGCGGCGTGGTTGAACATTATTATTTCAATTGCTTAGATTTGTGAAATTGATTTGAATAAGCATATTAAGTTTACGTACTCCCACTCACACGTCCTCAGAGTACATTATTTGCTCCATATCCAAGTTTTTGCTGTCCTCCTTGTACAAAAGATACTCTGCCAGCTAAAGGATGCTTTGAGTGTGTGGAGTTGGGTGAGTTGGAGGGTGGCGGTATTGTTTTGGAGAAATTGTCGCCTAACTGCCTGACTGAAAACGTGCAACTACACTGCAACATTTTCAAGACAACTTGCCTTACAACCCCCCCCCCCCCACACACCATCTTGCTGTATGGCAGCTGTGCTTCTTCCTGTGACAGTCATAGTAGTTCTGCTCCTCCGCTTCGGCATTCCTGTCAATTGCTCTTTACGGATAACAACAGCAAATGCCGCCAAACCAAGCCCAATGGCTCCACCCCTTCCTTTTGCAGTTGTCTCTTGGTACTTTATGGGCCTTTAAGCGTGCAGACCAAGCCGCTTAAGTGGGCTGTTAGGTGCTTGTTAACTTTATTGATACCCACGCCGATCGAACCTTGCCTCAGTAATGCCAGCAAGGCAAAAGAGTGAGAGAGAGATAGAAAGATAGAGCGTGTGAGAGAGTTGTGATAACCGTATGTGGAGCAAATGGTGCATTGGCACTCGACGTTGACATGTCCGACACATGTTGCGGCTGACACCCCTCAAGGATGTGTTCCTCTCTAGTTGGAGTTTTATGTCCGCTTGTGGGTGGGTATATGTCCGCTAAGCTCAGCAGCGCATTTGTATAAGTTTATGTGTGATTGTCACAACCACAAGCAACCACAACTGACTCACTGAAAGCCAAAAGGCTTATGGTCCAAAAGTCAAAGGCAATGTTGGTCACGGACACAACCGAGTTAAAGATGGTTGCATTTAATTAAAATGATTACAAAGTTTATGTCTCCTTATGTTATATCCGTACTAAATAGTTATGCGACTCAGGCAGTTTGCCCAGATATAATATTGGAAGAAATCTTTCTGTACATCTTCCAGCTCGAAAAGATTGTGACTTGCTCTGTACATCAATTTTGAATTTCAAAATAATGAAATTAAAATTATAAATGTGTTACAGAAGTCTTTGTGTTTTTAAAAAAATGTACTTTGATACTTTACTTAATAAAAATATTTATATATATATATAATTATGTATTTATTTAAATTGTAAAATCTTCTCATTGCTATAAAATTAAATTGGAACAAAAAATCACTTCTGAGATTATTTATCTTTTCAAAATGTATTGGTCCTTATCAGTTTTCATCAAAAGCTCGGTGTTGAAAAAAAAAAGTTGATATTCTACTTACCGTAATGTGGCAGACCAGAAAGAAGGCCACGCCACCCATATAAAGATTTAGTTGATTTCTTAATATTTTGAATTTCATTTTATTCATTATTCCATTCGCTGGTTGACCTTAGTATAGTATGTCATTGCTCGCTTAGTAGCCTTTACATAGTTACTACCATTGTTTATGTTTTTTCTTTTTTTGAATTTTTCAGCTTTTACTGTTCCATTTTTTACTGTTCCATCCACTCAGCGCTCCATTTCAATTTCAATCTCAATCTTATCATTCTTTTTGGCTAACTGGCTACATGTATATATATTATATATATAAATTTAGTAATAAATTTATATATATATATAAATAATGTTTATATATATATATATGTATTTTGGCATACACTTACATACACATACAAACATGTCAATTATCAATTTAAATTGTAACTTAAGTTAAATAACAATCACATTTACTTATTCTGTTTTTTTTTCTTAATGTTTTTTTATGTTTTCATTTGGCTCTTCAATTCTAATTTAAAAAAAAAATGTGTCACTTGCCCATATTTGTTGATCTATTTGGGGTTATATAAGTATCATATTACATATAATTATAAATCATATATATGTATATATATATATATATTTATTTATTATTATTTTCTTTTTTTTTTTTGCTCGAGTGTCTGCAAACAAATTGTCAATAAAACAATTGGAAACAATCAAATCAACAAAAAACTTAAAAATTATTCGTTCGTTTTTTGAACCGTTCGATCGGAAACGATTTAAATAACTTGCTATATCCTTTGGGTATTCCATACATATATAATTCACTACTTAAAACACGTGCCACTTGCAGTGCACGCATTTTCCATCGTCTTTATTTATATATATATTTAGTTCTTATTAAATATTATACTATTTTTCTTGCCTTTTTTTTCTCTTTTTTGTTTTTGTGAAATCTTGACATTTAGTAATAAATTGGTTTTACGTATGTTTATTTTGAGTTTTGTTTTGTTTTTTTTTGCTGTTTTCCCCATTTTATTTATTTTTATTGAATATTTCTTTGTTTTGGACATGTATTGGATTTTTCTTTTCGGTAAGTATCCAAACATTTATAATAGTTACACATAGTACATCCATATATAGTTTGGGTTTTATTTTGAATTTGAAGTCCTCTGTTAATGTTGTTTATTTATTTGTTTGTCGGTTGTAGTGTTTAAAAAAAGAAACTATTCTATACTTGCTAGTCGCTAGTGGTTCAAAGATTACACAAGTTTCACACGTATCGTAAATGTATATGTATGAAAAGTTCTTATATATTGTATAAATTGTTAATGTAAATTGTGTGTTGATTTGTTCTTTATAAACTTCGGCACATTTGATTACTTGTCACAAGAAAATAAATGTCAATGAAAATCGGTGTACGACTTGTCAATAAGTAAGTGAGATCGATGTCTATCTAGGCCAAAAGTATGTATTGGAGCCTGTTCTCAGTTCTTAGATGGAAGGCGTTGATCATTTAAATGGCCTGCAAACATTCTGTTCAATGTCTTGTGTGCTTATTTAACAGGAGTTCACTGGTTTATTTGCTGTATAGTATTAATATTCGGCATACTAAAGTTCAAATCTCTATTTTATATGGCTATCAATTTTGTCAGCAAACTAAATGGCACAGCACAATTAATTAAATGTGGAAATGATTTGGCAACAGTAGTTTATAAACAATTGAAATGCATTACTCATGCGAACTGCTTTCATGTATTTTAGCATTTGACGATTTGATTTGGGTTTCTGCTAATTTGTAGCTTCTTATGTAAATAGACATTGAAATAGCAATTGACCAACACTGCCGTTAGCCGGAAATAGACAAACTATTAATTATCATGTATATTTATATAATCATTCAATTGTTTTTAAATGTTATTATTATTTTTTTCGCGTATTTGTCGGTTTTGTTTTTATTATAAATTTTTAAAAAATCAACAATCAGTTAAGTGGAAAAATTGAAATTCTTTTGTTTTGCTATCGTATTACTTCGTTATTATTATTATGCTTCGTTTTTATTTTTAACGATTCTTAGCCTATCCTAAGCATCTGACACATGTCTGCAAACGGAGAGTTGACTAATCCCGCTAGATGCTTTTACAAAAAAAAACCCCATACTTTGACCGATCTCTAAATATCTTAAACTTTAGCGTATATATTGAGTATCATACCTTAAAAGAGCGTTACGGCATTGCCAGTTTAATTTTTATTTCTTGGGCTCCAGCTGCTTCTTCCATTTAACTGCCATTCACAGCGACCGCATGTATGCCATTGCTGAGACTGCCCGCACAGAGCGTGGAGGCTCCGGAGGCGACTGGCGATGCTGGTGGAGATGCGGGCGGCGTCAATGTTGACGGCTCCTCTCCCCCTCCATTGGTTGCAGCTGTGCCGCCTGGTGGGTGTTTCAAATTGGAGTTTGAGTTGGCAATATTGCCATTAATTTTGCCGTTCACATTTCCATAGGTTAGCTTTATAGCTGCGTTTGGCTCACTTCCAACCTCAATCTGTATTTTCTGCTGTTCCTGCAGCTGCTTCTCCTCCTCCTCCTCCTCCTTCTTCTGATCTTGCTTGTCGCTGTGGTTGCCATTTGGAGCCTCGATCAGCGGTGGTGGCGGTGGTGGTGGCGGCAATGAATCTAATTGATTCGTTTCGTTTAGCGTAAAGTCGTTGAGCTCCTTTATCTCCTCATTGGAGGGTGGCGCAGGCAGACTCATCATGCTATCGTAGGTGTTCTCTGGTTCCACAAGCATGGGTTGCTCCAGCTTCTCGAGCTGCTCTTCGTTGTGTGCATCCAACTGTATTTTCTTCTCCTGCTCCTGCTCCTGCTCCAAAGGTGACTGTTCCTTGTCGATTTCCTTTTCAGTCTCAACTTCTTCTTCACCCCCCATCTCATTGGCATTTCCAAAAGCAGCAGGTGCCGGCAATGGCTGCTCCTCCGCCACCAACTGCTCCGACTGCGACTCTGACTTAAGCTGATCCATTTGCTCCATATCAGTTGTTTCCTGGCCAACAAGCAGCTGCGAGTGTAGCACAAGAGGCGAGTTACCAGCATAGCCAGGCTGCTCGATGACATAGAGCTCCTGGTTGCCATAGGAGTAGCGTTTGTTCGAATCACTCGAAGATGTGGAGCTCAGATCCGACTGCGACAGCCCAGTTTGCGACATTATGGGCAGAGGCTCCTCATCAGGCTGTTCCTCCTCGATGAGCTGCAGTCCAACAGCTGCCACTGATCCGACTGTTCCGACAGGCAATGGATTGACAAAATCGCTGGGTGGAGCATGTATCTGCACCTGTTCATGGCCAGGTGGAAGGCTGCGCTCTTCAGTCGCCGCCAGCTTGCTACTTGTATCGAAGGGAAGCTCAGTTATGTCTGTACCTGCGGCGGGGCTATCGGGCAGCTGCTTGGAATCGATGCCGCGTGCCACCTCCACCACAAAAACGCCATCCTTGTCGGTGTGCATTTTCGTCTCGCGTGCGTTGCGCGAAATGTCCTGCGGGTGTGTATGAGCATGAGATGGAAAGAGAAAGAGAGAGAGAGACAGAGAGAGATAAAACAAAGGAAAGGAGTGCGACATATCAGGTACTAAGCGCCAGCTGGCAGAGTGCATTAAAGACAATATATCAGGGACACAACAAATCAATAACCGGACGGCCAGGAGCAGGATTGTAGAGAATAAGAGGAGGTTGCCGCAAGAAGGCGGAGTAAAAATCGAAAGGCTTTCATGGGGAGGGTACCGAAAATTGCATTTGCATATACTTTGCTTGTGGCACATTTACACTTCACACACACACATATACACAGAAAGTGTGAGTGAGGAAGAATGAAAGAGTGAGGGAGACATTTAGATTTGGTGACTGGGCTGGTGCACAGGTGTTGCTGGAACTTGCACCAGATATCCTGTCGACTGCTTGACAAATAACTGACACTCGACCAGCACAATACGGCAGACTGGGCAGGACTCCAAGGACGGTAGACAAAAACCAGTGAGTGAGATAAGAGGGTGAGAGAGGGGAAGAGGGCTGACAAAGGATGCATCACTTGCAGTTGCAATTGCAGTAATGCAAGACACAAAATACAATCAGAGTCATGTCAAGAATGCCGGGAGCGTAACAAGAATTTCAGTTCGACAGAGACAGGAACAGTGTGGGAATTGAAACTTTTATCTTCTGTCGTTAATCACTTTTCAATATTACATATATATATATACATACATCAATCCACTTTTAATAATATTTATAATAATAATTGACAGCTACCGAATTTTCAAGTTCAACGCTTCGCAAAAAATATAGTTTCACCAGACATCACGGCTATGTCTACTTTCTAAAGAATGATTGGTTGAGAGAGATAGCTAATCGGCTATTTAAATTTGAGAAATACTTCGCAAATGTGCCTAAACAATAAAGATCCATAGAGACATATAATCTTTATCAATCAGGAATTCCTTATGAGTGAAATAAATTATTATACGTTTCAAGTTACCATCTAAAGCACAACAATGAGAATTTTATAGGTTGAAGAAAAAGGCAGACAATTTCAACAATATGACAATAACCAATCAATTATTACTACGACAATAACACGAATAGACAGGTGAGCGAGATAAAATGTTGATGCAAATATTGTGTAAATGAATGAATGTGAAAGAGTAGGACAAAAAAGACAATTACAACATAATGAGCAAGAGAGACAACATACAGAGAGAGAAAGACAAGGAGGCAAAGAGTAAACAAAGTACAGTGGTAGAGACACACACCCTTGAAGAGCTAATATGATTCAAAAACATAGATTAATCAACAATGAATCACGTAAGACTTTTATGTGGAATCAAAGTATTAATTAAGAAAAATAAATATTCGAGATTTTCTCGAAGTATAAAATCCTGAGTTGTCTAAAT
This sequence comes from Drosophila picticornis, assembly GCA_035043845.1. Classification (NCBI taxonomy): domain Eukaryota; kingdom Metazoa; phylum Arthropoda; class Insecta; order Diptera; family Drosophilidae; genus Drosophila; species Drosophila picticornis. The sequence goes on from JAWNMR010000492.1 coordinate 8,518,999, forward strand.
AACTATATTTGTAAAGTATATTAATGGGTCAAACTTTGTTGAATTCTAATGTAAGTACAGTAAGCTGTATGAATTTAATATTTTTATTGAATGACAAACTAACTATACATATTTATATTTAAGTATGCTTCCTTTAAACTTCAATCAATGCCAATAAGTAAGCACTTAGCTTGTTCTGTGAAGTAGTTTAGTGAATCTGAACAACTATCTTAGAGGGTGTGTATCTTTATTTAATTTATGGGATTGCGGTGTGCGAAAAAGAGACGACAACTAGACAACAACAGGCAAGACAAAACTAGAAATCGAGACGCGTAACAGGACCTGTTAGTTAACATATGTTAACTAAACACTGTTAACAGCTCGGACTTACATGGCGCTCTTCGGTGACAACAATCAGATGATTATCTTTGAGCGTCATCTTTGTGACGGAACCACTAAATGCAAAGGCGCTCCCACCAAAAGTGGGCGTATCAATTGAGTTGGGTGTTTGGATATCGGGTCGAGCCTCAAATTGAAAATCGATGCGTTGTACGCCACTAGCTAAGGCCAGCGACATGGAACGGATCAGGGCTGCATTTGGGTCTGGATCTGGATTTGGATAAAGATTCGCTTTTGGATTGTTCATCTGCGATGATGGCGACTTGGAGGATGCGACCGAACAGCAGGACGATGACTGTAAGTAACCAGAGTGCACAGGACTTTTGTTTAGTGTAATTACAGCAGCTGAGAATGATCGCGCAACCAAAGTCAAACTTGCGACATTGGAGACTGTCGCAAAAAATATATTCTATAAATAGTTAGAACTCTCTTTAATTACAAAATAAAATAACGAAATTGCAATATATTTTATGCATATCTGTAGCTATTTCCGTGTTAAATATGTGCTCAAAGTATTCTACGTTTTTTGACCTTAAAAGAGCATTATATACCATTTTATATATTTCCCAAATTTTTAAAGGAAGCATCTAATATTTCAAGTAAGGGATGACATTTTTATACACAATAACACATTTTGAATGTTGGATTAGGCGATTCTTTTGTGGAAAAATGTATTACGTTGAATTGAAAATGATTTTGAATCAGCAACATAAATTTTAATTTTTTTTGTGCATAGTTCGTTCTGAGTCTAGCTCTGGCCCATATTTAAATAAATTGTGCTGAAGAAATTAAATGCTTTACGCAACACATTTGCATTGTTCAAAGACTTAAGAAAGGCGATGGGCGGGGCAAATGTCCTGGTTATTGTAGATGCGCCGCGGTTGGCCTAACAACAAACGTTAACAAAGCTTGACGGCATTCGCCTCCAAGATTCAAATTTCAGTTTTTGTTGCGCTTCTTCATTCAACTATTTCTTTATCATTCACTAATGGCTCATCATAATCAACATCATTATCGTCCGCATCAACTGGTACTCGTTTGGCTTATTCTTCATACTCTAATTGAGCACTTACCTCATTCTTGGAATCCGGGCCCTGACCCTGCTCGCTGTCATCGCCAGTGGCACTTGAATTCGCATTCTTATTCAGCAAATAACTGCAAAGAGATGGAAACAAGCACAGAAAGGGAAAGAGGACATATATATTCACATACATATATATATATACAGGTTAGTGAGTGAGTTGGCAACATTCTCAAATCCCATGCATTTCAAGTGTAGAAAATTCACAAATTTGTTGCCTGGTTTGCGATGCAATCATAACTGCTTACTTTCTGGCATATCTGTGCCACCAAAAGAGAAAAGTAAACAGCAGAAATTTGCTTTCTTGAAGGCGTAATGTAATTGTTTTTGAAAAATGTTGAGCTATGAGAAATATTTTGCCAAAGTGATCACTTAATTTGTAATTTATCTCATAAAAAGAGTGGCTTAGCTTGAAAAATATAAATGGATACTGGATGGGAAAGAGACACAGAGAGAGAGCGAGAGAAAAGATAAGTTTTATGAATTGAATTGAGTGCAATTCTGAGCAAAGTTATTTTTAACGATAGCTCAGGACACTGTAGATGTAAGTGGCAAGTAAACACATTTATCAAAGTTGTTGCATATGATAAATAGAAAAGTGGTTCTGCTGCCCAAACCCTCGTCCCACACTGGAGGGACCGTGGCATTTCACTTTCGTTTTTAATGCGTTTCTTTCCACAAACATTTGTACAAATTGTCGCACGCACAACACACAACACACACAAAAACACAAACGCATACGCACAACTAATTTCTCGTCTCGACAGTTTATTGTGCAATTTCCGTTTTAGCTTCAAGCCAACACATACGCACTTTACCAACCACCAAGCCCTCACCTCCGACTCATATACACTGTCTATTCTTGTGTGTGACCGCAACGACAACGAAAAAAAACAACAAAAAAAAATAAAAATAAGAACAAAAAAAAAGCAGGCAGACAAAATTTATTTCCGTTGCGCATTTGTCGACTTTCTTCTGCGGCCGCCATCGTGTGGCACCTTTTTGTGGCAAGCAAACTGGCAACTGGCAACTGCTGCTGGCGATTGCCATTTTGACGTTTTATGCGTTTCATTCCGGCCTCCTACACATCATGCAACATGGTAGCAACGCCTTGTTAGCTCCGCTGCCACTTGCCTTCATCTTCATCATCTTCACTTGCCTCTCTCTCTCTCTCTCTCTCTCTCTCTCGCTGACTATTTCTTTCTCGCTGCCTCCTTCTCTCTCGCTCTCTCTTTCTCTCTCCTTGCGCGCGGTTCGTCTCCCTGTCTTTTGGATGGGTGGCAACTTCCGCTTCCGGCAGCGTCTGTCGACGCGCCCGTCGTTGATTTGTGGCGCCTTTAGATTTTCGGGGGCACCTTTCATCTTTCTGTTGCTGCCTGCCTGCGCCTCAGCGCAGTTGCTGTTCTTGTTTACCGCCCAACCACCCCCTGTCGACTTTCAATGTGGCGTTCATTTTGTTTGGCATTTAGTGCCCGCATATAAAAGCAACGGCAACAAATTCCCATTTATGTGGCATGCTCGAGATTTATGAGTATCGTTGGAGACTGAACTGCAGAGAGCAGAAGGCGAGGGCGATGGCGAGGGGCGGCAGAGGGAGGTTTGTTACTCTATTGCCTGAAAGGATGTTGCTGCTGACATTGCGTCACATCACTGCCCCTCCCGCGCTCTCTCTCTCTCTCTCTCTCTCTCTCGCTCTTCTCACATGCTGTCTGACTCTCAGATTTGCTCACACGTTTGCCGCTGGCATTGCGAGAAATAAAATGCCAGAATGAAGCTGATAAATGCGACTACGCACGCCCCCCGCACCAATAGCTCCCAAGTGTATTATGCGTATGTCTCTGCAATGTGTCCATGTGTGCGTGTGTGTGTGTTTGCACTTTACTCCCGTTACTTGGGTTGTGGGCGTACATTCAGGTAACCCTTTTGGCACTCGGCAACTGACAGCTGCTGCTCCTCCGCCTATTCGGAAATGCCAAAAATTCAATACACTAGCTAAGCCATACGGAAATCTGTGTTGCTTAACTTTTCACGAGCAAAAATAAACTTCTTTAGGAAAAACTTGTCAAAAGATAAATTAAATATATTTATTTAAATAAAAACTACAAGAAAAAAATGTAGAAGTGTTAATTGCTTTCAATTTCAGACCAATAAAATCTATACATTTTGTATTTTTTCATCAAAATTATATCTAAAGATTTAAAAAAAAAATGAACTTTTTCTCTAATATTTGTTAACTCCCAATTGTATTACAAGTTTTATCGGAACGGTTCGCTTTTCAGCCCAAGCAAAACCAGATATGCTTTTTGGTTACAATTGAATTGAAAATCTTGATCACGACTATTTTCCATTTATAAGTTTGAATTGGTCGAAGAAATCTCCTTAAGTGCACATCACATCATATGACAAATCTATGACAAATCTAGTCAAGGGGAGAATGCTATTGGTGTATTTTTTATATTCCACTCTTATTTCAGCTTCCGTTGAATGATGTGCCTGACTGCTCATTGCTTATTCCAATTACGCAGCAGCTGTCAGCCCTCGTCGCTGCTACTGTGGAAAGTTTAAGCATCATTGGACAGTCGCAATTATTTTTAATTTCAAGGACATTGCATTTGAGCTGATTAAGCACTCAACTAGGCAGAACCCTCGGGGAACAGAGAGAAAGATAGAGAACTCTGTAACAAACCCAAAAAACGCTCAAAGGGATTGCTTTTTGCATTAGTTAAAGCATACAATTAATGGGCATTGAGAGAAAAGCTCAAGAATAATAATCTTAGGTTATAACTAATGTCTTCGATATATCCAGTAACACATGCAAGATTTTAGACTGTTTTACAATGTACTTAGACTCAAGGTATATTTCCCATGCAACCCTTTCACTTACCGTACTGCGCAGTACATCGACGTTAGAAGCGCAGCGGGGAGAATGACGATAATTAGGCCCATGGAGACGGCGAATAGATTTAGATAACCTGCGAAACGAAAGAAATCAGCAGTGAAAAGAAGAAATTTGATTTACAAGCTACAAAAAAGTGCCTGAGCTGGGACTTACCATCATATTCGGCTAATGAATCCTCCGAAAGTGGCGTGGCATTGCTCGTGCGCTCCGGCAACTGGTTGCGCAACAATGGCGCCATTGCAGATGTATCGCCCATATTCAATCCAGGCTTAAGACTCTCGTTGCGCTGTTGCAATGTGGCATTGAGGAGCTCTGCGACCGGCAGTTGCTCGCGGTGCAGATGACTGTATCCGTGATTGAGCGATTGGCGATAAAGCCCATGTTTTGCCTGCTGCTGATTTTCATCCTGTTGCTGCTGCTTTTGACGATGTGCTGGACTCTCAAAGGGATAGGAACCCTCGACACCATCAAAGCCACCGCCGGCGCCATCGTCAATCAGATCGCCACCATATTGAATGGAGCTTTCAAGGACATCCGGATCGCTGCCCATGCCAAGACCGTTGCTATCAATATCATTCTCATAGATGCTGCGACCCTGACCCACCAGCTCGCCGGGCATGTAGTCAATCTCCTTGAGCTCAATCTGTGGGGGTAACTCGCCAATAACCGGAACTCCTATGGCCAAATCGGGCAGCACCGCCGGCTGTATGATAATATCCGGTAGTTGCGAGCTAGCCAATATAAGTGGCGGTAACTGAGTGGAACTGCCAGTCGATGGCAACGATTGCTGTTCCACCTCGATGACCGATTCACCCACATATGTCACATCTAGCGGCGGTGCATCTTCACCGTTGCTAACACCACTGCTTGGACGTAGGATTTTCATTGCATCCGCGCTGTGGTGCAGCGGTGATAGAATGATATCCTCTTGCTGCTGCTGCTGCTGCAGCTGTTCCTGCTCCGACATGTAGCTGACGGGAAAGAATTGATTCTCAAACTGAATCTTACGTTGCTGCTGCTGTTCGGTATTAATGGCGCTGCTGGTCGTGGGCAAAGATTCGCCAACCTTTACCTCCGTGTTGGAGATGTAGAAAATGGTGTCGGAGTCGCGATCGATGCTCGGTTTGCGTGGCATTGGTGGTGGTGGTGGTGGTGGCGGTGGACGTGGCAAGCCAGCTTTTGTATCCGCCATAAACAGCTCGTCGGCAGCATCTTGTGGGGGACGCACCGCTGGTGGTCGCGCATCTGAACGATACGGATAGTTAAACATGGAATTCAAATTCATGTGCTCGGCGCTGGTACTAAAGGAGTTCTCGGTGTTGTTGTCACCGGCGCCGTTGTCAATGATTTCCACGACAAGTATCTCATCGTTTGGGTTATTAGATTTGCGCTCACTGGCCGGTGGCTGGCGATAAGAGAACTCCAAGTCCTCGCTCTCATTGCCGAAGGCCTCGGAGACATTGATGTGAATCTCAATGGCTGCCGGCTCTGGCTTACCCAAGGCATTTCCAGCTGCCGGCTGTGTGGAGACATCTGCGCGATCGATTACATATTGAGTAAAGCGCTCCTGAACCACTGGTGAACTAGGCGGCTTGGTTGTGCCCACCCCCGGCTCCAGCGGCATCAGATAATAGCCCGAGTTGTCACGGAAATTGGTCGAAGCGACTATCGAATCAACCGTGGAGTCGTAGACCTCGATTTGTATATCCGAGATCTTTGATTCAGTGCGCGGTGGTGCAGCCAGCACCACTGAGCCCGCAACGCTAATCTCTGCTGCCGCCATAGGCAGACGAGTGGTGCTGACCTGAACTTCGGGGACCTGGAAAACTGTGGTCGACAGCATAGACTGTGGCTGCACTGGTGGTGCAGCTGGCAGCAGTGTCGTTGCTCGAGTAGTGCCCGGACCCAACGTGCTGGTCTCCATATTTAATTCAAGTAGCGCCGTTGGCGCCAGAATCTCCACTAAACGTCCTTGTCGCAGCTGCTGCTCAATGGAGTCCTCAGGCGACGGTTGCTGATTGGGCGCCAGTGGTTTCTTTAGCGGGTGCACCACACTAAATGTTTTCTCGCCCATAAAAATGGGACCCAAGTAGCCATTTGGCACAGGCAACAATTCGGTTGGTTGACTGCTGGCCAGATTGCTGCTGGTGGTGGATTCAATTTTGGTTGCTGCTGCTGTGGTTGTTGTTGTTGTAGAGCTGGCTGCTGCTTTTGGATATTGTTGCTGTTGTAACTGCTTCTTTTTGGTTAACTTACGACCATCGTGGCCATTGTTGATTGGAGGTGCGACTGTACCTTCTAAGTCTAGCAGCTGCACTACAGACTCCAATCTGTGCGGCGAGTGGCTCAAATGCAAAGTGTAGCTGCTGTCGCCAGGAGTTTCTGTTGTCACAGTTGATATGGTTGTCACTTTGTTGGTTGGCAAAGCGGTGGTGCCTGTTTCTACATTAATTGGTGCTGCTGTGGTTGTTACAGCTGTTGTTGCGGCTTCTGTAGTTGTTGTTGTTGGCACTATTTTGACGGGCAATACGGTGGTGCTTAGTTCTGGCGGCTGGTCGCTGGTATCATTGACAACAGCAACTGTTGCTGCAGTTGTTCCTGCTGTTGTTGCTCCTGTTGTCGTTGTAGTTGCAGTTGTTGTCGTTATAGAATGCTGCTGCTGTTGCTGTTGTTGTTTTGTTGTTACAATCAATTTGGGCATATCGCCCTCAACGCCAATCTGTAGCTGATGTGTTGATGGTGCTGTTGCTGTTACTTTTGCTGGTGCTGCTTGCGCCTGGCCAGCACTGTTGCTGTTGCCCAGCAGCAGCAGCAATATGATCAACTGGGCAACAACTGGCTGTCTTCGCCTTGCAATAGCTGCCATGTTGCGGTTGTTGTTGGGCTCTATTGCCGTTGCTGTTAGTCGATGCTGTTTTCTGAATGTTTAGATTATATTTCTTGCGTCCGCACTGTGGTTTTCCTGTTATATTTATTAAATTAAGCAAGAATTGCTGCAACTATTGCTATTGTTGCCTTTGGCACTTAATTTGTCGTTTTGCAGTGAGTGTTGCTGTTGCTATTACTGTTCTTACTGCGGTTACTATTACTGCAACTATTACTGTTACTGTTGCTATTGGCACTTGGCATTGTCGTGTAGCACTTCAGGCTGCTCGGCATCTTCGTCTTCATCTTCATGAACATCAGCAATCCGCGCAGCCGTCGCAGCTGTCGCCGCTTTCATTCATTCACTCAGTTGCTGGTGCCGTTGCTGTGGCTGTCGTTGTTGCTGATGTTGTAATTGTTGCTGTTTTTACTGCTATTGCTGCCGCTGTTACTGCGGCCATTTTTTGCGGCTATAGCGCCGCAGCTCTGCTTTTGTACTGCGCTGCGGCAGCTGCTCTTGCTGCGGTCGCTGCGGTTATTGTTGCTGTTGCTGCTGCTAATGCTGCTGCTTCTGCTGGCTGTTGCTGTTGCTGTTGCTGTTGCCGGCGGGCGTCGTTCTCTTTGTTGGCACACAAATTCAAAGATACAAATAAAAATATATATGTAAAAATAAAGGCATAGAATACAACAGGCAAAATGCTCTGCTGCTTTTAGCACTCAGCGCGACGCGTTCCGCTTTCTTCCTTCCGTCTTCCTGCTGTTTCCTGTTACTTCTTGTTATTCTCCTCCCTTTTATCGCTCTGCATTAAATTTTGTGTACTTGGCTGTGGTTTTTTTTTCGGTTCTCGCCTTTTCTTTGCTCTCCCAATGAGTTCTGCTCGAGTGGAAATAAAATTTGAAATTACGAAATATGCTTCAATAACAAGAAAGTTGCTGCTTTTGCCGTTGGTGTTGCAGTTGCTGCTGCTTCTGTTGTCGATGAGCTTGCAATGCAATAAAATGTAATGCAATGCAACGCAAAAGTGTGCAATGAAAAAGAGACGATACAAGCACAAAGCGAACGCAGTAACAAGATAAAAATAACGACCGTAAATAATGTCGACCAGCTAGTTCAGCTCGGTATTCCAGAGACTGATTTCGTCTCAAAAGCTCTTATTACATTAATGAAGCACTCGCTTCGGAATTGTGAACTGAATTGAGTTATGAAATACTTTAATAATTGGATAAAGTTAAGATTTCACATGTGTTCAAAATTAATAACCGACTTTCCATAATCTGAGAAGTACTTTTCTAAGCAAAACTTCCCATTGCGTGGTACTATTGGAAACACCCAATAGAAATATGTCTCCTTGTGCGAATTACAGATGCCTCGTCCATAAGTGGGAGCAATGTGATAAGAGTATTGTGCTGGTGTTTGCAGTGACGTGTGAAGGCATTTTATAAAAGACGGCAATCGAGAAAACCGACTGAAAATGAAAACAAAACACAAAATATGCCATCGAAATACCAATTTTCAAACAACATCACCACCAACACCCCTTCACTTCTACTACACCTCCTTTCAGCCAAGGGCAACTTGTCGAAATTGTGAACATTTTTCGTTTTGTTCTTGTTGTTGAATGTTGTTCGAGAGGTGGCGGAGTAGGAGGGGCACTTCTTATAGCTTTTGTCTTTGGTATTTTTGTCTTCGGTTGTAAGCCCAAAAATGCCATGCAAATTAAATAAAAGCCTACAAAATGATTCGATTTGAACTTTAGCAAAGAACGAAGCCAGAGGGTCAAAAAAGTTTCACTACACTCGACTCCCCCACTGCCCCATGCTGTCAGCATCCTTGGTGCCTACCTCGTTGCCGCTATTCATGTAGCCGCAAGCGAAAGGTTGCGGCTAACTGTTTACATTTCTACCAGTTGGCCAGCTGTTCAGCTGCCTCTCTTTACTTCTCCACCTTTCCATCCCCCCATCTTTCGCCACCTCATCATTGGCAAACTTAGTGCGGCTATCAGCAATGTTACCAGGGTTAGAGTACTTACTAACAACAAGCTCCAACCCAACCCAAAGCAACCCAACACAATCCACCGCAATGGCCACAAATAGCAACTGCTCTTTCATAACACTTTTCATCTCTTGGCCATTGGCACTACCACAGAATCCACTTCAAAGCAATAGTAACAGCAACAGCAGCAACAGAAATAATTATAATAGCAGCAAATGCACATAATGATTACTTTCGGGCATCACATTTTGAATACTCTGTTTTTTGATATTATTATTGCACATTAATTTGTAATAATTTTTAATTTAACAGTTAAGAGAAACTAATGATGGGGAAATTAAATTTGCCACTCATTAAAATATCACTAAGCTGATTAGTTAGAGTTGCTGTTAGTGGCTACTGCATTAATTGATCGTTTTCTCGTTATCACTAAAATAAAAACATATATCAAATGTCATCAATTATTATTTTTACTGTATTTTACTTGGAACAAAGTATCGCGCAGTCGAAAAATGCCGACAGCTGCCGTTGAATATTTTCTGTAATTTTTACTTAATTTCTACTTTTATTAATGTATTTATTTAATTACTTACCGGCTGAAATCCTGTTTTCTGTTTCTATTTTTCACTCTTGACTGTTTACTGTTTAGTTGGACGCCTCTGTTTTTTTTTTTTTTTTTTGTGTTGTGGGCCTCGCAAGGTAATCCAAGGGTCCTTGCAAAGACCCGTTTAATTTCACAGCGTGCCAATCACAATCACTCAGTTCACAATTGTTTTGCTCAGCACTACAATAACAATAACAATAACAGTAACAAGAACAACAACAAAAAATACAAATGGGCATAGACTATGCTTTCGGCCAGGGTCAAAACAGCACGCGACACGCCCGGCATGTAAAGCCAGAATCTATCACAGAGACGCGAACCACTCAGCACGAACAACAACAACGTAGCCAAAGCAAGAAGCATAAAACGCGCCAAATTTACAAAAATTGCAAAAATCAAATTATAAACATTTTAATTATGTTAAAATTTATTCTGGTAATTTTTTAAAATAAATTATTCTTTATAATTTGGTTGCGGCAGCGTTTTTAGTTTTGCATGGATGAGGGGATGATATAGGTATAGGTGTGGTGGGGTAGGGCTGGCTAGTGGGATAGGGTAGTGCGGCAGGGTTGTTGTTGTAGTTGTAGTTTGAAATTTATCTCACGGCTGATTTGGTATCCTTGGCTGGTGCCGCTGTTGCGTCCTTTAGCTCTGAATACCGCACGCAAACTGCGCAAATATTCTCGCATCCTTCGGTCTAAAAGGACAAGCAAATACCGCCGTCGACGCCGCAGTCTGCGTTTGTCGATTTACCGTATTGCCGATTCGGAGCAGCTGTTCCAACAGCGACACTGCGTATCTGCTTAAGCATCGACCGCAGCGGCGCACTAGCAGCGTAGTTGGTGTCTTGGCTACCTATGGCTGCCAGACTGTTGGCTTCGCTTGTCATTTCCCTGCAATTGTTGCTCATATGCCTGCTCAAAAATGCAGCTGGATCAAGCAATCACATATTATTAATTAAATAAATGCTTTTGATGGACAATACTTGCAATTGCTTTGTGCTCATGCAAATTGATTAACAGTCTGGCAGCATCATATTTATGGAATGCTGTTGCGATTTCCAGTCTACACGCCCCATAGTGGAAAGAGCTTGTGTGGTGAAAAACTGTCAGCATCGAGCTTTAGCTGCGCAGATTCGGGTCCCAGCTTAGTCAAGTTTCGCACCTCTCAATGTCAATGAGCTTTTTTTAAAGCACAATATGAAGAATTGTGGAAAGCAATACGACACGGATAATGATCATAGTTCATTGATAATGTGTGTAAATCGAAAATAGTTGGTTTTGCTTCAACTTGTCATAACTTCCCACTTCATTCCCTCTTTCATTCCAGCTTTGGCATCAGCTGTCATTAACCATCATTGGAATCGATTTATGCTTATATATATGCATATATATATGCTTATATGCTTATATAAATATATATATATATATATATATATATATATATATATATATAAGTATTTGCCAAATTCCACATTCAATACCGTTGTTCGGTCACTGGCACTGCCTTCTTCTACCTTGCAACAGCTCTCTCTCTCTCTCTCGCTCTCTCTCTCTCTCTCTCTCTCGCTCTATCCATCTACCTATCTGTCTATCTATCTACTGTTGGCTATATCTACTGTCCGACTGTCATTCATTCTGTCTGATCCGCTTGATCCATTTGATAATGCAGTGCGCACAATAATTCCCATAAATATTTCGCCTTTGGATTATGTAAACCTCTTTTTGGCCGCTTTGCTTCATTCCAACACATTGCCAGAGTAACAAATGGAATTGTTGTTGTTGGTGATGGTTGTCGGCGTTGATTTCTACGCTGTGGAATTCGAAGCACTCCCAAAACACCAGCAACGAGCAACAACAACAACTGTCGCCAGTGGCAACGTTTCAATTTGCACCACCTTCTGCTCACTGCTGCCTGCTACCTTCTTCTTCTTCTTGCTGGTGGGTGATACACACTGCGCCGCAGCAATTTGGCAAATGGTTAGCAACGCATTTGCACCGCCTCCGCACCACCTCCGCATTACTTGTGGCGCATGCATTAAATTGGCCAGCTTAATTGAGTTTTGGCCTTTTTTTTATTATTGAAATACTTGCCACATTAGATGGCAAATCAAAAAAAACAAAGCCAGCAAAAACGCCGAATGACCTCAAAGCTAATTCATTTGATTCCATTCATATCATTTGATATAGTTTATTATTTAATGTTTTTTGGTTTTGGGCTTTTGTTTTTGATTTTGACTATGATTTTGACTTTGATTTTGGCACAACGCTTTCTTCTGCAGCTGCCGTTAGATGATTTAAAGAAGTCGAGGCAGATCGTATTTATAGAGCGTAGTGAACAACAACTCTTTGGAATGCCGTTAAAATACAGCTTCATACACTTAAATCTAAACAGTTTCCAGTACAGAGTCAAAATTCGAATTAGAAACGAAGTCAAAATCTTTTCCCCTCTCTCTCTCCATACACTATATAAGCCATGATAGAAAAACCAAAAACAATATTGGTATTATTTAAATTTAATGCCCACAGAATAATTAACTACTAATTCGTGCATCAATAGAAGTATTTTTGCACAATATCATTTTTGATTTTAGACATTTTTAAGCAAAAAGGATGTTTCTCAATCTTGTCAATCACTTTGATACAACTAACTGACAGACAGACATTCCAAATGCATACTGAGATGCACTTTAGGATGTTGGCTAAAAGCAAATTGTCTGTTGGTTAAAATTCATAGCCAGAGGCTTGACTGAGACAGAGACTGAGGCACAAACCACAGGGTCTGCGATTGTTTAAAACTTGGCTTTAAGCGTCATTGTTTAATCACACACCCCCCACCGATCGCCGATTACCAATCACCAGAGCCGTCGCTGGTCGCAGTAAAGAAATGCCAAAACAAAAACAAAATAAAATAGCTACTCTGATCCAACGAACGTGCGACGTGCGGCGTCGTCGATCAGACATTTGCCGTTGTCAGCTGAACTGTGCCTCAAACTGTGGCTGCGTAACGGATCATTTTAATTTGAACTGCGCCGCAGCACACTTGACGCACAGCTTTGGCCGAGCTCCAAGCTCAAATTGTGTACACTTCAAAAAAAAAAGTCGAACTCAACCGGAATCCCAAAGTTTCTGTACAAGTGCAGTTTGCTTAAAAATCATGATTTGAATATCTACCAAAAAAAACATATATTTTCCGATTTGAGGACTACGTTATCAAGTAATCAGGCACATCTATCCAAACATGTCTTAGGAACTGTCATATGATGGATTCCAGTACAACATTTACCCCTTTCTTTTTCAAGTGTAGACGCCTTGGCCAAACCCATCGCATGACAGGCAGAAAAGCCCCGAGGCAGCCCACTTGCACGCTGGGGCGACACGTTGACAACTGGCATCGATTTATGCGAAAGATTTTCCATGCGATTTTCAACCCCATCGAAGATTCCCCTCCCCCTCCCCCTCCCCCTTCCTTTCCCCCTACTTCACCGGCCTGGACCCCTGCAGTATGCAGCTGCGCGTGCCTGCCATACGAATAAGAGGCACAAAGCGAATCCATTTTGGCCAAATTCTCTCTCTTCATTTGCCAGTCAGCAAAGCGATAGCCAATTGAAACCGAAACGGTAAACATCGCCCGCAGAAATGACTGGCGATCGAAAAGCGAAGCGTTGAAGCCACAGTCAAAGCCAAAGTCGCTGGCTGTGTTGTTGTCAAGGCTCATCCATCAGCATTTGTTTAGGCCATGATTCACATCAGCCGCTAGCAAATGGCAATTGGCCAACCGAAGCGTCGCCCCATCTCTCATGGCTTGCCACAAATGCTAAATGCTGTAGGCTTTTAAGAATTCTCGAGTAGAACACAGATGAGCAATCATCCACTCAGCTCCGCTTGACTGGCTGGGTCAAACAACTGCTGCTGGGGACTACAGATGCATCAGTGTCTAATGTTATCTAATGTTAAACTAGATCATTGGTTACTCAACATACCACCGAACTCACAGCTTCTTTGTCAAACATCTAAGGATATTGATCAAAGACGGGGAAAGCGAGGCAAGCAGGGAGAGTTAAGGCTTGTTAAAAATGTGAAAATGTTATAGTTATAGAAGCGTGCAGACATCAAATAACTAGAAGATGAAAAAACTTTAAGTGCAATCCTTAAGGATGTTTCCCACAAATAAAAAGAATCATAGGAACTGATGATGACCAATGAGCTGACAGATGTTGCGATTTTTACAAATTTTCCTCATATTCGATAAGCCAATTTTAAAAAATTGCTCTATTTTTTGTTTATTTTTCTTTTTATTCCACTTGCTTTCTTTTACTCCATCTCAGAATAATGTTTTGCCAATCAACTCCTTGGCTTTGGATCTAGTTATATATCCGTGGTATATCATGTATGATTATATTCTTTTCGCGTCACGCTTTATTACACTTAAATAAGATTGTTAGTTTCATAAATCGGGTTAGTTCAGCCATTTTTACCAATAGTTTATATTTCGAAAATCACAAAGAAACGTGTGAAAAATTCGATTGGAATCGTTAGCGTTTAGTTTTATGGTATATTTATGCATGAGATGAGATGGGTGGGGCATGGTGCGGTGCAGTGTGGTTCGGTGGAGTGGGGTATATATTTATGGCATTTGCGATAAGAAACTTTCGCATTTTTGGGATTTTTCAATACGCAACAACTGAATCATTTGTTTGTTAGGCTGTTTACTGTTGTTGTGGGGTTGTTGTTTGTTGTTTTGATGTTGTGGCTCAATAAAGTTTATGACTTAGCATCGGAGTTGCCGATAACTTGCTGACAGGGCGGCCCACCTCAGATGGAGGCGTGGCAGCTGAGCGGGTTGACCGTTGATTGAATCATCGCTTAGCCAAGCGGCGTCCATTTCACTTTCATTTCATCTTCTCCTTCTTCGTCATCGTTGTTGCTGACGTTGCTGAAGTTGTCGCTGTTCAATTTCTTTTCATGGGCAGCCGCATTGAGGTTCAGTTGCCACGCCCCTCGTTTCACTTTCTTTTGACTCATCCTCCTCGAGATGTCGCCGTCGCAGCTTCTTCTCTACGAGCTGATTTACGTGGGTGACGATTGCAACATCGCTGGCAGCAGCTAGACTCTCAGAGGGAGGGAGAGAGAGAGAGAGAGAGAAAGAGACAAAGAAAGAGAGTGATAGAGAGCCCCATTGTAAGACAATGCCAATGGTCTGTGCAAGCCTTCTAGTCTTTGTGTTCGATTTCGTCATCTGGCAGTTGTTGCTTCACTCCCCTTCCCCCGTGGCACCACTCGAACCCCGCTTAGCACTCATCACACACACACAATTAATGTGCATTATTGTCGCCTTTGCCGACTGGAGAAAAAAAGCCAAACTAAAGTTGAGAAAAGAAAAGGAAGAGTAAGAAAAAAAAATGCGTATGTATTTTTTGTAATTGTTACAGTAGAAATTGTTAAGCAAATATTTGGCCTGGTCGAAACGTATAATGAAATGAAAGGAAAAATTCAACAACAAATGCAACAGCCACAAAACAAAACAAAAACCTGTCGAGAAATTGAGAAAAATGTTTTCGGACTGCTTTTGGGCTGTGTGTATTTGCACAGTTGTTATTGTTGTTGTGGTTGTTGTTGTGGTTGTTGTTGCTGAGCAATGTTTTCGTTTTCATTTTGGCCCGAGTTCGCATCGCGAGCGCATGACTCAAAAACTAAGCCAAAAACAAAAACCCACAGCCAAAAGTGATTTTAGGCTACAGAAATCGACCCGAAAATACTCTGTGGCTACCTTCGACGAAATTTCTTGATTCAAAATAATTTGAAAACTAAACAATGAAGTTAAGTGGCCATAATAAGAACTATTTGTTTTATAAATTTTCTAACAGTTAGTAAACTATGTATATAGTTGACTGAAATCTGACTTGAATCTAAGCCAAAACAAACATAAATTTTTGAGTGAAGTATTTTCATTCAGTTCATTGTACTTTTTTACTGTTATATTATTCTGGAATTAGGAAGAACCTTTACGTTCCTTAATTTTGTATTTTTCTTCCGAAATTGTTTTATACCCCGCTTGAGAAACTTCAGGGGCACAGGGTATTACAGACAATGTTTTGGCTGCCTTCGATGGCCGCAGAAAAACAAAACTTTCTTTCATCCGTGGGCTCAATTCTGGCGACAGTCACGTTCCTTAACTGCCCTGAATTGTTGCAGTGGTTGTTGTTGCTTTTGCTATTTTTGTTGTTGTTGTTGTTGTTGTTGTTGTTGCTGTTGATGTTGTGGCAATTGTAGTTGTTGTCGTTTGCCTGTCCAAGTGGTCAAGTGGTCAGGTTAAGGCATTGAGCCAAAATTGCCTCTCTGCCTTGGCCACAGAAATCATAATTTGCTAATAAATTTTCATTTTCATGTCGCGTCGTCGTCGACGTTTTTGCTGTGGTTTTGTTGCTGTTCACATTTTTGTAAAGTGAAAGTTTCTTCTACCCCTCTCCTCCAGCCGACGCGCTGCATCTGCCAGTGCCCTGCGATGTCATACGATGTGACAAGGCGCCGAAAACTTCATTGGACCCAAGCTAAGAGCTACATTCCCACATTTTCCGCTCCACCATCGGTTTCATATGCGAAATCATCGCAAGCAAATCGTATGACTTAAGAACTTGGCAAATAAAACACAAAATAACGCCAATATAAGGCCACTTTTGCTCCTATAAAATGGGAGGAGCTCAGTGAGTAAGCTTAGTCACCTGTTATTCGCTTGTCGCTCATTCTCTTTATTACTGCCTCTATCAATATCATGGTAAGATTAAACAAAACAATAATTATAATTACTTTTTGGTATTGCTTAAAGAACTTCCCAGCTAAGTGCCTGCACCGACAGGGTATACAGCAGTCCATAACTTTTCCTCGCCTTTGGCTAGTTACTTCAGCAATATTTGTTTGTGGTAGTTATTCTTGCTTTGGCCATTAAGCGAAGCACTTTTTCAGGTGTAATATCAAGTTAAAGATTTCACTCTCGTTTTCCGTTTAGAAAACTTTTAGTTGAAAGACTCGAATTGGACTCGAGTCGAGTGGAAACTAGTTTCTGTGGTCTGCTCTGACAGTTAGTTTCACTTTTATTAAGTAATTTAAACGAACGGCAACCGCAGCTGGCACTTGTCAATTGCTCAGATACAAAGATACGCGGATACAAAATGCCGCCAAAGATACAAAAGCAACATCAACAGTAACAATAACAAAAACAACAACAGCAGCAACGAATGAATGAAGCTGATGAGGAAAGCACGCGGCAAATAGCAAATGGCAAATGAAACAATTAAACAACGCCACATTAAAAGAGAAGCAGCTCAAATGCTTCAGCGCGCAGCAGCCACTAAATCGTGTAAGATGAAGAGCACGTGAATAGTGATAAAAAAAAAAGTGCGGCGGGGGGATGAAGAGGGGATTTAGTGAGATACACAGAGATGCATGTGTGTTGATAGTCATAAGAACGTAAGTTTCATGGCTGCACATTTGGCACACAGAATGCCACAGCAATAACCCAAGCGAATTCATTCAATCAGGGCACTTAAGAAATGGCTCGAAGGCGAGGGCCACAGAGAGTGGTAGGATGGAGAGTGGGCAGAGCGGGGCATGCAGCTTACACAGCCATTAAACGTACGTTTGTGTTGATAAAAATCATAGCATAAATTCAACCAATTTCAGGCCACAGTAATTTCTTGTTCGTATGCATCTCTCACCATCTCTCTCACACCATCTCTCTCTCTCTCTCTCTCTCTTCATCCCACTCGCCATTCTGACTTCTTTTGTCAAGCACTCTCAACGGCTGCGAACCACATCAAAGTGTTTTTTTCGTTTTTTTTTTCTTATTTTGCCGTAACGACTCTCGTTTTCCAGCACTTTCTTCATTATCATTAGAAGCCTCAAATCTTAACTCTTCGATCTGCCATTTTTGGGATTCTAAGCGAAAGTTGGTTTTATAGCGTCTCTTTGCCATGCCGCCTTCATGATTTATAGAGCATATTGTAATAATAAAGGAAATTATTTATTTTCACATCATAATTATCTACTTAACCAATCTCAACTCTTCGAAGTGAAGGCTTGCATTTGATGCAAAAAAGGTTCAATCTATATCTTTAGCGCCTGTATGCTCATCAAATGTGCAATAGATATTCAGCTCAAGTTGCAGCTTTCCATCGATTGGCAGTCTCCAATCGCTTTCCTTTGTTATCATTACCATGCTAATGTATATCCTCCCACAATCAGCCTCAGATTCTATGCGAAAGTTGCATTGAGAGTTACCTTTGCCTTGCCTAACATTTCTCCATTCTCTTATAATTTATAGAGCATATTGCGTTGGGTGACATAAAAACTAGTTTTTCTCACGCATTTGTCATGATGTTGATTTTTCCCCATTTTGGTCTTTCAGTTTCCAGTTGTTTCCACTTGCTCACTTTGTTTTTGTCTCATTTTTAATGAGCGGGTCATCAAGGCGACATTTGGCCATGTCGTAAATTATATTTACTGCATTTCGCGTATAAGCACCAACACATAAACACACACACAAACTCACAGGCAGTTTTAGCAATTGTCACTTGCACAATGTTTTCAGTTTTCATTTTCGTGTTCGTTTTCACATGTGTATTTTTGTGGCATTTGCAGCTTTTGTTTAACACTCTTCAATACACTCGATCCCTTCAAATCGGGCAACTTCACATCTGCATTCAGTTTGTTAGCCCATATTCTTATATATATCTATAGATAGCTTAATAACACTTTACTCGTCCCACAGATGAAGGTTAGAAAACTTATTCTTAAAAACTTTCATTTTCATTGATCGCTTTTCGTAACTTTTTTTCATTTAATTTTTTACATTACTTAAAAATAAGTCTCAATTTCAATTCGGTTAACTTATAGCCATTCTATAAATGTTTGTAAGACCTTTCGATGTTCTTATAAACATAATGTCGTTTTTATTGAATTTATTAAAATCTATACTGACTTTTTATAGAGCATGCAGTGAACGTTGTAGGGCAGAGTTTTTTCCCCCTTTTCATCTTCATTTCAGTTTTTATTGATATTCCAATGATAAGCGTTTCAGTTACTTACTGCAATTGCCGCTGCTGTTGCTGCTGTTGCATTGTTGTCGCTCTCTTTGTGCGCTTCCCAGCATTTACAGCCCGAAACGTGGCGTATGCGCAATGGCTGCTGGCAATGTACAATGCAAAGGGAGTTGAGGCGGGCAAAACGTTTGGAGGAGCGGACCAAGATTGCTGAGATATTTCTGGCAGCTGGATTTTTGGCCAGCTGACCTTGAGGCCCATATTTAGTGGCAGCTTTACCGCTAGGCGATGCCATGCGGAAATGTGGCGAGCTGCTCTTGCTGTTGTTGTTGTTGTTGCGCCTCCAACTGGCTGCATTTACTGCACTGGCTGCACTTTCAGGCCATTCGTCACACGTCTCGATTCGCTGACAACTTGCAATCCACGTCGCAGCCGCAGCAGCAAAAGATACAACAACAACAGCTCAGCTAATCATAATTTCAGCCAATTTAGCAACAAGCGACAAGTGTTTTCTGTTTTTGTTATAGTTGTGGTTGTTGTTGTTGTTGCTGTTGCTTTTGCTGTGCAGTGACTTTCTCCCGACCTCGTTTAGTTCGAAGCGATTCCGATTCCGATTCCTAAAAAAATTATTGACACACAAATTGTTGTCGCTGTTGTTGCTGTCGCTTGACGTGCGTCTATTGACCCGCAACAGCAGCAGCCCCAAAAAAGCAGCTTTTAGAAACTCTTTTACGTCTGTTGTTGTTGTTGTTATTGTTGTTGTTGTTGTTGTCTTTATTATTATTATTTTTGGCCAGACCATAATCATAAGGCCCAAGTAGGAAGCAAGCAGCTAAGCAGCTTGAAGACTCCAACATTTATTTGCATATATTTCTCTAAATATACCCTGTAACCATACAACTGAGTAAATAACAATAAAGTTGCTTGCTTCAACATTGTAAGTCCAACTCTGGAAAATTAATATCTTTATTTATTCCAGTTGCAAGTACCTGATTTTTACATTATATCAACATAATATTCCATATTATTCCAATCGTTCCTGCACAGTTTAATCGCAGGTTATCTCTTAGTCGTGCATACCCGACTGGCGCATACTGACTTCTTGGATTTCTAAGACATATATTTTCAAGCAACCGCTGAACGCAGTTGGATTGGCCAGTGGCAGGGGCAGGGGTTGGGGTTGGCATGGCTCACTGGGCAATGCGTGGAATGCGTTAATTGCCTAGGCAGTTCGGCCAGAAACCAACCAAAAAACACACATACACAATACGAAACAAAACAGTTAGGTCTCACAAGCTACGAGCCAAGTCCGATTTCATCAAGTGTTGGCAGCCCAATAATTCACCTGAGCCCAAGTAAGCAGGCACTTAAGAGCCTAACGAACCATAAATTCTAACTAGGCAACAACAACAACCACAACGAAATCTTGAATTGGCATCGAAAGTGCCCAAACACACACACACAAATATTGTGCGAAAAATTTCTAAATGAAAACATATATTTTCATTCCCCCCAATTCAATTAACAAAATGAAAGTTGCGCATTGCGCGAGTTTCGGCATCAAGCGGGCAATAATCACGTAGCGTACATCAATAAAATTGTCAAATTGGCAAAACGATGCATACACAAGGGTTAAGTGGCAGCTTGGATTGCTTCTTTTTATGTTATTGTTGTTTTTTTTTGGGGCGTGGCGCTCGTGCTTGGCATAATCAATAGCCAAAGTGCTGTCTTCTGTGAGCTCGTCTTCTTCTTCTTCTTCTGGGTGCGTCGCCGACAAAAAAAAATGAAATACAGACAAAAAAGACTGAGGCAACGAACTTGAGCAGAAGTTTTGCAATTGGCGCTGCGATTGCTCTGTCGATGGCTTTCTGGTCAGAGCTTTAGATGATTAGGGCCAAAGCCAAAGCCAAATGATCCGAGAGACGCAGCGCTAATGCCACAAATTGTTGCAATCACCTCGATCGAGTTAAGTCCAGCATATTTCACAAGCACTTTGACAAGTCAAGTAGAAACGTGAGTGGGCTAAAATGCAATTACACTACCAAAAACCCTATCGTTACCGATAAGTGTTACTGATAACTAACTGACAGAATATATTAAATAATTATTTACATAAACTATAACTAAATATAATTTAACAAGCTAAGCCGGGAAAGTCGAAAGTTGCTCAATAAAATACTCGCATTATTATCGATAATAGTGTCCCCATTGAAAAACGGTTTACTAACAAGAAGCATTATGTAACAAATGAGAGAATGTTCTTTTTGGCATGCAAGAATCGAGCACTATTCAGATTCATATGCAGCATATCATTATGAATTCCTATACAGCATATTATTATACTAACAATGTTTTGGCAGAGGGCAATCACAATTCGTTGTCTTAAATGTGATTTATGTTGATATTAGTTTGGTATGTGGCTTAATGCGTGGAGGAAAAACAAAGGAAAACAAAGCTGAAAGAAAAATAAAAAAATGTCATCTTTTTTATTGTGGTTGTTGTTAGAAATGAAATGAGTTGCTGTTACAGTTGTTTGCTCCATTATTAAGTATGACACAACCACCAGCAACAGCAAACAACAGTGACAAGAACCACTACAAAATCCAAGTCAATCTGTCAGACTCCAACGCAGCTGGAGCTGAAGAGGCAGACTTTAACAGCTGTCCAGCCAGCCAGCAGGCTAGTCGGCCTCTTTAGGTAGTGATGGTGGCCCTGGGCCACTCTACTACTTAGCTGCCCTGCGTGCACCACTTGGTGGCTTTTTTTCTTTTGCTCTTAGCATTTTTTTGTATGATATTTTGCAATGTTTTGTTTATTGTTGTTGGTGGCACACACACAATTGCTGCTGCTGTTGTTGTTGTCGTTGCGTTTATGTAACATTTGTTGAATTCTGCGCTGGGGCAGGCATTTCACTTGGGTGGCTGCAGTCGTCCATTACGAGCAGTGTCCAAAAATGAAATGATTGCAAATACTTGGCTAACAATAACAACAAGGGAGACAGGCAGGTAGGCTCAAGTGGGGCAGCTGCAGTCAGTGGATTTTGTTGTTGCTGTGCCTTTTTAGGGTTTAAAAGCAAGAGCAAATTGTTACTTTCGTTTCATTTCGCATCACTCTTTTTGCACCAGCTGTGTGTGTTGCACAGGGCGGTAATCAGTGCTTCAAATGGAATCCGACCAGCAGTTGGGCCAAGTGCAATCACTTTTTGTTTTAGCCCCACTTACATATATTGTATAAGTAATAACCACACCACTTAGCAACTGGGAAGCGGAGGTTTAAATTTCGAATTTTGCATTTTAGTTTGAATTTGGCAATTCAACCGTAGCTCTTGCCACACAATGTGGGCGCTCAGTGGTCCAAAAGACATTCACACACACACACACACACGCACTTCTCTTTCGCTTTTTGCACATTGTTTTGAGTACACATGCTCTCAAACTCATTATCCCGCTTTGAGCCACTAATTTACCACTTGCGAATCTTAAAATTTGTTACCTTTAAACTTTAAGTTCCGCCCTGGCGTTTTCAACACTATTTAACTTTGAATTTCACTACTTATATTTTTAAGCCATAAGTCATTGTTTTCAAAATATCCCCCTAAATTATACCCCTGCAAATGATATTCCCATTTTGCTTACCAATATATCCGGACCAATTTTCCTTGCTGAAGTTTTAATACGCTTCTAACATTTTTACAAGAATTCACCAAGATCGGAATTTTTATTATATTGTTTCATATCTACAATCGCTCCGTTTTTTTTTTTTTATTCGTTAATTTATAGCAAAGCTTAGATGTCTCCAAAATAATTTAAAAAGAGTACAACTCTGTCTGATTTTGACAGGAGAATCGCATTGAAATCTTGTTAATTTCGTTAATTATATAATCGTTTCATAGGCAGGCAAAGATGCAAGGATGCTCTTCGCCAGTTTTCTTCTTCTTGGTCGAGTAGCAGACTTTCAAAGATTTTATTGTATTTTATTTGGCGCATACTGGAAGAGCTGCTCAATTGTGTAGTGGTGCCAAAGATGACTTGATTGTTATTCTTTTTGTTCTTTTTTTATACAATTTTGAATGTTTTTTTTTACTTACTTAAGATACTTGTTATTGCATAGGTACAGCTTAAGTCTATTCTTGTTTAAAAAGCTGAATGAATACTTCTTGACTTACATATTGCTCTCCCCTCCTTATTAACAAATTGCTAAGTTCCCCGTAAAACTGGAACAGACACATTTTCCTTGAATTTGGCTCGTGGCAATGGAGCATGGACTGGGTTAGGGACAGGGGCAGGGGCAGCGGCAGACAGAGCTGCAGGGCAGCTGCTGCACATGCAGTCAGTTCAAGATAAAGAAAAAGAAGAATCAGAGCCAGAAGCAGGGGAACTGTGTCTGGGAGCAACTCCAATGGAAGTTGGGAGTTGGGAGTTGGTAGCTGTTAGGCAGCGACTCAGAACATTAATCTTGAGACTTTGCTGGAAATTAAAAATAATAAAGCACTAAATAGAAAATGAAGCGAACAACAGGGAACGAGAACGGGAACGGGAACGGGAACGGGAGTGTGGACTGGCTGGCTGGCTCTGTGGAACTGGAACTGCCAGTGGGTCTCTGGAGTTGCGACTGGACTGGACTGGTAAATGAATGAGATGGGTAGCGGCCTGTAAGCGAGGCAAACACTTAATTGAGCATCGTGAACGCAAATGCAGCAATTCGTTGTGCTTGGCCGGCTGCGGCAAATAGCCGAAGAGAAGCGGCGTTGTTGAGCGTGAGGATGATGGGGGGATTAGTTAGTCTGGCTTAGTCTAAAATTCTTTGTCTTGAAAGATGTTGCGTGCGCTCCAGTCGATTTCCTGGCTTGGCTCAACTCGGTGGGCGTCAGTGGCTGCGCACGTGCCAATGCATCCGCCGACCAGCGACCAGTGACTACCGACTCGCCACTCGACCACTGACCACCGATCACCAAGCGTAACAATTGGGCGGTGGCACCACAATCCAGCACCAACTCTAGGGTCCAGCACCAGCACCAGCACCAGCGAGTGCCGCCTCTTTGCAGGCCCCTTGCCAAAAGCTGTTTCCTCATTGTCTAATTAAATGTTTCTGCAGTCATAGGCACACACAATTTGATTAGTTAACTGTTAACTGCGCACTTGCCGAGCTTAACCTCAAAGAGTGAACGCCTGCTGACAGGTGGCGCCACACGTCCAATGCGGCAAGTTGGGGCAGCGTGAAAAGAATTAGCGTTTTATTCCAAGTCAATATTGTAACGTAATTCTTAGATGCAGTTGGCCTCACCTAATAAACAAATGAAGTGCTGGAAAAACTTAATGTCGATAAAGTTTTGGAAAACAGTAAAAAATGTAAAGCCTCAGTTTTGACAGACAAACAGTGAGTTTAAAAATGAATTGGATCTTTGTTCTTGATGTTAAGTTTACTTCAAATAGACGAATACGGGGGACAAGCAAAAATTGGCATTGTAGATCTTTGCCCAGATCAATGTTAATCGAACGAGGTTAGGAACTACTGAAATCGAAGTTTTTTATTTTACATATAACCTTTAACTCTGAAATGGAGCAGCAGTTGCACCCAATTCTATTGGCAGCTGGACAACTTGCTGAGTAACTGCTGGCTGAACAGCAATGTTGCAATCAACGCTGTTGCTGCTGCTGATGCTGCTACTGCTGATGCTGTTATTGTGGCTGTTGTCATCACTTGCGGCAACATTTTCATTGTTTTTGTTGCTGCAGCAGCAGTTTAAAGTGGGTTAAAAGCACAAACACTCGCAAATGTGATGACAATTCGCCAAAGCAATGCTCTAAAGAAAGAAGTGAGTAAACCACATCCAGCAACAGCAACAACAACATTGGCAACAAAGTCATTAACTTGACTCAAATGACTGTAACCAAATGATCATTCGAGATGATGACAATGATCATCATGCCTGCTGTTGTTAGAACAAATCCAGAACAGAACTAACACGGCCCATAAGAAAGACGACTTTTGCAAAATAACTCAATCAACTGACAGATGATCTCCATGTGGAATTATTTAGAGCTTGGCAAATGGAACAGGTAGGGTATTGGAAAGGGAATCTAATGTCTCACATGCCGACATACAAAGTTATAGCATTGATTTTTAGGGTTAAAACTTAAACATCAATACACAATACGCAGTGATATATTTATAGTTATAGTTCTGTAACACTTGCACGTCAACAAGTTAAATAATTCCAAAAATACATAATATAATATCAAAATAAAAAAGTGGGATTAAAACTTATTTGAAAGTAACTCAATGTTGTTCTTTGAGTTTCCTAGATTGGCAACATGATCAACTCGATTTGAGTGCTCGCTTTGCAGCGTTTTAGCCTTAAAAGGCACGCGGTCAAAAAGAACAACAACAACAATAGCAAAGTAGTAGCCAATTTATTGTTGTTTGGCTTGCCTGACATTCAGCATTCAACTCAACTTGTCGGCGGGATGGTCTAGACTCAAGACTCTAGACTCGAGTCTAGCAGAGTTGCTTCTGCTGTCCATTTTTGGGTAATGCGAATTACAGATGTCCCCGCCGCTGATGTTGTTAGCATATTCTTTTGGGTGCATTTTTTGCATTTTGCCCCACATGTGTCACACAAATTGTGCGTTGGCCAAAGTAAGCCAAAAAAAAAAGAAGAAATAATAAAATTTGTGGTAGTGGCTGTTGCACTCGGTGGCTGCCTCAACTGCTCCAATTTGCTGACCATTTGGCATACTTAAAGCTGAACTGAGTTGTTTTTGTGCTGTGGCATGCAAATGCTTGTGCAACGGCATCGTTCGCTTTGTGGCAATGAATGTCCGAGCGGCAAATCCAAGTTGCCACAAAGAATTATTTGTGCTGTGTCTGCAATTTGGTGCAAGCAGCACAGTTGCCACAGTTGCATAACCTGTATTAGTTGTTATTACCGTTTTGTAGCATCCACACACACGCAGACAGCCAGTAAGCAAGCGATCGAGTGCCAACCAACTTTCTGGCCAGACCAAATCGAACCGGCCAACGGATTTGCCATTGATCAATAGACCAAACGCATCGAAAGCCCTAAGCTCCAGCTCTAGATCCAGCTTCTCCTCCAGAGAGCTTTGACACTTGCCGAAAGCGCAGCAAGTGACAGCAGCAGCAGCAGCAGTAGCGGCAGCAGCAGTAGTGGCAGCAGCAGTGGCGGCAGCAGCAGCAGTGTAAGCAGCAGCAGCGTAACGCATGCAGTGCGCTGCCAGCGTTAACGTTGCGACTTAAGGCTTACAGCTTACAAGACGCACAACGCGTCGGCGCAAACTTTCAGTTGCTTTCGAGCTGCACAAGACGACGGTTGGTTTGCTTTGTAATCCATACACAAGCACACACACACACACAGCGGCCACAGCTGCCGCAGAGAGAGCGCAAGGCGTTGAGAGAGAACTGAAGAGCGCGTGCGCGACTGCAAATCGAGTACGTGGAAAGTGAAAGAAAACGTCTCCTGAGCTTCGGGTTTATTTTTCTTTTCTTTTTTTTTTTTTAAGTTCGCATCCGTCGTCGGTTCGTCGGTTAAGTCGTGTTTCGTGAGAGTCGCGACGTTGCTTTAAGCTCGACTTAGCGAGCAGAAACGAATTCAGTTGCCGTGCTGAACGCAAAGCGAACGGAACTGTGCGCATCGTGGCGCGCTTAACGATTACTTTTGTTTTTGTTTTTGTTTTCCATTACTTTTCGAACTCTGCTCAACACTTAACGTCTAGCGGTCGTAACTGGCCTAACGGTACGCGTCTAGTGCTCGAGAAATTGCGCGCATCTATTGTGTGCTTCTGGCGTATTCTATTCAAGATTTTTTTTTATTATTTTTTTATTCTTTTTGTGGCTTGTGTGTGTGTGTGTGTGTGAAGGATAAACAAGTTGCTGTCTCGACTGACACACTTTCCGGCGCACCTGTTGCAAATTTCGAAAATATTTGTACTGATTTTTGGATTTTGATTTGATTTTTGCAGTTATTATTGTTGTTGGCGCATGTTACAAACTGGCCACACTAAACGAAAAACAGTCATAACTTTTGCTCATTGAAAATCGTGTAAGCAAAGTCAAAGAAAAACAAACAACACAAATATAAAGAAGAGCAAAGAAAAAGCTGGCAAAAAATTGTAGTGTGACAACAAATTGCAAATTCTTAGAAGAAATAACAAGAAAACAACCAAAAAGAAAAACAAAATAAACATAATAATTAACAAAAAAGAGGAGTCAAGTTAAAAAATCTACAAACGCAACGAAGTGAGCGACAAAATGCAACGCACGCAGTCGCCGCTGCTGCGGCTGAAACTGCTGCTGCTGCTGCTGTTGGTGGCATCGTCACAGTCACAGACTCAGACGCAGGCGCAGAATATAGGTGAGTGTGTCAAGCGAAAGACGAAAACACGAAAAGATGATGAGAAGATGAGAAGACGTTAAGTCCAAAACAGAAAAGCAAGCAAATTTTCTCTTGGTTCTGCTGCTGCTACTGCCCTTGCTTGATTTTTATTCATCACCCATTTTTCAGCTTATTTATATAATATATATATATATTTTTTTTGTCGGGGTTGGGGTGGAGGGCGCACCTTTAAATTTTTTGCATACAGTTTTGTCGCTGGCTTTTAATTTCCGGTTCCCTTTGAAACAAAGCAACTGCGTGGCTTGTGCACTTTTTCCCACGTTCATAAAGCAGCAAAAACAACAACTACAAAAAATCAGCTAAAGTCCAGCTTCAAGTCAAGTGCCGGCAACAGCTTGTTGTTGTTGCTGTTGTTGTGGTTCGCTCACTCGCTTTATATCGGTCAGCTTTTGTGCTTGTTAATTGTTTCGTGGGATACCCGCGACAAATAGAAACGAAGAAACTGACCAAAGACACGACTCATGTGCATATTGCAAGTACAGTAAGCACTCGTTTGTTACTCTGCTGTTGCTTCAATTCTATTTACATTTCATTCGAATATTTCGTTATCTTCCATCCTTAAATGTTTGTGAGTATTTATGCTTAAATAGTATATCAAATTGGAAATTGGAGTTTTCGCTTAATTTACCTCGATCTGTATCAGAAATTTAATCTGAAAATCACAATTGCAACATCGAATCAATTTCTTATACTGTATTTAGTTTAGTTCAAAACTACCCTCCGATTCGTGTGCATCGAAACCCATTTTTCAATAATCTCGTATGTTAAAAGATTCTTCTTATATTTTTCATTTTTCTTAAACTTTAATTACATGATTTCTTAGATTTACCACAAATTGTTCGTTTTAACGCGTGTGCACTGTGCTTGGGTCGGGTTCAGTTGGTGGGCGTGTCTGCCAGTGTTGACCGCAGGAAACGGATGTTTGTTTGGGTCAGCAAGCAGTCAGAGCAGCAACAACAAAGACAACAAAGTGAATGCCAAATGTGTCACAAGAAACAAAAGACTTAGGCAACAAACTTGCTGCTGCAGCCGATGCTGTTACTTTTACTGCTACTGCTGCTGTTGTTGCCTCTGCCGCTGCTGCACGTGGCAGCGTCACCTGTTTTGGAACAGGCAAGCAAGCACAACCTGTTGTGCCGTTCTTGTCTCAAATTACCAAACCGTGTTTGCTGCACGTGGCAACAGATTGGGTTACAGTTATGCCCAAGCAGGTGTCTCACCATGGAGGGAGGGGAGCTGTACTCCCAACAACGATGCCTTGAACTTGAGAACAGAAGAGAACAGCTTAAAAATAAACCAGCCACTTTTATTGTTACTAGAAATGTTCTTTGTATTGTTTTGGCCAGTTACGACTCCATTAAAAGAGACTCAATAAGTTAAGAACACGTAAACGGAATACCCAAGATGAGAATAATGGAATACCGCCCATTAATCTTCAATCTGTTGTCTTGATACGCTCTTATCACTGAAAAATGATATTGTCATTCTTGCAAACCGTTAGAGCTAAGAACCACAAGAAGAAGTTAAGTCCACATACAAAGTAAAACTGTGGGAATCGCGTTGAAAAGAAATTAATTGAAATTACAAATCAAAAACAACAGACGGAAAAACTGAGAAACTAACGAAAAATGTTGTTAAAAGCAAAAGAAAAGGGTGATAATAATAACAATAGCAACAACAAGAAATTGTCTAAGAAATTAAAATAAAATTTACGAGCAGCTAAAAATTTCACAAACAAAAAAGTGTTGCCAGTTTTTTTAACTTTTTGCCTCGACCAAATGGGAAAGTTTTTTAATATATATATATTGATGTATATATATATATATATATATATATATATATACATATATACATATTTATTTGTCTACACAATTGTATTTTCATAGTGTTGACAATAAGAAAAGTAAAAGTTCAATGTAAACAGCCCGACACAGATGGACTGAGGGAAGGGTGAGAAGGAGACGGCAAGCAAACAACGCTCGCTAAAAATTGCTAGTAACGTGTGGCAAGTCTCTCAGGCACGGCTCATCAGAGGGCATTACTTACGTTGTAATACCCCACCCATATTAGATGATGATGATGACTTGTTACTCATACTTATAGCTTTATCTTGTGTTTTATGTATATATAATGACCGCTGACTGGCTGGTTGAGGGCACTGTAATGTCATGATATACCTGTATGGGATGTATGAGATGGTATACCACACATCTTCATTATCGTTTTAATAATGATCATCGTATCAAGCTAATGACTCTCATTGCATTGCGGAAGCTCAGCGTTTAATTGCAATGCGAAAAAAATCAAGCATAACTATTCGCAAGATGCTCTCATCTAACAGATACAACAGATACATAACTCACAAGGCTGTTGTTGTCGATGGCTCGACTCGGCTCATTTGTGCAACCACAAAGCGCCACACAATGCGGCGTTTTGTTTGAGGCGTGGCACATTGTGCGCGCATGCGTGCAAACATCAGCAATTTTTTATTTTATTTTTTTTTGTCTTAGCTTTAGTGTTTTCGTTTCTGCGGTTTGGACAAATCCCGAAACGAGGCGATGGCTGCTTGTCTGCCTGTCTGCCCTTACATAATAGATAAACAAACTGGCACAACAAGGAAGTTGTGTCCACAGTTGAGGAAGCCAGACAGCCAGAAAGCTAGTCAGCTAGTTGTGGAGCTATGGGCGTCTATAACGCACTATAGCAGACATCAACAGCAGCAGGGGACTTTTACTTGTGACAACAACCTCAAAACTGTGATTAAGTATCCTTTTCCCCTGGATGCTGTCATCATCACTCAAACGTAAATAGTTGTTTGGATAACTTGCGTGTTATGTGTTATGCAATTATTTTCAAGTTTGCAAAATACTTTATTAACATTCAGTATCAGATTAGTTACTCACAGAACAAGAACATCATATAAGTTAGTATTAGTGGGGAGATAATAGTTTTCAGACATCCAAACTAAAATATTGCATTTCCATTTTAATTATATTGCCCTAACTCTAACTCTGGCTGAGTTTAATTGACACTTAATTTGCTGGAAATCGGCTACGCTCATTAAAAGAGTAACCACACACTGAAATTTCAATAAAAACAATAATGGCTTGCAACTTAAACTTGATCTGTTCAAAACATATTTACATACCAAATTTTATAGCCTCAAGTCTAACAGTCTCTGCGTTCCAAGTGCACTTTTCACAACGTTTTAATGATTTTGCTTTTGTCGTTGCGTCAATCATAGCGATAAGCTCAGACTTTAATGCTTTTGATTTGTGTTTTCTTTGATAATGATCGCCAGTTAGGAGTGTGACAATTGTCGGGCCAAAAGTCACAGTATAGGCCAAAATTTTGGGCAATTGTCGCGCACTTGTGTCACAAAAAGACAAACGAAATAATGCCCCTCAATATGTTTGGCCTCACAGCTTTGCGCAACTTTTCGAGTTCATTTTATTTTATTTTGTTTTTTTTTTTTTTTTGTTGGATTTCGAATAAATTTTAGGTGCAATCTTTAACAAGTGATGCCGCCTTGACACGTAGCAATGTGTGTGTGAGGGGGAGTGGATAATGAGGCAAGTGTGGAATGGAAATGGAAGTGAGACACAAAATAACTGAGCAACTTGCGCAAGCTGACAAATGGCCTTGCCAGACACTCCACAGAAAGTCAATTATTTAGCTGACACTTTGTGTTGGCGTTCAAGTCAAAGATTAACACATCGTCAGAAGAAGAGACAGAAAGGGAGATAGTGAGATACGGGCATATAAATGGGTGAGATAAGCTTAGAGATTGCGACATGCAATAAAGTAGATTACTGAAACAATCTTGAAATAGAAAGCTTGAAATTCAAAATATTTCAAATCATTCAGAAACTAAAAGTAACGAAGGATTAGCGCTTTGACATGAAAAAAAAAAGGCGAGACCTAGAAAATTTGATCATTCAAAGTAGAAATTTAGTTCATGGGGAAGATTAATGATCAAAGATCTTAGATCAACTAAAACTATTTCTCAAGCAAGCCGCAACTCAATAAAGACTGCAACACTTGCATTGAGTTGAAATATCCAAAGAGCAGGCACAACCAGTCTGTTAACACAAAAAAAAAAATAACAAAAGAAATCTTTTATATATGATCAAATAAATGAAAATTCGATCACTTATACAAAAGGTTATATTGAGGTGGCAGTAAGAAAGACCAGCAACGATTAATCAATATTTTGAGCTAAAAACGATGAAATTAAAATGAGTTTATTGTTGATAAAATGTGTGAAAATGAAAAGATTTAATGAAAAGAAGAGATTATAGCTAATTAATACCTTAAGCGCAGATCTTTTAAGCAGTTAAAAATGATAATAATACTTCAGAATGTATACTAAGTATATCTCATCTTATACTAAGCATATCTTAACTTTCCAACAGTAAAGATGACCCAATGTTTTTGCGATTTTCGCATATGTAAGATTTGAGTATTCATTTCATGTGTATTTCGATTGAAATCATCATCAGTATAAGTTTTCTTTTCGTTATTATAGTATATTTTATTTATTTTGTTTTTTGGTTTTTGTTTTCTGGGTGCAGCTCATTTGTATGGAATTCTCATTATATGAATCAAGTATTAGCTGCAGTTGAATGTTTATTATTACTTATGAATAATCAACGCACACACACCGCTTTAAAACCTTATGAGTGTGTGTGTGTGTGTGTGTGTGTGTAACTTTCGCGTTCGTTGCCTAAGTCTTTCGTTTGGTGCTGCCAACTGTGCGAAGAAACTGTAATGTGTGTCACAGTGAAATGCGCGGAAAGTGAAACTAGCGTCTAATAAATAAATGAAATTATTTGCTATTAGTAGCGCATTTAAATGACAACAACACCAACAGCAAGTGCTGCCACCATGAAAGCTGAAAGGCAAAAAGGTGTAGCTGATGGTTGGGAGACAGAATCTATGTGCTTTTTAATTTAATTAATTGTAATGAATGTGCGACGCGTTGCTATTGTTATTGCTTTAGCTCTTGCAGTGGTTGTTGTTGTTGCCGCTTGCCACTTGTTGTTGCCATTTTGAAATTGGCAGGCAACAATTGGCCCGCTGTTTGGCATCTGATTCATGACTCGTTTTGCAGCTATCAATGCCACGAGGCGAACGCTATCGAAATTGTTATAAATAATTGCCTTTTGTTAATAACTTTAAACGTTGCTTATGCGTGTGTTTGAATGTGTGCTTGTGTGTGTGCTTCTGTGTGTGCATGTGTGTGTGACTCTTTGCTTGTGTGTTTGCGTTTCGTCACTGGCCCACTAAAAAAAGCTGTTGCAATTGCCATCAAATTAATGCCATAAAATTGACTGCCAAATGCGCTGTAGTTGGAGCCGGGGCCGAAAGCTGAAGCATTACTGATGGCAGCCCTCTCGATATATATCGATGTTACTTATATTATATCTCAACGTGCATAAAATCATTTTATGCTTACCCCTTAGGATAAAGCACAACTTTTTATTTGAGTAGATGTCTTTTGTATATAAAGTACATAAATGTATTAAGGGTCGTAACCGTTTATTTTAATTTATTCTTAACTAACTAATCTTTATTTATTATTTCATGCATATATTTTAAGCTGTTTGTAACTCATTTTACTCGGTGCTAATCAAATCTGTTAGCTAACTTTCATAAATATGAGCCTTGTCTTGTAAAATAAAAGTACCGACTTTTTTTGTAGGGTTAGTTGAGTCTAAAGCCTATTTATGTTAAGGTACAGAATGGTTCAGAAAAATGTGTAACATACATGTGTACGTATGTGTGAGTTTGATATTCGATATTTATATAAAACGAGTGCATTCAATATCAGGTATCAATAAAATTTTACTTGACGCAGTGTTTTCTGTCGCACCAGCTCTTAAGGTATAGCAACTTTCACAGCAACAGTTTAAAAACTATGCGATAGTAAGCATTGAGGTATATCAACGCTTTTGGCAAAGCGCCCACACACACAGACAGACACAGAGAAGAATGTTGGGCAGCACTTGATGTGGGTGAAAGCCAAGCCCATTTGCTGTGCCTAACAAACACACATACAAGCCAACACACATGAGCATAAAGCAGCTGACATATATAGCCATGGCCATAACTTGATATAGCATGAGCAAACTGATTTTAAACCACTGTGCGGCAACTGTTGCTGCTGCTGCCACTTCTGCATGAACAACCAAGTGTAATAACAATAACAATAACAATTTCCAGAGATTATGGCGCCAGCCCAGGACGTTGCCTTTTGGGCTCGTATAAGTATATATATATACTTTATATATATATATATAAATGTACATACTGCTTAGAGCTGCGAACCCAGCTAATTGCCAACATGGACTTGCACTTGGACTCCGGACTCTAAACTCGGTGCTAGGCAATGCATCATTATCATAACCATTATCATTATCGTAATTATCATCATTAGCATTATTATCAACTGCAATGGCCCAGGTTCAATGGCCGGCAGCTCCAACTAGCTGACTGGCTTATCCGCAGCAATCGGAAGTGTGGATGACGCTGCGCTTAAAATCAATATTGCAGCAGCCACACATGAGCAATTGTTGCTTCTGTTGCTCATGGGGCGTTTATGAGGACCGTTGCTAGTTGTTTGTTACCAGTTGGTAGTTGCTAGTTATTGCTGTTGTCCACCTGTCCACCTGGCCACCGCCCCAACTAAACAAGCTGCATATCAAGTTCCGAGAGTTGTTCATCTGCAGCTGATTCAACTGATTTCATAACGTTGTTGCTGCTGTTACTGCCGCTACCGGCGGCCACTGTCTAGCGGTAAAAAGCGAGCAATTGGAATGCCAGGCGAACAACAAAAGCACTAACAGCAACAAGACTACATTTATTTTATAATCAAAACACGCCAGCAAAAACAAAAACCAGCACGAGAACAGCAACAGCAACAAAAGCAGCAACTAAAGTGAAATTTTTATAATAAAAATGAGACGATGCCCACTGACTGCTAAACTCCTTCTAATTTAAACCACAAGTGGCTGTTATTGTTGTTTCTGCTGATGTAGTAACTATTGCCTTTGTTGTTGTTACCGTGCTTTGTGCTGTTGTTGTTGTGGTTGCTCTTCATTTACATAGCGTACGACAAAAATGTTATGAACTTTGCTGAGGAGAAAGGCCAAAAGCACATTTGATTTATTTGAGTTTCGTAGCTTGTTGCTGTTGCCTGCGTTTGCTGGTCTCTTATGCAAATTGTTAACTTAAGCTAGGCAAGTTCTACCCACAAATAAATAATATTTGTGTATTTTATTGTTGCTTTTGCTGTTGTTCCAAATCGTTTCTAATGTGGGAACAGCAGCAACAGCGGCAACTGCCAAACAAATTTTCAGCGGTTCGCCACAAAACCACAAAAATACCATAAGAAATAGCTAGAAACAGAAAAAAATCAAGAGTCAACCAAAAAGATGCCAAGCAGCAGCCGCAGCAACAAGTAGAAAATGTTCACAACAAGTAAAAAAAAAATATATTTTCAGCGTGTGCAACAAATTTGGCACAAACCAAAAATAAATGCAAAAATTATACAGCAGCCGCAGTACCAACAACAACAGCAAATGATAAATTGTAAGCTAGCAGCAGCAGCAACAGTGATGCACACACAGACACACATATACACACAAAATTAGCAGTTGCAATGAGAACACACACACACAAACATCGCACGAGCCGTGAAGCGAATTGAGCATGCGCGTTGCTTATACTCGTATATTGCTGCCGTATGTCGGCCCCTCATGTTGCAGCCACCGGCAGCTATTGCAGGTGTTTTCGCAGCTGCTGCTGTCACACACACACACACACACACACATACACACACACCGAGTGCATTTGGGCTCGTCTTGACCCAGTTTTTGTCCGCACAGGCAGAGAAGGACGACGACAAGAGCAACAGTTGCTGCTGTGGCCGTTGCTGCTGCTGCTGCCAACACCTTTCTTTCCACGCTTGCACATTGATTTGTTGGCTTGACTTGGAATGCGGTCAACTGCAAGCAACAACAACAACAAGAACAGCAGACAGAATCACTGCAGCAGCAACAGCAGCAGCAGCAATAGCATCGCTTTGGTCAATGTCGTTGCTTGGCGATTGCTGCTTGTCGATCGCTGCTGCTGTTCCGAGCTGCGAGTTGCGAGTTGCCGTTGCTTGGCCTTGCTTTGCTTTAGTCGGCAATCAAGTGTTCCTTTGGCGGCAAAAGTGCCGCAAAAATCGTATCGAACCTGTTATTTTATATGCCCAGCTCTGCCCACTTTTCCTCTCTCCCTCTCTCTCTCTCTCTCTGTGTCTACCTTTCTTTCTTTCTCTCTTTCCTTCCTCATTTATTTTTCTGTAATTTTTGCTGGTTCTACTTTCGAGGGAGACCTTGTCAACAGTTTGGCACAGGTGAAAGATGTTGCTGCCTCCTGATGCTGTCATTGTCTGTTGTTGTTATAGCTGTGCTTGTTGTTAATTCTAAGTCTTTTTTATGTAACTGTTTAAGCTTGAAAATTTATTGTTACTGTCTTCGTCTGGGCCTCCTATGTTGTTGTTGCTGTTGCTCTTGTGCGTACCGTTACATAAATGCCAAGTTAAGAGAAGACAACTAAAGAAACGATTGGCGGGAAGACAAGTCAAGACAAGTCAGCGCATGTTTATTTAATACGCTTAACAGCTTTTAGCCGGACAACGACTTATAGACATGCTACAAACAGCTAACTAACAACGACCCCTTCATCCGCCCTCCCACACACCCCTCATACATAAACATCTTTTCTATTGGCCCCATCCTTTGTTCTCTCTATTGATGTCTCAATTCTATGAGCAACAACAACAAGAATAGCAATGATGAACTTCAGCGGAAGTACAAATCAAAAGACTTAGGCAACGAACTTGCAACTACTGCCTTATGCTTTTAAGCCAACAACAAGAACACCAACAGCGAAAATTCGCATGCATTGCATAAAATAACCAGTTGCGAAATGGCTTTTAACAAGCTGCCACTAATTTTTGCCCGCTAGGCCAAATGCAGGCACTGCCACAACAAGAACAACAACAGCAACCACAGCAACAGAAACTTCTAACTGGGTCAAACAGCGTCTGCTTTAAGAAGCGGCTTAAATGAAATTCTCGAAAACCGGCCAAGTGAAGCAACGCGCCAATTTATGTAAATCCGAAAACCAATCAGCCTCAAAAGCCAACAGCGGCAACAACAGCAGCATCGTCATCATTATGATCATTATGACCGCTGATAGACTAACGGTTTAAACCGTTTCTGATTTGACAAACATCACAAAAGAGCGAGAGAACAAAAGTCTCCGAAGTGGGGGGAGGTCAACTTTAGAAAATTGTTTCTTATACCCTATAGCTATTAAAATCTGTGTAAAGACAAAGGGTGTGCAAGCCAATAGGTTGTATAAAAAAAAGACAAAAGCAAAAATGCTTTGATTTCTAATTTGCGTAAAGTTCTCTTACCAAAAATGTATTTGTTTGACAGTTAAGATTGAACTATCAATGATAATAATAAACAATGAGTGATTTCACATATTGAATGATTTCTAGAGACCAATTCGGTGGTGTAGGCATTTTTGTAATTATATCGAATATTTAATACTTCAAATTATGATTCTAGTTTCTGACAATTAAATTTTTGCAATATTTTACACACATTATTGCCACAATAAAAGAAAACAATTGAGATGATTTTGTTGATGAAATGATTATTGAAATGCACATGTGATGTTTACAGGGCAACTGCTAGTCAAGCAACAAAATCAGTCTTTGCTTTTGGTTCGCTTCTCTTTTATGTGGCGGCACTGAGCGCGCTCAGCACGATATCTTAAAATTAGTTGGCCCATGAATCATTGCGACTTACAAGCGAAGAAAGACCTGCCTGCCACCTCTCCCCGCCTCTCACCTCTGACAGCGCTCTGTGGGCAGCCTCAAAAAAGAAAAATATATAAAACGTAAAAGAAAAGGGAAAACCTTTGTAATGGGCGCATCTTTTGGACATGCTGCGCATTTCACTCACTGCGGCTGCTGCTGCTACTGTTGCTGGTGCCGTGTATTGCTGTTGTGTATTGCTGCTGAACTATCTCAATTGGGTCATCAGCCAAGGCAAATGTTTGCTTTCCTTCGATCGCACTTGCACTTTTCAATTTCGTAATTGAAGCAGCAATTGAAGAAGACGAGGAGTAGGAAGAGGAAGAAGAAGATGAAGAAAATGAAAAATAAGAAACTCATCCACAAGCAACAACACAAACAACAACAGCAGCAACAGTTGCCGAAGCGTGGGCGTTAAGCAATCAGCGCATGACGCGACCTACTGCAACTTGCACAGCTGCTACTGCCTCTGATTCTGCCTCCGCCTCTGCTTCCACCTCTGCCCTCCCCCTATTCATACCCTATCTTTTCTGTAAGTAGTCCCCTTCTGTCTGAAGTATCTAATTAGCCTGTGTTGCTGTTGAGGGGCTTTCGAGTTCAAGTGCTGCGCCGAAAACGAGCAACCAAATTTCACAGCAAGTCCGGGGGACAGTGGCCAAAAACATGCTAATTGCGGAGAGTTGGCAGACAATCCCCCTCTTTCCCACCATTCTCCTCTTATTGTTGCTCATGCTGTTGTTGTTGTTGTTGGATTTGTTGTGTGCGTTTAAAATGAAATTAAGCAGCATAGGCAAATTGTTGTCTCCATGAAAAGCGGACTGTATTCAGACTACTTGCTACAAGTTGCGACTCTTTTGGCTGTACGTAGAAAGCGCCCTGCAACCAGCAATCAGCTTGATTGTAAATGATGGGAGGAGAGGAGCCCGCGAAAGGAGTCGAGTCGAGATGCTGCAGCTAAGATTTATTGCAACCGAACTAGTTCCTTAGTTCAGCTCTAACAAATCTCTTTTTGCCACGAGAGGTTTTGATGCCCTTAATCTTACATTACTTTTCATTTTTACTTCCGTATTTTTGTTTCCGAATCCAGTTCTTCCTAATCGAGATTCTTCGCTGAATTTTCTATTTTGGAATTACTTTCTCAAGTTATATAATTAATTACATAAAATCTCACTCTCGCTCTCTCCCTCTATTACTTCCAGCACGAATAAGACTTTACAGTTACTCAGGTAGTTCAAGTTGCCAAAATTTTTTTGCACGCACACACACACACACACACAAGTTCATTGAACTAGTTCCACTATAGAGATTAATTGATTGATCAGCGTCCAATCAATTCACATGCAATTATCATTTTACCTGCGATCGTAAAAAATAACAGAACGGCAAAAACAACCAAAAATAATACACACACACACACACACACGCACACCCCCCTCCCCCCTCATACCTTGAGCACGTTGTTTTGGCCTTGCTGACCGGACTGGACGGCACTGCTTTCGCTTTTTGTTCGCTTGTGCCTCGATGAATGCTTTTATTTCTCTCTCGCTGGCGCTCTCTCTCTGTCTCTCTCTCTCTCCCAAAGAGCTCTGGTCGATTTTGACAATGGGCGTTGAAAGCCAATTTGTTACAACAAAAACCATAACTACTCATTTTCTTGTAATATTTACTATTATTATTATTATTATGAACATTAACAATGAATATTCCAAACTTGATCAAGTTGCTGGCTTCTTTTGTTTGCTCTTTCTACAAATTGCTCGCATTGTCACTTGGATACTCACATAAGCATATATATGTGTGTATGTGTGTGTGCATAAAACTATATAGCTATATATGCGGGGTATCACTTTCACTGAGTTGGCGCACGTAGAAAGCCAAATGAAAGCAAAGCAAACCAAAAAAAAAGCTCACAACAAAACGCTGCATGTTGTTGCAAGTAACAAAAACGAAAACAACAATAACAGCACCACTGGCTCATACCCTACACACAGTTTATACATATATATATATATATATATATATATATATATATATACACTATACTTTAATCAGCTGGGCATAACCCTTACCAGATCTCGCGACCCGCTCACAATTTCCATGCTTGGCTGACGCCTTGCTCGCAACCTTTTTCCGTTTTCCTCTCTTTTGGTAACGGCAACAAGAACAACAACAACAACTCGCATCTCCCAACTCTCAACTCCAAAGTTGCAGTTTTTGTTGATTTTCTATCTTATTTTTTTTTCGGGCTCGTTTCAGCGCACAGCGTGGGAGTCTAACTAACTACCTCCCCCCTCTCCAGTCCCACCTTTGGAGCTCGCTCGAACCATTTTGTAAATGAAACCGAAATTGAAATTTTTCATGAACTTGATTTCTTAATTTGTGGCCCAGGCGTTGCAAATGTTTCAGCTATACATACATATACACTTGTATATTGTATATTGTATTTTATGTTTTTTCTTTCTTTCCGTTTTATTTATTTTCTCGTTGTGTGGTGAATTTAAATTTGGCTGAACTAATTTGATTAGTGCCGGCGCACCAATTTGTAAGAGACTGCAGCAACATCAACTGGCAACAGCAGCATCAGCCGCAGCAGCAGCAACATGGGGCAGGCAACGGGTAACCGTTATGATGAAATTGCTCGACATTGATTGTATAAGCAGTTGTGCTGTCTTGCCACTTGCAAGCTGGCTAACACGCTAGCAATTGTTGCCAGTTGTTGTTGTTGCTATTGCTGTTGCTGTTGCTGTTGTTGTTGCTGTTGTTGTGAGTTGCCAGTTGGCAGTTGCTATTGCAGCTGCAGTCTTGGACTGCAGACTTGCTTGGAAAGTTGCATTGGTCAAATGATGCTGCAGTTATTCG
Organism: Drosophila picticornis; assembly: GCA_035043845.1. Classification (NCBI taxonomy): domain Eukaryota; kingdom Metazoa; phylum Arthropoda; class Insecta; order Diptera; family Drosophilidae; genus Drosophila; species Drosophila picticornis. The sequence goes on from JAWNMR010000492.1 coordinate 8,559,008, forward strand.
AGCATTTATGGCATGACTGAATCTCCTCGAACACTGCCTGCACAGTCTATAAAACAAGCGATGCCTAATGATCTTCCAGCTGTGTACAGCATGAAATGACATACACAACAACAACAGCAACAGCAAAAGCAATAGCAACAACAAATGTTCAAAGCTGCCATGCATAAGAACTCAAACTTAAACTTGTAATCCGAAGTCTCTAAGGGGAATGAAAATGTTTAGCTTGGAATTTGCTGCCGACACGACAGCAGCAACAGGCGGCAGCAATATCAAACTGACTCACATATGGAGCAAGAGCAACTGCAACAGCAACTGCCACAGCAGCAACATCATGATCTATGGCCAGCGGTCAGCCGTAATTCAAATTCAACTGATGAACAGACGCCTTGGTCTTCGTCATCGTCGTCGTCGTCGTCTCCATCTCATGACATGCAAATGCGCCTGGGAACTAACTAAATTGAAAATGTAATCACTGAATGGCAGCAGCAGTAGCAGCAGCAGCAATAACAATTGCTGGACATTTGATTTTGCATACGATTCATACTTCAAGTTTGCAAATTTCACAGATGCAAACTTATTCACGATACGTTCTACTGCTGCTGGGGGGGAGGGTGGCAAGTAATTAAATTAACAACATTTTCAATGTAACTGCAGCAGCAGCGCCCATGAACATAAGGGCTTCATGGTTGCAATTGCATAATTAATGTGCAATTAAGAGATTATAAATATTTAATTGCAATATTTATTTAACTATAAACAGCTTTTTAGATTTTTCGAATTCACACCGAGTACCTCTCAAGTTGTTGAGACTGAGTTCAATTCAATCATGTACACAGCACTCTGTTCTCAAGCGGAAGAATAGTCGCAACGATTGCTTCAAAGATTCTTATTAAATCTTTGATTTCAATATATAAATTTGATATATTCTTTTGTGAATTTGATATTGAAATAAAGCTTAAAGCCAGCAAACATTTGATGAAGAGCCCGATATTAAAAGCTTGCTAATTTCTGTTCAGTACGGAAGGAGGCACTATATGTATATATTGTATGCTTATAATAGAGTATCTTGCAGTCGAGAACTTTTATTCTTGAAATGGTCGATAGTTTTGCCAATGCTGTTGTTGTTGTAACTTATTTTTCTCACGCTTTGCATTGACAGCAATTGCAAGCAAGCAGCAAAAATCACAACAACAAAAACAACAGCAAGCTGAGAACATTTTGCAATGCTGAATACTTGGCATATTTGAGGTGTTTTGTTGACGCCATCAACGAAATGCCCAACACCAACACCAACAAGCAGCAACCAGCAACCTGCAACAACTGACAGCAAGCAGCTTAAACTGGAACGGAACTTGCTTAATTGCCCAGTCCAAAGGCATTGGCTAGCCAGCCAGTTAGTCAGTTGGCCAGTTAGTTGGCTTGAGAATTTGACAGGTTGTTGGCCGACAAATGTTGACATCGGCGCATATTCGCATTGGTTGCCCATTAGAGAAGCCCGCAGGATAGGATCTGATCAATAAAATATTTTGTGTTGGTTAATAATCAAAGCCGGTCATTATTTCAGCATACAGAGCTGCGAGCTTTCGGTCTTATTAATTTCGTTAAATACTTAAATACACATTTCTTAGTACTTCACATTTTAGTTCACATAATAAATTGCGATTTGCGAAACTTATAGCAACAATGAATTTCTCTAGATACGATTAAATATGATCTAAGTGTTGTTCAGCTTAACTTTAGCTTAGCCCCAACGCTGGTCTTTAGCTAGAACAGTTCCATTAGCTACTTCGTAGCTAATGTCATCGTATCATGTTTCTAAGTATATATTTAAATCAGAGTTTAGCTTCGAGGCACAGCTGTAAACGGAATTAAGAAATCAATCAAAGAGACTCGTAGATTTGCCCATAGACAATGTTAATGAAAACAGCCGCTTAAACAAGTATCTTTTCGGCTATTTGAATATTGAATACTTAATATGCGGCAACCAGATCCCCTACAAAAATATGAATATTCAATTTATTTCAAATTTCACCCAAAATATTTCTTTGTTCAAGTTAACTAACTCTCTTTTTTCTCTATCTCACTCTTTCTCTATCGCAGATGGAGCCTGCAGTTTTCCTGGCTCACCTGCGCACAGCAGCGTCGTCTTCTCGAGCGCGAACCTCACGCAAGGAACTGTCGCCTCCTACAGCTGTGAGCGGGGCTTTGAGCTCCTGGGACCCGCCCGACGTGTCTGCGACAAGGGTCAATGGGTGCCAGAGGGTATACCGTTTTGTGGTAAGTAATTGGATAAGACAAGGTCTAATATTAAGGGAACTGAACTATGGCATATCTTGTACCCAAATCTACAAAATCGTAAATTTTAAGTTAGCACGGAACACTGTTGATCTTTACTTTTAGCCGGGTACACGGAGTCAGAGTGAAGGTACTGCACATGCAGACAGACATGGATATATGCATGTATACTGCAGCTGTCCCTTCCATAACCATTCTCAAGTCATACAGGGCATCAAGTTATTACCTGGCGTAATCATAAACTTAAGACACGAACTTGCCACATCCAATTGCCCAGTTGAACATTTTTTGTGTCCGTCAATTAGCACCTTTGACTTCAACTTGGCAGCTGCTGAAATCGTCGACGGTATGTGCTCTCCATATGTGTGCACAAAACTTTCACCAACAACAACAAGAGTCGAATGTTCTCAATGATACACGCGCTATTCGGAATTCCAATTCCCAATTCCACAACACCGAATCCCAAAGCCGAAATCCAATTCCAAATGCAAAGTTGTCGTGTGGAGCTGCCAAGTGAAACATGATTAACACGACGCACAACTTGGTATCCGTTTCTATGTGTACGTGTGTGTGTCTTGTCGATGAAAGGCGGAACACACACAACAACAGCAACCACAACAACAGCAACTAAAATGCGAGTCGAGAATTGAACGAAACGAAACGAATTGACCCACATTGGCTAGTGGGGCTCGTTTGTTTGGTTTTTGTATGGATCAACAAAAAATAAATGTACCAAAAAAAAAAATAAATAAAAAATAATGTTCTAAATGAAATTCTATGTGGCTTGCTGCTGTTGTTGTTACACAGTTGACTTGACAACAACTTCCGCCCGTCAAGCAAACAACGTGAAAATTGATTGACAGAAGCAGATCACACGAATGAATTAAAATTGAGGGAGAATTGAAGCTGTAATTGTAATATTGAATAGAAATTAAATGTTAGACAGCAACCTTGACCTTTCAGTAGCATCTCAAGCAGCTACGGCTACTCATCTAGAATTAGATAGTAACAGCGCTTGAAAACTAAAGGCTCTTCACTTATCATCCATGGCTGAGCTATCATCCATGGCCCACATTTGTTAAAATTAGCTTTCTTTTATCGTGGGTTCGTTTGCATAACTGTTTTTAGATCACATTTGGCTACTAGTCAAACCTGTTTTGGATCGAACTACAAATGTTTTGTAATTGATAACATTCAAACTATATACATACCAAGCTTTCGTCTTGCGACTACGTATTTTATACAAGTAGACCTGTATGCTTATCGTATAGCAAAACAAAATTAACTTTTCAAAATTCTCTGAGAAAAAAGATGCATAGCTTCCATGCAAATGAGATTATATGTATTTTTAAGCATTGACTTTACAAAGTCTTTCCATAGAGAAGTTACATTTTTAAATACTTAGTTCATTGAGAAGTTCATAGCAAATTTTAAGGTACAATCATTTTAACTTTGGGGTCTCGTCAATTTTGTCATTCCGTTGTCAGCTTCGGAAACTGTTGTGAACAAAAAATTTTAACGGGTCTTGTGTTTTGTTGATTTACGGCTGTCACTGATTTTCGAGTGGTAAATTGCGCCCTGCGGTTGCAAGTTGCCGGTTGCTAGTTGTTGGTTGCTAGTTTTCAGTTGCCAGTTGCGAGTTGTGAATTGCCAGCAGACAAATTGCCGCTTGGCAGCTAAACTGAGTGATGGCAACCCAAAGCCGCCGGTCCGAATCATTGATTTCATTGATTAATTGAACATTGAAGAACTGAAAAAACGTAACGCAAAATTGAATGTGCCGCTGATGGTTATTGGACCAAGATGACGCAGCAGGCGGCAACAAAAATAAGTCGAGAGCACGAAAATCAAATGAAAATTTACGATTAGTGGTTAAACACTGAAATTGAAATGGAAACAGAAAGGGGCCAATTAAAAGGTATTTTGTCATCGAACGAAAGTAACTAAAATTGAGGCCAAACTAAAATCGAGTTAGAATTCACATAGTAAATAAAACAAAAAAAAGGTATTGTAAGTTGAAATTGAAATTTTATTAAGGAAATGGCAAGTGTGCATCAAATTTTTATGGAAAATAAGATATTGAATGGCATAAAATAGGAATTGGTCATTTTAAATATGCAAATTTAACTGAAAAAGTGAAGATAGTTTCAAATGAAATTTGAAATTCGGTGACAAATTAAAAGTAAGTATCACTTGCAACGAAAGTGATTTAAAAAAAGTTGAAACTGGCATCGAAACCAAAACTGAGACTGAGACTGAAACTGAATCTGACTGAGATTTAGACTGACACCTGCCCGTCCACAAAACTTGTAGCAGCTGAATTCAGTTGCTGTGCTGTGTAGAAAGTCAAATAAAACCGAAAAACACACACGATGAAGAAGAGGAGGAAAAGCACACACATACACACACACACACACACATACAGTTTCACGTTCTGCGATCTTTGAGCGCGTCATGAGCCGCTGCCTGCCTAGCCTTAGTCTTAGCTTCAGTTTTAGCTTTAGAGTTGAGTGAGTTGCGAGTGCCTTTTATCCGACAGATGCATCTGATTAATGAATCTCTGCCAAACATACACACAACACACATGCGTAGCGTGTAATTAAGCCCAAGCAACTACAACCACTACAACGCCAGTTGAAAGAAAAAGTGAGAAAAAAAAATATATTAAAAAAAAAAACAAAATTTCACTTTTACTTCAAAATGTCTAAGTTTAGGTCTATGCCCAGCTAATCAACAATATGTACAGGCCTTGTAGCACTTGTTAAATTCTAGCACCCCCTTCCTCACTTGCAGCCATTCCACTCTGACTAATTGGTCAAGGAAGGTCAGTCGATTTTAGTGACTTGACTTGACAAATGTGCATGTACACAGAACTTTTTCGCATTTAGTCGATTTTGTGGTTGTTTGCTTCTTTTTTGTTTTTTTTTCCCCCAGAAAGCGTGTCAGGGCCATGCATAGACTTATGCAGCCCACTGTCTTAGCCCTGGCAAGTTGGAGAGACCTTGCTATCTTAGTCTGGGAAACAAAAAAAAAAAACAACACACACAATAAAACAAAAGCCTGAAACAACAAACACTCTTTGAGAATCCCAAAAAGTATCAAATCTCAAATTAGAATCTCTTTAATCTTACCTCTTGAAATGTTTTCCAATCTTTATAGTGCTAAATGTGGCCGCTGGTAAGGCACCAATGCAAATATCAACGGATGGGGCCGGAGCACCGCAGAAGGCCATCGATGGCTCCACCTCTGCCTTCTTCACGCCGGAGACGTGCTCCCTAACAAAGCCGGAACGGTCGCCCTGGTGGTATGTCAATCTGCTCGAGCCCTATATGGTTCAACTGGTGCGTCTGGACTTTGGTAAATCGTGTTGTGGTAAGTTGATCACTCATAATATTTTTTATCAGGTATTGGACTTGAAAGTCTAATTTGGTTGGTTCCAATGAAAATCTGGCTTAATATGTATTAGCGTCACAGATCAAATGAAGACAAAACTCATCCTCATCGAAGTTTTTATTTTATTCTGATCCGAAGCCTAAGTTTCAAGTACTGTAAAAGTATTTTGCGGGTTAAGGTTAGTTCAGTTTGACAATGGCAATTAGAGTCGGAGGCGAAGACGGAGACGGAGAAGGCAAATGGCAAATGTTGCACGAACTCACTTGACGGGTTGCAGACCTGCAACCAAACAGGCAAAAGGGTAGCCCCAAAACGTTCGCTAAGGCAAACAACTGTCAGACTTTCGGACACACAGAGAGAGCGAGGGAGAGGAGAGAAGAGAAGAGCTGTGAAAGAGTAAAAGAGTAAAAGAGAGTAAGGCAGGGACAGAAAGAAGCCAGCTAGACGAGTCAACCAATAAGTTTTTTCCCAAATGCTTTCACTTGGCTGCAACAAGTTGAAGCTGCCGCAAAATGTTATGTGATTTTTATGCGGCGGCGGTGGTTCAGTCAGTGGTTCAGTGGCTCAGTGGCAGGGCCAGTTGCTGCTGGTGGGGCAGGCAATATATGTGGGGAGCCGAATATTTATGATTACTTTCACTGCGCACTGCGAACTGAACTTGCCTGACCCGCTACATGCCGCACATGCCACATGCCAAATGCCACAATGGACTATTGGGAAAAAAATATATTTTTTAGGACAGAAAGTCATTGCTTAAGGGAGCCTAATAAAACGCATTTTGACATTAAACGGCTTGCAAAGTTTAAATATGTTTTATTGTAAAATTATGATATATTATTGTAAGCAGATGGAAGATGCCAACTAATTGTATTTCTTGCATTTTTATGGGTACTTTCGCAGGTAACAAACCGGCAACAATTGTGGTGCGTGTGGGTAACAATCGTCCAGATCTTGGCACGAATCCGATTTGCAATCGGTTTACGGGTCTACTCGAAGCCGGACAACCGCTCTTTCTGCCCTGTAATCCACCGATGCCGGGTGCCTTTGTTAGCGTCCATCTGGAGAACAATACACCGAATCCATTGTCCATATGCGAGGCATTCGTCTATACGGATCAGGCTCTGCCCATCGAGCGCTGTCCCACATTCCGGGATCAGCCGCCCGGCGCGTTGGCCTCGTACAATGGCAAATGTTATATTTTCTATAATCGACAGCCGTTGAACTTCTTGGATGCGTTGTCTTTCTGCCGCTCCCGAGGCGGCACGCTGATCAGCGAGAGCAATCCGGCGCTGCAAGGCTTCATCAGCTGGGAGCTGTGGCGTCGCCATCGCAGCGATGTCAGCTCCCAGTACTGGATGGGGGCAGTGCGTGACGGCAGCGATCGCAGCAGCTGGAAGTGGGTCAATGGCGACGAGCTGACAGTCTCCTTCTGGAATCATCCCGGCGGCGATGAGGACTGCGCTCGCTTCGATGGCTCCAAGGGCTGGCTGTGGAGCGATACCAATTGCAACACACTGCTCAACTTTATCTGCCAGCATCAGCCCAAGACATGTGGCCGGCCCGAACAGCCACCCAACTCCACAATGATTGCGCTCAATGGATACGAGGTCGGCGCCCAAATCAAATACAACTGCGATGCAAATCATCTGCTCGTCGGACCCGCCACACGCACCTGCCTCGAGACGGGCTTCTACAATGAGTTTCCGCCTGTCTGCAAATGTAAGTGCCACACAGTGTACTCTGTACTCTGTGTACCCAAGCAGAGGCAGTATGAGTAATCCTCATGACTCTAAGACTCTAAAACAGAAGGACTAATACGATTCTTTCATTAGATATTGAATGCGGTCTACCGGCCAGCATTGCTCACGGCTCGTATGGACTGCTCAATGGCACCGTTGGCTATCTCAGCTTGGTCAAATATGCCTGCGATGAGGGTTACGAGATGATAGGACGCGCCCTGCTAACTTGTGACTTTGACGAACGCTGGAACGGACCGCCGCCACGCTGCGAGAGTGAGTCTCAGATTCAAATCGCAATCATGAAATCATATTTATCACTTAGCATTATTATCAAACCATTCACTGTACAACTCTTTGTTTTTTTCTGTGCACAGTTGTTGAGTGCGATACGCTGCCTGGCAACTATTACAGCACGATAATCAGTGCTCCAAATGGCACCTATTATGGATCCAAGGCGGAGATCAGCTGCCCGCCGGGTTACCGCATGGAAGGACCGCGTGTGCTCAGCTGTTTGGCCACCGGACAATGGAGCAGCGCGCTGCCGCGTTGCATCAAACTAGAACCACCCACGCTGGCCACACCCCCAGCACCACCGGCGCCGCCGTCAACGGCAGCAACACTTGCACCACCGTCGTATAGGCCAAAGATTACAGCCACCACCAGTCGCACCCCCGCCTATCGTCCCCCCAGCAGCAGTTCCCCCTCGGGCGGCACGCCCAGCACGGCAGCCAGCTATCCACGTCCGCATCCCAGCTTAAGCACACCACAGGTGGAAATCAATGGTGAAGGTAAGCAATACAATCAATATTTGGCAATAAATTATGCATTAAAATAAGACTGGCAACCAATTTTGTTGCTTGAAACATTGCTTGTGTGTTGATGTTTGCCTAGTAGAGTGCCGCCTATCATTTTTAAGTGAAAGACTCAAACAACTAAGCAGCTTAGTTTCCGGTTGCGAAAACAGATCTCACGAATAACCCCCCACCCGATCGACTGCAAATGTAAAGCCTAATGCATGACATATTCTCTCTTAACGCAGCCGACTCTGAGGAGGACAATATCAATGTGCCTGTACCTGGCACTGTGCGCGAAGAGTTCCCGCCACGTCGCACCGTTCGCCCCGTGCTAATACCGAAGAAACCGAGCAGCACGCCAGCGACCAGCTACAGCAGCAGTACCAGCAGTAGCAGCACCAGCACCACACAGTATGCTGGTCCTGGTCCGCATGCGGGTCCTGGCTCCACCTATGCACCGACACCGACGCGGACGCGTCCGACGCTGGAGACCACGACGCGGAATACACAGCAGATAATCCTCAATTCGCATCCGCAGGATAATGAGATCGCGGACAGCGTTAATATTCGACAGAATCAGTCGCCCAATGTCAACGTTCCATTTGCCGTCGATAATCCCGACCGGAAGGAGACCAAGGAGGCCAAACTGAATCTGGGTGCCATTGTTGCACTTGGAGCTTTCGGTGGCTTCGTCTTCCTTGCCGCTGTCATCACCACCATTGTCATCCTGGTCAGAAGGTGAGTACTTTAATCACTCAGTCACTTAACCAAAGTAACATTTTTCACTTTAAGATTCAAGTTGTATATTGTAAGTTGAGATTGAAAGAAAAATGCCGTTTTTTAAATTAAATTAAAGATTTAAACAAAAGAATAAGAATACGATTAAGGTAGAAAATAAAACTTAGAACAAAGAGAAAGTGAAGATTAAAGATGATATTAAGACTTAATTTAAAAATTGACAATTTCAACGTAAATTTAAAACTAAAACTAAAATTTATACGTGGGAAGCTTGATTCTTAGCTTAAAATTAAAAGAAAATTTAATGTTGTGCCAACAACTCAAAACGTAAGCATAATCGGACACCGAATCGCTGACTTATCGATATCGAGCTACAAGTAATTAAAATAGAACATTTTTATAATTCCTTAAAGATAAAGATAAACTTTTCCTAAGCCCTTAAGCCACAGCCAAAATTTAAACACCTTATTTATATTTCCCACACCCCCACCCACTACTGTATACCCCGTGACTGTAACTGATTTTTTTCTAGTGCTCTTCTTGTTTGCCTTTTATTTGTTGTTTTCGTTCACAATTGTTGTTGTTTCTATATATATATTCTAAACCTTGGCCTCGTACTCATTGCTCTCCCAGCTCTCGCCCTCGCTCTCATTTGTATAACCCCCATAAAACTGTACATACACCAAAGAAGTTGAAGTTGAAGACGAAGAAGAAGAGAGTCTCTCAGCCGTTGCACACTCACACACACACACATACATACACTCGAGACACGCATACATACATCGAAACGCTTTCTCTTTCTTTTGTTGTACAACTCTCTTTTTTCGTTTTCGTTTTCGTTCTCTCCTCTCTCGATTTCGGCAAAAACCATTCGTCAGCACCCCGAACAGCAAACGGCGGCACCTAGCTAAACATTTTACCAATTACCATCAACAACACAACCATCATCATCATCATCACCAGCAGCAGCACCATCAGCAGAAATCGAGGCACCTTCAGCACCAAAAGCGTCAACAACAACAGCAATACCGTGGAGCCGGGGTACACAAACCACCAGCACCACCACCATTACCTCCAAATCGATTGCCCAGCTATGCAACCGCAACGGCAAGAAGCGCTACAAGCTATGCCTCAACGGCCCAATTGACCCGCTGCACCAACAAAGGTAGCGACCGTGTCAAAGGTAGTGTCATCGGTGGCTACCACATGCGTTTCTTTGGCGATGGCTACGGCAGCATTACGTCGAGTACACGCTGCGAGCCGGCACCATCGCTGTGGTACAGCGTCCTCGCGCTACCCTTTGATGATCAAAAGCTTGCCCGACGCGAGCTTAGTACATATGGGCGTGGCTATAGGTCGAGAGCGGGTCTCTTTAGCAGTACTCATATGTAGAACGGAACAGATCAAGGAACAAGAAAAAGAGGACAAAGTGGAAAACGAAAAAGTTATCCAAAGTATACAATACAGAAAGGGCAAATAAGCTTATGCCAAAGAGAGACCGAAACGAATCGAAATGGAATGGAATGAAACGAATGGAATCGAATCGAAATATGAAACGAAGTGAATAACCACAAACCGAAGACTACCTGTAAATGTAATGTGAACGTGTGCCAAAGATGAGCTACAACTAAACTAAAGACAATTATCAATAAACTATCGATCAATCAATAATCAATCAAAACACTCAATCAAACTATAATAATACAGTGCCTACAATGCAAACTGCACAACAACAACAACAACGGCCATACACACAAATGTAAGCAGCCATAAAATACTTAACATACCAACAAAAACAAAAACACAATACAACAACACACGCTCAATCAACAAGCCAATATAAACAATCAATCAATCAAGCAACACATATAAACTTTGGACCTTTGGAAGTAATTTTTGGTTTTCCAGTTGAATGCTGTGGGGCTGCCTATTTGCTGTTTCATTTCATCAATCAATCAATCAATTGATAAATCATTGAATCAATCAGTCAAACAAAAGCTGTTGTCGGGCTACACAACCACACACACACATGCACACATACACACACACACAAACATAAAAAAACACGCCAAACACAAGCATACTCGTCCCATTCTTTTATAAACCTAAGCGCGCTTTCTCTCTCTCTCTCTCTCTCTCTCTCTCTCTGTCGCTCTCTTATACTGCACATTTGCTCCTCCAATCTGAGGTTCGCGCTCTCTCTTTTGTGTTTAATTTATCATCTCTCATCTGTCATTTGTTTTGTAATATGATGTATGTTACTTGTCGCTAATCTCCCGCACGCACTCTATTTAAATGTATGTTCTCTCATCTCTCTCTCTCTCTCTTTCTCGTTCTCTGTGTTTTTTGTGTAACTCTCTTGTAACTAACAATCGCCCAATTGTGTATTCCTTGCAGCACCCTATTCCTCAACCTCCTCCCTGCATCCCTCTCTATCTCTCACACGCTGTCCATTTTATTTTATAATTGAACTAATTAAATGATTCTCTTTCTTTCCTCTCTCTCTCTCGCTCTCTTTATGTGTCCTTATTTCACGCTCTCTCGTAGAAACCGCACGACGCAACATTATCGTCATCGCGCCTCACCCGACTGCAACACGGTCGCTAGCTTTGACAGCTCTACCTCCGGCTCTCGCAATGGCCTCAATAGGTTCGTGTCTACGCTAAGCGTTTTTGCATTATGGCTGCAACTAAAAAGTTCTCGCTTCTCATTCACAGATACTATCGTCAGGCGTGGGAGAACCTGCACGAATCCGCCTCAAAGAACAGTTCGCACAACGCTCTACGCCGCAAGGAGACCCTCGATCCGCCCAGCATGACGCGTTCCCGCGACAATCTGCGTGACAATATGCAACGCTCCCGCGAGAATCTCGACAGGTGAGATGACAGCCATAAAAATGCAAAATTAAAAATCGATAATTGACGTCAATCTCTCGTTGGGTATCTTTCAGATGCGGCCGGGATAACTATGGAATGCGCGACAATTCAGAGATGGTCGTGTCGGATGTGTGCTTAAAGGGGGAGAAGAAGCGCCACCATCATCATCATCACAAGAGCAGCTCCCGCAATGGGGACTATCGCGATCGGGATCAATCCGCTGGTAGACGCGATCATCACAGGCACAGCGGTGGTGGTGGTGGTGCTGGCAATGGAGGTGCTGGTAACAGCGGTGGTGGCGGACACTATTGACCGACCATGATAATCACCATCAGCGTGGAGGAGCAATAGGAGCTATCGAAGCAGCAATCGAACCAATCGCAGCCTGGAAAAGCACACAACGAAACTTCTAAACTCTCTTCTTTTTTTTGTAGTTTTCATGTGTTTTTTTTTTTTCTTGTCTACACTCGAATTGCGCTTTAGTCGTAGGTCCATAACTTTCTGTTTATAGCAAAAATAATTAAGAAGATGAGGAAGAAGATGGGGAAGAAGAAGAAGAAAAAGAAGAAGAAGAGGATGCACATTAGAGTTACGCGATTCTTGAAAACTTTTGCAAGTCAATAGCTACTATATATCGTATATATCGTATACTCGTACTTATACACATATGTATGTATATTCCCTTATCGTATCTAGTTTTGGTATTACTCCAATTCACCTTACCCAACACCCCCGCCCCCTCCCCTCATCTATTTCACCAGCCTCCCCATCTCCAATGTCTCGTCTATTTATTGCGAAAGTTTTTTTTTAGTTACAATTTTTATGAATTAGTTGTAAAAAACCAACAAGAAACAAAAACGAAAACAAATACAAATACAGAAACAACAAATGTGTGGGAAAGGCCAGTCGAGGCGTGGAGCAGTTTATATATGTTAGTTACTAGAAAAACAAATAATAAAATATACGAAATTAAAGGAAAAGAACACAAGCACAGTGAAAAGTCTCCCAAAATAAAACAAACCTAAAATAAAAACCTCAGCATATACATATAATTATGTGCAACTTGGTTTAGCTTAAGGCGAGGGTAGTTCCTGCAGTTCTTAGGCCAAATCGACTTGCGCATAGTAGTTGCAACATCTACTTAGTTACGTATACCCCAATATTCCTTGACCCAGCAACAATAGCTCACAAATCGAAAAATCAATAAGGAATAATATTGTAGTACGTGTGCCATTAAGGGCAACGAAGCAAAAACAAAATCAAAAAGAAAAATAAAACAAAAAACAAACGAAACCATTTTAAATTTACATCTGTGCACGTAATATATACAGTTGTTCCATTCCGCACACAAAACACACACTTTCTTTTATAGCGTTTTATATTTTTAATATTTTTAGAGTGTTTGTTTTGAGAGAGTGTAAAAATTATTTTTGGATAGGGCGGACGCTTTCTAAGTGTAATACAAAAGCCGCAGATTATGCAATATTATTTGTATTTCATGCATTATATTTCCAATGTAAATAATAATAATTTATTTCATAAATAAAACAATGATCATTTTAACTGAAATTCAAATCAACAAGTTTTATTCAAAATTATTGCGCCAAAATACGCCATCTATTGACATCAATGACATTCATCTATACGTATGGCTGTGCGCAATAATTTTCACCGATTGGCAGCGCACTCACCTATCGATAAGTGCGACTTGCCAGCAGATGGCGCTGTTTGTTTTCGTTGCAACCCTTCAGCGTACGCCATACTGTGACAGCTGCTGTCAAACTGAAGTTTGTGTGCTGCGCCTCTCTTTCGCTCTTTCTTCTACGAGCGTTCGCCACACAAGATGGTGGGTCTATAAAATTTATCCACGTTCAAGACGAAATAAAATCGCAAATTTCTATAAGCATCCGATTATATTTTTAACTAAAATCATATTGCAATTTTTGCGCGTGTGCCGCATTATTTATATTCCTTGAAATTTCATACAACTGCCGTCCGATGCTACACGAAAAATGAAAAACAAACATTGGCAATTTATTTTTCGGTTTGTTTGATTGCTCAACACTAATGCATTATTTGTTGGCTATTGCAGACGAAGGGTACCTCAAGCTTTGGTAAACGCCACAACAAGACGCACACTTTGTGCCGTCGCTGTGGACGTTCCTCATACCACATCCAGAAGTCCACTTGCGCCCAGTGCGGTTATCCCGCCGCCAAGTTGCGTTCATGTAAGTTGCCCCTCGACCAATTGTTGCCAATTATTATTAACTTGATTGCCTTCCTTTTTGGGACACAGACAACTGGTCGGTCAAGGCCAAGAGGAGGAAGACCACTGGCACTGGCCGCATGAGCCACTTGAAAGTGGTGCGTCGCCGTTTCCGCAACGGTTTCCGCGAGGGCACCCAGGCTAAGCCCAAGAAGGCTCAGGCCAGCAAGTAAACAGCAACAACAACTGGCAGCAGCAGCAAAAAACATACCCATAAAGAAAAACAAAATGGATACTCTGCCATTTCGCTGGAGTTAATAAATTAACATCTTTTTTTTTTGCCAAGTGTATATGTGTGCTTATTGTATTAAGTTGTTTTTTACCAGTGGTTCTGTGAACAATGTGTGGTGCACGGCGCAAAAGGCACCGCAGCAACTAATGAAACACGAAGTGAGACTAGCAAAAAGCTTGTCAAATTTTTTATTTTTTATTGTGAATTGACATTGGCTACTGGTGTGCTAACTGCGCCATCGAATGCAGTTTTAATAGTTGTTGCTGCGGAGCCCTTGTTCCAGACAAGCAAACATGTTTGTTCATGTTGGGCGGTGTTCTAAGGATAAGCGAGAACAATATGAATAGTTTCAGCATTGGAAGTGATTAATGAACTGGAAATCGCTCGTTGTGACACCTTTCTTTCAGTTCATGCTGCATGCTAAAGCATGTTTGTGTTGGTAATTTAGAGAGCGAGCAGTGCAGCAATAGCAATATATGTGCAACCTTTTCTTATTTGATATATGCTTTGCCAGTTCGAGCTTTTATTTAATCACAGACCGGGCATAGCATTTTGTGGCGCATTAACATTCAACGGGAGATGGGAGTTGATGTCGCCATTTCTACGTTGGATTAACACTTGCAATAACAGTGGAATACAGAATTAAGGCGTGCAGCATGCAACTAGGCAAGCAAGCAATGTTTTGCAGACCGTAGACACTGCTATATGGGGAAATTATGAATGAGCATCAACATGAAGCAGTCAACTTATGATTTGACTGTGCTTAGCTAAGCACCTTTTGTGCCTTCAAAGTGCAGAAACAAGTAGTTCATGTGGAAATTGGCCTTGGTCACTTTATTAATACCGAGAAACTCTGTGCGCCTTTGGGATCACAGCTGTGCTTTCAAAATGCTAATTTTATGTGCACCGTTTCTTATCACTTAAATTCCAAATGTTTTTTGTGCCCTGGTAGAGTTTCATAATTTTGTCGTGAAATGTGAACGTATATATATAAATGTGAACGTATACATATATATATGTGGTTCTGGCGAAAGATGAGTTCTTGTATTCGAAAAACTAATCAACACTTCGATCACAAAAGCTTCAATTACCAAAAACCGATTTTATCTTTATTTAGATAGGAGATAAAGGAAATCTATTACGATTTGTTCGGAGGTTGCTGTATTGGGAGCACGAAGATTTGCCATTCACGCGTGACAAAAATTAGGTTGCTGCATTGACTTCATTTCGTTTAACAGAGATTTGTGGCATACTTTTAGGTGGTACGAGAAAGGGATGATACTGAATTGTTACTTGCGAAACTCGTGGCATACTTTTAGGAGCACATATGTGACGTGACAATAGTTCTTGATTTTAAAGGACATTGTGTTTTAGAATCACAAGGACGTTCTCCATTGAACTGCAGTAAAGGATTATGACCTACAAATTTTTCCAGCAGCGCGAAAGGAAATCAGAAAATGCTTTTTTTGGGGACAACTACTATCCGTGGCTCACTTGAATAAAACGCATCGATTAATGTTTTCATTTTTATTATACTAATAGTACAATTCAAAAAAATTAATAATGTATAACCGCAATCGACGTCGCTTAAAATTAAATATAATATATTTTAATTATATTTATAACACAAGAGCTGGAACAAGCTCCAGAAACGGATTTTTTATGTTTTCTTTCTTTTTTTTTTTAGCAAGCAAGATGTTAAAAGATATGATGCCGTACAATAGAACAAAAACAACAAGCAAGCAGTAGTTGGTTAATTAATGACTACAAAAAAATCGCATTTTTCTTTACAGAATGACTAACAGTACAATTTACAATGTATAAAGCGTTTCACTATAACTAAGGGCGGATTGCGGGAAGCGGAAATGCGCATGGGAAAGGAACGGGAAGTAGGCGTGGGCGTAATCAAATTAAATACATTGTCACTAAATGCTAAGACAAATTTACAAGATACAAACACAAATGAAAGCATTGGGGCTAATCGGCGTGCGGATGCGGATGCAGATGCGAATGTTGAAGCGAATCCGAGGGCGGATGCGGATGCTGTTGATGTGAGGCAGTGCCATTTGGCTGTGTGCTTGGCGTTGTCGTCGTTGTCATCGTTGCTGCTGGCAGCGATTTGGTCTTGGCAGGGGGGCTAGAGTTGATTAGCAGCTTCTTAAGGTTCTGGAAGGGTGCATCGAAGAGCACCGTTAACGCCACAGATGCCAAAAATATCGATATAAATTCGTTGGTATCGAGCTATAAAATTGAATGAAAATCAAATTAACACATATTTTGTATATCATTGTATGGATATACGCACAATAACCGAGATAAAGTTGTAATAGTGATGAATATGACGTCTTCTGCCGACATTATAGAAAAATACGGGGAACTGTGTGAGGTAAATGGCATACGATAGTTTCGTGGACACTTGAAAGCCGCGCCAGGCAAACAGCCTCGTTAATTTATCTGCAATCAGTCAAATCAATCAATAAGTAAGCAAAATAGCATTACCATTCTCATATATATACATGTATATATATTGACATAGCTTAAATAATATATTTGATTGTGCATTTCAAATACTACTCACTCTTGTAGCCATTGTGGGAGACAAACACAATCCAGGAGAAGAACAGGCACCAGGCAATCGGAGCAAAGGCGGCATAGATGGCCGCATGCGTTGAATTGTACACATAGTTAATGTGCCCCATCGGAGCAGGACCCAGCAAGGAGGCAAGGACACAAACTGTCGCCGCCAGCCAACCGAGACGCAACTGGAGCCGGGTCAGCTTGACCCCCTGGTACTTGCGCAACACATACCCCAACAGAATACCCATGATGTAAACAGTGGAGCGATGTGGCGGGAAAGAGTACATGTAGTCGGCAGTGCGAAACAGTCGCTGAATGCTGTAAGGGTTCGAAGAGCAGATCGAGCAGAATATGGAGTAAATATTTTGAGCCATTAGTTACTTTAGATCGATCGACTGGCATATTCTGCACATCTATTTTGCACAAATTATTAGGAACCCTTTTTTGCAAAGCAAATGCACAATAATTTCGATATTAGAAGTGAGAAGATCTTAATCCAAATATGCAATAAAGTCAAAATCATCATACAAACATGCGGACAGATATGTATATAAGTCGAATTAAAATTGAAATGAAAATATTCACGTGTTGCTGAAGCGATTCACTTACTTGGTGCCAAAGTAAATATAGTTGGATAGCTGATTCACAATTGTTGTATAGTAGCGTGCTGCTGTGCCCACTGTGCAGAGCAGAAGGAGGACGAAGAGGCCGCGGCGTGGCCAGCGCCAGAGAGCAAGGATAAAGAGAGGCGCCACAGCGAACAGTTCCGTGTCGATGCCCAAGTGATGGGTGTGCGTCAAGCACATCTCGCTGAACCCAAAATAGTTGTGGATGAACAGAAGATTGCGCCACCAGTGTTGCTTGCAGATATCCGCATGATGACCCACAACCAGATTCCACTGCGGACCACTGCCCCACAGAGGCAGGACATACGTGCAGAACAGGATCAGGGCGGCCAATGGCGGCACGATGCTGTTTATCATCATCAAGAGAAAACAATTAAGCATTCATAGCAGATCGTGTTGACCGACTTACCGCATTAGGCGACTGATGTACTCGTTCTTGAGGCGTATGGGCTGTTGTTTCATGAGGCGCCCAAAGAGAGAGTAGGATGTCAGCATGCCGCTGAACAGGAGAAAGGGATCCGTGTAGAGGGATGCCGCACGTCCTATGACCGTCCACGGTTGCCCCAAACTCTCGGACATGGCCGTTCGATTGTTGTACGGATTGAAGAACATGGCCATCGATTTGTGCGAGAAGATGAGCATCATGGCATTTAGGAATCGTATGCCATGCACAGCCTCAATATCACCCGATGAGCTGCGCGTGCTGAACAACCAGCGGAGATTCTTGTCCAGCGAGAAGGCTGTGCACCAGTTATCTAACAACAAACTCTTGTTAAGATTGACAAATTGACAATATGATTGAGTGCTGCACTTACTCTGCTTTGGCTGTGCCTTAGTGCTGCGATCGTAGACGGTGGAAAGCACTGCCAGGCAGACGACGAGGACAAAGAAGCGCACCGCCCACGTGGTATTCCGATCCCAGGGCTGCTGATCCCTCACCTGGCACATCTGCGGCTCGACGCGCACATTGAAGCTAATGCCCGTCGCAGACGTCTGGTTGCGCAGATACTCTGCCACAGTAAACTCCACGTCGCGGTGCGTGCAACCGGATGGCACACAGATGCCCCAGTTGATCAGCGAGTAGCGCGGTACGCGATGACCCGGCTAAAAAAAGACAATGTACGAAGAATGTGTATGAGAATAAGACTTAAAGCATAACAGCAATCGAATAAGCCTTAAATAATTGTTATATCTGTTGTTATTCGCACAAATAAGCCACTATTCAGCAACTAAAAGTAAAGTTAACATTTCGCTTTTAGCAAATCTCATTAAGTCTATCCCCGACCCAATCTCTCCATTGCCATGCATGCTCTCGATCAGTTGCATAGAAATAGATAGATTGTAATAATTGCATGCAATTTTAACATAGAAATAGCTAGATTGGGTCGGGGCGTAGGAATAATTAATTTGGAAGTCGTTTATCAATTAATGAAGCGCACGCTCGCAAGTTTGTTGCCCAAGTCTTTTGTTTACAAACTTTAGCCGTTGGCTGCTAATTGATAGAAAATCGAAATAGTAAATTCTACGAAAAATCCAGACTACGGTTTGAATTCATCAAAATCTATCGATTTACGCTATAAAACAGCTTTGTTGGGTTCGACGAACTTCAGCCGGTTGGTTTGGGGCCAATGATTAACATATTACGCCCATCTATTCGCATTTGCCAACAACAAACACCACGGATAGTGACAACAGCAACTTTTTTTTGTCAAAATCAAATCGAATATTTCGTGCTGCTCACATTTTTCGTCAAGTTCAATGTCGGGGCTGCGGAGTAGGGCTTTCGCAGCTCTCAGCACCGGCAACGACCACTATAAAACTACAATTTTAGCTGTTGCTTTCTCTCTCTCTCTCTTGCTCTCTCTCTCTCTCCCTCTCTCTCTCTCACTCTCTCTCACTAGCTGCCTAAGTATTTTAAGCGACGTCACGAAATATTTGGTGAGAGTCTATTTAACTTTCGTTAAAGTCTCCTAAAATTATCGACACGCCTATACACAAACACACACACACACCATACACACACGCACACACAAACACACACACAAACACACACACAAACACACACACACACACCATAAACACACACACACACACACACTTACAGGTAGGCATGTGTGTGTCATGGCTATTATCGCATTTGATCTCATTGCAATCCCAGTCACGTGCAAAGAGCACCATTAAGATTGCATTAAGAGCAAGTTGAAGGCCAACGAACCTCAACGTAGCCATCTTAATATCAAAAGATTAACTATATCTGTGTAAGACTCACATCATTGAATTCGCTCCTGAAGGGACCATGCGACTGCAGTAGCTTGAAGAAGGCCTGCAACCGCTTCGAATTGTGTGGCAGCACTGGCTGTGCGTACGCCAAACAATATTGGCCGCGCAGCATTGAATTGGCCTGACCATTGCCATTGCCATCGTCACTACCGCTGCTGCTGACGTCATCAGCCGACTGCTGTATACCCAAGCACTGATCAAAGTCGCCCGGCTGATTAATGTTGCCATTTAGAATGCCAGAGTTCAGTTTACCGCTCGCATCGTGCACTGCAAAAGACAAAGACAGGGAGAGAGAGGGAGGGAGAGAGAGAGATATATAAATCGCATGTACAATAAAATAATTATTAGAAATGAAAATAATTTTTTGAATACTTTCACTTTTGAAAACGTTGTGCACGCAGGGGTGGTACATTCTTGTCATATTTGTATGTTTGGTTGAAGCAATGTTATTGCAACACTATGACTGTGACTGCGACTGTGACTGTGACTGTGACCTTGACTGTGATTGGAGCGTGCGCGTCGCAGTCGACAGAGCGCAGCCAGTAGCAGCAACAACTCGTTCTCGTTCTGATTCTGAGCTAGCAGTCAGCCAGCTGGGCAGCAAAAGCAACAACAGCAGCAGCAGCAACAGTTTTGTGCCAAGTTCGCTTAGAATTTTGCTGTTTTTGTTGTTGTTGTTGTTGTTGTTGCTGGTGCAATTTGCTGCAGTTGGCTTAAATTCACTCGTTGCGTTTGGCATTGTGACTGCCGTTGCTGCTGCAACTGCTGCTGCCTCTAAATGTGGGTAAAGTTCGACGCATGACCTTCACTTTAGCCGCACGACACATGAACACACATAAAGATATACAAATAATATATATATATATATATATATATATATATATATATGTGTATACATGTGTGTTTGTGATTCTGTGTTTGCAATTTCAGAACTTGATTATTTGATGCATTTGACTTTGCACTCTTACAATTCATGTCGTCGCGTCTGGCGGTCACAGTGCGGCTTCGGTTCTGGCTCCGGCTCCGGCTCCGGCTCCGGCTCTGACATCGATATTGACATCGGCTTGCCTCTTGGCCGCCCAGTTGGCAATGACTCGAATTCTGAGCAATCGCAGCTGATTGGCAGGCAGAAACACACAGCTCGCACAGCTCACACAGCTCACACATGCACACCTCGCACATATCGCATGCAAATATTCGGATACTCACTTTTCAAGGCCCATAAATCGAAGTTGTCCAATGCTTTAAAATAGCGACGCATCTGCGAGCGGCACAACGGTGATGCGTCCGGATTCCGTGCCGCATCGAAGGGCTGCGAGATGGCAAGAAAGCGTTTACCAATGTTGTATAAATAAACTGCAATGAAAGATGAAAATCAATTTTACTAAGCAAATTGGATGGAAATTGGCAAGCAAGATTATTTCAAGCTGACGGCGGCAAGAACAGTGGTTGCACTGTGGCCTTTCCTACATACCCCAAATTCTACAATTGCTACAAAGAGAGTACACAGGAGTGATCGTTTGGCAACTGGGATTATTAAGTACTTATTCTGACATATTGATTTTCAGCATTTTAAAAAATTTGGAACCAACACAAATTTGTTTTGCGGCAACAGTTAGTGCAGTCCATGAACACCCGTGAGTCTTATATTATTTATTAAACAATTATTGAATAACGTATTTTGTATTTTTTGTTTTCTTTTTTTTTTTTTTTTGGCAAGTTATCAATGATTTTGCGGGCTACTTATTCAATTGGGCGCGTGCCCGCAAACAGGAAATCAACTGATGTCAGCGAAATATGACAGCTTGGCAACCCGGCGAAAACAGAAAACCAAAACCAAAACCAAAAGATCCGCTGCAAGCCAACAAGCATGCTGCATAGAAATCGATGCTAATGAGGCGCCTCAACATTTTTTTTTTATGTGCTGCAGCCGCCACAATTCATCTTTTTCTTCAACAGCTGCCTTCGGTTGTTGTTGGGATACCCTGCATACATTCAAAATGCGACATTTTGATTTGATTTTTGTTACCCTTATTATTATCTTCTGAAAAAGACTTAAATGAGAGAAAAGAACATGTACAAAATTTGATTCAATGAAAAAATGAATGTCAAACAAAATCGGACAATTTGAAAGTGATCACATACTGGCTACACGGTATCTCCCAGTGGACCACTATTTCGCTCTTCACTGTTTCCATGGGGTGGCGTGCGTGCCAAGCCCAAAACGGAGATCCACTCCCAATATCAATAGCAATGCCAATATTTATACCAACACCAAATCCAAGTCCAGCTTAGTTTTGGTTTAGTTTTCTGCTCGTGCCTCAAAATCAGCATGCAATACGCATCTTTTGAATCGGTTGTTTTTGTTGTTGTTCTGTTCTTATTAACATTATCATTGTTGGGCTGTCGCCTGTCTTATTTTTATGCTAAAGCTAATAATCTCAGTCGTTGTCAACTCTCATTTCGCATTCAGTGGCCGTTTCGTCTGACTACTGCCGACGACAATCGGTCGAGGCGATGGATCTGTCAGAGCTAAATTCGCTTCATTGCCTGCATCCGTCTTCGAACTGTCGATTGCTGCGTATGAGGAGTGGGGTCGGGGTGGTGTTGGTGATCGGGCAGTCCCCAAAGCTGTTCAAAATGCGTCAGAAAAGCGACGACAAGCGACGACTGCGGAATTTGTCCCCTTGTCGTCATATTCAACACACAGCTTGTATATATACATACGTACATATATGCGGCATGATAATTATCTACAAACTAGAATAGTATATAAAAACAAAAAAACAAACAAATGGGAAAATTGATAATGTGTCAGAATTTGCTTACGAAGTTTTCAATCCGCTAAAAATTCTAATTCTTGCATAGTTTTTCCTACGAATAACTCTCAACCGTATATTGTTTAATTAAAAAACATCGAGTGCAATTTCAAAAGTTCGAGTAGCTTTATTGTTAATTTCAACATAAATTGAATTACAAAACTTGGGTTTATTAGCTAGCTCTGCACTTTCGCACTGCTACTTGAGTAAATGTTGGGCTTTGCATAGCAAACGCGATCCCAGCGATCCTCAAATAGTTGTATGTATGTAATAAGAACAAATATATTATATATGTATATAAAATACTAATTTTACTTTAGGAATTTGAAGATAAAGTACGCATTGGATGAAAGGCAACGCGCTGAAGAGATTTGCTAATCATTGTTCATAATCGATGTGGAGGAAGTGTCGACTTAATGAATGAATCTAATGAATTCAAATTCAAAAGACATACAAAAAATGTATAAGCAAAACAGTATAAATTGTCTTTCAAATGACAACAAAAAAAAAAGGAGAATCTTCACTTGGAGAAATCATTCATTATATGCAAAAATCATTAAAAGGTTTCATTATGTGTTTCCTTATGTAATCGACAAAAATTGATAAACAGAATGGCAATAAAAATGAAGATTACGCTAAGAATTGAAAGCTGGAAACGGAAGAAAAAAGTCAACTGAAAAATCGGTTAGGTTTATATACAGAATAATATGAAATTTGCATTGCATTAAACTATAAATTACTAACATTGCATCATCATTTTGCAATTCGATTAAAAATTTGTTCATTTACTGGATAAATAATATGTATTCTTGTGATGATTTACACATGTAGACTTGCCGAGAAAATGACGCACCATTTGAAGCAAGAATCGAAAGTTATCGTTTAAATTTCAGCTAACTGAGCATGACACCACAGAATTGGGCAAGTTTCGAGCCAAATTCCATTTCGGCTTATATTTTTCCTTTTTATTCATTCTTGTTATGTTTGCTACCAATTAGCATCGCACCATCTTCAATAAGTATCATTTACTCGTATGTTGCATGTATCAAATACTATACTTGCCAATGCGATACACACTATGAATTTTCAATATATATAATTGTTGAATAAATAAAAGGCTATGACTTTAGTTTTACTAACTTTTTCAATTAATATTTTACAACTTTTTAATGAGAATGTAAAGAGTTGAATCCAGCAATTAATCAACATAGTTAATTTATAACCTGGTGACAGGATGACTTGCCACAACAGTGGCATTTAAATTTATTCTGTGCATAGTCTATTGCTATTTAGCGTTTCGATTGGCGCTAAGAACTTGAATAACCTTTTTGAGCAATCATCATTGGCATAATCAGAAATATTGACAAAGACAAGGTTGGCTTTGTTTTGACGTGGAGCGAAACTAGTTTCGCTCGAAAACACACAAGTCACGATGAACAAGTGCTGCAACGGTATCAACTCTTATTTCTGCAGTGTTGATTAACTGATTTTGTCATAAAGAGCAGGACTCGCGATTAGATCATCTCTCAACAGTTGCATACCTAAAATCCGCTTTAAAATTTGCAGCTTACGTGCGATTTGGCACGATTTGCAGTCACTCGAATGAGGTCTGCACTCAATAAAAAACATTGTACAATAATTGACTTAAAAAATCACCCTCAATTTAACAAAATGAACCTTCTCAAAAATTATCAAATAGCAAATTCCAAGTGTTGGTTTTCCACCCGCAACGCAGCACAAATATTTGAACAACGAGCAACTTTAATAAGCGACAAGGCCGAACCTTTTAGCAAGAATAAGTGGCCAACGATTGAAATTCGGCTGACTCTGCTAGAGGAACGGGGAGGGTCCACAGGTGGAGGGCGAGTTTGGCTCTGGCATGCTAATGAGCAGAGCTGCAAAAATCATGTCCCGGAAGTGTCCAAAGTAATTGAATCAGCCTACGTACTTGTGTTCTCGTATTTATCGACCCTTTATCATCAAATTATCACAAATGGTTATGGTTGCTGTGCTGCTCACAAAATTGCGTATTGCTTATTGCAGAAATGCAGTTTGTCAGTTTAGAAAAACATTTATTATAGACATGCCTTATGTTCCTAAACACTTTAAGAATGAGAGCCATGTAATTTAATAAGTAGACTCTCATATTCTTTAGGCACATGAAAGCAAATACATAAATGTAACTTAATAAAATTTAAGAAAGTATATAGGAAAAGTTGTTAATCTAAGAATTAGTTGTATACGTAAGTCTTTCTATCTACAACTCAGTCGCATCAAGTCGCTTTTAAACTAAGATACATAACAATGCACATAACTATTTCAAGTATTTTGGACATTTTCAGACTAAGTAAAATTTGTGATTCATATACAAATATATATATATAGAATTATATATGCATTTATTGACCTGAGCATCTAAGGTATGCCTTCAGCTATCTAGAGGGCATCTCAATGTCGTGTACTCTTTTTTACTGGCGTGTAACTAGTCAAGTGGGCGGTTCTTAGCCAAGGGTTTTTTTTCAATCACGTAGAGCTCTCATATACTTTTTGGCTTGGAGGTCTTTTTGACCATTAAATTTGATCGCGAACGTGGTAGGTCTGGCTCAAAGACACACTCAAGACACAGCCAAACAACGCCAGCAACGGCAGCAGCAACAACAACAGATATGTCAATTTTGTTAGCTTGGTGTAGAGGGGGGCTCTCCATAATCGAGCAATTGATTTTATTTAACGCACACGCGCAACTTTTATGCAACAATTCGCGTCGCAGGCAGCGTTGTGCAAAAGTATGCAAAGGGACAGCTTAAGAGGCGGGATTGGAGCCAGAGCAGAAGAGAGGGCAGCAGGGGATTGTCCACTCGAAGAGTGTATAATAACATTAACAGCTACAAATGACACATCACAATTGATATCGAACACAAAGAGGCACAGAAAAAGTACAAAAAAAAAAATAAAAATAATAGTAATAAAAACAATTACAATTTGCCTGCGGACGTTGCTTGAAGTGTGGAGGAGGGAAGAGAGCGGGGAGATGGTGGAGTGTGGTGCGTGGGTGGCGTGAGAAAGTCCAAAATGAATTTTTTTTGTTAGTTTCCGAATTTAAAAATATTTGAAATCGAAAAGATTAGAAAATATGTAAGCAAATAGAAATTGCCCCACAGATACCCTATTAGAGAGATCAAGCTCATTTGAAATGTGGCTATTAACGTATCAAGCAACAAAAATGTATCTTATTAATATGCTATTTAATATGAAAATATGCCATTTATATTTATTTATTTCAGCGACAGCGAAGCAATTTATTTCAAAAACGAATTTCTTTAAATGAGAAGCTACAATCCAAAGTTTGCTGGCTCTCGTGGCTCCGGCGATATCTTAAACTGTTTTTTTTTTTTTTTTAAATGATTCTAAATTGCAAAAATTATTTGTATACAACAAAAAAGTTACAAATGACATTTTTTGTATTTTGGATTTCATGATTTCTAACGAGCAATTTTGCATAATTTCGAGAATTTTATATTTCGAAGTGTACCACAAAATACCTAATGGAAAACAGATCTTATAATTTATGAATTTAATGTGCTTTTCACTCTTTTCTGCTTAAAGCGTTTAGGTAAAAGCACTCACCTTGCTCTTCATCCTGCGTCTGATCGTCATCTTCTCCGTGCTGCTTGTCGCTAAATTGATGCACCGTAAAGTTGCTCGTGGTGAGATGGTGGTGGTGGTGCAGCTCACTGAGATTGCCCGCAGCGAGTGCATCGTGCAGCACATCCAACACCGTTGTTGTCGTTGTGGTTGTAGTTGTTGTGGCTGTTGATGCTGTTGCATCATCCGCAAACAGTTTCAAGCTATAGTTAACTTTGTCCTCAAATATGGAAGCAATATGCGACTCCACGGGATCGCTGTCGCCACCGGCTACTGCCAGCAGATTGTCGCCCAAATTGCAATTGTCCTTCAGGCTGCAGGTAGGATTTGCAACAGCGGCAGCAGCGCCGCTCAGCGCCCAGCAACATCCTGGCAGACCGCAGGCCAAAAGGAGCAGCAGCAGTCGCAACATGGCTCGACTAACAGAAAGGGATACGTTCAGCTGAGTTGAGCGGACAGTTGCTGGCACATAATAAACACACAAAAAACACTCGAGCAACAAAACTAAGAAACACACACGGCCAATGCGCAACTTGTAAAAAAAAAAACACTCAAACAAAAAAAACAATAGTCTAAAATTCTGTCACCAAATTATGAGATTTTAAAGCACTTTTTGTTTCTAAATATATTTTTTTTTATTTTTAATTGGTTTAATTAATGATACTTAAATGTGTTGCTTTTCGTTTTGTTTGGTGGCAGGTGGGTGGGTGGTTGTTGGCAGAGCCCAGCGACTAAACTCAGCGACCGTCAAGACGAAACATTCAACGTCAACTGATTGACCAAAAGCCGCCGAGCGTACGAAGACCGCTTAGATGGGGCCGCGATTTCGACGGTTTCGGCACTGCTCGGCTACACCAGCAGCACGTGTGTTTGTCTGTGTGTTTGTGTGTGTGTGTGTATGTGTGTGTCTCATATGTGAATGTGCTGGTGTTGTTTTTGTTGTTGTGGCAATTTTTAGGCGCAGACTGAAAACATTTCAAAATCAAATGCAAGTCGAATTTTGAACGATTCAGCGGCTGCTGCTGCTGCTGTTGCTGCTGCTGTTGCTGCTGCTGTTGCTGCTGCTGTTGTTGTTGCTGGTGCTGCTGCAGCTTATGCTGCTGGTGCTGCGCATCTTGACAAGAATTGTCGATTGCATTGTGATTCGTGCCGCGCATGCGAATCTTTTCGTACGTTTTGTTAAAGTAAAAACTTCCCTTTTTTTCATTCATCAATCGATTTCTCGCATTTTTCACACAATTCCCACAGCAGATCTATCGGATCGTATACGAGCAGCGCCATACAACCATAAATCTGACTGATTTATATACACAATCATGGGACTTTTTCATTTGCCATGTTCCGCATATTGTACTTTACATTATACACTGTAAAAAGCACAAACAGTTGCAGGCATCACTAGAAAAACAAACAAAATGTTGGAAAGTGAATTGGAATGTAGCTTTGAGATACAATCATTTAATAATAACAGTGATTAGTTCTAGTATTTTTTAATAGCCTGAA
Organism: Drosophila picticornis; assembly: GCA_035043845.1. Taxonomy (NCBI): domain Eukaryota; kingdom Metazoa; phylum Arthropoda; class Insecta; order Diptera; family Drosophilidae; genus Drosophila; species Drosophila picticornis. The sequence continues at coordinate 8,586,791 of JAWNMR010000492.1, forward strand.
TGTGTTTATTTTAAAATTTTTGAAATCTCGATTGCACAATTCTTTTTCAATTCAAGTTAAGCAGGCCTTGCGTTATGGACATCCAGTAGGTAATTGGCCTAATTTTTTAATTTTAACTTAGCTAAAGTGCAAGTTGGCCAAGCGACAGTGGTTGTCGCGTTTCAATGCTCGATAAGCGATTTTGCAACTGGCTAAGAGCTTGGCTCGGCTCGGCTTGAATCGATTAACTAGCAAAAAGTCTACAATTATTGGCCAATAACTGGCGACTTGTTTTTTTTTATCGCTGTACAAGCCCAGGCAACATAGTAAATATCTAAGCTCCAAACTGAGGCTAAGCAGCTTAACTAAAACGCAAGTTGCTGGAACAAAATTTGTACTCACATTAAATACGCTTGTTATCGCTTAAGCAGTTAACTGAAAGAAATGGCATGAATATCCATTTATCTTATTTTGGGTACCATAAAGAAGATGTTTGATCCATCCAATGCATAGCCATACAATTTCCATCAAATTTAAACTGTTTTCATATCCTTGCAGAGGATATTAACGCATTGAACGAGACTTCTTTGATCCCATAAACCATATATATTTGTTCTTAATTGGCAATACAAAGCGAATTGATATAGGCATGTCCGAAACACCCTTTGTTAGGGTATCAATCGACATTAAAAAAAAAGTTCATAGAGAATGATTGTCATTCATTGTTTTTTGATGCCTAAGTGCTTAATAAGGCTAAGGCAACGGTCAAAAGGTGTAAGCGTAAAAGTGTCCAATGAAGACTCAGCGATGATAAAGATGGTGAAGAAGAAGTAAGCGGCAGGTGGCAAATGACTCGTAACTTGTAACTTGTGAGCAAAAAATAAATAAATAAAATAAAATCTGAAATTTTTCGACTACGCAATACTCTGTTGGCATCAAAAATATGAAAATATGTGAAATTAGAAGTTTACTTCTCCGATGACTTCAAACTTTAAGATTATTTTTTAAGGCTATTTTTGTGTTTTGTGTGGAGATTTTCACAGCATTTCTAAATAAGCAATCAACTCGTTTACAGCTTAACAAACAGTGCATTCAACTAAAGAAAAAATGTAAACAAAAATAAAATAAATAAGTAAACTGACGAAAATCTATTGAAAGTGAGCCTCTGGTTGCCAATATCAAATTACACAAGCACCTGCCAACAACAATTTCTAGCTCAGCTGGCCATAAACAACAACAACAACAACAACATCGAAATATTGGCTCAAGCTAAAGCCGGCTGTAAGTGGCAAGCTCTTGTTTTTGTTGCTGTTGCTTTTGACTTGCTTCTTGCGACAAGTCAGATTGCAAACGGAACCGAATAACATTCTCTTTCTGGCCAAGAAAGAATGTGTGGCAACTAGGCAATGTGGCTCAGACTGGTCATCGTTGTGGCAAGAGCTGAACGAGTTTCTTGGTTCCGCGGAACCAGCTACTCATTAGCTAAGGAGGGGGCACTCAGTGTGGGGAATAGGGGGCAGCGCATGTTGCGTAGTCTTTTCAAGTGGCAAGCAGCAAGCGGCAAGCGCCAACGGCCAATGTGCAGTGAATGCAACACTGTAACACTGTTGCCAACAAAGGAGCGACTCGATTTAGTTGCTGGCATTTTTAGTTGCACCCCCTGCTGCACACCGGCTGTCTGTCTGTCAATCCGCCAGCCCCTGCCTGTTGCCTGTTTTGTTTTTGACTATTAGGCAAGCTGGCGTTGCAAATTGAAATGTTGTTGTTGTCGTTCTTTGTTATTTCTGGTTTCTTGCTGTCTGGCGTTTGTCATTTAGTGCGAATTGTCAGTTTGCAAAACTATACCAGGGGTAAAGCCCTCCCCCTTCCCCCTTAAAGAAACACCCCTCAGCGCTCCCCAATTTTAGCTCTTAAAGACTCTATTAATAATGATAAATTCTTGTTTGCACAATGGCTTGGTTCGAGTTGCAAGCATGTCAGACTCGACAACACCCTGTGTGTGTATGTCAGACTTACTTAAATCAAGACATTAAAGAAGCCACATACCAAAGATGATAGCTTTAGTGAATAGGGATATTTTAAGATCATAGAGACAAGTGAAACAACTTGTGATGCTGATGCAGAAAATCTTGATTCTACCGTATCAAAATGCACGTTTTAAGCATACCCGGTTACATTTAGAGTGTATGGGATATTTGAACAGCAAACAAACTAGACAAACTTAACACACCAACTCTGCAAAACGACACCAATTTGAGGCGGGTCATGCTGCGGCTTTTGGTCAAAAGACTTTTGAGCCAAGTTAGTTGGAAATGCAAATGCTTTGCCCTTTTTAACAACCACAAACAGTCACAACAAAAACACCGAATGCAAATCCAAATGCATTCAATACTTACTTGCAGGTGTTTAACAGTTGGGGGCGGGGCAAGCGGAACTCGAACCCAAACAGTTTAACACGAATTTTGGGATGCTTTGTAATATAACAAAGCTCATAAAATGTTTTTCTATGAAATGTATACAAAAACGAATAGGTTTTGATCTATTGATCTGTCATATGACGAAAATGCCACAGCCTTAACTATAAACAGAATCTGAATACAAAAAAAAAAAAACAATAAACGAGCTGACCTGTGGGGGAAATACATTGAATAAAAGGAAAAATAGTCTTACAACGATTTTTGAATTTGTATTATATCATTATCTATAACGTATACAACGTTTTTCTTTTACGAAACAAGCTTCAGTCTTAAGATTGAGGCAAATCGAAATTAAAAGCTGTGAAAAATAATCAAGCCAAAATGTTGAACTATTCCAACATAACTTGTTGGTGGCCTTTCAACATCCATTGCAAAACAAATAAAGAAACGCAAATGCATTGAATACTGAATCGGCCAGAGTTGAAGAGAACTTTCGAAACACATCTTCGAATATAGCTCGAGACCAGCGTCAAAACATGTCGATACGAGCCACAAAAACAAAGTTTGATGCCGTGGGAAGCAGATGCCATTCAGCACTGAGGGGAGTTGGACCTCACCCAAATTGTCCACTTGATCGGGCAGTCCATCAAGTTGCGCGCTTAAGTCATTGCACAGTCAAGTTGCTTGCCTAAGTCTTTTGTTTTTTTTTAATCAATTTTTTTTTCTTTATTTGGTTTTTTTTTTAAACGAAAGTGGCGATTTTTTAAATTGCTATTCATTGATATATTTAATATGCACATTTGGTAGTTTTCGATAAGTCTTGCATCGACCTTGGCAGCTGTTAACCCATTTTACACCCGTCGCAGTCACAGCTGCAACGATTCGTATCTGGAATTTTAAATAATGACTCAAATGTTGTTGTCATTTGTGTTTTGTTTGGTTGTTCAGTTGTTGGTGTTGATGTCTATGCCTTGTTTTTCTTTTTTCTTTTGGCTTTGGTGCAAATGCATATAAATTTGTTTTTTTTTTTGTTTTCTGCTATTTGAAGGGCATTGACGCTGATCCAATCAAACATGGAGCTTCTTACAGAAACCCAAAACCACAAATCCAGATCGCGGGCCCACTAAGGCAATTTAACGTCATAATTAGGCATTGTTTTTTTTATTTAATTTCAGGCTCTAACTAATTAAAAAGTCTGCTACGATAATGCGATAATACACGGCTAATGCCGCACAACAAATTTGAATTGCGCCATTAACCAAAAAAAAAGACAGCTGAAAAAAATATTTCCAGAATTTTAATCTTCATAAATGTGTAATTGACATCCTTGACTAAGGTAATTACATCATTTTTTAATATTTACATTAAGAAGAGTTTTCGAAATGAAATCAACAAATATGCAAAGACACTGTTAAATATTTTTCAATTTTTTGTATAGTTAACAATCGAAATTATATTATGATTTATATAATGCTAAAATTTTATACTGATATACCGTTCACCTCTTAAGGATTAAAGATTAAATTAATACTCTAACATCAAATCAGTGTATTTGTGCTTCGACTAAGCATTCTTTTGTTTATTTTCAGGTTTTTTCTTGGTTTGTGCTTAATGCACACAATTTCAATGGGCAATTAAGTTCAACAAAGCGCAAAACATTTTAGAGATCCCCACTTGAAGTACATCCATATCTCTTAATCTAAAACAAGCATATAGAGGAATAAAGAGAGAACAGCAAAGTTTTTAAAAATTAATGGCATGGAATGAGTTTAACAAACAATCAACAACTGGAGCTGGTCATCTGTGACAAAATAACAAACTTGATCTCAACGTCAGTGCATTATATATATATATATATATATATATATATGCTAAGCAGCATAGATATTTTTTGCGAAAGTTCTTGAAATTTCTCCACTTATTGAAATCATAGGAAATGAGATGTGCTTGACCCTTTGCTTGGACTGAATTAACCATGAATACTAAAAAGTAAAAATATGGGTCTACAGGGTATTTAGAGTGGTAAATATTTTAAGCTAGTTTCTTTTTCTTCGACAAATATACAAATGGAGCAAATTGTGCATCGCAGATTTTGGTATATCTCATCGACGAGCTTTCTTTATTTTACGTTGGTTTTATTGAAATTTTTATTTGAGTAGAAAATGTTCCATACCGATTTTAGAAGAAGCTCAAAAACCTGTTCAATTAACAGCAAAACACTGTCACCTTTTGGCAATGTCAGTGGTTGACTCAATGCTGTCGTTATCTATGGTTCTTGGTTGTTGTTGTTTTTGTAGTTATGGTTGCCCACAGTTGAAGACTTGTGAAGAACAAGGAAACAATTAACACAAAGTGGCAGAGAGTACTGAATAACTAGCCAAGCACTAACCAGCAGCTATTAAGCTACGATACGCGATTGTAGAATCTTTTCAGTGACAATAATAAACAGAAAGAACAGAAAGCAACAAGTTGAATGCTATAAAAGTGATTTTTGTGCTCATATATAGTGCCTTTAACATACACATTCGTGTCTCTGTGTATGTATATGTATGCGATGGCTTACGCGTTAGACATGATCGTAGATCTGCTGAAGTTCAAGGCAGACATAAAATAAAACAAAGACTTATAAATATATGTATTTTACAATTCGCAAACAAGACAAAAACTAAATAAAAAAAAAAAACACAGCACCCGAAATAAGAAGAGACAAACAAGTATGTGTATACATTAAATAAATTCCTACAATTTTCAATAGTTGCTAGCATACTCTGGATGAGCATGGAGTCGGGTATAACACACTCGTTGAAAATTTCGGAGGGTATCCATATAAATAACTATTTTCATCTATCTTTTCATCTTATATGGGATTGAATATTAATATGAATTTAAAGATTTTGCAGATTTAATCTAAGAATATCAGAAACATATGTGTGGGCTAAGCTGCCCAATTCTTAGGTAAACCAATCCACTCACTTATGCACATTCTTGTTTTTATTTAATTTGCTTACATCAGAATCGTTTCTTGTTTTTTTTTTCTTTATCATTGGTTTATTAGAGGCTGTTTAACAACTTTGCCAATCGTCTTTTTTTCGTATAAGTGACCTTTGTGCCGTTCATTGAGCTTTTAAAGGTTCACGAATTGCTGAAAATGTTATCAACTCTTCTGTTTGGCTGCTAAATTAATGTACTAATTTTATTATGCGTATGCGGTCATTATTGGGCTGCAATAATATTTTCCTGTTGCTGAAAGTTGTTTTAGCTGCCGACGACATCTATTAGATAAATAGCTAATATAAATCAATAACAAATTCGCAATTTGCATTTTGAAAAATTATGCAAAAAATGTTTAAAAAAATTCGGATCTGACAACGAATCTTTTTGAATTACATATATATCTGAACACCCTTTTAATACCATATTTGAAATTGGCATACAAATTGGCGTTCATCTGTTTTTAGCCGGAACTGAAGTAAACTCACTGAGGCGCGGCTTTGAGTCAATGGAACACTCCATTCCAAAGGTCTCGAACTTTGGACAATAATTTGGTCAACAGCTTGCAGACTAAGTGCCGTCATCTAACAATCAGTAACCGCAATGGAGCGCGACCATCTCGTGCCGCCCATCTTGTCCCATTCCCCACAAGCTGAATATGCCAACTCATCGACACTTACCCATCCATTTATTGATCCAACTAAACTGATATTTGCCCAAGTCTCAACGGAAGTCCATAGGCTCGTACTACGAGTGTGTATACCTTTGTATATAGTTGTCCAACAAGTCGGGTCTCTAAACGTCAAGTATGTATTTACCCAATTTATTTGGCGAGCAATGTGCTGTCAATTGGATTGTAGCGCTACTCAAATATTACAGCCTCCTCACCCGGGTTTTGCTCGTTAACCTAATACTAATTCAATAGTGAATGAACAGCGAAAAGAGATACCCATGAGAAACAAAGCTTTTACATAATGTGAGGTGTAAACAGGAATTTGGCTAAGCTTATTAGTTAGTTGGGTTTATTTATTTGTGCATTTGAATAGGCTATAGTCGAACGTTATATATGGGAATTATAGAGAGCTTTGTTTTACAATTCGAATACACTTTTCTTTTAATTCATAACTTTACTAATTAAAATACTAATTCAAGGCATATCCATTTCCCAGACTAAACTTGATTAAATCGAGGGGGGGAATTGAATGATGCGAGGCGGAACAAATCAATGTGAATTGATAAATATTTGCTATGCAGGTTCCCATAATTCAATCAAAATAGTCTCGAGTCGCTCAGGTAGAACAATGTGTTTCTCAATTTGCTTATGGCGCTCAAATAATCAATGCAGATGCTAGATAAAAGACTCTTAAATAGATAAGACGAGTAATGCATATTTATACATATATATGTATGCTTGCATATATTATGAAAAATAGCACTCGGCGTGTACTCTGAGACACACCTTTTGAAAACAGGTTCCCACTGATAAATTGTTCACCTCAGAGCTGCAGATATTACTGAGCGAAGATGGAATGGATGGATGGATTGAACAGGCAGACCAATTTGTTGGATAAATTTACTATTGTCAGCGATCCGAATGCAAATTGTCATCGTCGCAACACCTTTTCCCCATCCCCCATCCCCTTCTCTCCAATCCCCCCACCCCATTCGCTTCTCCCTACGCCAAGTCAACAGCTGCATATTTGTGGAGCAAGCGTTGTTCAGCGTTTTTTTTTTATTTTTGGTATGCCAAGGTCAAGATCGGATGCAATCCGATGCGATGAGTCGTTGTTGCTGCTGTGTGATTGTTGTTGCCGTGCATTCGCATTGAAATTTCCAATTCTCATGGAGTGGGGGGTTGGTTGGGAGTAGGTTGGTGGTTAAACTGCTGCCTCAGCGATGGATATGACATTTATCAGATCTAACCTACTTAGCATACGTCTCAATTTAATTTATATTAAACATTGACATTAATAATGTACAGCTACTTAAATGCTGCACTATGCGAATTCATGTGTTGAGAGATTGTGCGACTGACTGACACTGATCATACTGGCGATGTCAAAACTTAACCCATTTACAAATGCCAAATCTTTCTTGATTATGGGTTAGTTTATCGTTGAATACCTTATTGTAAATGGCAAACACAATTTATATTATAAGAAAATCTTTTCTAACAAGTAGAAACGCAAACCCTAATTTTTAGACAGCAGATTCAGAATCTTTATAATAATAACTTTACTGGCTCAGCTTTTATTTTAGAATTTAGCTATCGTTTGCCTTATTAATAATATAAGTTACAAGAAAGCTACCAAAAATATGGCAATTCACCACAGTTTAGATCAATTTTTCGCATCAATGTTCTAGAACACAATAGTCGAGTATTTTAGACCTATTCACAAGGCATCTTCTAGTGGCGCCCTTGCAATTACATGCTTTTCTTTTGGTGTATGCCATAGATAAACGTATGTCAAGTGCATAACACGATCCCATTATTCCAACATTTTGGACTACGTACTGTCGACACGTCCGAGCAAACACGTCCAAGTGCGTAACCCACGCTCACAAATCGAGCTCTACCGTTGTCCGCCGTTGTTTGTCGGTCGTCCAATTCGCAATGGGCATTGGAAATTGGGCAATCCGGCATCAACTCAACTGTCGACCATCGGGCATCGCCCAGACAGAAAGACTGGCAGCTATCTGATTGCCCCAAAGACACGCGTGTTGCCCTTCTTTGTTTGGGCGGTAGTTGTTGTTGTGTTGTTGTAGTGCCAAATGAGTAGACGACCTTGACCCAACAATGGCATTTCGATAGTGAAACTTACCCAAAGCTTATCTACTGCATATCAATCTAAAATTAAAACAAATAAGAATGCTGTTGTCCAATATATCTTTATCTTTACAACATTTTATAATATGCGTTTTAGCCATTCTTAATGCTTTCTGGATATGGAAACTAGAACTGGTTGCGAACATTCTAATAAATGGTCACGAAAATAGAACTAGAATTTTATTTGCTTGCTTCTTTGAAAAGATAAATGGGTAAAATAGGTAATGTGGGTTTGTGCAAATGTAAGCATGTCCAACACATCATAATCGACATATATCGACATAATCAGGTTAAAAAGCCGATTCGGTACACCCATGCTATGGGTGTATCTGCGCCACATTATTTACGATTGAATGAACGCATCATTAGAATCATTAGCGCTGCCTTAATTTTCTTATGCTTCAGTGCCTGTGTCTGACATAAGAAGCGAGAGCGTTTGCAGTCCTGATTACATTTGAGTGTGCAAAAGAGAAATTTGTCAATAGAACTAGAAAATATGTTCAGGGTATAACGTAGTCGAGCTAACTCGATTAAAGCATTCTTACATCTTATAATACATATTATAAATTTACATTTGTGAACTCATTTGGCTAATTCAAGATTTGCTATTCGTGCTCTTGATCCGGTTTTTTACTGCTTAGCTTTCTAACTAGCCTGACAAAAGGCACCGAGAATTACACCAGCCATTGAAAATAAATAATTACACCCGATGGAAACCAGTCTTGATTGATTTGTGCTCCTCAAGCAGTACCGGTTGTTTCAGCCTTAAGGTTTGCTACCGATTGTTGTTCGAACGAATATGAAAACAGCCTAAAAGCTTTCCATGCTTTAAACATAACTTTTAATATGCATGTATATACGTATTTGTTCAAAAGTACTCCCGGGGTAGATAAGGGATGGTGAACTAGTTTGTATATGGCACAGTCCTTATCAATATATGCTGAACTTAACTGATTCCGTAAGCAGAACAAATAATTTAATGTTTTCGGCATAGATCTTATCAACGGTAATCTTAAACAAAACAAAAAAATAAGAAGAGCTTATGCTATGAACCGAGAACTGCTACTGAAGCCAACAACTTAATAATGATTACTGATTATAGTTGAGCATATTACGGTATTCAGTGGGTCGACCCCACCTCTCTATAGGTGTTAAAAAATTATATACATATGCGATATGCATTCAGATAGTAATTGTATGAATTGCGATGCAATGCACAACATGACACACTGAACTTTGGACTGAATTTGCCTATTGCCTAATTGACTCTGGTACGATTACACTGGCGCCAAAAACTTGATTTTGGAATATATATGTATAAAGGTTTATATGTTTATCATAGATAAAGCCAGTTGTGGGTCTTGATAATATCTATTTTTAACAGTTAAGATTGTTCTTTGAAGCAAAAACCAGTTCATAGCCAAGCAACTAGCTGAATTATCTTTATGAGAATGTTCACATATGGGTTAAATGCAGTCTTGACTTGTTGTTGCCAGTTATGTTTTGCACTACCTGCGGCCTGCGATTGGGAGTATGTACAAAATCGATGATTATGAGTCAACTAGATCTATTTTTTTATTTACTCAATGCGATTTTAGAATTGCCAGTCGACTGCATTTTATAATAGTACTAATTATTCAAGTCTCAGTAATTAATCAGAACTGTAATCCTTCTAATATTAAATAACATATCGAATGCAAACTGATTGTAAGAGTATATTATTTTCTACAACTCACAGGTATCAACTAATTCATGCTGTTGCTGATTGAAATGAAAATCAGTTGTATTAGCTGCTTAGAGGCGAGCGGTTGTCCGACGCGCATTCAAAAGTTGCAAATTTAAAAAAACAAACTGTATTATTAAAATTGTGAAGATAGTTATTTGTTCTTTGTTTTTTTATTTTTCTTATTCGTTTCTTTTGCGCAATGAATACTGTGGCGTTGCTCGCGTTTGCAGTGTGGGCGATTTTTCTGCGCTACTTGCCGCAGATTCTGAGGTTTGTGCACCTGATACGTTTTTCCAAAACACTACCAGGCCCCACTGTGCGCGAACTGATTGCCAATGTGAAGAGAGGCGGTAAGTGCAGGAGCAGAACTATTCACGTGTAATCATAAACAGAGTCAGAAGTCAATAAACTCTACCTCGACAGAGGTACTCAATTGGCTGAAGGAGTTGCGAGCGCAGCATGGACCCGTTTTTCGCATTTGGTTTGGCAAGGATCTGATGGTGTTCTTCACCAAGCCAGAGGACATCAAGCAGCTGCTGAGCAGCAATGCGTTGCTGTACAAATCAACTAGCTATCAGCTTGTTGAGTGCTGGTTGGGCAAGGGTTTGCTCACCAATGGCGGCGAGTCTTGGCATCAACGTCGCAAGCTTCTGACGCCGGGCTTCCACTTTCGCATACTAAGCGAGTTCAAGGAGCCGATGGAGGAGAATTGTCGCATCCTGATCAGCAAACTGCGCGAAAAGGCCAATGGCGAACCCTTCGACATCTATCCATACATCACGCTCTTCGCTTTGGACTCTATCTTGGAGACGGCGATGGGCATCAAGAAGCACGCCCAAATGCAAAGCGATTCCGAATATGTGCAAGCAGTGCAGACGTAAGTTGATGATGGAATATTGCCAATGTCATTTATACATTTTAAGCCATAACCACATATATATATTTCAGCATTTGCCGGATTTTGCACCAGCAGAGCTTCTCCTTCTGGCAGCGCTTTCAACTAATATTCAAACTCTCCTCAGGGGGACGAGCGCGTAATGCTGCTTTGCGTGTCCTGCACGCAGAAACGGATCGAGTCGTTCAAATGCGCCGCAAGCAGCTGCAGCAGGAGTCTCAACACAAGGTTGAGGTTAATAAGGACAACGATGTGGGGAGCAAGCGACGTTTAGCATTCCTTGATATGCTCTTGCTGTCACAGATGGAGGGTGGGGGCGTAGAGCTGACTGATATGCAAATACGGGAGGAGGTGGACACTTTCATGTTTGAGGGGCACGATACGACCAGCTCGGCGATAGCCTTTGCGCTCTACTTGTTGTCGAAGCACGCCGATGTGCAGCAGCGCGCCTACGAAGAGGCTGTGGAGCGAGAGGGACACGAAAAGGAATCAATGCCCTATCTGGAGGCAGTCATCAAGGAGACGCTGCGCTTATATCCTGCGGTACCATTCTATTCACGAAGCGTGCGCGACGATCTGCAGGTGGGCAACGTGACAGTGCCAAAGGGGGCCAGTGTTAGTTGCCTGGTTTATATGCTCCATCGCGATCCCGATAGTTTCCCCAATCCGGAACGCTTCGATCCCGATCGATTCTATCTCAACGAACAGAACCTGCATCCATTTGCCTTTGCCGCCTTCAGCGCCGGACCCCGCAACTGCATAGGTATTTACGACCCCTCTCAATATTATTTTTCATGATTTCGATTCGATTCCATTAATTAACGAACTGCATTCCTTATTCGTATCGATAGGTCAAAAGTTCGCCATGCTGGAGCTGAAGTGCTCGCTGTCGATGATATTGCGTCATTATCAGTTCCTGCCTGTTGACGGCTATGAGCCACAGCCGTTGGCCGAGCTGATAATGAAAAGTGGTAATGGGATACAGGTGCGCATACAGCCACGCGCTTAACCTATTGAGTTACCCTCTTGAACCTTCTAATCTTCATATACCTAACTAAATGTATTTCTATTTGTCATCATGATGATTTTTTTTTTGTATTTCATACTGATAATACGATTAAGTGAAAACAAATCAAAATAAATGATTAAATCAAAATAAAACAAAATCTTATTTCAATTAACGTGGCACAGCGGATTCCACATTTCTGAGATTAGGCAGTGAGTGGCTACAGAGTCTGAAACTTTTTTTTTATCATAGTGCAGAACACTCTCAGTTTCTCTCTCAGTTTCAAGATATTATTCGAGGGGGGTAGCCATATATCAATTTATACGCGCTGAAATCTAAGTGGAAAAGTACGCACAAACATGTTTAACAATTAAAGTGCTTTTGATTAGGGTCTGGCAAATAATAAAATCTTGGACTATGGTCGATAAGCCGGGTGTCGGACTTTAGAACTGGGGCAGTGCCGATGTGAAAATCAAATGCGTAATTTTGCCTTATCAGATCAACAGTTTTGTCTATTCTAATCCAAGAATATAAAGCGTTTAAATAAATAGTATGTGTGTTGTATTCGAATTTCTGGTATTGTTTATTTGCACGCAATTTTGAACTATGGAAAATACAATTTATTTCTTTTAATATGTATCAGATTAGACATAATCATATATACATATGTATGTATGTATGTATCGATATATAGATATTGATAAAGCCAACAAATTTGTATCAACAACATAAATATTTATACGTTATTTGTATACAATATATATACATATATGGATAGTTAGTTGGAGTTACATATAAGTATAGTCGATATATATGTGTATATGTATATAGATTCATATACTTTTGCTGAACTCTGTTACACACGTTACATATTAGGATACGCATACGCACACACATACATATTGCTATCCAACTCTGTTAAAGCACTGTTAAATCTGTCGACTATTTTTGTTTATGTTACAATGTGTTCCCTGACAATTCCTTAAGCTATATAAATATATATATACCTTTTTGCGAGACGATTCCATCTGGTTCTTACTTAAGTTTTACTAATCGTATTGCAATTTTTATGCTTTCTTCACACGTTTCAGTTAAGTTTGTTTTCATTCGATTAACAACTAGTTAAATTCCTTGAAAATAGCTTTGGATTAGTTATAAGAATATAATAATATATATGTTATGTTACATTTCCCTATCTAGATTGCCTTCAATTTCCATAAATGTGTTGTTGTTTGTTTTTGTGCCCATATTCGATCTATAATCCATATATATATATATGTATATATATATAGATATATATACATACTGTGCCTGATTCGATCTAAATTATCATATATTTCCCCTCCAGGTTTATAGTAAATGTAGTATATTGTTATGCATAGTGTGAACTAATGATATGACACGGTTAGACTAGCATTGTGTTCTATAAATATCGTATTTAGCGAATTAACGATCTATTTTATCGCACAGAGAACAATTCGTAGATTAGTAAATACCCTAGCTGTAGTAGCATAGTCAGTAAATATAACAAGAACTAGATGCAACTTATACTCATATACATAGATAACAATTGTATTATTCTTTAGCATATAATTTGTATATGTATTATGACGCATTATCATTATATAACTCGTAACAGGCTCTGTCCTAAACAGATGTCATAGGAACAAGCGATAAGGTGCAAAAATACGCCTGGTACTTTAATACCGAATCGGAGCGGTTAATTGTATAGCGTTATTATAACAGCATTAGGAATCCATCTAAGTACGTTTTTTTTCAAAAATCAATTCTGCTTTAGGGGAAGGGGCGTTCAAGTTCCAAATTCGGAGAGTAGGCCATTATATTATCTTTCTAGAATCCAAGAAGCATAGCCGAGGTGCAGAAATCTATTGTTATAATATTGGAAAAGCAGAAGGTTTTCTTAAAACCTCGGACGATCGTGTTAAGCAATTCTAGTAACATTATCTCTACACTCAAAAACCAATAAAAATCCACAAGGATACGCTATAAAAACAACAAATAAAAATAAAATAAAATTTCGGTGTGCGTGGAAATTAAATTAGAATGCTCGATCAGCCACTTAAAGCCAGGGTATGCAAATGGTGCGGCAGACATCGCGTCTGTGCGGATGGGGATGCGGTTCCTCGCCAGTGGGTCCACCACCACCACCACCGCCATCACTACCGCCACCGCCACTACTCCCGCCACCAGCAGCACCACTACTTGAACCACTATTAAATTTAAAAAATGAACTCCTTCGTCAGTGCTTGCGATGGGCCTGAGGCGATGCACCTGCAACGTAACCAGTGCTGGAATTCGATGTGAAATTGGAAGTGGAACTTGAATTGGAATGGGAATGCGAACCAGCGTTGGCAACGGCCTCGGGCATTGACTGCAACGCAGCGGCGACACTGCCGTAACTGGCGCGCTGCTGCTGCTGCTGCTGTTGCTGTTGATAATGTTGGTGTTGTTGATGTTGGTGGTGTTGCTGTTGTGGTGCTGCGGTTAGTGTCGATGCGCGCGCCAGACGCTTGGGTATGACAAATGGTGGCGGCGGCTGCGGCGTGTATTGCGGCGGCGTTGAATTCGCCGACGCTTGACGCACAAACGAGCTGCGACCGCTTGGCGGCGTTTGAATGGAAACGCTACGGGCAATGGCGCCGGTGCGTGGCGGTATCGCTGGTGGTGGACCAAGCGGTGGTGCAATCCGCTGCTTATGCGACGGCGGCGATGATGAGCTAATGCTGGCCAAACTTTCTGTGGATGGTTGCGATGGCACACGAGGCGGCAGCTGCGGCAAATGTTGACCAGACGATGGCGTCGGTACCGGTGTGGGCGTTGGTGTCACTGTGGTAGTTGCTCCTGGTAGCTTAGCCTGCGGCTGCACCGTTGACATGGTTATGGTGGGCTTCTGCATGGGCAACGTATGGCGTATGGTAACAGTGCCCAGAGACTGTTGTTTGCCAACGTTACCGCTGCTGTTGATGTTGATGATGTTTGTGATTGCGGCACGCGGCGAATGCGACTGCAACTGCAACGGTGACGACGGCCGAGCTGTACCAGCAACTGCAACACCCGTTGTGGTCACAGTTGTTGTCACTGTTGTTGCTGTAACTGTTGCTGAGTTAGATTTTTGCTGATGCTTTTGCTTGTGCTGTGCGTGTATATCCTGAATTTGTGGTGTTATTACGACCGGATTCTTCTTTTGGTCCTGTCCAGCGGCGACATAGCTGAAGACGCACAACACCGAATAGCATATCTGATCGGACTGCGTATGGCGGAATCGATCGTTAGTATTGTGGCATAAAGTATTGTTGAATGAAACGTTTTTGTGGTGGTTTTTGTGTTGCTTTTTTTTGTTTTTTTTTTTTGTTTTTTTTTTTTTTGAGATATTCGTGTTAATCACAACGTGTAAGAAACTAACAAACGCACAAAAAAAAAGGAATTTTATAAAAAGGAAAGCATGCACTGTGGTACAATGTGGAATGGAACAACAACAAAAGAAAAACGTAGTGCCACAGCTATGGTTATACGTAATTAAATCAACTTTATACAGCTTGCGCTTGATGAGTGACATTTGTTATTGTTGTGATTGTTATTGTTGTGAAAAGAGAACTCACTCATACACATACACATACACACACACACACTCACACTCACACTCACACTCACACACACACACACACGTACATAAGAAATAAACAATTGGCATTGGAAATTTATTTACAACATATAGGGATACTTTTCTCTAGTTTATATATATATTTTTCTTTTTTTTCATTTTTAATGCACATTTTTAAATTGAGACATTGGAAATTGTTGTCACGGTTGGTTTAGAGCTATATTCCATTCCAGTGTTTCCTTCAGCCGCCAGCGCCTTCTCCTTGCCGTTCAGATGACAAATGTATGCGAACCGGACGGATGTCACACGATGAAAGCTCAATACAATTTCAGACGCCTTATTTATGGGATTGGTTTATAATTGGTTTTGTTTGTTTCAGTTTCATATTTCATTCACGGGTTTTAAGGATGTATCAGCGTGTTTTATGTTGTTGATTGATCAATGATTGATGTATGATTGATGGGATTGTGTTAGTTAAGTGGTCGTGATGGCAGTTGCAGGCATTTTGTTGTTGTTGTGGTTATTGTTGTTGTTATTTGTTGTAGTTGTAGTTGTGGTTGTTGTTATTGTTGGTCGTATACATAGAAATGTTGACAAGGTAACGAAACGAAAGTGGCAGCAAAGAACGAAACGAAACGAATAGAAAAAGGAAAGGCAAATCAAACATACTGATTTATATATATGTATATATATTGTAGATGTATGTTGTATGTACAAAAATTGGGGGTGCATTTCATGTGCCATATTTACAGTATTTACTATTTAAATATGCTTTCTATAAACGCATAGAATGCAAGTCATATTAGTAAAATGCCGAATGATGCCAAAAATTGAGTTTTCAATTAAATTTTGTAAAAAGAAAACAAAAAAAAAAAACAAATACAAATACTGCAAGATTTCGATCAGGTAGAACAGAAACTTACAGCAATTTTTGGTGCATCTTAATGAGGGTGCGAATGGTGAGTAATGGAATTGGAGGAGCACACTTACCATGCTTGACTGATATTTCCGCTGGACGAGATTACGCGTCTTCGGATCTGCAATGGAGAATAAGTAGAGAATCAAGTAAAACATTGAATACGTTGCACATTAAGAGACGCTGCGGTCTGGTCGAATAGGACTTACTGTACTCTTCCAATACAAAAATTCCGCCCTTCTGTGTGAAGCATT
Source organism: Drosophila picticornis (assembly GCA_035043845.1). NCBI lineage: Eukaryota > Metazoa > Arthropoda > Insecta > Diptera > Drosophilidae > Drosophila > Drosophila picticornis. The sequence continues at coordinate 8,603,424 of JAWNMR010000492.1, forward strand.
TGCGTATGTGATCCAAACGCACAAAAAACTGAAAATATTTTCGGTACAAATTTAGAATTTTAGCTTGACTCGAACAGAGCGATGGAAATGTGATTTTTTTCTTTTTATTTATTTTTTTTTTTTGGGAAGGTGGGGGTACCGTAACTAACAGTACGGCAAGGAACTCAAAAGTGGAACGGAATGAACGGAACGCAATTAAAAAATGGAAAATCGGCAGAAAACCAAATAAGATTTGTCACACAAAAAGACTTGTGGATTAGATGATAATACATATGTATCAGGTAAAATAACAAATACGCTTATATATTAAATATAAATGTATATATATATATATATATACATATATATGTGTATATAAATAAATACTAAACATACATATATATATATATATATATATATTTATACATATATTTACTTAAAAAAATATATTTTTACTTCAGTTTCATTTTATTTGTTGTGTATGTGTGTCTTTAGCTGTAATAGTGTGTGTGTGTGTGTGTGTGTGTGTGTGTGTGTGTGTGTGTGTGTGTGTGTGTGTGTGTGTGTGTGTGTGTGTGTGTGTGTGTGTGTGTGTGTGTGTGTGTGTGTGTGTGTGTGTGTGTGTGTGTGTGTGTGTGTGTGTGTGTGTGTGTGTGTGTGTGTGTGTGTGTGTGTGTGTGTGTGTGTGTGTGTGTGTGTGTGCGTGTGTGTGTGTGTGTTTGTGTGTGTGGAACTAACATTCAACGCAACAGAACAAAACGAAATGGAATTCATACGGATACAGAAACGGAAACGGAAACTCAAACGCAACGCGTGAAATGGCGATGCAAACAGAAGCTTAATGCTACGCAAGCGCATGAGCAGGCAGAAACAGAAACAGAAGCAGTATTGAGTAAATTGAGGCAGAGACAGATGCAGATTCAGATTCAGACAGCATGCAACAATCACAAAACAAAACAAAACAAAATCAAAGCAAATAGCAAGAAGCTGAAAAGCAGCTGCGAGTGCTGTAACAGCATGCAATCGATTTACAGTTTGTTTATTTATTTTTTTCCTTTTTCATTTCATATTTCACAATTGAATTTACACAAGGTCTGTACTGTTGAAAAGTTTATTTTAATAGTGTTATTATAAGGGCAAAGAGACCAAATGAAAAGTCAAGTGAAAGTAAGACAATTGAAAAGACCAAAGAAAATATAAGTACAAAACCGGAAACAACAAAAATTCAATAATTTTCTGATAAACGATAAGATTAAAAAAAAAAAACCAACAAATCAGAAATGAAAGATTTGAGAACGCAGCAAACTGATATGAAACAATTTTTTAATTAGTTCAGTTGATAGTTTATTATTTTTATTTATTTTTTTATACATATATAAAAAAAAGTTTACTTTGTATTTTTTTATTTTGGTTTTATCGATAAATATCGATTTGCTCAGTTGGTTGTTCTAATTAGCACTTGTGAGATGGTCGTTCATAAATTAGCTGGGAGTTTAGATATATAGTACTAGAAGTAATTGGATGGACTGGGGGCGGGGCGATTAATAGAACTATTCAATTGGCATTAAGTTGCAATTCAAATTTTTGCACTAACACAAAAACAGCTATACATTGTACTCAAAGGTTGTGTGACTGTATTTTTTGTATGTGTGCGCGTGTCTGTGTGTATGTATGTGGGTGTGTGTGTGTGTGTGTGTGTGCATTTATGTGTGCATTAAAGTAAAGGGCAATGACAACAAAAATATACAATGTATATAAGTATAGAAATCAGTAAAGAATTACTTTAAGTTGTTATTTGTACGGCTGTATGTTTCTTCTTTTTTTTTTGAGAAAGGTAGGTCTTAAGGGGTGGAGGAAATTAGGGTTCGCTTAAAGTAGCAGTAAAGAGCATAAATGAGATGAGAGAGTCTTCCTCTAAGCGCTTTAGCGTACTAAAAAGTGTATTGCTGTCGCCCTGCGATTTGTGATGAATGTTTAAGCGATACGATTGTTCAGCGGTTTCGGTTTTTGGGCTGATTTCAAAATTAAGGTTAGGCGGCAAACACATCGGTTACAGTAACAACATGCTTTACTATTTTCGAATGGAATGGGCAATTCAAAATGAGAACGGGAAAGAGTTTTTTTTTTTAGAATTTTGTTTAATATTTGTACTCTATTGTAGATTTTTTGTAAAAAATTAAATAAGTGAAAATTGAAGGCTCGAAACTGAAAATAAAACGTAGTCAGCCAGTTGACGTCAAAAAATCTACACAAGCAAAATTATAAACAATAACAAGTTTTCATTTTATAACACTATTGTTTTTTATTTATTAATGCATATGTTTTGTTTTTTAATTTATCTCAGATTGCTTGCGCTTTAGCAAATTAAACTCACATAAACTCACATCTTTCAAAATTGAAAGACTTTAGATTGTTTCCTAAGTGGCTCTGAACAGCAATTAAGTAGTGAAAATTAAAGTTTCTTTTACTATGACTCTATAATTATAAATAGATCGCAAACAATCGTTGAATATATTCAGCAAGCCGAACAAATATTTGGTACCTAAACTTTTGTAATGGAACCGAGATAACCCTTGGTTTCTAATCAGCAGTTAAATATTTCATATTGGGCCCAACTAATTTGGGTAGAGAAACAGCTACAACTACGGCTACAGCTACAAACTAGGTATGTTATATAGAAAATTGTGAACAGATCTGTTAAGTAACGCAGATAACCGTGTGTAAATCTGTGTGCTTGTGTGTGTAAATGTGTTTTTGAGCGTATGTTAAACATTCAAAGAACTTGCTCTTAACTAGTGCTAAATCAAAAGCAAACTCAAAAGACGTATTAGAACTTGAGATGTATGCGTTTTTGCGTGTGTGTGTGTGTATGTGTTTGTATGTGTGTTTATGTGCGTATATATATAGATGTGTGTGTATGTGTGTAAGGGGTTTGGCAACCAGGTAGAACAAGCGCTGGGATACGTCGAAGGAACCATACAGACTGACAATTAAGTATGCAAGAGAGTCAAGTGTTTTCCCCAGAAACTGTGCTGTACAATGTGCAAAAGACTGAAGCTGTTATCGTTATCGATAGTATTTAATCGTGCAGTTCGTCAGCTCTTGCAGCGCACAGAAAAACAAACTGGTTGAGTGACCCCCAAAGTGTGTGTATCAAGTTGTTGGTATTCATTGTCTACTGGGTGTGTGTGTCTGCGCGTGTGTGTGTGTGTGTGTGTGTGTGTGTGTTAGTACAGAGACGGAGAGAGAAATAGAGAGAGAAAGAGAGAGATTGAGAAGGAAAGATAGAGAGAGACAGAGAGTACAACTCAAAAACTAAAGAGCACACACAATAATATATATATATATATATATATATATATATATATATATATATATATATGATGTATTAGTTCCAAAACGTTCCAAACACCCGCTAAACTTATGCAGTATTCGTATTGGAATTGTAACGCAAGTGAAATGAAAATGAAAGTGAGCACGGAAAAAAACTGTGAGAAATTAATAAATTAGAACTAAAGTAAAATCAAATATATCAAATATATATATATATATATGTATATATATATATATATATATATATATATATATATAAATTTAATATTAACATATATAAAAATGAATAGTAGAAATAGTAGAAAATGTCAATGAGAAGATTACGGCTTTGGTTTAAATGTAACAAACAAACCAACCATCCAACCAACAGTTTCAATTACAACATAATCTCAAAACGTAAAAGCTTATAAATAATATACATAACTTGATATATATATATATATATATTATTTAAATTCAAATATATCAACTACAATTTTTTTGTATAGGTTGTTTTATTTACGCTGTTGTATGCCTTTTTTTGCGTGGGTGTTTAAAATTTAAGTGTTTTGAAAACGTAAAAAGTGAATTAAGAAAAACAATGATATTTGGATTAAAGAAACGCAAAGTTTGTTGGGGAGGAGGGGGTAGGGAACAGGACTTAAAGAACAATAGTTGCTTATAAATTTAAGTTCAAATATAACAAGAAATTTGTTCATTGCAATACCTCGAAATCCTTTATCGTATACGACATATTCAGATCGTATTGTGAATATTTGTTTTATTTTCATTTCAATTTTTTTATTTTTGTTTTTTGTTTGGTTTGTTAATTTGGCATGTGAGAAAGGTTGACCAATCATTGGAATTATTCGTAACGTTTTGATTCGATTCGTAGGGAACGTGTTTAAATCCGAGTCCACAAATGGGAGAGCAACGGAGCAGCGTTCCACGTACGATAAAAACATTAAACAAACAACAAAGAAAATTATAAAAAGAAAGATGACAAAACGCTTTTTGATTTATTTTTAAATATAGTTAACATATATATATTGTTTTTTAGGGTTTGGTATAATTTTTTTTTGTTTGGTATCTGTTCGATTGCAAAAATTGGAGTAGAATATCTAGCGATTTTTTTTTTTTTTGTTGCACTTAAGAGAAACGGTATGAAATGTGGTTGTTGTTGTTGTTGTTGTTGTGTAAAGAGTCGTAATATAATTTTTTGTTTGGAGATGGGACTTTAGGGGTTTTAACGGTATACAATGGGTGGGGCAGCTAAATCTTAGTTATTGTTTTTGTTGCTGTTGTTGTTGTTGTGGTTTATTTTTCATTCAGAAATATTAAAAAGAAAGACAAATAACATAATAGAACAACCAAGTAGAATGAAACGAAATCGAGTACAAAAATTTGAGCTGTAAGAGAGCTAACAAACTTTGCATGTAAAAGAGAGAGAGAGAGAGAGAGGAGGTGTAGAGAGCGAAAAGACAAGTGGAAGAAGAGAGCGAGAGTGGAAGTAAGAAAGAGGAAGCCAGAATAATAAGAGAGAAGATACGAAAATATCAAATACATACCGAATACGAAAACAAAATTTCAACGCAAACGCAACTAAATAGAAAATTTAAACTATGGATAAACTAGAAATATACACAAGGACCATCTCAAAAGTGACCATATATATATAACATATATATATATATCTTCATTTTTCTAGAAATTTTTTGTTGTTTTTTGGGAGCGGTGGTTCTTTGTCTAGTTGTGGTCAAATATTAGAAATAAATCGAAAACAAAAGTTGAAGAAACATTAGCAAAGAAAAAAGAAACGGAAATAGAAATAATATGCCAATGCACTCCCACACACAGAGACCAGCTCTCTCGCTCTCTTCTGCATACGAAAGAGAGCAGGGCGAAGACTTTGCGTTTTAGTATTTACAACAAATAACGGTAGAAAGTATACTTAATTTTTGTTTTAATACAGCGCAAGGTAATATTCGACAACAAAAAAACAAACAGAATTATTCGATCCTAGTCTCGTTTATACTTTAGAGTTTTTAATGAGGCTTTAATAGGATCCGGCTCTCAAAACAAAAAAATGTATAATTCTTATCTTTAAATATACATAGAGCCCCATCACATATTATTTTTAGTTATTGTTGTTTTTTAATTGAAATTGTACACATTACAAAAAAGTAGCGAAAGGAATTTGAAAAAAGATTATGACAATGATAAGAGTTGCCTGGAATCGCTCGAAAGTATCTTAAGAACGATATTATATATACGAGTAAGAAACAAAGTCAAGAACAATTATAATTGTAACAATGAACAACCAAAAAAATTAAAAACATAATGCCCATTTTGAGGATATAGAATCGTAAGCGTAATTATAAGATGATGATAAGATAAGAAAACGTGTTTAATTGGTTAGAATAATTAAATAAAGTAGAGAGTATAATGAATATAGCATTCAGTACATTCACTAGCACAATAAATGGGTTATATGATATATGGATTTTTTTTATTTCATATAATTTTGATTTCAATCGGGACGATTTTTTTTATTTTTTATTTTATACATTTTTATTTTTCTTTTTTTTATAAAATATTCTGTTGTTGCACTTTGCGCAATATATATGTCTTATATAAGTAATAAAAAACGAATACATATACAGAAGGCGAGTGAAATCAAACGTATCAAATCAAGGCCAAAACCGAAAAGTGAGAGAATGTCGCAATGTAAAGTTTGATTAGGTAAAATATGTTGATAATTCTCTATAGACTTAAATTATAGTTGGGTTAGGTTTGGGGACGATTAGGTACATGATTAAACGGCAATAAGGAAAGACAAAAAAGTAGAACCAGTCGCAAGAACAAATTGCCAAAATAATAATATTATATATTGAAGATATGCAGTAGATACGATACGACATATATTCCTTATATGAAGGAGAAAAACGGGCGGGTGAATTTAAGAACAAACAGTTTGTTATTCTGCTATATGTGGAAAACCGAAAGCGATTGTTATGGGTTTAAAAAAGAAAATTGTTATCTTTTATAAATGTAAGATCGTCCAGTTATATAGACGAAGACTGACTTTGCCTCAACTTGTATGGAGTCAAGCCGTTACAGCAACAGTGCGAGAGTCTAAACACCTGTCTCATATTTATGGAGCCTATGTTTTAAGCTAATAATTATCCTATTCGTAGTATATGAAAATCATAATGCGAAATATTGAGAAGGTCCTTGTATTACATAACAAATATATCATTCAACTAACGGATTTTGACACATATGACACAGCATCATTTGCTTTGCGACGATACACAAAGTGAAAGAAAGTTGAACGAACCAAGAGACTAAACCAAATCGAAGAGAATCCAAGCAAAACTCAACTTCAACTCAAAATGAACGAAAATGAACCCAATTCGAAAAGAAATATAGACATAGTTGACAAATCAAAAATAAAAAACAAATGCGCCCAAAATGTGAGTACGAGTATTTTAGTATGTATATCCTTTATATTGCATTTTTACTGTACTTTTTTTTGACGTTTGTTGAGCAAAAAAAATGTTTTATATGTAGATATATATATATAGAAGAAATAGACGCACATAAGGAACATTTTTGCATTTTGAGGGTGGGGAGGCGAGGAATTTTGATAACTGGACTTTAAGTTTGACCCTGTAGCACTGATGTTCGCCGAGGGACAAACCCTCAAACAACACCAATGACGGAGCCTATCCAAATCTATATAAATTTTTTTAAATAAACAAAGTGAAGATAATACATATATGTATATATGTGAATGTCTGTACATATGTGAAGATCTTTCAGATTCTGTGTCTCAATTGAGTGAAAGAGAGGAGAGATCGATTTTGGAATGAATTTCTTTTGTTTTTTTTTTGTTTTTATTTTTATTATTATTTTTTTTTTTTCATTGTTGGGTTTTTGTCTTGGCTTTTGGTTGAATATCAATTTGTGTCTGTTTTTTGACAGGTGGGCGGGAGCAAAGGGTAGGGGTTTGGGTGTGGATGTGGGGCCGTAGATACGTTTGGGTGGACTTTATGGATGGACTTATGTTTATGGCTTTTTATATAGATGCAGAGAAAGTTTTACACAAAACGAGTATTTTAGAGAGCGGCGATATGAATGTGTGTGTGTGTGTGTGTGTGTATGTAAGAGTATTTAAATATACGTGTATGTGTGTGTGTGTGTGTGATATATTCGTGTAAGAGATAGAGAGCGATAGGGAGAGAGAGTGACACAAAAAAGGGGGAAATCAACACTTACCTTGCTGTTGGAGAACAACAAACCGACACCCTCGAGACAGACCTGCAGCAGACCGCCCTCTCCCGTGTTCATATCCTGTACGGGAAACTCACCACCCAATTCAGGAACATTTGTGGGTGTGCCACCTCGCTCCATAGCCTCTTTTATACAATTATATAGCTCCTTGCACTGTAGATAAAAATATGAAACATTAGTTATAGTTAATGTTATACTATCCAATTCGATTAATCCAGCATCGTGAAATACCTTTCGTGTGTAGTATTTGTGCAGTTGGGTCTGGCCACCATTGCGACGCCAGAGGCAGAGTAGCTTCGTTTTGGGCGAGTAGGTCATATTGACAAGACGTTCGTACCACCAGCGTTCCACAATGGTGCCATCCATAGAGCGCAGTACAAGGCCATCATCGCGCACCTCCATGAAACGGAGCGGCCCATTCACATCGATGCCCTGATGAACGGTGAAGCTCTGGCGGTGCAGCAATCGTGAACCCAAAGGCTTTAGATCGATATCATTGCCATTCTGCAAACATATATATGTCAGAGTTTAGGAACATATAAGTAAGAGAGAGAGAGAGAGAGAGAGAGAGAGAGAGAGAGAAAGAGTGAGACAGAGAGAGAAAGAGAGAGAGAGCTGACTTACTAGATTGTTAATTTGATCGACCACATTGTGAACCTCCTGCGAGTAGACGAGTCCAATGTGACTTTTGCCGAGCAGACGTCGTATCTTGCGTCTGATCTCATCCTTGGTCACATTTAGCATAACCAATATAGCTGTCAGGTTGTAGAGCATGGTGCTCAGTAGTCGATCCTCGTCATGCTCCAGTCGCTTACGTTCCGATTCACTAAGCGATTTATAGCGCTCCATCATCTCAATGGGACCCTGAGTGTGTGGAAAATCAGTCAATCAATCAGTTCTAAAGCACTTTAATTAGTTAGCGTATTTAGGTAACTAACTAACCTGATCCATGCCAATCATGTCACGCTCCTGACTGACGGCATCCAAGAAGGCATCCTCCCAGAACTGCATTTGATTCCACAGATTAAGGCGATCTTTGCCAAGAAGCCCCTCGAATAGATAAACCCGTGGACTGTCCGGCGATGGCGAAGATGAGGTATTGATCAGATGTCCGCCTGTATAGCGAAAACCAGCGCTTAGCGTCGATTTACCAGACCACAGATTTCCGCTCTTTTTCGAATCTTTCGATGTGGTTGTCTGTGAAAATAGGGAGCACATGAGTCACGGCTACGAACTGAAATCAATCATACTATTGGTAATCGGTGCTGATTATTAATCAAAGAATAAAAAAAAAACAACAATAACAACTACAACGTTGACAAGTAGCTATTTGGCCTCCTCACGATTCGTTTGAATGCTAATGGAGCTTGGAGTCGAATTCTTTGTATCGGTATGGGTTTTAGGAATTTATCGATCAGTGGCGTTCGATTTTTTGTTGATTGTCGAACTGTGTACTTACATTTTCGTATTCGGTGTCTGAGACAGTGGAACGGCAGCTGGATGGCATGCGGACGCTCAGACTGCCAGCTGGCAGCAGATCACTGACTACGGATAAGGCGCCTGTGGAGCCAGCAGCCTATGAATTACAATACATACGATATATACGATCGATTGATACGATAACGATAGCGATATACTGTATACGATATACGATAATTGCTTGGATACACTATAGGTCGATCGCAAAAACATTAAATATTGAGTGGAGGGTGGGACGTGGCCCGCATACTTATATGCGACTAGATATATCGATATGCTGATAAGCGCTTTCTACATAAATACATACGATCTATTACCAAACATATATATATATACATATATATATATATATAACAATACAAATATATATATTTATATATATATATAAATATGTATACATATATACATATGTATAAGCAACGATTACGATTAAGATCACAATAGCGACGCACGATACAAGCTGATACGATATTGATAACGGCAACAATGGACATGGGCGAGGGCGAGGGCGTGGGTGTGGGTGTGGCAATATTGATTACATGATTGTCTAACTATGATGCTAAATAGGGCGAGTAATATAATAGGTATATGTATGCATACATAATAATTCTCACACTCACATCTGAATCGAACGAGGTGAGCATATTTTTCAAGGCACTTCTCTTTTGCGACAACATATCCTTGAACATTTCCGTTGTCGATTGCCCATCCTGGCTATCAGTCGAGGATAGACGACGCGCTGCGGCCGATGTTGTTGTTGTTGCTGTTGACGCGGCGAGTGCTGTATGCGTTGAGCTCTTCCGCGACTCCTGTGGCGATGCCCATTCACTGCCCAGACCCGAATGGGAACCGTTTGGGCTGCTAGGCGAGCGGAGATTCTCACGACTGCCCAACGGACTAGCCGCATGGCTCGAAAGTAAACTGGATGACATATCGCTACCCTCATTAATCTCCTTGCTCCAGAAGTGTGTGTGGGCCACCTCCATTAGTTGAAATACCGATGCCATGCCACCAAGCCCGAAATTACTAAAGGTCACATCCAATCCGCCAGCAATTGCTTGTACACACTTCAGCATGCCCTTCCACACGGGCTTCGTCACACACTGCAAAAAATCATACAGAAACTCTTAGAAGTGAATCCATTAGAATGGGTATATGTGGAGGTAGGCAGTTACCACATCATCTATGTGATCATCGGGTGCTATTTTCTTGTCCAGCGTTTTGTTGAGCTTGCTTAGCACCAGCGTGCGATAGGATTCATCCTCCATAAGCTTTCTGAAACGATTGAGCTTGAGCCAGCCAACACCCTCGCCGGCTAGCACCTGGTTGGTGACATCCTTGAGGAATGACTGATTCTCAGCATTGCTATGCGAACGTTCCTGATTCTGTTGACGCGTCAGCTCCTCTTGTGTCTGGCGTGGTCCAGCATGCTTTATTAGCGGCGTTCGTTCCACAAGTCCCTTTCGACTGGGAAAGGGATCAAAGTTGATGCCTGCCTTATTTCTAGCGCTGGACACATTTTGTTTGGTATGTGGCACCTGCACCTGCTTCTGCTGGTTCTCTGTGAATTTACAACAAACCAAAAACAAATGTAAAAGGTGAGAAATTAATTCAATGGAATTTAAAGCATTTTCGCAGCTTACTCTTGCCAAACATGCCCGAGAACATTGTCGTCGTGGAGGAGGCCAGATCGCTGCCAATGGTGGAGAAGAAATTGTTACCACCACTGCCGCCGCTTTGCTGTACCTGCTTCTGTGTGGCCACCTGAGAATTGGGGATGGGCACGGTGGCATTGGCGCTGCCAGCAGGGCCTGGTTCCTCAATCTTAATGATACCCTTCTTTGTGGCCGCCTCCTTGGCCGTCTTCGTAAGATCGCCCAACGTTGATTTGCCCACATAGGTCAGATCCTCTAGCGTGTTCTTGCTAACGCCAGCGGCCTGCTTGGACACCTCCAACGCCTGTTTGGATGCCTCGCCAGCCGCCTTTTTCGCATGCAGCGTAAACTATTTAAGGCGCAAAGTGTGAAACTAGATTAGTCATCGCATTGAGAAACTCATTGAAAGCACTACGGAGAGCTACTACTACAAAACAACACCACAGAGTGCAGGATGAAGACAAACAAGGCTACAAATTACATCCAAACTACTCAAGTAAGGATAAAGAGATACAATCTATAAACTAAGCTCATACAATAATCGCTGGAACACGTCTCTGGCAGATAATTTCAGTTAAAGATCTTTATTTTGGATGACTCCAATTTCTAAGAGATCTAGTTGACAAGCGATTACTATATAAAGGGTTTAGAGGTGCATCTATTTTTTATTTTTATTTTTGATGTGGTGACATTAGCAATCCATTCTATGGAAACCATTCCACAGAGCGTCTTGACTTGAGGGGATTGCGACCATATCCCAGAGTTCCGATATGAAACTATACCGGAAACTCCTGTTAGCATGTAACATGGAACCCATACCGAATCAGAGTTGTCACCACGCTAATACAGCTCATCAGTTCCAACAATATTAAGCAATGTGTATTTTTGTAACAGGGCTGTCACCACACCACAAAAAAAAAGAGTATCCTAGCTTTTAATGCATTAAGGTAGGTGGTAAGTACAGGTAAGACTCGTAAGCTGAAACTCGTAAATGTGGTGAGTGTAAGAAGTATGTGAGTGCTGTGTGCCTGTATGTGTGTGTGTGCGTCTGCCTGTGTTTGTGTGTCTGTGTGTGTCTGTAGATGTTCGTGCGAGTGGCTGAGTACCAACCTTTTCAAAAGTGTGACGCATTTTATCGTCTAGATCTTCGTCCAGGGCATGCTATACTTAGTTATTACATTAGTTTTTAAGTAGTGGACACATAAAACGTGCGAATTCATCACCGATATCGATATGGATATCGATAGCAGACGAATCGATTTTGAGTTTCGAGTTAATCGAATAGCGTTTTTTTTTTTTAATAAATCAACAACAAGAGCACAACAACACATTGAGTCCGACAATGGATGCACATACATTTATATCAGTTTTGGGGCACAACTCACCTTATCCACATGGGCGAGCAGTCCCTCTTGGCTGCTCTGCCGGGTGGTCTCACGCACCAGCTCCTTGGCATGCGAGGCAAAGTTCTCGAAGAGCGAACTCTGCGAGCTCTGGCGGCCCGGACTACTCGAGCTGGAGCCGGAACTACCAGTACGGGCCAATATATTGGTAACACTCGGTTGTTTAACGGGTGGTGTGAGTGGTGGCTGAGACAATAAATTATTGAGAGCAGATAGTAAGTAACTGTAATTGATGAGCAGGGAGAGGGAAAAATATGAGAGTGGAGTACTAACCGGAATCTTCTTCTCTGGACGCTCCAGATCGCTGGTATTGCGCTGTAACTTGCTGCTGGCTATTGTCTTGCCGGTTGAGGTTGTATCGGATTCGGCTTCCAGGCTGGCCATTTTTATGGTCGCCTCCAGTCGCATGGCCAGCGGGGTGGCCAATTCAAAGGGGCCCTGCGACGACTGCTGTCCTGACTTTGGCTGAAAGTCAAACTCAGAATCGCGATTGAAGCTGGGCGAGCTGAGATCTGAACGACTCGATGATGAGGACACGGGCGAATCGGCACGTTCCTCATCCTCTTTTCTAATTGCAGGACCGGCCAGTCCCTCGGGATATTGCAGCTTACTAGGCGGATGGTAGACAAGCGCCGGATCCAGATTTGAGGATAATGTCTGCGGCACAACATGCGGCCGATTGTATGAGCCAAATACGTCATGCAAGCTGGGCGACAAATCCGAGGAGGCCATCTCCGAGACAAAGTCACTAAGTGAGCTATACGATGAGCTGCTACTGTCGCCACCTTCCGAGTCCGAGCCACTCTCATCCGTTGGCTGACACTCGAGCTGCTTGAGGGAACGCAATGCGCCATTCAATGAGCTGCCATCATCCCATACAGAGAAACGTATGGGCGTCAGGGAGTGGGCGAACCATTTGGGCTTGTCGCCCACCTGCATCGGATCCATGACGCCCGTCTGCACGCGCAGGAAAGCAACATTTGTGGGCGTTAGCGACCATTCCGCAAGGAACTCCACCGCTTGCGTACGGGCAAACTGATTGAGGAACGATGAGGCGCGTGGACGTGATCGCAGAAAACTATTGATTTGAAAGGCGACAACTGGTCGCGGATATAAACGCAATGTTCGTGTGTGCTCCGCAAAATTGGCCAACGTATTTTGGGCATTAAAGAAGCGTACCATTGCCACACGTGTGGCCACATCCACCGAATCGACATCGGTGCCGTAGACAAATGGATTCAATGCCGGCGAATTCATAGGACTCGGCTGACGAGACATCAGAGCACCCTGTGCCGACACCGAGTTCCTTTGGCTGGTCTGTGCCGAGTGCGGCGGCGTTTGCAGTGGCAGACGCACCTGTGAAACCCTGTTATAAAGGATTCAAATCACAATTAAAATATGTGCACAAATATAATATAAATAAAATAAAATATCATATAAATAAAATAATGATAGTGTTCTTCCTGCTTGAAACAAGAATTTTGCTTCCTAATCTCTGATTCGATTTGTGTTTATTTTTGTCTAACTTGTTGAACTTACCCCAAAAGTGGCGGCTCTTGTAGACTATCACGCACTGATGGCAACAGCTGCTGTGAGGAAACGGCCTGATTGGAGGCCGTCATCGAGGTTAATGCCTGTATTTGGACCCAATGAAATGAATTTTTAATAGATTCATCTAAGCAAACAATAGTATAAAAGCTGCAACTTCAACATGGCTAACTAAAGAGAGCGAGGGATCGAGAGCAAGAGAGGCGAATACATAAATGGGGGAGAGTCCATGGGCTTTAGGGGATTGGTTTTGGCTAATTACAATATTGAGCTCTATATCTCAAGGACATTGTTAGTAGGAAGGACAAATAAAGAGAAATGACTGAAGAGGCATGCACACAGTAGATCACAAGACGAAATACTCAAGAGGTAGAGATAGAGTAAGATGAGAGCAAGTTAGAAGTTTTTTAGTATTGTTATCGCTCGAAAATGATGACGTCAAATCAAAAATTTTGTTTTTTAACTGACAAATTGCGAGCGACAATAATGAAAATGTCCTCAGTTAGAAGAAAGGGAGCTTAAAACACATAAGAACATACATATGTATGGGACACTTCAGCTAAAGCTAAACGTACATAGATTTACAAGAGATTCATTAGAATATGTTATGTACTATGTAAATTATGACTGCATGCATGCGATTTTATATATATGATAGATCTAGTAAGTAGTACGTTTATTGATATGTTATGTTTAGTATACAACACTCCAAAGTAGTTTTTAGTATGTACAAACGAAAAATATGTAACCAAAAACATAAAAATAATATTCTTAACATATGTGATCGATATTTACACCAAGTCCAGCTTCATCCATAAGTAGCATAGCCTGCAGTTGTTGTTGTTTTAATATTGTAGTAGTAGTAGTAGTAGTAGTTGTTGTTGTTGTTGTTGTTGTTGTAGTTGTAGTTGTGATCGAGTTTAACAAATTCGTATAACAGATAATGCATGAATGTTAGAAGTAGAGTAGTAGTACAGTATTAGCGAAGTAAAAGCCACACAAACAGAAAGACAAAGAAAGAGAGATAGAGAGAGCAGGGGGAGAGAGAGAGAAAGATAGTGTAATAGAGGTATAGAAATGAAATGTTAAAGAGAACAAATATACAAAAGCAGGAAATGTATGTTAAAATCATATTTGGGCAGCTCTGAAAGTGTAACTTCAAGGCGATATACACAATTCTTATAATAATGATAACAATAGTGGTAGTAGAAGTAGTATTATATAGAGCACAATCATCAAAATTGGGGTAAAGAGACACAAGTAATAAAAATAGTAGTACAGTTATCAACGGCACAGGCCGTTCGATCATCGATTTGCGCGCTTCAAGCTATCGATACAAATGGGCAAAGGATTTCCATACGACATCATTTGAAGCCAGCGCAGATCAGAGTTTTCTCAACACTTTGCCATATAGACGATGAAAGCGTCATCCATATCAATATATACAATTATTTAGTATATGACATGAAATACACAAATATTTAGAAGGATATGAATGTATCGAACATCTGTCTGGGTGGGAGTTTAACAACCATATCATTAAAACACTTAAGTACTCTCGAATCGAGTATGCTCAACTTGTAGATACCCTGTACCCTAACACACACAGACACATACAACACACAGCACAGTACGTAATATAGAGAAAATCATAGTAAATATTTATATTTTTGATATCAATAATGGCTGGCTATGCAATTTAAAAAAAGAATGAGAATACATATGCATATATGGTATCTGAGATAAAGACAATTTGAATGGCCAATTAAGAAGATAGAAATATAAAATGTACGGCCTTAAATGCTTTTCCCTGTGTCACATTATATTAAATCTTTCTACAACCATTTTACCCATTTTTGTGGGTACAGGGTATAATTACATAGATGAAAAACAAAACAAAAAAAGCATCCATATTTTAGTTTGAGTTTTGTGGTGCGTTTGTGTATCGTGCTTTTGACTCAGCTGTTGGGTTATTTCATAGCGTTTATTTTCCGAATTTTGAACACTTCTTGCCAATCACACAATATGTATACCCGAAGAAATTGCAATAATGTTTACAAAAGAGACGTCATCCATCCATAGATCAGAATGCGTGCGAAAAGTCACAAGCTCCATAGATCCACGAGTGGATCACCAAAAATGGAGCAGCTACGCCTCGGAAAATTCAAGTGCGAGGGTGCCAGACAATATTGCCTACATGTGCAAGTGAGGGTGGTTAGATAGATGCAGCGTATGCTCCCCAATGTTGTCTTCCAGATGCGTAACGAGTGCAACAAATTCGAGCGATTTCTGCATACGGAGGAGGCACTCAAGAGCATTGGTCTAATCCGTTAGGATAAGGGATGCCACTTGCTTAGCGCCTGCAAGCATACACTAGAGATATTTTCACGCACACACACAATTTGAATTATAATT
This sequence comes from Drosophila picticornis, assembly GCA_035043845.1. NCBI lineage: Eukaryota > Metazoa > Arthropoda > Insecta > Diptera > Drosophilidae > Drosophila > Drosophila picticornis. The sequence continues at coordinate 8,619,511 of JAWNMR010000492.1, forward strand.
GCCGAAATGAACTAAAATGGTGACCCAACCAATCATATGGATAAGATTAATCTCAAGCTATGTGCTTGAGTTTCACTAAACCCATAACCACAAGTGGGGTTTACCTGTTTCAAATGATTCTTCAGTATTGTGCCCTCGGGTTCGGGCAATGGGGGTATCTCATCGTAGCCACCCGTTGGCGGTGTCAGCTTCGTCGAATCCAAATCCACCACCCAAATATCATCGGGCAGCCTGCCAGACAGAGGATTGATCAATTAAACGCTTGTCATTCTGGCACCCAAAATGCCGTACATACCTAAAATTCTTTTTATAGATGAGAAATGAGGCCGGCACACCGATGACAAAGGGCGTGGGGGCGAGCAGCAGCTGCTCGGCACAACTGAGGCATGTGGGCAGCAACGGTATCACTGGAAACATGTACTCCAACGGATACAGCATGGTCACAAACGCCATTACCGACATTGAGAGGGCATTATAGTCGCGCGATTGAAAGAGCACCTTGTTCTCCAGTATAATCAGTGTCCAAACCTTCAGACACGTCTCCACACCCAGAAGCTCCAGTGGCAAATGCAACGGAAAATCAACTAGCGAGAAACGTGTGTGATCCGGTAGTGCAAACAGCAGAGGTTCATGCACTGTCGGTGACAGCACCTCCACCTGTGATTGTCAAATGAGACAATTAAAAAGAAGTGAATGAATTAATGTCTGGATCATACTCTATATGGAAACTACCACTATAGAGAGAGAGAGAGAGGGAGAGAAAGAGAGTTTACTCGGGACAAACGAAATGTTGTTAAAATGATGAAATCCAAGATTTCCTTTAAATATCAAAGTCAACCATAAGTTTTCCATTGAAGACTCTCTTTTCTCGGAACGTATAAGCATACCTCGACTCGCGTGGAGCCTGGCACCGGCACTGGTGTGGATAGCAGACGTAAAATCCACGTCTCGATTTCGCGCACATCGTGCAGCACAATGGATGGTGTCGCTTCACTGACATGTCCCGTCAGCACCGTCCACACATTGTCCCGATTGAGTTTCTGTGAGGCGCCGACGCGCTTCGGCGACGACGACTCGTTGCAAGCATCGATCAGCTTCTTCAGTATGAAGAGGCACTCACGGAAGGTGGTGAAGAACGGATGATGCGATATGATGCAGAGCGATGTGAGCGATTGATTGCGTAGCTTGGTCCGCTTGCGAGATGCACGCGGCGACGGTGAATGACTGCCCCCCGATTCAGAATCAGCTGAGGGTGCCATCAGGCCCAGTTTGGGGCCAGCTTGCGCTTGAGGATGATGCGCGTGGAGACGTTGCTGGTCAGAGTCGCGACGCGAAGTCAGTTCACGATCCGAATCGCTGGGCGCAACGTTACTTCTGTAGTCGCTAGAAGTAGTTAAGAGGCCGTAACTATTATGGAAATGGTTTGGGGGAATCCGTTAGATCATAAAAGCCAAAAGCAATAAATCAGCCAACAAGCCCAGACCAAAAGCAGCCTGCAAACACACACTTGCCTGCTAAATGCCGAGTCCGAACTGCGCTCCATGCTCTTCCGCCACGACTCCCGCCGGAATGCCGATGAGCGGCGACCACGCGCTCCACCAGCACCGCCGCCAGCACCATGTCCACCAGCCCCCCCATTGCCACCAATCAGTCCGCCCCGATCCGCCCCTGTACCGGCACCCGCTGCTGTAATCGAGCTGGGCCGCTCAATGGGTCGATAGAAATTCACACAGATGCCATAGCGCGTCTTGCCCGAATCCTTGTCGGTTAGCGCGAACACAAATGAGGTCATGTCACGTATGGCGGAACCAGTGCGTCGCGGTCCGACACTGGTACAACCTTCGGGCTGGCAAAAGTAGACCATGTCCAGCGGCAGCGGAAAATCTGCATGATCCGATGGTGGATATCGTCGCAACAAATCGGGCACCTGCAAATAATATAAATTATAGAAAGAAGCGTAAGAACGTGTTGCACATAATATGTACCGACTATGCACTACTCTGCTTTAAATTTGAATAACAACTTAATGTGGGAATTCAAATGTATAACTATAAAACTCTGACACTGACACTGAAGCTGCCACTCCAAAAGTGTGTGCCACACTCATTATGGATACACTTTGTAGTTTACTCAAGCAACTCACCTGCACAGGCGGCCCCTTGCTGCCCTGCATGCCCTTGGGCATTGGCGGTGTCGTGTGCGCCCCCACAATGGCCATATAGTCGACGAGTCGAGGGCATAACGAGGCACGTTGCTGGTCCGACATTCTTGAGATGCGCTACGCTGCTCTCTGCTATCTGCTCTCTCTCTCTCTCTCTGCCCTTGGGTCGGGCTACGAACCTTCAGTGAGTGAGGGAGAGAAAAATAAAACGACAGATGAATACCATTAACAAATATAAAGGGAAAACCGTTGGGTTGGTGGATGGTGGGTGGTGGTAGATGGTGGGTGGTAGATAGGATGTTTGTGGTGTGTGTCCTGGCTGCAAGGTCGCTTGTACTTAAAACCTTAAGCCATTAGCCATTAGTCTGCTAATCGAGTTACGCCTCACACATAAAGCCGTAAATTGAATTTACTGGAGCTAACATTTGTGTGCCTGCACACAGCAATAACTTAAGCATAAAAAATAAAATAAACCACAGTTTGTGTATATATAGAGGTGCTCGTTAAAGAACAAGCTTTTTCCATCTTCTTAATCGCCGTTTTGTGAAGCTGCAATAACCTCTAGTCGAGAACCAAAATCTTCAACTTACCTTCAATATTAAAGAACATTAACTTGAACAACACCCGAGGAGACGAAAATTACTCCAATAAAATGTAATATTTTTAGAGACTAACTTGAATCAACTTGCTTGAAAATGGAGGCACATTTCTCCATATGTCATCATCTTTACCGATTTCCGATATGAACAAGTAACAATTTTCATAGACTAACTGGAATACCTTAACATGAAGAGGGAGCCACCGTTATTTCGAATTAGTGTTGACTTTAAAGGACTTTACTTTTACTTTATGATTTAAACCAATTAAGAACGCTAAGTTTACACTGAGATGTGCATTTCGTTTTAATCTATAATGCATTTAATAATGATGACATGCTGTGAATATAATGTGAAATTTGAATATAATTCCATAATTCTGATTTATCCGAGCTCTGAGCGTAGCAGCTATGCTAGCTATAATCGTAGGATATAAAGCAGCAAAGAGCAAGATGTAATTTAATATAGTAGGTAGATGTAATGTAATATAGTAGGCGTTCACTTCTCCGTTTATTTTTAGTGAAGAAGTTGACTTGTTGCAGATATTAAATTGATTTAAAGCTAAACAAGCTGCCCTTTCTTCGAAAAGGTCACTGGCGCTGCTTGGTCCCAGTCTGTGTGCCATGAGGTCATTAAAAAATGATTTGCCTGTATTTTTATTATTTGATTTTACTCCAGCTAAAAGCAGTGGGAGCAAAAAAAGCAATAAATCGACGACCTGCGGTCAGATCAAGCCAATCAATGCCGCTGGGGACCAGTTAAATCAAGTCCAATGACCTCGTCAGGATAACGGGAGGTGTTGAGTGGCGGTGGGGTTAAGAGATAGAGATGGTGGTGGACATGTTGTCAACGGCAGAAACATGGCAAATGTCGATGTGGAAAATACTTTAAAATAGCGCAAATTGCAAATTGCCAATCGCATTGACGTCACTCAAGACCGGATGGTAAGGCAAATTGAGAATTGGAATTGAAAATTGTGAAATGGGAAATGGGAAAAGAGGAATGGGAAATATAAATAGTAAAGAGCCAAGTTAGGAGGAGTGGCATGCAAATGGCACAGCAAAGTTGAGTTATGTAGGTAAATGAATAATTTTGATGATGGAATGACAGAAAATTCAATCGCCACGATTGGAGTGCAAAAAGCAAAAAGAGCAGGCAGGTATGATAGAGAAAGAGAGAGAGAGAGAGGAAGGAAGAGAAAACAGCGAAAGAGTAAAAGGATTAGACCTTGATGGCACTTGACAATCTCACGACAGTCTCAAAGTCAGCTAAGACGGGATTCTCATCGTCGATTTGCATAGTCGAAACGACATTCTGTATTGAGATATTGGAGGGCAGAGGGCCGGCTGAGAAATGCAAAACAATATCCTGTCGCTGACATTTTCAATTAGGCAGTACCCACAAAAAACGATGCAGCTCCATTGGAAATAACTTTTATGTACATATATATACAAATATATACAAAGCCGAGAAAAATCCAATTTATATTTTGTGGGAAATAAGGTGTACTAAAGGGGATGTCCGCAGCAAAAACTTTCATGATGAATTTCAAACAAAAACGCAGCAAGTGCGCAAAACCAACGCCACAACATGTATAACATGTATTAACTTCCAAGTATGTATAAGCAGAGAGAACATTGGGAAAGGATTGAAGGATAACTGAGTTGTTAGCCTTGTGGCAAACAATTTTCATTAATGTAAAATGTATGTTGGAATGCTGCAGTACACGAGGCTAAAAGGATGCGTCCTTGGTTCTATACACACACGAGCATAAACTATTCACATGTCACTTGCTAATTATGTCAAGGCCCCCGTCATTCTCTCCTTTTATTTTTTTTCAGTGCAACAGAAATTGCAACTGCAACAATTGTTAAAGTATTTCGCACCACGCCACGTTGTTGAATATTCCATTTAATGGTTTGCCATTCCCTCCAAGACTCCCAGATTCAGAGCAGGAAAGCAGGGGCAGCAGGCATTTGAAGAGCCGCATGACATCAGCATCATCACTTTGTCTCTATCTTTATATACCGCGAACGTTAAAAATAGCCAACAGCAAAGCTGTCAGTACCAAGTGAATAAAAAAGGAACATCGCCAGCATTTCTCTTATGAAATCCTCCCATAATATTCCTTCACCACAATCATATTCGATAAACACCCACGCATCTCTATTGCGGTTGCGGACATTGAAAAGGATTTTCAGACATTGGCTGATGAAACACTTGACAGCTTTCACAAACTGGAGTGAACTTGTCAAGGTTTTTCCAACTTACTTACTACTTACCACACATAATTACTTTCAATATTTGTCAATCTATATAATATGCAATTAAAATATGACTGTCTTATAAATTATATATAAAGCACGGAAAGCTGCGCTTAATATTTTTTCGACTACGTGGAATTTAAAGAAACTAAGCATCTCCGTACAATTTCATGTCTTTTTTTGGGTTGCATAAGCCGGCAACTTGAGAACCACGAATGAAGGAAAACGCATAGAACAACAGGAAGAATAAGTGCACAAAAGACGGCGATAATACTAACGACAGTCAGACAAAACACACACAAAACGAAGGAAGAAAAAAACCCATTTTTTCCAAGAAAAATATGAAAACGGCAAAAGACAGAAAAGATGCCACAATAACCATAACAATAAAACTCAAATGCAAGCAACTGCGCATTAGGCGTGAGTTCAACTAACGGCGACTGCGGGAATACCCTATTACCCTGCGGGAATCATCTAAAAACAAAAATAAAAAATAATAAAATAAATGGGGACTCACCCATTCACAAATTAATTAAATAAAAACGAATGGTCATGTGGAAAAAGCAAAAGCAAAGCGCTATTCCAGCTGTGGTCTTGACCAAGCTCAATCATTAATATCTGTGTTGCCGTAACTTTGCAGACTTTGATTAAAAGTAAAGAACATTTTAAAATATATACTTTTGCAATTGAAGGCAATGTAAACATGAAGTTCACAAACTACGACAAGGAACTTTTTCATAGCTTATGGGAAATGTAAAAACCAAAAAAAAAAAAAAAGGAAGTGTAAGTTGCATTTGCTTGAATACTTTGTATGTGGCATGTAGTTATTTATCTTGGAAAGTGTATGCTCTTTGTGCGTTGCGTCCCTTTTCTGCTTGTTTGCTTCTTTCTTTGTCCGCCTGTGCGTCAGTCCAAGTTTTCTCAGTCTGTTTTTTATGGCTTGAGTGCAGCAGAAAAGCATGCACAGTTAAATCAACTGCACGTCAACGGTTCTGCCTTAAAGGACAGAGGACAAAGCTCCGTTCCCGTCTTCGCTATGGGCCACTTACTTATGGACTCGAGTTTTGAGGCAACGTGTCTCGGCCGTTGCTTTTTCAATTAATTTAACGCTGTGCGACTCAGTTTACACATATGTGTACATATGTACGTGCCTTGGGAATCTAAAGTGGTGTGAATGACTTGTTGTTGTTGCTGTTGTTTTTGGCTCGCACGTGCCCAGTTGTTAGCTGCTGCTGGAGCAACATAAAATCGATAAAAGGCTCGCCAATTGCATTGCGTTGTGGTCAGAGACAAAATCAGAAAGAGAGCGGCAAAAAAAAAAAAGAAAAAAGGAAATCTACAGCCAGAAATAAAAAAAGAAAAAAAACCAATAGAGCGGAGACACATCACCATCAAGGCCACAAAATGTGCTGCTATTCTGGCTGAATGACAGCAAAGCTGTATAAGCTTATCACACTCACACACACACACACACACACACATAAACACACAAGAACACAAATAGTACAGACCGTTAATAAAGCAAGCAGCAGCGCAAATTGGGCAAGACACATGAATTTCGGTTTTAAAAATTCATTGGAATTAAAAACAACAAACTGAAATTCAAGATACACACACACACACACGCACAGAGAGAGAGAGAGAGAGAGAGAGTGAGAATTATCATATTTCATGTGAAATGCGCTGAAAAGTGTGCTACCAACGAACAATATATTTGTGGGGAAAATAAAAATGAAGACCGTTTTGCGGCGACAGCTGGGTCTTCCAAAAATACTCATCGCAGGTGAGGTGGGTTGAGCTGAGGTGGATTGACAAGGCTAAGCAGCGCCAGCAGCAGTTAAAGTAACAATGACACACACACACACATAGGCACTGAATACGGCTCACTCCCTCACACACACACACAATAATACGCAGCGGGCGTTCGCGTACGCAACAAGGTCACTGGAAAAATCGTTAAGCAGCAGCAGCAGCAGTAAGAACAGCGAAAGCAGTAGTAAAAACAACAGCAGCGGCACCAGCAGAGCAATAGATGTGTCGATACCCGAACTGATGTTATTTTTGTTGTATTATACATACACACACTCACACAAATAGGGGGCCGACTCTGTGTGTGTGTGTGTGTGTGTGTGTGTGTCTATGTAACATGGATATCATAGCATTATTTTTGCATTATGCTACTTACCAGTTTCGTCAGGCGATTGTTGATTGTCGATTGTTGTCTCTCCGCTTGTTGACGTTGATCAGTGCGTCAACATTATTTCATTGCAATTGTTGCGCTGCATTGTCGCAGGGGCTGAACAGTGTAGTCTTTAACAGCGAAACACGCGCCATACAAGCAAAAGTTACACAAAAGTAGCACGAGTGCAAAAGAACAGTTTACACACTTAAAAAAATAAATAAATAGAACTCGGTCACTTAATACATAAAACCGTTTGCGTTTTTACTGTTATTAATTTGCTTAAAACAATTTGAGTGTTTCTCTCTATGTGCAGCAATTCTACTACAAAATATGGACTTATATTCTGTTTGGAACTTTTAACGTCTGCACTGCGCACTGTCCATGGTGTAACTGATGTGACTGTGACTAATGGGCATCCAGGACGCTGGCCCCACTGTGTGTATGGGTGGTGAATTGTGGTGAGTTATTTGTAAGTTGTTGTTGTGCGACCGCTGATGTTGAAATTCCTATACGCGTTCAATGGACGCTAAACAGACTGGAAATGGCGTGCGCGCGCCAGCTCGGCCATTTGGCGCTTAGCCACTTTTTTCCATTTGCCGTGCCGCACTTGTTGGATTCCGCTTCCAGTCACTGCGCATGACACAGCTGCCAGCCAGTCAGCCACGTGTGTTCCAATGCAGTACAACGCCGACAAACACAAGCACATACATATATATTAGAGTGTGTGCGGTTAACAGTTATAGCTTCAGCTGGAAATTAAGTTGAAAGCACTGCGAGTGCAGCTAAAGTAAAAATAAACCTAAATAAATACGTATTCAAGCACGTATTTCATATTATTAAAGCATTTCCCTAGGTAAATCAAGCCACATTCGCATCACTGATACTCGGAGGTCATTTGACTTTATATGAATTGAACTGCAATGAATTGAATTGGCTGCTTATAAGAAGACACAAGGCACATCCAACAAGAGTACATCAAATATATATTTAAAATGAACAATATACAGTTAGACTGTAGACAGCATTAAAAACTACAACACAAGTGAACTAAGAATTAATTTTTGTTGTTTTGTTTTTTTTTTTTTTTTTTTGTGCAAATGCAACATAAATGCCATTAAAGAGAAAGTATAATGGTTAACCGACCAAGTCCGCCCAACGCTTAAAGCTAAACAATAAAAAAAAAAAGAGTCGAGGAGCCAGCAAAAGTGGCGCCTGCTTTAAATGCACATTCTGGATATAGTTGGTGATAGTTTTAGGAAAAGTGCGTCACATGGCGGCCAGTTGTTGCTTATTGTTGTAAAATTATTTGTGGTTTTTCTTTTTTTGTTATTGTTATTTTTTTGTTTTTGTTTTTGTTTTTCTTTGTAAATAAATGCAAGAGAACAGCCTTAACGGTTGATCATTGAGTTGTGGCAGCTGCAGTTGGAGTCGCTGCTTCAATGTAGCAAGAATAGTGCCGGCTGCTGCAAGTGCTCCTTCCACACATTGGAGAAGCGGGCAATGGTGACGCCGTCAATCACCCGATGATCGGCGGACCAACTGACACTCATAATATACGCCTTGACCAACTCGTCCTTGTCGTTGAATCGGGGCTTCACCATCGTTTTGCCCATCGCCCCAATGGCCACCTGGGGTGACATGATGCGTGGATGCGTATAAGTGCCGCCCACCTACAAAACCAATTATCCATTAGCAAACCATCAACTACAGGAATATCAATTAACTTACCGAGCCAATGTTGGACAGGGTAAAGGTGCCGTCAGCAAAATCTGATGGCGTTAGCGTGCCAGCGCGTCCACGCTCAACGAGCGCATTCAGATCCTTGGCAATCTGTACAATGCTCTTGGCCTGACAATTCTTAATGCTGGGCACCACCAGACCCTGGGGCGAATCGATGGCAACGCTTATGTTGTGCGCCCCCTTGAACACAATCGACTCGCTGGCCAAGTCCAGTGAGCTGTTCAATATCGGATACTTGGTCAAGGCAATGCTCGCCGCCTTGATGCAGAACGGCATGAAGGTCAGCTTGGGCACACCCTGCTCCTTTGCAGCCAGCTGCAGTTCGGCCCGAAACTTGATCAGACTCGACATGTCGATCTCATCACTATAGGCAAATTGCGGAATTTGCTGTGCGCCACAGAAAACAATTAGACAAATTAAAGCAACTTAACAGCTAAAGAATTCAAATCAAATATAATACATATGTTTATATAAACCAAATCTATATTTTCTAACCATATTTAACTGTGCTACACATCAAGGAACGGGATAAGGACTTGAATCTGCTGACATCCCAAATGTTATGGTCAAAGTCCAAAACAAATTTTATTTCGATTTGCTGTAAACTGAAATATTCCACATTTGTGGAGTTCTTTAGAATATCAGAATATATTATCTTGATCTCAATCAAAAACTAATCTTTCGATGGTTTGTTCCGATGGCAGCTATATGATTTTTACAAGAAATATCCCCATATATCAAAATGCAAGTGGGTATCTTTAAAATAGAGTACAGACGGACAGATGGCTATATGATTAGGAATGTATATATATATGTATATAATTGATGGTATCTCGGCGAGAGCCGTACTCACCTGCGATACCGTCATAGTCTTGAGCATAGCCTTGCGTACGCCCTTGAGCACCTCCACACGATCCGCTGGCGCTGGAGCAGTCCCCTCCCTGGGAACATTGGTGGGATGGGGCACATTTGTGCCCTTGGGCACTTTGCCCAAATACTCCAGCACATCGCCCTTGAGCACACGGCCATTTCTGCCCGTTGGCGGCACCTGAGCCAGATCCAGCCGGTTCTCCTTGGCTAGTCGACGCACAGCGGGTGTAGCTGGCGTTATGTGCCGTGCGCCAGATGCTGCTGCTTCTGCTGCTGCTGCGCATCCAGTTGAAGCGACGACGGCTGCGGCTGGACCCGCATCACTGTCGGAGCTATCGCTACTGCTACTGCTGCTACTACTCTCGCTCTCATCCTCATCGGCGACTTCAAATTCGAGCAGGGGTTTACCGATCAGAGCCAGCTCATCGATGCTGTGAAAAATCTGGGTGATCTTGCCATCGTAGCGACTGGTTATCGTCACCGAAGCCTTATCCGATTGCACCTCGCACAGATTATCGAACTGCTCGACGGTGTCGCCCACCTTGACGAACCACTCCTTGACGGTCACCTCCCGTATGCCCTCGCCAATGTCGCTCAGATTGAAGGCCACCTTCTTCTCCATGCAGGGCGTCAAATGCAGGCAGCGAGCCGGCTGCGAGACCAGAAAAAAATAACAAATACAAATTTTAGCTCGGGTTCGAAATCCAAAATCCAAATTGAGCGGAAGAAGTCAAGTGAAGAATGAATAAATGGAGTTCTTTACATCGGTCTAGCCGAAGATTAAGTACCCTTTTGACGTTCAAAAATTTGATTTTCAAGAATATTCAAAAATTAATTAAAAACAAAATAAAATAATCAATTGAATATAAATAATGCAAATTGAAGCGATTGTCGTCAGCATAGATGTGAAAGTCTCGACAAATAGGACTGATTAATCAGATGATGTATAACTGCGATCGGAGATGCATCCTCAATGCGATTATAATTTCCATTGCATATTAATTAATCACTCCGCCACCAGCAGCAAATGCGCCCTCTGTCGTGAGTCGTGCAACAACAGTCGCGAGCAGCGCTCTCTCTCTCTCTCTCTCTCTTTTTCTCTCTCTTTCTCTCTCTCTCTCTCTCTATTTCTGTCTCTGTTTCTCGTTTGCTCCCTACACCCCTTTCGCTCACAGCTGTTGCTGTGATGTTTGTGACGAAGCATGCTGTTGCGTTCGCACTCGTGCAGCAATCGCCATTCGAATTGCCCACTTGTTGTGCGAATTTGATTATATAACACAAAACACATCGCTGAACTTCACGACATTGTCGATTGTCGTCGCTTTCCGAACTTCAATGGAGGAAGAATTTTTGTTTTTTGCTATGCACATAAAAATAGGAAAATACTCACAGTGAGTGGCCGCGAGCGACACCAATTTCGAAGCCAAAGTGTTCTTGCATTTCGGAGCAAATGTGTTGCCATTGTTAAACAGGAGTGGGTGGGTGGGTGGTTGTGTATCGTAGATAATGCGTTGGAATGGCCTGAAAACGAAAAAATGTGAAACACATTTGCATAAGTTTGCTATCGCTTTGAGCACACGATGACGAGAAATACAATACCTGGAAATGCTCAACTCAAATTGACCTCTTTCCTAATGATCGCCCTTATCAAGCGAACTTCTGGCCGCGTTCTAAGCAATCTAGTTTGTTTTGCATTTAGTCAGTCAGCTGATTGCCAGGTGGTGCTGATCGATTCGCTGGCTCCATCTGCCGTCAAGCGATAGCGTTTCGATAGCGCTCAACATCTGTGCAAGAATGGGTGTTGTTCTGCCAAAAATGAAACATGCTTAAATAATTTAAAATTCAAAATGTTTAGGCCATTTACAAAAATCCTACCTTTTAATGGCTATTCGAATCATATTTTATATACATGGCGATCAATGCGCTGGCGCCATCTTACGATAAACATTGCCACATCCGAAGAGCAGCAACCAGCCGCAATATCGATAACCACCAACAGCTGTACCAAAACAAATTAAAACCAAAAACGTGCTCAGCAAAAATGGCAAGTCGCATTAAGTTTGTATATTAATATTATTTTAGCTAATTGCATTATGTAATTACAGACGAACTTACGCAAGGAGCTGCAGAAATGCAAGCATCCCAACAGTCGCAAAACCAAGGCGTTGGGCAAAAAGGCGCGCCGACAGAACAACAAACACAAAGTCCGTTTGGGGCATGCAATCAAGAGCAACATCATGGGCGAAAAGCTGAGCTGGTTCCTGGGCCACATCGAGGAGGGGCGCACAGAGGCGTTGAGTGCACAGGAATTTGAAGATTTGATTGCGTTGTATTTCCAACGATTCGATGACGAACTGGAACAGATAGCATTAAAGCAATCGATTGGCAAAAATCGGGCCAATCAGCATGCTGCGCGACAGGATGTCATACGAATCACCCTGGAAAAGGAGCGCAATGAATACCAAAGCGGTGGCATGGGTGAGTTTCATTTTTTTAGGGTATTTGCAATAACTAACTGTTTTCATGTCGCTGATAGAACTGCTAAATCTGTGCGATGCGGCGAAATTGAAGGTGCTGTTCGATTGGGATGGCAGCGCTTTGAGCGTGCAACATTTAAAACTGGATCTGGTCTCATTCAACATGCTGCAACGGCTAAAGCAGACGACTGTAGATACAGAAACAGCATCTACAAGCAGCTGCACCAGCAGAGCGAAAAATACACAGCAAATGGAGACGGCGTAAATTGTATATATATTATTGTTCATACCATAAACAGTGCTTAGTTATTAACACACCATAAAACAGAAACGGTTGTCAAAAAATAAACAAATATTTGCTCGCATTTCGATAAATGTGTCTACAGTTTAAGTGCGCGCATGGCAGACCGATGGATATATTTTATATAAAATATTCAATTTGTAATTAAAGAAGTTACGCCCTTTTTCTGCAAACTGCCGAAATATTGGTTGCACCGATAATTTGCTTGCATTGTAAACGCGCACGTGCGATGCAACGCTGCCTATCGATAGGCACCAGCACAGCTGTTATGTGTACCTGTACTGTGTGTGTGTGTGTGTGTGAACTTGAATTTGCTATCTATCAGTTGTGGTGAAATAAAGTGTCGCATATATATTGCAGATTTTGGTAAGATTTATTACATAAACAAAGCTAGCAAATGTGTATAATTTCACATAAAACGCACATCAGCAGCTTACGCTAAACACACACAATGGGCAGCAATTCGTCGAAGGGAGTCGAAGTCGTTGCGACCGCAGCAGCGCCAGCGTCCAAGGCCACAGATGCCGCCGCTGCCGGCGAGAAGCCCAAATGCAAAGCCTGCTGCGCCTGTCCTGAAACCAAACGTGCACGTGACCAATGGTAAGAGCGAGAGAGACAGAAAGAGTGGAAAAGAGTGACGCAACAATAATTATTTGCTTTATCCGTTTTGCTTGCAGTATTATGGAGAATGGCGAGGAGAACTGCACAAAGCTGATTGAGGCGCACAAAAAATGCATGCGCGATTCGGGCTACAACATTTAAAGAATGAAGCTGGGCGCTGTACTTAGAATATGCCAGCAATGGCTAACAAACCAGTAAACTTAAATTTCTGTTGTTTTTTTTTTTATTTGTTTTTGTTCTCTTTAGCTGTATATCAAATTAATTATAGTTAAATTAATGGCGAACATAAACCAAAACCAAAATTGTTGAAACCAAAGCTGTGATTACATTTTGTAACGACGTACTCATGGTACAAGAAATGTACAGGGAAACGTAGCTGTGACGTCTGTTAACAATAGCAGTTAACTTGATCTTCCAATTATTTTTTTAGTTTTACTAGTAATCGACAACCCTGCCCCTATTAATGTTTTATGCAAAATGCGCACCTGCAAATAACGCCATTATTTCAAATTCAAATAAATCGAAGCGTACGCAAAGCAACCACAGCTGCCATGTAGAAGGTGATGATCAGCATGGTGGCAAAGGCAAGAATACGTGACGGTTGCGGCACTGCAACCACGGCGTAGACGAGCGTGTGAACAATCCGTGCAATGGCAGCCAGACGGAACAGATTGCAGGCGACCATCGGATTGGGGTTGGTGCACAGGTAGATCAAGGCCATGATGAAGTATGGCAGAATGTTCTCCATGTCGTTGCGATGCGCTCTAATAAAGAGAGAAAGAAGAAATGAGATTGATTCCTCGCACATGCGTCATCCACTTTCCACTTGATGCCACTCACCTGCGCACGCGTTCCACGCGTGGATCATCGAATTGCACTTCGATATTCTTGAAGAACAGATCCTCCTCATTGGGGAACACCTGGAAGCAAAGAACTCAACGTTCCAGTGACAATTCATAAATGGAATAAATGGGCTGTGCTCATGGGAAGGCAAATAATGGCTCACACCTACTTCTACTTCCAATACGTAGGCGCAGCGAGCGGAACGAGAGGGAAAGGGAAGATCCGTGAGGGAGATGCAATGATAATGACTACTTCATGGAATGAGTGGATGTAATGAGTGTTTTACCTTTCGCCGCAACGCCAATGGTACCAGACCCAGCAGCTGTGGAACGAATGGAATGGATTGCGTTTGAATGAATGGGGAATGAGTTGAATTTCCTGTTTTTAAAGCACTGGAATTGAACTCACCTTGTAGCGAAAGCGTTGCAGCGCCGTCAACAAAGACATCAGCAGCATTTTCACCACTAGCACCGTGGCCCAAAAGAGATAGCAACAGAACACTGGATTCTCCAATGAAAGCAGGTCCATTGTGCTGTTATTATTACTATTACTGCTACTACTACTGCTATTCATATGACTAGAGGACATTTCGAGGAGTTTGTGTTTGTGTGTGTGTTACGAGTGTGTTTGCGCGTTCGTGTTGTGGTCTTTGCTTCTAAAGCGAACTTTGACAAATGATTTTCCGCGGAGATCACAACTAAGCAAATGGCTTCAAAAGCCAAACAACTCGCCAAACTGGTTCCAATTATACTATTAAACCCAGAGGTGTGTGTGTGTGTATGTTTGTGATTGGAGTAGTTCAAGACTAGGTGACTGGGCAGATATAAACTTATAAATAATAAAAAAAAATTAACCGACTCTTTAAACTGACATCCCCCAGTTGCCCCTCTCCGCTTAGATATACTTGACGGAGCAGAGGAGCACAAAGACAGCCTCGTAGATCATAATCGAAAATGTGATAAAGAAGCTGATCGCACGAGTCGGTTGTGGCATTGGAAACACCGCGTAGACCAAAGTGTGCAGCAGACGTGCACTGGCCCCGATGCGTATGAGCAGTTTGGCGGTGAGGGGATGGGGACCGCACGAGACGTAACCGAGCGTCAATAGCAGGAATGGCAGAATATTCTCCAAATCGTTGCGATGAGCACTGAAAATAAAACAAAAGTCAATTGAAAGTTTGGGGACCCATACACGACATCATTTGCATGATGGATGTAAAATGATTAATGATTGAAATAAATTGATATGTGCCAATTATAATAATAATAATAATGCAGCAAGCTGTAGCATGTGTAGTTCGTAGTGGGTCCCACACACTGCGCTACACATTTGCATGATGGTCGAAACCAATGTGCGCTCGTCATGCGAATGAGCGAATAAGGCATAAGAAGTGTGACAAACACGAAGGAAGTCGAATAGCAGACAGAAAAACGAAAGTGAAAAAATGTCGCACTTATTTGAACCAGATTTTACAGTTTGTTTGTTTGTCGACCCAACGAGAGTGAGAGTAATTAGCAAGCAAATGAACAATTGCGTGCGTTCTATTGTTATTATTAATATTATTATTACATGTTTTTGACTCACCGACGAACGCGCTCCACGTTGGCGTCATTGAAGCGGACCTCGTTGGCGCGGGTCATCCGCATGTCCTCGGGATTGGCAACCGCTTTGGTCTTGAAGCGCTGGCGGGCCGTCAACAGGGTCATCAGCAGCATCTTAATGATAAGCACAGTGCTCCAAACCAAATAGCAACAGAAGACCGGATTCGATTTACTGAGCAACGAAGCACCCGATGCGCCACTGTCCCGCATCATGTCTACTGTCTCGTTGTCCATTTTCAACTCTGACAGGACTCGCGACTCGCGACTTGCTCAACTTGAGGCCTGCTTTAATTGCAGGCCAATAACGGGGTCAACAGCTGAGCATTTTCTCAGCGGCAGCTTGACATATTCCTAGCTCAATTACACCACCAACCTGATCATACATATATAAACATATATACACCAGGACAGTAATATAGGTTTAGTCAATAAATGCATAACTCCTTCTTCAGTTAATTAAATATGAAATTCTTTATATTTTGATAACCAACATCTTCGAAGAATACTGTGCCAACCTCTGCTGCGTACCAGCCCTAATTATAAATAAATTCACTATTAAAAACAATATGTCTCCATGCCCCATTTTCTTGTCCATATGTGTCTATGAATATATATAAATATATATATATATATATATAAATAGGTCCTGTCGACAAACTTTGTCAGGTTTAATAATTTATTGTGATTGTACTGTGAATTCCGACTACTGCGAAATGTAAAGAAATTTAAACCATCTACAAACTAGTTTATTTATTATTATTATTTACAAGCGAATTGTTTTCTGAAATCAGAGAATCAGGTGCAAGCTACATTTGTCTCCCCAGTTACAACTATGTGTGTATATACGATCTTATATTTCAGTTCCATAGATTTGAAAGTCGGATCATATCACATCTTGTTTATTGGTGCATTTCAAGAACAACACACACACGCTCAGTTGTAGAACTCGCACATCCATAAATAAAAGATCAAGGTTGTGTTTTTAGCAAACAAGCGAAAAAAACCAATAATAAAAAAAAAAAAATGAAATTAAAAAAGCTTGCGCCAAGAAATACGTGTACACACATACATATACAAATGCATATGTATTTACATATAAACTAATAGATTATTAAAATAGACAAAATCAAGCATTTATATAGCAATGAAAGCATCGAAGAAAGAAGCTGAAAACAAAAATCCAACGCAACAGCAAATACAACAACAACAACAACAGCTTTTAACATGCTAAAACTCAAAGTTCAGCGCAGTCGGCAAATATGTACGTGTGTGTTTGTAGTACACACTATGATATTTAACAGTTTGTCATTGGAGTGAACGAAAAGCTTGCACAGAGACAACAACAACATACAAAAGCATTTTACCGTCTGACTCGTCTGTGCATGTATATATATATATGTGTGTGTGTGTGTTTCGCAGTACATTTACACTCGTTGATCTGCTGTTGATCGGCACAGATGTGGAGCATCAATGCGTAAAGTGTGGACGAGTGTGTGGCATGTCAAACTGTACCCCCAACATGGCAACTGGCATGCATACATACAAATGCATCTATGCAAGTTTGAAATGACGTATGCCAAGAGTTGGTCTTTGCTCGCAGCACCAACTTTGCTAAATTTAGTTAAAGAAAAAAAAAAGTTCGTTTTTTTCTAGTTATATTCTTACGCTTCCACTCATCGAATTTTCTCAACGCTACTCAACGGCGTCGACATCGCGGTCGCTGCTGCTGTTGCGTCGTCGTCATTAGCCACGCAGACGACAACGACGACGCCGGCTGCGACACGTAGAGCGTTCAAAGTCCAAGTGTCTGGTTTTTTTTTGTTTTTGTGTAGCTTGTTTCTCTTGTGGTCTGCTTTATGACGAATTCCGTTTAACATTTTAAGCGGGCAGGCAAACAGAGAAATGAAGAGCATGAAGAGAGAGAGAGAGCCAGAAAGAGGAAAGAGGGAGTCAGACTGCACAGCATGTGAAACAACATCCTAATGTATTAAGCATGGCGCAGAAGGACCCTATCAAGTACTCGACGATTACCGTTTAAACAATCTGTGTCTTACACTTTTGTGTTCTCTGTGTTGGTTATGCAGCTGTTTTCATAAATATACCCAAGAAAGTAACACGAGTCTTTGGAAAAGCAGGTCTTGCCATCGATAATTATTATTAAGTACATAGATATGTCTCATTTTACTTTGTGTGCAGTTTACCCAATGCGTCATATTTCTTTGCGCAAGAACATGTTGTGCAGAAAAAAACAATGCTTGAAGAGAAAAACTGCATCCATATTTTAAAGACTTACCTTCAAATTGGAATAATATTTATGGATCGAATCATACATCGACTGCTAGACAACGCATAGCTTGGCAATATGGGCCATATTTTATCTTTCCTGCTCTAAGAAAATTTGTTTCTATAAAGATCTCGACGTTTCCGTGAACAAACCCATTTGTTATGCATAGACTCGGTCAATTCGAGAATACCTACGAAGATCTCTATATGTCAAACAACTTTTATTCACACAGAGAAGGCTGAAAGTATTTTTCACCATAACGATAAGCACAACAAAGTAAAAAAAACGATTATTTAACAAGCTTATCGAAACAGCAATCAGAAATGTACAAAAATGTTCATTTGGGTACATTTATTTTGCCTTATTTCTTATTATTATTATTATATTTTTGTTTTTAATAGAGCGATAGCGTCTGGGAAGAAACGAATAGGAACACAATTGGGTACAACGAGTCATCCAACTTACGCATAAATATCAGTAGAAAATGTCGTAGCTTCCTGTGCAAAGTCCACATTTATCATCATATTAAGTGAGTTTTTTTTATTTTTATTTTGTTTTTTTTACACATTTGATTAAACAAACAAAGCAATGAACTTTAACACTTGAAACTACCTGCAACTGATTTAAAGTACAGCGCTCGCGTTGGGTTGCAGAGGCAGTTATATACATTTAGAAGTAAAAGCCATATTTTAACTATGCCATTTCCCAGTTCTATGGAGAAATTTGATAAGGTTTTCGATAAGCAGAATGAAGAAGAATTTACTTTAATTGGATGGATTAGGATTGAAAAAATGCAGATAGACCAAAGATTGGAAAGATTGTGTTAATCAGATTCTGGAAGCGACTGCATCACATGTTTTTAGAACCACAAGCGCATGAATACAAGATGAGACTAAACTCTGGACTTTACATACTCCGGACGCTATATAAGACATGTGTGCACGATAAGAGCGATGAGCTTTTTTGGACCGAGCTAACTGCATGTGGCATACAAATATATACAAATATATATATAAATGCATAGAGGATGTATGGGGAGTATAAGAAAGAATAGTTGGCGTCGCAATGCCCAGATAATATAAATAAATCGCTAGTCTAGTTAAACAAGCTGTGGCTAAAGTAAATATTTAACCATCGAATATTTGAGCATGTTTAGATTTTTTGTTGGTGTTATTAAAGCTGATCATAAATAATTCAGATTAAGCGAGTAAGTTTGAAATGCTTTACAATGGTGAACACACATATTACTCACTAATGGCACACAACGTAATGAACAACTGGGAGATTAGCGGGGCTCAAAGTAGACTAGACGATTAGCATTGATATCATTGATATGTGGGCGATAAGCACAAATAGCACCTGACAAATGTTACAAAATTGAGGACAGCTGAACTTTGGATTCATCTTTGACACACACCCAAACAGTTAGTTGGTTCGCCGGTTGGTGACGAAGTGGGCCACGCCACAGACGCCTGACTGATTGCATGGGGTAGACCATTTAGGGCCTGTGTCTGGAGCGGATGGCTTATCGTTACAACGGCCAGACGACTTTGACTGTTCGTTTACTATAAAGATATCTCCATATAATTTTTTATAAAGATATCTCCATATAATTCTTTATTTATCGGTTGAAGCGGGTGGTTTGTTTCAATTAGTTATCGAATTGAGATGTGAGTAGCTCTCCAAATTGAAACAATTTTCAAAGTGTGATTTAGAAAGTGATATTCGCATCTGGTTATGGAGTATTCATTAGTCGATCATTGGTGACTCCATCAATCTCACTTTAATTCCACGAACATTTAGTCAGCACCCGTTGCGTGGACTTTGGAACTGTGCACTGGAATAACATTGAGCTGATCAAATGTTACGTGGATAGGTACATATGTACATACATGCTGTAGGGCCTAGAGTCTGGGCTAATGGCGCCATATACCCAGCTGTCAGCTGTGATGACATGATCTGCCCAGTGTGAGCGAAGCGAATGCATTTCTTATCGGGGACTACAAACATATATGTACATATACATATACATATGTAAGCGTGTACGTATGTATGTATGTATGCTTATGAACGTACTTAGACAACTTATGTACCATTATGAATTCTGGCGAGGGGTCAAAGGTTTCGCACACACACAAACAAAACAATTGATAATAAATTCTATTCGAAATTTCTGTTGGTGCACTGTGCTGGGTCCGGGGGAGTGCGACGACGGCGGTTGGGGCACTGGCAGCGTGATAATCTAGTTGTCAAGCATCACGCGTCTCTCACTCTCACTCTCTTTCACCATACACTCTCTTTTGCTCACCATACACTTTCTTTCTCTCTCTCTCTCTCTCTCTCTCTCTCTCTCTCGCTCCTCGCTTTTGCTCCACCGATCGGCTGCGCGTAGTTGGAATTCTCACAAATATTCCGAATCTTTATGTGATTCAAATTATGCAAATTGCAATTGGAATTGCATACTGACTGTCTTCCGCCTCCCTCAGTCTACTCATCGTTTTAGTCGGCACCCATTTAAAATGCAAATAAATACTTAATTTGATTACACCAATTTCGAAACGTCATTTTTACATGTTGAAACTCAATTAAAGTCCAAAGTACCAACAATGTGATACTTACCAACACCTCTTGTATGAGACGGTCGCCACAGTGTGTCAAGGCAGTTAGTGGCGTATCTCCTTTTGGATTTCTACAATGCAATTGCACCTTTCTGTGTGTAAATATTGAATATGCATCGAATACCAAATTAATTAATGTATATACATGCACAAATATATATTTAATTTAAGTTTGTTAATAAGTAATTTCAAAGCCTATATATAATTTATGTTAGCACTACTAATTATAATATGTTATTTGCTTTAATTGACATTTTAAGCGACGCAGCTTGACAAACAGTGTTCAATTGAAATCAACTCACACACACACAACTACACATATGTTATTCCATAAGGGCTGTGTTCTCATTTAGTTAGCAATAGTCGTATACTTATGCCGTACACTGTATCTCAAGTGCAGTCGATTGCAGCAGAGTAGAGTCAGAGGCGTCGGTGCGCCCGCAAGTCCAAAACTCAATAGGCAGCGAAGAGAGCGCCAGTTGGTCTCTCTTTGCTTCTCCCTCTCGCTCGCGCTCTCCCTCTCGCTATGTGACTGGTACGCTCACACTCGTTTTGAGGCATCGGCATTTGCTCGCCGCATACTCTTCGACGTCGTCGCCACCGACGTCGTCTTCTGGAGGAGAGGCCCTCATAATAAACCAGCCGCGCAGCTTGCAAATCAGTCAGAAACGCGTTGAGTGTGCCAGCGAGAAGACGTGCCCAGTGTTCAAGAGATCGTATCAGGCCGCCCCAAGTTCTTTAGCCTGTTGAAATAACACGCATACATAGACATATACACTCTCACACACGCACACAATTGTCAGCCTTTTTTTCTTTGGTGCCACAAAAGACAAAAAAAAAAGTGCCGTGCAAAGCAAAAAAATAAAAAGTGAAAAGCAAGCAAGAAGAAAAAAAAAGAAATATTGAAAGAAACATGGCAAGTGCAGAGCAGAAAAACGCAACTGGCAACGGCATCGCTGCCGCCGCCGCAAAGAATAATCATAGCGCTATAACAGAATCCTCTGAGGCGCCAAAGGATGCAAAGGATCTGTTGCCCCATTTAGAGTCGCTGGAGCGCATTATCAAGCTGCCCGTTGTGAATGCCGCGTGGGATAAATCACAAGATGTCTACGGCAAAGTGAAGGGTAAGTCTAGAAACGAAACTAATCGTAGATAAGCCATGTGCTCGCTCGCCTCTCTTTGAGTGCATTGAACTCTGGTTTTACTGCATGCCGCCGGTTAACTAACGGCACACTGCCAATTGCAGTTCGAAATTGTAACGGCAATCCGACAACTGATGAAACGAAATAGAAACCAAAAGACAAACCGAAAACCGTTGCTTAGCACGCCCAAAAAGCGACTTCGTTAAGTGCAAAGTTCGCCATTTTGAAAGTAAATTGCTTGACGAATTCGCCGCAAAAACTCGAACTCGAAACTTTAATTGAACCGGCGCAATTGCCAATTTAACTCAATTGACGCAACAGTCAATAAAACGCAAATGCAACAACAACCATGACCTGCCGCTGTCGCAAAGACGAGCGAAGTTATTTTATTTTGCTGGTGACGTGCAACAGCAGTGCGTACAAAGTGCAAAATCACACAAAATTTACATAACTTAAAAATAATTTTTATTTATTATATTTTTTTTTGCCAGCCAAACACGTAGTTTGAACATTTGTTACACACACATACATATACTCAATACACACATGTAAATAATATGGAATGATTGTGTACGTGTGATATGAATAACTTAGGAAATTGCATTAAATGGTGCGACCAACAGGGGGCGCCAGTTGTAAAAAAAAAATTTGCAGGTAATCACCGGCCCTCTGTGTGTGAATTTGAAATGAGTGGAGAAACGTTTATGTGTGTGAGTGTGTGTGTGTGTATTTGTATGTGTGTCTAGTTGGACTTTCGACTTGTTTGCGTTTTATTTGTGCTACCTTAAAGCTGATATTGTTGTAGTTGTTGGCGATGATGATGATGACGACGAACTATCAAAGTCTAACTCAGCTAATAGCTGCAACTAAAACTATAGCGCCGACAACACAATGGCAGCAACAAAAACTACAGCTAGCCTGTCGTCTGTGCTGTGCTGAGTCTCTGCTAGCAACTGCGCAGTTGCTTATCATTAATCACGCAACAGCCCCAATTGCCGATAACTAAGGCAGCGGGCAGGGACGGGAATGGGGGACGGCTGATGGGAGGCGCCGACTGCTTATCACTTGCTCGCAGGCCAGAGCTCAATTCTAGCTATGTGCCACATATATATATATAAATATATATATATATATATATATATGTTGTATATTTGTACATGGATTGCTGACAGATTAAAACTTTTAGAAGAGCAAACAGATAACTTATATATCTAAAACTGTTTGTTTCACAAGAAAATTTTGCTTGATAAATATACCAAAAATTCAACAATATATTTTATGCAAAAAATCTAAGTTTCAAAGAGCTTTCACATTTATAATTTAGCTACTCAAAATAGAATATATTCTGCATACAATTTTGTTAGGGGCTCTCAAGATTTGTAAATAATATTTATAATAATTATTATATAATATAATATAAAAGAGGTGAACAAAATTGGTTTTTTCAAAATATGAATTTCTAATTTCATTCAATGTTTCTATATTTTTACTTTAGAATAGTTCACATTTCGAGAAAGTTCAACTGTTTAATGCATGTTTTCATCATAAATTTTTTTTTAGGCAAAAATCGCGTCTTCAATTGGGCTTTGAATGCCGCCGAGGATTGCGTGGCCCGAGCAGTGACAACAGCAGCTCCCATTGTGAATCGCTTGGATCGACCCATCGCCTATGTGGATCAGACACTGGTTAAGGGCATTGAGTCGCTGGAGGTTAAGGCGCCGATAATTAAGGACACACCGCAGGAGATCTACACACAGGCAAAGAACAAGGTTATTGATGTGGTGCAACCGCATCTGGAGCGTGTAGTCAAATTCAAGGCAGCCGGACAGCAGAAGGCCGCCTCGCTCAAGGATCTGGCCTGGCAGAAGGCCAACGAGGTGCTTGCCACACAATATGGCAGCCTCGCCGTCAATGGCGTTGATACGACAACAGCCCTCGCTGAGCGCCTGCTCGAATACTATTTCCCCAAATGCGATTCGGATGTCGAGGAGGATAATGGTGAGTAGTTCATTCCACATTGCATTTCCATTTCTTGCATCAATCATTAATAAGTGGAATTGGGCATTTATCTATTTTCTTTTTTTGTCTGGGGTGGGCATTTTCATTTTATATTTTTCCCTTTTTTTTTGGTTGGATTTATGGGTCTGGTTCGAAGAAATCCCCCGCATTCGCTATAAATATAAATCGTAAATATTTTTAATTCTCAGATAATAAACAAAACGCTGTCGCGCGAAATGGCAAAAACGCTAAGACTGATAGTAAGTGTGCCCTTCCCTCCCTTCGAGCCACTAACACCTCCTAACACCACCTGACTAACAAAAAGCATGCGTTCTGTTGATTTATAACACTACTATTCAAAATTTACCATTAAATAACAATTGGGTTTCAAAACATAGATATTCAGGTCATATATAATTTTTGTTGTTTTTAATTGCTCCAATCAATGCTCAAGAATTTTTTATGAGAGACTTTTTAGTTATAGTTTTTGTCCGAATTTTGATTGAGTATCTAAATAAATAGCTAATAACTGGTCTTGGTTTAATTAAAAATATTTCAAATTTGCTCAATCGATTAAAATATATCAAATATTTACTTGAGTTACAATTTTTTATCAAAAAAACTGTTAGTTTTGTTTATAATTATAAAAAAAAAAACCTTAGCGGGTTTAACTATAGAACCATCCACTCCTTCTCCTCCGCACACCCTCTTCAAACAAGCTACTCAAGGGCTATAATATATGCATAAGAACGGGCTCCATTTTACCACCACTCCATTCCCCGCCCCTAGTCTCCCTTATGCACATTTATTAAATTTTCCTCAAAGCTGTGCATGTTGAGTTGACTACAATTTGCTTAAAAAAAACAATTCTCTTTTCTATCTCTTCCGTCTGTTATCATCTCTCTCTCTCTCTCTCTCTCTCTCTTTGCTCTCTCTCACTCTCTCTCTCTCTTGTAGTTGTTGTTGTTGGGGAGCCCGACTATGATCAAGAGATTGACACTAGATTCTTAGTAGCCGCCTCCACGGTATTTCTGTCCATGTCGTTGAAAATCATAACCGAAATTGTTGAGTACGTTAGAAGAAATCCAGAGATCGTAGGCATTATCGATAGGGAAATCAACAAGCTGATGGTAAGCAAGCGAAACTAAAGCATTAATTATTATATTTACCAACAAACACAAAACTCCTCGATGCTTATACTAACCACCCCACCACCATCCACCCACCCACACCACCATACTCCACTCCACTCCACAACCAAACCAACAAAAACCACTGACACCAGCAGAGCACGCAGCAAACGAAATGCAATAATCGATCGATTGAACATTTTAAACTTGCTGCTGATTCTGATTCGGATTCCGATTCGGATTCACATCAATTTCCAATATCCGAGCGACGATTACTGCAATCGCATTTAAAGAACGTTTTCAAACCATTTTGTTTTTTTTTTCTTCTCTTTTTTCCTTTTCTTTTCTTTCGATTTTTGCAGTGCCAGTTTCCGCCAGCGAGGACCCAGTACTACACACCGTACAGACCGTCGGCCGATTATCCAATAAGATCTCGCGTCGCGTCTATAGAAATGTCTCCCGACAGATCAAGCAGGTCCAGCAGGGCAACATCAACGACTATCTGAGTTCGCTGATCGCCGCCTTGAAGCTGCATCAGTACATAAATTTCATCAACTCGTCGATGGGCACAAATGTCGAGCAGTCGACGCTAGCCAGTGACAACAGCAGCACGCCCACACCCTATGGCAGTGGCGCCACAAACTCCAAGCCAACAGCAACGGCAGCAACAACAGCAACACCAACAATGGTCAAAAGCAACAACTCCTCGAAGAGTAAATCTTCAGCAGCACCACCGCCAGCATCGGCGTCCTCAGCTGGGCAGTAAATTTATTATTGTGTAGCAGGAAGCGGTGGCGAGGGGGAAAATCGCATGTGCAGCGGTTGCAAACTCCCCTCCTCGCACCACTAAAACAAAAAAAAAAAAAAACAAAATATAATAATAATACCCGTCGCACCCCCCTCACATAATAAACGCCTCTCACGTGCTGCTCATTTTCTATTTACATTTACCTTTTTAATTTTAAATATTTTTTTGCATTTTTTTTTTGAAGACCAACCAAATGAAACATTAGAGAAAGGCAGCCACTCCTAAACTACCACAACCCCCCTCCCCCCTCCCCGCACCAAGCGCTTGCTTTGTAAATATTTATTTGAAGTAATACACACACACACGCATACCCCACAACACAACTCCACACCTATGCACACACACACACACACACATACACACATTTATATATGTATATTGATATAAGTTGTAGTTGTAAAAGTCTTTTTTTTATATAATTTTCTATACATTTTTAGCTGTGCTAAATTAAAAAAGCAAGAAAGCGCCACCTGGCGACCATGTGTCACCCATGCACTGAATGGAGAATATGCCTAAAAATAACAAAGAAAATCGGAAAGAATTATACTAAATATACGTACATAGAAATGTATGCACATACATATATGCACTGTATATTGTATATATGTAATGGACCCTTCCGTAAATAATATAATTATACATACATACATATATATATATATATATATATATATATATATCATTGATCTAGCCAGATCGATTCGCAAGCGAAAAAGAAAGAGAGATCAGTCCCTGATCCTCGCCTATGCTGTATGCTTAATGATATATAAAATACTGATGTTTTTTTAATTATTCTTAATATATATCCTAATCTTAGCTGATGATATAATGATGAATTATACTTTATATATATGAAGAATATATCTTAAATGCTTTTGCTCTAACAAACCACAAAACTAATTACTATATGGAAAATTAATAATAATAAATCTGAAGAAACCAACAAAAAAAAAAAAAAAACAAATAATATAGTAAAACCCAAAAGAATGTGAATTATTATCGTTACGAATGGTAGATAATGTCCGTCAGAGGTGGGGTCTTAAAAAAACATCAGACAAAAGGCATTTGATATTATAAAACATATAACTATGCAGGCTGTGCCCCAATTTTACGATGACTCGAACAGTTCCATTTCCCATTCCAAAGTCCCCACTTCAACCAACTGGCATTCGTTCTCTATTTCCAACAGCGATAAGCCCTCATACAATATAGCATTATATGGTGTGGTATGTGCTCGAAAGTATTGGAAGGGGCTTCCAGACGTGGAGATATGTCGCAGCGCCGTCTCTCAAGTGATTGAGACTTTGGATTGCTTGGACCTATGTTCTATATAGATAAACCTTCCCATTAAGTTTGCCCAAATCAAAATCGTTGAGTTAGTAAAATTACTTTTACACTTTACTATAGCCTGAATCGTAAATCAGTAGCCTATTCTACGGAGTTATTGTAGTTGATTAGGTATGCAAATTCACTTCACCTTTGCCAACGTATTTTTTTTTATGGAATTTGATGTCTTATTCAGGTAAATTCTACGGAAAGTCAAAAAATTGTTAATGTAGAATTAATCAAGTCGATAAAAATAATCGAAATTGCTTTGCCATAAACCAATTGGTGCAGTGTTAAAATCATTGTGTGCAAATCACTGAGCGATAGGGTTTCTCGGTGAATGGTCTAATTATATTGTCTTAATAGCCATTATATTCTTCTACCATACTGAGGAATTTGTTTTCATTTGTTCTGCAAATCAGAGAGATATGGCATATCAAATTGTGATTTTTTTTTAAAGATTATTTGTGCTGTTGCTGTTCGCCCATATAAATGTATCTGCAGACAAAAATTGAAGTGTACTAGTGGAATATAATTTCCTACAATTTCATTTTGTTTGGCGACTGTACAAAATTCTCGAACTTTTTTCTGCCAGAGTATCAGCCTGGTTTTTGTTATGACGCCACAATATCTGGCCCATTTTTATTTATTTGTTTATTTTTTTTTTTAACAGAAAACAGCATTGTTGCGTTGTTGTTTGGCTCGTGATTAAATTACACTGTAACGAATCGGTTTTCGTCATCTGCGGAACTCACATGGTGCCAGAAAGTGCCAATTCAATGTATGTATGTGTGTTGAAAGTTCAGCAGTTGTGTTTTACCGCGAAGGGCCAATTTATAAATATAGATAACACACACACACACATACTTATATATATATATATCATTGGCAGCTTGTTATAAAAGGGACGAGGGGGTGAGGGTAAATGCCGAATTCTACAAAAATGTCCAATACTAATTCTACATGCTTATTGGTATTTGGGCTCTGAGGCTGTTCCTGTTTGCTCATTGCATCGATAATGGCGATGTTAATGTTATTGGCAGTGGGGCAAAAAAACAAACAAAAACGTAATTTGAATGTTGCGTATACCCTTTAAATTTCTTAGTCATATTTGGAAGAGACAGCACGGCAAAAATAAGTTTATACATTAGAAACTTTAATATTTAGCGAAATATCGTATTTTTGCATTCTACACCATATTATCTATATATATATACACTCAAGTCTCTTTCACTGTGCAAGGGAAGGGTATGTTAACTTCGGCTTACCAAATACAGTTTCTTGCTTATTTCGTTTTCATTTCGCTTTCGCTTATTTTGTATGCTCGAAGCGCGTTTCAAAGCGAACCCAATTTTGGTTATAGCTGCATGCTCTTGCAAAGTTGGAATGCCGTTTGGGACTTCCAGAGCAATGGGAATCTCGTGGAAAGCATTTAAGGAGAAGGTCAATAATTACACATGTGTGCGCGCATACATACATACATATATATGTTTGTATATGCATGTTTGTATGTGCCTGGAATAAATTCCCAAAAAAAGACAGGCGATCAGATTCTTGTTTGTTGTCTGTACATATTTAATAAATTCTTCTTTGTGCAGGGTATAGCCTTTGCTGTGAGTTAATTGGCTTGATCATGCAATGTTTGTATATATATAACTTGTAAAGTTCATGTTTCTTTTCTATACAGTTACCAGAGAAGTTCATTTGAGTTACGACGTGCCAGCAAATTTCTGAAAGTGTATTTAAAGGTCGACCACTTAAAACTCATTGTGAATGATATTATTATTCTATTTTTTTTTTTGTGGTTTCTGTGGTTTTTTTTTCCCCCGTAATGCTTGGTTGGAGTACTGGTAAAGCTGGTTTGGACTTAGGTTCGTAATGATTATTGACGATGATGTTGTTGGTTGAAGCAGACCGCAAGATGTGGAAATTTACTAACATCAAGTGAAAATGGGAGCTGCTTTAATGGACTTTAGTCGTCACCCCCTTTACGGTTGTTCTACATATGACGAAGACGGCAGTGCTTGGAAGTCTTTTAAGTTTTGGAGTGTACAGGGGGCTTGGGAAGAGTGGGGTGACGTTCACTTGGCAAGGCATATTTCTTATCAGACCAATAAAGACGTCAACAAAAAACAAAACAAAAATCAGCGTTGCAAACGTTGAATTTAAGACATAAATAGATTTATATATATATATATATATATATATATACATATAGTATATGTGGTGGAGAGAGCAATTGCAGCAGTTGCGAGATAAGGCGATCAGGATGAGGTGTTCTTGAAATGTGGGCGTTAAGTGCAACGGAAGGGGCGTGGCAAACAACAGTGTGTGGCAATCAACTGCTCGAAACTGCGTCGGCAAACAACGAGGAGGCTCAAGTGCTAAAGTACAACAAGTGGCGTGATTATTATTATTCTGTTTATTATTATTATGCCAACACTCGTATACACCTAGTATATATATATATATATATGCGTATACGTATTTGCGCATCTGGTCTGGCTTTTGCTGTTGTAATTGCAGCACTTGGCCGGCGTTCATTAAGCGATAAGTGAAGACACCTTCCATCGATAAGCACTGCTTGAGTGCTTTATGCGCCTAATATTTGGTTCTGCAACCTTCTGAACTGCTTGAGTGTGTTATTCGCTTTATATTCGGTTGTACAACCGTTTGGTTGGTGTCTAGACTGCTCACAAATGTTTTTTTTTTGCGATTCTATCTTACATATTGAACCTCCTTATCCTATATATATATATATATATACACAAGCAAGAAATTAGAGAATCGCTTCCAGGCAAGTTTAGACACTCTCAGTTCAAACATGAGTAGTGAACACTTCAAGTTAATTGGAAATTGGTTAATGTTTAAAAGAGTTATTTGCCAAGAATATCTCGTGGTACCCAATTGGGTCTACAGTGTAGACTCTAAATAAAGGTTGTTAGAGCATCATCCTTTCGAATCGAGGTTCGAAACGATAGATAAGAAATTATTTACTTTCCTGTATAGCGAAATATGATCTGGAACCTACGTTAATTCAATAGTACTTAACAAACTGCCCCCAAATTTCCAATCATAGCTGATATCATCAGCTATTGTAGTATTCAAAAATAAAAAAACAACAACAACAATTCGTATTTAAGTTTGTCCAAGTAATTCGATTCAATTTATTGCACGCGCCCTTAAAAATGAGCGCGATTTGTATATGGGTAAATCATTATATATCGTGATTAGATCTTAGCACATTATGAAACGTGGGTCAATAAGTAGAACCATTAACTATATATAGTACATGTATATATTTATATATAAAGTTATGCATAGACATTCATTAGAGTGGCTTAATGACTAATGTTAATACAGCTCACTTCCTTTATTTGGGATAAGGTGAATAATATTACATGGTTAATATTTATAGATAAACCTGCAGCTGCCAATAGTTGTTGCTGTTATTCAAGGTTTTTTGTGTTTATTTTTTTGGTGGTAATGATAATCGGGGATGGGGTGGGAAAAGGGGGCGTGAGCTTGCCCAGGCGTTCTTTAGCCCCATTCAGCATGTTGTTCATTTTGTCTTGTGTGTTTTCCATGCTTTTCTATACTTGTAGTTTTCATATCACAAACGCCCAGCGCAGCACAGACCCCACAACTGGTTTGGGGTTTTAAGACCATTGTTTATCTATCACTTGGCTACGTGAACACACAATTTTTCATTTATTCCTCTTGCTATTGGCCATAGCATCATAGTTATGATCGTTGTTGTTTGTGGTTGTCCATATCGAATACAATTAAACATAACAAAATTAACTATTACGTCAGTTAAGGGATTTGGGACGAGTGTTGCTTGCGAGTGCTTTCCACTTATTTTCGGGAGTTATTTTCCGCTAACATACATATGTATAAACGATATATAGCTAGTTATATTTTCAGCACTTGATGTGCTCGCGCTGCCAATGCATTATCCCCCAGCAGACATACATACTTGATGCGTCTTCCTCTATCTCTCTCATGCTTTAGCTATTTTGTTTGCCCGAGCTCTCTCTCTCTCTCTCTCTCTCCATATATCTCTCTCTCTTTCTTTCTGTTTCCCTCTCTAGGCCAAACCAGCCGAAAGATTGTTGCTGCTGCTACTGGCAACAGGCTCTTCGCTGTTCGAATGCTGCTTGTTGAGCAGCTGCATAAAATATTCGCCGAAGACGGCATGATTGTAGGAGACGAGGCGACGGAACGAGGCTATGAATGCAACCAGCTCCTCCTCATAGTCGACGAAGCCAGGCGGTGGCGGCGGTATATTGCCATTGGAGCGCAAAGCGACGCGCACAAAGCCATCCAAGCGATTGGCTATAATAAATTGAAAGTGAAAGGTTTCATTATTTCAATGCACATAAATACGTTCCAGACACTTGAAAAGAAACATACAAATTTTGTCTTCCTTAATTCGAATTTTTTTGTATTATTATTTAATTCATTTAATAGCAAGGAAGCAAATTAGGAGGGTCAGTTTAGTTGGCTTTATTTGCATCACAACTGAAAATATTTATCTGAGTTTTGTCTATTGACAACTGAAGGAAACATTTGCTTTAGAAAAATGGCACATAGCTAACCAGGCACCAGGCACTTACCCATTAGGGTGCGCACGGGCGACGTCTTGTTGGTCAGCTGGAGCACCTGGCTCTTCAGCTGAGCCTCCTGGGACTCGGTGAGCGGGGGCAGTTCCTCGCTGGCTAGTGAAGTATTAATAAATGCGCGTATCTGCTCAGAGCAGTTTTCAATGGCAGCGTTCAGTTGACTTTAGCGATGAGAAGGAGCACATTAATAATGGGTATATATGCAATGACTGGGCAACCACTTACTCCTTTTGCTTTACATGCTGCACCAGCACTTCCAGCTGCCGGGCCAGCTTAATGCGATTCTCGCGTCGTTGTGATATAACCGGCACACTTTGCGCTATTGAGATGAGCGAGGCACACAGGATTAGTCGTTGTGCGCGCCAGCTGAGACCAGCAAAGCGATCCTTGTCGATGCGCAGCAGTTCGGGAAATTCTTTGTCAGCCGGATAGTCCAGCAGTTGCATGCAAGCATTGTAGATGATGTCGTCGTTGCTGTTGCATCCTGCACGATTGCGCTGCAGCCAATCCTCGGTGGACGGAAAACCAGCTAATAGAATATAAGGCAATAAATATTGAGCTGCCTGAGCTGATGCCTCAATATACGCACCATTTCCATGAAACTCACGCAAATAGTTACTAAACTTTTGCTTCTCGTATTCCACAGAGTTGGCAGCAATATCGTTGCGGGCCACGGAGAGCATGAAATTGGCCATGTCCAGCTTCATAAGGGACATGCACTCTAATATGCCGCGGAATGTGTCGACAACATCATCGATTTCGCGCAGCCTGGCCACAGTCTCATCTCGCGCCGGCGCACACATGCTGGACAGCAGATGGATCACAAAGTTCGCATATGCCCTGAAATCCAAGGTGCCCCTTTCCGCTTGCTGTCTGATTAGTGCCTCATCCAGTGCCGCATTGATGCGGCCCAAAGCACTTGCATTCTTCACCGACAACAGCTGCGGAAAATCCTCCTTAATCTCGCCCAGCAATCGTATGGCCTGGTCGTATGACGGCGGCTGACGTTCCAGTTGCTCGCGCAGCATATCCCAAAATGCCTTGTGCACCATGGTCTTGATGCGACCCTCCAGACTGCAAGCGGAATGAAAGCCGTAAATAAGAGGGAGAGCGAGAGTGAGAGAGAGGGAGATATATAGGATTTCCGGCACAGAGGAAGTGGGAGATAAGAAAGCAAGCTGGATGACTCACCTGTCCATGGGTGGCTCATATGGCTGCAGCTTAAACTCCGGATTGAGTGCTATTTCATGGGCTAGTTCCATGTTTTGGAGATTCTTCAACATACTGGCTACTTCATCCATGGTTACCACCTTGGGCGGGCTGCCGGCGACGCTGGGTATCAGGAAGCGCGTCATGCTATCCGTGGAGCTTTCGCTGTCCGTCCGCAGCCGCAAATCATTGTCTTGATTCTTCTGCGGTTGCTGTTCATTGTTCCCCTTGGGGTTCATGTTTTCCGTATTACTTTGATTTTCACTGGATAAATATTTCCAATAAATGGCTTTAAGCTGCGCTGGTTGGTTTCCTTTGTTTCAATCTTTTTTTTTTTAATTGATTTTTTTTTTTTTTTGTTGCAACTGGTTTTCTGCAAATATGGAATAAAGCGTGTTTTTCCTTATAAGTTGTAATTGCGATTCACTTCCGCGTTCAAAAGGAAGCACAAAACGAAGACTCTTGTCAAACTGCATCTTAGCTCAGGGTCAATTTTTATCGAGCACATCAATTACAAAAAAAATAAATAAAACAAATCAAAAAACAGACAACTGATCCAATTCTGCATTTCTTTTAATTATATAGCAACCAATTAGAGTAGACTGTAACAAATATTCCTAATAAAATATGGAATATATTGCGAGAAACTATTATAACTATTCGTATCATACAAGATATTGAATACTGCAATTTGCACAGAGTCGGAGCTAGAGCCAGAGTTGTATATTCCGACCTTAATGCTGACGAAATGCGACTTTAAAAATTAACGCAAGGCAACAACCGTTAAAAGTGTACGTTTGTGTGTGAGTATGCGAGACAACAAAGAGTCAGAAACAGAAAGCGCAGTAATGAAGGCAAGCAACCACCTTGCAGTAACAGTTCGCACACACTCTCGCACAGAAGAAAATTGTGTGTGTGTTTGTGGAGGTGGGGGATATGTACAGAAACATTTGTAGTATAGATCAAAATATATATGTATGAGTATATATATATGTAAAATAAAATGTTTTAATTTGAATGTGTGGTGCTGACACAGTTTCCAAAATTAGCGCAAAAAAGCAGAGCAAATTGCACAACTGCCCCTCGCAACGAAATGGCGACATAAACAAAGAGACGATAATAAAGCAGCCAATGAAAACAGAAACGACGAAAATTCAACTATTGCGCAGCAGCGCAGCTTTGCATGCTGGGATGTGTGTATTTGTGTGTATTTTAAATTTGACACAAGGACGGCGCGGTTGGGTGGTTGGGGAGGATGGCACAATTATTGCAATAGTTTAGAGAACACGTCGATATGAAAACACAAATGACAAAGACACCACATAAACTTACCTCCAATAAGAACAAACTCGAAATTATCAAATTTATTTTTTTATATTCTCGAAAAACAGCACAATTTAATTTTGGGTTTGGAATTTTGTTTTTTTAACAAATTTAAAACATTATTTTAGCTCGAACGCTTCATGCACTTTCGAAGTCCAAATTGTAATGTGAGTAATAATCATATGAATGTACAAATTTCGATTTGAACTAACGCAGGCCAGCTTTGTTTGTTGTGCTCGCTATGGTGTGTTGTTGTTCCCATATGTTCCACAACATTCGAGAATAAAAGCGGGTATGCAGCTCAGCAAATTTGTAATAGCATAAAATCAGCAAGTGAGAACATTAACCATCTAAATGCCATACAACTTACTTTTAAACTTTACGCTACTTGTGTCTCGAGTGTTTCGTGACTACCACTATAATATTTGTCCTCAACAATTATTGTTTATAAACTGGATAAAATATCTTGCCTTCGGAACAGCTGGTGTTATGCAGCGTACTAGCCTGACCAAACAAGCGTTGCCACATTCTTACAAACCGAAATTAACAGTTAGATGGTCAAAGCGCAGTCTAATATTAGTTGTGATTTTGAAAATACAAAAAAAAAGCTGCCGCTTCAAATAAATCTAGCCCATTTAATTACATTACATTGTTTTTGGTAACATATGTTTGGGTCTCAGCATATTAATTTAAAAAGCCAAGAGTTGCTGTACGGCCAAAAACTGTAACAGCACAGCGTACACACCGACAATGTGGCAACCCTGCAAACTAATCAGACAATCGACAGACTCAATAGTATAGAAGAATTTCAGAATTTTTTTTTTCGGGCTAATGTTATTTTGTTAAACACATATAAGAAACAAACGAAAATTCAGTAAACTGCAGTAACTAACACACTCCACAACAACAACGGCGACCATCACATTACACCAAGTGTAGAGCGTCGTGTGTTTGCTAATGTCAACCGATGTTGTAGCCACAGTGCTGTGTGCCCCACCAACCACAACCAATAACTCCCTTGCCTTCCTGCCACCAACTGCAACATGGAAAGTGAAAAGATATTGATGGCTGCCGGTGTCACTGTCGCCGCTGTGGTTGGTGCTTTCGTCTTTTGGGGTCCATCAGGTAAGTGATTGACAGACATTCATTTAAACATTTAACAAAACAATCTGTTTGAATTCGCCGATACATTTTTCAGGCTCCCGTTTGCGTCAGCGTCGCGGTCAAATCGCTGGACTGCACAATTTTGGACGCACCTGCTTTCTGAATACACTGCTGCAGGCGCTGGCTGCCTGCCCGCAATTTATTGCCTGGCTGCAATTGTATAATGGCGCCACGCCCGATCGCAAGAGCCTGATTAGCTCGATGCTAAGCACCTTAGAGGTGGTAAATGGGACGCATGCAACCCTTCGCGGTGATCCCCATTCACCGGGTGCAGTACTGCGTGCACTGAACACACTGGGCTGGGTCATACCGCAGGAGGAGCACGATGCACATGAGCTGTTCCATGTGCTCTTGTCGTCACTGGAGGAGGAGGCAACGCGGCCACAGCAAATGGGCTGCCTGTCGGATGCGCTATTGCCAACTGGCCTAACATCAGCATCAGAAGCAGCTAGCAATGATTTTATTGATCTGGGCGCTATGACGCCGTTGGCTTATCGCAATGTGCCCGCTGTGGGTCAGCGGATTGGGGACCAGCCTCACCGGCCATCTAGTGCCATGCTCTCTGATTTTCTCAATATGGAATACGATGAGTCTACCAGCCTGCAGCGTCTGGTGCGCTCCGAAGCGCATACTCCCGACTCTCCGGCCTCTGTCTGCGAACGTGAGTCGGCGGATGTTTTAACACCAACGGGTGCGATTGCATCATTTTCGGGTCATTCGCCGTTTGGCTATCAATCCGCAGCTGCCGCAATGGATTTTATTAATCCACAGCCGCCGCTGAATGGCTCACCCATTCTGGGGGGCGAACGTCTGTCGCGCCCTCGCCAACCGCAGTCGCAGCAGTCGCAGTCGCAGCATATTGACAGTCTCAGTCGACGCGTTTCGAGCTCGTGTCGCTCGTTGGAGCGCCTTAATCGTGGACCTGGACGCGTGTCCATTTGGTCGAGTATGATGCCCAGTCAGGTGGCGCATCCTTTTCAGGGCGCCATGGGCGCCCAAATCGTTTGCAACGGTTGCGGCTCCAAGTCGGCGGTGCGATATGATAAATTCGATAGTGTCACCTTGAATCTACCCGAGCAGCGTCGTTCAGGACTGAGTTTGGGCCATCTGTTAAGCGAGTACATCACCTCGGAGGATCTGAGCGATGTCAAATGCGATTCGTGCAACGAGACAACAATGCACACCAAATCCGTTACGTTCGCCAAGCTGCCGGCGTGTCTCTGCATTCATATTGCCCGCACCATTTGGCTAAACACTGGGCAGCTGTGCAAGCGACAGGATTACGTACACTTCCCCGAGAGTCTATCCATGGCGCCGTACAGCTTCGTGCAGCCGCATCTCAACAGTCAGGTGAGTCTCTGAGAATCCTGTGATTCATTTCATTTTGAGTTTTTTCATGGTCTCTTTTTGATTTTGGAATGCATCTCTAAATCTCTAGAGTTTTTACACTATGTCTTACATAAAAGAAAAATTATTGCAATGTCGGACTATTCAAATATAGCAATATAATATAATAATATAACTATTATATTATGGCATCTCCTTATCGAAAATGTACGTTTAATTGTCAACATATATTCATCAAACGAAAAATACAATCTGCAATATTATACAAATTTCGAACTCATTTATCTGCTTTCGTTAGAAATAAATGGTGACAAAGTAAATTATTATTTGCTTATAAATAATTTCCATTTGTCTGCAGAGGATAAAACATGCTATATTTTTACTTACAGGCTGGCACTCCTTGGGGTTCCACAATGTCCCTGTATTCCTCTAGTCTGCCCATGAATAATGGCGGCGGTGCCGGGGGCGAGTGCTTTGGCACAATGTTTCCCAAAAATCTATACCGGCTGCTGGCGGTTGTCGTGCATTCCGGCGAGGCGAACAGCGGACACTTTGTCACCTATCGACGCGGCTCGCTGCGCAATGCCCATCGGTGAGTCATCCCATGGAAGGGATTTGGTATAGAAACATTTGTGAACGATCCATCGTTTGAAAACGCTTTAAAAATTATTAATATTCTTTAAACATTTTTTAGTTGGTTCTACACTTCGGATACGATTGTGCGTGAGGTGTCCATTGATGAGGTGTTGAGTGTGCCCGCCTATTTATTATTCTACGATCGTGGACAGCAGCGTGGACAACATATGCAGATGCGCTAAGAACTTCTACGCTCATCTCAATGTCGTTCCCGCCCCTGAAGCATAAGCGGAGAAAGTTCGTGTCGGCCTAGTCATTTATACTTTTTCTCAACGTTGTGATGGAAAACTCAAATAGTCATGCGATACATGAAACAGTGGCCATAGGACAATAGTCCTCAACAAAAAAAAAACAAAAAACGATCAATGATCTGCAAGACATGGTCTCAGCAAGCACCAAAAAGAAAAAAAAAAAAAACACTTAAAGCCACACCTGCTTTGATTAAGGGCAGGGCTTATATGCATATAATAGCTACAAGGACACTAATTAATCATTTATACTGTTTGTTACATCAATGCATTTAAATTTTTACATTGAATTGAAAATTCAGGTCATGTGCTTTTAGATCTAACTGTCTATAATTACATAGCAAGATAGATTCGAAAAGAAAAAAGAACAAATCCTGGGGTATTGCTACTTCATCCTAAAAAAAAAGAATAAGTATATTTTGTTTGGCGTTTGTCTAAAATTTGTTAATATATGTTTGTTTTTTTTTTTATACAGTACGTATTTAAATGAACTTCCCGCTCCTTGTTGTTCAGGGGCACAACTCGTGGGTCAAACGATTCGATTAAATCGATTGATATTGCATTTATTGATATGCGAAGAGGTCTATACATAAAGGGAAAATAAAGCTTTCCCTAAACTGGAGAAGTTTAAATACCCCTAAAATACCCCTATGGTAACAATGTACATGATATAGTGGCTCGATTATTTACCAAGTCGGCCAACACAATAATAATCCACGTTAAACGCATATAAATAAAGTTCGGATAGATATTTAAATACAAAAAAAAAAAAGTTTTATTTTGACGGGAATAAATTCTACACTGTAATGGGCTTTTTGACAAGGGTTTAAAAAAATTCAAAAATCGGAATTTATCCAAGATCACTTCTAACTGTGACTACATTTGAAAATTTAAAAATGAATTTTACTAATCGTTCATTATCGATATATTCCCTGCTAACTCACTGCACACTAAGTGTTGGTGTGTACACACTATCTTAAGAAAAGCCAAGTAAATGGATCATTCGATAAGTGTAGAAATAGTTTTTAAGATGAACATGCTGAAATAATAGAATATCTCTGTGAGCTGGTTAACATAGCGTCAATTTGAGCTTTGATGGATTTACTGGCTTAACAGCACTTGAATTGAACGATTTGGCTGAATACATATTGTAATCGATGCATATCGATAGGTGCAGAAGTAATTTATTGGCTTGTGAACACTTGGATTTGCTTGCTCGCTCTTACTTCGTCAGGCACTCGAATTTGAAAAACAAACCCAAGCAATGCTCGAGTTGTGTGTCTGATTAAATATTATGTCAAACTATAATAATAAAAAGCAACATAATGAAAGGAAATTTCAACACACATCACGCTTCACGCCCAAAATAAGAGAATATCTCGCCGAGCTGCCAAACGAACGCGAATTAGAGCTGGAGCGCTTCATGGCATTATCATCATCCTCACCAGCGAGCAGCAGCGTCAGCGTTGGCGCGCACAGCACTGACGCAATGCGCAGCGGCAGCCGCAGGCACAGTAACTGCGGTAGTGAAATGGTGGTTGCAACAGCAGCAACAGCAGCAGTAGCAAAAACAACAACAAAAACAACAGCTGCCTGTACAGCTGCTATGGAATGCATGCGTAGCAAAAATAAAGCACCACAAATAATTAACATTCCGATCGTCATGGAAACGATAGCGAGCAGCAGCAGCAGCAGCAAACCAACTGCATCCGTTTCTGTTGAGGATTTGCGCACACCAACAAAAGGCACGCAGACACCAACGGCACAAATGCAGACACGGAAAACGCAAACGCCGGAATCGGCATTGAAATCGCACAAGCGCTTGGAATGGGATCCAGCTGCCGATGTGGGTTATCGCTGTGAGCGTGCTGCGTCCGTCAGCAATATTAGCACACTGGAGCGCTCTGTGCTAGAGGCGGCAATGCAACCAAATCGTTCCGAATCCGATTTGAATCGTTTGCAACGGCAGCAGCAGCACCAACAGCTCCAAGAGCAGAAGCAACACGAGGTGACGGCACTTCCGTCTTCGTCTGCGTCTGCGCAGCCGCCGTTGGCTTCCAGCACCTTTGTCAATAGCCAGACGATGACAACGCCAGTGCCCAGCCAGAGTTCACGCCGTGAATCTGGCGTCACATCAGCGGCAAGCAGCTTTGACTATCAGCACCACCACCATCACCACAACTCGCAGCCCTCCTCTACCGCCGCCACGAGTCGCAGCAGCAACAGCAGTCGTCACACGCTCAGCGCCGAGGAGCTGCTGCGTCATGTGGAGCAGCAGCGTCAGGAGCGCGAGTATACCGCCCAGTTGCAGCAAGTGCTCTGCAACAATCGTCGACAGAAGAACAAGGAGAATCAACAGCCACAGCCGGCGCCACCATCTTCGCGCGCTAAATCTAGCGCCTCCTCATCGGCTGCCTCGTCCGTCTCCTGTCCGCCTGGTCGAGGGGATCTGGATTTGGGCATCGATCTGCTCTGTTCGCTGGTAAACAAGCGCAGCCTAAGCCACGGCCAGAAAAAGCAGCTAATTCGGGACATTGCCAAGCGCCTGGCCTGTCTCGATCTTGTGTCCAACAGCAGCAGCAACAGTCGAGCCGAGTCCACTCGCAGCTCCCGGCGTAGCAAATCTGTTGGCCAGCACAAGGAGCATGGGCAATTGCAGCTGCAACAGCAGCAGCAACAACAAGAGCAGACCACTAACAATGATAGCCATTCAAAGGGTA
This sequence comes from Drosophila picticornis, assembly GCA_035043845.1. Taxonomy (NCBI): domain Eukaryota; kingdom Metazoa; phylum Arthropoda; class Insecta; order Diptera; family Drosophilidae; genus Drosophila; species Drosophila picticornis. The sequence continues at coordinate 8,659,745 of JAWNMR010000492.1, forward strand.
AGTTGCACAGGTAAAATGTATATTGTTTGTTGGTTGTTCTTGATTGATTTACTCCTGCTCTTCTTGCAGATACGCTGAGCCAGTGGCGCAGAGACATAGCCACAAATACGAGTAATAGGTCCACCTTGGACAAATCAATAGCGATACAAGTGACGCCTCCTGTTGTGTCAGCTCCTGTAGCAGCAGCTGCACCTGCTTTTGCTGCTGCTGCTGATGCTTCTGCCCCTGTGCCTGCGCCTAGAACTCGCGTAGCCACGCCCTCTCAATCACCTTTACAGTCGTGCAGTTACGGATCGACAAGCAGCGGCGCATCCAATGAGCTGATCACCCAAAAGACGAACTTACGGCCAAAGTCCAGGAGCTCGGCAGACGCTGCCGATCTGTTTGCCATGCGAGAATGGCTTCATCCGATGACCCAAAGTGAGATCGATTACGAAGAGAAGCGGCTACAATTGCGCTTAACTCTGGACAAGGAGCGTCGTTCGCAATTGGACTGGATCGAAACGGAGATTCGGCGGCTGCGCATGCTCCAAAATCTACTGAACAACGCCAAGAGAGAGGCACATTTGTCACCACCGCCCCCATCTAGTACAAACATTCCGGTTCGAAGGGTTGATGTGCCAACCACAGAGCAACCCAACCAGCGTCAACCGAAGCGTCCAGCGCCGCCAGCACCACCAGTGACACCGGTTTCAACACCACTGCCAGTTGCAGTCACGGTTCCAGTTGAAGTTGCTCAAATTGTTGCATCAGCACCGACAACAATACCAGCCCCACCGCCAACGCCACCACCACCGCCACCACCACCACCACCGCCACCTCCACCTCCAGTTTCACGACCACTGCCACCGATACCGCCGCCAATGCACCCGCCAGCGGCTGTGCAACGACAGATGCAGCGCAGCAAAATGGCAACGCCTAACACGCTCAGCCATTCGGGCAGCAGCGAGAGTGTCTGCTCCTTTGTCCAGCAACGTCAGCGTCAATTTATGGCCCACTATCAAAATCAGCAGCAGCAGCGCCTGGAGCAGCAGCAACAGCTCTTCATGCTGCAGCGACATCAGCAGCAACAGCAACAGCAGCTGATCCATCGACAGCAACAACAAATGCATTCTACTTGCCAAATGGTATGATTTCATTGGAGGACAAAAAGAAACATACTTCAGATAATTATTTACATATATATAAATAATATCGGCTATGGTTTATAAGTCTTGCGTAATCTAAATAACTTAATTGTTTCTCTTTTCTGTGCCACACAGCATCAACCTGTGCATCAGTGCCACCAACAGGAACAACAGCAGCAACCACAACAACAACATTATATACAAATGCAGTATGCACATGGAATGGGCAATGATTACAGCTGCCTGGATGAAGGAGCTGTCTACTATCAAGTGGTTAACTCTCAATCAGCGCCTTGCTACGTGCACACAACGGATGCAGCAGCAACAGCATCAACAGCAGCACCAGCAGCAGCACCACCAGCAGCACCAGCAGCACTAGCAGCAGCACCAGCAGCAGTAGCAGCAACAACAGTAGCAACAACAAAAATAGCAACAGTAGCAGCAACAGCAGTAGCAAAAAAATCTGCATTAGGAGCCGCATCAAGGAATAGCTGCACATCAACGAGTTCGACTTCGTCGATGCTGTGCATTAGCTCGGAGATGTCGATACCGATGGGCATGGTTAATGCCTGCGAGGCGACCACAACAACAACAACAACAACGCATCAGTATGATGACGTTGCTTGCCACCAGCAGCTGCAGCTGCGCCGGCGTATGCGTCATCATCACCATCATCATCATCATCACCATGCGCATAAGGAGCATAATGTGCAGCCGGCTCAGCATGAGCAGCGTCAACAGATGCTGCAGGTGCGCCCACGTGGAATTGCGTATGCGATTCAATTTACCGCCAGTGGCGATGCCAGCGAAGTGCTCTCAGACGCACTTACGCTGCAGGAACATTTGCAGCTCGCTCGTCCACTGTTCTGTGCACAATCGAAGCAGCGCAAGGCCATCCTCAATGAGATGCAGTTGCTGCGCAATCAGCGTCGTCGCGAACTCGATCAACTCATCGAGAACAGCAGCCTGGAGACGCTAGATAAACGATTGGAGCAGCTGCCGCCACCAGTTACCTGTGAGCGCAACAACAAACTCAAAATCAAAAGTATCAAAACTGAAACTAATATTTTTTATACTTGCAATTGCAGCACGCGTTCGCATCTTCTCCACGAAGGAGATGAAGGCGCTGACCAACAAACGCTGTGAAAGTCTGCCCGAGGTGGTCGCCGCCCAGAATCGGGAACTCGAGGAGCGCCGTCGTCGCAGCAATCGCATCATGCGTGACGTCTTCAATCGGGTAACCCATTCATATTAAATCACATTGTATATATGATCTCAAGAGGATTTTCCATGATTTTATAGCGTTTGCAGCGTCGCGTGCGTCGTGGCAAACTGTCGCTTAACCACAGTCGTACCGTCATCTAGCCACTCTCCTCCGAGACTCCAAACAGTGCCAGTTCTCAGCAAGAGCTAATCCATTTGTAGTATTGGATGCCACAGAAGGCAAACTCACGTTTCTATTTTATTTTTTTAACTTATCTTATCTATTTTTTTGATGTTTTTCAACTTAAGCTTATTTATAGTATAATACTCTGTTTGGCCAACAAAATGAAATGGGATTTGCTTTATCATATATCATTCAGATATATGATGATTTCCTTGTATCAGAGTTAAATTGTGAAGTGTTGCAGACATTATATATACAAATGCCATCATCAAGTTAATAAATGTAAGAGATTATTTGTTTTGAGATCGGTTTTCTTTATTTAAGTGATAACATTGGCGATTAACAATATGCGTTATAATTAATATGTAATAATATTAAACTCTGCAAGCTATACAACGTTCTTCTGATTGACGTCTCCTAAATATTGGTGTTCTATTTCTGAGAAAAATTCTTAAAACTAATAAGACAGAAAATATTAATTTATCAACAAGACGACGAAAAAAACAAAATCATATTGTATTGTTAGCCAACAAATACAATGCAACTACGAATGTATGCTATATATACGTGTTTATCGTTTATCGTTATAGTTTTTCGCAATTGAGATTAGTATTGATTGTAATAATATATGCACGAATATGCCATTTTTATAATACCAGCCGCAATACCAAATCAGGTCACAGGTCTCACATTTCTGTCGCATACAGATCGAATGTGCGACGATAGCACGGGAAACATTACGGAAGTGTTGGACTTTTGGATTAGGAACGGCTTGGAAGTGTTCTGGGCTACCAGGAACTGGACCAACAAACAATGCAAGGTCAACGCGTTTTAAGAGTCAATTATAAGGGAATAATTTTCGAATATTTAACTATAGTATATAGATTTGGAATATACATATATATATATGATAACAACGCTCTTGTATATGGCAAATACTTTTCGCACTTAGAAGCTAATAATTGAGATTGCAAACAATTTTTTCAGTTTTTTTTTTGCTAGACTCCTGCTGGCATTTTTGTAACTTATTTGCGCGCAACCATATCGAGGCCGCCTTCCTCCTCCATTTTGGATAGAAACTTGATGGCGCGCTGCGAGGGTTCCGTCTGTCGTGCCATATCAATTAGGGCCAACAGTTTCTTGATGCCAATGAAAACGCTGCGGGCGAAAAACAAGATATGCGACGTATTTGCATTTTTTTGAAAACCTCAGATTGCCGAAATTGTCTTACCGTTTGCCGGACATCTTCTTGCCAATGGCCTGGATTTCGCCCTTGGTAAAGATATCGGATTGTTCAAGCACGGCGGTAACATGCTCCGGGCTGGATAAATTGGGCACATGCAGCACCGAGGTGAAGGCCGACAGCATTTCCATTTCCTCCAACACTTCCCTGCAATATGCATATATTAGAATGGGATGCAGCTTACGTAGCTTACAGGATATCAGCTCACCGTCTGCTTGAGGTGCAGAGTATCAGGAGCTTGCGTCCCTTAGGTGGCTGTTTCTTGAGCAGCACCAGCAACGCTTGCAGCGTTAGATTGGAGTAGCGTGGCCCAATGGGTCCGTAGTCAAGCAAACGCTCCACATTGTCGACCACAATGCAGCTGAGAGTGGAGCGATAGGCATCGTCGAAGATCTTCCGAATGTGTAGACACTTCGCCGACTCGGTATAGCCGACCATATCCTCGGGCGAGCAGACCTTCACAAAGGGAAAGTCTGACATTTTGGCCAGTTTGGCGGCCAACGCGGTCTTGCCAGAATTAGGCGCACCGGCAATAAGCACAGAGACGACACCACTGGATTCGGGGGCCTTCGCCTGCTGGACATAGAGCATGCCATCCTCGAGCAGATTGGTCACCGGTTGACCCCAGTTGATGACGCTCCTGGCGAGCATATTGTCGAGTATCTCCTGGGCTGTACCAAATGCCGGCTTAATGTCATTCTCCAGCGAATGCAGGAAATCATCGCGATTCACTTTTAATTTTTCCATGGCCTCCGGATCGACGGTGACCTTTGCATCGGCCTTGATCAAACGATTCATGGCGCTTGATTGAGCCGCACGCACCAGACCCTCCAACTCCGCACCGCTAAAGTTTTTGGTAAGAGAAGCGATCTCCTTGTTGTCGACATCATCATTAATTTTATTAAAATCCCGCATACGCTTCGTATGAATATTAAGGATCTGAACGCGTCCAGCCTCATTGGGCAGACTGATCTCCATTTGGACCTCAAGACGGCCCGGTCGCAGCAGCGCCTCATCAATCATGTCCCGCCGATTGGTCATACCGATGACCAGAATATTATTCAACTGGTCGACGCCATCGATTTTGGTCAACAGCTGATTGACGACGGTGTCGTGAACACCACTGTTGCCGGCCACAGAGCCGCGCTGCTTGCAGATCGCATCGATCTCATCGAAGATGATGATATGAAGGCCACTGTTTGGGCCCAGACGCTTCTCCTCTTCCTCGGCGTCGGCGAACAACCGACGCACATTCGCCTCTGATTCACCCACATATTTATCGAGAATCTGCGGTCCGTTGACAATTTTCGGTTCTCGTGCATTAAGCATGGTGCCAATTTGGCGGGCCATCAGTGTTTTGCCGGTGCCGGGTGGCCCATAGAGGAGTATACCTTTCACATGCTTGCAGCCCAGCTGCTCCACGAGCTCGGGTGGGAAGACTCGCGAGGCGAACGCCCGACGAAAGATCGCATTGAACTCTTGGTCTAGGCCGCCAATGCCCATTTTGCCAAAGTCCCAGTCGGGATTGATGATCGACTGGCGAACCACTTTGCCCTTGGATTTGCCCTGCAGATTCAATGAACTGTTTTCGGCCTTCTCAAACTGCACCACAGTGTTACCGAGAAGGCGACCAAAGCGAACATTACGCATCACTGGCTCCTTGCCCTCGCCAAGGCTCTTCGGATCGATCGAATCCAGCGATTTAACCGCCAACCCAAGCAGTTTCTTATCCTTGAAATTGAAGACCAGCGATTGGCCAACGGTTAAAGCCATCCCAGCAAATTGCATTATGAATTCCTTGGCCATTTCATCCGAATCGTATGGCTCCTGGGAGACTCTATTTTTGAACATTTGTAAGTTTACCGGGCAAGATTGGGAGAAAGAGAAAGTTTTAGAAATATAAAACAAAAAATTAATATAATGGATCTGATGACCGCATCTGAAAATCGCTCATAAAAAATATTATGTCAAGGTAACAGATATGCTATAATTATTTAGAAACCTAAAATATGTTCAGTTAAATAAATTTCGAACAAAAATTGGGTCTTCACATTTAAATTTAGATAAGTATTAATGTAAAAACCAAACCATTATAAAAAGTATTATTTTTGAACTGTGCTGAAGCCTGCACTTAGGTCGGAGATAACCGGATATATATATATATATATATATATTTATTGCTAGTTATATATAAATTAAGGGACTTACTTTCTGATACAATTTAACTACACAAATTTGGAATATTAAGTTCATGGCCAGACATCATTCAACTAGTTTTTACATAATTAATTTGGTGCTCAGACAAAGATTATTATTATATGATCTACAAAGTCAAATACCCCATTATATAACAATAAAAATAAAAATTTTACACACGCACACATACACTTAAAGAGCACTTACGTCTTCTTTTGCAGAAAGTCAGTTTCGAAGGAGACGGATGTTATGACATCGGAATTGGCATCAAAACGATAAGGTCGCACCTCCAGGTCCTGGTTAATGGAGAGCATCGCCCATTTGCGCTGCACAAGTGAGAAGCCTACATAGCCTCTGGGCACCTCAAGGGACTTCTCCAGCGCAAAGATGAAATGCTGTCCAGGTGCGGGCGAAATGTCCGCATAGCTGGACAAAACGGAATATATATAAAAGAGATGAATTGGCTGCCACAAGCGGAAGCTTTTTCAACTCACATGACATCTTCGGGAAAATCGCCCACGTTGACAATGGCTCGATTCGTCAGAGACAGCTCGTCCGTGGGACATTTAGTGGCCTTCAAGCGCTGTTAAAGTGGGTAGGTGGTCATTAAATATTTGATCAAACCTAATATATGCAATATGCAAAACTCACATAAGCCATGGCTGCTTTTTCCTGCTGCTGCCGCTGCTGCTACTGTTATGTATCGGAATTTTCCTTGTGTTGGTTGAGGGGGTTGATTTGTGTGTGTTTACAGCCTAAGCCTCAGCCTCTGAGTTTATCGATTCGAGAGCTTTGGGTTTTGAATTTTCGCTGTTTCGGTTTCTGTTGCTGCTGCTTTTCGTTCGTTTTGTCGTCGATATTTTGGCTATTTGACACTTGGGGCAAATGGATGGAAAAATAGTGTTATTAAATTTAGATTAAACTGCATTTCCCTATTTATGAAGTATATTTGAGTTATGCTCGAGAAGAGATTTTACCAGAGAAACTTTATTGATTTCTACAGCACGAATCTGCTGCGCAGCTTAAAATGCGCGCGCCTGCCCTGCCAACTTGTTTCAAATATCATAAGTTAGCATGCCAACCAGATACAGAACAGCTGTTTCTATCTCTGTACATAACATACATAAAGTGTGCTAACAGTTGCAACGTTATTGTCAGTTAAGACTTCGTCGGCTACGAACGTGTTTGAGCGCGTTTGAGAGTTCTTTTTTTGTCGACCAAACGATTTTTATTACTCCTAAAAAATTTTTTTTTTGGTTATTGTGAAGTGATATATTATATATTTGTTATCTGTGAAAATTGATTATGGTTGATGATTATGCAACATGATAAAGACAAAAACAAAATAAAGTTTTGTGTAATACTGAACATACAAATTTGTTTCAGGTTTTTTTTGGCGCCTTTTTGCTAAGGTCAAGTGAAGCAGCAGAGCAGCAAGTCAAACAACTGTAACAAGTGCGTTAGGCTAAAGGTTGAAGCGGATTGTAAAAATTTGCAAGCTAGTTGCTCTGCATGCCGTTAGCTATTGTTGTTGCTGTTGATGTAGTTGTTATTATTTTTGTTGCCGGTTGCACGTGTATGTGGACGGAGCAAGGAAACGTTTAGAGACGTAACAACAAATAAATCAAATAACACACACACAATGACAAAGCCGCGATTAGCAGCATGCAGCAGTAGAGGCATAACAAAAGCCAGATACTACAGTTGGGATTATCTGCGGCTCTTCTGCTTTCTCGTCTTTCTAACTTCTACAATTTGGTGCTTCAATTTGGAGCAGCGACAGCCACTTATCAAGTACGGCAACCCAAATTCGTATTTTGGCTATTCGTTGGCTACGCACACAATCGGCAACTCTAGCAATGACATCAAATGGTAAGAGCTAAACACTTCAGTTTAACCGGTTTTACATATTGTTTTGAACTCTTTTTATGGTTTTGTTTTGGTTCTTTGCTTATTTTTCTTGTATACGCATACCCTATTCAATTACAAAAGGGTATCAGCCAGTGGTAAATTATTGCCTCAAAAGGTTGGCCATTTCTTTTCATATATTAATTATAATTGAATAAGCATCATATTAATCCCATAATATGGATGCATGAAATTTGAATGTTTTATAATGATTGTATACCAAATGCAGTGTTGAATTTTTTATTAAAGGGCATTTAATAGTCGATTATGTTTTGGTAATTGCCTTAGTTGATCAGCCTTGATTAATTTTAATACAACAGCTTAAAAAAAAAAACAAACTAATTTTTCGTGTTTTTGCATTGCAATCGTTTTGGCTGTTATTGGCATCGTTGCGGATAATGTGCGAAACTTGTTTGGAATTCAGCTTATTTGTTGCTGCTGGTGTTGTTCTTGTTTTTGTTGTCGCAAGAGACTTCAATTACCATATAATTAAATAAAAAATGAATATTGATTATTTATAAAGATGATGTTATATGCACACACAGATGTTTCGCATGAAGGTTTCTATCTAGCATGTGCCTTCCATTAGCATTTAACGAACAACACTTTTCGATGGCTCTTAAGTTAGGTTCGTTTAACTAATTGAATACATTTGCACAAGAAACGTATAAAAACAAGAGGGGATACAGAAAATTCGAATTTCTGAAATATTCTCGTATTTTGATTAAAAACAAAAATGTCGTTAAAACAAACTTTGATGTTTCAATAGTATTTATTTAGGAAACAACTTGATTATGCAAATGTTTGCTAAAAAATTGATTAGACTCTTTTAAAAGAGGGATTGGGTTTTCCGTTCCTGAATTATTATAATACTCACTTCTTGAGCACGAAGATATTCTTTTCATTTTTCGTAAATCCGTTTTATTATGCTTACATTTTTAGCACCGTTTATTTTTTTTTTTGTCAGTTAAGGCGTTTATCAGGATTTACAAGCGAAATATTTTTGTCGCATTTCGTCAAATACCTTCCGCCAAAACTCTTGGGCATATATATATATATATATATATATATATATATATATTTACATGTGTATATATACATTTAAAATTTATGTGTGTGTGTGTGCTTAGGTTGCAGTTGTGCCCAATCCCGGCGAGATAAGACACTGTTTATTTATATGTGTACATATTTACATACATAGCCGGATTCCAACAAAATATTTCCTTGTTCAGCGCCGGTTTTCCTTATTTATTTGTTTTGCTTTATGTTGTTGAGTTTTTTATTATTTTTTTCGCAGTATCGAATATTTATTTTTATTTAAGAACTTATATTTTCTTAGTGCCGCTCTGTGTACTTGGTTTTTTTCCCGACTTGATAATGGATATAAATTTACGTCAAAAGCCGCATGACGACTAAGTTGACATACCACTTAAAAATTAAAAAAAAAAGAAAATCAAATGAATAAGTTTCCAAAGAAATTCTTGAGTCATTTGCATGAAACGGAAATTGAATGACTCCATTCGACATACTGTTGATTGAGCAATTAATTGCAAATGCAAGAAGCTCATAAGAAACCTATAACGATTAGTTGAAGACTTGATTATCATCATCAACAACATAATGTGGCCCAAACCAGACCTAGTCGCGGTGGCTAGGCCAACAATTGCAGACGTCTGCACTTAAATTGGTTATAAAAACAACAACAAAAAAAACATCAGCAATAATAGCATTGCCAACCCAACGTGTAACTGTCACACTGTTTGTATCCACAGTGAACTGTTCGGTGTCCGTCGTCGGTTCGCAATCGCCATGCCAAGCCGGGTAGACAAGTCGGAGCCAACCGCAATGCCAATAAATGACAATCATCAAAGCATGAAACCATCAAGTGCAACATAACGAAGCCGCTACACACTCACCAAACAATAACTTGAAAGACCTTATATATACTACTGATATCATTTATATGAGCTTAGGTTTTTCTTCATAATTTTATAAAATGTATTTCAATTTATAATCTCTATTTATTTCCATCGACAGACATCGCTACATGAGATCCAGCAGTTAGTTGTTATACCCGCTTGGGCAATGGCAAGGGTAGCAAAATAGAAAATCAATGCAAGAGTATGGGGAGAAGCTGGGTATGAGGGATGGGGGAGTTGTGTGTGGGGTGTCAGCAGAAGGCAATCAAAGCCGGCCAAGACATCTTATGGCTTATGGAGCCATACAAAATATTACAAGAGCAATGTATCCACGCATTTGTTGTTGTTGTTGTTGTTGTTACTGTTATTGGCATTTGTTGTTGTCGCCATTTAGTCTGCGTGTCTGTGGAAGTTTGTTTCGTGGAAGTAACTTGTCCATTTTTGGGTGGCAGTAGGTCAAAGCAATTAGGTTGCTACTTCTCACTGTCCCCATATACCCATATTCCAATCTAACCCATCTATTCATCTCCTCTTCATGCCAGCAGCTCATATATAGATGAAGACTGTCACATCCATGATTCCATTTGGCTAATTTTTTCCAGGCAATTACTGCGTTGATGACTCTTCTAATTCAAGAGTTTCAGCTTAACTACAACGTAGCTTTAAGTTGATATATAAGCATATCAAAAATCACCAATGACACTCTTTAGACTTAGTATACAGTTAATATCCTTTTTGATTTGACTCTGACTCTAAATAAAATAAGAAACCCAAAATGAAACCACACAAATTGTTTGCGGCTTTTGAAGTGAACCGCCTGGCAATCAAAAAGCGATTCACACGTTTATTCAGAAGTCAAATGCAACGCGCAAGTCTCCAATTCAGTCCCCGTCAGGGTTCCACTTCCATTTCCCTTTCCCAATTCCAGTTTCCATTCCCATTGCCAAGTTCTTCTGTCATGTCCGTCATGTATTCTCAGTCAGCTAGTCGCCCATTCTTCGGCCCATTCCCCTCTGCACTCAAATGCGCGCTTCACGCGCTCTGTGCGGTCGCACAAAGATCGACCCGAGCCGCCGATTCGTGTATTTTTTTCCTTTGCGATAGTCGCGCGATTGCATCGCGTCAAAAGACTTTCGTCACTATCCATGCAACATATCGAACCTATAACACAGAACCTTTTACCAGCTTAATTATGGAGTCACCTTGATGTACAACTCTATTTGTTCTTATTTTAGATGTATATGGATGCAAAGACTTATTAATTTTTTTACAAATAAGTATTATAAATTGGCAATTTTAGATATATTTCATATAATCGTAAATCTTGGTTGAATTTCCGCAATTTTAGTTATTTAATTATTTAACAAGTTCAAAAGTTGTGCACTTTTTAGTACTATTTTCTCAAATTCATAACAGGTCAGGGCAATTCAAAATCAATTGCGAATAAAACAAATAAATAAATATATCTGCACACATTTCCAATGCTTCCAATACATCTATTGAATTGATTGGTTGCTCTCGATATCTTGCGAGCTTTCGGGAGCAGGGTTCAGCAGGGTTGCGAGAGCAGTGAGTCTGACAAAAGCTATTTAATTTCAAATTTATACGAAAACAGGGCTTTCATAAAAAGTGATCGAATACTTAAATTGTCCTACACTGGGTGCAAAATTAAAAATGGTGATACGCAAGCAAAACGGTTATACGCAAGCAAAACGAGAAATTGTGATAATTGTACTGCATTGTGTTTTTGCTAGAGTGTGAAAATGCAGTAATTAATGCTGTGCGCATTCTAGGTGCTGATAAGCGATATCGAATGAGGAAAAATTGGTTGTTTACTTATTTTCTTTTAAGGTTGTTGCGTTTCTGCTATTGCATTTTGCGTTGCTGCTGTTTTGTATTTTTATTTTGCTTGAAATGAGTTTGTTGTTTTTGCGCCAATTTCCTTTGTAAATGAGTTGGGTTGCTGCATTGCAAAATAGGCAAATGCAAATCGCGTTTAGGTGCTGCCGGCATTCCTCTTTACTTACAAGCATATACCCTGTACCCATTACATAATAAGGGTAGTCTTGCATTTTGCATCCACTAAAAAACAGCCAATATGTTCTCGAGTTTAATGATCAGGTGTTCTACTAATTGAAATACATAAATGAATAAATGCAAATTCTTGATTTGAAAAATAAAATAGTTGGAATTTTAATTTTCTCTACCAACATTTTGATTGTTATTAAGTATGTTGTTAATAAGTCAAATTAAACTTTTAGAAATTGTTTCAAATATTTAAAGATTCTTTTAAAAATCGATTTATAATATAAATAAATAGGGTAATCTGTAGGCAAGCCAATTCAACTACACTATTTATGACTTGTTTAATAATGATGCTTTATTCAATTCAATTGTTCAATATTGTTAAATAATACACACGGTTCCACGTGCAGCTCGCAACGCTCCAAATGGCATCCATATATGAAAAAACATTAATTTTAATTCCTGTTTTTACTCGCCGACTTGTTAATTATTATTGGAAGTAATGAAGATCACGATGATGAAGGGTATGATTCGTTTAAAATTGCACATGCCTCCATGTAATGTAATTCACACCTAACAAGACAAGAGAGTTCGGTTCTAAGGTAGTACATGGGTCTTATCTAGCATGTAGTTCGTCCGGCTGCATAAATAATAAGCTTCCCATATAGATATGGTGTAGTGGCAGCTTCAAAAGTCACATTAAATATACTTATCTAAGCTGGGGCGCTTTTTTGCCTGACTTGGAACATAAATATGAGCCCTGTCGCACACATGTTTCTTTTTTTACATGATAGTTTTTTGGGGTTCTTTGCTCTGAAAGTGCGCCAAAATGTTTCGCCCGAAAAATTAGGTCAACAGACGCCGAACAGTCGCAGCCAGAGCAATGAATGTGACCAGGGGTGAGGCAAAAAAGACGGGGATTGGGGGAGCAGTTAATGGTCATATTTGTTGTTTTTGTTTTTGTTGTACTCAACTGGGGCGAGAGACTTGTACATGATAGAATATGTCTATTCATATTCGTTTTACGTTATTCGGTCGGCATTTGGTATTCAGTATTCGTCTGTTTCCACATGCAAAATAGTTTTATTTCTCTACGTTGTTTTTTTTTTTTTTTGGTTTTTGGCGGGCCTCTGTCCATGGTTAGGCTCCACCGAAAAGACGGCATAAGACATAAACAAATTAAGGCAGGCAGAAATAGAGAATAGAGAGATATACGACACACGCATTACGGCGGAAAAAGCAAAGAAATAACAAATACTAGACGAGGAAATGCCCCTAAGACAAACACACACTTGCCACATATTTATTATACGCAGTGAAACCTGCCTAAGCTGTCTGAGATCTATCCTCATATCTTTTGCAGTGGGAGCTGATCTTACAATTTGAACTTGGCAGTTGCTTACACATATTCTTACCAATAACAACATATGTAAAGACTAAAACGAATGCTAATATTCCATTTACTTGAAGCACATATGTAGCTGTTGAATATGAGGTGTGAGATCACAGATACTTTAGCTAAGATACCTCGTTGCCTTTTGGGCAAGCTTTACTGTACCACATGCCTTATCATAAACATGCGTGAAAATTCAATTGATTTTTGTTGCGAAAGGGGATGGGGTAGGTGCGAGATGCCGCAAAAGGAGGGCGGGCAAATGGGCAACTGGAAAAAAGGAGGCGTGCGTATTTATAGCGCTAGGAAAAATTGCCCATATTTTTGACTTGATGGGACGACGCAGGTTGGTCTGCACTGTGAACGGTTTTGTGTGTGTGAGTGTGTGTGTGAGTGTACGTGTGAGTGTGTGTGTGTTCGTGTTGTGGGAAAACTTTTTTTGAAGCCAGCTAGAACAACAAAAACGGACTGCGCAAAACGATTACAAACTTGCCTAGCAGCTGTCGAGTGTTGAATATATCTGAAAGATACAACACTTCAAGAAAAAAAAAAACAAAAACATCGGAACGTGCAACATAATTTTTGTAAAAACGTTTCATGGCTAAGGCCGAGTTGGGACGTCGGGGGACGAGGTGTGTAGTGTTCACTAATGAGACTGCGGACCAAGTGCTGTAGTCAAATGCAATCTTCGCCAGAGGCCAAAGAGAAGAGAGATCCCAAAAAGTGAGATCCACACACGCAAAATGTCATGAGGCTAGGCGAGCTGTGCAGTAACGAGGGGTTGGTGGGGGAGGGGGTATCGGTTAGAGTTAAGAGACGACGTGTGGGTGTTATGATTTATTGCCAATTGCGACTGGGGCCGCACTCGAGCTGAAGTTGAAGTTGTTGCTTACTGGCTACAAAGGTTGAAGTTTGCCCAGCAGAGATGCCGCTCGATGCAGCAACAACAACAACAACAGCAATAACAGCGGCCAACAAAACACGATCATTCATCAGCGTTTTGCTGAACGCGTGTGGGCAACCAGCTAGTCAAGCACGCCGCCCTCCCGCCCTTTCACTCCTCCATTTGCCCCCCGTGTTGCAATTGGCAAATCAAAGCTTTCGCGGCACGTTGACGGCCCACGCAATCAATTCGCTGTGATTGCCGTTCAGGAAGCGTCGCTGCGACGATCTTAAAGCTGCTGCTTCGTCTGCTAACAACAACAGCAACAACTAAAGGTATCGATAAATCAATAAGCCAAAATGCAACCGTGGCTGCCGTTTCGGCTAATCTCAGAGCCTGACAAATTGCCAGCAGGCTAAGCAAAGCATTCAAGTAAGCAATAAAACACTTAATTGCTCGACTTGTTGCTGCCCTGTAACCAACTGAACTATAACAAATAAGTTAAGACTGCAACTTTCAAGAGTCGAATATACAAAAATAAAATAAGGTATAAACAGAATATGTTCAAGTACTTAAATTTATTTAAACAGATTTAGGCATTCTACTGCTTTAAAGAGTGGATATTGCTGATGATACCATTTTGCTTCTTTTCAGCTGCAAAGGATAGAGGGTATTAAAGATTACCTGTGTGCCTGGGACACACCCAAACGTCAAGTTGCAAGCACAAATGAAGGCATGGTGGTAAGGAGGCAGCTGAGCTCATCTCACGCAGATACAGCATGTTGCGCCCATGGGCATTAACCCTCGCATTGTTTAGATTTATGGAGCAAATCTCTCAATGCCGACCCGTCTTCCTCTACCGCTTTCTATCTCTCTCTCTCTCTCTCTCTTTCTGTCTCTTTGGAGTCGTGTATCTCGCCTCGAGGCGTTCAGATTGTGCGAATGAAACTCGTTACCAAAACCAAAAAAAATCAGTCGGCAGTTGCTGCTTTGGCGCTGCTCTCTGAAGCCACAGATCGAAGCTTTTGCCAATAATAATCCAATACCTGCCGCTAGTTCTCAGTTGCACCTCCCTCAAACTCCCAAGCCCCTTGTGCTGCCCGTGTCGTAAGCTGAAACTTTTGGAATCGTTGCTGTGGTTGTCTCCATCATCTATCTTTCAACTTTCAGCTTTCAGCCATGGCCATAGCCTCTTGTGTTAGCTGTTCTGATGTGGCTGTTGTTGTTGTAGCCGTTGTTGTTGTTGTTGTTTGTCTGCTTGAATCCGGTCGTATTCGCTGCCTTGAATCGTGTCGGCCTGTTGCCGACTTGCCTGCCTGCCTGCCTGCCTGCCTGGCAGCTTGTTTTCTAATGAAAATTGACGCCGTGCTGGTAATTTAAGTTGTTTTCGGTTTTTTCGGTTTGGGGGCTTTCTGTTATTCGTTCCTATGTTGCTGCTTCTCCTTCACCTCTCCTCATTCATTTTATCGCTGATGTTGCTGTTGCTGCCACAATCGAACTATTTTGCTTGAACACATTGCGTGAGATCGCTGGGAATCATTGGCATCTTTTGCGCTATTCCAATTCCTATTGCGGTCGCTGGCAGGCATTTCTGTGCCTTCTTGAGCACTTCCTAACCAAAGACAAAGATGGAGGCACGGAGCGAGAGAGGGAGTGAGTGGGAGGGTGCGGGAGAGGGGTGGGGGATATCTCAAAGGTAGACACACCACAGTGCCTACGGCAACTAGTGCTACATCTTTGCATATTGTATATCATTTACGTTTATCTTGTTTGACATAGATATTTCTTATCTGCATTGATTCAGCGTCTCAAGATGCTGACGATCTAAGCTAGCTCATGTTATTATCTTTAATGTCCGTTAAGGTAGTTACAGAAACTACACTTTTTTAAATTATATAGTTGGTATTCTATACATTTGTAATATTTAACGTATTGAAAGCTCATATAAAATAAATGGTGAAAAATTGTGAATTTTTTGGAAAAATTATCGCAATATCTTTTGAAGAAGTGTCTCCGCTTACTGTTAGTCTGTGCCACATTCCAGATACCCCCTACGTATCCATTTGGTTAGTTTCTCTTTGCAGTAGATTTTGACATTTCCGATTGCTTCCGGAAATTATTTTATTACTGTTTTTTCTTGACAAACTCTTAACTCTTCGCCCCGTTTCTCCTTCCTCGGCCCCTTTGTACATGCCATAAATTTGCTATATTTGAAAGCCGCCTAGAATTGTTGTTGCCTCTTAACCCTTGGCGCTTCCCAAGGTTTTTCCAGCTTCATTCAAATTGCTGAGCAATTTTCTATTTTGGGTTTCCTGGTTGCGTTTTTAACTTTGGGCTTTTGCCGCAGATGAAAATAATCTTTACACCATAAGCGATACACAGGGATAGAAGAACAGCAACAACTTCACATGCAACTGTGAGATTTTTCGTGGCTCGTTTATTTATTATGATTATTTATTTTGTTTTACTTGAGTTGCTGCTGCCGTCGGTTAGTTGCCACAGATGTTGGCAGTTCGTGTTGAGTCTTTTGTTTTTTGTTTTCTTTTTTCGTTAGCCAGCTGCCAGTGTGTGTGTGTGTGTGTGCGAGTGTGTGTGTCCACATGGTCCATTCAGTTCATCTGCGCGCCGCAGATTGATTAGTTGCGTTCAAAGTTTTGTTGCTGCATCAACACTCTTTCTTGTTTATACTACGTACCCATTTCAAATGCGTAATAAAGATATATTAGAGATAACTATGTCAATTTTTCTTTCTAGTTTCTCTTTGGTTTGTTGTTGTGGCGATTATCGCAAATCGATAAATATCGTTTTGCTTGGTGGATACCTCAATCGAGTTAGAACAAGTGACTACAACAAGCTGCGTACAGGGCATTCTAATAGTCGGATACTTTCGAGTGGAGCACTCTTACTTGTTGCTGCTGCTTCTTCGACTTTTTAGTTGTTTGCCACAAAAGTTCAACAAACGCTGCTCGGCAGCTGTGCCACGCCCTCCACGTTGCCTGTCTGTCAGTCGCCTACCTTTTTTTTTGGGCGCAAGTTTGCTTTTGCCTCGTTTTGTTTGCTTTTGCTAGGAAAACAACAACATTTTTTCTCCGATAAACGCGCGACACGTCGTTGCTGCCCCTCAACCCGTTGAGCCACCCATTGCTCTTTCTGCCCCCTTTGTACCTCGTTGCCCGCCAGTGGAGTGGTGCCCCGCGCCATGTGTTTGTCACTGTTTGGCGTATGGCAATACGCAGAAATCCTGTCGGAAATATACGCTAGGCCATCGTCGGCTGCGGCTGTGGCTGCCACACCTACCACGCCTACTATCTATGCAGCAGCAGCGGCAGCCAAGTTGCAAGTGGGTGTTTCATATCCAAACCCAAACCCAGTCGCATTCACATTCGCTTGCCCCATGTTGCACATGTGCATATGACGAATTTTGAGCTGTGGCAAGCAGTGGCTGCGGCTGCGTGTGGGCGCCAGAAAATCGACGAAAAAAAAAACTGCCGCCTTGATGCCTTGCTGCAACACGGCCAAAGGCGCTGGCGATGGGCGATGGCGACACAACTCTTGATAAGAATTGTGTTCCATACACACACACACACACACACACATAGAAACATAGACGGGGCAGGCGACATTGATGTTGACAAACTTGCGGCACGACGCTGCGCGGCGGGTTTACCAAACGGCAACAACAACTGACAACTCGTTTCGCTTTTTGTTGAGCTCCAGTTTGTGACTTGAATTAGTCGCAGACCTGCATCAAACACTCTATACAACAGCATATTTATTTTTTTCCGGCTGCATACCCTGCCCTCAGGCTATTTCAATAGGATCATCAAGTGTGTGACCCTTGAATGCACACATCCCCACAATTTCAGTTAAACAACCCTAAGTTCCCTAAGTGGTTTTCATAAGTTGAGATCCAAAATTGAAATTTCTATATGTAGCTCGAACAAAAATTGAGTACGTTTTACTTATTCTTCATAGAAATATAGTTTGGAATTTGGTTATTTCCAATTTTGTGAGTTTAGTTTGATGTTTTGGTACATAAAAAAGCCAAACACAAAATAATTCAAATTATTTAAAGATTTCAAAATTTGTACTCTAACATCTTACCTTCAGTGCAGTTGGGTTAATGGGACTTAATTGTTTTGATTGTCTATATTAATTAATTCTCAGCTTCATGCAACGCCTTGTATGATTTTATGGCCCATGCCACTTTTCCATCCAATCGATTTCAGGTCTCTTTCTTTTTCCCACATACTATTTGATATTGTTATTATTAAGTGTATTAGTAACTTCGTCAGCTCCAAACGTAACTATTTTATATTTGTTGACTGACGTATGGATGGATGGAGAGAGAGAGAGAGAGAGAGAGGGGGAGTGATAGAGTGAGAGACAGAGAATGGAGCACAGTGGGTTGGGGTTATTTGTATTTGTTGTTGTTGCTACTGCCTTTTGCTAGGTAAGTCACGGCAACGACAACAACAACAACAACAGATGACGATGGAGTTATCTGACGACACCGAAGTGTTTGTCATTGCTGTTTTTGTAGCTGTTCATATTGTTGCCCTGGTGCAAAAAAAAAAATTTATAACAAAAATTAACAATATTTCCCCACTTGGACTCAATTGATAAGTTACATTTTTTTGTGGGGCGTTATGAGCCTTAAATATAGGGGCGTTTCATATGGGATCATTCAGATAAAATTACGTTTAAAGTTTGCCACTTTTTTGGTGAGTCAATTAATTTGCGAAGTGAGCTAGCTCAGCTGTTTGTTCTCTGGTTATTCTGCAGCATATCAACTATCTCTCCTTCTATATTCCTGATGTGGATTTCTTTATCAAGTATCTAGAAATCAGAATGTTAGTTCTTGAACGTTTTACTGGCTATAAACTAATAAATTCCTAAAGTCTTTCAACTGAACCGTAATGAACCAGTTGATGGAACTTAGAGCCAACATTAATAACGGTTAATAAATTTCGGTTTGCTCTTTGAGTTACCTAGGCATACCTAGGCATACCTAGGCAAACTATAGACCATTCAATTAGCATAATTTCGACGTAGACCTGAAGTGGCTACTGTGCTGTGTTCGAGTGGGTGTTGGAGTTGATGTTGTGTTTGGGTCTTATGCATGGCGGAGGTTGGGTGGGGGGTTATATGTGTTGCGTGTGAGTAACGCCTAGTCCCAAAAATTTATGAGCCAGCAAGAATGTTGACATCAAAATCGTTGACTTTTTTACCAGCTGGAAAATCATTTCATAAGCATTTTTTATTTTCTTTTAATTTTCGGCATTTTTTCTCTAGCATTATTTGGGTGTAATTAAAAAGCAAATCACGTTTTCATTTTATGATTTCTGTTGGACTTTTCTTGTGCGTAGGCAGCGCTGCTTTCATTTCATTTCGTTTCGGTTCGTTTCATTTCGCTGTGGCAGTGAAAGTGAGCGTTACCCGGATACCAATGGCTCCGGGCTTCGAGTGCCTCATTTTCTTTCTATAAACCGTTTTCACACATTATTCAATGCTGTTTCTGTTTTGCTGCTAAATAAAACTCACAGTTAATTAATTCACATATTGGTCGATTCGGATTCTCGCATTTGCATTAAAACGCATCGAATCGAATCGAATTGTCCAAAAATTATGTCATATATGTATGGTCGTACCCACGGACCACGCCCCGTTGTGAAGTACTTAGCCCGCCCTGGTTTTTTTGCTCTGCTCAATTAACTGGCAACGCTTCGTTGAGCGCTTCCCAAACTAGAAAATGCGACAATAGCCAAATTTTGAGTTTGTTTACTTAGAAAAATAGATCGTTGATCATCGAAAAATGGTAAAAAGCCATCAAAAATTAAATGCGTCGCCAATTTGTTAATCTTGTTTGCTTTTTGGCAAATTGCGAACCGTTTTTTGCCGACATCCGAACGGTAAACGTCTGAGGGCGTTCCAATTTAGATTCCCCAGATGATTACTAAAACGAAACTGGTTGTTCAAAGAAAAGTTTTTCTCTTTCTTGAGTTGAATTACCAGCTGAACGTGTGAGTTTCCTTTTTGGTGAACGAGTTGACCAGTGCCATAGAAAATTAGTTCTCAAGCCAGCTTGGTTGCAAGCAAGCTAATAAAATTCGGTGTTGGCAAACGCTAAACACTCGACCAACATCAATATAACCGTTTAACGATTCACTTGCAATTACAAATGCTTGTTTTGCTTTTGCTTACAAGATCCAATTACTATAGCTAAAGCGCGCATTGAAATGATGAAAATTCTAAATAAATCTTAGACAAGCTTTGTGAGAATTTAAACCGTATTTTGGGAGCTTACACGTATTTTAAGTGAAGAGCTTCCTTCTACCTCGGATCTGACATACTTGACTCATCCGAGCATTTGCATGTTGCTGATTCACTCAAGTCGTGTCGGATCCATTGATTGCCAGCAACAATTAGAGCAATTGGGGAAGTACCAGCAGGAGGCGTTTATTACAAGCCATAAACCATTTATGTACTGTATGTGATTATCCCCCATATTTTTTGCATGACCCAATTGCAGGCACTGGCTGCACCCACACGGCCAGAAGGCAAACGGGGACAAAGGGGTAAAGCGGGCAGCTCACCGGCTGGCTGGCAATTAATAAGCCGCCGGTTCAAATGCATTTACAATCTAAATAAAAAATTACACATACGCCACGTATGAGGTGGTTATTTGTTCGTTTTTGGGCTGGCTATTAAAATTGTATTTTGCGCCAAATATTGTAATTTGGCCGAAAATATGTTGTAATGGCAATTGGCCGGGTCGGCATATTTTGTGCGCATTCTTCAGAACTTGTTTGGTTTTTCGCTATTCGGACCGAACTGTCCGATGGGAACTGCCAACAACGAATTGGGTGCTCAGAGCTGAGAACTGAAACATGTGAGCTTGGAGCTGGACAGTCGAGTTTGCTGCCCACGCGCTTTTGGCTTAAGCCGGTTGCGGGCCAACTGTGTTGTTTGCAGCTTCAATGCAGCGCACGCGTGCGAATTAAAACACTTCACGTGTTTTCAAGTCTAAAACACAACTTGCGAAACACCAATTGTAAAATTTAGAAACTGAAAATGTTTTTTCACATTCAAGCCGAATTTAATGAAAACTGTATCATTTTGGTTTAAGGTTTCTTTGGAAATTGACCACTGTACGGTGCACGATTGGCATGCTGGCTGGCATATGTTGCGTGTACTCAGCACTGTTGCCAGTTTGGTGTAATTGCCAAAGATTGCCGCAATTTGCTGTGCGGCTTCCGTTTCATTGGCATTTTCAACGCTTCGTTCGTAAATGACGTTGACGCTGACGCTGATTGCCAGCCTGCAGGCGCATCTTACTCCCCTCCTCCCCCCCAGCTTCATCTTTCTTCCTTCCATCCCCTTTCCTTCTGCAGCTGAATCCTTGACTTTTGATCATTTGCATGCGCAGCTCATTCAATGTCACCAATGAGTGCAATTTGTTCTTGTCGTTGTTGCTGCTGCTGCTGAAGTGCCTTAAATTGCTGCGGCTCATTCTTTTGTTGCTGCTGTTGTTGCTCACAATAAATTCCAATCAAATTGCTTGCACTCAGTCTGAGACTGAGCTCTAAAGTCTGAAAGTCTGATAGCCTGAGCGCTGAGGTCTGATCTCTGCTTCTGTCCCTGGCCACTGCCTGTCGTTTAACACACACGGCCGCCAGCTGCACCTGTTGTTGCTGCATTGATTGAAAACTTGTTGCAGCAGCAGCAGTAACAGCAACAGTGGGGCGCGCCCCATCAGCTGTCAGCAATTTGTTGTGATCAATTTATTAAAGAAAACGCAAAACCAATGCATCATCATCAGCAGCAGCCGCAACAGCAGTCGCAGAAGCAACTCCTTGTGGCAGCGCAAAGTTGAAGGACGCTATTCGCCTTGGGGGTCATGGAGATGCTCAGGCTAAAGCTCAGACAGAGAATTGAAGGGGAACAGCGGCAGCAGCATCATCACGATAATCACAGTCATCAGTTGGGCCCTGCCTTATCTGCATAAATACTAGCATCTTGGCAATATTGGCAACCGGCTTTCAGCCGGCAGACTCAAGCCAGTTGGCCCCTGGCCACCACCTTAATAGGGGGCTTAACCACCCAGCAAGTTCATGGAATTCGCAGCTATTGTAGCACCTTGACTATAAATTTGTCATTGTTGTTGCTGCAATTGCTGTTGCTGTTGCTGATTCAAAATGTCGTTGTATGATCATTTTCGATTTTGGTGATTCAGCGAAAAAAAAAAAAACAACCAGATTTACTATATAGAATAAACCTTACAGATTGCAGAACTAAACATATTCAAATTTCTTTCTATTTCATTTTTTTAAAATATAATTTTTTACTATAACTTGTTCAGACGAGCTTCTGGCTATCAAACCAGTTTCCAAGTAATTCACAATACTGCTGCACAGTCATAACTTAGTTATTGTTATGCTGAAATTTTGTTTGTTTTTTTTTTTTTACAACTTTTTGCGTCAGTTTCAAAGCGGTATACTATTTTTTTTAAATAAGTTATAAGATTGCTTGAATGAATATTTCTGGCTATGACTTAAATAGTCTGTTGTACAAAAATAATCAGATCTAAAATAAGAAAGAACGGCTATTTTAAGCACGCCGACTAAATACAAATAATAATTAAAAGAACTGACTGGTTGGTTATATGATAGCTATATGAAATGTTAGTCCGTAGCTAATAATAGAAATAACACGCATAAAAGATAAGTTTCCTAATAAAATAAAACAACTTCTTTTGCAAAGGTAACATTTATGTGGAAAATCAGTCCGTCAGATTGCCAATCGCTTGAGGCATATCTGAAAAGACCTTGAGTCCACACGTTTCTTGAAGACTTTCAAGAAATCTAAGAAAGTGAAAGAGAGACAGAGGGAGAGAGAAAGAGAGAGAGAGAGCGAGAGAGAGAGGGAGCAGTTATTTATCGTTCGTCTTCTTTATTTGGGTGTATTAAATTCTTTTTTGCAACGTTGTTATAATTGAGACTGCAAATTAGCGAAGCGATAGCCGCCAGTGACCAATGACCAATGGTGTGAGTGTGTGAGGGGGAAAAGGAATTTGGTGACCCAAGACGAGTTAAGAGAGTTGTATGGGAGGGGTGGGTGTGTTGCGGAGAACGGAGAAGAGAGAGAAGGGCGCCACGGTGGACAGTGCAGTGCGGATGCTGCTGCTGCGGCTGTGGCTGCTGCAAGTCATGAATAGATGCATTCATGCCGCATCGTGGAGCCGGAAAGGGCAACAGCAGCAGCAGCAATTGCTGCCACAGCTGGCAAGAGATCTCTCAGATCTCTGGCCGAGCACAAAGATCACAGATCACGATGTGGTTCGCTCACGCTAATGAACGCTGATGATGATGGAGCATGCAGCATGAAGAACTTGACTCAACCGGACCGTGAGGCGGTCAGCGTTGAGAGTGTGTCGTGACACGAGAATGCCTTAATTCTTACAAGTAAATACTAACGACTTCAGATATCCGATTAAATTATAGAAAAACGAATGCTGAAAATACCAACGCATATCGTTATTAATGAATATTATTTTGTTGCATTACTCATACTAATATTGTTTAGTAGCTTTTTGCTAAATATTTTGAAGATGGCACTTGTGACTCGTGTTCGTTTCGCGTTCATCTCAAAGAGGAATGGACTGTGTGGAGTCAGAGACTGTTGGACAAACTGAAACGAACTGAACAGCTTTTGGTTGATGTTTTTGCGTGCCGCAATTTCAATTTGTTTGGCACTTGACTTGGCAGCCGCTTCTCTTGTTTTGTGTTGGTTGTCTTTCACTTTGTTATTGTTGTTGTTGGAGCGATTGTGGAGCGAGTTGCGCAAACATTTTACTTATGGAAGATGGAAGCTGGTTGAGTTGAAGATGGTAGATGGGATATGTGTGATGCTGACCAGACTTGGTCAGACTGCCACTTGATTGTCGTCTTAGGCCTCGGCAAAATCTGCAGCTGCACTTGAACTGAAATGCGTCAGTTTTTGCTGTTGTTGTTGTTGTTGTTGTGTGTATGTCTGTGTGGTTGTTGTGACTAAATGAGAAAGTACAAATAGAAACTGAGCTGCGGCACCACTCGCACCACTCGGACAGTTGTGCTAACGGTTTGGTTTAAGCTGTTTGCTTTGCTTCGGTGCGCTTTTAGCCTTGAGCATTACACTCGAAAGGGGAGACGTGCAAGAGAGGGGGCTGGGAAGGGGAGGGATGGGGTACCCAATCTGGTCACTGTTCCGGTTGCAGCAGCTGTGAGCTGTGGCAGGCGTGGCAGCAACTGCAGCCGCCGCTGCTAAGTGGCGACAACTTCAATTTCTCACCTCGTTACCATTTGGTGTCATCGTGCTGTGGCCTTATCTCTCTTCTTGGCCATGTTTATACGCGCTTTTATGTGCACGTTTACTCTGTCAACTCATAACCAATATCTGAGACAACCTGCCCCCTCCACAATTCTGCCTCTGTTGTTGGCTCGCCCTTTTCCGTTTTGCCTCTTCCTTTATGGCATTTGCCTTCGCACTTCTCTTCAGTTCTTTAGCTCCTTGTTTGTTTCCCACCTTTTGCTTGTCACACACACACACACACACAACACACACAACACACACACACATACACACACTCTCGCACACACTCAAACCTGGAGATGCAAAGATACAGATACATTCCGCCCGTGTTAATGCCAACTTCATAAATTCAAATACTTTGCCGTGAAGTTGGCCTGCCTGCTCCCCTTCCTCCTTCCAACCTTACACTTGGTTCGTTTATCCTACACAATGAGTGTCCTAATCCCAATTCCCACTCCATTTGCCTATACAGTCCCATACTCTATTCCCTATGCACCGTCACAACTTTTTTTTATATATGCCCTTGCGGGTAGCGTATTCAATTTTTGTCACATCATGTTCTGGGCATAATGTTTAATCCATTCGTATTTATATGAGGCATATGCCTACAGGGATACAAGCTGGAACAAGAAGTATTGAGATAGTTTCACTAGATCAGAAACATTTTTTATTTTATTAAACTCAAAACATGTAAATCGAATTATTTTTGTTTCTAATTGGAGAATATATATCTCGAATATTACGCAAAACTGTTAAATTACTTATTATAATATGTCTAAGATGTTCACACCAAATATTAAATTGATCTGCTTTAAATCTTCTTAACAAAATATAGTCGAAAAGTATTTGAAGCGTATTTAAAGTTCGGCTTGCCGAAATTGGAATATGTTTTTTGCCGTTTTCATCATCTTATTTCTTTCCAGTTTTTGAGCTGCTGCTTTGCATCATTGTGTGAGATGTTTTTGATGTTGTTGTTGTTAGCGACAACTATTTGGGCGTTGCACCTTCGTCTGTCCCCCTTTCCCGCTGATTTTATCATCGTCAGTCGCAATCTCAGACTCAGCATCATCATTCGCAGCAGCATCATCTCATATTTTATTCTTCTTCTGCTTGTTGTTCTTCTTCATCTTGTTTCTTTTTTTCATTTCCATATCAATGTTTATTCAAAAAACAGAAGAACAGCAGAACCACCATTCATTGTAGGGTGCAGGACCACATTCTTATTCATAAATTGCGGACTGAAAAAAAATGGATAATGAGTTATGCACGAATGTTTTAATGCTTCATGGCGCATCCAAGGTCGCCTCACAGGGCTTTGCGAATGTGGATAGAAATTCAATTTGCAGCTGCTGACTTTGTCGCCCACGCTTTCCACTGTCCACTTCCCCAACCCTACCAAATAAATAATCAATCTGGTCAGCCAGCTGTGCACAAATTGTCCAACTGACCAAAATCTATATTTATCTGGCTACATCATTGCCCATTATTATTGTTCACGCTCAATCGCTGGGAAAAATGCCTTTAGATTTTGTATTTTTTTTTTTTGTGTAGTGGTGGCTGTAGCCGGAAGCCGTCGTTGTGGACGGCGTCAAAATCCATTAGGCATAGGCCAATTGCCAATTAGCCAGCTAAAGTATTAAGTTACCCAAGCTCAAACTCCCCCGCTTACCGTCGCTTCCCACTGTCTCAGCTGTCACAGCTTCCACATCATTTGCTCTCATCGGACTCCCAAAACTCCCATTCGATGCTGGCTATCGTCACTTTCGCTTCTGTTCAAAATCTGTCCAATTATGTGCAGTCACTTGAGAGGCAAGTAGGTGTGCTTTAAGGGGTGGTGAAGTGAGGGGGCTGGAGTGGAAGGAGGCCTGACACCATAGATGGTCAGTTTTAATTAGCAGGCGACGGCGGGTTGAGGATCGCGCAGTTATTTCATCAATGACATTTAAAGCTTCATTAAAAGTCCTGCCAAACGGGGCATGGCCATATTTGGGCGTAGGGCAAGCAACCAACGCTTACCAGTGTTGTCATTCGGCACGCAGGGCATCTCTAAGGACGCATCACATAAATTTCATTTGATTGGGCGCGCTCGCTAACGAGCTCAGCGATGCTCTCGTGAGTGTTTCAATATGCATCGTCATCGATGACCATCATTTGGCTTTTGGTGTGCACCATTCATAAACAGTCATAAGTTGTGAAATAATCTAGATAACACAAAATTCAATATTTGTTCTATAAAAAAAGTATGCATAATTTTTTCATATGATCAGTTGTGAAGAGATTAGATTCTCAGAATGCCGGTTTGTTTTATCACAAATATTTACCATATGTGTAACGATGTAGCACGTCAGGGCGTTATCTAGAATATCTAGAATATCTAGAATATCTTTAATTTGTTTTTTGATCTGCAAAAAGTGAGAACTTGCCTGACTCACCTTACCGGAAATGCTTCCGATTCTTGGGATTATTCATAAGATGTAATGGATGTATTATATGCAAGAAATTTTAACAATTTCATTTAATTTGCAGTTAGTCTCTCTGATATCATTTGATTTACCTCAATCGAGTTCCTGTCGTGTCACGCGCACATTTCTTGCCCAGATAGATGCTGTCTGCCCACAATTTGTTGGCCACTATGACAAATTCAACTAAGCATCATACATATACACAGCCTTTCCACCTCACCCCTCCACTCCTCGCCGACTCTTTCGGCCCATGTTGAGAGGCCCCAGGTCTAAGTCCCAAGTCCAGGCCCATTCCTGATGCCATTAAAAATGCAAGTTGCTTGGCCAGTTTCAGTTGGTTAGTTGGTTGGTTCGATCGCTGCTTGGTTTGTTGTTGGGCTTTGTTTTGTTTGTTTGGTTGGTTGGTTGGTTGGTTGGTTGGTTGGGTCTCTGCTCCTTCGTTACGTTTTGCGCGCCTGTTTCGCTTTTACTTAACATTTTAAGCCTTTGCGCCGCTAATTGGCAGAAAATACCAAAAATGGCAATGCATGACGCCGGATGACGTCGAATGACGGCGACGGTGGCGACGATGGAGATGCTGGAGCGATGTTACGAGAGATCGCACTCTAATGAGCGGCATGCCGTTTGTCTATCGACTGTGGTAGTGGCAGCGCCCAAAAGGGTTATCGATTAATGACAAGCGATTAAAAACTCAGCTCTCAACACTAACTGACAACTCTCTTTGGGAAAAAAGCGGGGGCATTAAAACAATGAACCCAAATATACATAAGTAATATTTATTTACTCTTATCGACGTGTGGGCGGCAGCTGCCTTCCTTTTTCTCCTATAGAAGTTGATTTTTTGCGTGGGTGCCAATCCAAACCCATAGGTTACCTCGATCTTCTTAGTTTAGGTTTGGTTTGGTTTTTCATGTGCCTCCTTCTTTGTGCGCTGGCAATCGCGGGGCGTGCATCTGAGATGTGAGGCAGACGTGTTGCCATAATGCTCCAGCAACATGCAACCGCCAACATACAACATGCAACTGTCGATTGGCAACATTTGTCAGTGCTGCCAGCTTGGTTTACACGCTGAAAAAAAAGTTTAAAATGTTGTACTCAACTCAAGTATTCAATCAAGAGATTAAAGCTCGAAATTTTCGAATTTTTCGATACCCCAAAATTTTCGATAATAACCCGGGAATTGGGAAGAGTGTTTTTCTCTGAGTATACTAACCCAAAATTAAAACAATTGGTGCCTCATACCTGAAAGAGCAAACACACATGCACGTTACGTATCAGAGCGTTTTTATCTTATCAGAAACTATAACTATATTCAACAAACTAAACAAACAAAAATGGGCCAGCCAAAAACTCAAGCATAAATTCCATTAAAACTATGATATGATTTATCGAACAGCTTCAGTGATTAACTAGGCTCGGTGCTGGGGTAGCATGGAAAATTATCAAGAATTATATTCTTATACCCTGTATTTATACAGAGGTTGACGCAAGCTGTGATAAAATTGTGGAGTGTAGATGTCTTTGATAATATTAAGAACCGCTTTTTACCATAAAATGCTTTAGGATAACTGCACTAAAATTAAGGCAAATTCCAATCTATAAAAGATAAGGACGTACTTCTTAGAAAGATAATTCAAATTTTTAAGGTGGAGTTTGAGTTAAACCAAGTTCACTCGCTAAACGAAGCAGAGCACTAAAGAGACTTGAGTTCATATGTTTAAATGATAAATAGCACAACCTAACCTTTGCACCTTGTTGGAGACCGACTCAACGAATGACTGTAAATGTTAAGGCCAAATGCGCAGCACTGCAAATGTTGTTCTTGCGGCTGCCAATAAAACTGAGCGCCAAACAATTTAAATTTGAATTTAAATTAGCTGCTCTTGGCGGCTGCCACCACATCTGCAATCTGCCTCCACTACCTCCTTCCCCGACCCCTCTTCAAACCAACGAATTTTCTTCCCTTCTGGATGGCAGTCCAATAACCATTGTTGATGCCCTCGAACGATATCGAAGGTCCAATCACGAGATGCTGCAGCTTTTCATTTCCTCGACTCCGACAGTTGAGTTCAGCTGAAAGGCTGCCAACTGTTTTTTTTTTTTTTTTTGTATGTGTGTGTGTGTTTTGAATGAAGCTGCTTTGTTTGTTCTCACTCCTTCCCTCCCCGCTTTGCTTTCAGTTTGAACTTTTGCGCCAATTTTCTTCTCATATTAATTATAATTATTTGTTCTTTCACTCACGCATTCTCTAACTCTCCATCTCTCTCCGTCTCTCTCTTTCTCTTTATTTGCAGGTATGTAATTTAGAGATCCATTCGATCAATTCCTGTAAAGATAAACCCATTTGCTGGAGCTGCAGCTGCAGCTGCTTTTTTTTGTAATTCCATTTGAGAGATTTGTGATTAATTAACAGATGCTGTGGCAACAACGACAACAACAATTGTTGATTTGTATGTACATCGTATGAACCATTGTCGTTGCCGCTGCTAACAATGGACACACGTATGTGACACGAACACGAGCACGGGGGCAAACAACAACTACAACATCACTGACAGTTCCATTTAAATGTCAATCAGCAACACTTTTGACATGCGGACAGACATTTTGATGGGATGTGTACGGTGTGTGTAAGTGTGTTTGAGGTGTTTAAGGGGCTTGGCGTGGGCGAACACACGGCATCGAGTTGAGGAGCGGGCCAAACAAACAATTCATTAAGCCAAGGAGCGAGCAACTATCAATGAGTCAAAGTCGGCGGTAAAAACTCCCTTAAGCAGCAGCAGCCCATTCATGGTACTGGTGTTTGTCTTAGGAACTATTTAAAACAAATATCGATACCAAAATCAAAAAATCATAAGTTTATATTGCTTTATTAATATAAAGCTGGATGGCACCAACAGGTCCTTCTGTTCTTGCTATAGCATATATAACCCCCTATTTATTTTTGATAATTTATATGCCTACTTTTGTGTCGGTCAAATCAGCTCCGCTCACCACGATATCGTAGATGGTCAACTTATTTAAATAAAGTTAACTTCATAAAACAATTTCGACAAATGAATCTATCAACACTTCCGTTGACAACACAAGGCAGAAGCTGTTGTGTGCTTGAGAAGCAGGTGCACATGCAGGGGGATAGAGGAGGCTCCTACTTTGTGTGGCATGTTGCACAGTTGCAAATGTCGACACAAAAGTTTTACAACAGCAGCAGCAGCAGCAGCCACAACAACAACTGCAACTTGCAAACGCAATTTGAAATTCAAATTGAGTTTTTTTCTTTCTTTTTTTCTTTAACATTTAACGAGGTTTTTGGTGGAACAGGACACACCAGTGGAGTTGCAGTTGAAGTGGTGGCAAGAGCAGTGAAGTGGTATGTGTAGTGCAGTGTAGTTTGTTGTGGATACAACTAAAGTTGACAGCAACCACACTGGCAATGCGCTTTGTGTTAGTGGCAACAATGGAACTGCAGTTGAAGTGGTCGATGGTGAGTCTCCAGTTGGCAGTTGGGGGTTGGTGTTGGAGTTGGGGAAGGCGACTTGCTCGATTGCCATGTAGACGCTCATCAGGTTGACAGCTCTAGCAAGGCGATACATACTCAATGCACCCACTGCAACCACCGAGTAGCAGCAACAACTCGAACAATCAACCAGTTGCATATTTCACATGAATTTTGTGGTCGCCATCGCAGTTTGTGCGAATGAATTTCCAAAGTTAATTGACCATGCAAAAAGATCAAATTTCTGTTACCCAGTTGCTGCTGGTACAACAGCGACTGTTTTTGTTGTTGTTGCGCGCCCTTTCCGCTTGGGCGTCGTCAGCAGCAACAGCAACAGCAACAGTAACAGCAACAACAACAAAGACAACAATAGCAGCAGCTCTAAATTTGCAAAGTCAACAGAAATAAAAGCAAATTTAGCGTAGCTGCCAACACGTGACAGCTCACTGCAAATGGAGCAGGGTCCAACAGTTTGGGTTGATACTGACGTTGAGGAGGCGGGTATAGCATCGAGCACTTGGGAAAAAATTTATAAGCGAAAGGAATGTGCAGTCAATACAATTAATCAAAAAAATAAGGGGTAGAAGGAGCAGAAATTATGTTAACCAAGTATTAAATAAGAGTTTGAGTCTTCTAAAATTTGTAAAAAAAAATAAATGTTTATTTTAGAGCTTGTTAAAAAATATGTATCAACGCAAATTTAAATTGTGGATTTACCTATTTTTTTAAAGAAAAATCATTTTTAGATAAAAAGAGTTTCTCATGCAAAATAAAATAATTTGGACTTTTCTCAGTGTGCCATAAATTGCAGATGCAGTTTACTTAATTGAGTTATGTTTCTTAACATTTTAGATACATAACACATAAGGTATCACTTCTTATACAGGTTTTAGTTCAACTCGCTTTATTTAGTTCGGTTTATGAGGACTTCGTAAATATAAACAGCATTTTTTGTAGTTGAAGTGTTTTTCAGCATATAACTTGATATGAAATGATTATTACTTTAACAAAATTCCAACGAAATATTGTAAAAAGAAACGCGATAAATTTTCAGAATTTTACACATATCAGGTTGCCAAATACAATTTTGATCACATTTCTCATGCAATTTGTTTTAATTTTGAGCTTATTTGAGGTTTTTTTTTATGTACTTTTCTTCATACATATTTATATTTATATATTCATTTTAATTTGTAAGCTAGCTTGCATATAAATGGTTAAAGGTGAAGTTACAAATGGCTTATGAAGAGATACAAAAATGTTCAAGCTGCTTTTGTTTTATTTGTTTTTTTTTTTTAGTGACGTCCAGAATCGAATCAAATCGAATAGGATATCTGAATCTAAAAGTGTAATCTGAGCGCTTGCAACACAAAACTCAACAGCTTCTCAATGAATAATAAACAAAATAAAAAAAAACTAACACTTACTAGTCGAAAGTGCTTGACGAACAGATACCCTGTACGTAGTACACTAACGGTTTTATTGCTTTTGAAATGATTTTTAGTGTAAAATTTGTAATTGATGGTAATTTTATGATCTTATGAGATGAGCAAGATAATCTGATTGGGAGGACTCGACTCTTAATTTTAATAAGGGAGCCTTTGCGAGGTACTCATACAGTTAGCATAATCTACAGGGTGTAGCCGCCAGTCAAAAGGGCATGACAATGTCTGAGCATGGGAATATGTAAAAAAGTATTTATCCGCATTTGGCGATAAAGTGCTCGTATATATAATCGCATCTATATGGCAGCTACCCCCCGCAGTAAAGCTCAAAACCCTCTCCTCTACGCATTCCCAGAAAGGGCAATTGGGAATGTATATATATGGATTAGAGTTCAATAGCAATAATCAATAGCAATAATAATCAATCGACTAGGTTCGGAGCTCCAGAAACAAATGTGATGCTTTGTTCGTCTCTCTTCTGTCTGTATGGTGACGGGCCGTACCATTCCGTCATGCTGATAGCGACTATCTCTGTGACTGGCGGTGTCGCCCCAAATAGCTGACCCACTTTTTCGGTTACTGTTCAGCTCAGCTGCAACTTCCGCTGAAATAAAAGGGGGCGTGATTGTCAACAATTCTGGCAGATGTTCGATTTGTTTGTTGCTATTGCTCTACAGCTGGCAAATCGAGTTGGCTCTGCAAATTCCCCCGTATTCATACACAATGTTAATCTGTGAAAGGAGCACTAGCCAACCCACTGCTATCTAGCGCCCGGTCAAGCTGAATCCACTAGTGGCTGACAATGCAGCCAGGACGTGTCCGCAACAGCGATGATACCAATAGACATGCCTCAGACGGTAGCAGGAGCAAGCGCCAAAACTGTGGCCCAAGCTGCGTAAGAGCAGTGTACAACTTTGGATGACGCACAGACACTGCAGTGGCCAGTAAGTTGTGGATTGTGGTAACAGCGATCCGCAAGTGTTGTGGTAATCCAGATGGGTGATATATACACATTATTCCACATGTAAAAGATCAAATGAATTTTGAACGGCAACATAAGCTGCTGTAAGCGTTCCACATTTTAACTTGACCAAGTGATGCTTCAAGTGGTGCACAGGTCTGAAAACAACAACTGGCAGTCTTTTCAATAGGAACAAACTCTAGTTGAGCAAGTGGTGCGACCAGTGGTGCTGCAAGTGGTGCACTGCGCTTTTGTTGAACAGCGTGCCACAGTATGGATCAGCAAAAGAGAGTTTGACCAAGTGTTGCTCGGAGTAGAGTGCCCCCATGACATTTCAACAAATATTTCAAGTTTTTTTTTTCGGAGACAATATAATATTTCGTTTGCTGTTTTTCGCTCTTCAATTAAAACTCATTAACATAATGATTTAATGGGCCTTCAAAACTGTATGTTGGTGCGGTGCGGGTTGTGTGTGTGTGCGGTGCCTTGTAATATATGCAAATTTAATGCGCACAGAACAGAAATAAAGCGGCTGGTAACAAGAGACGACAAAAAAATAACAAAAAACAACAAGAGCAGCAGACAAAACGCAGAGCTACGCAAAAATGTTGCCTAGATCCACTTAAAAGAGGCAGACGCGAAATGGTTGGAGGGAGGAAGGGAGGGCGGAAGGGTGGTGGCAGTAGCCTATAGCCCTCCCCCTTTGGCGAACTTCTGATGACAGCAGCGTTTGGCATCGGCTTCATTTAGTTTATGGTGACATAATTAAAATTTATTTGACAATGCCAGATCGCTTACAACAATATGGCAATGTGGCAATTATTAAACGTAATAGCAACGCCCGCATCAGCATTATTGCGAGGGACCCAATCCAATCCAAAAGAGTCACAAATTCTAGAAACAGTTCCCGCTGCTTTAGCAACGTTTTGAATTTAATGTGTTGCCCCCTCAATATCAATCTCTTTCAAACCCACTTTCACATTTATCAATAGATCTGGTAAGGTTGGATTGCTTCCTCTCTCTCTCTCGCTCTCTCTCTCTCTCTCTCTCTCTCTCTCTCTCTCTCTCTCTCTCTCTCTCTTTCCTCTCTTTTATTTTGGAGTAATAGACCTTAGTTCTGATATAGTTATGAGCATGGTGTAAACAGACTGTTCTATCTATCTGTCTATCTCTCTCTGCATTCACTCTTTCCTATTCTAACAACCAATTATAGACCTAATTACAACGATGAAATCACATCGATCATGCTTATAAGTTGGCTCATTGTCCATCCACAGTCCAATAATCGACGCACTCTCGCTTTCTCTCTCGCTTTTTCCAGTAAGTGTAACTGTTAACGGCATAGGCGTATTACAAACCAACAAATGGATTGAGAGCACATAGTTGTATCTTATCGAATTTTTCGTTGTAAAAAATTCGTAATCAGTTCTACGTATATTGTACTAAAGGCACAAACAAGGCACAAACAAACACATGTTTGTCCCTATAATGCATATATATTCTTGATCATGTACAACCAAAAAGAACTCATTCAGACCACATTTGGCTCCAATGTATTTGTCGCATTGTTTTCGCTACCGCTCCTCCCCCCGCACACACTAATCAAGCACTACTCTTAAGTGGCATCTTTAGGGAAACAGGTTCTTGAGTTTTGTGCCCGCTCAACTTTTAACACCCAGGCGCATCTCAAAAAAAAAAAAAAATAATAATAATTTAAATAGGAAAAAAAGAACAAATAGCAGGCGGGCCCATAACGCCTATCAATTTCTATGGAGCACGCCCCCGCTTTAGTTGATAGTGTGCTCCTCATCCCCCTGCCCGGATACACCAGTTGGGTATGCGGCACATTACCTGCGGCGAGCGAGTTCCAACTTGTGTGGCATGGTCATGTCAGCCAGCGGCGTTTGCTCGACCGTCGGTCGGCCCGATGCCAATTCCTTTCAAATTCAAAACCGAAGCCGAAACTAAAACCCAAAACAAAACACAACTCAACAACAAATGCCGCCTGCTTCCTTCTGTTCTTTTCTCTCTTATTTTTTATTCTTTTTGGAGTTCTTTCCAGTTCTTTTATTTACGTTTTGAGTTCTGTTCTGTTCTGTTCAGTTGGTTTATTTATGCGCACGTTTTCAGCCGTTCAACGTTTCATATCCTTTTGTAATTTACCTGCGCAGTGTTTTTGTTTACCTACCACGGCATACCGGCACATTTCTGTGCCCTGTTATTTATTCTCTCTCTTGCTATCCATTGCCATCGCCCTCTCATTCGCACTTGGTCCCTGGTCGGGTGCCCACTTAACGCTTGGGCTATTAACTCGTATTGTCTCCAAGCGGCTGCTTATTTTGGCCTACGAGGATAGTAAAAATACCAGATTATGTTTAAATATGCCAATGACTCGCCTTTGCTATCCAAGCACCTCTCTCGACATATATACATACATACATAAATACATAAATACATATCTCCCTACATACCTGCTATCATCCATCTCGAACAAAATTTTCAAGGGGCCATAAAACAAATAGTGACATTTCTTTCTGTCCTGGTACCAAGGCGTGTTTTACGATTTTTATTGTCATTCTCTCATCGTCATATATGTGCTATACAACAGCAACAACCAACAGCAATTAACGACTACGCCCCGATACTTTTCCATCCGACCGTCAAACGGTTTTATGCCATCATTAAAGTCAAAAGTCCCAGCTATCATTTGTGAACACACTTCATCCAATTCGGCATGGTTGACCCAGTCCCTCCTGACCTAGCCCACCTTGCGACTGGCCCAACCCGTTGGCCACAAGTGCGCAAAGGTAACCGACAACCATCCCTTAGCCGGTTCAAGTTTGACCTTACCCTAAGTGCATCGACTGACTTGCTGGTAATTCCTATAAAATGCTTAACAACAGGTTTCGAGACAATGAGTCAAAACATTCGAAAAGGACCTTTAAGCAATTCCAAGAGTTAAGTTTCTTAATATGCAGGGAGAAGATTAGCTTCGCTGCACTGTAAAAGTCAGGTAAAAACAAAGTGAATTGTAATTGAAATCATAAACATGTAACCAGGGATGACAAATGGGAACGACGTCTTCGATTTTTAAAAGTAGCTTTGATAAAGTCTTTAGCTAGAAAGAATGCAAGTGGAGTCGAAAATGCACGTTACTAATTATGTGTGTTGTACATGAAAAAGTGTTTTTTGTTTATGTAGCAATTCTATTTAAACATTAATCAACCTATTGAAAGGCTACAAAACATTGATTTGTAAAGCTTTGAATGAATAATACCAGTGAATAAAAATCTATAAAAATATAACTGGTTTTAACAGAAAAAAAAACATACAATCGAAAATAAAAATCAACAACACTACAGTAAATTGAAAAACCGTAAGTGACAATAACGGATCTACAGTAGATCGCAACAATTAATAATATCTCATAGGCCACTAAGAAAACTCGACCTGCCGTTGAACCCAAGATAACCCAATTTCTAATCTTTAGCGCTGTACAAGCCTACTAAAAGTATCGATTTGAAATTTATTGTTTATTGCCATAATTTGTATTCGGTTCAAACATCGAAATGAAAGCCCACACTTCCACTTGCTTACGCAACAAACACTTATACACACACACACACACACACACACACACACATACACACAGAAATGTGTTTACTCCCCACATGCTCCATTCGCGTCGGTCTCTACCGCTAACCGATAACACCCCCCCCCCCCCCCCCACACACACACACACTTGCACTGCGACCGCAAGGGTTCAAACGTGAATGACGATCCATGTCATCAATCTTTCAAACGTCGTTGGCACACCAAAAAAAGTAACAACACAAAAATTTAGTTGCTTGTACAATTTATGAGCGATGAGTCCAAAGAAAAACAAAAGCAACACAACAAACAACAGATGAAAGACATACAATACAGAGCGAAGTTGGCTGCGCCTGCGGACTGAACTAAGCGTTTGACCTTGCTATCAATTTACGTAATGGAAATGAAAATGGAAATGAAACTGGAAAACGCTGAAATATGTAGCCAAAGCAATTTGTTGTTGTTGTCGTTGTCGTCGTGATAAGCTGAAAGCCCACAATTTGTGCTACTTTGTTACGTTACAACTATAGGGCAGAGAGGGATCGGCGGACAGAGGATGGAGTGGCTTTAGCTACTGATGCTTCAACAGCTGACAGCAATTTGACGCTCGAATGCATCGAACAAGCGCAGCCGATAAATGGAATCTACACACATCGAAATGTGTATATACGTTTAGAGTAGATCCGAGTTGGGTGTCTCTTTCATGGCATGGCAGAAATACGAGCAAATGTATTCATAACACATCGATTGGACAACTTATAGAATTTGTCATTTAAATCTAATCAGAATTAAAATATTAACCTGTGTGTTTTAGATATCTATAAGGACGCACTATTATAATCAAAAGCAGAGCATTTGAGAGTCTGTCAGTTCAGTTTGCTGTCGTTGTTGTTTTTATTGTTGCTGTAATCTTATCAGCTGGAAACTGGCAGCTCCAGTTTGGAGCGAGGCCACCGTCCACGTGGGCTGTGCTTGAATCGCCTTAAAAAGCTGTTGGCTAAGCTGACAGCCAACAGCCAACAGCTGTCCAGCTCTCTCACAGTCCATCTGCTTGTCCCACTGTCTGTCTGACTGCATTTCCTGTGCAGCGCATCAATTTCTCATTTCGTTGACCACATTAACGAGCCGTAAGTTATGACCCCAAACTTGGTTAACTGGAGCGAGGCCGGCGCTGCCGTTAAGCATACGCGTTTTGAATATCGTTCCAAATTTTAACGGGTTTAACGACAGTTAGTCAGGCAAACCGATGCGAAGGTCGGCTTTGAGTGCTCTTTTGAATGATTTTCTAATATTCCGCCCTTCCTCCATCGCCCTCCTGAAATTCGCCCAGGACCCCTCCTCTATCCATTTGTACAACTAGCTTTTTTATGTCAATTTCGACACTTCTTGACGGCGCCATCAACAACCATGCAAACCATATGAGTAGAACTAGCTGACGTCGTCGTCTTGTCTTGTCTTGTCTTGTTTTGTCTTGTCTTCTGTTGTGTATATACCCTACAACCTATACGTCATACATGGGCACAATTAGTTTGCCAGTAAATAAGTTGAACAATGTTTTGTGATTGAAGATTTGCTGAGTTGATATAGTCAGAGACCAAAGTCATTCAATTGAGTTATGCTATTGGTTTATGTTTGGGCATTTATATTTATGCATTTCCATATGCTAATAATTTAATTAATTGATAAATTTCTTGCTATATTACGACCTTTAATATATGTTAATTAAGTTTTTTTGCAATAGGGTATTTAAATACCGACTATTCTCATAAACTTCCTTCAGGTTTTTTAACTTTTGGTTAACTTAATGGGCACATTATGCTGAATTTTTGTTGTTTTGTCTTCTTGGCCAAATTTTGGCCGGAAGCGCGTGCTGACCTCGCATTTGGCCAGCACAAATGAAAACATCAAAAGCCCAGATAGAAAACTATTTGTGAAAAATGCGCCAAATGCATGAAAATAGCCGAAGTAAAAGGAAAAACTTAATGAGCTGGCGAAAA
Organism: Drosophila picticornis; assembly: GCA_035043845.1. Taxonomy (NCBI): domain Eukaryota; kingdom Metazoa; phylum Arthropoda; class Insecta; order Diptera; family Drosophilidae; genus Drosophila; species Drosophila picticornis. Next base: position 8,698,128 of record JAWNMR010000492.1, read on the forward strand.
ACGTGGTTTACCCATGAGCCAACATAAACCATGACTTCATATTTTTTTATTTTTTGTGTTTTTTTTTTTTGGGTGTGGGCCAAGTCTTTTTATAGCCATGATGCGTTGACACCTTGACAACCCTCAACCACGACCACAAGCATAGACGCAGCGGCAACCCTGTCATACACTTGAATGACTTAACCAAAATCCCATCAAATTATGCGCGTTCGCTCGCTGCCTGTCTTGAATTTTAACTTAATCCCCAAAAAGGAAAATTAAAAAAACAAAACATCACAAATTTATTGAGTATGGGAGACACATTTTTGACAAATCTCTTTAGATTTAATGTCAACTTTGTTGCTTTTTCTGTTATTACTTGATTTTATTTGTTTGGCTGTAGCATGTGCCACAAGGCTAAAATTACTCTACGGTTGTGTCTCAAAGATTTAAGGCTCGTATTTGAATCTTTTGTATTGGCTTGCTCTAAGTTTTAACAATTAATTCAGTTTATTTTTATTGATAGCGATGTTTGTATGTTTGATCAAGTGGAATATGCCTTTCGCTGTAGCGCACCACTCCAAGTGTGATTTTGACATTGAGCACTTTTGGGTGTCAATCGTCGTCCACATTCACATTCACATCCACACTCAAGTCCTCATTCACATTCAATGTCTTCATCATTTGAAACACACAAATTGAATTAGCCACTTGGGCAATTCGGCTTTTATTGCTTTTGTTAATGTTGCTCTTGACTAGATATTAGTAATAGGATTTTAGTTAACATGCTTTCCAATTTGCCTACTATTCGTGCACCTTCTGCTTCTTTTAATTCTCCATGCCCCTCTGTTGATTAGCAGGACTCTTTGAGTATGGACAGCTGCAGGTAAACGACACCGTACGTTGCCTATCGACGCGTTCGATCTGACAGGTAACAAGACGAACGTCAGGTAGGGCAACAAGATAGCTTCATCAGCCGGCTGCATGAGGCATGTCGTGCCAGCAGGATATGCCGCAAGCTGGGCCTCCTGCGTCTTCCTGCCTGCTGGCTCTTGTTTGCTTAACTCACAGAAAATCACGTGAGTTCCGCTTTCAATGGAATTGGGAAACAACATTATTGCCTGCTGTTTGATCCATTGCACAAGGATAGCAGAAATACAATACTTTATTTATCATTGACTGCACCATCTAAACGTGAACGTGACTAAGTCCTATTGGCCCGTGGCCACAATTAGTGCAGCCATCTACAGGATTCGTTGTAATTCTGATCAATCTATCGTAAATGCACGGATAACATGTACGATGGGTGTAAAGATGTAAAGAGAGGTGTGAGTGTGCCAACCAATTCAGTAGCTGTGACTCAATACTCAAGATTTCTTGCTTGAATTTCTGGGTGAAATAAATAATTTCAATAAATAATTTCTATGCCAAAACCCATTTGGTATTTGCTATGTGTGTATTTGGTATGAAGCGGAAGTGCCATCCAAAGACCAAACATTGCCTCCAATGGACCAAACGGCCAGAAGAGGGCTACAACGATGGAGAAGCAGCAGCAACAGCAGAATAAGATGGCATGCTTCAATGGACCCAATATTGTCAACATTCTTGTTGTCTCCAATCCAAGCATAAATATTTATATAAACCCGGGATGGGAGAACGAGAGATTGGGGTTAGACAACAACAGCAAGCAAACAAAGAACTCTAAATACATAAAAATTAAATGAAATTCTTGTGGCAAGTTGCGGGAGGCAACTCCAACATGAGTGGGGTGGGTTGCGACTGGGAGTGGGACTGGAGCAGACAAATGATAATAAATATTGTAAAGAGCATTCAGAATTCGGGTGTGTTTCTGTGTGTGTGTGTGGATGGTGTGAGGGGTGTGGCAAACCCGAGAGGGCCATGCTGCAACACTTACCGCAATTCATTCACTCTCGCCTCAAACTCGGAAAAGACTGAGTGCCGGGGGATACGCGGTGCCGGATTGCTCCGAGCTGCTGGCTGCAAACACTTGAAAAACACTTGTGATAATGATGACTAATAAGACATACAAGCAAACCAGCCAATGACTCCCAAAAAGAGCCCAACAAAACCAAGCAGGACCAAAGACAAAAATATGTTGGGGAAAAACAAACACAGCTGGGTCCAGGGGTGGCTGCTGTCATTGGGACGGGAGGGGGAGGGGTTTGAATTTTTAAGTAAGTACTCAAAAGCAAGCAAACGATTCATCTGGCAGGCGATTGTAAGAGAAGGAGTAAATAAACACATAAAAATGCTTCCTATGGATTACATTCGGTGACATACGGATCAAGTGTAGCTGGTTAAAGTCATAAAAGATTAAGTAAACTTAAAACGAGTCCATAAGGGAACTAAATCTGACTGCACTCATTTAATAATTAGTAAAAGCTTAATTAACAAATCTTTATTATTAAAAATAGAACAGCCTCAAATATATCTCTAAAACTCGCTTAAAACTGAGGAAATTTAACGAGAATTGCTGATGAGAATGCTGGCAATTACGAACTAGTTCCTGTGTAAAGATGTTCCCTTTTTGTTTATCATTTAATTCAATATTTTATTACAATTACAATCAGAAGACCCAGTGCTAAAGAGCATTTGGCTTGGCAAGTCAATCCAATCAAATTTCTAGTAGGTCTGCTGCGGGCTACACTCTGAAAACTGAGAACTGAGAATTGAGAATGTGGGGTAGGGTTAAGAGTGGGTTGGGAGATTGAGTAAAATTGCGGGGCGCTTTTGCTTGATTGCCACTTGAAAGGGTTTCGGGTTGGGGGCTTTGGGGTGGGCTCTGGATCGGGTGCTGGTACGGCTTGTGATGCTCAGACTCTCTGTTGTTTTGTGGCAATTAAAACGACACGCGCGGCGCGTTTATACGGCAATTAATGCTTAAATTTAATTAAACGCATTTTTTGAATGTGTTTCGAGTGTGAGTGTGACTGTGACTGTAAGCGTGAGTGCATTCACTCAACATCAGACGTCAGACTCATATGAGCGTTTTAATTGCTTCTAGGAGTTGCAAGTGGAGCGAAGGGCCATTCATTCATTCATTTAGACCGCAATGATAATTGATTTCTGTGCGGAGTACACCCCAACCGAATAGGAAACCCACAAGCCCAGCACCTACCCCAACCCCTACGCCTTTCCTCCATTCCTCCCTTTTTTAAAACCATGCGATAATTGATAAGCTAAGTGGCAAGTGGCATAAAATCAGCCCTCGCTCTGACATTTCTAGCCACTAAAATTTCGTTAATATCAAACACAACTTTAGCGGCAATCCGAAATTTCGAAATTCCAAGCGGGCACTGAAAGATCATTAAATACGGTTTTATAGACTGAGCGACGGTGCAGCACTCCAAGATTTATGGCACAGCGGCACTCAATGCTCAGATTTATGTTCTACCAACAACACAAGAACTCAGATTTGTCGTCGCTGTTGTCTTTGGACTCGTCTTCTTCCACTGTTGTTTGCTTCCCTTGTTTGTTTTCATCAAGGCAGTTTGTGTACATACCCTGTAACTTTGTAAAGTTTCAAACCAGTAATTTTTCATCTCATAAGTCAAATATGTTCATATCTCAACCTTTCTCTTTAATCTCCTGGGAACAAACTTGATATGTGGTTAACATTGAGGTTAACATCAATTGCAGGCCGTCAGTTCAAAACGAATTTTGAAAATTATCAACCCCTTATAGCAGAGTAAAAGCTCAGCAGTTCCCCGTGTAATTACAAATCTTCAATATTTATTATTTTTTGAAATGAATTTGCTTATTTAAATGTTAATAATTTCTAGATGGCTCTGGTTTCTGAAAGTTATAGATTCCAAACAATTTCTTATACTGAAGACCAAACTAAAGGGCACTTTACAGTCGAGCAGTCGTTACAGCAACATATGTTTGTTTGTTGTAATATTTTTTCCAACATTTTATTACCAAATCTCGCAAGTTGACATGAGACTAAACATGCTAAATGAGCAGCCAACTGGCCGCGATCCAAAAGACCCAACCAATTGGCCCAATAACGAGGCCTTAGGTCTTAAGCCAAGACACTCTCCAGCCAGATTTTAATTTACACAAACGTGACACGGGCAGGCCATAAAAGCGGCATGGAAATCACACGTGTATACATTCAGTATAGTTGCAGGAAGGGGGCAGGTCAGAGCCTCAAGTCCAGTCTTCAAGTGTCTGAATCAGGTCTAGCTAGTTGGCTATCTGGCTGGAACCAGTTCTCAGTTAATTTTGCTGGTTCAGTGGGTGTGCATTAAGATATTCAAAAGTTATTACAATCTCAATTAATGGCTCCATGTAGCCCGATCGACTAGTTTATGCCTTTTGAGCTGGAGAACTAGTTCATAGATTTTGCTAGATGCTTGAGGTAAACGAAGATGCGTCGATACCAGAGTAGAATGCTTACATAGTATTTGCTATATAAAGTGTTGTCAGATTTTTACAGCCTTTTTATATGTAGTCACGACACTCATATCCAGAACGACTGTACACTTTTAAACTATCAGAAGCATAAAAAATGCACTTTAATGTAGATCTTAGATCATAACGCATTCCCCCACGCAAGACTTAGTATCAAATGTTTGTCATCTTTTTAATATTATAGCGAGTACTAAGTAAGTCGCTTATTTTTTTTATTGTTTAAAAAACTTTTTCAGCACTTGCTTAACGAAGGAACTATTTCGCAACAAAGAAGGGGTGGGGCAACATAACCAAACGCAAACTAACGTCAAATGCATTAAACAATTTGAATTTGAAAGGTGTTTACGTAAACACCTAAAAGCCAAAACACTTAAAGCAACATCGTAAAAAAGTGTCAGAGCCGGCCAGTGTTGTGTAATGTCCGCGGTTTAGTGTCAAATGGTAAGCGACAAAAAAAAAAGAAGCAGCAAATGACTTTGGACCTGCCCTCGACTCTGGCTTAACCGTTGTTCTTCTTGTTATTGTTGACTGTGGAAGCACTTAAAGATGCAACTTAGCCAGTGTGGCAACGTGTGTGTAGGTGCCACACACTTAATGGTGCCCATAAAGTGGCAACTGTTGCTGCTGCTGTTGTTGCTGCATGGAGGATAATGAAGTTGCATGTTTACACTGTGCAACGTGGGTGAAGCAGCTTTTTAGACATTTCGCCTTATAGACGACTGCTCATTAGCAAAATCTTTTCGTGTTGACGCGCCCAGTTTCAAATCACCCCCACTATCCCGACCTCCCTCCCATCTACCAGCTAACATTCCCCTGGCGAAACTACGCTTTTGAGCAGCCCTAAGTAATTACATTTTGGCAAGCCTCTGTACAGAGGAAAAAAGGTGCATTGAACTGGTTCCACCTACAATAATCGATTTGATTGTCAAAGTAAGTCACCCTATCTCTTTTTTACAAGCCCAATAGCTGCACAATTTGCTATACTCATGACCAACTTCGAAAACTAAAAACTGACCGCTGTTGTAGAGTTGAAGTCGTCTGGTAAGCTGAAAAGCTGTCAAGCCGCGGAGCAATTTGCGCCGTTACTTGAGATCGTATCGATCAAATGATCGTCGGATCGTGCGATCATGGGTCGTGATCTATAGACCCATAGTTTCAGCTAACTTTATTCTTTTCTAGCGGTTTATGTCAATTGATCCAAAGGAACTCTGCAATAACTCTTTCCTTTGTTCTGTTCTTTTTCAATTGCAGCTTGCTGGTCGGCGCCCCATTGGATCGTAATAAGCAGCCGCAAACCAATCTGTCGGGCGCTTTATATAGGTGTCCCATATCAACGAACTTTGACGATTGTGAACAGGTCATAACCGATGGCAGACGATGTAAGTATAGCCCATACTTATATATTTAATTAAGGCAATAACAATACTCTTAGCGATAAGCACTACGTATACAATTATTCTTAATTTTATTTCGATTATATAATAATTTACTTTTACGCAGTCAAGTTTTAAGTTGTTTTCACAAAGCACACAGCGTTGGAAAACAAAAAAAAAAATGAAATAAAAGTGAAATGTTTATCGTAAGTAACAGGTATATAATATATTTAATCGGTTGTTAGTCTATAATAAATTAACACTGCTGCGTCTCTGAGGTGAAGGTTTTACATTCGCAGTAGAGGAAATGTATACACTAGATAAAATAATAATAATAGGGATAGTCATGCTTAAAGTCAATGCTAAACAATCTTTAAATAAAAGAAAGCTTGTTATTTCAAATGTTCAGTAACTAACAGATTTGCTCAGATTTACTTAGATAACGCTGAGTACAGTACGAGATTAAGATCTAATATCTTTTAGAATATAACAGTGTATCACGTTTGAGGTTACTTTTTGTCTATGTATATAAAATCCCTTGCCTTATTACAGCTGTATAGAGAAATGTGACTAAAATTGATTAACACTATAATTTTAGTTAAATTACTTTGTTAACTATATAGACGACATACATACTACATGGATATATCCATAATATAAATATAAACCTTATATTTTGTAATTGTATAGGACCAGTATTTTAGCAATCTTTTCAAACACACACATATTAATTGTTATTTTATATGCGTTTTTTTAATTTTCTTTTTTCTTTATTTATATTTTCGTTCTATTCTTTGCTTAAATCCCCAAAAAAAAAAAACAAAAAAAACAAAAATATATTTACATAAATAATATATTCGGTGCGCATATGGAAAACTCATTACCTCTCCCAAAAATTTTCAACAAACCAAAACCAAAATTATTGACCAACTACTTTTGACATTTTTAATTCGTCAACCCGAAAACTCAAATACAAAACGAATTTGTCATTTAGCAACTGACGGAGAATATCTATCTAGTAAGTGGTATGGGTGCTTTATTTGTTGTTGTTTTGCCCACATGTTTAAAATAACAAAGATGAACAAAAACTAATACACAATTAAAGCATTTCATTTATTTTTAAAAGTTTATTTTATTATTTGCATATGCGCTTTGATCTCTCTCACCAATGTTCTTTTTAACCACTGAATATGCAGCGCGCACATACGATAAATACGATAAATACCATTCGATAACTCAAAAAGTGTTGCCAATTAGCGCTCACCCATTATTTGTACAGTTTTGCACGCATGCCTTAAAGCTAACGGCATTTTTTCTATTGCATGCGCGCGCTAAATGCAACACAATCTTCAAGCACAAAGCACACATACATACAAACATATATATATATATATATAAAATATATACATAAACATTTATATATAATACTTAACTTACCACTTGATTAAGCTTATATAATACACATATTTTTCGCACTAATTTACATAATATTTATATTATATAATCACAATATTGAATCTACAATTATAACCAATTTACTAGTTGACTAAACATCAACTTCCACCATTTATTGACATCATTTGAATGAGCAATCACTGTAATTAACTAAATCACTGTCTAAATCATTGCTCAGCATTGTAAGAACTGGAATAGCTCTGGGGTTAAGAGCCGCTCTGGAATTTGTATTTGGCTTTAGGACTTCGCTCTGTGCTAATAACTTGTTTGCCATTGGCTTGTACTAAAAACTATAACTCTAACTGACTTTTCAGTCTCACTTGTGTCTGTGTACCATTTAGAAACAATTCACGCAATATTCTCTGGCAACTTATTGGCATGGCAACATAATTGCATTTTTTTTAATTCGCTTATCAAATTCAAATTCAAATAATTATTTGCGGTTTTTACGTTCAGGGGGAAATATATTCTTGGGTACCAAACAAATAAATAGAACCATAGTATTTCCCAGTTATTTAGGCATTTCATAAATACAATTTTATGTTTAAAGCTAAATTAAGAACACAATTTCCGTGAGAGACGTAACAACTGTGGCCTGCATAAATTTAGAAAATAAGAAAACTTGTACAGAATTTAATATTTCAAGTAATTGAGAAATTACTTAATCTATTTAGTTTCGTACAGATTTTCATTTTGTCTCTTTAGTTATTTGCTGGCAACTGTCACCTGTTAGGCATTTCCCCTCCCAAAAATGACTTCTGAGAATTTTTTGTTTGCGCATATGACTGGAACAGCGATGCATTGTTTTTGTTTGCCATCAATTGGTGACTCAGTTAGCATTAATCATATAGACTCAGCCCGGGATTATTTCAATATTGAGATGTAAATTAAAAAGTATTCGTATGTATGGCATCTGCCATCTGCATCTTGTTTCCTTTCCCATTCTGTTGGCATTCTAAATATTTTGAGATATGTGCCCGTTTCGCAGTAGTTGTTGCTGTTCTTGGGTATTATGGCCTTTGCTAATGGTAACGCGCGCGGCAATCAGAGCGTGCAGTTGCTGGCCGAAGCGCCCCCAATGCTGCTGCCACACAGTCTCAAAGAACGTGACAAATTTCACAAAATGCTGAAGCACAAGGAAAAGAAGTAGAACAGAAGCGTTGGCAAAGCGCATAAAAATAGCTGCAACAAAACGCAAATTTGTGTGGCATGAAGAAATTCTTGGGGCGTCTCAAATTGTTGAGCAAAATTCCCCCTTAACAAAAAAAAACTATATCCGCACACTACACCACCCCCGCCACCGCCCAACAACCCAAAAGCCCAACAGACCCACTGTCAATGTCAAAAACGCGCCGCAAAGTGCAAAAGTTCATTGGGCCTATGCCAATTTAAACACATATACTAAGCCACACTCACACACCCACACGAACTTACATGAATGTATGCCCATTGCAAAATATTAAACTGCAGCTGCAGCCAAAAATCGCGTGGGGCGCAGGCGCATTTTGTATGTTCTTTTTTTTTTGTCAGCTGCGCTTGCGTCGCGCTGCGTCTCGTGGCTTTCACTTTACGTGTCAAACACGTATAAAAGCGGCTGCCGCCTGATCGGCCCACGCCCCGCCAAAAACAAAGCTTCGATTCAACAATCATAAATGATAAACGCTTAATGCACACCTCGCATCCAAAAACTGCAATCAGCATTCTCTCGCTCTCTCGCGCTGTTTGTGTTATCGCTGCGGGCACACTGTAATGATCATTTATCTTATTTCAACACTTTGATGCTTTAAAATGCATTTTAAATCAATTTCGTTACGTTTCACACCCATTACACACACACACGCACACATGTGCAGTTTCGCGCTCTCACTCTCTCTCTCTCGCTCTCTCTCTCTCTCTCTCTTTATGGCGCATGTGCGTGCATTGGCATATGGCCTAAGCAAGCGCAAACAACAACACCCCGTCCCAAAACTTCAACTCCAATGCCAACTTCACCGTCGACGTCAACATCGCTTCGGCTGCGGCTGCTGCTGCACTCTATCAAAAGTTGACAGCGACGCTGGCAGCGCTTTCCATTATCTGATTCCTGCCCATGTAAGAGATATGCATTGGGTATGCAATCTTTGACAAACTATGCTCGAATCACTACAAAATCGGTATATACCAGCTATAGAGTTTATAAAATTGCAATTGTTTGTCTGTTAATGTTTCGATTACTAAATTAATTTTACATATATTGGAATTACTATGACCCAAGTTTCTTTGCATGAAAAGCTTTTTAAATTCAGCAATAATATCTCTCTAGCTCAATCTATATACACATCTATACACAACGAAGATGTCATATTTAATTGCTTATACTTCATACACTGCTTCGTATTGCGTGGTATCTTGTAGTCGAACAGTCCGCATGCCGATCGCTTTATAATTTGTAGTTTATGCTTCGTTTGGTTTTTTGTTGTTTTTTTGTGCACTTGTTGCTGATATTGCTGATGTTGTTGGTGGTGTTTCTCCTGTTCCCGTTTCTGCTGTTTGTCTTGTGTGGCACATGTGCTGAGCAGCGAGATGCAAATGTATGTTTAGGCAGATATCTATAAGTAGAGCAGCAGCTTCCCCCTTAAGTCCGCTCCTTCCCCCAACCTCTTCTGCACATGTGCGCGATGTCAGCGAGGCTGTCTTACTCTTGTTACGCTCACTCTCTCTTCTTGCTGATGTTGCTTTTAATGTTATTTAACAGTTGCTGTAATGTTAACAAAATCAGACCGTGAATAATGTAAATACTGTAAATTTGAGTTTAGTTTAGTTTCTTATAAACTTATTTGAAAATTAAAAAAAAAAAAAAAGAATTACCTAATTGTTAATGCATATCACTTTTGTTGTTATTGTTGTTGTTGTTGTCGTTACTTCTGTTGTTGTTAATATTGTAACTGATGCGACACAAACACAGATACACCCACGCACAAACACTTATGTATGTATATCCTATTGTCACACACATTGCTAACAAGAACAAAAAAAAACACTTTTTGCACCTTCTATCTACTCCCTGGCGCCATCTACAGACTACGATGTTGACGAGCTGATACCGCCATCTGACGACGAGATCAAAGAAGGACAATGGATGGGCGTAACTGTCCGTTCCCAAGGATTGGGTGGCAAGGTAAGCCCAAGATATAATATAATAGAACTAGATATAATCTCCACTGATCCTCGATTCTCTCGATTCATTCATAAGGTGCTCGTCTGTGCGCATCGCTACGTGACGAAAATGGCCGAAAATCTCTATGGGCAAGGAATGTGCTATGTCCTCACTAACGAACTACAGTATGACGAGGTCTACGAGCCATGCAAGGGACGCACCGTGCAAAGGTTAGTATTTTGACAGTATTATTGTTATTTTTAAAGCTATAACCTATAAATATTCCAAATTTAGAAAATTAAGCTGAAATGTGTATGCATTTCAGGTAAAGATTTATTTTTCCTTTAGAAAACTTTAGACTTGAGTTGGGGTAAAAACCTAGAAACCTGGGCAAACTTGGACTTGACTTGAGTTGGGAAATCCCAGCTTGAAAACCTTTAGAATTAAAAAAAAATAAAATAATATATTTTTTGGAAGCCAAATATCAAATAATTTCGAACACTGCACATTCAAAATGAAAAATGTCCCCATCGAATCAATTTCAAGTGGTAAATTAGACATGGTCAGGTTTGGTTCATTGCATAAGCTGTCAACAAGGGGAAATAGAAGAAACAGAGGGATACACCGAAAAAATGTCAAGGTGAAGTATGTATGTATAAATTATTAATTGTATTTAAAAACGAAACTCTCTGAAAACTAAATGGGGAAGCAAACTGAGGAACAGAGCAACGCGTGTCTAGCTTCTGTTTAAGCCAATTAGCATGCATCATGTATATGCGTGGGTGAATAGAAAAAGATTTAGGAGGGTTGGGGACAGCTAGCTGGTCAGGTGTGACACCGATGACGTCCTCGTCGTCGTTGCAGGAACCCATGTCATAGGGGCGAAATTTTAATTTATTTAAATGTCAGCGCATGTAGCAGGAACTGAAATAAGGGGAGAGAGTAGGGTCTGTATATGGTAAGAATGGGTGTCATAGTTAAACAGGGTCGCACCACACCCAAAACGCTGACCGAAAACAAAGCATAAATGCTTTGGTGTATACGGAGATGACGTGGACTTGGACTTGGACATGCAATTATTCATTGCGCTGGAATCGCGTGTTCCAAAAGTGTCCCGGAACCAAACATGAGTTGACCGCGTATCGTGCCTTCATTTGTGACACGAACTCGAAAATTTGGTACAGCCAAAGAAATTCGCATAAAGCCAACATTTTCTGGAGCGTTTTACTTAGTTTTACAAGATTTTGTGCTTTGTCGCCAATAATGTTGTAATATTATTACGACGAAAATGCAGAACAAGTTACAACTTTCTTCAAACAATTCATGTATGAAAAGGACCAAATAATCGTTCTCGAGTCGACTATAAAGAATAAAAATGATTACTAAATTAGTACACGCAACCACCTCTAGACACAAATTAATTCCATCAAATCTTGAAAAGAACACTCAACCCCTCCGAGTTGATAACTGACCCTGGACTCATTTGTTAATGTCAGCCTGTTACTGCCACGTTTTAATGTATGCATGTTTATTTTCTGCGTTGCAGGCAACACGAGGACTATGGGTTCTGTCAGTCGGGCACCTCGGGTGCGTTACTGGATGACAATACAATGGTGCTAGGCACGCCGGGTCCGTTTACGTGGCGCGGCTGCATTTTCGTAACGGAGATTGGGGGCGAGTATCTGCAGCGGGATAAGAATATGTACTACAGTGATCACTCGGAGACCCATTCTCCGGTAGATAAGTACAGTTATCTAGGTATGGCCGTAACCGGAGGTCGCTACTTTGGCGAACAGATGTCCTATGCTGCGGGCGCACCCCGTTCCAAAGGCAGCGGTCAGGTGGTGATCTTTGACAAGGCCAAAATCAGTCCAATACCCGAGCGCATGATTATTAATGGTGAACAGTTCGGCTCGAGCTTTGGTTACGAACTGGCGACGGCGGATATCAACGGCGATAAAAAGCCGGATCTAATTGTTGGCGCACCGTTATACTTCTCGAAGAGTGATGGCGGTGCCATCTACATCTATCAGAACGAGAATGACAAGCTGCCCCAGCGTTGGACGCTGCGGCTAACGGGCGCCATGGAGAGTCGATTCGGTCTGGCACTGGCCAACATTGGTGATCTGAACAAAGATGGTTGTGAGGATATTGCTGTGGGTGCACCCTACGAGGGCGATGGTAACGTCTACGTTTTCCTTGGCTCACGCAACGGCCTCAACGAGAAGCCCTCTCAGCGCATTCAGGCCTCTGATCTGGGCAGAAATCTCCCGAATCCGATACGCAACTTTGGCATCTCGATAGCGGGCAACATGGATCTGGATGGTAACTCCTACGTGGATATGGTTGTAGGTGCACCACCCGCCGCAGTTGTTCTCCTCGCCCGTCCCATCATCAACATACAGACAACGTATCGGAGCAGTGAGACACGTAACATTGATCCCAATCGGGCAGGTTGTCGAATGGATGTATCCACAAATTTAACGTGCTTCACGTTCGAGGCGTGCAGCAGCATCGAACCACACGAGCAGCTCAGTAAGCAGATCAACTTGTTATACACTGTCGAGGCGGAGCCCTCCGAGAATCACAAGAAGATCTCGCGCGCTTTCTTTGATCACGACAATAAGCGGAGCAACGTAATCAGTCGACAGGTTCGGGTGCGGACCGATGGTGGTGTCCAGTGCCAAATGGTCACGGCTTACATCAAGGCCAACACTCGCGACATACAGACGCCCATTCGTTTCCGGCTGGACTGGAAGCTGGAAGAGCCCGAATTAGCGGACTCACCGCTGACCCGTCTGAATCCCATTCTGGATCAAACGCAGGCCTACATTGAGTTCGAGGGCACGTTCCAAAAGGATTGCGGTGATGATGACCTATGCGAGAGTAATTTGCGACTTCATGCCGAACCCAATCTTACACCAGAGGGCGAGTATTACCTAGCTCATTGGAGTTCAAAATCTTATATAGATTGATTTAAATTAATTGTGATATTTATTGAAACCGAACAGGTGGTGAATATGCACTGATCCAGGGAAACACAACGGAACTGGAGGTTATGGTGAATGTGAGTAATCTGGCGGACTCGGCTTACGAGACACAGTTGTTCATTTCGCATCAGAAGAGCGTACCCTACATAGCGACCAAGAAACCGGTAAGCAATGTCACCCTCAACTTAATCTCTCTCTCTCTCTCTATATATATATACATATATCTCTCTCTAAACTACGATAGACAAATGCGACTTGCAACAGCTTTAATACGACACTGGTGGCTTGTAGCCTGGGCAACCCGATGTTGCGTGGCACCACCACACATGTGATCATACGCTTCGATCCCAACAGCCAGGAGGCGGAGGAGACGCAAATGGTATTCCACATATTTGCGAACACCACCTCCAAGCTGGTGGGTAAAGAGCTGCCCGAGCGCAAGCTGACAGTGCGTGTGGTGCGACAGGCGGAGTTGACGTCTCGTGGCTGGGTTAATCCTGAGCAGAGTTTCTATAGTGGCGTTTCCAAGCTACAAGAATTACCCAATGAACTGGACGATATTGGCTCATCGCTGACGCACACCTATTTCATCTTCAACGAGGGTCCTTCGACGGCGCCCAAGGTCCAGCTGGTCATCTTTCTGCCGCTGACGCTTGAGAGCGGTCATGGCGATGATCTGAAGCACGGTGACGGAAAGGTTCAGTATCTGCAATATCTGGAGGATAAGCCCCGAATTGAGGCTGGCCAGGGCGAGTGCACGGTGGCGTCTAAGTATGTTAATCCCCTCAAGCTGGCTTCCACGGTGAAGTGGCCGACGCACCGCCAGGAACAACTGCAGCAAATGCAACTGAACAAGACTCATTTTCGGGCAAACCGTTTGCCCCGCAACACCTTCGAGCGCATTGTGCGACCCGAACGCTTCATGGATGGACGCGACGTGGGAGGCAAAGGCAAGAAGCAACAGATTGTAGAACTCAACTGCGATAAATATACCGCCCAGTGCATCAAAATCCAATGCGAGTTCTTTGAGATGCCGGCCAAAACGGAGGCACAGGTAATTTTAAAGGTTCGACTTTGGAACTCAACGCTGGTCGCCGAATATCCTCGTGTGGATCTTGTGAGGATTATGTCGACGGCCCATGTTAAAATACCGCAAAACTTTGGCGTGGAACAGATAGAGAATAATAATATTATTGTGGTATGTACATATAAAAATAAATTCCGAACCGGTTTTAAATAGAAGATAAACATGAACTCAACTTGAATTACCTGCAAACAAAGTGCATCGATTTTTAAGGCAGAATTTATCTAAAGAACGTCTTTGAAAATCGGTACAGCTTTGGAACCGGTTCGGTTATGTTTTTATACAGATATATATCGAGACTGAATCAGAAAGTAATTGTTGAATTTCTTGTTTAATCCCCAAGGTGGAAACACGCGCCTATCCAGAGCTGCTGGATCAGCAGCGTGAGACATATACTCCAATGTGGGTCTACATATTGGCGGTGCTCGGCGGATTATTGCTGCTGGGTTTGTTCACGTATGCGATGTGGAAGTGTGGATTCTTTAAGCGAATGCGGCCGACAGATCCGACGCTCAGCGGCAATCTGGAGAAGATGAACGAGGAGAAGCCATTCCTGGCCGCGAAAAGTAGCCATAATGTTTTCTAACAAGAGGGCACCGTCGGATGGGATATGGTGCGGCGCATTGCTGCACCTGGAAGAAAGCGCAACAGGCTCAAGCAGCTGCTACTCCACAAGCCGGAACAGCACTCGCACAAGAAACATCATAGAAGGATGCTATTCGGCTGCAACAACAACAACAACAGCATTGAAGATGCAAATAATGATGAATTTGATGTGTTATCCTTGACGCCGCCACCGCCGCCGCTTAGCGTGTTGAATTGGGGCAACGATGGCTACTATCAGGCGAGCGCCACATGGTGGGGTCACATGTGAATGCTGGCAAGGATGATGATGTTGAGGAGCAACAGCTGTAGCTGGGGAACAGTTAAAGATTCTGGTTGTGGGACTTTCAATGTGCCATTATGTTTATTTAAGTTCGAGCTTCAGCTGGCAAATAGTACTTAACCAAAATCGAAATCAGAATTTTATTTCTTCATCTATTTTTCAGTTGGTAGACTTAGCTGTTTAATCTAAAGACTAGCTTATACACATACATTTATGTAACTATGTTATATGAGTGTTATTCGTCATGCAATTTATAGGGATACTTTTACGCGCTCCAAAACTAGCTAAAATATTCATAATTTTAGCTCTTGATTCGAACTCGTTTTTCATTAGAGGAGCGCGTGCTATGGGGTTCACCTTGTGCATTAGAGGGGCCCAACTTTGTACCATAGTTGTTATTTATGTAGTTTAAGTTTGCTTAAGTTTGTTTTTAAGCCCATCGCATAACTTAATTCCGAATTCTTAAACATAACAACACACTGCTTGTCTGCGAAAACTTTCACTGCCACTAAGAAATAATATTCGTAATACGAAAACCACAATACATTTCTTAAAAATGTATCATTATTTGTAAACACTACACCATAATCGAAAGTATTAACTGTTTTTATACATATAATTATTACATGAATTGTTTACACGATCTAGGAATATATCCTTCTAAAACTATCCACTTTAGTGCGATCCCAATTTTTTTTTTTAACCTTAGTTCTATTTATTAAATAAAAGAAAAGAAAAAATTACAAAAAAAATGTTGAAATTTCAATTATTTAGATTACAATTACGATTATTTAAGGCTTTATATATGTATATATATATATATATCATTTATGTAAATAATATTAGTTTGGCATTAGTTAAGCAAGGTTATATGTATATGTGTATATGTATATATGTATTTGTGCTAAAAAGTACTATTTGTAATTAAAGTATACAGCAACAAATACTTATGATTGTCGCTGCCAAGAGCAATTGCAAAACCGCACGGGCGCCACTTGAAATTCGGCCAGCATTTACAGACCATACATAAGTACATAGCTATTATACTAAAATTTATATAACATAAACCAATAAAATAAAATAAAATATATGTAGAAAGTGAAAAAACACGTGTTGATTAACTATCTGATTTACTTTTTTATGACTAGCTTAAAGATCAATTCAATATTGAATGAAAACAGATTCTTACCTGAGGAAAAAAGATTATCATAAATTCAACAGCACTTGTAATATTTATGTTTTTATATTTCGATCACTAATATATATGTATACAATAACAAAAAACACTTTGCATTTAATGACTACTATTTTACTTTTTTATAACTATTTTGAATGTCAATCAAATGACTAACCGATTACCTGTTGGAAAACATATTACCGTAAATTCAACAGCATTTGTAATATTGATGTTATTACATTTCAATCAACTATTTGAAAAATATTATAAAAATAGTTAATAATACATATATGTATAATCGAAAGAAAAAAATACTTGATTAACTATTTGATTTATTATTTTATGACTACTTTAAATGTCCGTGAAAATAGATTACCATAAATTCAACCCGTTTGTATTCTTTATGTTTTAATTAATTCGAAGTTAACAACTATTTGAAAAATTTTACAAAAATGGAAAATAATGAAAAAAATATAATTATTATTTAATTGCAAGGTATTATATAAATACATACTTGTCTATATGTATAGGCATTGAAATATTGAACTCTCATTCGTATGCTGCCAAAAATATTTAAGTGTTTAAATATAAATATACAAAAAGACGATTATTATTTAAAAAAGAGGAAGAACGAACATGTCTAGGAGATGTGTGTGTGTGTGTGTGTGTGTTTTTGTCCACACTAAATACGACAGTTTTCAAACCAAGGTCAGGAGACAGGGGACAGTCCTCAGGCAGGAGGGGGCCGAAACTATCACAATTTATCTGTTCACTGCCAATTAAACTGAATGTGTGTGTGTGTGTTTGTGTGTGTGTGCATGGAACACGCCAATTTCAAGTGCCATTGTCAGATACAACAACAACAAGAACATATGCTGTGTGTGTTTCCCAATAGCCATGGAATGAACAATTCTTCAAAAGACTGGCGGCATCTGCTTTAAAAATAAAATGAAAATAAAATTTAAAAAAAAATAATAAAATTGTTCATTAAAAGGTCCGTTTATTGTAGCATGGCAGCATACATATAGCAAGAAAGTGATGCCAAAATTTGAGCAACGCAGTACAAATACCCTGTAAATACTTTCCGTTTCAAGTAAATCGTTTTTTATTTCCTCTTGTTGTTTATTTTTTTTTGTCCAAGCGCTCGTGTGCCTTCGATCATTTGTGATCTTGGAGTGCTGCCTGCAAATTGTGCGATTGTTATACTTGCTACCTAAACTTCTTAATACCCTGTAGAGTTATTTATTGTGCAGCTTTTGTGAATTAAAAAAAATTCTTGTTAAGCATTGCTAGATAATAAAAGCGAAAATATTCGGTGAATGCAATCTGCAATCGAATTATTAAATAGATTTATTGGCTAACGTTGATATGTCATAAAATTTCCTGGTTATCAGCAGAGTCAATTGTTTCTAACCAAGTTGTTTTTCTAGTGGCTTACCGGAAACTGCCACTGGCAGCGATATTTATATATATAAATAAAAATGCCAAAATGGATAAATATTATTTATATTTATATTTTATTTATGATATTGTATAAACTTTTATCACATGACACATTGTATACGCTTTGACAATATTCCATCAGCAACAAGAATTTCACTCAGCTGATGTTGCATGTCGATGCTGCACCATCAGCTGACAGTGACAACCTGTAACCTGTTCGAAAGGCGCTCAATTGATCGCTCGACAGAAAGATGTCGCAAGTGTTGGCGGTGTTTGCGAAGGGTGCGGGTGCTCCCTTTTTTTTTTAAAACAAAAAATAAAACGAAAAAGAAAATAAAAAACCGGTTGGACATTAGAACCGATTCTGTCAAATATATACATACACATATATATATATATATATATATATATATATATTGCATTGTATTGTAATGTGTGGCAACCACTGATGCGGCAGTTGTACATTGGTTAGGGGGAAAGTGAAGCAACAGAGGTGGAGACATCTCAAGCAGCGACCGTCATCGTTATGGCAACGATTGCGACGGCGACAGCAGCAGCAGCGGCGGCAGCAGCAGCGTCAATGAAAGGCGGCAGCGGCAACGGCACAGAGTCTCAGTCAGTCTTGATGATTTCGTGAAGCGATTAACACACAAAGTTGACAACGTTCTGGGCCAATTTCAACGCAAAAGCGGCAAAAACGCATCCGTATCCGCTCGTCACCGCCAGTAACAAGTAACAATCAGCAGTAACAACAGCAATAGCAACACATGTTCAATTCAGCGAACCACAACAACAATAACAACAACAACAACAGCAATAATAATAATCAGAACAATGCTATAAAAATAAATCATTAAAAAAAATCAAACAAAAAACGCGCCAAGGAATTTCGCCAAATTACGCGTCCGCTTTATTTGCCAGGTCGTATCTCGTACATTGACCGACTTCTCCCATCAACAACAACAGCAACAACAACCAGCAGCAGCTGCCAAAATGGATGCAGAGGTGTGTAAATAGCGCTCATAGAATATAAACATAAATTTATACATATAAACATTTGTGTGAACTTACTTAGAAAACGTCAAAAAGTGTGTGGGAAATATAAAACATCTACATACACGCATACATATAACGCTATAATATATTATATATAGCCTTTAAACTACATCAAATATGCGTCTTACACATTATTAACTTTTGTTTTTTATTTACCTAATTTTTTTTTTTTGCTTTGCATCTCATAAATTTGTAATTGAGCATCTAATAAGTCGTCACAAAACCAGTTACATTCGCTTCTCAGACCTAAAGCAAAGCAAACTTTGTTTTCATTTTTTGAATGTAAATTCAAGTGCAAAGTCAGCAGCAACAACAGCAACAACAATAAATGCAGCACGTAATATTAACAACAACAACAAAGCTGTGCTGTACTCAAAGTGACGCAGCCTGCGGTTGCACATGTCACCAGTGGCGGTTTTTAAAGGGGATAGAAAAAAAATACATGGGATTGTTTGTAGCTCAAAAAATTAATTTTATTTTAATATTTTCTCATTTTTTATATGTTTTCAAAAACACTTTTCTTTTTTACAATTTCCATCTGTTTATATTTTTCCCATAAAAACATGAGTTTTTGGGTTACATAAAAAAAGTAAAACAAAATAAAATAAAATGTTTGTGGATTTGTTCATAACTCAAAAACAATTTTACTATTATAATTATTTAATTTTTGAATAAAAAAAAAAAAAAACACCCAAAAACATATATTTCTTACGTTTCTTTCAATAAAAACCGTATTCTTTCAATATTTTTTCGTCATAATGGATAAAATCTTACAAATCGGATTATAAATTCGCTTACAAAAGTTTCAACACAATACTTTAATGTAAAATGTAGAAACAATAATGTACTTTTTACACATTGTTTTTACATTGAACATGTAGTTTAAGAATAAAATTCAGGAGTTCAAGTTGTGTTCCATTATCTTATCGTGCATAAGCAACCATTTAGCGATTAGTGAGTTGGGAAACTGTTACATTCATAGATAACTGTCAATTTGCCATTCGTCAAGCATTACAATTATTACATGAAGAGCAAACAAATGTCAATGTTGTTGTTAGATGAAATAGATTTGTGCATACCATTTGTACTGCATTTGATTGCCAGATTTTTTGGGCACCAGTTAACTGGCACAGAAAAGAGTGCTTGCCCCAATCACAACCGGCACATGCACCATACCCATGGTCATCCCAATTGCAGACTGGCAATATGCCCCCAGCGCACCAAATGCATTAAGTACGAAGCAAACTTGACGTGCATGGAAAATTTCCACTCAAAGACATTAAATTGGCTGCCACAAATGAATGAATGGCAAATACATACACAAATAATACAGATATACAAATTACACAATTTATGATACGCGCTATTGATTCCCCCTCCACCAGTCACTCGAATCCCTCTTTTATGACAATGCCAAATTGAATAATATTTGTATCGAATAATCTTATCACAATTTAGTTCCTTTCACTCAGCAAAAAAGACAGCCTGAAATTTTGAAAAGCGCACCGGAAACTACAACGTTCTTCTTGTTTTTTAGAAATAATTTCTAAATATACGAAAATATATTTTTTAAAATTAGAAAGAAATACTTTTTCAAAATTTTCCGTAAAATATTTCAAATAGAAAATATTTCTAAAAGTGCAAATCTATATATTTAGAATGAAATTTTGCCATGAAATCTGAAGTTTTTTAGAAAGACATTGCTGCATAGATTTCTTTTTCTGGGTGTAGCATAATAGTTAATAGTTCCTGTTCTGATCGTCTGATATGGATGTGAATAAAATGAAAGGAGCAAAAACAGTTCATGCCATTTACCTTTAAGTTGTTGTTTGAGTTGAGTAATTGCAGATAAGCGCATAAAATCTAGAGACCCACTTTCAGCTATTAGTTGCCTGGTTACCTGTTACCGCCCAACCAACAATTCTGATAAAAAGAAAAGAATTGAGCCACTTGAGGGTTTAGTGCCACATGTTGTCACATTATCAGCAAAGCTCTTCAGCCCACGTCAATTATAATCTCCAAGATTGACATTAATTTATAAAAATTCGCAGATAATACTATAGATTGATTAACACATTTTTATTTTCCTTGCGAACCCTCGTCAGAAAATAAAGTCTTGTTGCCTGCTTAATTAATGATTGGCTCTTAAAAATCGATGTCATATTTCAATACTAAATATATTTTATGACACAGCAAAATAAACACATGAAATATGAATGTAAACTCTAATCGCATTTCTTTCTGGGTAGCTGCAATAAAACTAGTATTCATTCATTAAATTACAATAAAGTATTAATGCCGATATCTCAATCACTCAATCAGTAAGAAGGAAATAAAACGAAAAAAAACTGCAAGTTGAGATTAGATTCGACAAACTTTGGAAATTTTAAGTAATTAGCCTATAATGTATCTATCAGCATGACGCTCTGTTCATCTACAAACATGATCAAAGAGAAATTGACTCCAAAAATATATCTCAATTTAATTTTTTTTTTTTTTGGGCTTTTATTATTATTCATTTTAATCCACAAGGTCATGTTGAGCACGTGATGGCTAGCTAATTGTTGCTATTGTGGTTGCTGCCGCTGATTTGCCATGGTCATATATGTTATATACTCATATACTTATACACATAAACGTATATAGATATAGATTTGCATATCGCGAGAATTTCGTTTGGAACTAAACACTTTTGCTTATATATTAAAATCTCATAGCTTATCTAGTAATTTTTATTCGCATTTATGATGAGGAAATAAACGCAATGAAAGTCATTCAATTTATCATAAATCATGGATTAGTATCACAAATAAATTTCCTATCGCTTATGATTTAATTTATGGCGGTTAGCTGGAATTATTTGGAATGCCGCATGCCTGTGGCAATATTGATCCAAGCCGAAAAGAAAGCATTTCCGAGCAATTGCAATATTGATTGAATTCTGAAGTAGCACTTAAATGCTATTGGGGCTCGTATCAGTTCGAAAAATAACCATAATAATAAAAAAGATTATAACTAAAGTGTTTTGACGCACTCTCATTCTAAACATCTTAGAGTGCTCTAGACGAGAGATAGATCAATATATATATATAAATATATATATATGTTAACTGTATTTAAACCTATTAAATCGATTTAAAAACAAACTTTCTGGCAATTTGATAATTATGAAATAAATTATAGATATATCAATGAAATTGATGAGTGATCAGTCAGGGAATGTTATCTAATATTTATCATTCGAATACTGGCAATATCTTTACGATTACGGAAACAGTAACGGTAACAGTTTACGATAAAATGAAAGGAACTTGATATGCGAGTGGCATACAAGAGTAGTCTTTGTAGTCTCTGACCTGCTCTTAAAGTCTCTGAGGTCAGATGGACATGGCCTGGAATCGACTCGCCAATTTATACTGATCAAGAGTGTATATTCAAGTGTGCATACACAGCATGCGTGCTTGCACAACTTCATTGTAATCTCTTCTCCGTTTTTAATGGGCTTAGGATAAACAAATTGAATCAAATACGTGCGTATCAAATATAGACACTCGTAAACATAAACACACACATACACATGCTGTCTGTGTGGGCAAGTTTAGGTGCTTTAAGTGAGTCACTTAAAGGGCACTGATAACAACAAGCAAAAAAACAAAACCAGTAATGATAGCCGAAAATGAGGCAATTGAAATGAACAACAACAATGCGTTCGTTTGTCATTTGACAATTGAGTCGGCAAAAGTAATAATAATAAATAATTCGCCCTTCCCTGCATTGCCCCTGTGAACCGAACAAAAGGCACCAAGCATTCCACAGGCAACAACAGCACAAAGCACTCGGAATCAGAATCAAAATCAGAATCAGAACAATGGAAAGATGACAACGAGTTTTGCACCAGAGACCGATGGATCATCGTTGGCAACAACAGCCAACGCAAAGCCAGACTCTGGCAATGGGGAGGATTATCACCCGCCCACAAGGTATGGCCAATGGAAAACTACCTAAAACCAATAACAACAACTACCAAGCTACCAACTAACCAAAAATCAACCAAAAATCTATGCATGATCTAACCCATTTCTAACCAAACCTAAGGAAATACTAACCAAAAAACATACAATCACTAACAATTTGCTTGGACCTAGTTACGTTATTCGGATAATACGGATTCTCCCATCACATTCTACTCCTAACCAAACATTAGGAAAACCCCAATATATGTTTAGATCTAACAACTAACTTAGTTAAGTAAAAACAAAATAAACAAGATAAAAAAAAACCCCAACTTCAACTCCACAAATGCACACGACGCATCAAAACTAAGGCATTTACTCCACATTATCTTAACCATTCCTAACCGAAATAAACCGACAAACAAAAGAAAAGCAGGAACCCGTTAACAATGCAGCCTGCCTGTTATTGATTTTGAATTTTGCATGACTTGAACTGCCCAGCTACCTGGAGACAATTGTGCATCTGTTCAAGGGGAACATTGGACCCGGTCTCTTTGCCATGGGCGATGCATTCAAGAATGGTGGTCTGGTTGTGGCACCGTTGCTCACCATCTTGATAGCCGTCATCAGCATTCACTGCCAGCACGTGCTCATCTCCTGCTCGAAGAGGATGCGGGATCTGCGGGGGGACGCAGTCTGTGCAGATTATGCAGCCACTGTGGAGATGTGCTTCGAGAACGGTCCGATGAAGTTGCGCGGCTGGTCGCGCACCATGGGTCGTCTGGTGGATGTGTTCATCTGTGTTACCCAGCTGGGATTCTGTTGCATCTACTTCGTGTTCATCAGCACCAATCTGAAGCAGGTGAGCAACCAATTCACACGCACAAGCAAAAAGAAAAAGAAGGATTCCAAAAAATAAAATAAAAAACAATAAAAGATCCTGCAAGCGTATGGCATTGAGATGGATGTGCATCTGGTGATGCTGCTGTCCCTGGTCCCGGTGCTGCTCAGCTCGCTGATAACGAATCTGAAATGGTTGACGCCCGTCTCGATGTTCGCCAATGTGTGCATGATCGTTGGACTGGCGATAACCCTATATTATGCACTGAAGGATGGCTTGCCGGAGGTGAAGGAACGCGCCCTTTGGACGAATGGTGGCCAGTTGGCGCTCTTCTTTGGCACCGCCATCTTTGCCTTCGAGGGCATTGCACTGGTGATGCCCCTGAAGAATGCCATGCGCAAGTCGCAACAATTTGAGAGTACACTGGGCGTTCTCAATGTGGGCATGTTTCTCGTCTCCGTCATGTTCATGTTCGCCGGATGCGTTGGCTATATGAAGTGGGGCGAGCATGTCGGCGGCAGTCTAACCCTCAATCTTGGCGATACCATGTAAGCGATCTCTCTCTCCCTCTCTCTCTCTTCCTCTCTCTCTCTCTCTTCCTTTGCCTGGAAGGGTGCGTGACCCCACAAAGACTTGTTCAAGATGCAAAAAAAAAGAAAAAAGAAAGGCCTTCTTAGACAAAGATATTTCAATAAAGTTTAAATTTTAAATCCAAAACCAGACTGACAGATGGATAGACTCGCTTACTGATGAATAATGCATGTAATGGTTAATCGGATTTAGATATAGATAGATATAGTTTGATTGGCCATTGTGGCAGTGTCACGCACCCATGCCCAGGACACCAATTTGTGAATATTCGCGTGAACCGTTTGCTTTCCCTTTTTGGTACCGGTCTCTTTTCCAATCCGATGCTCTCACAGATTGGCGCAGGCGGTCAAGGCGATGGTCTCCATGGGCGTATTGCTCGGCTATCCGCTGCAGTTCTTTGTCGCCGTCCAGGTGATGTGGCCCAGCGCCAAGCAGATGTGCGGCATCGAGGGTCGTTCCCTGAGTGGTGAACTCATCTTTCGCAGCCTGCTTGTGCTCGTGACGCGTAAGTAACCCCAAAAACCATTCTTGCTCGTGGACTCAACTTAACCAAAGAAACAACAACAACAAAAAAAAACGATATAGTGGCCATAGCAGAACTGGTGCCGGCTTTGGGTCTATTCATCTCACTGATCGGGGCACTCTGCTCGACGGCATTGGCGCTGGTCTTTCCGCCGGTCATCGAGCTGATTGCTCGCAGCGCACCCAGCAAGGGACCCGGCCTCTGGATTTCTATGAAGAATCTCATCATATTGCTTCTGGCACTGCTGGGCTTTTTTACCGGCTCCTACGAGAGCCTCAAACAGATTGTCAAACACTTTGGCGAGGAGGAGCTGCACTAATTACCCCATCATTAGAAGTTAATCAAATTTATATATAATAATATATATATTTATATATATACATAATACACGACAGTTAGTTTCTATATACAAGATTTTTTTATTTTTTTTTTATTGTATAAGTGTAAATAAATTATAATACGTAATTTGCCGTCACAAGCTCATCTGCGTTATTTTTTTCATTGAATGTGCTCTCGTCTTAAGTAAGTTCGAGTCGTGTGATAAACAGCAGTTTTGCAATAATATATTCCTGACCGGAGCAAATTATTATTGTTATTATTGGTTCGTGTTCGAGCTAACCGACAGCAGAGCTTTACTTTATAATTTTCTAAATTCCGTAGTCCCCATTAACTTGTCTTTTACAATTGATATAACATTTACTAATCAGAATCCGAAGTGTGATTGCGGATCGTTTAAAATAGTGTAAGAAATATCATATAAATAAAATAATATAATATAATATAAAAATATAGATACAAGGGCAATAATACTACCATATCTATATGAAGAAATCCAGCTTGCATTTATTAAGCATTTTGTGAAGTTCGACATCTATTTAAGACTACATCAAACTATTTACAGTGAATTATAGTCAAAAATCCATCGTTGCGTATGGAAATAAAACGTGTGATGAATTTATATAATGTACGATTTAGCTTCGATTGACAAGAATTTACAATCGACTATTTAAAAACAGAGGAAATAGAAAGGAAAAACAAATAAATATCAAAAAAAAAAAAAAAAAAACCAACCGGAACCGAAACTTTACCAATTAAAATTCCGAAGTGGAACCGAAATTCTGGAATTTCTTTAAGAATTAGTTAAGCAAACTTATATAATGAGTCCATATAGTAACATAACGGAAACGAATACCAACAAGTATATGGAACGAACTCGTCATCTTTCCCGGAACAAAGCCGACAAACCAAAGACAAATGCTGCATATACGTGTGATGCACAAGTCTCAATGGGAACTTGGCTTATGATCTCGAAAATAAGTCTAATGAATCCGAATAAAACGAAATCAATCTGTTCAAAACCGTTTCGCTTCTGCCTGATTACCGACCTTCAAATAGGCCACCAAATAATAAGAAAGAGGAAGATCTAAGGCATGTAAGAATGCTGTAGTCGAGTGATCTCGACTACGATGTACTCTCTACCTTAGAACCCATCTGAGCAGCTCTTAAATATAATGCTTTTTTGTTGTTGTTTTTGTTATTCTTATTTCGCTTTGGGAATTTTGAGTGGAATTGCTCTCATTTCTAATTTCTACTTTTACATCGTAAATAGTAGCATTTATTGCTATGGAAAATCGAAATGTATCGATATTGGCGAAGCGAACGCAGTTATCGATAAACATGAAGCCAACTTGATCTACGCTGGTGAAATTTATCCTTACAGTCTCTCAGATCCCTGCTGAAGCAGTTTACCCTCCTCTTACCCATTTGAGTGGAATATGGTAATCGTTGCAATATCTGCGAGCATTTTGAATGCGGAATGCAGATGCTTCCGTTTGGCATTTGGCATTGTTGTTGGCTTATATAATCCAATTGTGTGATTCCGTAAACATCGTTTGATCGAACTTTCCGTTGATTGTCTTCTATCAATGTGCGACAAAAGTGGCAGTCGGAAAAGTCCAAGCTGCCCGAAGAGCCAAGTCTTGAATTCCATGCAATTCATTTAACTGGCGCCACACACACACACACCACACACACCAACAACAACAACAACAAAAACAGCAACCAATTAAGTGCGGTAAATTTCCATGCGTTGCAAGTCAAGTTTTTTTTTCCACAGTTGCGAAAATAATAATAGCACCACTCTCCCAAGAAATATATTTTTTTAAATTGGAAGACACTTAAAAAATAATTATATGAAAAAGTGAGATGGAAAAAAACAGGATTTTCTCGTAACCTTTTTCAATTTGTTTAAAATTACAAAATTAAAATTAAAAATTTGTTTCAAATAAATAAACGATTTCTATTTCTCTTCCCTTTCAAATAAAAATTTATATACGTATAAATATACACATTGAGTAAAAAGAACTCCAAGAGCAGTATTAACTATAATTTGTAGGGGGTGTCCTAAGAGCAATTTTATTAAAGCCGACATTTGAAATGATTGCAAAACTGATGGTTTCATTTTTACATCATTCGTAAGAAAAAATGTCAGAATGATAGTATTATTTTGACAAGAACTGTATGTGTGTATGCATGTTTGTATGTATGTGTATGCGTGTGTATGAAGCGGGGCAGTTGCAGGTGTAACGATCAATCACGAACGCTTGTTGCGCTTTCAAATTCATGTTGGGCCATGATCGGCAAAACGACGAAGAATTTCGAATATTGTCATGTCAATATTGTTGCATATTGTTGATCGCTCGATCGGCACGTGCATAGAAACAATAGTTATATGTATATATATATATACATATGTGTAGGTAGATATGTGTGTATGTTACTCATACATCCTTGAACCTGTTACATGCATTGTTGTTGTGATTGTCATGAGTTCGATTTCTATTTGTGTTCCAATTCGCATTTCGCCTTTTCTCCTTTACCCCATTACGTTATGTTAAGTTAAACTGCTTCCTTCCTCTTGCGTACTGTGCACTGCTTTATTTTGCTACAGCGGATGTTAATTATGTTGATAATGATTATGTTATGACTATCTGCATCCCTGTTACTGTGAGTGCATTGTGAACTAATAACATTCGCATTATGTTAATTTCTGTTTTTTATTTATCTTTTCCATTTACATTAAATAGTTTTGCATTAAAATTATACTAATTATTATTTTCAAGTACCACAAAATAATAACTATTGCCACGATTAAGTTAGCAAATATGCGCTGATTAAAAATCGAAGTGAACAGCTTGTTGAGCTGATAAGATCGCTTTTAAGGCAAAAAGCAAAACAATAAAACAATTAAAAACTTCAAATTGCAAACTGCATCCAGAAAAACAAAAATTCAACACGAGAAAGAGCCAGAAATAGTTAGACAAAGAGAGAGCGAAATGGGTAGAGAGAGAGAGAGAAAGAGAGGCAACTGCTCGCCAATGCAAGGTAGAAAAGCAAAAGCAAAAACAAAACAAATCACACACACACTCTCACACATACACATACACACTCACAGTAGCAGCAGTCACTGTCATTTTCCAAGGGTAGGAGAGGGGCAAAGGGGGTGGTGGGGAACTTCACACGCTACGACTCTTGGCCAATTGCCATATTGAGCAGTGAGTCTGGTTTGAGTTCTTGGCGCGTCAACACGCTTCTATAATAAACAAGAAAAAAGTAAAATCAAAAAAACGGTCAACGCACGCGCAACTTTCCGAAATAGTTTTGGAAAAAAAGAAAAACTAAAACATCGATTTGAATATATTTCAAATATCCAGCAATAATTAAAATTAAAGGTGTGAATTTAATATCAATAATAATTCTCATCATTTTTTTTTTTATTTGAAAACGGCTATCATTTTTCCACTTGCTCATTTGGCTTATCTCAATATATATGCAGAAGCTCGTGCGTTCGTTAAAATACTGAGATACTATAAATGAATGTGCAATTTATTATTTGGTATCAATCCATCTAACCGAATAAACACATTGATTTACAAATGGTACAACTATGGAATAACCTGTGAAAATAGATGTGATTTTATTGATTTATACTTTCATTAATCGCATGTCAACTTTGCCAACGTTTATAAAAAATTGACGCCTTGAAAGTGTGCCATAAATAATACAGACTAATTTTTATAAGTAATTGCACAAGTTTCAGATCAATCAAGATTTATTAAAGTCCTTGAAACGCATAATTAGTTTAATGGGTTAATATCAATACCAAAATTGTTTTATTCCTACAAATATATACAGGAAATTTGCATAGATATGCAAACTGAATCCGATCCATCTGTAATGCAATTAACTTCTTGAACTTAAAGGCGAAAACATTTATGTCGTTCACCACACCAAATCGAATGCGAAATTCCATTTACAATTGCTGTCCGCCTCAATGCCTCAGCTGGTTGAGATTATAAAGCGGTCATTAAACAGAAGTCAAAATTAATAAAACAAACACAACACATAATATGCAATTAATAATAAATAAAAAACATATGCTACCTGTGCAAAAAAAAAAAACATTTTTGTTTTTTATTTTGTTGATAATGTTGTGTTAATGCCCAGGTGTTGTACAAGTTAAACGTCATTTTTATTACGCCCTGAATCCATTGAAAATTGGTAAGCATCTCCGATCCCATTAGGTGTACACATTCTTCATATATATTTTTGCATATACCCAGTTTTGTGATTGATTTCCGATAGCAATAAAATCGGCAATAATAAAGATTTATACATCTCATCAAAATATTGATCAATTGCAAAAGCTTCATCGAGATCGGAGGATTGGAAATCGCACTACATTACAATTAAATATCCAAGACTTTGTGCAGGGTATGTGCTAGTCGCTCTATCTCGACTTTACTCGACACAAATCAATTTCAGGCCCATACATATTTCAAATAACCGTTTGAATAGAATATGTATATACAGCTGCGACCAAAATAATAGTAGTGCCCAATAAATAAATTACAGTACTTAAAAAGTGTTAAAAATTATGAAAACTTGATTTGAGCTCAAGCAATCAATACTGAAGATGAGTAAACAGAGCTATCAAGTTGTATTATTAATGTACTTAATTTTATTAAAATATTATTTAAATGCATATTATTATTATAATAGTAGTATAGAGATCTAGCTATGGGCAGCTCAAGCTTGAAGTTAGCATTACGATCCATAGAGACAAAAGCGCATCGGCTTTCTGGGGTTAATTACAAGTGGAAATGTTTGTTTCTTTTTCTAGATCACTATTCTTCGCCTTATCTACGTGCTTAGCTAGCGCCGCTTATCCTCTAATCTGAAACCCCGTTAGCTTATGCTGTGGCTGCGCTTTCAACTTTTAAGTTTTGCCTCGATTCCCAATTTTTAATCGCCGAATTGCGTTCGAGGCAGGCAGAACGAAAAAAAAAAATAAATAATAATAATAATAATAATATAAAGCATAAATAAATAACTTAAGTTTTCTATGTACCTACTAACAAACACACACACACACACTCACACGCACACACACACACGCACGCACGCACACCCTCTTTAACAGAGCAACAACAGCAAAGCACTCGAAGCCGGCAACATGGGCAAAACTTTGGAAATAACCAAACCTGAACAACAGCAGCAGCAGCAGCAGCAGCAGCAGCAGTCGTCGCATGGAGAAAAGGATGGGGATGTGGAGAGCAGCGTTAAGCAGCGTCATGCCACAAGCAATATGGAGGCTGCAACACATCTGTTCAAGGGCAGCGTCGGCGCCGGACTCTTCGCCATGGGCGATTGCTTTAAAAATGGCGGCCTAATTGGCTCGACAATAATGCTGCCCATTATCGCCATCATGTGCGTCCATTGCGAGCGATTGCTCATCCGTGGCTCGCTGCTGGCCGTATCGAAGACGCCGGGTGCCATCTTCTATGATTATCCGGAGACGGTTGAGAAGTGCTTCGAGTATGGGCCGCAACCATTGCGACGCATGTCGCGCGCCATGAAACTGATCGTCGAAATGTTCCTCTGTGTGACCCAATTCGGTTTCTGTGCCATCTACTTTGTCTTCATCACGGAGAATCTATACCAGGTGAGTTCCACGCCAGCAGCACCAGCTCCAGCACTGATCACTGACTACTGCTTACCGAACCCACTGCAAATCTGTAGAAAGAAGATGAGTGCATTGCTCTTGTGCTTGAGTATGCAACAGACAGAAGGAAGCATCTGCATATGCATTTATTCTTGATCAGGATCAAGGATCTCAGCGATCTCAGACACTATAGCAGCTGGAGTCTTCAAATTTGGAACAGAAGTTCTCGTATATCCAGCACAGATTATGTTTGCTTCATTCTGCCTCCGCTTGGCAAACATCGATACATTTCAAGTTTCCATAACAGTAAAAGCGGAGACTTTTTCTGATATAAAATATACAAGAATCTTTTGATCAACTGTCCCAATTTCAACAAGATCGCATAAGAAGTGCCCAAGTTGTAGTTTTTTCATATTGATCTCATTTCTACCAGCGTGATTGTGGGAGAAAGGGATAGCAAGATAATCGACACAAGCGTAAACATGTTTGTCTCTCTTCCACATTTGGCTACTCCTCAGCACCTGTGTCTGCCATAAGAAATGAGGGCAACTCCACTCAAAGTTCGCAAAGGAAATAGTAATATTAACAATAAGATGTAAGATGTTCCTCTATTTAAGAGCTGTTCAGCTGGGTTCGCGACTAGAGGGTATTTCGTAGTCGACTATATGCTGACTTGTTTGAATATTTGGGTTGCAGGTGTTTCAGCAGAATGGCATCGATATTAGCATGAGCGTGGTGATGCTGATAACACTGCTGCCGGCAATGATCCCGTCTCTGTTGACCAATCTTAAGTATATATCGCCTGTGTCGCTGGTGGCGAATTTTGCGCTACTCTTCGGTTTGATTGCGACACTAACGATCGCCTTCTCGGAGGGACCAATGCCACCGATTGGTGATCGCCATTCGTTCACAGGTGGCACACAATTAGCGTTGTTCTTTGGCACGGCTCTCTTCTCGTATGAGGGCATCGCTCTGATTTTACCGCTGCGCAACTCGATGCGTAATCCGGATGCGTTCAGCAGTCGATTTGGTGTGCTGAATGTGACCATGTTTTGCATTACGGCCCTGTTCATCTTCACCGGATTCGTTAGCTATATGCGTTGGGGCGAGGATGTAGCCGGCAGCATCACGCTCAATCTCAACGTGGAAGATACGTAAGTTTACAAGAAAAAAATTCCAATTTACAGTTGCGATCATAATAATGGAAATGCCTAAAATATAGTTAAAAACACTATGCAAATTTGAATTTATGAAATTTACTAACCAACAATTTAAAGTCCTAAAATTCAATAACAATCATATTTATTTTTAATTAAATATGAATTAAATAGTGGAATAATAGAGAAGTTTTCTCAGCTAAATAATTTTTCTAAAAAACTATATATGATTGCTGGTTGAATAGTATTTGGAAAACAATTGTATTTTAAAACATTTGCAGATGAGAAACCACATATATTTTGGAAAGGACTCGATTTGATCACCATAAAATGAGTCATATTTTAATGAAATGCCTTGAGAAGCAGCAGTACTATTATTTTGACCGCAACTGTACATATTTGACAAAAATCAAATAAATATAAAAAGAAAATCATATTTAAATATTTGATTTTATTGTTTATGTTGTTTGCAGCATGTCGCAGGTTGTGAAAATTGTTGCCGCATTGGGCGTCTTCTTTGGCTATCCCATACAGTTCTTTGTCATGATAAAGATTCTGTGGCCGCCCATCAAGCGTGGCAATGGCTGTGCCCAGAAGTATCCGATTACCATGCAGGTGACACTGCGCTTCATCATGGTCATGCTGACATGTAAGTCTAATATAATCACTAATCCAATAACTTATCAATTTTAATCATTTGTCTCTTTTAAAATATGTTTCTAGTTTGTGTTGCCCTGGTGGTGCCACAATTGAATCTATTTATTTCGCTCATCGGCGCATTGTGCTCAACATCGCTGGCATTTGTCATACCGGTGATCATTGATTTTGTGACACGCACGCAAGTGCCCAAGGGTCTGGGCACCCTCACCTATCTGAAGAATATCGGCATTCTAACGATCGCCCTGCTCGGCATTCTTACGGGCACCTATCAAAGCATTGTTGAGATTATCAAAGAGTTTCAATAATTGTTACTTAAAATGTGTGTGTGTGTGTGTGGCTGTGTGAGTGTGCATGTGTGTTTGCGTGTGTGTGTGTGTCTGCTTGCCAAGTATTTTGTAAATAACGCCGATAATCATGTGAATACCTTGTAACGATTTATTGTCCTCGTAATTTTAGTTTAATGTGTTTGTTGTACGTTTTTTTTTTCGTTTTTTTTTTGCACAATTATTGCTATTTATTTTAAGCTGTGTCAGCCGTGCTTATTTGCATGTGGCGCCATTATTTAATTGTCTACAGCTTGATAAAAAATACATTATTTTATTAAATGATAAATAAACTTCGACATGCGTCTGATTAATTTAAATTTGGCGCCTTATGCGTTAATACCATCGGCACTTACCAACACTGGCGAATTCTACAAACTGGGCTGCGACCGCACACTAACAGTCTAAAAATTGATTTAACTGTCGATTTTTTGGGAATGTTTCTACCAACTTAAGTTTAATGTACTTGTAATATTTTTTTATAAACACTTATTATTAATTGTCAACAGCTAGATAAAAAAAATAATACATATATTTTAATAAATGGTAAATACACATTGACATGCGTATGATTAATTTAAGCTTGGCGCCTTGTACGTTAGTACTATGGTCACTTAACAGCACTGGCGCGTTCAAAAAAGGGGCTGCAACAACACACTTAACGGTCTCAAAACTTGATTTAACAGTCACATTGGGAATGTTTTTTGTTTCTACTGCCCGGGACCCGAGAGACTCTTCTCCATGAACTTCTTGCGGGCAAAACACATCCACCACTTGCTCGGCTTCCCATCGGGCGCGTCGAATACCTTCTCGAGCACCCGCAAGCCGGTCTCCTGGCGCAACTGCAGCATATATTCGCGCATTAGATCGGCATTATCTGGCTTCGCATAGACGGAATTTAACGGAAATCCGGCATCGCCGGGTATATCAAATTTTGATATGGCCATCGCATAAAGATCCTGTTGTCCTTGTTCCTTACTCGTACAACGCACCAATCGCTTCAGGCACTCCGTTATATAGAGCGTTATATAGATAAGCACACGATCTACTTCCGACTATAAATATAAAAATATGTAAAATACAATTTAATTTATGTTTACAAATGTAAAAAACAGATAAAGTGAACCTTGCCTTCACTTCGTATGTGCGAAAGAAAACGTTCGCTTTGAAATAGTAAAGTGACTCATCGATGATATCGTTATCAGTATTCACACTGGGCGCTGGCCCTCGAATTTGGGTGCGAAGCGGCAAAATTGCCATGTTGCCCACCTGTCGCTCGAATTCTTCAATTTCCGAGTGATACGCCTATTTTTGGGAGTGGATCAACCGCATAGAAATTAAAATATAAATTAAATGTTTCAAATTATACATTATTAGTCATCGATGATTTGTCAACACTGACTACTTACTGGCATTTTGGGTGGATTGTAATCAACTGAATTTTAACATTGGCACCGATTCAATTGTTTGCTGTTTATCAACTGTGAAATGCATAGTAGCCCTGGTAATATCGATAAGCGTTTATCGCACATTTAAAACGTAAGCAATCGTAACGTAAATCAACGTACATGAAAAACAAAAATGTTAATATTACTAAACCGATAGAACCATTTCTTTTTTTTGCCGTTTATCAGCTGCGAAATGCATATCAGCCCTGGTTAAATCAAAAAGCGTTCATCATACATTTAAACGTAAGCAAAATCGTAACGACGTAGCGCTAATGCTACTTAACAGCAATATTGTGTCTGTATTATTCTCGTGTTGCACTCAAACGGTCACATGGAGCGCACGTTTAGCGTTAATCAAATGGAGAAACAAATAAAAACAAACTCAGATAGCGATGAGAAGCTGGAGCAGGAGCAGCAGGAAGAGTTGGAATCAAACAGTGATAATAATCAGTTTGTAACAAATAATGTTGACAACGATGACGAAGATGAAATGGATTTGGCTAACTTTAATGCAGACGCCGCCAAGCGAAAGAAACGCAAGAAGGGCATTATTTATATATCGAACATACCGAAACACATGAATGTGACGCGTTTGCGTGAAATTCTCGCTGATTTTGGCAAAATTGGACGTGTCTATTTGCAGCCCGAGAAGCAACCGGGTGAGTGAAAGAAACAACAAATGTAAATGTAATTTAACTTTTTGCATTTATTTTTGCAGGTGGCGGAAAGAATAAGACAACGAAGAAGAAGAAGCACAAGCGATTAAACTTAAATTTCACTGAAGGCTGGGTGGAATTCGAATCGAAACGTGTTGCAAAGCAAATTGTGCCACTGCTGAATAATAAACAAATTTCGACGCGAAAGAAATCGCAGTTTTATGACTCGCTGTGGTCCATGAAATATTTGCCGCGCTTCAAATGGATACATTTGACGGAGCGCATGAACTACGAGCAGGCGACGCACAGGCAGCGACTGCAGACGGAGGTATCGCAGGCGCGCAAGGAGACGACATTCTTCCAGAACAATCTGGATAGGAGCGAGCACATCAAGAAGCTGGCAAAGAAGGCGAAAAAGATGAAAAACAGCTGTGACAACAGTTGAAATAGAAACTGTTTTATTTTTCTTTAAAAAAAGCGCTATTAAATAACATGCAAACCAAAACTTCTGCTTTGCGTTCTGTTGGTCTCACTTTTGCGTTCGTGGCCTCGTGCGCTCCTTAAGCTCAATTTCGCGCTTGACGTAAGCAGTTTTGCGCTGTTAGTTTTACGTTGCACGAACTGTATTTATTTACAAAAGTTGAGAGCTTTAACATAGCTGCTAATTTATAATTTCATAATATTAAATCAAATTAAAAACAAAATGTTCTCATAAGCACACTTTAATCATCTGAAAATATATTTAAAAATTGTCTAATATTGCAAACTGTTAACCAACTGTTGCGCTCTCACAGAGCCTGTTAAGTTAACAGTCGCTGTTTGTTTTTTTTTTTGCAGTCAGTCGAAAAAAACTCACTGGACGGACTAGCGCAACGGCGTCTGCGTGCGCTTACAATTATTATTATTATTTTTTTACAATTTGTTTTTGTTTGTGAATTGAAGGCTCGCTTTCGATTGAAAGTAAACAAAAAGTGTGTGCAATTGATAAATAATCAATTGTGTGTTGTTTGCGGTTTTACAACGCTAAACAAAAAAAAACAACAAAAACAAAATATAAAATAAAGTAAACTCGTTTACCAACACCAAACACACACTGTATGTGTTTGTTTGCATTTTGCCTCTGCCTTTTGCGATTACGATTGCTAGTGTTGCGCGGGTTATTCAGCTGTAATTGAATGGAATTTTCAATTCAGAACCAAACCGTATTCAATGCATTCCCTGTACAACGACAACAACAACAGTAAAAGCAACCTTTACAGTTAGCAAACTGTGGCAACAGTTGAGGCGGCAAAACAAATTGAACGTAAAAGGTATGTATATATATATATGTATGCGTGTGTGTCTGTAAATGCATTAACATTGTATGTAAAATGCTGAAACTGTTCATTAAGATTTACAGCAATATGCGCCCACTACAATCAGCATAACGGAATTGACGCTGCCTGCAGGCGCAGTTACAGTCAAGTTGTCAAAAACATATAAAAAAAAAGGAATAATAACCCAACGCCCTTGACAGATGCTGCTGCGCGACGTCAGCAGAAAATAGTGAAATGCAGTGAGAAAAAAAACAAAAGAAAAGAAAAGGCAAAGGCAGGCAGCATCAAAACCAAATGGAATTTAGCCGGTTTCCATAAAAGCAGACAAACTGCCAGACGACGTCTCTCTCTCTCTCTGTCGCTCTTTCTCGCTCTGCAGGAGTTATGGATGGCAAGGCCCAGTTTGTTTTTTTTTGTTTTACCTTTTGTTATGAACTTTCGCAGAGCATCCAAAAAACATCCACTAAGCTGGAATACTCGTTGCGGTTTACTGGGATGCGGCTTGGACTAGAAGAAGTGTGCTCTGCACTTTTATAACCGTTAGTGATTTCATTTTTAATGTGAACTAACACAGTCCACTTGCGTTCCACATTGCTAAATTACGGACTTAAGATACTCACATTAAATTATGTAAATTTTATAAAATGCCAAAAATGCAAATTCAAATCCAAATTGAATAAATAATAAGCAGCAGCAAGAACAGCAGGCAAAAGTTAAAAAAGTAAAAAAAAAAAAAAAGTCTGAGAACTTGTTCTTTTGTTCGGCATTTTGTGACTCTTTCAACTTTTTTGTTTTTATTGCTTTTTTCTTCAGTTCTGATTAACGTCAAACGTTGAGAAATTCCAAAAGGGCAGCCGAATTAGGTTCAAGCTTTCGTTTGACTTTTGCCTGATCTCGCAGATACCCTTTGCCAGATCCAGAACGAAAACTGGACCCCAGTCAATATATTAGTAGACCCCATTTTATGACAGCTGCTTAAACTTGATTTGGCTTGATTTCTATAAAAGTTTTCAGTTCTGATTTTACACTTTCAATCCATTGAAAAGGGGTATAATGCTTTTCTGTAAATGTTTGTAACAGGCGGAAGAAAGCATCTGTGAATCCTTTCAAGAATATATTCTTGATAAGGGTCGAAAACCCGAGTGGATATAGCCATGTCCATCTGTCTGATCTCAGAGACTATAAGAGAATATAATCGTATATCCAGCGCAGAGGCAAGGTAGTCGACACGAGCTTAAATATTTTTGTCTCTAATCTACAGCACCCCCTTACATATGTGCATGAGTACGCCTTATTTTATTTTACTCTTCAGTACCTGTACCACCCATAGGAAATATAAGCAATTCCGCTGCGTTCAGCGTAGAGGATATGTTGTAGTCGAGTTCACTCACTACTCCATCGACTACAGCATTTTAAATTGGTTGTCTTTGGCTTTGGCTTTGTCTGTGTTTTTGCCACGCTTTGCATTTGTGGGTTGGATGGATTTCAGTGTCTCGCGCGACGCCTGCGCTATGGAATTTATTTAATTTGATTTAATTGCAGTTGCTCTCACATTCGAATACCCTGTTAATAAATTTATAAACATAAGTGTATGTAGGGTATCATGCAGTCGAATACGCACGACTGCAGAGTATTCTTACTTGATTTCTATGCACATAAATAATTAGATATATATTTTTTGTATTTGTGTATCAAATTAAATAGATTTAATTTGCATTTTTGCTTGTATTTTATGATTCAATTGCTCAAACAGTTTCGCAAAAGTTACATTAAATAAAAATAAAAACACGAAATAAATAAATAGGCCCAACCCACAGAGGCTGTCATAATTATACAGACAGTGGCAATTGCGGCAGATCCTAAAATTTTGTTGTGTGCAGAATAAATTATTGTTATTTTCATTTATTTTATTTTCCTTTTTGATGTGGCACATGCATCATCAGCATCATCATGAACATATAAATATCATCAGTCGCAGTTGGTATTGCCAATATAAAAAAACATGTGCGTCAGTCAAATGCAGTTTTGTGTGACAGACAGACAGAGAGAGAGAGAGAGAGATAGAGAACAGTGTGTGCTAAAAGTTTACCGTTTGTTATGCACCATGTGCACTGACACAAATTTGCTGCCCTTGCCAGTTTACATTTATGTGCGCTGAAAACAACTCAAATAAAAATCTACACTCTTAAAAAATGGGTATTCTACGGAAGCCAAACTCTAATATGAAAGCCGAGCCAGTAAATTCCATTACCATTTTGTGTTTTGTGTCAATAATAAAAAATGTTTTGATGATTTTGGAAATTCTTTTTCCCAATATCTAGAAATTATTTTCAAAAAGCTGCAGCTGCAACAAAATGAGAAAGGAATGGAAACCAAGAGAATATATAAATACACATGCATATACATGTGTGTATAGATATGCACATATAAGTCTTCAGAATTAGTTGAGACTCTAATAACTCAATTTGAGATAATAACACTGAGCTCCCAGTTAGTACAAATCATTAATCAACTGTTCTCTTTAATTTTTATTTACATACATAGATAGAGAGTTGGGCAGTGTTCGATTCATAATAGTTTAATGATTAATTGCTAGTCCATTGTTTGCACATGATTAATTACCATTAGAATAAGTAAAAAAGTTTAAGGCATATATATATATATATACATATATCTACCACTGCCCAACATTGTGTGGAAACATTCAATTAGAGTATTAAGTGACTTTTTCTACTTATTGTCTTAGGCAGTGCAAATTTAATGATATACAGCTGCGGTCAAAATAAAATAAGTGAAAATGAATGTTTTCGAATATGTTTGAAAAGAAACAAATATTAAAATATAGTTAAAAATTTATGAAAATTTTATTTAAACACAATCAATCTGAAGCTAAGTAAACATTCATTTAGAACAAAAATTTAAGTCCTTAAATTTATTATTTTTAGACTTATTTTTATTGAATTATTTAAATTTATCATTATAATATTAGTAGAATAACAGTGAAGTTTCGCAACTTTCCCTTTCTAAAAACTATGATGGGTGATTTCATTTCCAGATGATAAACCAAACTAATTTTATTTTGCCGATTTCTTTATATTGAAAATTTTGAAGAGGTCTCGATTTGATTACCATAAAATTAGCCATATTTATATTAAATGCTTTGAGAAGCATCACTACTATTAGGCCCAGAAAAAAATCGACCAGCATTGTACACAAATACAATGTACAAAGTGTTTCAGCAAGGGTATTTAATTTTCGGCTTGTAGAATTTGTGGCATTTATTAATACAAAGTGGCATGCATAACTGAGAATTACCATGAAAGACGCTTTTATTGTTAACTCGTTCTGCGAATACGAATACGAATCCTCAGATCGCAGATTGCAGATGCAAAAAGAGATTGTGCCACATCAAATTACAGCTAAAAACACAATGCTCTAAAGAACTTTAGCGGAATTCGCGTACATTGCCATTACACTTACACAGTATGTGTGCGTGTAAAATATGCACAGGAAAAATAGAATTGAAATGCATAAATGCATT
Organism: Drosophila picticornis; assembly: GCA_035043845.1. NCBI lineage: Eukaryota > Metazoa > Arthropoda > Insecta > Diptera > Drosophilidae > Drosophila > Drosophila picticornis. Next base: position 8,738,157 of record JAWNMR010000492.1, read on the forward strand.
TGTACTTTGAAATTTATATTTGCACAAGCGTCTTCTTCTTCGTCTTTCTTTGATTTTTATTCCAAGCAGAAGCTGCCTGTGTCTGAAAGTAAAACCTTTTTTTGGAGCAAAAAAAAAAGCAAGCTGCCAAACGGAGTTGCCAACTCTCCTGAATTGTTCTCGTTTGATGTGTGGGCATACATACGTATGTGTGTCAGCCACTGTCTATGCATGTGTGAGCTGTTGCTGTTGTTGTTGTTATTCTTTGCTTCTTTCTTTCTTGTTTCATTTTTATTGTTATGTGTGAGTGTGTGTGTGTGTGTGTGTGTTTTTCCATTTCACACTTCTTTTTATGCGCTGCACGTTTTGTGCTGTTTGCTGTTGCAGCTGTGCGCATTTTAGCCTGTTCGAACTTTTCGACAGCAACAACAGCAGCAGCGGCAGCAGCTCATTGCCAATATTATGTTGAAGGCGGCCATAACGGTATTTCATTGCGTTCATTGCCACCAGCCTGCAAACAACACCAACATCATCAGCCGAGGGGGAAAATTGAACATTTGCATTTGAGGCGCACAAACCGGACGCAGTTTGTCAACCGGCCGTCGGTGGATCGGATCTTTAATGGTGCATGGTGCGTGCTGCGTGATGAATAATGCCACACACACATACACACAGACAAACATATATATAGCGAGGGATGTTCCAGAAGTTTGTGAATCAGAAGTTTTTTGGAGCCAAGTCTGTCAAATGACACCTGAACAGTAAAATGGTAAAATTTTTGATCAGAATCAACAGTCGAATTGATATAGCCATATTCGTCTGACTGATCCCAGAGATCTGAGAGACAAACGAGCTAATCTCCAAATTTGGAATAGAAGTTATCAAATATCCGGCACAGATAAAGTTTGCTTGGATAAGATATACCCAACTTAGAGCATGATGATCTCATTACTATCAGTATGCTTGTGAAAGAAAGGGAAAATATGAACAACAATCGACGCTGGAGTAAATAGGTTCAGCATCCCCTTACACATGCATGTATAGAAATGAGGGCATTCCTAATAAAAATTCTTAAAGGGAAATTTGGCAATAACACTATAATATATTTAAAAGCTGTTCATCTGGATTCTGGGATAGATCGTAGTCGAACTCAATCACCACATCGACTGCACCATTCCGACTTGCTTTTAAATTCAATTTAGTCATTTTAAATAACGTTTCAAATTTCCTATGGAGCTACCCTCGCTCGCACATGCATAAATACACTTTTAGAATGTTGCATGTGGCGACACCTTTACTTTGCTTTGGTTTTGGGCCATTGCAAATGGGACAATTTTGCTGTCAACTGTCTTGACAAGCCATAAGCGCACAACTATTCATAACAAATGACAATAGTCGCAGCATTAAAATTTTGAGGTACTCAGCCAAATAGGGCGCATCCGTTTTCCGGTTGCCAGTTGCCAGTTGTCGGTCTGCAAAAATAACAGCAAACAGCAGAAAGCAACCACAATAACATCATCGGCCCTTATTTGTATTTGTATTTACACACACATATATACATTTGTGCATGCACACACATACACATATACAGATTGAGGAAGTTTCGAGTTCAAAAACCTCACGCATGTTGTGGCGTGGGGTTGTTCGCCACACACACACACATGCACATACACTCAGAAAATAAATCGGCATAAATTGTAGTAAATCACCCTAACAAATAGCAATTTTTTCATTTTTTTTTTGACAACAATTTCTAGATATTAGGAAAACTATTTTAAAAATTTAGAAAGGCTTGCCCCAAATTGAGAATTCCAAAAATATGGTGATATTTTCTAGAAGTTTTCTTTTAAGTTAACGTATAAACTAAGTAAATATCTGTACATATGAAATCTTGAAATGCATATTTTTATTAATAATACAAGTAACAAAAAATTAAATATAAAAATACTAAAACAATGTACATAAATAGAAAACCAAAATAGAAACTAGATATTTTTTTTTAATTTTAGAAAAATCCGCTTCGAAATTTAGAAATGCAAAGTATGGCGATTTACTAAAATGCAGGGTGTTTTTCGTGAGTGTATATACACATACGCACATATATTCATGTATGTATGTATAGCTGCTGTTCTGTTAAATGACAACAGCGATGCAGCCTTCGCTTTTGTTTGTCTCGCTTGTCTTTAATTAAAAACGCAGTCGACGGAGTCGCAGTCGAAGCCAATTGAATCAATAAACTTCACTTAACGTTCGCAATTGAATTGTCCTTTCCAAAAAAAATAAAACTTGCGCAGCGCCGAATCAAGTGCGCACAATGCATGCGTGCGCGCTTGCGCTCGTCTGTATCTTGTTCAGCTGTAAGCGCACGCACGCATGTCAGTGTTGCCATTTACACGTATGAATTGAATATTATTTGCAATTGTTTTTGTTTTTATTTTTTTGTTTGCCCATGTATTTGTTCTCATTTGTACCAATAATGAAGTCATCCAGTCAAATCAAGTTTTGCCCCACGCTTGCTGAAAGTGTCGTTTAAATGGGACGTTTGTTAAGTAGAAGTGCCTTTTGTTGAAATTCCCATTGCTATTGTTGTTGTTGTGGTTGTTGCCGTTGTGGATGACATAAGCAGCAGCGCTTTAAAATTTGCAATGCGCATTTTGTGCACTTTTGTACTGTTATTGTAGATTTATTTCATTTTACAGCTTACTGATCTATGCAAAAATATATACATGCAAAGTGTGTGTTTGTATATTTGTGTGTGTGTGTGTATGTTAATGACATGTTTGCTATTGGTACACGTTCACACACACACACACACACACAGGCAAACATACATACATACATGCAAATGTGTAAATAATGTTATATATTTATAGCTGTCAAATGGTTAACAGTTACTTCAATTGAACTCAATTTGAGCATTCAAAATGAGTCAAGCAGCGTGAAGAACAATTTAATTTTGTGTGTTAATTAGATTTTCGTCATCTTGAGAGATGAATGGATGGTCTCGAGTGGCAGCGTTGTGATTGTGTCGCTCCTTAACAAATTCGATAATTCTTTCAGCTAAATACATACGCGTAATCACAATTAACAAGCCACTTAACAGACACACACTCACACATATACGCAAGCATCCACGCTTCATTTTTGACATTTTCAAGTGGCGCCTGTGTGTGTGTGTGTGCGTGTGTTAATATTAATGTTAATGGGCACATATTGCCTTCTCACACACACACAAACACATACAACCATTTGACTATGACAGCAGCTCGTTTAAACTGTCATCTCACACACACACAACTCACACACACAAAGTAGATTGCATTTTTGTATGCAACCCGATTTGATGACATTTTTCGCTTGTTGCACGTACACACTCGTATACACTCACACAGACACAGACGAGGGAATTATTGCAATATAAATTTAACAGTCTTCATGACGCTTTCGACTGCTTGACTGACCTTCACAATTCACACACGCACACACCCAAAAAAAAAGCAACAAAAAACGCAAGCGTCTAAAATCGCGCGCGTTTTTATTTAGATTTGTCGTCGACCCCAGAGGCCTCACATATATTAATAAAAAGCAAAGAAAACACCTTACAAAATAAATATAAAAAAAAAAATATAAAAAAACAATTTAAAAATATATTTAATTTGTATATTGTTTTGATATTTTTATTTATTTATTTTTTTGTTTCTTGGCTACGGTTTGCATGCTTTTAATTCAAATTGCGCATTTTGTGTGTCGGCAAATGTTTATTTTTATTAAGATACACTGAACATAGTTGCACAAACATTGTTCGTAATTGTGTCTGCCAAGCATGTGTCACTTTTTATTTGTGTCCACACTATAAAAACTAGTTTGCATGTCTAGCCTACTATCCACAATGGAATCCATAATTTGACCAAGCCCCCAAGCTCTCACTTTGAATGCGATCCACTTGCAGTGCGAACGTTTCTCCTTGTGGGTAGCTCAACGAACATGGGGATAAATCGTATATTGGAAACTCTCAAAGAAAAAAACCCACGCTATCTCGATCAACTCCAAATGTTTGACATACTTCTTGCAACCCATTCGTAACAAAAAATAGAAACCGCTTCTTTTGGCAACTGAAAGCATTACGGTCCACATAGCTTCCTGCCCACATTGTTGGCTTAAGTCAAGGCAAATATTTTTAGTTGTTCAACAGGCAAATTCAATTAGCGAACGCAGATTCCCAAGTTGTGTGCTATGAAACGACAAAAACAACAAAAAAGGCATAACAAAACAAAAACAAAAGCTGAATGATATGACAGCCAAAAAAAGCGCTTGCCAATTGAAGACACGAGTCGAGTATTGACAGTTGCTGCGCTAATGCATAGTCTCCATGTATGTATGTGTGCATATTTATGTGTGCGTATCCACACATCCCCCTCACTCCATCTCTCTCTTTCTCGCTGTGTGTGGCTGTTTGTCGCCCGCACTATCGTATTATTGAAACGGCGTTTTTGCTTTCAAGTTGGGATACACAGCTGTGTTTGTGTTTGTGCTCTATAAATAAAGACAACCAACTAAAAATGGCAATGTATTGGTATTAATTTTCCTGTAAGACAAAAAGAGTGAGTGAGTGAGTAAGTGCAACAGAGTGAGAAAGAAAAAGAGACAGAGAGAGAGAGACAGAGAGTGAGCGGCTGCAGCGAAAGCAAAAAATATTTATCGACTCTACGGGATGCTGTTGGTTGCATGAAAAATGCATGCATGAATGGGGGGGTAAGGAGAAAAGGAGCAATGTAGGAATGGATTCAGTTGAAGTTAGCTGTTCTTTGTTTGTTGTTGGAATTCAGCTGTTCGGGCTTTGGCGAATATTAAATGGTAATTGTGTTCACGTTGACTGTTTGTCTCTCTTTTTTTATGTGTCTTTTGACCCTTAAGTGAGTGTGGTTTTTGAGACTGACGTATAATAAAAATAAATAATGCACATTGTGAGATTTCAATTTATGACATATTGGTAGCTAAACAAAGAATTTATTTTTCACAGTTCTCAATGGCATTTGGATAAGGAACTTTCCAACTTGCCAGGAATCAGCACCAGTTTTAGCTTAGAAAAATGTAAATTTTATTAAATGTCTTCCAGACCGCAAAATAAATTAAAAAGTGGAACTTTTACCAAACTCAACACAATTAACATAACATTGTTCTTATCTTATCTCAATTAACCAAGATTTCCATGCCTCATTCCAAAAAAAACTAAACAACTAAGAATGCTGTAGTCGAGTGAATGAGCTTGACTACGATACACCCTATAACCTGTTAAAGATGTTAAATTTATTTGAGTTTTATTGCTCTCATGTCTCATGGCAGATACATATACTAAATAATAAGGAATCGCTTATTATACATCAATTACTCTGCCTTTAAGATTGTGGCTCTTATTGCTATTAGAAAAAGAAATGTATCGATATTTGCCAAACGGATGCAATTTCTGTAATCGAATAGTAAAGTACAATAAAATGAAACAAACTTGATCTGCGCCGGATATACGAGTACTTCTACTACAAATTTTGAAGTGTCTATCTCTTACAGTCTCTGATATCAGAGATATGGACATGGCTATTTCGAGTCGGCTGTTGATCCTGATCAAGAATATATACTTTAAAGGGTGCGGAGATGATTTTTCCTCCGCGTAAGACACATTGATATGATATAATGGTATAATGGGCATAAAAAGTATAAGCCTTCATAACATAAGAACGCAATTGCTGTTCTTAGTTGTGGAACTTATGTTGTTGTTGCTGTTATTCTCTGACTCATTTGGCTTCCCATTCACTGTTAGTCTGCTTTGTTGTTTTGCTGTTGATTTCTTTGATTTTATTTATTACACATCTGGGTGCTTTTGATGATGATGATGACGATGGCGATGACGCCACTGATGAAACGCACAAAAAAACGCTCGACAAAGACGCCGAAAATGACGTTAATAAAAGAGAAAAGAAAAAAACAAAACAGAAGACAAAACAAAGACGAACGCAACTGCAAAGCAGAGAATAAAAATGCATTTCGTAATTTTAATTATAATGTGGAGTGGATATTGGAATAGGAATGGAAATGGAAATGCAGCAGCAGCACACCCAATTGTCAATGCAGTCTAGACAAGCATGGAAAGTGTGAAAGAGAAGAAAGCTGAATCACGCCAGCTATTTGCGAAAGCAGTAAGCGAGGAATGAGCAATAACAAGATCTGCACAGTTTACATACATATGCACAAATATGCAATCTATTAAGAGAATGGATCGTGTGTCATAAATGCAATCTACAAGCAAACAGTTTCAAAGCGCACATAACTATCAAAGCAACCACAAATTATATGTGGATCGTTTATTTTGTAATTGTAATCCACATGCGTTCATCACAACAATAAACAGGCCGCATCCACGCAAAATGCGTTCCACAAGCAATATTACTCAATCACGTTGCTCAGAGCTTAAGCACACACCTACATACATATACATATCTGCGTCTGTGTATAAGTGTGCAAATGCGGACTGACCGATCCCGCAACTGTGATTCGTTCAGACACCAACACGCACACGTAGGCATAGACAGTGCACTTGTAATTGTAATTGTGACATACGCAACAAAAATATTAACAGCAACAGTAACAGTAACAGCAACAGAGCACAGACTGCTGCTGCCTGCTGCTGATGATGATAATGTTCAGAGAAGTCAGGCGAAGCGAAATCAGTGACAAGAACAGCAACAACAACACTGACAACACAGACAACATATTGTGGCATATGAAATGTGTACAATACACTTATAAAAAAAAACTACCATACATTTTAGTAAAGTATAACGTACTTTTCGCACCAATAGTTAGTCACAGTTGTTATTCAGAAACTAAATTTATAAAATTTATGGCTGTGGCTCACATACACACAAACATTCATACCGTAAAAAAAATTGTCGACTTAGGACAAGCCTCTGCATCTGAAATATTTTGCCAAATCTTAGAAATTAAAAAATAATAAAAAAAAAAAACATGTTTTATTTTTTAGGGTGATTTTTTTTTTCCAGCGTGTATATAGAAATGAAAATGATGCGTGTCCAATGAAAACTTTATCGGCATTTAAAAAGAGGCTCGCAGTATGCTCTAATTTCAGCTGGTTATCCGTACAGTTGGCCCACAAACTACACAGACACACACAGACACGGACGCAGACACGCACACATAATAAACATTGTTGAGGTTGACGATGATGTAGCTTAATCGCATTGCTTTTGCTTTTGCTTTTCCTGTTGTTGTTGGCTTCGCTTCTTCCTATTCGCTGTCGGCCACTTTTGGTGTTTATGACCCAATTTGGGTCTTGGAACGTTTCGTAAATGGCCCACCGCAGTCATTTCCGCGCCCAAAAATAAAAAAGTGAAAATTTTTTGTGTGTCGCTCGCTTCGTTGCTTTCCATGTCTCCACAACACACACAGATAGTCATGTGTGTGTGTGTGTGTGTGTTATCAAATGCCGCATTCTTCATTTATTTGCCCAATGTCGTTGATTGATTAGCTTTCCAATTGATTTTGACTCGACTGTCGCCATCAAGCTGTGATCTGGCAACACTGGACAACTGGGCAACAGCATAAGCCAGCTGCTGAAAATGCCATTACAAATTCGATTCGTAATCTATACTTTTTTATGCGCATTACAGGCTCGCATACCTTCCCATATACCATATACCAAGATACACGGAATAATTTGTGGTAGATATATTTACAATGTAGTAACATAACATATGTACATATAATTTGATAATGTATTGATGTACATACAAATACAATTAATTTTGCACATTGACAATTTTAAATATAGAAAAAATATATATGTTTAATTTTTCCCTACATAAATTGCATAATTGATACAAAACAGTACTTTTAGACGCAGCTGTTAAATCAAGAATAGAATTAGCCAAGCTGCGTCAGCGCAATAATTAAAAGATGTATTAGAACATCTGGAAACCAAAATCTATAAGAAATATACATTAAGACATAGGTAGCGAATTGCAATTGTAGAATGTGCAGAATGCACTCGGTAATGAGTAGGTCATTCACTAGTTCGCTGCTGGGTGAAAATGCGCACAGCTGTTGACGCATGACGCATGCACGTGTGTGCGCGCGCGCGCCGCTTTCCAGATGCGCTCCACGCGCTCGCCTCCCCCACAGACAACATTTGAGCGTGTGTGAGTGTCGGTGTATGCGTGTGTATGTGTGTGTGTGAGTCCTGCTCATTATAAAAGGAAACAATAGCAATTTAGAGCAGCTGCGTGCACTGTGCATTGTGCATGTATTTGTGTGTGAGTGTGTGTGTTTGCGTGTGCTTGTGCATCATTTGTGTTTTATTTGTGTTTCGTGTGAGTGTCTCTCAGTTGACGATTTCACGCCTTGCCAAATGGACGCGCTGCGTCATCTTATTGTGCGTGCGTCTCTCTCTCTCTCTCTCTGTGTTGTTTTTTTTTTTCACATCTCCTAAATCCACTCTTCTCGTTCTTCTCTCTTTAATTTCGCTTGTAGATGTCATTGACGAAGAAGGATCCGTCGTTGCGTGTTGCTGCCTCTGATCCGCATTTGGTTAGCCTTGGCGGCGGTCGGCTGAGCACCGCTGTAACCATTCATTACATACATATAGGTGAGTACACACATGCACATACACACACATACGCATACACATACACACACATACTTTTTAAAAATATTATTTTTCCGTTATTTATTGTTTAGTTATCTTCAATATTGATCGTCATTATTTAAATTAAATTTTCATCATTAATTTTAACTATATTTGAAGTATTTTTTCAACATTATTGAAAACATATGTGTGCATTACGTGTATTTTGGCCGCAATTGTATATACTTAACCCCGCCACCACCACCATCACCATCAAGATCACATTTACGCTGATAAGACAAAATTAAAATGAAATAATTACCCAAAAAAAAAAAAAAAACAATTCCAAAAATCTGAAAAACAATTCTTAATAAATGGCGCGAAAGCAACGCACGAACTAAAAACGAAAAACACACAAATTCTCGTTAGGCGATAAGATTCTCGCACAGTGTGACTTGAAAATCCTCAAGAAACTCGCTAGCTTTTAGGATCTTACAACCATAAAGATAGTAAGATATGCGTGTAAGCATGTTTAAGCTGTATATATATATATATATATATATATATATATATATATACACATATATATTTATATATATACACAGCTTAAAAAAGTTCCACTTGAAATTTTCACATCTGTCTATGATTTGTTTTTTTTTTTTATCATTTATGGAATTCAGTTCAATAAAATGGCAACAAAAACAACAAAATGTATACGAAGTCTAAACGGAGTTTGGTTAAATAGTTGGGCGAGCATAACATTTAGTGCTAGTTTCACGCCTAAAATCAAAATAAAAAAAAAAGAACAAACATAAACAGAGTCGACCTTGGTAAATGATTCGTCCAAGTGACGGCATCATTAAGGCAGCCAAATAACAAGTTTCCGGGTTCAAATATAATACCAGGCTAGGAGAGGGAGTGCCAGTTGTTAAACTCTTAGGGTCTTCGCCAAAAAATAGTGATTGTTAATGGTTCCGACTGATAACCACACACAATGCTAATTATAATAAATAACAACTTTAAAATCAGTGGCCGTAATTACTTTTTTTAAAATGAAAAAGAGCATTAAAATGAGGTACTCAAAATATTTCGATGATCAAAGAGATAATAATTTGGGTAAACGAACTGAGCGTCAATGTTAGTTGTGTTTTAACTTGGCGTCAAACAAATTGAAAGCAGACCAGTGTGCATAATCTTTTTGGCCTGAATTACGGTAATATGCCTGAACAAGGACGCCATGTGCTTGTTGCTCCACGCGAGGTGAGATAAGAACGTCAACTCAAACTCAACTCATCTCAAATTCAACTCAACTCAAATACCCAGCTGCATAGCCGATTAAGAAAAAAAAACCAATCTTAAATAGGCAAAGCCGCGCCAGCGCAATAATTAAAAAGGTAGATAAGATTAAGAAATATGTCGCGAAGACAAGTTTGTGGTTGACTTAGAAGCTGGAGCATACAAGTCTGTGTACAAGAGTGGATTAATATGTTATGAATTACATTTATATGCATAAAGAATGCATTCGGTAATGAGGTTATCATTCACCGTTCGATGGTGGATAAATTCAACTCATTTTAGCTCAAATTGTTCGCCCGGTCTCAATCTCGCTCGCTCGTTCGTGCGTGTAAGCGAGAGCAAAAACAACAATCAAGAGGGTGGCGACGACGATGACAATTGCAATTACAGTTAGAGTTAGAGTAACGGTGACAGTGACAGCAACATTTACAGTTAGTTACTTAAGCATATACGGACAAGAGTAACAATTAAAACTACAACGATTACAGTTAGTTATGGAATTGTGATTAATAATGAAAAGTAATTTGATTTCATGCAGGTGACACAACAATTGGTTCGGCACCGAATTGCAGCATTTCGTTAAACGGCAGTGGAGTCCGTTCGCTGCACTGCACCATTTATCGGAGCGAGGGCAACGAGGTGACACTGGTAGCCGAGCCGGAGTCGCGTCTGCTCATCGACGGCGCTGCAATTGTGGGGGATGAGGTAAAATTGACACAGGGTGCAATGATTACCATTGGCAATTCGAATTATTTGCGCTTCAACAATCCAGACGAGGCGCAAATGATGCGCTCAGCAATGGGCTCCAACGAGCGCATCTCCATGCCACACATTGATTTTGCTGCCACTGTCGGGGCAACACTCGACACACTAGACACCTTCTACGAGACGATCATTAATCCACTCAAGCATCAAAGCAACAGCAACAGTAACAATTCCAGTACCAGTGTCAGTCAGTGCCCCAAGGTGTTTAGCTCGGATCTGGTCACCGTTAATATGCCCGCACGCGATGTGCTTGGTCAGAAATATGCCAGTTTCGCGCGCAATCTGGCGGAGAATCATCGTGGCGAGAAGCAGCTAAACAATCAATATGCCAAAACATTGCCAGGCAACAGCAGCAGCAGTGGCGCCACCAATGGCATCGGCCACAATGCCGGCTACTGCAACATACCCAGCAATGCGGCTGTCTTCAAGCAGCAACAGCAACATCAACAGCAGCAGCCGCAGCAGCAGCAACAGTTGCTGGTGCAACCAGAGCTGTTGTTGGGTAAGGTGAACAATGATCGTTATGATCGTTACCCCAAGCCGGGCACCTACACCGCTGGCGGTCTGCAAATCTATGCGATGAATGGCATCAACACCGAACTCAATAGCAGCAGCGGTGCCGAGCTCGAGGATATGCTCAAAATATGCACTGAGTACGCAGATCGACAGCAGCAGCAGCATCAACACCACCAACAGCAGCAGCAGCAACAGCAGCACAGCAACAACAACAGCAGTCATGGTATGCATAATGCCAGTGCTGGCAGCATCACCTCATCGCCCATTGTCCAGAATCGGATTAAGACGAATGGTTCGTTGCCGCGCGACAAGAAGTCACCATTCCAACAGCATGCAACCGGCAGCAGCAACAGTAGCAGCAACACCAACAGCAGCAACAACAGCAGCAACAATCTGGTAACGCAACACATCAGCAGCACATCGGGCTATGAGAATGTGCGTTTGCTCGGACCCAATCGTGTTGAGATCAATGGTCAGCTGCATGTTGCAGGCACGGCAACGGCAGCAACAGCCAAAACAACCGCGATGGCCAGCCATGAAAATCTGTTGACAGTTGGCAGTCAGTGCGGCACTACTGGCGGCAAATATGTGCCACAGAGTCCACGCACCAAGATACGCACCAATTGCATGTCACCCAAAAAGGATGCCACATTCAGCAGCGTTTTTGCAACAGCGTCCGCAGTGCAACAGCAGCAGAAGCCACCGTTGGCGCCCAAACCGCCAGCGCCAAATCAGCAACGTGACTACGATCAGCTCTTCAAGTCCTTTGAGCGCAAGCAGCAAATCGAGCACCATCAGCAACAGCAGCAACAGCAGCAGCAGCAACAGCAACAGCAACGCATTCAAACACCCGCAAAGCGATCCAACAAGAACATCAACAACCTGATACTCAATCTGAACGAATCGATAGCCAGCAGTGGCCAGCAGCAATCGCCCAAGGCCAGCCGGAAGCCAGCGCCGGCGCCGCGTAGCATCATCAATGTAGAGCAGCGGCAGCGGCGCGAGCTACTTCAGCGGCGTAAACAGCTCAAGCGTGAGCTGGCGCAACTGCCGCCAGCCAACGATGATCATCACGAGGTAATAATATTGATACATTCAAAAAACACAGAACTCATAACACGCCACTCTACCCATTTCCAGCTGGAGCCCAGCGAGCAATCCGCATTGACAACGGCAACAACAGCAGCTACAACGAAGATGGCGACTCCTCGCCAGCAGCTGCAGGCGTTGCAGAATCGCATACACCGCCTGGAGGCGCAACGCAATGCCACACGTGTCATGGAGGAGAATCAACAGGCGAAACTTAAGCAGTCAATTGAAATGAAACAAGATCAACACAATAAGTAAGAAAGGCTCTTGAAGACTTGTCAATCTTCAACAAATTATTATTCATTTTGGGTCTGAGCTGAGCTTAGAGTGAGAAATTAAATATTAATTCAATTTGTGTTGCTGTAGATCAAATATATTTACAGGCATTAAACAGTTCTATAAATTATAGTTTTCTTTAGTTAATAGTTGATATTTAATATAAAGGCTTATAACAAATTTGCGTTATAGTTATGTAATAAATGAACGATAAAGATTTGTGGAATATGCTTATAGCTTGCTCAATAATATCATTATAGTTGCCTAAACTTAAATACTAAATTGATTTATAGCCTGTTCAACTAGTTCAAATTGATAGTAGATATAATTATAGATTTAGAGGCAACAACAAGTTGATTTAAATGCATAGTTTTCTGGAATAGGGTCATTAATTATAGGACTCTAGTCGAGGGGACGATAGTAAAATGAGTTAAATGTAGCACACATCGATAATTAAAAGTTATGTTTTATATATATATATATATATATATATATTATTAAATATTTTATGTATATATATGACTATATGATATATGTACAGATTGACAGATGTATATGTATATAAATATTTAGATTATAGCTGTGTCTAAATTTAAAATAATCAATGTAATTCGTATTTTTTGAGTTTAGTCTGAGTGTTGCAATAATTCAAGTAAAGATTTGTCGAATCCAGCTCAGTTCTCCATTGAAATTTCACTTTTCAAGTGCTGCTTGTCAATTGGTATTTAATTCATTCAAAGAGTATTAACGATTTTCATTCCGCAGACTGCGCGCCATGTTGAAGCAGAAACCGAATAATGCCTGCCTCAAGGAGGAGCTGGAGCATGTCTGTGAATCGCTGGACAGCGATCGCAAAACGTTTGAGGATCTGGAGTTTCAGTATTTTGAGGAGGAGTCCGAGCATCATGCCTGCCACGAGGAGCTCAAGCGACAGGAGCAACGTTTACTGCTCGAATCAGAGCTGGCATCGCTGCGCATCCAGCTGGGACCCGATGAACCGGCTGAGGAGCCGGCAACATCGCCAAACATCAGTGGACGTAGCACACCAATCACCAGCAGCAGCAGCAGTAATCTGATCAATGGCGTCATGTCGCAATCGCTGTTCGGCTCCGCTGAGCTGCTCTGCCCGAAGCGGCGCAATCAGGATGATCTGATGTCCAAGAGCGTTAACGAGAACATGTTTTACAACAACAATAAAATCGAGCTCCTGCCACATGGGGCACAGGGACAGACAAGCACGCCAAAGCGTGCACCGCTACAATTGTACGATGCCGGCAGCTGTGAGCAGATTAGCTTCAATTTATCGCTGCGCAGCGATAGATTCGAGGTGAATCCGCTGGAGCGACGTGTGCCCTCGCAGGATGACATCGATCGCAGTTGTAAGGTGGCCAACGATGCGCCCATCTCGACCAGCCAAGGGGCCAGCACGAAAATCTTTGACAGCATCAAGGAAATCGAACGCAACCGCAAGCTACTGCTAGCCCAGCAAGGTAACTGATCTGATATGATATGAGTAAAGCACTTTGTAATCTCATTGTAATTCCCAATACAACCACAGGTCATCAGGTCATCGAGCATGAGCGCCAAAAGATGTACGATCTGAAGAAGAAGTGCCACGACGAGGCACGCACCCAATACTTGCTGTCAACGCAGCTCAGCAGCACAGAACCACCAACGACACAATCGATTCCACCACCACCGCCTCCAGTACATGCCCCAGTGAACGCCAAGTGAGTGTATGCCACAATCTCAAGCAACCATCAAAAGTGTGCCCCTAATTGAATCAACGGCCCTGCTGAAACGGTTGTCAGTGGTGTCGCCTCAACATTTGGCCAAACCCCTTTTTCCACAAGCTTGACCCTCGACCATTGACCGTTGATTCGAAATAATTGTGCAGCTGACGAAACTAGTGGTGTTGCACCATCCACTACATTGTGCAACAAAGTTGAATATTGAAGATGGAGATTACTGTTGTTGTCAGCGTTCGATTTGTAAAAATTGTCTTCTTTTGCGGGTATTTCGTATATCTTATCACATTTGAATACCACTTGTAGTCTTTCAGACTTGCCCTATTTAACGAAAGATTTTATATATATGTATATATATATATACAGATATTGTTCTCATTAATTGTTAAAAAACTGGCTTTGACAGGCAGTTTATCTACCAATTGTTGACATATATATGTGAAATAACAATATCTAGTTTTGCTAGATTAAACAATTCTATATATTGAAATAAGCTTGGACTGTAAAATAAGAAAGTTTGTCTATTAGATTAAATTAGATTATTGAGTAGAACTTTTTTATTTATTAATTTTATGAATAATTTTTAAGTGGTTTCCCATATCAAGCTCACTTTGTGCAAATGACTGCATTTCTTTATTTATTTGAAATTGAAACCTGTGTTGCGCTGTGTATTATTGACATTAAATTAGACAGTAAATTAAATAAGCTAATTCTTTGAACTTTTTTTTTTTGGTTTTATGAATGACTTTCAGGCAGTTTCCCCTATTCCCCAATCAACCTGACTCTAAAGACCGCATTTATTATATTTGCAATTGAAAATTGTGTTCTGAAGTAGATTTTCAATATATTGTGTATTAAATTTAGCTTAGCTTTAGTATTGAGTGGAATATTTTAAAAATGAATTTTTTTTAAATTAATTTTATGAATAATTTGTATTTTATATTTAAGTTGAAAACTGTGTTGTGCTGTGTAAATGCCATTTGGGTGGCGTGGACACTCGTTGCCCGTTGCGCCTCTATATTTAATCAAATATTTTGCCAATGGCAGAGCAATGCGACGCTGACGTCAAAGTCAACTGCGACGGCGACTGCAACAGCGACAGCTGCGCCTATGCTGCTGCTGCTGCTGCTGCTGCTGCTGTTGATTGATTTTGTGTATGTAGATCGAAAAAGGAAACCGGTTTTCGAATTACGTGTCGTTGATTTTCAAATAAACAAAATATACGGCGACAGCAGCAAGACAACATGACAAACGGACAAACAGCCAGTCAAATATTGTGATTTTTGATTAGTTTGTGATTTTTATTTGATTAACGACAAACGACACTCATTTCCACTCAAGATAACCCATTTCGAACCCGAACTCGAATTCGAATCAGATGCGGATTCTCTCTCTCCTCTCTCTCTGTGTCGATCGATCAGTTAGTCAGTCAAACGGCAGTGTGAAGACGACGACAACGTCACCTGAAATTCAGGCGTGCTGCACTTACGAACGCAGCCGCTGTTGCTGATATTTATTACTGATAAGCTTATCACTTTTTTGTTTGCGCCTCTCTCACACTCCTCTCACTCTTTCTTTCGCTCTCTTGTTGTGTGGGTGAGAGCGCTGCTTAGCTGTTTTGTGCCGAGTGACGGCGGGCATTTGGCATTTGTGCATTGCCCAACGCAACATCCATTTAACATTGGCCGCGTTCTGACTTGGATTCGAATTCGAATTCGCAACGCCTGTCGCTGAGCGGCGCATCAACAGCTGTTAGTTGACAATTGACAATTGACCGTCGCAGTCGCAGTCGCAGTCGGAGTCGGAGTCGGAGTCATTGTTTCTCCGCTGACTGCATTAGTCATCGTAATGGATAAGCTAAATGCGCTGATTCCATGCTGGTATAAATGAACTCTTAAATACAATCAGTAATTGGTCCCATCATCCACTCAGATGTATTTGTTTATCTATTTGTTTGTATCCTTGCAGTGGCGGCAAAGATGCCAGACTGTTTGAAAAGACCGAATTACGAAAGCTCAACGATGAAACAGCTCAACAGCAACAACAACAACAGCAAGAAGAAGGCGAAGAAGAAGAGACGCACGATAAGGAAAACAATGCGTCAGCTGATGGCAAAACAACAACGACAACAACAACAACAGCAACATCATCATCATCATCAAAAACAACAACAACAAGCGGCTGCCAACAGGTGAGTCGATTGTCTGAGACCAAAATTAACCTAGGCCAAAGCGAAAGTCTTCATTTAATGAATGGGATGGGAAGGGGAGAGAGGGGAATTGGGGGAATAGTCTTAAAGTGGTTGTTCAATGTGACGCCTCCACTTTTGCTGTTGTTGTTGCTGTTGCGCTCCCCCACGCACATGTGTAATTTCAAACAATCGAAACCATTTCGCTTTGTAAATAAACACTACAGAAAATGGCCAAAATACTTAAGTCGAAATAAGATGGAAAGATTTACATGCCCCCTATTAAAGTCCAGTATGCAACTTGATAAATGTGACTTCAAGTTTTCTTTGACGCAACCCCTCCCACGCTCCCTATCCTATCGGCCTTTCCCGAACACCTCTCGAGTCATATGTTTAATGTTAGACTATAAAATTACTATAGCTAGACTATATTTGCTAATACATTTAAACTACATTAAATGAAAGATACGGCAACGCTTTTCTTAAGCGATTTCGAAGTTCCGCAATTAAAATTTGTAAATAGATGGCCAGCATACAAAAACGATAAATATTCCAATACCACACAAAGGTCACAAAGTCAACTTGTTGTTGGATAGTTTTTTTTTTTTCTTTGTGTTTTGTGTCTGATTTTATCTTTCTTAAAACAAAAAAAATATTTAGAGTAAACACTATTCTTATGCAATGCATTTTATTATGACTTTTATTTATTTTACTCTATTTTTTTTTTAAATTAACTTACGCATTATTTGGATATGTTTGAATATGTTGTCAAAAAACGGGCGATAAGAGAAGCAAATAGGCACCTGTCCACAGTAGAAACTCTTTGTTTCTCATTCTTTTTGCGGAATCAACGCAAAAATAGCTCAAAAAGATAAATGGAATGTAGACCCTAAGTCTAAAAGTTTACTTACCCAACTTACTTAACGTGCCTGTCACAACTAAATTAATCTCTTTTAGTCACCGTTTGATATATATACTACTATTTTAAGGTTTGGTTTTGAGTTTGTCAATCCACAACCAATTCAGTTTGCTGTACCCAATGTGGTTTTCTTTTTTTTTTTAGTTAAATTTATTCAGGCTAGTTTGAAACTTCCAAGCACTTCCAGCGACATCTTTTGGCGGCACCTGCTTACCCTCAAAAGCTCATTTACTCAATATGTGACACACGCTCTCGCTCTCTCTCTCTCTCTCTCTCTCTCTCTCTCTCTCTCTCTCTCTCCGTCTCTCTTTTCCGTTATTTCTTGGCATATCCATGGACTGATTGTAACATAATAATCTTCATCATCTTCATCTTCATAGTCTCGAGTTTTATATAAAACTGTGTCTTTCATTTAAGGATATGTGACACGCACACAAACTCTTTCTCATTCTCTTTCTTTCTCTCTCTCTCTCTCTCTCTCTCTCTCTGGCTTTCTCCCTTTTAAATTAAACTGTGTTATTTATTGGAGGATGTTTGCCACTTTCTCTGTTATTTCTTGCTATATCCATGTACTGATCATCATCATATTGTCACCAGCTTTATACACAGCTCTGTTGTTCATTTAAGGATACTCTCGCTCTCTCTCTCTTCCTCTCTCTCTCTTGCTCTCTCTCTCTCTCTCTCTCTCTCTCTTGCTCTCCCGGTTATTTCTTGGCGTATCCATGCCATGGACTGGTCATAAGATCACCGTCAAACGATCGTTGACTCGTTAGTCATGAGTTTAATATACAGCGCCTCGACATTTTGTTTGCTCTTTTATTTGTATATATATATATATATATATATATATATATATGTATTTATATGTATATATATTTATATTTATATATGTTTTGTTTTGCTAATGTTTATTTAAAAGCAAATCACTCCCTCACTCTGCCCATGCGTTGCGCTGCGTTGCGTTACGATCCGTTACGTTCGGTTCGGTTCGGTTCGGTTCGGTTCGGTTCGGTTGCGTTCCGTGCTATGGACTACACTTATTAATAAGTTTATAATAATATTTTTCTTTATGCTCGCCGCCAGACAGCTGATCATGATGATGATAGTCGTCAGTTTGCCACCGTTGCTCGCGATGCGCACTTCTTAGCCAGCTTGTTATTGTTCTCGTTGTTCCCATTGTTCTTATTGTTTTTATTGCTGTTGTTGTTTACTTTGGTGCGAACATTTTGTTTACATCATCATCCGTATCAGGCAGCAGTGGCAGTAGCAGTGCCAGTGGCAGTGCCAGTGGCAGTGGCAGTGGCAGTCAACAGTATCGTATCAGCCACAAACCATTACCATTACTTGAATATCGCCAATTATCTGCTGGATAATGTTTGTGTGCGCCTCGCTTCTTTATTGTTGGCCATAGCCCCGGGGCAGAGGCAGCCGCCAAATTCGCAATTTGGTCAATATTCCGCATTTACAATCGCAGCACGCAAGAGTTGAGATTTCAAATAGCGCGTAAAACTTATCCAGTTGTTTGTTGAGCGAAATACAGATACAGATACAGATAAGAGTGCCATCATTTGGAAGGGATCATCAACGTCATCATGTCCGTCTGGATGACCTATGTGCAGCATCGCCGCATGGATGCGAATGCGCGTCAGCGCTCCGAACTCTATTATCTCGTGAGTGCTGCCCCCAAAAGGATATGTGTGTGTTTGTGTGTGTGTGTGTGTGTGTGTGTGTGTGCATCAGCCACCTGGATGTGTCCACTTTTTTGTACTCGAAGTCTGTAATTAATTGTGATTAAAATTAGTACAAGATTTGCGTATTGTTATTCATATGAGTCTTTCGTCCAACGGCTAAAGAACACAAGATTTATGTATGAATGTAAATATATCTTACGGCTTACATATTTTGCCGCAATGCTGTAAGTTATATTTTTATTCAATTTTACTCAATTCTGCAAGCATTCAATTGTGATCAAGTTAAGTGTCTGATAAGCGAGCGATTCATATTTGTTATTGTTATTATTATTTAAGTACAACAAGTCTTGGCTTAAATGTTCACACTTGGCGAGCAAAGTTAAACGATTTGTATTTATATAACTGTAAAGATATCTTACGACTTGAATCGCACTGCTGTAAGACAGCTTTTTTTTTGGTTGGATGTTGCCACACGGGCAACGCTATCAATTATAATCTTCCTCCTCTAACCAAGCTCACAAACACCACTTCTGCCTTAAAAATGCTTCAACCAAGCAAAGTTTGCCCAACTTTAAGTGACCCCAAAAAAAAAAAAATTAGAAATTAAAGAAAAATGAATCATTAGCTGGCTAAAACTAAAAGGTTTAGCTTTAACCTGAAGTTGACTAGCGTTTTCACAGTGGGACAAGCCCGTGTGATCCATTGCGGGGTTAAACGTGCCACTTTGCCACTGACGACACACAAGAAGAATTCATATTATTTTGAGAAACATTATTTATTTATAGACTACGGTCAATTCGCTAGCCAACTTAAATGAATGACAATGCCTGGCATTTATTTGACTTACAGCAACGCCACTCGCAGCCGGAACTGGAGCATCATGCGATCCCACTTGGTGGTGGTATTGGTGGTGGCGCACCGATTGCGCGCAGTCCGCGCCCGCTCTCGGAGGCAAACAACTGTGAGGCGTCCATTGAGGGACCGAAGTTTGTCAATGGCGGTGACTCATCGGCGACGGAGAACAACAACAAGCGAGCCAGCTGCAACAGCAACTCACAGGACACCGCATCGGCGGGCAGCGGTAGCGGTGGCAGCAGCAGCGGCGCCGGCACTGGGAGCAGCAGCACCGCCAGCGCCAATGGTGAACGAAAGCGTGCGTTGCCAAAGCATCAGCGTCCGTTGACACGCTACCTGCCCATCTTCTCGCCAGATCTTAATCTGCGGCATCACATCGAGACTGCCGGCCATCAGATCGATCTCTGTCCGCATGTCTTTGTCGATGCGCACAGCTGTCGCGGGTGAGTCCCAAAACAACAATAAAATAAATCAAAATAAACAAGAGAACAAGAAACGTTGCTGTTTTGGACGCAACCGACTGCCAGATACTCTGCTTCCAATAACCAATATCATCTGAACAGAGTAGAACAGATCAGAACAAGAAATATTCATTGTTGATGGAAGTTCCTAGAAACTTTTGAATTTTTTGGGTCGTGATTGGGCGCAGTTTCTTAGCAATCCATCTTCCTCCTTTTTAAAGGATGTTGCTAGAAATGTACCCTTGACATTTGATGATTCTAGCTGTCAAATTGTGTAAGATAAATGATGGTCCGATCTTTAAAGGAAGCTTTAAGGTTATGGGAGATATGTGGTTTTATCGATTTGTCGAAAAAAGCTGGGTTTTTTACGGACGGACACACAAAACCAATATGCGCTGACTACGTTTTTCGGTGACAGAGTATAAAAATATATATCAATAATAGACTTATATTCGTTTTGCAGTTACCTACATAAGTTGGGGGCCACGTTTCATGCGTGGTCAAGGCGCTGGTTTGTGCTGGATCGACAGCGGAGTGCTCTCATCTATTACTCGGATAAGTCGGAGCGGAAACCACGCGGCGGCGCCTACTTTGCGGTAAGTATTTCACATGCGACACGACGCGAAGTTACCATTATAACTTATACACTCTCTATGCAGACCATTGACGAGGTATACCTGGATCATTTGAATGCCTCAAAGAGCGGTCGGCCACATTGCACCTTCATCGTGAAGACTAAGAAACGTAGCTATAATTTACAAGCGGCCTCGGATGCAGCGGCTCGCATTTGGATTGATGCCATTATAACCGGGGCCCAGGGCAATTTGGACTATTGACCATCGATTTCAATCTATTATTTTATGCTCACCACACACACACACACAAACACACACACTGAACTTGTTTTTAGCTCAACTAAACTGTAAACTTGTAGATATGTAAGGAAGCTCATTATTAATGTAGTCGTTTCCAGCTAGGATACATAAATCCTGTATGTATCCAAAGCAAAAACAAAAAACAAAAAAAACAAAACAAAAAAAGAACCAAGAAACTAAGCTACTTATTTTTGGAAACTAACGAAATCCGAGATTTCAGTACTGGACCAAAGTGAAGAATGTATTTTGTATGGTTTTAATTTTGTCATAATCTAGGGAGATAAGAATCATTTTTATACATACGTACAAACAAACATGTATCACACATATATACATAATTATGAAATATGTATAATAGACAGCCAAACGCAAATAACGCAACCATTTCATCAACTACATATATGCAACATACAAATTAATAACTAATAACCAAATGGACCTATGAGTATGTAATTTTATACTGATGTTTTGATGTGAATTTAAATTTATTATACATTATATATACATATGTGTGTATTTTTATAAGAGCGAGGGGAACATATATATATATATATATATATATATTTACTTATGTATCTATATACATGTGTTAACTGTTGAACGCATTAATTATGAACATATTCTCCAACTCTGTATTACCATAAAACAAACTTAATTGAATGATTTGCGCTCCGGCAACTGAAAATGATAATCAAAATACATTTATTAATTAATACTGACGAAAGAATAATAATAATTAATAAACAAATGTAAGTCGCTACGGCAAATAGTAAATAAAGAATTGTTTTTAAATTAATACTAGAGTTGAACTGAATACCCGAGTCTAAAGTGTATTCAGTGATATTTTAGCAGAAGAAATTCAAAATACTTTCGTGAGTTTACATTTTTCATGAAAGGGAATATTATTAAACTTAACTTAAAGCTTTTGCCAACTGGCATTTTGAAAATGTGACAATTGTCTGAAAATTTGAGATTATTTGATAACAAATGCTTAAAATGATACTGTTTAGGTATATTTGCAGGAATGCCATTAACAATTTATATATATATAATATATTTATGTATGCAGGCACAAATCGAGGTGGATAAACATAAACTGCATTTTCCAGGATTATTCGTCAATTGAAAACCGAAAGCTAGGATAATTGGAAACTATACTAGATGGTTTTGAATGATGCATAGATGTATCCCAATGTTAAGCGTCATTTATGGTAATAATATTTTCGTAGTATTGTAAAATAAATTTTAGCACTTTACATAGAAACTTTACTGTTGACGGTTTTTGGCTATTTGCCATCGTTCATGTTCATGTCGTCCTTATAGCGTTCCAAATATTGGAATAACCACCTGGCAAACTCATTCATATAGGGATCAATCCGGGAGATGGCACTGAAACTGGCAACAGCTGGTGGCGGATAATCGCCAGCCCCAAAGACGCTGCGCACAAAATGCTCACAATGGAATATGGCAACGGTCACATCCGCTTCGAGCACCTCCAGACGCATGGCCAGCTTCGCAATCGATTCCGCAAACTGCTTCAGCACGATGTACGTTTTGCTACTGAATGCGGCTGCAACACAAACGGAGAGAGAGATAGAGAGAGAGAGAGAGAGATAGACATAGATATAGTAGATTCATGGATTCGAATGAGAAGGAAAGATTTGCTCACTTACTGGGCTGCTCGATGCGCGAGACAACATAATATTTTTGCAGCAGCTGCTGTGCTGGCTGCGTGAATGACACCTGGCGCTGATGGAGCAAGCCAAGCATTGTTCGCATATCATTGTTATGTATGTTTAATGAATCCGGCGTCGTGTCTTGCCCGTCTGCGCTGTGCAAACGGAGCACAAAATCCCAGAGTCCATCATTCACATGCTCATCCATGTAGATGGGCAGCCCGAAGATACTGTATTCAAATAGAAATACATAAATATATTTGAATATTTAAAAATTCGAGTAAACCGCTTACGGACAAAGCTTGGCAAAGGCTGTGGTTTGATTGGCTGCATTCTCCGGCTGCCAATATGTCCAAATGGCCGCTTCAAGCGGCTGCTCAGTCTGCTGCTGTGCCACCGGCACGCTGCCATTTTCGATGCACTTCTCGATCTCCTCGCTTTGGTCGCGCGTCAAGCGATTCCAATCGCCCACATAGTAAACGCCCTGCTGTGCCAGCAATAAGGGGCTGGCCACCACCCAATTGTGTCGTGTGGGCAGTGCAGTAAATGTCGATTGCTGTCCACCCTCATGGGGGCCAATGAAACGCGGTGCCAGCTGGCCAACGCTGTCCAGCAGCTGATGGGCCACACTGCTGTCACTACAAATGACGCACAGCGATATCGGTGGTCGCAGTTCGTCCTGTTCGATGCTGGCGAGACTGCCCAATAGTGCCATCTTCAGGTACACACAATGTTCCATGGGCACACACAGCTGGCTAAGCTGCGCACTCAGCGTATAGACGAACGCATAGTCCGAATACTTGGAGCAGATCAGATCATACAGCTGCTTAATGCTGGATGGCATAAAGTTCATGTCGACGGCGACACTGTGCCTGTCACCTTGCCGACTGTCGCCAACTACGAAAATCATATGACGTGGCAAAGCCAGACCACTCTTGTTGTTTGACTTGATTTCTTCCTCATGATGCACCTCATCTAAATGCACACTCACGTCTGTGGTGCCAGTGGTTGCTGTGTTTTTGTCAGGCTCGAAGAACATGGACGTATCCGGTTGCAACTCTTGCGTGTCCATATTCAGTAATGGCCGGCTGTCTGAGCTACCAAAGGGGTCACATATGGTGGACTGGTCCTCGCTGTGCGTTCCAATACCACTGCGGAGGCTGGGAAGCCGAAAACCCGACTGGCTATTATTGATGCTGTTGCTATTGCTGTTATTTTTTGCCGATGTGTCGCAGGTGGGACGCGGCTCCAAGTTTGTGGCTGCTGATTGTGACAACTGGAGCTCATCGGGTGGCAGCGCAATCAGCTCAAAGACTGCATTTGGCTTGAGTGTGCGATAGAAACGCTGGCGACGGCGACGATCCTGTGGGTTGCAAAATGAAATCAAGAGAAAACGTTGCATTTAGGGAGTATTCGTCCGCGAAATACTCTGCCACCAACAAATAATAACATCTGAGAAAAGGTGCCGGGTGGGAAATGCCTAGGAATCTATCTTCCAAGTTTGCATTTCAAATTGAGTTACGAACAGACTGTGAATTAATTTATTGGTGGCGGGAATGCGCTTGGTCATCCAATTCCATTATCGATCTTTTAAAGGGAGCTACCAGTGAAAAATGTGGCTCTAGCTTACAAATTGTGGAAGATATGCGCATTTCAGATTTCTAGGTCCGAAGTTCCCTATGGCGGTAGGTACGGGTGTGGTCTGAGGTGGCGGTTGGAAGTTGGAAGAAGAGGCAGCCGTGGGCGTGGTCATAACATTTTTTATCAATACTTAAAGGTGGTCACTGGCAATACACCTTCCAAGTTGGATGGGTCTATCTCAAAAACTACTGAAGATATAGCCAGTTGCGATGTTTAGGTGAATACCTCCGTTATCAGAGTATATAAAAAAACAGTTAAGCTAGCGAAGATTTAACAAACGTGATATTCCTGATCAGCCTATGTATAAATGTCTCTCTCGCTGAAGCTGACACTAATTGGCCAATATTGACTATGGACTTACGCTAATCATTTGCCCGCGCTCATTTGCACGTTGATTGGGATAAAATTCGTTGGCATTGAAATTCAATGTGCTGCGTGATGCGATGTCGAGCAGCTGAGTTTGGGATTGTGATAGGGATTGTAATTGAGATTGGGATTGCGATGACGACAATGGAGGATTGTTGGACTGCTGCAGAGGAGAGCAATTGTCACTACGGCCAGTGGACCCAGTGCACCACACATTCGGCACATGCGACGGCATCTGCTGCTGACAAGGATAATCTTGGCGTCCACTCATCAGCGGCATTTGATCGGCTTGTAAGCGTCGCTTATTGCGTCGCGATTTCCGAATCGAATTCGGTTCTTGCCAAATCGGAGATTGTTCAATATTTGCGGCCTCTGATTGATTTGCATTTGGATTGAAATCAATGCGTTGACATTGCTGATTCTCCTCATTGCCAAGCGCAACGTCTGCCTTTGTGCAGATGTGACTAATGGGCATGGATACGGCCACGCCTTGGCCAGATGGTGCACTTGTCGTCGTCTGTTGTTGTTCTGGCTTGTTGTTCCCTTCTGACTGTTGATGTAGCTGCTGCTGCTGTGGTGCAATAGCAGCGGGCGCACTCATGCTCGTCACCGATTGAAGCATTGGCGTTCCACGCAGCCTTGTCTGAACTATCGGCTGCTGCACTGAGTTGAGCCAATTGGTTATCACTGCTTGTTTGTTAACGCAATTGTCTGTGGACAACAGTACCCGACCACTGCCCTGTGCTACTCCTTCTCCTGCTGCTGCTGATGGTACTGCTGCGGCTGCTGCTGCTGCTGATGGTGTAGCTAGTAGTCCAGCTCGAGTATCCTTTGGTTTCTTTCTGCGTATGGTGCCCACAGTAGGAAACTCTTCATCATTGGTAAATGATGCTTGACTCTCAAATAAGTTTAATTTGTTGGCATCATCACCCCAGACGCTTTTGGGCTGAGCGGTTGTGGTTGCACTGCTGGTGCCACTTAACACTGGGCTGATGTTTGATCTAAAAGTTGAGCTCAGATTTATTTCTATACATATAATGTTTATTCGTTACTTACGAGCGTGAAGCGGTCATTAATGGCTGCAATGATGATGCCGGCGGCTCAAAGTCGGAACGCAAAAAGTCAACTAGCTGAACGGGCGCACGACGATGGCTGCGGCCGCCCTTCACATTCTTTTTAGATGGCATGCCTCAAATTGATAAGTGTTCGCTGTGCCACAGTAATAGCCGGTGATCAGATAGTTAGCGCCCAATTTCAAATTGCAATCGTATGTATGTGCTGGCATAAAGAGTATAAATTGCACATTTATAATGTGGATACGTTGTTTATGTTGTTCCTCTTAATAGATAAGATATGGACTTACCACGTAAACGCACTAGAATCGGCCGATAGATACAATCTACAGTTCGTGGGGTCTGCACACAGGCGCCTGGCAATATGCTAATTATACAATAATTTTCGATAACGCGTAGCTTTTGGTATTCACTCATGGGACGCGAGCAGTTGGGACACAGTGGAGCTGCACAATTGCACCGAGTGAAACAATAACGAAAAATATATTTTAATGCAAATCCAAATTTGTAGAATTCGTTGCGAGACTACCTGTCTAACGAATATACGACTACTAAATATACGACAAGACGAAAAACGATTGTTCGTCACAATTTGAAATTAAATGAACGATTGCTTGGATCTGTTTTACGATTCAAGGATTCCAAATACATACAAAGTAAGCTTATTATTAGGTGTAGTCGTTGTTAGTTAGAGTTAGTAGTAGTAAGTATGTGAGGAGACATACCATCTGTGCAGCTGGTCTGGATTGCATTCCGCATGCAACCGCTGCCACAATACCAAATTGATTGCAGTCTGTCAAAGATAAATAGCATTTTATTACAACATTCAAAAGTCAATTATCTTCGAGCAGACACAAATATAGTACTCCTTCATCAACATAAGATGGAAAAGTATTTCATATGCTTCAAATCGATCAAGAATGTATATACTTAATCGTTTATATAGCATTGTGGCAGGGGAAACTCGGCCACATTGCGACTCACACTAATGTCTCCGGCAGCGTATATGCGGACAGGATGCCGCTAACCAATGCCAGGCCGAGAGGATACAGATGATGTGTGGGATTGAATTGAAGATTCGTTTGTAGCGGCAAATCAAGCAGACGCCACTGTATATGCAGCTGGGCGATATCGATCGTTTTGAGTCCGTTGTTGTCCTGGGCCGCCTTAAGCAAATGACGCACCTGCCCGTAAACGGAATACTTGACAGCTTCAGCAAATTGCAGCGGCTCCTCGATGGCCAAATGAAGCAATTGCGTTGCGTGCTTTGCCAGCTCCGTGTAGTTAAAGTCCAAGCGCAGCAGCAGCGGCGCCAGCGCCTCCTCCGGCTTTCGTGTGCGCCTGTAGTTGTGCACCAGGCTATCAACGGCCTGTTCGATTATCAGTGTCAACTGTGTTTTTCGGCAAAACTCTTCGACTAGCTTCTGCTCGTGAAATCTACATTATGTGTGTGCAAAATTTAATTCGTTTTGCAATACTCACTGGCTGTGGCGCTGATGCGAGTGTTCGACGTTTGAATTGCTATCACTTAAGCTTGTGCCATGTGCTTGCGTTTGCAGAACTGTATTCACATTGAACATATTTTGCAGCAATTAGCCTTAAACTAATGTAAAGCGATGAAAGAAATGTGCAAATTCAAATCGATCTGTTTTTGCACAATTCAAATGAAGTGTGGCAGCATTGTCACATCAGCCACCGTTGCCACCTAACTGTATTGTAGATCAGGCCATCAGTTATCGGAGGCAATCGCAATCGTTATCGGAACTTAAGCGCACTTTGCATGCGCATATTCAGATTCAAAAAAACACTTTCGCTCCAGCGCAAAGCGTATGTATGTATTTGTGGGTATACGTGTTGATCGTAAAAAAATTAAACAAATTTATTTAGTGATAAACTCTACAGCTATTAAAAAAAAAAGAAGCATCGCGGCCTATATTATTATTTTTTGTTTGTTTTGATTACACAGATTTATTTGTTGAACATTTCATGTGTAGTATATCGTTAGCTCCTGGCCACCCCACGTGTTCACTTAATGGACGCTTAAAATTGAACAAAACGCTTTGCTACGTACAAATTTACACCAAACGTAAGGTATCAAGTTTTAATCGGACATTAAACAAACTGTATTTGTTTTATTTGTATATTGTGTGTTGTAGTTGCTTCTTAACGGTTAGACTTGGCAACACGCTCCAATTCGTCTTTCTTCTTGATGGCGTACGAGTTGGATGAACCCTGTAAATATAAATATAGCAAAGTTAATACACGAGTTACGATTATATCATAAAAACAGTAGTATTATCATTTATATATATATATATTGATATATTGTTGTTGTATATATATATATATTGTTCTTCTACGTTTCTCGTGTGCATTGAGCTGAGAGTGCTGCCACAAGCACAAGGATAATAAAAGACATTAAATTGCTATTGTCCAAAAGCGAGTCTGCATCAATATCCCAGTGACATGATGCAGAATTAGACTGGACATCTTTTAAAATAACATTTATCAAACCAAAAAAAAAAGAAAAACTCTAACAGAACAGATGGAGTCATGGATGGAGGATTATAGCTTACCTTGGCGGCGTTGATGAGCTCATCGGCCAGACACTCGGCAATGGTCTTGATATTCCTGAATGCAGCCTCGCGGGCACCCGTGCACAACAGCCCGATAGCCTGCAAAGTTCAATATATAAAAATAAGGAATTAATTATAATGCATTATTTGGAATTAATAAATCAAATGTCTCTTCAGTTCATACGCCAAATGTCGGCCAATTACACATTGTGACACTACGGATAGGATAGATATTTATTATAGCCAAGCGTTATAAGAACACAGTCGCTGCTTGAACTGCGCACCATCGTTGCTGGCCAATTGGATACCTGGACGTATGTATGCAACACCCACCTGGTTGACGCGACGCAAGGGCGGCACATCCACAGCCTGGCGACGCACAGTGCCGGCACGACCAATACGTGTGGAGTCCTCACGTGGTCCCGAGTTGATAATCGCGCTCACCAAGATCTGTAGGAAAAGAATCCAAATAAATCTCAATAAGATACAATATACAAAACTGCACAAAACGTGCTCGGCAGATATTTAAATTAGGTGTAGTTTTAAGTTCCAAGAGAGCAAGAAGAGAGTGATATCCTCAGGCACTAGGATATTAAAACTTCATTTTATATTAGTCCATTTAAGATAGATGCTCAGCACCGCCTGAAATTATAGCTGTCTGGCATTGAGGTGGACTATATTGAATTGTAGAAAGAAGACCGTCAATTCCCTATATGTATACTGTTATTGATACTGTTGATTTTGACTTTATTAAGGTTCGCATCTTTTAGCCAATGCCCTTAAGAGGAATAGTAAATCATGGGCTTTGATGTAGTCCAATTGAATACCACATCAGCGTGTGGATCACTGAAGCGGTTTTAGTTTTGGACATGCTTTGAAGTTTCTGTACAAATCATGACTGGATCATGTAGTTTTAAGTTCCAAGAGAGCAAGAAGAGAGTGAAATCTTCAGGCACTAGGATATTAAAACCTCCTTTAATATGAGTCCATTTTTATTTGGTATGCCCAACTCAGCATGAAATATTAACTGATCGGCATTGAGGTGGACTTGGCTTGAATTTCAAAATTTATATCTGTTTTAAGTTGATATATATGTTTGTTTGTGTCATCGGTATAAGCTTTTGAATTCTTTTGTGGTTTTAAGTTCCAAGAGAGCGGAAAGAGGTTGTGTGATCTTTGAGCACTAGGATATTAAAACTTTATGATCAGTCTATTTTTAAAATATGCTCAGCGCAGCCTGTGAACAGAGTCGCCGCCTGGCATTGAGGTAGACTAGCTAGAACTATGATTGTGTTCTATTATTAATCATTATAATTTATAATTATAAATTATTATTATTATGTAATTGTCGTTTCAAGTTCCAAGAGAGTAGGAAGAGGAGTGTCGCTTCAAACACTAGGATATTGAAACCAAAGTTGCTCTGCGTGCACATTCTACCTGTCGCCCGCATGGGTTTATTTTAGGCAAGGGCGCAGTTTAGCATGGCACGATATGTTATCAATAAATAGTGTGCCTACCTGCAGTGGATTCTCGCCCGTTAGCAAGTGGATGATCTCAAAGGAGTGCTTGACGATGCGACAGGCCATCAGTGATGCGATGTCGAACAGCTGAGTTTGGGATTGTGATAGGGATTGTAATTGAGATTGGGATTGCGATGATGACAATGGAGGATTGTTGGACTGCTGCAGGGGAGAGCAATTGTCACTACGGCCAGTGGACCCAGTGCACCACACATTCGGCACATGCGACGGCATCTGCTGCTGACAAGGATAATCTTGGCGTCCACTCATCAGCGGCATTTGATCGGCTTGTAAGCGTCGCTTATTGCGTCGCGATTTCCGAATCGAATTCGGTTCTTGCCAAATCGGAGATTGTTCAATATTTGCGGCCTCTGATTGATTTGCATTTGATTTGAAATCAATGCGTTGACATTGCTGATTCTCCTCATTGCCAAGCGCAACGTCTGCCTTTGTGCAGATGTGACTAATGGGCATGGATACGGCCACGCCTTGGCCAGATGGTGCACTTGTCGTCGTCTGTTGTTGTTCTGGCTTGTTGTTCCCTTCTGACTGTTGATGTAGCTGCTGCTGCTGTGGTGCAATAGCAGCGGGCGCACTCATGCTCGTCACCGATTGAAGCATTGGCGTTCCACGCAGCCTTGTCTGAACTATCGGCTGCTGCACTGAGTTGAGCCAATTGGTTATCACTGCTTGTTTGTTAACGCAATTGTCTGTGGACAACAGTACCCGACCACTGCCCTGTGCTACTCCTTCTCCTGCTGCTGCTGATGGTACTGCTGCGGCTGCTGCTGCTGCTGATGGTGTAGCTAGTAGTCCAGCTCGAGTATCCTTTGGTTTCTTTCTGCGTATGGTGCCCACAGTAGGAAACTCTTCATCATTGGTAAATGATGCTTGACTCTCAAATAAGTTTAATTTGTTGGCATCATCACCCCAAACGCTTTTGGGCTGAGCGGTTGTGGTTGCACTGCTGGTGCCACTTAACACTGGGCTGATGTTTGATCTAAAAGTTGAGCTCAGATTTATTTCTATACATATAATGTTTATTCGTTACTTACGAGCGTGAAGCGGTCATTAATGGCTGCAATGATGATGCCGGCGGCTCAAAGTCGGAACGCAAAAAGTCAACTAGCTGAACGGGCGCACGACGATGGCTGCGGCCGCCCTTCACATTCTTTTTAGATGGCATGCCTCAAATTGATAAGTGTTCGCTGTGCCACAGTAATAGCCGGTGATCAGATAGTTAGCGCCCAATTTCAAATTGCAATCGTATGTATGTGCTGGCATAAAGAGTATAAATTGCACATTTATAATGTGGATACGTTGTTTATGTTGTTGCTGTTGATAGATAAGATATGGACTTACCACGTAAACGCACTAGAATCGGCCGATAGATACAATCTACAGTTCGTGGGGTCTGCACACAGGCGCCTGGCAATATGCTAATTATACAATAATTTTCGATAACGCGTAGCTTTTGGTATTCACTCATGGGACGCGAGCAGTTGGGACACAGTGGAGCTGCACAATTGCACCGAGTGAAACAATAACGAAAAATATATTTTAATGCAAATCCAAATTTGTAGAATTCGTTGCGAGACTACCTGTCTAACGAATATACGACTACTAAATATACGACAAGACGAAAAACGATTGTTCGTCACAATTTGAAATTAAATGAACGATTGCTTGGATCTGTTTTACGATTCAAGGATTCCAAATACATACAAAGTAAGCTTATTATTAGGTGTAGTCGTTGTTAGTTAGAGTTAGTAGTAGTAAGTATGTGAGGAGACATACCATCCGTGGAGCTGGTCTGGATTGCATTCCGCATGCAACCGCTGCCACAATACCAAATTGATTGCAGTCTGTCAAAGATAAATAGCATTTTATTACAACATTCAAAAGTCAATTATCTTCGAGCAGACACAAATATAGTACTCCTTCATCAACATAAGATGGAAAAGTATTTCATATGCTTCAAATCGATCAAGAATGTATATACTTAATCGTTTATATAGCATTGTGGCAGGGGAAACTCGGCC
Organism: Drosophila picticornis; assembly: GCA_035043845.1. Lineage (NCBI taxonomy): Eukaryota > Metazoa > Arthropoda > Insecta > Diptera > Drosophilidae > Drosophila > Drosophila picticornis. The sequence continues at coordinate 8,770,344 of JAWNMR010000492.1, forward strand.
ACATTGCGACTCACACTAATGTCTCCGGCAGCGTATATGCGGACAGGATGCCGCTAACCAATGCCAGGCCGAGAGGATACAGATGATGTGTGGGATTGAATTGAAGATTCGTTTGTAGCGGCAAATCAAGCAGACGCCACTGTATATGCAGCTGGGCGATATCGATCGTTTTGAGTCCGTTGTTGTCCTGGGCCGCCTTAAGCAAATGACGCACCTGCCCGTAAACGGAATACTTGACAGCTTCAGCAAATTGCAGCGGCTCCTCGATGGCCAAATGAAGCAATTGCGTTGCGTGCTTTGCCAGCTCCGTGTAGTTAAAGTCCAAGCGCAGCAGCAGCGGCGCCAGCGCCTCCTCCGGCTTTCGTGTGCGCCTGTAGTTGTGCACCAGGCTATCAACGGCCTGTTCGATTATCAGTGTCAACTGTGTTTTTCGGCAAAACTCTTCGACTAGCTTCTGCTCGTGAAATCTACATTATGTGTGTGCAAAATTTAATTCGTTTTGCAATACTCACTGGCTGTGGCGCTGATGCGAGTGTTCGACGTTTGAATTGCTATCACTTAAGCTTGTGCCATGTGCTTGCGTTTGCAGAACTGTATTCACATTGAACATATTTTGCAGCAATTAGCCTTAAACTAATGTAAAGCGATGAAAGAAATGTGCAAATTCAAATCGATCTGTTTTTGCACAATTCAAATGAAGTGTGGCAGCATTGTCACATCAGCCACCGTTGCCACCTAACTGTATTGTAGATCAGGCCATCAGTTATCGGAGGCAATCGCAATCGTTATCGGAACTTAAGCGCACTTTGCATGCGCATATTCAGATTCAAAAAAACACTTTCGCTCCAGCGCAAAGCGTATGTATGTATTTGTGGGTATACGTGTTGATCGTAAAAAAATTAAACAAATTTATTTAGTGATAAACTCTACAGCTATTAAAAAAAAAAGAAGCATCGCGGCCTATATTATTATTTTTTGTTTGTTTTGATTACACAGATTTATTTGTTGAACATTTCATGTGTAGTATATCGTTAGCTCCTGGCCACCCCACGTGTTCACTTAATGGACGCTTAAAATTGAACAAAACGCTTTGCTACGTACAAATTTACACCAAACGTAAGGTATCAAGTTTTAATCGGACATTAAACAAACTGTATTTGTTTTATTTGTATATTGTGTGTTGTAGTTGCTTCTTAACGGTTAGACTTGGCAACACGCTCCAATTCGTCTTTCTTCTTGATGGCGTACGAGTTGGATGAACCCTGTAAATATAAATATAGCAAAGTTAATACACGAGTTACGATTAAATCATAAAAACAGTAGTATTATTATTTTATTCATATATATATATATATATTGTTCTTCTACGTTTCTCGTGTGCATTGAGCTGAGAGTGCTGCCACAAGCACAAGGATAATAAAAGACATTAAATTGCTATTGTCCAAAAGCGAGTCTGCATCAATATCCCAGTGACATGATGCAGAATTAGACTGGACGACTTCTCTAATGTCAAAATCTTAAAATATTAAATGAGTTGTCCTTCTACGTTTCTCGTGTGCATAGAGCTGAGAATGCTGCCACAAGCACAAGGATAATAAAAGACTTTGTTATGGTCCAAAAGCGAGTCTGCATCAATATCCCAGTGACATGATGCAGAATTAGACTGGACATCTTTTAAAATAACATTTATCAAACCAAAAAAAAAAGAAAAACTCTAACAGAACAGATGGAGTCATGGATGGAGGATTATAGCTTACCTTGGCGGCGTTGATGAGCTCATCGGCCAGACACTCGGCAATGGTCTTGATATTCCTGAATGCAGCCTCGCGGGCACCCGTGCACAACAGCCAGATAGCCTGCAAAGTTCAATATATAAAAATAATGAATTAATTATAATGCATTATTTGGAATTAATAAATCAAATGTCTCTTCAGTTCATACGCCAAATGTCGGCCAATTACACATTGTGACGCTACGGATAGGATAGATATTTATTATAGCCAAGCGTTATAAGAACACAGTCGCTGCTTGAACTGCGCACCATCGTTGCTGGCCAATTGGACACCTGGACGTATGCATGCAACACCCACCTGGTTGACGCGACGCAAGGGCGACACATCCACAGCCTGGCGACGCACAGTGCCGGCACGACCAATACGTGTGGAGTCCTCACGTGGTCCCGAGTTGATGATCGCGCTCACCAAGATCTGTAGGAAAAGAATCCAAATAAATCTCAAGATACAAATACAAAACTGCACAAAACGTGCTCGGCAGATATTTAAATTAGGTGTAGTTTTAAGTTCCAAGAGAGCAAGAAGAAAGTGATATCCTCAGGCACTAGGATATTAAAACTTTATTTTATATTAGTCCATTTAAGGTAGATGCTCAGCACCGCCTGAAATTATAGCTGTCTGGCATTGAGGTGGACTATATTGAATTATAGAAAGAAGACCGTCAATTCCCTATATGTATACTGTTATTGATACTGTTGATTTTGACTTTATTAAGGTTCGCATCTTTTAGCCAATGCCCTTAAGAGGAATAGTAAATCATGGGCTTTGATGTAGTCCAATTGAATACCACATCAGCGTGTGGATCACTGAAGCGGTTTTAGTTTTGGACATGCTTTGAAGTTTCTGTACAAATCATGACTGGATCATGTAGTTTTAAGTTCCAAGAGAGCAAGAAGAGAGTGAAATCTTCAGGCACTAGGATATTAAAACCTCCTTTAATATGAGTCCATTTTTATTTGGTATGCCCAACTCAGCATGAAATATTAACTGATCGGCATTGAGGTGGACTTGGCTTGAATTTCAAAATTTATATCTGTTTTAAGTTGATATATATGTTTGTTTGTGTCATCGGTATAAGCTTTTGAATTCTTTTGTGGTTTTAAGTTCCAAGAGAGCGGAAAGAGGTTGTGTGATCTTTGAGCACTAGGATATTAAAACTTTATTATCAGTCTATTTTTAAAATATGCTCAGCGCAGCCTGTGAACAGAGTCGCCGCCTGGCATTGAGGTAGACTAGCTAGAACTATGATTGTGTTCTATTATTAATCATTATAATTTATAATTATAAATTATTATTATTATGTAATTGTCGTTTCAAGTTCCAAGAGAGTAGGAAGAGGAGTGTCGCTTCAAACACTAGGATATTGAAACCAAAGTTGCTCTGCGTGCACATTCTACCTGTCGCCCGCATGGGTTTATTTTAGGCAAGGGCGCAGTTTAGCATGGCACGATAAGTTATCAAATGAATAGTGTGCCTACCTGCAGTGGATTCTCGCCCGTTAGCAAGTGGATGATCTCAAAGGAGTGCTTGACGATGCGACAGGCCATCAGTTTCTTGCCATTGTTGCGACCCTTCATCATCAGGGAGCAGGTCAGACGCTCCACAATCGGGCACTGGGCCTTGCGGAAACGCTTGGCGGCATAGCGACCAGCCGAATGGGGCAGATAGCGTGCAAACTTCTCCTTCACCGAAATGTAATCCTGCAGCGAAATATCGTTGACGGTGACGTCATCGCAGGACCAACGACCGAACAGCTTAATCTCGGGCAGCTCAGTGGTGGCGACCACATTTGTATCGACCACAGCTTCGGCAATATCCGCTTCCACTGGCGCCGGCTCCTCGAACGTCTCAACAGCTACTGTTTCAGCTACTTCGGCCATGCTGCAATGTTAAAAGCAAACCCAATTCAGATACATGTTCATTTTTCGTACGTACTATTCATATTTATGTTTGTTGTTGTTGCTTTGTTGATTTTGGACTTTATTAAGGTTCACATCTTTTAGCCAATGCCCTTAAGAGGAATAGTAAATCATGGGCTTTGTTGTAGTCCAATTGAATACCACAACAACGTATGTGTCACTGCTGCGGATTTAGTTATGGACGCAATTGTTGTACTTTGTTGAAGTAATCAATAATCACTTAAAATCGCGTGCATTTGAATGCAACAAAAAAAAATAAAAAAATATATATGAAACGAGCACCGTATTTAACCTCATTGTGCGTGGCGAAAAGAAAACAACGAGTTTTTAGGAGTAGCGTAATGCATTTCACGTGGCTTTCATTGCAGCCGATGGCCGCCAAACTTTAGATGCATTTGCGTAGGCTTTTATGTTTATACACTTTCATTTTTATAAAAAAAAATCTTACATTTTTCACAGAAGAAATCGGTGTACGATGTATGCGCAAAGGCGTACGCCTGAAAAAGAACATGTTGTGGCAGTGTGCGTCAATTCCACAAAAATTGATTTCCGGCCAGAGCGCAGGGTTGCGTTCGAGCTACAGGCCTGCAATGATCTCCGAATCGAATATATAATACTGAAATTGGTGTATTGGAAAATTAAATAAAATAATTTGAAATTATAAAAAGTAACAGCTGCTTGATACATTTTTCAATTAATATCGCACCCCTATAAATATAATAAGTGTTATAAGTCATATTAATAATCACAGTAACATAACAACTATCTATAATAATTATGCACGGATGTGACACATTTTTGGTCGATTGATTCGAAAGTTAGTATATGATTTTTGAAATATCGAATAACACAGTCCTCCAAAATATAAACAGTTATATGACATCATATTTTAGCACCTGCTAGCTCAAAAGTTTGAATCCTTTCGAAAACTATGGGAAATTATATTCCAAGCAAAAATTTTGCAACATAATTTTAGGATCAACAAGAAAATGTTTCTAGAACAATTGAATATTTCAGACAAAGTAATCTTAACGAAATGATCTAATCTTATCTTAATCTTCAGTCTTATATAATTGAATAGACAAATATAAATCAATATTTATGGAAAAGTTTAAGTAGTCTTAACATTATATAAATAAGCCAATATATAATCAAAAATGTATAGCTTGAACTTTGCTTAAGTTAAGCTTAAGATTAAATCGTATCACTTAGTGCTCAAGCTATAAGGAATATTTAGCTTACGATCGCATGGAGTATTAATTATATATTTTAGATATGTTGTGCTATTGATTGCTATCGATAACACTTAATTTTCGGCATAACACCGGCAGATCCTGTTAAATGTGGCTGGTCCTAGCGCACGATAGATGGCGCCCATAACGGCTGAATATATTAAATTCTGTTCTATTTAGCCTCTGTTATTTTATGCAAGTTATTAGCTTTTGATGTACCCCACAATGCAACCACGTAATTTTGATATCGATAGTCTGCAGAATGCTGAATGCACAGCTCTAAGAACAATTAAAGCAACAACAACAATATGATTGTTGTTTAAATTCACCGGAGAACATACGTTCCTTGAATTTGAGACTGTTGTTTGCAAAGTAAACCCATTAAACAGCATTTAATGTAAATAATGACAACCGACGAGAGTATTATGACCGAAATGCTGGGTAAGTCTCTCAACGTATGCGTGCTTTATTTTATATTTTTATATTTTGTAAACTGCGCCCCGTTTCTTTGCCATTATTGTTGACGGTTTCACGGTTTTCTGCGCAGATCGTGCAACGAATCCGTCAAAGGAGCAAGTCGATGAGCTGGGCGTGCAAATGTTTTGCATTGTGGTCCGCAGCAATAGCCAACTGGTGCACAAGGCGCAGGAAATGATTGTGGCCAAAGTGCGGTCGACCAATGTAACCGAAGCCCATCGAGCAATTGCGGTAAGTGCGTACACACACTCACACTCACACACACACACGCACGCACACACACATACACACACACACACACGCACACACACAGACTCATTTGATTATGGCATTAGTGTTATCTTTATACTTATACGTCTTCAATTTCATTTCTTTGTTGTGGGAATCGTGAATCGGCAGTTGCTGGAGGAGTGCATGACACAGTGCGGCAATGATTTCCAAGATGAGGCTGGCAAGTTTCGCTTTCTCAACGAATTGATCCGTCTGGTGTCGAAGAAATATCAGGGTGCCGAAACACCGCTGGTGGTTAAGCAACGCATCATGGAATGCCTTCTGCTCTGGACCACCGAGTTTCCGCATCGTCTCAAGATACGAGACGCGTACGAGATGCTGCGCAAGGAGGGCGACATTGATCATGGCCAAACTGCCGCTGCATTGGCCAAGCGCGAGAGCGTGCTGAGCACCATTGATGAGGCAATGTTTGCTAAGCTGATACGCAGCAAGGACCCGGAGAATTTTAAGCGAGCCAATCTACTGTTGCAGTATCGGATGGCACAGGAGGCTCGACGCAACGATCTGCTCGCCCAGCATCGTCTCGTCCTGATGGAGGTGAAGGAGACAATAAAGCTACTCAGTCAAATGTTGGACACATACAATCCCAACGATCCCAGCGATGTCAACGAAACCATACACGATCTCTACAAGAGCTGCAAGAAACACAAGCCCATCTTTCAGCATCTGCCCGAGCTGCTGGGCGAGTCCGATGCTCAGCTAATAGGTTAGTATTCTATTAGACATTTCGGCCGGCTACTTACGTAAGTCGTGCATCATTAAACAATTACATATAAATACATAAATATTGCTTCTCATAAATTGTGCAATTGTGCAATTTCATAGAGGACACGCTGGAGACAAATGGCGATCTGGTAGCGATAATGACGCGCTACAAACAACTGGTGCCCTCGCCCATTAGGAGCACCACACCAGCTTCGCCAGCTGCTCCGCCAGCAGCAGCAGGGACAATAACAACTTCTGCAGCAATGCCAGCTAAAGTAGCTGGCTCCAGCAATGAAGCGCTGCTGAATGAGCTGCTTGGCTGTCTGCTGCTTGGCGAAGATGCACCAGCTGCAGCTGCCACTGTTGCAGCAACGAATGCAACCACTAATAATAATACTAATAACAATAATAACAATAATGCTAACAACACAAAGCCCAATACATTGGCGGAGCTCAGCGATATCTTTAGCAGCGCTCTGGCAGAGATTGAGGACAAGCAGCAGCAAAGCTCGGAGCAGTTTCAGCATGCCGGCAGCGGTGAACTCCTCGAGCCACAGGTGCTCAGTCCCAAGAGGAGTGATAGTAACAGCGATGCTATTGCAATGGACAATACGAGGAAATCGAGCAGTGTACGCAAAATGCCTGAAATTGATATGCTGAGCGAGGAGCTGTTTCAGCAAGTACTTCCCACACAGGAGCGGATGAGCAGCTTTAAGCGAGACCCCGAGAAGATAACACTCAATGATTTGGCGCGCGAGCGCATGCACGTTAAGCCTGCTGAGGATGATGTACCACTGCTGAGCTCTGGTCTGCCGGCAGCACAGGCACCCGCAGAGAAGAAGCAGCTGCAGCAGCAGGAAGAAGAGAAGGAGGTGTCTGTGGCGATGGCTCTTGCAGCACCAGCATCAATATTAGAAACGAAACATCTAAGCGAGATAAATATTGAGCTGGATAATATTCAGGCGACGGGAGAGGAGCGTGTTGTGCTGGACGATGATGATATGCATTTGTGCCTGAACTTTACCAAGGATCGGCCCAGTCGTCATGTGTCCGTTATTGTGATATCGGCACATAACAAAAGCCGACAGATAGTAACAGACTTCCAGTTTGAGGCGAGTGTAAAAAAGGCAAGTGAAACACCTGTGATTCCCATTCTAACTGACCATCTTCATCATATCGTTGTATGCTTGCAGCCCTGCAAGGTGCGCCTCTTGCCACCAACGGATAACGCAATGGCGCCCCTCAAACCATTTCGGCCAGCATCGCCAATTAATCAGGTGATGCTGCTCCTGAATCCCACTGGCAATCCCGTGGACATCACTTGCATTGTGGGCTACAGACTGGGCGATGATCCAGATCCCATCAAGGAGTCAATTGTGGCAAAAGGCATTGCCTATGTGCCATAGACGTCAATTAAATGTGTCCAAGTCGGAGAACTATCTATAGTCATTATTCATTTCTCTGCCTCTTTCTTTGTTCGTATTCGAGTATTGAGCTCCTCCCAAATCAGTTAATTATTATTATGTATTTTTATGTACTTATCGTTTATTGTATGCCTATAAGGATTAATTAAATTGCATTCCCTCATGTACTACTATATACATATATATATATATATATATATATATATATATCTATGTATATTTATATATATATATACATATGTACATAAATTAGCAATATATTATACAAAAAAAAAATCATGAAAAAATGTCGCCACAAAAGGAAAACGCGAAAAGCCAACTCTGTTCTTATAAATTGGTAAAGAAAAAGAAAAGAATATCTTTTCTCCAGTTGGATAATGCACATCGGGATGGACTCCATTTATCTATATGTGTAGACTAAGACTAAGACTAATGATGCTAAGGCTATGCATAAGCCCGATTTAGTCAACAATCTCGTCCTTGAAGGACAATGCCGTAATTGCCTTGGTGTGGCCCGTGTAATCGCGCACGCAGGTTTTCGTCTCCAGCTTCCAGAGGCGTGCAACGCCATCCGATGAGGCTGTGAATAGCCATTTGGAATCGGCACTGAATGCAGCGTCCCAGATCCAATAGTTCTTTATGGTCAGCTCGCGCCACTTGCTAAAGTCGCCCGTCTTCCAAATGCAGGCGCTGCCATTGGCCGATGTGGTCACCAGTAGACGCGAATCGGGACTAAATTTACAGCGCAATATGGAGCGATTGTGTGCCTGGATCATCTTCTTCGGACTGATCGTGCTCAACATCTGGCTGGGACTGATGGTCAGCTCCCAAATGTAACAATTGCCCTTGTTGTTGGCGGCGGCCATATAACGGCCATCTGGTGAGATGGCCACATCCTGTATCGAGGCTTCCAGTTCGGGTACGAGCTGTTCGTGCATTTCGGACTTAACATCCCACAGATAGACGCCACCATTTTGGGAGCCCATCGCAATCTCCACTTGATTCGGATGCAGGCATGCGGCATTCACAGGCGCCTGGCAATCAAAAACGCGCGAACAATGCGGCGGTGCCGAGATCATGTCCCAGATGCGTACACGATGATCCTCACCGGCAGTAAACATCCATTTGCCATCCTCCTGGAAGCCTAGACGCGTCACATTCTTTTGCACAGCATCAAAATTGATCACCGGCGCCGTGCAATTCGAGTCCAAATCGTACAATCTTATGCACTGATAACCGCACGCGGCCAGTCGCGTCTTATCCGGCGTACGGTCCAGCGCATTCACTTGCTATACATTTATGAAACATTCATATTAAGTGGGGTTTTTTCTCTGATTAAAGACTCACCGATGTTTCCACGAAGCGCATGGTTTTGATGCAGTTGCCGGTGTGCGCCTGCCACACTTTAATTGTGTGGTCATAGCCACCGGTGGCCAGTATTAACTGGTCTTCTGTCGCTTCCATTGCAAGACACTCTTTGGTCGTTATTGATTGTTGTTATTCCCGGACATTGCCTTGTTTAACAATTTATTTATGAATTTGCATTTCTTACTAAAATTGCATCAAACTATCGATACAAGACCTATCGATATCAAAGCAGAACTATTGCTACTCCACATTTAACATACTGACTCCACCAAATTTCACGTTTTTAATAACATTTCGTTAACGTCCATTTCGTTGCGTGAGCAATTTCGTTGAATGAGCGCCTATGTTAACGTTGTCCTATTTGAATTTTAGTTGATTTAAAAAAAAGCATGTTGTTTTTAAGTTTCCATTTATTTTGCTTATGGTATTATTTTTTGAATTGAATAAAAAAATTACATTTTGTTGTTCGTAAAGTTAAAAGTAATGATAATCATGTTTTTGTGGATTTTTGTTTTTTAATAAATATGCTATAGCTAATCGGTCACTTGGTCTCCCCAGTTGCCCAACATTTATGTATATATATATATAAATGTATATGTATATTTTTAATTATATAAAATAAACTTTGAAATCAGCGTTTAAATTTGACAAACATTTTCGAAATCTGCCTCAACTCTAAAAACCTGACAATACACACTATAACTATATTTATGAGTAGTTGCACAAAAAAAAAAACAAAAATAAATAAAATAAAAAGCAAAATTGTTTTTTCTTTGTTTAGGCTAAGACTTGTGCCAAATTATTGCTGGGCGCCGCATGTGTTAATATTAATTTGGTAATAAATACAGTTCGCCACCGAAACATTCAATTGTATGTGGATTTGGGGGAGGGGGGCGCTTGTAGGCTGGAAGAGATAATACATATACAAAAGGTGTTGTGCAGCACATTCGCTCCAGATTCAAGATTCAGTTCTCCAATGTGCGATGCGATTTACGTCTCAAAGTACTTGTAGATAGCGGTTACGTAGGACATCACCTGCGTCCAATCGGGTCTCTCAATTTGACACATATCATTGATGTTCTGCCATGCAAAAAACGATATCAATAATTAAAGGTGGTATTTCAAGAGGTGTTGCATAAAATAAGTAAAACCGTAACTTGTTTGTTTGCAAAAGATGTTCGATTTGAATATAATAAATAAAAACAAAGGCTTGACTGAGCTATCAAATAATATTAGGATAGAGGAAAGATAAAGGAGGATGGAAGATAGAGCGTGATTGGTCCGGAACTCACCAGGGTGGTATTAATACCAACGGATTCGGCAGCTGCAAAGGCGAGTGAAAAATTTCGCCATTTGTTCGCTGGACTGAGTGTATCGTATGGGATGCAATCCGGCAGATAGGAATGTAGAATGGCACAGAAGGCCAGCCCATCGTTCCACGACGAGCTAAAGTTCGTGATGTCAATGTTGCGATAGCCAACTGTCTTATTCTGGCACCACTTGAGCAGCGCATTACGCTTGGAGCCACCATTCTTGGCCAGCATATTGAGCGGATCTTTGCGTTCACCTAAGCAAATTGAACACCGATTAGATAGATATTGATATATATATATATATAGATATATGGAATGTAGTGCAATTACCGCTGTAGGATTTTGAGACGTTGCCAAAACTGAGACTGGTCACCAGGGCGCTGCTGTTGGGCGTCTGTGTCGCCGGCGTTGATAGGCTGGGCTGCTGCTGTTGCAAGCTGCTGGGCGTGTTTGGTGTGGAGGGCGGTGTTGATGTTGCACTTGTCGTTGACTGTTGCGACAATTGTTGCTGCAGCTGCAGTTGCTGATGTTGCTGCTGCTGTTGTTGTATTGCTTTGGTAGTGTTAGCTGATGTTGATGTTGTTGTGGATGTTGTTATAGTTGTTGCTGCTGCTGCTGCTGCTGCTGTTGCACTGTTAACGTTCACATGAAGATTGCTGCTCTGCAGCACGGGCAAGCGTAGCTGTTTAAAAGAGATATTTGTGCTTATGCATAAATATTATATGCGTCAATTCTATGTTGTTGAAACTTACGCTCTCATGCCAGTCACCGGATACGGGCAATATAATTGGCGTATTGCCCGATTCGGGTGTGCCGCTGTTCAAGCTGGACGTGGAACTGTAATGCGATTCAGTCTCATCCGATTTGCCCTGCTATTCGAAGCGAGTGTTAGGATTATAAAGAGTGAATATTTTAAATGCAGCAACTCAAGAAGTGTGTACCCTGAACCCATTGAAAATGATGCAAAAGATTCTACATTGTTCTTCTTCGCTTACCGGCTTGTTGTTCTCAATGCTCTCGATGAGCGTTTTGACGGAGAGCCGCGAATCCTGGCGACTAAAGCTGAGTTTGCTGCGCCTCGAGCATATTTCCTGCTGCACAGTGGATAGCACCGATTGCTGCGTCTCCGTCTGCTGCAATTCTGTGGATGGTTGCATGAAGCGTAATTAAAATTAACGATTATCGGTGATATCCTCCCTCTCTGAAGCAATGTTTTGGCTTACGCTGCTTGTTTAACTTGTCCAGCTGCTGTTCGAGCAGCCGAATCTTGTCCTTTTGTAATTTGTTATCGAGCACGAGCTGCTCGCGTGCGCTGAGCGCCTCAGTCTTGAAATCGTTGGCCACACGCACCGTCATCAGCAGATCCGCCTGAAACTGTTGCCATTCGTCGGCGTCCCGCTGCCGTCGCTGTGTCTCTGTGTCCAGTCGGGATTCGGTATCGCTCAGCTGCATCTGTACATCGCTCAAATGTCGCTGCGTCTCGCTGAGCAACTGTTGCAGCTGTGCCTTGTCCTCCTGATGACATTTGCACTGCACCTGCAGCTCAGCGACACGCTCCTCCAGCGTCTGACAATCGCCAGCCAATTTATCTTTGTCGCATTGCAGCTGCTCCAGCCGATACTCGAGATGGGAGACGGCGCACTTCGCATTGTTTTTGGCCACCTTGCATTCCTCACTCAGGCCGGCGACTTGTTCGCGCAGACGCCGCAACTCGGCCTGGCTGCGCGACCATTGATCCTGCAACTCGGCCAGTCGCTCCTCGAGCGCATCCTTTTCGCGTCGCGACGCGTCGAGCACATCGCTCAAATCGGTCTTATCGCCGCGCGCCAAATCGGCCTCGAGCTCCTCAATTTTGGAGCGCGCATTCTCCAGCAGTGTGCTCAGCCTACTGATCTCAATGGCCCGCTGTGAGATCTCCTCCTTGGCCACAGAGAGTTGGGCTTCGCTTTGCTTGCGCTCCGCATTGGCCGCATCCAGCTGGGAGTCGAGTAGTGCGTTCCGCTCACGCTGACGCTGCTGCTCCAGTTGGACGGCATCGCGCGATTGCCGCAATTCCGCCAGCTCAGCGTTGAGCTCCTCCTGCTTGAGCATGAACACTTCGCGCTCCTCTTGCGATGTCTGTATTAAATCGAGCAGCTTCTTCTCACGTTCCGTGGTGATGACCTCGGCGGCTGCCGCCGCCGGTTGCTTAGTGTCACGCAGCAACAGCTCCTCCAATGTGCTGATTTGTGTACGCGACTCGTTGAGCTTCTCGGTTTGGCGGCACAGCGACTGAAAGAGCACATCCTTCTCCTCGGCGAGGCGTTCGTTCTCCGTTTGGGTGTCACTCAGCTGGGTCTGCAGATCGGCCAGCTCTTGGAGTGTCGCCTGCAGTTCCTCATTTGTCGAGTAGTGCGTCTCCTCCATTTGTATGATCTTATCTTGTAGGCAAGCTACTGAAATCTCACTTGACGACGACTGCTTGTCCCAGTCCGGCGTAAGACATGGCGTACCATCGTGCGCCGATTCGTTTATCTATAAATATAGATTTGTAAATACACACGGTTAGTTACGTTAGTATTATGACTTACATTGGGCAATGCTATGGAGGCGGGCGCTGAGCTATGCAAGCGCTGTGAATCTTGTATAATCTGATGCTTCTCCGCGTCCGACAACGGCGAATTGACAACGTCCCGCAAACGATTGCGCAAAGATTCATTTTCATATTTCAAATTGCCAATTTCCATTTGTGTTTTCTCCTGCTGATTCTAATAATGAGAGACAGTGAGAGAGATAGACAGAGAGAGAGAGAGAGAGAGAGAGAGAGAGAGAGAGAGAGAGAGAGAGACAGGGAGAGAGAGAGAGAGAGAGAGAGGCGCAGGTGAGTCTGTTTGTTGTTTATTGTTTATATGTTGCATCCAATTTCTCATTGTTCTTGTTGTTGCTATTGCTATTGTTGTTGTGGTTGTTTTTGCGTTGTTGTTGGTGACGCAAGGCGCAACATCAAGTGCAAATTGTATATGAACTCAATTTCCCAACAAATTTCATAAAATAAAACTAAACAAATAAACACTCGTTAAAAAAAAATCCATAAGCAAAAATACAATTTTAAAAAAAGTAGCACTTTCTGTGTAAAAAAACAACAATAAAAATACAGAAAAAAGAAACACTATAAAAATAAAAAAAAAAACAAAATAATGTAGATAAACCAATAATAATAACAAAATTAACGGATGCAAACGCAACAATAATCCGCAAGTTATTTCATTAATTTTGAAATTGTTCTCATCTATTTTTGTGCTTCCCCTTTTCAGTGAAGTGCACTTTTATATATTTTTTTTAGTTACTGTGTTGACATACTTTTAGCAGTGACTGTTTTGAGGCGGCCGCTGAGCGACAATTTTCTCAATTAAAGGAGCGCTATCTTATAGCATAGTATATCGCATATAGAAACATATTGAATATCAATAAATATTGGTTAAAGTAACGAAGCGCAACGCCCCCGGTTCGAATACCAGCAACAGCAACAACAAGAGCAACAACCAGAACAATTATAATAACAATAACAAATATAAAAAAGACAATTGTTCAACAATAGTTGACAGTTGATTTTGCGGTTAATTCGACGGATCAAGAACGACGTTGACGACGACTCGTCGTCTGTCTTGGAGTGGATTGGGCTGGAGGCGATCTTGATTTAGTTGTTACCTGCATCTTGAGCAGATCGCCCTTCAATTTGGTCACCTCGCTTTGGTATGGGAGCAGCTCCACGATGCGCGTCTCCAGCTGCAGTTGCTCGTGTCCCAATCGCTCCAGCTGAGTATGCAGCTCCTGCATTTTATTGTTAGCCTGCAATTTGCGAAGGGTTTTAAGATTAGCGAGTGATTCAATTGCACTTTTATACTATAATACCAAAGAAGGTATTCAGAGTATGTTCGTCGATGCCCGCGTCAACGCGTCAAAATTGGGGCTAGGAAATCGATAAAATTGATCATCGAAATCGATAAAAACACATATCTCCCATCATTTAAGGCTACAGTCAACAAATTTGATTAGGTTGTTGCTTCAAAGGTAAGCATCTATAAAGTATCGATTAAAAATTGTATGACCACGCCCACACCTACCTATCGCCAAAAACGATATATCTATAAATCGATAAAACCATATATTCCAGTCACCAATTTTGTAAGGTATATTGCAAGTAACACCCTTCAGAGCCCCAAAAACTGAACTATAATTAGCAAACTTGTCAGCCACGCCCAATCGAGGCCCCAAAGAATTATATCTGCTGTCATTTTAAAGGCAAACTTAATAGATTACTAGCAACTTTCATCAAAGACCGGTATTTCTTGGCACCTGTTAACAGATTACTTATTGGTAGCGGAGTATTTGGCAGTCGGTTATGCCCGACAATGCAACGTCCTCACTTGTTATTGTCGCTGATTTACTCACCTCGAACAGTTGCTGCTGCTGTTGCTCGTTGTTGATGATTTGTAGCTGCTGCTGTTCTTGCTGCTGTTGTTGTTGTTGCTGCTGCTGCTGTTGTTGTTGCTGCTGCTGCTGTTGTTGTTGTTGTTGTTGTTGTTGTTGATAGCTGCTTGCGGCAACAGCTGCGACAGCAACTGCTGCTGCTGCAGCTGCTGCGCTGCTGTTATTGCTGCTGCCGTTGCCTGCTGCGCTCGTGTTTGTTGTTGTTGCTGCTGCTGCTGCTAATTGCTGGTAAAAATCAGCAGCGGCAGCGGCAGCAACGCTGCCATCTTGCAATGCGGCCAATGCGCTATTGCTGCTATTGTTATTATTGTTGCTGTTGTTTGTTGCTGGTGTTGGCACCGCTGCAATCGACGTCATTAATTGTTGTTGTTGCTGCTGCTGCGGTTGATGTTGTTGTGGTATTTGCTTTGGCTGCTTTTGTCCTTTAAATTTAGATTTCTTTGCCGGCAGCGTATTGCTCAGCAGCTGTTGTTGTTGTTGCTGCTGCTGTTGCTGGCGTCGCTGCTGCTGTTGTGTCGTCAGCAGCAATGCTGCCTCGTCGCCCACATCGACGCCTCGCTCGTAAGTCGCGTCGTTGTTTGAATAAAATTTTGTTGCTGTTGTCGCTGCAGGGTTGTTAAGCTGTTGTTGCTGCAGCGGCTGCTCGTGCGCCGTATTAAGAGATGTGCTGGACTGTGATTTTTGTCGATTGTTGTTGGAATTTTGTTGTTGTTGCTGCTGTTGTTGTTGCTGCTGCTGTTGTTGCTGTTGCTGCTGCTGTTGCTTGTGTGATGAGTTGTTGGAGGAGGCAGAACTCGAGGTTCCTTGTCCTCTGCGAAATAATGATTTCAATTTAATCATTTTGTGTATTATTTTTGTAGCTTTATTGTTGTTTGTCGTTTCTTGCAAAACGTTAATCATTAACTTTCAACTTTTTGATTTACTGTTTGATTGCCCGTTTCGATTTTTTTGTATTTATTTATCGTTGCACTTCAACGAAACAAATGCAACGTCGTCGTTTGTCTTTTTTCGTTGTGATCGGCACTTAAAATTAATCGTTATCGCTATTTATGCTATAAATTAATACAAATCGATGTTAGCTTTAGCACTCTACTCATTTGGCTATGTTTCTGTGTCTGTGTGTGTGTGCAAAGAAAGTAAAATTTGAATTTGTGCAATTTGCAGATTTGCAATGGAAGCAGCAAGTAGCTGAAGAAGAAACTGAACGATGAATGAAAGTTCAAAGCAGATGCCGAATATAACAACACATAAAAAAAAACTCCTGCATGCCGCCAACAGCAACCAAAAACAATAACTCGTTTATATTGCTGCTGCTCGTTTCTGATTGCTGTTGTTGCAGTTGTTTTCGTTGTTTGGCTCTGACAATCGCTTGCATTGTTGTTATTATTTTTGAGACGCTCAGTGTGCGAGAATTCAAGAGCGAGTGAGAGAGAGAGCGAAAGAGAGTTGTATTCAGTAACAATAACAGAGCACTGTCATGTTTACTAACAGCGATCGGGTCAGCAATGAGATAAAAAAAACAGAATTATGAATAAAACAAAAACAAACATAAATCATGGGCACCTCTTCATTAGTATGCAGTCAATAAACCAAATATGTATGCAATTGAAATATGCAAAGCAGAAATCGAAACAGAGACTAAAACTGCTACGTCAACGACTAGTTTCAAGTCGAGTGCAGCTACACACATGCATGCATACATACATATGCAATGTAAGTGTGTGAATAATTTGTTTGTTTTTGTTGTTTGCTCATCTGGTTTATTGTCATTTTCATTTTCGTTTTTCATTGTCATTTTGTGGCGCGCGTGTTGATTACTCATGTCGCGAATTGAGCACTTGAAAAAAGTGCAATAAGTAAGTTTATATATATATATATATATATATATGCACACATACAAAAAGTACGCATCATAGACTTTTTCCAGCCGGCCGGCCCTATGTTAAATATTGGTAATGCGTAAGAGTCTACAATTTACAGCTCGTCACAATTTCAAATAGAAGAAATGATCCTTGAACTTGATATGGAATAAGGGGCAATTGTGACGTCAAACTGCGCATTCCGTTCATAGTAATATGCTGCTGCTGCCCACACGAAAGAGATACACGCAAATGTTTATTTGGATTGAAGACTTTGCGCGAGACATTTAAATTGAAACATAAACATAAAAAAAATGACATCATGCACGCAAAATCAGATTTTTTGTCGCAATTTTCGTTAATTACATTCGAGTTTTATCAGGTGCGTGTTGGCAATTTATACAAATACATGTGTATTTTAATGCGGGCTGGTTTAGGTTTATCTCTATTGTTTGCAGCGCGATAAGTGTCTTGCCATTAGGTAATTACAAATATGCTAAGCGAAGAAACGAAAAATTAGCGCCGTGAACCCATTTGGCGTATGAATGCTAATTATTAATGTGCATTATAATCAAATAAATCAAATAAATTCACAGCACGCGCGCACATTTCGCATACGTTTTGCAACACTGTAGGAGAGTGCAAGCGTATGTCAGTTTGTAATTACATTCGTGTGTGTGTTTAACTAAATTACACATGAAATTGTGACTGCTGTTCGCTCAGTGTCAATGACGAAAGTAAATTGAAATGAAGCAGCATCAGCACTTAAAGAATGTCATGCGTAGAAGAACGAGAACAACAACAAAAGTGTCATAGGGAGAGACTGCTTAACAATGAGTTGAACACACACACACACACACATACCAGCAGAGGTATTCATAATAAATGAAGACACGTACACACGCTTGGACTTTTGATATATTCAAACCAAATAACTGTAAAAGGTTTTTTTTTGCACACGCACACAATCATACCGAACACTGTGTTAGCCATCGAAATAGGTTAAAGCGTAAATAGCAAGTGGGAAGGGGGTGGGGGTACAAACAAATAAAAGACAAGAGAATAACAACACAGCGCGTACGAAGAAAAAAAATAACTGAGCTGAGTTGAGCAACTGACAACAAAACGCGAACGCGAAGCGACGCGCGTTTTCTGAACGAGTCAACTGTATGCAGTGTGACCGTAGTTAGCCAGCGCAAAACAGCACAATGTTATTTTGTATATGGATAACAGCGCATGCGTAGCGTGTTGCCCAACACTGATAATCTAAAAGTATTTTTCCGCACTTGACTGTGCGCGCGTTCAATAAAAAAAATATGAAAATTTTTGCAGGCGGCTTTTAATTTAAATTCAAATTCCAATTCTTCTAATTTCAATTCATTTGAATTTCAGGGCAAACATATTTCCTGGTCTAAATCAATCTGTTCAAATTGAATTCCGAGATATTATTGGGTATTTTGAATGATCAGAATGCCGTTCTTAAAAAGCATGTCGAATGACAATCTCAAGCAAGGCTCTGCACCGGATGACAAACCCAACGAATACACAAAAGATACGGATATGCTAGCAACAGACCTGTTCGACGGGGGCCACAATTTGACAGCCCTTGAGAACAATGGGTCATCTCTAACAACCGTATGGAGTAGATGCGGCTTGAGGCTCAAATCCAGTAAGGACGACGTTAAAGCTCAAACCGATCGTAAGTTTTGCCCAAGACTTTCGCTATATTTGTATAAAATAATTCCAAAACTCATTACTCAATTCGATAGAAAACAGCAAAACCAACTCTCAATGAATTATCGGACGCAACGAAATAAGATGCAAGAGCTTTGGCCATTGATTGACTTAACCAACTAACTATAGTATATACACTATATTCATATATAATAGACATTTTAAGAAATTTAAAATTTAGGCCCAAATATTTGAGAAATTCTCTCTCTGATAATAAAGTATGGCGATTTACTAAAATTTTTGACGATTTTTCTTAAGAGTGTATTTTACAGATGTCTCTTTTAGGTTGCTTCTGTTTGAACATAAAACATCAATCACTCTTCACTGTTTTGCGGAATGGGGGAAGGGGTTGGTTTGGATTGTATCGATTTCAGTCATGATGCTCTCTGCGAGCATTTCCCAGTCGCTGATGATCTGGCCCATAGGCCAATCAACCAAGAAGCCGGTCGGCCATTGCCTCAACACCGTCCCCTCTCCTTAACTGCCCTTCCCTTCCCACCTCATCACACCACTCATAGCCATAGATGACAGTTCAGTTTCATTTTCTTTGATTCATTTTTGTATTCTTTGGCATTTAGCAGATACATTCAAGTCAGTCACGTCAGTGAACAATCAGCAATCAACAATGGACTCATCAGGTAGCCAGCAGCAACTGATGTCTTTTTTACATCATCTTTTGCTCTGACTCTCGACCGAATTATTTATCTACGGAAAGCTTTTCTGCGTGCGTGTGCTTATCAAAGCGGACAAAACCATCAGCACCACACGAGGTGAGGAGGCTGCTGGAAATGCTTACCGGAACCACAAAAGCCACAAACCGCGTCGGCTATACATATATGTATTCATGTATATATATATATGTATATATATGTGTGTATGTATACACATATGCGGTATTCAGCTGTTAAATGTTTTTAGTGTTTGTATTTGTGTACCCTTTGAGCCCAGTTGAATAGGGCATGTTAAAGTCTGGCAAATTTATGTTACAGACAGAAAAAATCATCCCTGATATCGTTGCTTTACACACAAAAATGCATGTGTATATTTGAGTATGTATCTATGCATATATGTCTGTGTGAAATCGATAAAAATCGATTCAAAATAAAATACCTTTGATTTGAGTGTGCTTCAGCCGCATTTATCACATATATAAGTGTTCTAGTAGAAGTGTTCCTTTTTTGCACATTGCATGCATACTTAAAGTATAAACTATAACTGTTTGTACAGGGTATATGCTAGTCGCATACTCTCCACAAGCGCATGCTGCATACTTGTTTCTTGTTTCATTTTTATTGCTTGGCTTTTGATTTTGGTTTTGGCCAACTCGTTGAGGTCTATGACCATCTAGTAGCAAACGTCACTTATCGCTGCTTCGGGGCGTCGTGATAACCGACACAGTGGGTGCCCCCGTCCCCCTTCATCCTAACGCCCCACGCTGATCACTGGGCGGCACTAACGGATCACATTACGCCAGAGAACCCAGAGAAACCCAGTGGGCAGTTAACTTGTCGGACAGTCAGAGCATGACATTAGTATATTTTATACAATGTAGAAATGCATTGTTGGTTCTTTCACTGAACCATTAGATACCCTAGATCGACAAAAAAGATGCGTTAACTACGATTTTTATTATCTGTTTGCATAGGAATTTTATAAAATACATATACGTGGGTAATATATCTCTATTGTATGTGAAGACTTAAGCTAAAGAAGTGATTTTTTTTTTTTTTTTTTTGATGAACAAAACATTTATATAGTATATAATGACTGAAGAAGTAATTTTTTTTTTTTTTTTGTGAACAAATGAAATTTAGCGTAGTATGACGAAATATTAAAATACTGTCGATGTTTGAATCTTTTATATGTATGTTTTTTATATCAATATTATTTGTATACAAAAATTATCTTGCATGGACAAACATATATGTATATGTATATATAGTAATGGCTGCTACATTGTATGCGCTTAATAATCGTAGGGTATATAAAAAATGCGTTTAATGGTTGCAGGGTATATAAATAAAAAAAAGTCCAGTTCAATGGGCATTTACTCGTGTGAGCGGCTCGTTTGTTCGTTTTTTTTACTGTTGGTTTGTCGCTCTGTTGGTCTGTCATTTTGCATATGTATGTGTTATGCTTTGGTGCGCCTGATCTACCCTATAAATTTGGAGTGTACGAGAAAGATGTCTGTCATTGCTATTTGGGAAAACGTAAATTGGGCTGTTTTTTTGTCGACAAATTCGATTAGCGAAAACTTCTTTTTCGATATTGATATAAATTAAACCGACAATTAGTAGAGTAGAAAACACCCTGTCGAAATTAGACAAATGATAGAAAAATCAAGATGAAATTGGAAGCAGTAGTGAAAGCAGCAACAATAAATTTGAGAAACTCACTTTCTGAATAATGGGATAATAGGGTAATTGGCGCCAAAAGTATGGCGATTTTTATTTATTTATGTTTTTTTATAAGTGCATAACGTTTCTTAAATCGCGATTCAAAGTGAAAGTTCTCTAGTTAATCGACAAGCAAATCAATCTTAGTGTTAGATGAAACCAGATATTATTAACCGTGTGCTATCAAATGATAACTCATATCAATCAATAAATATAGAGTTATCGATATCATTTTGGGTGTAGCGTCTCACCAATTCGTTGTCATCGCTTGAGGTCTCTGTCCTTCCCATTTTTCAACCTGCCCCTCGCCATATTCTCGCACATTACGATTCCCACTCCCATTCCCTTTCCGATTCCCTTTCCCTTTTCCATGCTTTGAAAATATGCTTTGTTGACATGTGTAGATTTATGATTGTGTGTGTGTGTGTGATTATCGCACGCTTTGTTTGAGTTTTTTTTTACCATATGCTAAACATTTCGCGGCGCTTGTTTAATGTGTGCTTTTATTATTCGATTGTTCAAACTTATTATAATAATCCGTTTTCCTTTCGTTTCTCGACGAAAATATGTTTAGAAAACGGTTTCATTTTTTGCCTAAGCCACAAAAATAGAAACTTTGTCTTTTTTTTTCTTCTTTTTCTCTTCTTCCAATATCGTTTGCTATTTTATATTGTTGTTGCATTTCTAAATGTATGCATTAGTTGTTAATGATTTACGTTTTGCTTGTTATGGTTTGTTTTTCTTTTTCTTTTTTTTTTTTTTTAAATTTTTTGTAGGTGCTGGTTTAGAATTGGAAAGTGAAGTCAATGAAATTTCACTCAAATTATATAATTAATGTGTTTTTAATTATCAGCCAGCCAGCAAGTAATCAACGTATTTTGAAGAGAGCTAGCAAACAAATTGTCATAATTGTTGAAAACTTACCCGCAAGAGATGCAATCCAAGAAACAACTGCAATCAACAGCAACAATAATCAATCAACGACACACACACACACATATATCTATACGTCTATGTATATAAGTATATATATAAATATATATGTGAATGTGTTTTTTTTTGCAGCACTTGCACTTTGTCTTCGCTTTTTGGTAATTGGCAAAACTTAAACTTAAATGCCGTTAGATGAACACGCTGTTTAACACTTGACACTCTCCTATAACTGTGTTAAAGGAAAAACATTAAGAAAAGCAAATAGAAAGATGAGCACATAAATAATATATATATATCTCTTTATATACATATATATTTATTTATACACAGCTGCGGCTGCAGCCACAGGCGGCGCGAACGTTAATTGCATTAGAAATTCGTATGCGTGTTGTGAATGGAAGAAGCCTTGCAACACAAAAAAAAAATGCAACTAATGCAATCATTTGCGGCTGGAGCTTATTTTAAGCATTTCTTCATCGGCACAACAATTCCAATTAGACAAGAGCAGCGAAAATGTCATTTGCTGCAAATCCCGTTATTTCTCACACATACACAAAACCACGCGCATAAGCTACCGCTGCAGAGAGAGGGAGATGTAGTCCGTTTGACCTCGACTTGATAGCCAATTAATATTCATTAAATAGATTTCGATGATGTTGTTGTGTTGTTGTTGTGGTTCTTCTTCTTGTTTTATTTATAGACTAAATGCATCGCGACACAGCACAGCGATGACAACAGCAATAGCAAAGACACGATAATCAAATAACTGTTAATATTTTTTATTTCATATTTCATTTGCAATATTACTTTATTATATTAATTTATTTGTCGCTGGCTTTGCAGCTGACGTCTGTGTTGTGTTTTAGCAGCCTTGGCTTTTAGCTTGTTTGTGATTGCTGCAGCAAAGTCGGTTTCTGTTTGCTGCGCGGCCAGTGTGACCGTTTTGCACTGCATACAAAATACCAACATACCGCTTGCACAGAATTTAGACTATTTTATTTACATCGATTTTGCAATAAGAGAACAATATGCTTTAAAAAAAAAATATTTATATATATATATACTAACTAAGGGGTTAGGCTTATTCCTTCACCCGGTCGACGGTGTTTGAGTCGAAAGGGACCTCTTCCACTTTTGAAAAGCCCGATATACGTATAATCTTGCCGGTGCCCTCCACTTTGATATGCCTTGCGAATTGTTGGGCCGGCGACAAAGACAGCTCATCCTCCGTTTTGTAGCCATAGTATTTGGCCCAGTCGTTGCGACCCGTGTAGACCATATAACAGACGAGGCCGAATGCCTGCCACGCCAGTATCGCATAGCCAATGCTCAAGCGGCGTTTCCACAAATCGGCACGATGCTCCGGTATAGGATTTGTGTGGCGCCGCATAAAGCGACGCAGCCATTTCATTTCGAACAACGCCATTTTCTAAGACCGCACGTTATTTATTATATAAATATTTAGCAACGCGTTCTTCACAATTATAAAATCAGATGTAAAAAAAACATCGAACAGCTGTTTGCTTGTGAGAAAGTGCAACACTGTCTTTGACAGAGTTATCAAGTTATCTAGAGTAGTGATACACAAAAAATTAAAGTTTTTTAAAAAGAATTAATAAGAGCTTTGTAATTTGTAAGGTAGTAAGTAAAATGATTTTCTTTTAAATAATAATAATTTTTAATTACTAAAAAAGTGGTATAAGCAATAAACCAAACTGCTTACTGGTATATAGAAAAACATTTCTTGACCAGCTGTTCATATATTATATTTGCTGCTAAATGGCAGCTCTGGTCGGCAAAAGCCAACGGTGTTTCGTAGAATGCGATTTTGTACTAGTTATAATGTAACAAAAAGTAAGAAAGAAAAAAGCTCAAGTTTTCATATTAAGTTTGCAAAGCGACAAGTTGATGAAAATACATAAAGTTCTAGCAAGGGTAGGCAAATTCATATAGAACTATGTATATGCGATCGATTAAGCTGCAATTAAGTTTTTATTTTTAGCCCATAGATAATACTGGAAGATATACTTATAGCGAATTGCTGGCAAACTGCAAAAAATGCCTACTGCGCAGCAGACGCCACAGCAGCAGCCGAATGTGCAGGAAAGTAATGGTGTTCATGAACCGAATGTGAAGGATGATAATATGCCAAATTTATCAACGCTGTCACTCGATGAACTGAAGCAGCTCGACCAGGATCCCGAGTTCTTTGACGATTTCATTGAAGAGATGTCTGTAGTGCAGCATTTGAACGAGGAACTTGATTCGATGATGAATCAAGTAGAGAACATATCACGTAAGTTAGATGATAGTTATCAGTCAATTATAGGGGCATTTATTATATATGAGTGCGCAGGTGAAAACGAGAATAAGGGCACTCATCTGCTGGAGTTGAAGCGACGGCTCAGTGATGATTATACGGCATTAAAAACCCTGGGCGAGAAATGTGACCAGCTGAACAAAAAGTATTTAAAGAAATCTGAGGAATATGCACCGCAGCACATCCGAGTATGCCATGCAACAAAATTTAAGCAATAAACAAACACAAATTTTTTATTTTTTTTTTGATAATTATAGTTATTTTTATTATGAGCAGGAACTGTTGCAAATAGCCGCCTCAAATGCGGACGCTGACTGTGATCGTCATGTGGAACATTTCCTAAATGGCAAAATCGATGTGCAAACCTTTCTTAGCACTTTTCAAAGCTCGAAGAAGACCAGCGCCGAGCGCAAGGCAAAGGAAGAGCGACTGGGCACACAGCTAACCGCCTTGGAGCGAGCCGGCATCTAATATATTTTTGAGAACTTAAAATGTTGCTACTTAAGCCACCATATATATATATATAGATTAAGCCAACAGAAAAAAAACTAAAAACCCGCGTGTGAAATCTAGTTTTTAGTTACTATATTCATAAAACTATAGAATTTATGTCGTTATTAGGCAATCAAATTATGTTTTTTAGTCCGTAGGCATTTTTGTGCAACGTGAAACAACTGTCTTGTAATTGATAATCCGAGAGAAATTATAATGTGTATGACTTAAATATATTTATATATAAATGTGTTTATATTTATTGTATTAATAACAATTGTTTGAATCGAGAATCGAAATATATTACGATTCTATTATATATAAAAATAAAATAAAATACTAAATTTAAAAAACCAAAAGGTACGATTTGTGACATCCCTAAATACGAATCGAATATCGATGGTGCTGGTAAATAACAGTGCTGGTAAATATCGAAATGTCGCATAGCTTGACCGCCTTCATGCATACAAATATATTTGGCATAAACAGCATATCCGAGATCCTTTAACAAATTGTGTAAAAAATACTAATAATTAAAATGATTTATTGCACACTTTGCCGCTCGCGCGTCAATAATGAGCTGCGTCTGGGCAAATTTCACACACTAAAGGATGTACATGTGCACGAGAGATGCCTGGTGAGTGCTGCAATAAATAAATGCAAAACCAATTATTTCACGAAAATAATCATTTTGCCTGCAGTATTTGAGTTCGAATCTATCGCAGCGCTTCAATAGTAAATTTGCCATTCTTCATTTCGATATCGATGATATTAAAGCTGAAGTTGAACGCGTCAAGAAATTGGTAATTTTCTTTCACAATTCTTATTATTTTTTTGTTGAATTAACATACATTAATATATATATATATATTAATTCCTTGCAGACTTGTTGTTATTGTTCAAAGAAGAGCGCCAATATTGGCTGCTGTAATTTGAGATGCCGTCGCAATTTTCACACCGATTGTGGCAATTTGTATGGAGCCCAGAATCAATTTGAGGGCAAATTTAAATCGTTTTGCAAATTGCATGTGCGCCCATATAAAGATCGTCCCGATCCGGATGAGAAGTGTAGCATATGCTTTGATGCGCTCATCGGCAAACGGAAAAAATTTTGTTGTACCAACCATATACATGGCAAATGTTGCAAGATTGGCTGGTACCACAAAACTTGCCTGCAGAAATATGCTAATTCCTCCGGTTATTTCTTCAAGTGTCCCTTGTGCAACGATTCCAAGAAGTTTGGTTCCGTTGTCCAATGGGGTATCAGTGTGCCACAAAGGTAAGTTTTTTTTTTGGAACATTTCCTCGTCCAGTGATCATTATGTTGAGTTACCGTAGGATGTGTCGAAATTGGATTGCTACGAAATCGATAAAACCGATAATCGCAAATCGATAAAGGCACACGTTTCGCACAATTTTAAAGCTACAGTCACCCAATTTGGTTGGGTAAGCTGTTGGCGATGTCCTAAGAGCAAATTAAGAATTACAGTTACCAAAACTAGAAGGTAGATTACTAGGAATCCCCTACAACATTTTATTTTCCCTCCCAAAAAATTACTGAAAGCCTATATCAACTGAAATTTTAAAGCCAAACTTGGAAAATAGATTACTAGCAACTTCCATCAAAGATTGGCTACCTCATTCTATGGCACCTATTATCAGATGGTCTTACTTATTGGTATCATAGTATTAAGTCCGACTGCGAAGTTCCCTTGATTTAAAATATATATTGTTATTTTTTTGCCACAGCGATGCTTCTTGGGAGAATACAAATATGTATGAGGATCAAATGAGGCTGGAGACTAAGTGCAGTGCCCGCAGATGCGTTAATCCCAATGGACGCGAAGCAGATGATTTGCAATTGCTTTACTGTCGCTTATGTGGGTCGAATCCGATGCATTCAAATTGTACGCAATTCAAAAGTTATGAATATCACTGCGATACGTGCTCGGAGGTGATAGGAATTGCCAACGACGAGGATAATAATGACGAAGATATCGATCCTATTGAAAAGCTTGTCGCAATGCAAGCAGCTAAACGGCGACGCGCAACACAAACCTGTGTGAACACAGGCGTCACTAAGTCGGCAACCTATTCGAACAAGGATCACAATAAATTATGTTCCGAATCGGATTCGGATATAGATTGGGAGGAATTCAGGATGTTGCGCAGAAGTGTAAGAAATTTGGACATTAATGAACTGAAAAACGAGGCATCTAAACAGGAAACAACAACTAACACACCACAGCGTTATTCACTACGTAATAAGAGGACAGACAATGATGAGGCGACACCATCAAAGAGGGACAAGGAGGAGCCACCCTCGGAAATGAAGACAGAGAAGGAGAAGGAGCAGCATGGGGCCTCTGTCCAAGCAACTCGTAGACAAATCTCACAACGCAATCAAATCGACAATCATTCCTTCATTGCGAGTCGCACGCGCGGCTGTTCCACAAACTATCTAAAATAAATTAAAAGCTCTATTTTTTGTATTTGTATTAGTCATCATATTAAGTTTTTATGAAAGCATTGAAGACAACGTTCTGAAAATGTACTCAAAATGTATGGATTTGAATAATTGAATATGTTTTAAATTAAAATTTAAATTTGTATTTTAATTAGAAACGTTTTTTCATAGAGTAGACAAGGAAAGACATATGAAAACTAAGCGTCTCGCTTTTATTCATAGCTAACCGAGAATATATTGGAAGCTTCTTATGTACATAACTTAAACTAATGTTGAATAATTGAAAAACATATAATATAATTTTGGATTATATATTATATATATATATGTATATATATATATTGAGCTAGCTTCGCAAAAAAGTGTAAAAGAAAAACTGATCTTTTTGCTCAGTAAAATAATTTTCAAGTCGAATAGTGCGCCAAAAATAGATGCCGATTGGCAATGAGAACATATGCAAGTCATTAAAGTCGATAAGTTGCAATCACATCTTCTCTATTTTAAATACATCGATGTTTTTATCCAGCAACACAATCGATATCCACGACTACTCGAAACTTCAATATTAAACTTAATTATTGATTGTTTCTTATTTTAAAAATATGAAACATTTTTAAATATATATAAACAGTATTGTATTATGTATGATTTACAGTTCAACTAGATTAGATTGATTTTATTATTATTATTATTTTTTTTGATTTGTGGACTCGAATTATCGAGTGGTGTTTAGTGCTGTAAATTGCCAAACATATTTGTATATCGCTTGCACACAGTCGATATGTCGATGTTTTATTTTTTACATCCGTACTTCATTCCATATATATTTATATATATATATACCGTGCGTTAGTAATAGTTTACTCATAATATGAATATTATTTAGGAATATGAATTTAATTAAGTTATTGAAGCCAGTCAGCAGTATCGGTGCAAGATAAGCCAAATATAACTGAAACACAAAAGTGCATATATTTATGAGTGTGAGAGTCATAATTCGCTGGCGCTTGTGTGCGAGAAAGAGATACAACGACGGAGAAGTGAAGAGGGGAGAGAAGAGAGACGGCGAGAATTGCTAATTTAATGTGCGTGTAAATTGTGTTCTTGTTGTAAGTTGTTTTTTTGGATATTAAATAAAATCCATAAAGCTTGCAAAACTTCAACTGTGCTTCCAACACCAACCAGAAACAATAATAACAACAACAAGTCGGCAACCGTCAGACATTTAATTGCCTTGCCGCCATCCCAACCTAATTGCTGATAATAAATACATGCAAAGGCAAAAGGCGAAAGTTAAAAGCAGCAGCAACAACAACAGCAGCAGCAAGCGCTTTAACGCTGGGATCTTATCACACACACACACACACACACACAGTAGCAACAGCAGCCAAAGTCGCAGTCAGCAGAACAACGGTTTATCATAATACTATTTGAGCAACCGGCAGCAGGGCGAGCGAGAGGCAAAGAAACACAACCAGTGTATATGTGTGTGGGAGTGTCTGCGTGTGTGTGTGTGTGTGGGACAACAACAACAAAAACGAATATTTTCACAAAAATTTTGCATTGTTTAAGTTGGACGCGTCAGCGTCAACGTCGCTGCTAGCGTCAAACTCAACGCCGTTTTATTGTTAATTGCAACAACTAGAAGAAGAAGCAGCAGCTCAAAAATGGCACGGCACTTTGATCATATGTTCAAGCTGCTAATAATCGGCGACAGCGGTAAGTGCAACTGCAAATATTTCTCATACACACACATAAAGGCTTTTTTTTTTATGCATTAATGCATGTTTTTTTTTCACCTGCCCAACAACGTTATAAATAGCAGCAAACTATAAGGGAACAACGACAACTATAAAGAGGAATAAAGAAATGTGCACGGTTTGTGCTCAATTCCAATTTGCCTGGTTTTCTGATTTGTGTTTGACCGATTTCTTGGATTGTGTTTGCTGTGCCCAATCAGCTGTTTTTTGCTTTTGACTCTCTCAATTCGCGCAATTTGACGAACAATTATAAATCCGTCTGCCGTTTCTTGCTCGCTCTTTATGCAATATAAAATAATAATAACTGCACTTCACTAAATATTTATGTATGTATGTGGGTATGTTGCGGAAACACTAATCGAATTGAATTATTTTCAAGAAGTTGCCAGAACTTAATTTTTGCTTTAAGAAGTTGCCAGAACTTAATTTTTGCTTCAAGAAGTTGCCAGAACTTAATTTTTGCTAATTACAAATGGGAAGAGTAAAAAGGAAAAAAAAAATGAAGTCGATAAATTTTAATAAACAATTTGTATTAAATGCATACACACATAACCCTTTCAAAATTCTATCGAGTGTTTATTGATGACATGGACATATTTGTATTGTTTTATTTTTAAGGGCGTTTTTGTACCACGCCAATTGTAATTAGAGAGCGGCCCGCTATTAAGTGATTAGCTGTGGTTGTTGTTGGGTAAACAGCACTTGCACATGCTGATCTAAAATAATAGTACTGGATTCTAACTAATTTTCCGTTATGTTTGGGACGTCTGACAGCAGTCTCAGCAACATATGCCATATTGTAAAGGATTTTTATATTTTACGATTGTAATATTATTTTAAATCACTCTCCGATGACAAACCAATCATTTGTTATGCAGAATTGAATTTTTGTTTCATATTTAAGATTTTGAACAGGTGTCGATTTTTTGCAATTTATCACTATAAAATTAGCCATATTTTTTGAGGAAAAATATCGAAAAGGAATTATAAAAGGAGTTATGAAAATACAGACTATGTATTTGCAATGCATAAGGCAGCACTACTATTATCTTGACCGCAACTGTATGTGAAAAAAAAAACGATTGAAATACAGTGCCTGGTTGCATAGAAGTCGCTTGCAATCGTAATTACATTCACCAACAGTATTATTTAAATAAATATTGTTAATTAATTGTTTTGTCTTTGTTGTTGCAGGTGTGGGCAAATCATCGTTGCTCATACGTTTCTCAGACGACACATTCTCGGGCAGTTATATAACAACGATTGGAGTCGACTTCAAGATACGCACCGTTGTGATCGGTGGTCTGCGCGTCAAGCTGCAGATATGGGATACGGCCGGACAGGAGCGCTTTCGCACCATCACCAGCACCTATTATCGTGGCACCCACGGCGTCATCATCGTCTACGATGTGACGAACGGCGATTCGTTTGCGAATGTCCGTACCTGGCTGGAGGAGATCAAACACAATTGCGATGTGGTCAACAAAGTATTAGGTGCGTATGGCTCCCAGTGTACAATAGACAATATTCATGGACAGTAAAAT
Source organism: Drosophila picticornis (assembly GCA_035043845.1). Taxonomy (NCBI): domain Eukaryota; kingdom Metazoa; phylum Arthropoda; class Insecta; order Diptera; family Drosophilidae; genus Drosophila; species Drosophila picticornis. The sequence continues at coordinate 8,800,841 of JAWNMR010000492.1, forward strand.
AGCTGTGTGCGTGATGGCAATGTGCATTTAATATGGAATACCTTACATGGAATACTTTACATTTAGCATCCGTTGGCAAACCAATTTATCCGATTTTCATCGTTCCCGAAAATATTGTGGCATTTATGTGTCCTTAGGAATCAGAGCGAAGTTTTGCTGTTCTAACCAAAGAAGCTTTTATGGATATTCTACTAGCTAACTCACGTTTAATGCTTTATTACTGTTTCTGACCTAAGAACATTTGTAAAGAAGTTTAATTTATGCAGCTAAGCAACTGTTAATTTGATTCTTGATTAGAGTTTAGAGTTTTCTTGACAGAGCTTGCGCTTTATCTTCTACTCTGCATTCTCCTTCTATGCTAATATTATCGGTTAAGGTTTTATTTTAATATTGAAATCCTACATCAAAATCAATAGAGAAATTAAAGTTTCTTAATTTTATGTAACTCCTCGCAATTATATTATTTCACTGACTTCTGAATTTCATTAAAAAAAAAAAACCATGTCGATATACCTATTTTACTGTCCAGCTGTGTGTGTATCCCCTTTAATAACCGATTTATAATTTGTTTGTAGTGGGCAACAAGAATGATGATCCGGATCGTAAGGTTGTCATTACGGAGGATGCGCAACGTTATGCGCGTCAAATGGATATTGAGCTGTTCGAGACATCTGCCAAAGATAACATCAATGTGGAGGATATGTTTATGTCGATAACGCGGCAGGTGTTGAATTATAAACTGCGCGCCGCCTCAGATGAACAGCAGAGGGATCGGATCGTTGTAAAGCCACACAAGAACAAGGGCAAATCCAACAAATGTTGCAGTTGAAAGCGACGCCGCAGCAGCAGCAGCCGCAGCACTAAAATGTTGATGAGGATGTGTTGTGGAGGCGCGTAGTACAGGTTCAAACGGCAAACACAACCACACACACACTCACACACACACACACAGATAGACAAACATATGTAGCTTACACACACACACACAAGACAATTTTTTTTGGTTTTTTTTCTGTTTAAATTTTTTTTTGTAAAGCCTCTACAGCCGTAAAAAAAATGTAAAGCGCAATTAATTGTATTTAGCAGTTTACATACATATTCTAAACACGTCTACATATATATAAATATATATATATATATATATGTGCATAGATGTATAAATATATATAATATATATATAAATATATAAAAAGGAAAACACAAAACAACAAAACGAAAAAAAAAACTAATTGCATATTTATACAAGAATATATTTATATTTGAAACTGAAACACAAATCAAAGAAAAATTGTATTTACAATAATGACGAGAAATGTAACAATAATTGCGAATTCGCAGCAAGCAGCAGAGAAAACGAGACAAGAAATTTGTAAAGAAATTTATACGGTTTTATCAGTTCAAGGAAACAAATTATACGCATACTCATACACCCATACATACATACGTACATAGATACATACATACATAGATACATGCATAAAGCGAATCATATAGATTTTCTATAGTTGCAAACTGTTTATTTGCCCTCTGCAGATCAGTTATCCGATTATTATACGCATTTTAACACACATACAGCAGTTCCACAGAAGTCAACAACCAATGAACAAACTGTCCGACAGACATTTAACATTTTACTCACCGTTCAGTTGTGTGCACTTTTCAAATTATATACATACATAATCACTATAAATTAACAACTATATTTTTTTTTGTCGTATCTAAATTAATTTGCAATCGTTTTCGAAACGCCAATTACATATGAAACTGATATTTATATTGTATATGATTGTATTTTATATTTGATATATATGTATAGATGCATAAATCGAAGTCGTATACAGATTTGTTGTGTAGTGGACAGACTTTTAGAAAGTGCGATCGATTCATGGAGTGTTGAATGCTTCATTAACCAAATTTAGAAACGTTAAATGTTGTATTTAAGCACGGTCCACATTAATAATCATCCATACATACCATATATATTTGAGAAGATTCAGGAAAGTAATCAGTATGACGGTATCCAATAAATTAACTAATTACATTTTTTTTTAATAACGCTGTTAATTCATTGTCAAAATATTGTTAATTTCTTGATTGACTGATCATCCAACTGTATGATGAGTTTTGCAGTCAAAACAAAGTGCTCGAATTGTTTCTAACTTTGTTTTTAAAGGTTCACAATTCTTAAGCGCTTTCAAACTTGGTGTTTTCTTTTTGTTTAAATGAAATTTAATTTTATTTTGTATTATTGCAATGTAAGTCGTAGTTTCTTAAAATTCGTCAGTGAATTAGATACAAGTTAAATTAACAGTTTCTTCTTTATGTTTTGTTGTGTGAATTCGATTTGAATTCGGACGGCAGGCAGTGCGGCGATTGTTCAAATGGGGGCCACGCCTCGTCTCCACTAGCTTAATGGTATTTGGCCACGGGAAAGGTGCGTGTCTGGCGGCAGGAGATGAGCGCATCACCCGATTGTCCGGCCGGGCAACGGCAGACAGCGAGATGGGCCTTTGGCTCGCAGGTGGCACCCGTGGCACATTTACCAATGCACGGATCGACGCACTGATAGTTAATGCAGGCCCGGTGGTCCGGGCACTCGGTGTTGCTCAAACACTCGCCCTGCACAAAAATAATATTGATAAATAAAAATTTTATATCAGTTGCACAGTAAAATAGGTGTGAAGACAATAAGTTGTTGGCAAGGACCATGCATAACTGCTATTTGTATTAATTTAGTGTGAAATCCTTTACATTTTGGTGACTTATGTTTCTTTAAGCATCGTTTGCAAATAAATTTAGCTGATTTTCATCGCAACTAAAGGAACTTCATGGGATATTCTATTAGCTGCCTTAAGTTGAATCCTACGAGTCTTCAATGTTTTTGTTTTTCAAATTAAAAGAATTTATATGAAATTCGGAGACCTTCCAATTGATGTATCTAATTAATTGTTGAGTAGATGTCCTTGGCTCATTTCATCTTATTGGATAGCTCAACTATGCCTTTATTGTAAAGCATATAATCAAATCTAACATATTATTCAAACAACATCAATGGAGAAATTAAAGTTTTGTTATTTTTATGCAACTGCTCGGGCCTGTTTCAATGTCCAGTTCAATATGGACTTTTAATGAAGCCTCTCATTTATATCTCATTTATATCGCATATCCTACAAATAAATATATTTTATTCTGGACATGATATTTATAATTTTGTTGATAGTTCACGAGTTATTGTCTTCACCCCAATTTATAGATTTATATGAGTACTTACGCGTGAGCAATGGGAGAGCGGATTACCAGTGTGGCCGGGTAGGCAATTGCAGACGGGTCTCTCGCGTCCCGTGTTATCGTGGCCGGGCACACAGATGGCATTCGTGCCGCACGGATTCGGTGAGCAGAGATCCTCCTTGGTGAATGGGCGACAGCTTATAAATGGATCGCCGGTCATGTCACGCGGACAGCTGCACACCGGTGTCAAGCCGCGCAGATTACAATCGGCACCGACGCCACAGGCGCCAACGCATGTGTTCTTGCAGATGCCATAGAAACAGGCCGGCCTGCCCGCCGGACAATCCGAGTCGCCATAACATTCCGGGCGACACTCTGTGTACGGACTGCCAATGTAGCCTTTGGGGCATTCGCACACCGCCCGATGACTGGCCACCGATTTGCAGTTGGCACCAATGCCGCACTGTCCACACGATGGCACACACTTGTAATTGCTGCACATATCCCGGCTGGCGCAGTCGCCATCGTGCTCGCACTCGTGGCGACAACCACTCAGCGGATTGCCCAAGAAGCCGTGCAAACAGGAACAGGTCGGAACCCCATTTATAATCTCGCATTTGGTGTTGATGCCGCACGGGCTCGGATGGCATTGTTCCTCTGCAAATATATTTAAATATGATGCATTTCTTCATTTGAATATAATAACAAAATTATCAATTCTTTTGACTGTCAATAAAGGGTATTTTTCCTTAGATCCTTAGGTGCAAGCAGATCAAATGGATGTCTTTGGAATATAGCAGTTCCATTGCAGAGCAGTATAAAAGCCGATTTGTTTTGAATTGTGCGCAGAAAACCAAAATGATCTTCAAATATTTTTATCTCTATTTTGAAGGGCAGCTTAAATTTCTTACTATTTTTAAATTTTTTAGAGAATATTATAATCAAGATTTTATATTTGCAACGCATTACTTGATCAGCATAACTAGCTAATAATTTTATTATGTTTTATTTTATTATTATGTAGATTCATATTATTGTTGATCAAAATATTAATCATTTCAGTTCGGTTCAGTTCAGTTTTCAGCTTCCTACAACATTTTTAATATCGGTTTCTATACTGGTTATGAAGTTGTAATTTTTAAATTTCGCATAACGGTTCCGGTTCTGCCTTTTTTGAATTAAAATTTTTATAGATATCACAATTGTCTTTCGATACTGATCATTTTGTGAGCCAACAAAAGGTTTTTACAGCAAAAATAATAATAAAATAAATAAACAACGCTTCAACAATGGACTTGAGCAAAGCCTATGCGATTAAACTTGTTATGAGGTTGGATGATGCCTTGCTCAAGGCATTATTTAATGTGAATTTCAATGCCGAATTAATATATTTGCATAAATATATTTGCCTAATAAATATATTTGGGAAAGGAAGAGTAAAGTGAACTACTTTATTGGTGAGAATTACGAATTCTGTGTACTGATGATATAAGACTAATTAAAAACAGCAAGTTGTTTGTCACTTTTATGAGTACTCGTATATATACATATAAACCTTTTATATATATAAATATGTAGATTTTAAAATGCATTGTGTTTACCTCACCGTCGACAGCAATTTAATAAATTACTAATTTGCATGAATATTTAAATCAACACTGATTTATATGCATTTGCAGCATGCCCATAAATTGAAGGCATACCAAAGTAGATGTGTGTGTGTGTATGTATATATGTACTTGCATGCCATAGTGCAATTTCCCACACATATGCCGCTATATAAGGATGCTAATTGCAATTTATATAATACATAACGAAGTCATGAACGAATGGTTGATGGCTGTCCAGCGGCCAGTTTCGAGCTGTGAATAGTTTGGCTGTCATCAGGGAGCAATTCTGATTGTACAAATTGCACCAAAAACATGAATAAAAATAGTAAGAATAATATATATATACATATGTATATACATATATATATATATATATATGAGCAGTTATCGTCAGTTGCCTACTGGTAAACAAAAGCGGAGCCAGGCACGCGAATCAAGTTGACCAAATCTATAAATAAATATAAGTATTTAGCTCTTAGTTGACTTTCTTTCTTAACCATGGCCAGCGATTATGGCACAACTTTTGTCATGGAAACAAATACCAATTTCGAAACTTGTCCCGCATTATAATCATCATCAATGAAAGGAACAACGAGAACAAGCAACTAAGAACTGAGAACTGGGAACAGGGCAGAGCAACCCCAAAACATGAAGACCAACTGGCAGAGCCATAGAAATGAAAGCAAATTATAAGTAAAAATTATGCGCATAAATGAGCTTTGACTACTTATGTATTTGAGCTCGCCGAGGAGGGGTGATGTCGGGTGGAGTTGGGGATGAGTTTGAGGGTGCTGGCCATCGCCGATTTATTCAGGGTCCTTTTCAAGTGACTCGATCCCACACCCGCCCCCCAATTATTTGCGCTTTGTTATAGTGTTTAAGTGCGTGTGAGGAGAAGTGCGAGGAGCTGAGGGCGAACCGTGACGGACCCTTCGAGGGGTCAGTGCCGGAATTCAACGACCTGCACGTGAATTACATGACCCAGCATAAATCACACAACAAACAAAACATGACAGCAATAATAGCAACAAAAACAAAAGACGAAAATGTGAACTAAAATTTATAGATACGCTACAATTCCCAGCATTATTTCCGCAGATATAATGTTTTCTTATATATTTTTTAAATTCTTCTTTTTTGTATATAAAACATTTATGTTGGGCACATTTCGTAGCCTATTGAAAGGTTTTTAAACATTGATTTCAAATTCTATTGCAAAAACATCTTTTTTTTTGCGATTAATCGATTCGAAATTTGGTTGCAAGACCGCGATTAATTGTTAAGTATTTCATAGATAGCTCAGAGATACGATTAAAGACACATCATCGACGATAGAAATACTAAAAAAAAATACTAATTTGAATCCTGTTACTATGTGATAAATTATATACATTTATACATATAATAAATAATGATAATACTTTTGTTAAAGTCGACTTGCTTCTGGTTTGCTTTGATTTTGCCTTAGCCTACTTGGCCCGTCCTTGATCTTGACAATTGCGAAACAAAACACCAGCTAATTACCATAAAATTACAAAAGCGCCAGTGCCGGAGTATTGTATTGGGCGTTGTTGTTGCTCTTGTATTGTTTTGTATTGTATTGTATAGTATTGTATTTTATTCAGCGCAAAAATTATTATGCATGCCAACCAATCAACCTACAAACATACAGGTATAAAAATATATACATCGACCCAGCCCGAAAATGTCTGTTTTTGGTCAAAACCAGTTAATTTGCTACAGAGCAAATAAAAGCAATGACAACAACAATAACAAATACAGAAATAATGCTAATTGCTGTGTGATATATACGTAAGTAAGTGACTTAAAAATATTAAATATGCATTAAGGGATAATGGCTAGATTATTGGTACATTATTATGAAGTTTAAATGAGGTGTCAATATAGCAATGCCCGTTTGGCTAAAAACTATCTTGATGAAACTTGAAATATATCAGTAAATATATCTATCTATCTATCTCTCTTTCTCTCTATCTCTCTCTCTCTCTCTCTCTCTCTTATTTAAATAAAATATAATATATATAATCTAACTAGATCAATCCGATTAGTGGTGCATGTTAGAAACTAAAGAAAATTTTCTGCTTTATTGAAATATACATTTCCTATATAATACAGGCTGTTTTTTCAGAAATATGTTTCTTAACGACAGAAAGTATTCCTACAAAGTTGAACGACAAACTCCTTTTTAAGAAACATCCTACATAAAATGCTGAAAATTGTAACGAAAGCTTAGATGTTGACTGCTTTGAGGCCTTGTAGCTCAGTATCACTCCTGGCTCATCAGTAAACAGCTGTAAGTACTTATAATAATAATTAAAAATAAGCTAATGTTAGAGTTGATATAAAAAAAACACCCTGGAAAATTTTGAAATTGTTGTCTAGAAAAGTCTACCTTTGATTTGGAATGTCTTTTTAAAACATAAACTTTGCTTTTAGAAGTATGCAGTGTAGATAACAAATGAAGGTTGATTATTTAAATTGTAGTGTGATTCTTTTGCTGAGTATTGAGTTTTTACCTGGATCATTGAGACGACAGGACGTATAGGGATCTCCGTTATAGCCAGCCGGGCAGCTGCACACAGCCACATGATTTTTGGCCTACAAATGCAATTAAGACATGTATTAAGATGTGAAAGAGGAGTGCACTGAGAGGCAAAAAAATAGTACGCACTTCACAGTTGGAGCCAATGCCGCAGGTACCCACACACGGGTTGACACAACGGTTATTTGCGCAGTGCAGGTCACCACGACAGTCGACGTTGTCCAGGCACTCGCCGCGATTACAGTGGGTAAGCGGATTACCGCTGTAGCCGGGCGGGCAGGAGCAGACCGGACGGCCGCCGGCAGCCTCCTGACACACGGCATTCGCACCGCACGGATTGCCACTGCATCCGTACGTATCGGCAGCTAAAGGCATGGATTTTAAGGGGGGGAGGGGGGTGGGGCGAGAGAGGTGTGTATTATTGCTTAAAGGTGTCTTTAGTGCCTTATGTGATATGATTAAATTTATACATTACAATAAAACATTTAATTATTTACTTAAAAGTGTGTGTGAAAGTGTGTGTGAAAGTGTGTGTGAAAGTGTGTGTGAAAGTGTGTGTGAAAGTGTGTGTGTGTTTGTCTGTGTGAGTTACTTTTTAGTTAAGTGCTTCAGTTAACGCAGAAGAGATGCAGAACGTAGATGATATTTATTTATTGATTTTTGTTGAAATTTTGTTCTCTTTTGTAAATACCACGAGTGTAGACGGGATCTCTATAGATGACACGCTGCAGGGATCGGCCATCGCCATAGGTGTAATACGTACGATATGAGCAATTGACACAACGTTTCTCAAGCTTTTTACCTATGCTACTTTGGCAGCAGAGTGCCAGTAGAATCACCGCAAGTCCCACGAGCTCCCGATGCTGTGAATGAAAGAAGAAAGATAAGATAATTGGTATTTTTTACACCTATGCCATAAAGTATAAGGTTGTATATGGATTTGATTCGTTAAGGCGTTTCAAATAAATGCATTTCCCTCACTACACACATCAAGACAAGATAAGTATTTAGAACACTTATAAATGGATTTTATAGATGGATGAGAAGCAAGAAGAAACGCAAAAATGATGCAGATTATCATATTAGATACCTATATGAAACATGAATATATATATAATTTTTGAATACAATGAAAATATCAATATCGAAAGAATTACAAATATAAAGTGGAAAAGTATACTTATCCAATAGTAACTAAGGATAAGTCATAGAAAGGAAGTGCGAATGTTCTACCGAGAGATATATATATATATATAGCTAAATCAGCTCGTTTGTTGGTACTAATCAAGAATAAATACACTTTATGTAGTCGGAGATGTGAGCTTCAATGTGCTACATACTTTCACACAAAATCTTTATACTCTTTTTACCCATTTTCAGGGTATATTTTTCTATTGATAAGAAGAAATTAAAAAATATACAAAGCAAAAAAAAGAATAAAATAAAAAAAGAAACGACGACATCAGAATTTAAGAACGCGTTAAACATTATGACTAATTCCAGGGCGAAATTCAGCGAAATTTCGATTTCGATTAAGCTGGGCTACTTAATTGAATTTGTGCTTGGCCAGCAGCTGTTACCAATTTTGGGGTGAGTTTATTGCTCGTTGGCCTATATAGAAATGTCATCGAGTTAAATTAGCCTGGCTGCCGATAATTGTTTGCCTATGACACACACAGTGTGTTAAACTTGTTCTTGTCACTTGTTTTAGTCAGTTCGATTTACATTTAAATATGATTCATAAACTCAGTGGAATTATGCTAATTGCGTTAAGCTCGAATGGGCAGAATATAATTAAGTTGAACAGCAGTTTCGACATGGCTAAATTTAAGCAGTAGGTGGCCCAAAACAAATCAAATATTTGCCAAGCATGATTCGAATCGATCATACATCACACACATTGATAAACAGACATTTACATGACAAGCATATATTTATTTCGGAGCTACCCTTACTTTATAGCCTAATTAATTGTTTAACGGCTTTGATTGCTGGTATATTTTGACTGCTGAGCGGTAACTTAAAACAGATCCTATTTTTGGAAATTGACATAACTGCAATTCTGAGAGAGGGAGAGAGAGAGAAAGAGTCATCCTTTGATTCAAATTACAGAGTATCTTAGATAGATAATAAAACTTTTTGGCTAAGTGTTGACAAAAATCAATTTTGTAGATTATCTCCTTATGAGTAGTTATGCAATTCGAATTTTCTGACTATTTCAGTTTTAGAATTTATTTTTAAAAGGGAATTTTTTTTATACCTTTATAGGATATTGGAGAAGATGTAGCCACGTTCGTTCGTGCGTTCGTTTCTATGCAAATCAGCCTTAAATCTATTCTGATGGATCCGATTACTATATGATAATAGTTGTCATAGTAATGACCGCTTAACAGATGACTTCTTGTATAAAAACTTTTTTGTTTGCCAAGATATCCGAACTGAACTTAATTAATGCATGCGTTATTTTCCTTACACTTGCACTACAAATTATCAACATCATTTTGCTTATAACATTTAAGAAAAAAAGAAAATAAATAAAACGAAATTATCAACATCAGACTTACTATTCATATAGTGTTGATAGAAATAATCGTTTACCATGCTAGATCTATGTAAGTGTGTATTAAGAGAATGTAATTTTCGGTATGCACTTCTGGCAGGCAATAAGATGTTTCTACCCCATTAACAGCATATTGCAAATGTATCTTTTTCATGAACATTTGCCATCGATTGAACAATATTTGTTGTTCATTTTTGTTTACTTTTTTAAAAATAGTTTTGTTTGACATTTGATGGCTGTGATTCAGTGCCGGGTTGGCCATCGCCAAGTGCCGGAAGCATATACTTCAAACTAAACTCAAACTGAGGGATTTTCCAGTGAATATGCCCCGCTTCGACTATTTTCGATATTTCTTTTTCGCTTCGTATTCTAGATACATGATTTGTATATTTCGCTCACGTAGCGTATTTAATGCATTTTTTATGTCTTGTCTTTGTGTGTAATTTCCAAAACAAAAAAAAAAACAAAAAACAAAAAAACAAATAAACTATATATAAAAGCACATAAAAAGAATAAATCAACAATTCCATTGATGTGAAGCGTTTTGTTTACAATCACTTGAGTGCACTCACCATATTTCTTAGATACAGTACTACAAAAAAAGAGTTTTTATATATATATATAAGTTTTTAAAATTGTTTTTTAGTTATTATTATATTAATGCCACTTGAAGCGCTCGATTCTAACTGAAGCGCCTTCGAAATGGACTTGTGCTATTTATAAGCCTGTCCCGTCTACATCTACATCTCAGTCTCAGTCTCCCTCTCAGTCTCATTCAGTCTCAAAAAAGGTCGCATTGCTGAGAACAGCTGAGAATTGAGACAGACGCAATGTTGGCGTCATCAGCAGTCTCCAATTCAGTTTAAAACCCAGTTGACTTGACAAACTTGGCTCTGTTTGGCACTCGGAACTGCTTTGTTGTTGTTTGCTCTGTAATGTTTTTGATTTTTTTTATATTATTTTGTCTTAAGTTAAAAGTCATTTGCTGTTTCTTGGCGATACTCTCACTCACTCAGTCGTTCATTCATTCATTCGTTCATTCATTCATACTTGCCAAAGAGCCCAGCTTAGCCATCAGGTTATTTATACAAAGATTTATCAGAGCGTACTTGACAACTTGACTTCGGTTAGGAGGAGGTTCTCTAAAACGTGGGCGTCATTATTTAATATTATTATTGCTTACTGTTTACTTTGTTACTGTTTGTGCGCTGAAACTGGCTTTGTTCCATCCAACACCTAATATGACTGACTGCTATATAAAATCATTTATTTTGCGAACGTAATAATAATTGAAACGCACATAAATAACTTGTAGGTTTTTCAACTTTTAATTTGTATTAAACCAGTATTTTTTTTGTTTTTATATTTATTGTATATGGACCATATTGAGTGATTCGTTTTGATCATCATTTGCCAGTTGTCACTGTAGCTTATTGTAGCAATAACGTAAGCTGATCACAACCACATTCACTATTTTCATTGATGAACAATTTCATAACACTTCACTCCATTGGCGAATACCGGCCTTGTATATACCCTGCAATTAAAGCCTTAAAAATATGGTAGCGTATCTTGATCAAAAACTTTGTTTTTTTTTTATCTAAAAGCATCTCGAAATCTAAGAATCTTCACCAATTATTAAGATCAACAATCTCTAACAAAGAGCGAGCTCTTAAAAATATTACTGCAAATGAGAAGTTAGAAGACAGAAAACATTTTTGTTTTTCAAACATTGAACATTATCGATAAATAAAATACGTTTCAATGTTCCCCATATGAAACCTATAATCGAGAAATATCTTTACTTTCTACATAGAATCGAATCTTTTACTCATTTGATATCTATATAAAACACTAATGTACAAAATTTTTGACGCTGATTAAAGAACATACTAAGTACCCAAGTATGCCCAAAAACAAAAAAAAAACATTCCTGTTAAATTATTATTGTAAATGTAGAATATATCAAAACAACACGCTTGAAATAAGACATATTTTACCTACAATTCTGAAAATTTTACTCTGGAATTCAGAAAATCTTAATTCTGATATTCTAATTTTAGATAGACAAAACATTCAGTTTTCTGATGCTCAGGGCGATTTTTCTGAGTGTACGTGCAAATATATTTATATTTTTATATGGCTTGGTAAGATAATCAAATTTGTAAATAGAGGCATGTTATTTTCTTCAATAATTGCCATGCACTACTCGGCTCTGCTCGATTAATAAACTTGTTAGATACTTGTTGTCTGGTTTGCTGTTTATCGATGCTACCAGTATAGTTAATGCATATCTTTGTGTGGATGTGCTTAGATGCGCATTATTAATTATACAGCTCTCAATATGGACTTGTGTATTCTGAATTATTATCATCCATTATCCATACAACCACATTTGTGTTTGATGAAGGCGTTCATTTTTTCTTTTCCCAACCAAAACTTGGCTAAGCATGAACGGTGGGGAAAGGGAGCTGTAGGGGAGAGGGGGGGGGGGATGGGGTGTTGTAGACGTCGTTATATATAGATACGATATGCTTGTGTGTCTATGTAGATGAAATTGTGATTGACAATTGCAATGATTTGAATTATTTCAAGTATTTCAAAGATATATATTACAAATATAATGGTAAAGTATGTGTGTGTGTGTGTGTGTGTGCTTGTGCATATGTATTAAAATGCTATGTTGTCCATTTAAGTTTCAGTTCATTTATGTTTTTAATTTGAGTCGGACCGGATGTCTGTGATAAAAAAATGTCATGTAAATAGTTTTGCTCATTTCCATTTAATTTAATTTCCGTCGGCCCAAAAGACAAAATTTGTTGAGCAAAAATGTAAATAAAATTAAATGCCTAAATAAACACAAATATCAAGCAAGAAATGTCAAAAGCGTATATTGATAAATGTTCGGTTGTCAAGTCGCTTCTTTTAAGTTGTAATGTTTTTTTTTATTATTTTATTTTATTAATTTTTACTACTATCTCAGGCATTTGGAACAATAATTGAATAAAATGAGTATGTATTCGATTTCGATTCCGTTTTGATGGTTTCTTAAATTCACTAAATTCAAATTTGTCTGTATTTTGTCAAAATTGAAGCTTAAGCAAGAAATTTAAAAATTTTAGCTCTTGATACGTGCACTGCTCTTGTTATTTTAAATAGTGAAAACTTGGGTTTTAATGTTAGTTAAGAACTTAAAGAGCAGGAGAGAAAACAGTCAAGGTTTTTGAAAATTCAGAAGTTGACTGAAATACTGGCGTTCATTCAAAGGCAAAATTCAAATATACCACAAAGACAACTTTGTAGTCATTTGTGATGTGAAATTATTTTTTAATTGAGCTATTTTCGCGTGCTTTTCTTAAAATTAGAACACGTCTGTCTTGTAAGTCACAAAAGCTTTGCTCTTTTTTGTCAAAGTCGCATTGGATTATGTTTGGACCAATTGTCAATGAAATTTACAATTTCAATTGTCAGCTCATAATGCCAGTTGCTAAATTTCACAAGCATTTCGATTTCCAATAAAGAGCCGACCTGCAATTGGCATTAGTCATTTCAAAAATGGGTTCGAATGCCAGGCTGGCACCTGTGAAATATGTGTGCCTGAAAGCCTTGCCAAGTCCTTGGCGCACGGCCTTGTGTCCTTTTTTGCCTACTGCTAACTGTCAATGTCAATTTGCTGCCTGGTGGCCATTTAATTATGCGTCTTGCGCAAATCTTTCGGCTTACGCAGCTCATTTGTCAAAAGCACAAGGTCGCGACCAGGTTGCCCAGTGTCTTGGCCAAAAGATGGCAACTGACATTGAGACTGAAACTGAAACTGGTGGCGAGAGCATAGTTACCTCCCGGCTAGTGGTAGCTCCGAGGGCCCGGCTTGTTCATAATTTATGCCGCCTAAATCAATCATATTCAAACATGGTGCTGTGCGGTGTATCTGACGGATGGCTTAGTCCATTCTAACTCCATCCCGAAACTCGATTGCTATTGACAAATGTTATGTAATCAATTTGGCATTATTAATTTGAATACATGCCGCGCTTGACACCTGTATGCGGCAGAAGCACCCTCCTCCAGCCACTCCAATCCAACCACCCTGCCACCCCCCAACAACCTATCCAAATACAAATCACCAGCACAAATGCAGAACTCGCCAACAATTCACAATTGCTTTTGCATACATTTTGCACAAATTTGGTCCACAAACTGGTTTGGCTTGTGAAATACGCGCTTAATTGAATTTTATCTGATTCTATTTAGAGTTGGTCTGCATGCACTAGTTTTTGTTTATATTTGTAAATTGGTTAATCAACCAGCTCACACATCTATTATTATTTATTTGTTTATCACGATTTATTTACTTAGATTTTGCTTTTTGTTTTGAAAAGAAATAGGTTTGAATGGATTGAATTGCTTTGTTTGTTTTACATTTGTAATCCGAAATAAACACAACTTTTTTTTTACCGGCTTTTGCTGCTATATTTACAACTTGATTGAGTTTATACTTGTTAAGAAATAATCTGCATTAGAGCTCAAATTAAAATGCCGAAGCACTCAAAGGGCGTATTTAATAAAACAAGATTTTTTCTTCTTTTTTCTTTATTTAAAAGCTGTCATTTATAACAATAAAAAATCAAAAACCAAGTCCAACTTATTTTGATAGCTTCAATAATATGACTTTCGAAAATTGAAAACACATTTCTTGATATATTTCTTTAAGATTAACCATGAAAATGCCCAAGTAATTTATGGCATCGTAGATGTCTTCATGAATGTGTTACGCATTCAATACAAGGCACTTCAAAGCTAATTGCGATTGCCGATCAACTGGTAATCCCCATAATATAATATAATATATGTATGTGAAATATATACTTAAATACATTGTACATAATTTAGTAAGATAGCGCGGACATTTGCCGGTCAAAGAAAATGCATGAATACTGCAGAGGTGGCGTAGCTGAAATAGGTATTTCGACGAGAATGTCCTTGCTGTGGGTGGATGGAAGGGTGGTGTTGGACGGGACAGTGTCAGCTAATTTAATGGCATTTCGCATTAGTCGGATTGCTATAAAAGGAACGCATATCCGCGACTGTGCCACAGTCAAAGTGTGACAGTGCAACAAGAGAAGAAAAGATGTTTAGCGTTGATTCGACTGAAGCATTTGCATTCCACTGGAAGATGTGGCGCCTGATAGGATACCATTCGCCATCCGGGGATACATTCGCCAGACGGTATTATTGGATCTATGGAATTATCTTGAATTTGCTTAGCAGTGTTTGGATACCGACTGCGTTTTCCATTCAAACCTATAGAGCCGAATCATTAACCGAATTTTGTGAGGTTTTCTCATTGTTTACCTTGATACTTGTGCAGATGCTGAAGCTGATCAATTTCTTGCGAATACGTCCCCGTTTAATGGATATCCATGTTATGTTGCGCCACCTGGATAGTCGCCTGCAATCGCAGGAAGAGTATCGGATAATAGAGGATGGTGTCCGTTGGGTGCAGAGACTCTTTCTGTATATAACCGTTACATTTTTGGCGAGCCTCGCAATCGCTAATCTTCTTATGCTCAATGAATCGAGTCTACAGATGCCATATCAAATCTTGATACCATGGGATTGGCAACAATCGCTTTCCATTTACCTGTTTACGTTGTGCCTACTGAATATTGGCCTCGTCTTGTTGACATTGATAGGGGTGGGCAATGATACCTATCCGGTTGCCTATCTCAAGATAGTCGCTACTCACTGGAAGGCGCTGGCCATACGCATTGCTGGGGTTGGGAACACAAAGGACACAACTCGCGACCTGAGCTATTCTCAACTGATTGAATGCGTTGAGTCTCACCAAATTATATTGCAGTAGGTATGAAAATCATAATTCTAATTAGTGAAATTCATTGGCACGTAATTTACAGATTGCGAAATATTCTTGAGGAAATTCTGTCATTTCCCTGTTTTGTTCAATGCCTTTGTACAGCAACCTCATTATGTACACATGCGGTTTTCTTTGCCCAAATAAGCATGGACTTTTTCCGGATTATGCATCTGTTGGTTATCCTCTTGAACATGCTCACTGAAATGTATCTCGTTTGCTTTGCCTCCGAGCTGGTGCAATATGAGGCCGAGCAGATGACAAGTGCGATTTACAGTTGCAATTGGGTCTGTATGCCTGTCGAGCATCGTCGCATCGTGTTATTTATGCTAATGCGATCCCAGCGTTCCGCTGGCATAGTGGCAATCCGATTTTTGCCAGTAAGAATGACAACTCTATTGGCGGTATGTATCAAAGCACTCATGAATTATGAACTACAAATATAAACCGCAAACCATAAATATAAACCATTTTTAAATTGCACTTATATCTCGAAACTAAAATATTGAAACATATTAAAATTCAAAGAAATATGCATTTTTTTCATATTGTTTATCAATTCTCCATTCGCCAGAACTTAATTTTGAGCAATCATTTGAATTGAATTGTGAATTTTATTGATTAATTTGTTGCAAGCTTCAATAAAATATGAATGATGAGCAAAATTAAAGCGTTTCCAACGCGTCGGGTAGCAACTTAATTATATTCGTTTGATCTAGTCGCATAGTATATGTATTTAATATCTGTGAATATTTCATTCTTTTTGCAGGTTGTCAAGGCAGCTTACTCGGTGTACACGCTGCTGGACCAAGTGAACTTAAAGGGTTAAGTGACAATCCCATAAGGACGACAGAGTGACTGTAATCAAATTGAAAACTCGTCTTAAAATTGTCATGCATTAACACACACCCACACACCCACACACACATATTGCCTTAACTACATTCAGCAAAATTTAAAAAGGAAAAAAATTATATATGAAAAATTAATATTTGGTTACCAACAGAGCCGTTGGTGGCCAGCGTTCCGTGTCCGAGGCTCTGGCGAGTGTGTGCCTGCCATCATTTTTATTCAGCTGCAGCCGGAAATGCGCATTTCATGCAAGTGTCGCCCACTGGCCTTCGGCGGAAGTTATTTATCTTATACAGTTGCAGCGTGGCCACACACAAAGCATACCACTTTGCATACCCTTGAATTGGCTATTGTGTTTGTATCTTCGGTGTCCAAAGCAAATTGCTAAAAAATCTATACAAATATCAAGAGTCAAACTGAAAGCTAACATCAAATTGATCGTTGTATAATTGCTAGGTGTATTAATTAAAAACAAAAAAAAAACAACATTTATCTGCACGGTTTGAGTAAAAAGATCATGTTAAATTTAATATGCATTTGACTCGAATTCACTTAGATATTTAATTTAAAAATTGGTCCAACAAAGTAATATTTTGAATTTTTCGAAAAAATTTGCTCAAACTGAATTGGTTATCGAATTAATAAAGTTTTAATATATGTTTTTCGATGTGTTAACCGTCAGTAAGTGTATTTAATCTTCGGCAATCCGAAAATAACTATAATTTGTAACTTTCGCTGTTGTGGTTGCATGTGTTTTGTACGCATGTCAACGGATTTGCGGGTGTGTGATTTGTACGAGCCTCTGAACTTGGGCAGGAGCCGCGCACAAACTCTTCTGCAGTCTTTTGAAGCGCTTATTACATAATCCTGCAGCTCATTATTAAATGGATTTACATGGTAATTAAACGAAAAATAAAAATCGAAAAGCTTTGTCATCATCGCCGCAGTGCACCACACACAGCGACATGCCGCATGCCGCATGCCGCATGCCCCACACACACTTGCTTCAGTTCTTAATAACAGTTTATTAAAAATGAGCATTTTTAATTGTGGCCACCGCTGCGGTTGACAGCCCCGCTTATGCCAAAATCACAGCTTACGCATTCAACTTAATCATATTTGTGCAGAAATCTTTTCAATAAAATTAAACACAGACATTTTATATGGGTGCCGTACTGTGACTGG
Source organism: Drosophila picticornis (assembly GCA_035043845.1). Classification (NCBI taxonomy): domain Eukaryota; kingdom Metazoa; phylum Arthropoda; class Insecta; order Diptera; family Drosophilidae; genus Drosophila; species Drosophila picticornis. Next base: position 8,818,711 of record JAWNMR010000492.1, read on the forward strand.
TTTGGTTTGAGGGATAGCAGGGGCACTGGGCAAAGCCCGCATGGGTCGGTTAATGGCCATGCGATTTACGGTTTGTCATTGTCCATAAATTATCATTATTATTCAAATGGCTGAAGCATTTACATATGAGTTCATTGCCTATGATTGATATTTGCAGCATTATATCTTTGATCATTTTTTTTTCATATTTCCATAAATATAATAATAATAATTTATGGGTATGTAAGGCAAAATCCGATGTGTTTAGAATATTTTAGCTTTTGCGAAGGGTTTTTAATTTTGTTGTTCGATCTGAAAGAGTATTTAATCTTCGGCGTGCCGCTTTTTTGCCCCCGGATTTAATCTAGAGATAAATTACCAAGAAGCAAAAAATACAAAAAGGTTTAAAGATTGATAAACATATATTTGAAGGTATTTGACGGAGTGTATTTAAAATTTCAAATATTTACATGAAAAATTATGATAAATAATTTTACCAAAAAAAAGTAGCCAATTAAATATTAAAAATAATAAGCCGCACAGAACCAAAACAAAATATGATCAATAAAACAAAAAATATGTGCTTATTAAGAGCTATGCAAGCGGCGTGACAACTGCAGGAACAACAGCAATACGCGCTAAAAAGCTGACAGAATGTTATAGAAAAATAACAAGTATCGATACACACAGACACACAGACACACACACACACATACACATACACACATAGTTACACAACATCTCTATATACACACAAACAAAAATGGCTGCTAGCAGAATTTCTGCTGGTGGCGTGCTCTTCATTTCTGTTGCTGCTGCTGTGCTGCTGTTGTTGCTGCTACTGTTGCTGATATTGCTGCTTAGGGATATTTTACAATATTCGTGGCGGTTGTTGGCTGCTTGACCCCTGCACCGCTAGCCCCATTGTCACCCGACAACCTTCCACTTGTTGCGGTTGTTGCTGCAGCCAGTCCTTGATGCTGCTGCTGCTGCTGTTGCTGTTGCTGCTTTATGCTAGTTGCTAACGCTGTGGCTGCACCAGCCACCGGATGATACAAATGTGTGCCATAGTGCACGGCCCCCGGATGGCTAAAGTATGGTATAATAGCTGGCGAGACTGGACTATGTGAGTGATGGTGATGATGCTGTTGCTGCTGCTCCGCGACGTAGTTGGACAGCGGCTCAGCATGGGTGTGATAGAATTGCTGCTGCTGCTGCTGCTGGTGCTGCTGGTGCTGCAGGGTTGCTTGATACGGCTGGTAATGCTGTATCGTCTGTGGTTGGTGGTGTCCTAATGCGTTCGCAGCTGCCAATCTGACAACATGAATTGGTGGCGTTGATTCATGCGCTAGATTGTAAGCGGCCTTTGGGTTATTATTGCTAAAACGTGGCAATATTGCAAATTGATGTTGCTGCTGCTGCTGCGTGTGTTCGCCTGGTGACTGCACATAAATGGGATTGTAGTGAACGATGGGCGCTCCTTGATTGTGCTGCTGCTGCTGCTGCTGCTGTACGCGTGCAGCTGCTGCTGTTGTTGCTGGGGGCAACAGCAATGTGGTCGTTGCCGATGTCGTTGGTGGCACTGATGCGAAAGGAGTTGCTGCAGATGGTGTGGCCACGTATTGATGTTGCTGCTGCGTCTGCTTGAGGCCCAATCGTAACAGTCGCCCCTGCTGGTGCTGCTGTTGCTGTTGCTGTTGCTGCTGTTGTTGATGGTGTACCGGATATGCTGCAAAATATAAGCATAGTTAACAAAGTGATCATCAACACTGTCGTCATCATTATCATAATCATCCACACTCAACGCCTCCCAAATTGCAAAATGGCGCTTTGCAGTTGCCAGAGTTGCCAGGCTGCACGAAATGAACACTAATTGCCACGTTGAATGCACATGAAACAGTTATTCTCACTTCTCATCATCCAACAGCTATTTCACTGTAGTTTTTGAACTTTCTGGTCTTGGGACATGTACAATTTCAAATACAGTAACCAGCAGAGTTTTAAAACAGATTTAAAATTTACACACCTTAAACTAAAATACATTTCATAAATATTAAGTGAAATGAAATACATTTCATAGATGCTATTTTTATATTTTTGTCACGCTTATTATTTATTTTATGTAAAGTCATTTTTTAATGATTACAGCAAATCTTTACTCGGCCTTAATTCAGTTAATGCTAATGTGGTGTTTACTGTACGAAATCAAGCTAAAATTTTGTAAAATTAAGTGGATTATCACAAAAAAAAACTAAGCTGGGTAAACTCGAGATTTGCTCGTGTCTTTCGTTAACTATAAAGGGAATAATTCTTTTACATGATGGCAAATAAATGTATGCCATCCACAGTAGCATTGATTAAAATATTCTTTGGGGTACTCACCGTATAAAGAGGTGGTTTGTTGACCCACTGGCTGCTCGGCAAAAATCATTGGCGGATGCTGATAGATGCGCTGCAGCTGAAGCTGCTGTGCCTGTAGATGTGGCTGATATACAAGAGATGGTTGATAAATGGTTGCTGGCGACGTGGTTGACTTAGGATACAGAGCTTGAAGTGGTTGTTGATGTTGCTGATGTTGTTGTTGCTGCTGCTGCTGCTGCTGTTGCAGTTGCTGTGCGGCAGCTAGCAATACGTTGGCTGGTATCTGCACATAGTTCTGGCCATACCCATCAATTGGACTGGGTATAGCTGTTGGTGCACTGGCGGCATCCGATTGATAATATGGACGATATATACCCTGATGATCGCGAGCCAGCGGACCAAACAGCTGCATGATCGGGTGACGAGCGGCGCCGGTTGATGTTGTTGTTGCTGTGTCTGTTGCCGGCACTGGAGCCGTTGTGGATGTGGTGGTAGTGCTGCTGGTGCTCGTGGTTGAGCTTCGCTCGCTGGCCGCGCTGCTTGGTGGCACTGGCAACAAGCCGGCGCTAAGTTGCTGCTGCAGCTGCCTCATGTACGAAAGCGGTATGGCAATAATATACTGAAAGCGTTGCTGTGGCTGATGTTGCGGCGTGGCTGCTGTTGCTGCCAATTGATATTGCGGCGGTGCGGCACGTTCATAAAGTGTTGGCGTCTGCTCCCCATAGCTGTAAATGGGCTGCAACGGATGCTGTTGTGGTGCTGCCAACTTAACAACGGGCCGCTGATACAGTTCCACTTGTGGCGGCACTGCAAATCTAAAGCGATGCTGCTGATGTTGCTGCTGCGGCGGCTGTTGCTGTTGCTGTATATGCTGCTGTGTTGCAAATTGCAATGGCCCTGGCAGGCTACCCAAGGCGGTGGCATGCTTATGCCCCGCAACTGTTGGTGCCACATAGCGAATACTGCCGCCTGCCGGTTTCTCATAGTAGCTCTGCAAGTGTCGAGTTGAGTTCATTAAATACAATTGAATGCGGTACGTTGCAGTAGCTGTTGATTTTGCTGTTGCATACCTGCGGTGCTGCATCGGCTGCCGTATAACGCAACGTTGTTGGCTCAAAGATGGGACCGCTCTCTGCGGCCTCGTAGTATGTTGCCGATGGGTAAATTGAACGGAATGGCGTTTCTTTGGCTGGCTTGCTGGTGTACACGGTAGCTGCATTAAGTTCAACTTGTTAAATTGCAATAAACTTAATTTTTGGCAAAATTATTATTTAAATGACTAATGAATTGCAGTAAGCATTTGTTTTAGTGTCGGTTGACGTGTTTTCTTTTTTCTCTTTTTGAGAACTTTCTGCAACTGACCTGTTTGGTCGGAGGAATCACGTTTTTCGGTTTTGCTTTTTGGCTCCTCAACGCTGGCTGTTAGTTTTGTTGTTGCAACTGGCTCAACTTGGGTGACCGTTGGCTTCGTTTCCAGCTCTGTGGCATGTCCCAGGTGCATGCAGCAAATGACCAACACTGCAAACTTTGCGAGGCAGAGAGAGAGGGAGAGAATACAATTATATTTAATTTTAAATGGCATCATATATACATATATATATATATATATAAAGAAGAAGTTACAACACGGTAACAAAAATTTAGCACATTATACGCATTGTGGCACTTAATGTGGCATAATGAACCGGCTAATGTCGACAGAAAGAGAGCAGCGTACAAACATTTGATTAAGACTTGATGCATATTTCATGTTTAATGTTGCATGCTGCATTTTTGCTTTGTAATTTCACAATATCAATTTCATTAAATCGATTTATGAATGCAATTATTTAAATTAATGTGAGAGCCGCACACAATATTAAACAAATTGCTCTCGTTGTTGTCGTTGTTGATGTTGCTGTTGCTGTTGCAAATGCAATTATTTTCGCACTACATGGCATAATTAAAAACTATTTATTATCTGCAGTGCCAGCAGAAGCAGCAGCACCAGCACCAGCAGCAACTTCTCTCTGTGCCACGTTCAACGAACCTGATCACAGTTCAAAATGTTTAGCTACACCCAGTGGATTTATAACTTATAATTTGCTTTCCACGTTGCAGCTTCAAAGCAGAAATGCAATCGGATTGCGTGCCAGCCGGCAGATACAATCCCCGGCAAATATAAATGAAAATAGTCAAAGAGAGGGAGTAGAAGATCAGAAAGACAAATGTCTGCCAATTTTCAATTTACGAAACGTACTACGGAAATTTAATCATCTTAAATAACCAATTGTGGAATTAAGCCAGCAACTGTGAAAAGTCACGAATGCATTTAATGTATTGTAATCTTATAACATGTTTATGCCTAGTTTAGCAGAGTAGCTTCTTGGTCTGCTCTGTCCTATGAAGACCACGCTAAGTGTTCGAAGCTTATTCTTCCCCATGGATATAATTTATTTAAATCGTTTTTGATTATGGATAAATTTGGCTTGTTTTCGAACTGAAATTACTCTGGCCAACTGCAATTGCCTTAGATGTCTTTGTTCATTTTAATTATTGAGCTTCTACATAGAAAAGCAACATTGTCTGCCTGCCCTGTTTCATAACTCACGACTCTGTGGCACAAACGAGTATTGGAATAACAAACCTGTACAATTCATAAGCATTGCAATTTGTTGTTTAATTTGTCAACTGAGCCACCTTAACGAGTAAATTTTGTTAACTAATTTGAGGATTTCATTACCTAATCTAAAAGCAGTTAATACCAAATCGTATAATTTGTTCTAGCTGCAAGGCCTGTAAAATGCCTTCGAATAACGATATGATTAGCTAAAAGTGCACGGAATAACATGATTTGATTTTATATTCGCTTTAATTTAGTGTCCAAATGAGTTAATTTGAATTAATGTGGAATTATGTGTGGCTTTGCGTTACACATTGAGAACATGTAAATTGCTTTCAGTCAAACGAAAAGTAATTTAATTAAATGTCCTTTTTACTTGCCCCTAAAAACCTCAGCTAGATTAAACAACTAAATGGATTTCATGAAATTGGTTTTCATTCGTACATATGCAGAACATGTTGTTATTTTTAAGTACATTTTGCTACACACTAAATGTTGCATGAAGCACATTCAGCAACACCAGATAATTGTATAAATGAACTAAAACCAAAGTTAATCAACGAGCATTTATTAACACCCGTTATCCAAGTGCACAAAAAATGCAACAAAAACAGATTTTTACTTTTTAATTAAGTTTTTTGTTTATAGCCATTATTCACCTTTATGGGCAACATTATTCACAGTCACTTTTTGTATATTTAGTGTTGTATATTATTTTTATCACTTTACAGAAAACGTATGGAGTTTGTTTGTTTGTTTTTTCTGTTGTGTTATTTACACTGTTTTAAAATAGAACAAAAAACACCATAAAAAAAATCGGAAACATTGCGTTTAATTTAATCAAATTTGAATTGCTTGAACATAACGCATACGCAGCGTGTGTGTTGCAAGTCGCAAGTGGCACGTTTATGTTGACTGGCCGTGTTAGCTAACAAAGTGAGAGTGAAATGGGCAATGTGTTGGCGCTGCATTTTATAGGCATGCTCGTGGCACGCGGCATGCAACATGCAACTTACAGTTTGGGTGCAAGCACCTGGTCTTCGATTATTGTTGCTATAGTTTGTTTGTTTGTTTGGTTTGTTTTTTTGTTTGTTTGTTTGTTTGTTGGCTTGGCTGCATATCGCTGTCGGACAGTGAGAGCATAATCATGGCCATAATCGACTGATTATCATTAGTGGCCTTGGCCATTGTCAGCGCTGTTGCTGTTGCCGTTATAGTTACTGTTGTTGCTCTTGTTGTAGTTGTTGTTGTTGTTGTTGGTCAGCTTTGTAGCTAGTAAGCTAGCTGCCCATCAAGTGCAACAGCAATTGCAACCAATTAGCAGTCGCTGGCGGCTCTTTGCCAAGTTTTCTCGTTTTTCACTTTGCTGTGGTAAAATGCAAATTCTACTTAACAACAAGAACAACAACAACAACAATAGCAGCATAAGTTCGCTGGTGTTGCGTTTAGTTACCGACGCAGCATCCAGTTTGCTGTTGCCCCTCTTCCCCATCTAATTTTCACCATCCACAACTACTGCCCCTCTCGGGCTCCCCTGGTTCGTCCCGTTCTGTTTGCTGCTGTCTGTTGCAGGTTGTGCTGCTGTCATTCTTTGAACTTGTGCAGTGGCCATCCGTGCCACAGCTCGTGCCACCCACTCATATTTCTGCTGTGTGCCTCTGGTTGTCCACTCTATTCTTGCTATTGCCATTAACGTCTGTTCCCACTTTACGAGCTTCTGTTCCACATTTGCATTTGCGATTTATTGCGTTCTTTGGTCATAGTTTTTAATCCTTATGCAGAAAGACGCGCTCTTCTTGCATTTTAACTTTCATTAGCTTGAAAATAATTCCGCAATGGCATCATTTTTTAATGAAGATGTAGCAGCTTACAACAAAAAGAACTCACAACATGAATTTCTCGGAATTTTCCATGAAGACATCTTTTCACCTTTTGATGCAGAATTTAAGTAGATTGTGTATATATTTATAAGATGGGTTGCATAACGTTGAAAATGATATATATATTATATATTGTGATTTTATCGTTAGGCAATCAGCGGTATTTATATCGATTGATTATAGCTGAAACGAAAAACATGCACTTTTTTGAATTCAGTACACACAACAGATCCTTTTGTATTTCGACTGTCAATCAAGTAACAGAACTGAAAATTGTATAAAAAAGGTGGATCTGGATCTGTATCCTATTTGATACCCTTTCTATACTTAATCGTTACACAGCAATATTATTGAAAAGACTTTTGATTATAAAAAAAAAACACTTGAATAAAAACAGAGAGAAACAACAGTTGAAATAGCTTTCAAAGTACATAATTTGTCCTTAATTTCATTTAATTAGTTATGCTGATGAGTTGTTTTTTGAGTCTTTTTGTTGACTTTATTCTTGCAGCTATTTCAATTGCGTACAGTACTTAAAGTCAGGGAAATTTTTAATTGCATTGGGTGCTTTTATTTCTTCTTCTTCTCCAACTGACAATGCATCTAGATTAAGTAGAAGTTGATGCGTATGCACAATTAAATACCCACTTAGATCCCACTTTCCAATTATCTATCTTTCTCAGTCTCTCCCTATCTCTCTCTCTCTCTCCCTCTCTCGCTGCGTGTCGCACTTTGACTTTCATTTTCGCCATTTTGGGGCCTATTATTACACAAGAGCATTGCAAATTTAACATCCATTAAGAGTTTGGCACTATAAAAACTGTTGAGCACATTCAGCGTCTCATTCCATGCAACAGTGCCCCCATCTCCACTAGCCACCCCAGCGCTTACTTCGGGTTTTGCCGCAACTTCCTCCCACCCCCCACAACTCCCCCGAAGCACCTCACCAGTGTCTACGCACACTTTGCGTTGTTGCTCAACGAAACGCTTACGAGGACGACTTTATGAGCGTTCCTAATAAAATCAAGTGGCTTTCAGTAAAACTTAACTGTTACTTCAGCATGGCAACAACAGCAGCAGCGACAACATCAACAACAACAGCAACAACAACAACGATGTCCAAAATGCCCATGTTTCATCAAATGAAAGCCCCAATTTGCAGTCTCACATAAAATGTGGCAAGTGGCAAGTTTAAAGCTTGTGCCAAGGCACAACATATACGGAAATAAAGAATCTGTGAGCCGGATGGCTGCAGTGTGGTGCCACTTGCCACTTGCCACTTACTTCTAATATACCTACTGCTTGTTGTTGTTGTTGTTGTTGACGTTGTTGCCAGGCGGTAGCCGAGTACCCGGTGTAAAAGAGTTATAATTAGCAGTGCAAACCATGACTGGAAAATAACAAAAGGCTTTGGGGCAGAAGCGACTTCAGCTGTAGTTCGTCCTGCTGACGAGCCGGTGATTGTTTCAGGCGCTCCTCTATCACACACACACACACACACACACACACAGCCACGACAAGGATTAGAATGTACTGGAACAACACTTGACTCGCTCTTTCTCTCTCTCTCCCTCACTCTCTCTGTCTCTTCTCTACCGCTCCTTGTTAGCAACATCTTCACAGCCTTCGTCATGGCTTGTGCCCAAATGTGCATCAAGTGCTGAAAATACCATGAAGATAAATGTAAAGGAGTCAAATTTTTTTTAAGAAAAATTAAGATGATCAAATATTTTGGCAGTCATATAAATATATATAAGATAAGTATATATATATATATACATGTTATTCCAGTTCCGGTTCCGGTTCCAGTTGAATATACCTGACTGACACAGCTCAAAATGTAATAGTTAAGAAGACTTTTTGGACTTGAGGGCTTTTGAAAATGTTGGAATTTCAGTGGCGGCAAACGCTTGAAAATGTTGCGTGCATTAAACTTATTTGCCAAGCAAAGGCAAAGGTGCCAGATTGTTGCAGATTATCTCTTTGTCTTTAATTGGACTCAACTTTTGTGTTTTTTCACTGATGTGGTTATCTAACAAGTCGCCCAGATTCAGTTCACGAACTTCCGATTCCAACAACACTTTAAACTGTTGAATCATTATTTTCTCCATGTGCTTTTTGGCATTTTAAAATCTTCTCAAACTTGGTTGCGTTGCCCTTTTAAATTGTTTTAGAACTGCTGTTTACAGAGCAACTCGTTAAACGTAGGAAGTTGCCCAATTTCCATGCATATCAAATTGAAGCAGATTCGTTGGCAATTCTAAAATATCGAAATACAGATTTATTCCAATTTGGTAGCATGGCTCAGAATTGGAGGCTTCAAATCATGAGAATATGCTAATGAGAAATGCGTTGCCAAAATTTATGGCGAACAGTTGCTTTAACCTTGAAATATTTATAAATCCCTGACAAACACTTGCTCTACACTCACACACACACACACACACTGATAATATCTTGCCAATATGTTCAAGCCTGAGTGAAAGCAGAAGCCAAATGAAATAAAATTAAGTCGCATACACAAAATTTAAATTACAATTCGTTAAAAATGTTTGAATGCCATGAACCCATCGAAAATGTGTAGAAAGGGTATAATGAAGCTGTTCAAAATGACGAAACATGCAGAAGGAATCATCGCCGACCCATTCTTGATCAATATCAATGCAAATCAATTTATGATTGCAACAAAATATATATGTATATATATATAATGAGTGTAATCACATTTTTAAGTTGTGTGTTTTTCGAAGCTGGGATTGGCACATCTGCGAGTTGGACACTTACGCCTACAACAACATATATATATTATATATAATATACATATAATATATACATATTTTATCCATATCAATTATTGGTTTAAGTTAGCCTTGTTCTTCAATAGAAATTATTTGTTTTTGCTGTGGTAATTCAAGAACTACTTTGTGGCCAATGTGGAGTTAACAGAGCAGACAGAGTATCGTGCAGTCGAAAACTTGTCATTGTTCTGCTTAACGTTCTCAAATATAAGTTAACAAAAATTGGATATTAATCAGATTTGCATAAAAGGCAACTGTGAAATGTGTGTTTTGTCGAAATTGCCATATAATTCGTGCAATGATGGAGAGCAGGCGGGTATCAAATTGTGCAAATATTTGGTTTGTCATCAGATTTTATAGCATTTCATAACCATCAAATGGAATGTGATGATTACTGGTTGGCTAGCTGCTGCTGATGTTGGCCACATTCAAGCAATTCCAGCTAACAACCAAAAAAGGAGGCCAGCTGCCTGACTGACTGACTGTCCGTCTGCCAGGCTACCTGTCTGGATGGCTGGCAACTAATTAGCTCGCCCGGTGCAACTATGTGTTCAGAGCTGAATCCATGGACGTGTCAGGAAACGCAGTGCGTGAATCCAAAAAGAAAGCAATTTGAAGTGCATTATGCAATCGATGCGAGTGGGCAGACGAAACTAAATCAGCGCAACAAATCCGGCTAAAGTTGTTTTGGCTCAAAACCAGTTGTGATCCCAAAAGGAAGCCAGCAAATCTGGCTGGCTGCTTATTGCCACGGAAGTGCACAGCTGCCCGTTGTTGCAGTTGTTGCATCAATGGGTGAAACAGCAACAGCAGTTGCATGGCCAACCGGTTGCAGTCAGCACAGAAAAGCATCTGAACTGGTTTAAATGGCTTTGACTATGCGGTCTAGTCGCATCCAGTGTTGGCCTAACTTTTATATCCTGTATCCATTTGAAATCGATAAAAGAAAAACGCCCACTGAAGTTGTGCAAAAGTCTTTAACAGGATGCAGGAATTTATATATTCCCATTCCCAATCAGCGTCAACACCTGACTTATCCAACCTGCTGCAGTCAAATCGCATCAATCGCAATAAATTAGATTTTGTTTATATAAATACAATTTATGAAGTTATATTATTGGTTTGAAAATTTGCAAAGATTGATTGTAATGCTTAACTAAAATAGTTTTCTTTACATTTCTTTGCAAATATTGTATTTTATTAGGCGACAACAGATCACACCTAAACCAAACTTGTGAGTATTGTTGACAGTACTAAACGAGAGCTAAAATAGTTGAACACATGCCAATCATTTACACATGTGCAATTTATTGCCTCAATTGTGGTCTAGATGACAGCTCTGTTCGTGCCGCTGCCCCTGCCCCTGACACTGCCACTGCCACTGGCACTGGCACTGCTTGTGCCTCAGTGCCAGTAAAATCAAGTTGTCAACAGGCAAAACCAAAGTGAAACCAAACCAAGCCAAAAAATTAACCCGACAGCCACAACTGAGTACCACATTGACGATCCGAACCAGATACGAGTTCAGATTTTGTACCTCAGTCGTTGTTGTCGTTGTTGTTGTCGGACTCCCCAAACAGTTAAAAGCAAAATTATTCATTACGATTTCCGCGCTACCGAGAAAGCAGAGAAGAAGAAGAAGAAGAAAAAGATATATATATATATATATATATATATATATTTATACAGTTGGAATAAAAAGTGAAATAAAACGCGAACACGCGGACGTGGACAAAGAAAAAGTTTTCCATGAAAATGTTTCAAATGCTCATTTGGATCTGCTGACAGCAACAACATTGTTGTTGTTGGTGTTGTTGTTGTTGTTGCTAAATGTGTGTGTGTGTGTTATGGCCACGTTGGGCGTGGCTTGACGGCATGCCGCACTTTGGTTCCTGTTGCCGCTGCTGCTGCTGCTGCTGCTGGTGCTGCTGCTGCTGCTAATTTTGAGCGCACGTCGCACCGCCTGCCAACAATTGACTTTGAATAAGTTTCACATTGAAATTATGCCAATTTGTTGTTGCTGTTGTTGTGTGTGCCGCCCGGCTATGGTTTCAACTTGAGCTGCGACACTGGCGCAGATAATTTGCGGCGATGTTGTAATTTTTCTGGTTAAAGTTTTGCCAGTAAACAACTTGAGGCGCTGTTGCAATTGTAACAGCCACGTCACAGCATCGTGGCAGGAACGTTAGCCAGCCACTTCGCTTTATTGTTATTGTAATTTATTTCGTACTTTTGCTTACGCAGCTCCCAACAACAAAAACAACAAAAATTGATCGCCTCAGTCCAGCCTCTCGCAGTTTGCCACTTGTTGGCTATCCCACCAAAAAACTTATGGCCAGTTGCCCACTTCAAACAAACAAACAAAAAAAAAAAAAGCACAACTTTCTTAAATTTTAATCAAAAAAGTTTGTTGTTGCTTTTTGGCGGGCAGAAAAATGCGTTTAATTGGACAAGGGAATACACAACCCCAACCCAAAAAAAAAGTATAATAAAATCAAACAAGTTTGTCCAACAGCACAAATGGTTAACTAGTAGATACTCAGTGAGCAGTGCAAAACAATTGTCGACCCACATCTGAACTGATGTCAATTCTCTTCTTTAGATATGGTTTAAAAAAAAAAAAAAAGAATGAGAATGTTGAATAGAGAAAAGGGCCAGATTGTTATATAGGCAAAGCATATCTTTTAAAATATCACTTTTGATTGCATTCCCATTTTATCACTCCTTGAAAACCCTTTTGTTTGCCACTGATATTTAACACTAGCGCAAGGTAAAAGTGTCGAAGCCAAATACTAAAATTAACTTTGGAGACATTCGTCATTCTTACCGAAATAAATATGAAACAGGGTATCTGCTGGCCGAGAACTAAAAAAAAGACTTCAGCTTTATTAATTGATTTTTTTCCGCAACTTGACCCGTTTGTGTTTGCAATGGTTTTTGAGCAGGGGCAACGCGTTGGATGCTTGATACAACACTGTTAGTTGTAGTCATAACATTAAACATCGTCTAGCAGGGCTATCATCATCATCATCATTTTTATTATTTAACCGACTTTGAGTTGTCCTTCAAATACGCATTGATTTCACATTTCAAATAAATCAATTTTATTGCGACATCAATTGTCGAAAATTTGGTGAATTCGCGAATTCAGCGTACAAAAACTTATGCAGCGCCGCAAACTATGCAAAAAGTATACAATTAACAACAATCATCAACAACAATAACAATAAAAATACAAAAACAACATGACAATTATTTTTTTAAGGAAATGACAAGAAATTGTGCCACTGACGCTGCGCATTCAGAGGCATTTTGAAATGGGCCAAAACCGAAATCGAAGCCCAAAGAAAAAATAAGTGTAACGAGAGACTGTAGACGAGTGGGTTCGACTAGAAGATACTCTGTCCATAAGTACACATCTTATGCACACATTGAACCAGACATTTTTGGACTGTTGACTCTGATCCCCTATGAATTTGCCGATTTTTACGTCTGCCTGTTATATAACTGTGCAGCTCATTATTATCTCTGCCCCCATTTAAATTTTAAAACGAAATCGAATACCAAATCGCATAACACAAAACGATGGCCGTTAGAAAAATGGCCCCAAATAATGCCCAGGCAACCAAAATACAACGCAAATTGCCCAGTCAAATGAAAAACTATTTAAATGCAATTGCTGGCCAAGTGTCGATTTGTAGCTCACTGAATATTCGAGTGGCCAGCATAAATGTTGGGTGAGGCACACTCGCACATTTCCACTTTTACATTAAGAGTCGCAACCGCAGTCTCTCTGCACCTAGCACCCCCCGCGCATGCCACCCTCCGGGCAAATAGTACAAGTTCCGCTATCAGTGCTGCATCCGGTGAGGAGATGGCCGCGTAGACACATTGGAATCGAATTGGGAATTTTGGAGGCTAGCTGATGTGGTTGTGTGTTCATTTTTGCGACTGTTGTGGGTGCAACAACAATGAGGCAAGCGTTTAACTGAACATTTTTGCTGCTCAAGCTATCGAATATGAATAAATAAGCTCGCAAATTGTTGAACCAATTGAAAGTGTAACGGAGTAATGGAAATGCTCATTGAATGGAAATCCGACAAAAGCACTGCCAAAACTATGATGCTTTAACAATGTTTGCATATATTTTTGCAAAATGATTTGATTTGAACAAATCGTCTTCGTTGATTTTTTTGCTCTTAATTGGCTGCTGTTCTGTTGGCAATAAAATGGCATCAACCAAAATATAATTTTGTAAAATTAATTAAATCGACTTAAAGTGAGATTAAGCATTTTCAAAGAAAATGCTGCAATTCATTTAATATACATATAAATATGTTCAGTACAATTTTTCATAAATGGCTTTTCAGTGAAGTATTTATTTACTTTGAATGTAGGTAAATGAGTTTATTGTTATTGATTGATATAATTGTAATCTCGATTTATTTCTCAACTTAAAGTTTTGTGGCATTAAATATTTTGAGTATCTTTATTTATCTGATGACGATACTGTTGTCTAGCAAATTTATAGCCAAGAATTTCCTGTTATTGGCTGTGTGGCTCAGCCAGGCATTTTAATATTTCCACCCATGGCATATTTGCAAGAGGTTCAATCAACTTGTCTGTTATTTTAAATAAGAAATTACTGCTATCAGCGCACAGAATGTTGTATACCCTTGTAGACCGGATTTAAATTTAATTTAAATTTAAATTTTAGTTATTTGTTTATGGTTTCACGATCGAACATTTCAAATTGGATGTACAAACTAAGGACAAACTGGCATGGCTATATTGACTCAACTACTGATGTTGATCAAGATTATAAATACTTAAGTGGGTCGTCGCCGTCTGCAAAAATTATAATGCCCTCTGCAAAGGCATACAAAATATGTATTTTGCCTTGTCTGCTCAAGGAATTATTAAATAAAAAAAGCAAGCTACCTGCAGGCCCTACTGTACAGGTATGTGTACTTATTGTATTTCATTTTAATAATTCCCCCTCTCCCGGACGGTCCATTGAGAATGCTTGTGTGAAGAAACGCTGATTAACAGCTGCGTAAAATATTGATATGTGTACATGTCTGAGCCCAGTTAACGTGAATCGAGTATTTGCTTTTGGCCATCATGAAGCTCATTTGTGAAATGAATTTTCATCTGCGCCTGGCACCGCGACTCAAACTCATCAGCTTGAAAAAAATGAAAAAAAAAACACCCTGCCGGCAATGGGAATGGGCTAAGATGGTAAACCGTGTCGTGTAAGACAGCCAGCAGACAGCCGCATTCGGCACTCCGGACTCCTTAAGTACATTCCACAGCAATCGTCCCCTCAAACCACCACTTCCACTTCTGCACAGCGTCAGCCTGGACGCAGTGAAGTGTGCAACACTTTGGGCGCTCCGTCAACACGAATACTCTGCATTTATTCATTTCTTTTTTCCGATTCATTTCAATACCCTAAGAAGTATACAACAAAAAGGGCATATTCAATTTGGGTGAATGGGCATGCAATATGCAAGAGAAAAGAAATCACGTACAAAATTGAATTGGAGGCAGCTTACAGGGTAACTGTCAGTCGAACAATCTCTACTAACTGACGCCCTGCATTGAGTTGCCTTCTCTTGAGAGTTGAGTTGCCTTGAGTGGAGTCGAGACTCGAATCGAGTTGGATCGAGTCGAGTCGAGTGTAGTCGAGTTGAGTCACTGACTCAGTCTGTTAATGTTTCCTGCCCCAGCAATTATTTCACTTACCAACTGGAGTCGGCTCTTGGGCCACTTTTGGCTGCCACTGCGTTGCACTCGTGCGTGCAAAATTTAAGCTAATTTACAGATATTTATTGCCGTTTCTTTTTTTTTTTGCGCATTTAATTTTGTTATTTTGTACTTGCTGTATTTTTGTTCATTTGCCCGCCTAATTTTTGTTAAATGCTTGTTGGATTTAGCGTTTTAGTCGCTTTTTTTTATTTTCTGTTAGTTTTCGTTTTAATCAAATTGGAAAGGCTTTAAAATGCCACTGACATAATGCAATTAAATGGCGATTACCGACCAAGCTTTAACCAAATGCGGCAGCGGAAGAAACAACACCAAATATTTTCAAATATTTCAACAAAACTCTTTAACATGTGCAAGTATTTTTAGTGCTTACAGTTAATAACAGTTACTATTTTTAGTCGATAAGCTAATAAATTTTAATGTTTTCTCTTGCAACGAAAAATGTTTCAAACACTTTTCGAGTTTTGTTTTAAAATTTCCAAGGCTTTTCCTTAAGCATTGATGGTCTTTCCTTATTGGCTCAGTAAAATTACATATGTATTCAGATATAAACTTTTGCTGAAATCGTAGGAAACATAAGAACCACATTCATAAGATATCTTTTTGTAATTACTTTGTTATAACTTAACTTCAATAAACGGAGAAGAAAACTTGTTTCACTACTTCATTAAACTTCATACCCGAATCGTATTTCATTTCCGGTTGCGGTTCGTAAATTGAAAAGGATTCGGATGAATCGGTTCCTGTAGCTGGTTCTCAAACTATGTTTTGCGTCCTGTTTCCGGTTTGATACGCTGCTTAAAACAACTAAATATCGGTGAACTAATTGTGATGTGGAATTTCCGCAATCCAATTCCGCCCAATTACAAAAAAGTATCAATGGTTAAGAACATTATTCTCCTTCCAGGAATCTTTACATCACACAGACACACATACAGTACACATATGCTTCCAAGGCGTTTTGCATTTTGTTTCGGGGTTGTTTCCAAGATTAATTTGCGTCAATAATTACATTTAAAGTGAATTTTAAATAAACATTTGCCGCATCCTGCTCCTCCTTGAAGGGACTTCTTTTGAAGAGCCACCCTGCTCATTGGCACTCATGATAAGTAAACAGCGCGAATAAACAGTCTGTATTATATGAAGATGCTCGGTTGCGTTTCCTGTTTTAAGCCCATTACTCATACCACATGTTGGCCAAGCAGCGACTGTGCTTGCTAAAAGGCACAATCAACACACACACACACACACACACACACACACTGGATTCACATAATCCATTGAGTTAACGACCTGCGTTCTGAAAAATATGTGCAAATATATATATATATATATAAATTATCAGCACTGCTAACATAATTTACGGCAAATTAGTCAAAATACAATATGCCAACTGTTGCCGCCCACTCGTACTTTATGTCAAGTGTGTTATGCCAATTAATACTAAAGATAAGTAAAAAACACGCATCGATGTTGATCATGAATGTATATGTCCATAAAGGCCTGCTTCGAGTTGAGCATTGGCATATTTGTGTACGAACTGCACTGGATACCGATGTATGTCAAGTTTACCATTTAATTTCCTGTGTACCCGAAAAATGCCACACGCATTTTCAGAATTTTTTTTTGGTTTTTTGGGGGGGGGGGTCAGCAAAATGAACAAAACTTGTACGAACACTTTTCGCAAGCTAATATTCAAATGATGGCCATAAAAACAGACATACATATATACATACTAGCTGTTAACTAGTAACAGGGTCAAGCGGGGCGGGTGGGAGGGGGGGGGGGTAAGTTGGGCAGGTGTGCTGGGGAGCACTCGAAATGAACTAACGCAAATGAAATTTCAGTAGGAAATTTACGAACGCATTAAATTTGCAAGCCAAATAGCGGAGGCGCAAAGTGCAAACCTTTCGGGCAGAGGAAGTCAAAGTTCGAACAACAAAAACGACAACAACAACAAACACAATGTCTTTTTGGTGTGTGAGTGTGAGTGTGAGTGTGAGTGTGAGCAGGACAAAAGGTAAGTTAATGGCAGCACGTAGCCAACACGGAAAGTGGATAGGGACACGGACACAGGCACAGACACAGACACGGATGCGAACATGGACATGAACATGGACACGGACACGGACACGGACATGGACATGGATACGACGGATGAAGAGAGAGACTGCCAATATGTACGACCACGTTGGCCGTTGGTCTACGGCTTTGTTCGCCTGCTGATGCCCAGGCTCCTGCTGCTTCAAGTTTTGAACTTCAGGCATAGGTCCTACTGCCGGTCTTTGGCTTTTAATAATACACTTTTCCATTTGATGCCGCTTTTTACATTTTTAATGAAATTATTTTCAACAATTTATAATTGCCACGAGCAGTCAACTGGCTTCAGTTGCTCCCTCTGCTTCTGCCTTAGCTTCGACTTCAGCTTTTGCTGCGTTTAGCTAAATGCACCCCGGGGAGAGTTTTGGGCCCAACAAATTTATATGAATTATACGATATGTATGCTTTGTATCTGGCTAAAATTTACATGCACACAGTATTCCCGTTCCCACTCCCCCCCACTCATCCTTTCTTCCACCCAAAATTCATCGAAGTTGGCTAAGAACTTTACAGCTGCTACACTCGGAATAAATTCGATCTGACATTTAGAAAAAAATGGCGCTAAAATGAAACTCTGCCTGAGAAATAAAAAAATGTGATTTTAAATTAAATTATATGAATTTTTATACATTAAAATACTAACGATTATTAATAAAATGAGCAACCGACAATTCCAATAAATATCAAATGTGAAATATCAACAAATATTTTAGGAAAATGTTTCCTGAAATGTGAAAAAGGAAAGGCCCGGTTACAAAAATGTACTTTCTGTCGATATTCTACAATATGTCGATATTCTATAATTTGCACGGTTTTCTTTTTTCCGAGTGTAGTGAGGCTGCCTCCTCTGCTGCTGCGGCTCCCACGATGGTTATTTTGCTAAGGATGCTTGTAGAAGGCAACAACACTTTAAACTATTATAATATGATTTTAGTTCTGGGTGTAATCATTTCCTCAATTTGCATTAATAACTACACATTTAACAAATAGCTTACATTTGTTGGTCAAAACTTGGCCGTTAGATTAGTAGTCCATTTCAATTTAGAAATACGTTTACTGCTCGAGAAATTGAAATAGGCCAGTTGGATGGGTTGCAACAATCTTGTGTAACAAGCTTGTAGCTCAGGTTTTCAGTTGAATTCAACAACTCGAATATTTTATTTTGCTTACAATTTATAGAAGTGAAATTGTGAGCTAAGAAAGAAAGCAGATAAAAACGTTCTTTGTGCAAATTTCACAGTCACTTTTTCATATTTGATACCATACCAAGAAGCTTAAGGACAAACTGAATACACAAATCTCAGATAAGCCGAATGGATCAGCAGTTGCACCAGGTGCACAACTGAAGACACTCCCACTTCCAGCTACGGATTGGGCTCCAGCAGATCTTAAAATTTCATCTGGAAATAAGACATATTTTTCTAAATTTTACAAAAATTGATCCTGGAATTAAGAAAAGAAAATCGCTGCTTCTTAGAGGGACACTAGGACACTTCCTTTTAAAAATATACTTTCTGAATGATAACAACTTGCAGTAAAGCATTCTATGCCAATTCTAGAGTCAGCCTTCCAAACCGTGAAACGGTGTTAACATTGTGGTAAAAATAACGAACTCGTGTTTTCTGCGCTGCTACTTATTGTTGTTGTTATTGTTGTTATTATCTGTTGACATCTGTTGTTGTTGCTGCCGAGACCCTTATCAATGTGAGGGACGCGTCGCATTATTGAGCTAAATCAGTTGAGCCGGTCCCACAAAAACACACACAGCACGAGTGCTGAGCAGACATGCTGGAAAAAAGCCTGTTTGCTGTAATGGCTCGACTGGAATATGCCCAATGATAAGTGTATGTAATAAATAGCTTCTATTTAGATGCACTCACATTTCAATTTTGTAGCTTTAAATAATGTAATTCATTATTATTATTATTATTATTATTATTTTTGAAGGGCATTTAGACATATGCCCACATAAACCATTTGACGTGTGCCATTTGCCATTTGCCATTTGACATTTGGTATTTGCCATTTGGCATTATTTGAGAGCAGCCCGAATATCGAATCCAATGCTTAGGCATATTTTTGGCATTTCTGGTAGCTCATTAAATTTTAAGGGCCGCACACAATCAGATCAATCAAATGGGCTAATAATGTTGCCATCCATCCAGCCATCCGTCCATGGCCATTCCTTGTTAATGTCAACTGATGGCAATCATTTATTGGATGCCTCCTAAATTGATACCCGGCTAGTGATGGCGGATGACATGTATATATATGTATATATATATATATATATATATATATATATATTCTTTGCGTAACTTTTTTTTTGACAGGTAGCAGCTTATCCCAAATGTTTGCAATAGTTGCACATAACTTGACTAATTAATTTCTGTCAAAATAAATATAACACAACAAGCGGAAGAGGCACATCTGATATTATATTCATTATTAAGTCGGACGAGTGCCTGGGCATAATTACAATTTTGAGAATGTGTGTGAAAGCAAATGCAAATACGAGTCGCATACTTTCTAACGGCACTGTGGAAGTGGCATTGCAAAAAAAAAAAGGAGAAAAATACAAAGCTGCAGCACAAAAAAGCATAGAAAATAGAATTGTTAATGCTCACAATTTGCACAAAGAAGCTTTACAAAAATTAACGCGCTGAAATGCAGCCACTTAGTTCATGAATATGCATTTTGTGTGCTTACCATGCACAACAGCAACAGCAACAGCAACAGTAACAGCAACAGCAACAGCAACAGCAACAACCACACCTACAACTAAAGCAACGACAACAACAACTGAAACAAGTGGAACAACAACAAGGTAAAAACAGTAACCAGAGTATTTTAGTTGCACCAGCATGGAATAAATAGCTGCAAATGTGTGTGTGTCCGTTTGTGTGTGTGTGTGTGTGTGTGTGTGTGTGTGTGCACACACATGTGATATTAGTAGCTGTCAGTCGTTGCATGTATGCATATTCAGAGATGTTCCTCTATTGACTGTCCGTCCGTTTGTCCACCCGTCCGTTTGTCCGCTCGCTCGTTTTTCCACCCGGCTGTCTGTCCATCTGTCCACGTGGTCCTTTTCGGCATGTTCTGGACGCGCTTTTTTGGCCAGTACTGTTTACTCTGAAATTACCATATGAAAGAGTTTCATTCGCACACCCTTCACACACACACACACGCACACACACAAAGCAAGGGAAATGTGTTACATTTGCACGTATCATAGTACAATACTGCTGCAAAGCACCTCCTCCCTCCCCTATGCCCGCCACTTAAACACCAATACTTGTGCTAGTTTTGTATGTGCTTTTCAGTCGATTTAGTCTGATTTGAACTTAAATTGATTTCTCAGGCCAGTCTGATTTCCATCGATTTTACTTTGTTAACTGGCTTATTGTTGTTAAAATATCGCATATAAATAATATATTAGTTGCCAAAAGGCAACTTTTGTTGATAACATTATAATTTAATTTAATTTTTTAAATTTATTGTAGAATAAAATGGGTTTTTTTTTGTTTATATTTATTTCTTATTTGTCGTTGATTTTGAATAATTGTTTTAATCTACGTTTTTCATGACAAACAATAAAAAGCCATTTAGCTGTTTCTATTAAATCAAATTCAAAAATGCGAACTTTTAAGTATTTGATCGTTAGTAAATCAGTTTAAAACTCTGCCAATGAGTCTGACTTATTGTATGCAGACGAAATATTTAATTCCATGCCACAAGTCTGTGTAAATACATAGTTGAAACCAATTTGCATAATTGATGCCTCCATTTCCATACTGGGAGCGACTTGGAGCGTCTTCGAAAAGTCAAAAGTAAAGGTGCAAGTTTGCAAAGTGCCCAAAAATAATCAACAAATTTGCCAAGAATTAAGAAAATGATGAAAACTTGTTAATTTGACACAGGCAATGATGATGATTCCGATGCTGCTGCTGCTGCTGCTGATGATGATGATGATGAAGTCATCCAATAAGTGTTTTTCAACTTTAATAGGCACATCTAAGAGGATAAATCAACTAGGCAACAAACAAAGATAGGTGCGAGAGACAAGTTCAACCAAACAAACAAACACAAGTGTGAGTAATTAGAAGTTTTGTAAAACAAATCTTATAATTATGTAAGTAAAAATTGTAGAAACTGACGATGGAACTGAAGCTGGTTACGGTTGCCTTAGGAGATGCAGTGGCAACTTTCGCGCCAGCACTGACCAATCCAATGCTCGAGCCTCTTGCAGTATTGATGACACTTCGGATAGTGCGGATGATAGCGCGATTGCACCTGGCACAGGGCTCGATCCATGGCGATGGCCCGCGACTTGATGGAGACAATGCCCAGCGGCTGGGCTGTGGTTGTTACATACGAGACAAATTTCTCCGCCGACTGCTCTTCATCCGAGTCGTCGTCCATCGCTGCTGCCGCTACCGCCTCCAGTTCGTTGGCCAGATTGTCGGCATCGGGTGCCGCATTTGCCACACGTCGCTGCCGCAGATGCAAGGCCTCTCCGCCGTTGGGGCATAAGCATAGACAGAGGCAGAGACTCGCGCAGAGCAGCACGATTTGCGTTAGTTTCATTTTTCACGTCTTTGGAGTTGTGAATTTGGAATTGGACTGCGATGAGATTCGCATCATTGTCAAATGTTGTTCCACAACGTGTCGCGTAGTTCCACTTCTGAGTGGCTTATCTGGCTTAACAGGCGCTTCAAGGTTGGAGGTCAGCACTAATCAGTGAATTGTGTCTCGATTCTAATGGAAAGCAGCCTTCCATTTATCAGCGCCTGTGCCTGGTTTTGCTGTTTCAAATCGTCATAATGATGGCAGTGCGATAATAATCACTGACTTTAGCATGTGTATTAAGTAAGTAAGTATATTAAAATATAGGTCACTGCCATTCTATGTGTGACACTTGCAACCCTTCTTCTTTTTATATGCATACCTGTCCAGCGCGGTCTCTGCATTGTTTTCAGTGAACTGAAACATCGTTCGTAATGCTTGGTAAAACATTTGATGCCAGGCAATAATTGTCGAGTTTGTATACTCTTTTTCAGTCCCCAGCCTGTGAGTGTTTGTGAATATTCACAAGGTGTCATTGTGTTCTGATTACCCAATTATATAGATTTTAAATAGAAGACATGCCTTCATATGTAAGTAAAGTAATGGTGTGAAAGTTAATGAAATAAAATACTCAAATATCAAAAATATACCATTGAGGCAGCTATAAATTATGGGCTTGAAACCGAAAAAATCATATTAAATATAAAAAATCGTATAATAATAAATGGCTCTTAAGAATTTTAAATCTCATTTCTACATTTTGTTTAAATCGATAAAGTTACACTTTCGGTAGCGGCTTGACACCCTGATCAAAAGTGCAAAAACTCAAGTCAAGTCAAGGGAAGGGAAAGTGTTCTTAGATTAAGTCACTGCCTTCGAAATAATATTTTGAGTCGCACGCATGTGAAGAAGCATATCTGCAAGGGTATTAAATCTTCGGCACCATTACAACTCACACTCAACCATTTTTGTTCTTATCTACGGACGGGTGTACACACACACACACACACACACACACATATATATATATGTATATATATATATATATATATATATATATATATATATATATATATACATGTTTTCAAACGCATCAATTATGTTTACACATAAGCAACAATAAGAACAACAAGTAGAGGAATAAGTAGAAGCCGAAGAAGAGGAAGATGAAGAAGGCCCATCAAAAAATGTTGAGCTGGTAATTTATGCGGAAATTTGTATTTTTTATGGGAGCGAAATGTTTAGAGAGGCCTGCCTGTCTGTGCAGTAAGTAAAATTGATGGGCAAATGGGCAGGCAGTTAAAGCAGGCAGCAGCATCAAGTTGTACGGCCAAAGACTGCCAAAATCATTGTTGGCTAATTTTTGGCATGCGTACACTCAGAAAAAAAATCAACATAAATTGTGGTAAATCGTCCTAATATGAGAATCGCTCTAAATATGTATATATATATAATAGAAATAAAACGATATCCTGGATATTGGCAAGACACAAGCATAAATTATAGAAATGTATTTGCAAAAGTTAACTACAATTTAGGATGCATTTTTTTTACAAGTGCACAGCTACAGCTACACTTAGAGACAGGCTCACTCATACATGCATACACACATACATTCATACATACATAGAGAGAAACGCATGAAAGTCGATTTGGTTTAAAATGCAAAAACAATAACAGTAGTCATAATAATAATAACAATAATAATAAAAATAATAATAATAATAATAATGATATACAATAACAATAACGACAACCGAACAGCAGTCAAATAATGTATGCACATTACTTTCACAAAGAGCAGCTGCCAAATAACTTTTAGAATGTTTGCCAATTGCCTTCTACACCCCCGCAACCCAACCAAACAACGAAGCCCACCCAGGATACACCCCGTCAGAGCAAACTCCACTCCTTGGACCACAGTTCCCAGTCCACATCGTTAACTGGCCTTGTGAGTTGCCGTTGGCAGTTCCACATCTGGGCGCTGCTTGTAAGCAAGTCACTCAATAATATTATGCAACATAAAGTTGCGGCGATTTTCTGTGCTTGCCTCATCATCAATTGAGCACCTCCATTAGTGGCCGATTTGAAACTGCACTTCCCATTATTTATGAGGCTTCTATGCCAGTTACGACTCCTCACATTTCACATCATAAAAATCATGTTGTAAACAAACATTTATATTTGATGGCATCCGACATTGACTGTTAATGTTGCAAATTTATCAGTATAGCTGTATATTACACACACACACACACACAAATGTATGTATGTATTTGTTTGTATATGTCTTTGTGCGTTTGTGTGTGTGTGTGTGTGCGTATGTAAAAGGTTTTCATACTTGGAATTTATAATAAAATTTCTCGTTTCCAATGCGAAGATCAAATTTATTTTATTTGATGATAAATTCCTTCTCTTATGGCAATAAAGTGTACAATTTTTAAGCTGTTCCCCCAATTGAATTTCATCAACATCAGCATATGGGAAAAATAAGCATTGCTGCTCGATTTTCATTATTATATGTAGATATATACAGATATATATGTGCATATGTGCAATACATGTGTGCATTTTAAGTGAACCTTAAGTGTTCCTCAAGTTCTTGCTATGAATCAAATGCAAGACACAAAAATATATCAAAAATCAGTAGAGTGACTTGATATATGCTCAAAGGTGCGAAGAAAAGAAATTAGAAACATATATTGCATATTATTTTTGGTGTCTATGCTCATCTCAAATTGTATTGCCTCTGTCCATTCACACACTCATAAAACAAGTCGAACTAAATTGTAAAAATTTGACTTGTGGCTTTCTAAAAACTAGTTTTAGCGATCCCAAATTTTTGGAAAAAAATATGTGTAAATTCCAGTTTGCTGTTTTCTATTTTCTAGTTTAGCTAAACTGTAATATAAGAAACGAGTCAGTAAATTTTATTACTTGATTCTAAATATAGAAAGGATTTTTCTAATATGTAGTGATGGTATTTCTGTTTCTTATAATTGATTTTCTTATTAATAGGAAGTAGTTCTAAAAATAAAATAGTTTTCCATTATTTTGGGCGATTTTTATTCATACATACATACATCCATGCATACATATATGGCTACAATATAATTGCTGGATGAATTCATGCAGTGTACAATTTTATCCTATTGAATTAAACAATTGTAAGTGATTGTAATGGACAAACTGTGCTAGTTCAATACAAATTGTGTTAGTGTTAACTGTGAAAACACAAAATGAAATGTAAATTGTAAATAATAAATGTAAATCAATTGAATGTTAATTAATAAACTAAAGAATGGATCAGCTTCGTGTGATGTGTATGCGGTTATTTATTGTTGTTGCGTTTAAATAAGCATTACTTAATTTAAAAGATTATTTTTATATCGCATTTAATTTGATTGTGTGTTCAAACAATTTGTTTGAGGTGCGAAAGCAAATGAATATGATATTTTATGCTTCCGATGACAAAGAGATGCACAAAAAACAAATCTAATATCAAATCAAATATCAAAATTACACACATAGAAACCAAAGTCAAAAGTATCTCGATTTACGAATACTTAGAGCCATTCTTTGAAGAGTGCATTTACTTATGTATTTCAGTCCAAGTACTTGATGATAAAAGGCTGGTTCATTTGGGAGGCTTGGGGTATACAAGTTTCATAGCTTTGACTAATATGCTGCTTGGTGAGCAGTTTCACTTCGCTACACTTGTGGCTCGTTCCGTTCAGCTCCCATTCAGATAAAAGAAATATGTTAATCAAAGGCAAAGGCAAAGTTAAAGCAATACGTAGATAGTCAGAGTCGGTGTCTGGTATGCCGTTGCGAACTCTACCCTGTTGTTTTTAATGCTCTCACTTTGAATTTAAATTCGGATTCTCGCAATGCGTACGCCAAACAAAATAATTTCTTTGTGTACGTTGATTTAATTAAATTTTCAATGTACTCGTACAAACTTATATGTATGTATGTATGTATGTATGTGTGTATGCCTGTAGGAGCACGCATGCATCAATAGATGGCTTGGCAAGCGAGTTACAGGGAGTCTCTTTCAAAAAAACAGGAAAAGTGTGAGAAACACATTAACATACGAGTAAAAGCTCAAACAGAAATCATAACAAGCAAGAAGCAGAAGGAACCGCAAGCACAACAACAACATTAACATCAGCATCCACATCAATAACAACAACATATTTGTCCTAGACAAGAAAACTCGCTCTGAAAATTGTGAGTAAATAAACATACATATATATATACATCTGCATATGCATAAGAGTTAAATCCGGCTGTTTTTATTTAAATTTAAGTCTACGATAGCAACGATTTCCGCATCGGTACTTTCCATTGGCATTATAAATCGAATTGGAACAAAAGTGTATCCAGGAATGTGGTAAAAATCACCTGAACCCGTTGAAAATGGTTCAACGGGGGTGTAATGAAGTTGCGCAAAAGTATTTCTATATGTGTACCTATCTAAGAGACCCTTGGAGGCAGACATTTCAAATGCTGAAAGCACGTAATGCTGTATCGAGAACCGTGTTCCCTAAATCAATAAGAATTGAAGATAAAAAACTTTTTTTTAAGATATATCGTTATAATCAAGAATGTGTATACCATGAAACGATGATTCCAGAAATACGAAAAGAACATTTTTTGCAAATTTTCACTGTTTCTTGTTTTTCTTTTTTTATTTGCAAGACGTGCACGACTCATGAATAGGTCAAGACTTGAGTTCAGGATATCTAATAGTCGAGTGCCCTCGACGAGAACATTCTTACTTGTTTTTATTTTCTTTCAGATTTGTTTGTGGGCGGATTGCATGAAAAACAATAACAACGTGGCTGATTCTCATGGTGATTGTATTGCAAATCAAATGCGAAAGACAAATGTATTAAGCAATAAAACTGAACTGAAAACGGGAATCCCACTCTATAAGTATGATGCTGCTTTACAATTCACTTTGAGGAGCTTCCATTTGAGATGTTTGTTTGCATTCTCACAACTTTAAGAGCATCCATCAACAGACACAAAGCAATAACAGAAATGATATAAGAAACATTAAATTTTGCATTGTGGACATTGTTCGTTTTCTATTTTTTCAAATTCGAGGCTTCTTTTACATTGTTTTTAATTTATTTATCCGTTTTTATACTTGACAATTAAATTACACTGTTACTTTTGCTTAGTAACTTTAAATGTTATATGAGTATTTATTGACGCAGCTTCATGAAGTGGTCTTCATTTATCTTCTGTTTAGTATTAAATGTGGTTTGAAATTCATCGACTTAAGGAGGGACTCATTTCCTGTTTTCAGTGTAGCTCTAAAAGAGAGAAAAATAAAATGCTATGCAGCAATAAAATGTCTGGCATCATTATACATGGGCAATAAAAACATCCCATGAATTTTCTAGTTAAATTTAAACATGCACAATCAGAATTTCTGAAGCCATAATGAAGTTTAATGTTCGATTTCGATGTTTGGCATATGTGTGAATGGTTGAATGAATGAATGCACAAATGACTACAACAATAATCGACTGTCCGATGGTGCACAATGGGGCCACTTTCACAGCTGGAACAGCAGTGGTCGAATAGTGGTGGGTCAAAGGTGGGCTCCACTTAAGTCATTTCATGCTGAGCCAGCAGTGGTGAAGCACATAAAGAAGTCACTGGTCAGATTATGATTGCTGTTGGTGCGTCTTTGACCACGTCAATTACAGGTACAAGCCAAAGGATATGCCGGCGGGGGAGCACGGAAAACACGAACACAAGATAAGCTCACCTTTGGTACTATGCTCAGCATGTTGAGAGCATGTTTGACTTATGCAAATGCTTATGCAATACACAATACTGAGTTAAATCTTATTCTTCTAGTCATCGGAATGTAAACATGTGTACTCTTTTTTTGCTGATGGCTTGAAAAATGATGTATAACTCTCTGAGCGTGCAATTAAAATGGATAACAGCAGAGCAATCGCTGATAACAACGGCCATAACGATTCCGACACGTTGACAGCCCATTGATATGGGTCCTTCTACTCCTCTACCTACCTACTCCCCTGCTCGTACTTGTGCTGGTATTGATACCTTCTTGTCCTGGTCGTCGCTGTTGTTGCCATTTGAGCTGCCAATCTCTCTGAGTGCCAGTAGCAGTTGACAGCCTTATGCCCAGCCCCTCTATGATGCAGTAATTAAAAAGACAATGAAAAGAAAATGACAAAAGATACTCAAAAGAACTGCTATCGAAAGGCACGCCGACACTCCCATACTCTTTTAGACCGGACTCAATTTTTTTCATGACTGGCTGCGAATTGACTCCAACATATATGTGTAATTCTACTGTATCAGAAAGGTTGACAATCCCACAACTTATAACCGATCATGGGGAACTTAACAATATTCATATCTAGTAAGGTTCATCGGTATATTTGAGTAAAAAATAATGAGAGCAAATATTTCATCAGAATATAAATCAACTTTTATCGGGATATTTTATAAAAACTGAGGAAATTGTGCTAAAAAAGAAGACTAACAAGCCTTCAAGTGATGCTGATCAATAATGTATACTTTCTGGCTTTGGATGCGTCTTTGCGTCTCTTTCAAAGCAAATTGCATGACAAAGTTAGAATACCCTCTCCATAAAACAGCAAATGGATTCCAATTCAAATTGTTTAATGGCTAAAATGTCAGTCGGCCTTGATGTCCAAAATGACAAAAATGCACATATAAAAAAGTTTTTCACTTAAAGGGAAGCTCAAATGCTTTGACAATCTGGTTTTTTGGTAAAAATTAAATAAAATAATATTACAACAAATGACATTATCGATATTTGTGTCAACGAATTGCTTGCAAAAGGCATTGTCGAAAATGACTGCAAAGTGGATTGAGCAGGCAATGAGAAAGTAGTTTTATTATGACTCACTTGTAGCCAGAAATAGTCAAGTTTAATGGAAATGGGCAATTCATTAAAACTGGGGCCAATAGCATCAAGCTTAAATTGTGTTGAAAATACACTGGCTTCTATCTACACACATATAAGTTAACTGACGCTCACAAATTGCAGGCAACCAGCATAATTATCGTTATCCTTGTGCCTACAGGGGCATAGGACAGTGGGAGAGGTGGTGGGGAGAGGTGGGGTGGAGCGGTTCACAAAGGACCATCACGAACAAAACAATTTGATAATTAATCGTTTTGAACTCTCTGTGGCTTCCAGCCAGTAGATATGTGCAAAATAATCACATCATATCATTTATATCGGATGGCTCTGCCTGTGTCTGTGTGTCTGTGCGACCGGAAACGGAAATGGCAAAAACGTTTGCTCCAAATGTCATTGTTGTTTGTTGTTGTTGTTGTTGTTGTGGCCTGGTCAAAACCTTTTGCGGCTGAAATGCGCCCAGCAGCTATGATCAGCTGCCTTCATCCATAGTTACACATATATAAACATATACACATAAATATATCTATCTGTGTAGGTCTATTTATCTATCTATCTATCTATCTGTATCCATATGCGTGTGCATGATGGCTGTGCACATGTATTCGGTAATCCTTTCTCAATAGTTCTCCACATTGCCTAATTAGTTATGCTTCATTTGTGCCATTGAATATGTTAATTTGCTTCAATTTGGCAAATTTAGTTTGAAATGGGTTTTGCTGATATTGAAGGGGTTGGAGTATGTTGCACCATATTCGTTGTGTGAAATGTCTGTGACGATGGCACCTTAAGAAAAAAAAAATACCAATAATGAAAGGATAATCAGAAAACAGGTATAAGTTTTGCTTACATGTTTATAATAATTCTTCCAGTGTACACACATAAAAAACATCATCGTGCGGCCGAATTCCTGGCAACGGTGGCACTGGGGGATGTCCATATGGCGGTCGGGGCATTCTACTGAAATGTGCACTGCAGAGATGGAGCGTAGATTGTATATCTCTTTGTTATTTGCAGCTGGCTCCAACTCCAAATAACGCAGATTCAGCTCCTTCTTGGCAAGGCGACTTATGATGGTTTGGACACCACGCACTGCGTGCCCAAGTCGTGCCAGCTCATCTCTGATCCGACCAATTTTCTGCAGGGATGGATGCAGTCCACTGATCAGCATGCGAAAACCTCCATCCTCCTATAATTGGTACGGATGAAACGGGACTCGCTTATCCGCAAACAATCTCTGTATTGCCCTGTAAGCGTCACGAGCTCCAGCAGAAGTAGACGGCGATGCATTCAAGTCGATTTCGTCTTCAACTATCGCAAGTTTCCTCTTTTTGTTGGCGTTGTTGCAGTTGAAATTATTGACGTTGATATTGGTGTTATTTTTGGTGTTTTTGTTAGTGTTGTTGCCATTATTGGTCTTTTGAATATGGCGGTATGGAAGATGACGCTCATATTGGGATCCGGCGCAAAAATCGATTGTTTGAGTACAGCACAACAAAATAAATTAATTACTAAATAAAAATAAAAAGTAAAACTCTTTTTTTCGCTAAGAAAATTATATTGCGGCCGTTCGCTGCAAAAGCTAAAATCTGATAATCATTTCTTTTAATCAAAAAAAATAAAATAATAATAATAATTAAATGCCAAAGCAATGAGTGCCGAGTAAATATGTTTTTGTTTTAATTAATTTTTTTTGCTAATAACAATAACAACAACAATAACAAATTAGTGTCCGCCTCTTATCATTGCTCTTCTTCACTGCGGCTTCATCGTTGCTCTTGAAATTTGATTGCGGAATCGGACCAACTCATCGATTATTAGTTTATCTTCTCAGCGTTTTCAATGTTTATTGGGGTTATTTAGGATCTAGGATCTGTAGTGCATTTTGTGTAGAGGCGTCCAGTTGCTTCTACTGATTGTTGGATGTGGTTGTGGTTCTGTTGATAATTGACGATGTTGCTTGCGTGATTGGGGTGCTCATCTTCAGTGACATGTTTTTAGTTGTTGAAGAAGTGTGTTTTGCCGTTTTTTTTTGTTATTGTGTGTCCTATTCGGTTGCCTCTTTGTCCTTGGTGCCATTCGGTCTTCCTTTGGGCTTACGTGGCCGCCTAGCTATAGTGTCACCCACGTTCACGCAACGACGGCGCGGTACTCTACCAGATTCATATAAACCGATATCACTTATGGGAAACTCGCTGGTATCACAGAGCCGGCCTTGTTCCCTGCAGGCCAAATACCACAAAATGGACACAATTGGTATATTCCACTTTAGAGCGCGCTTGTAGGTCGATAAGACACCTTTCATAAATATGACGTGAGTAGTCTTACGCGTCAGACGGTTGCTCGTTTTTACGCCATGTCCTTCGATGACTTTCTTCACGCTTGGGCTGTTATTGAAAGGTTCAGAGCGCACCTCAACGTAGATGACCACGTCCTTTAAAATTACGGAGAGGTTTACCGAGGGTGGAGGGCAATCCCACGCCTTGGACGCCATTTGGGACGTTTGCTGAGTATTGTCTTTAGCCCTGGATTTCGGCGATACTCTCGTATGAGCAATCGGTGGCGTTCAGTGCAGCTATTGCAATAGTTGATTTGACTCCAACACCTCCGTCTGAATTGCACAATTCCAGTTAGTTTTCGTTTTTTAAAGACTTATTCAGCTGCTTCAGGTTTGATCGTTTCAAGTAAGCAAATGATGTTCTTAAATGAAATTATAATGACATTTACAAATTGAATGTGAGCATTTTTGAGAAGTGCCTACTTTGTTTGATACTTTACATCTCTCACTTTTCAACTGGGGTGGGTCATGCAATGGATTTGGATGCCTTACGGTGACTTTTTGCGTAGGTTGTCGGTTGTCGGAAAGTTTTTGGGACGGGCGATCAGGTTTTTCGGGCACATTTTTTCTTTCATAAGATGAATTTGGCAAATTTAGATTGAAATGGGTTTTGATGATATTGAAGGGGTTGGAGTATGTTGCACCATATTCGTTGTGTGAAATGTCTGTGTGGCACCTTAAGAAAAAAATACTAATAATGAAAGGGTAATCAGAAAACAGGTATAAGTTTTGTTTACATGTTTATAAGAATTCTTCCAGTGTACACACATAGAAAACATCATCGTGCGGCCGAATTCCTGGCAACGGTGGCACTGGGGGATGTCCATATGGCGGTCGGGGCATTCTACTGAAATGTGCACTGCAGAGATGGAGCGTAGATTGTATATCTCTTTGTTATTTGCAGCTGGCTCCAACTCCAAATAACGCAGATTCAGCTCCTTCTTGGCAAGGCGACTTATGATGGTTTGGACACCACGCACTGCGTGCCCAAGTCGTGCCAGCTCATCTCTGATCCGACCAATTTTCTGCAGGGATGGATGCAGTCCACTGATCACCACGCGGAAACCTCCATCCTTCTTTAATTGGTACGAATGAAACGGGACTCGCTTATCCGCAAACAATCTCTGTATTGCCGTGTAAGCGTCACGAGCTCCGGCAGAAGCAGACGACAATAAATCCAAGTCGATTTCGTCATCAACTATCGCAAGTTTCCCCTTTTTATTGGCGTTGTTGCAGTTGAAATTATTGACGTTGATATTGGTGTTATTTTTGGTGTTTTTGTTAATGTTGTTGCCATTATTGGTCTTTTGAATATGGCGGTATGGAAGATGACGCTCATATTGGGATCCGGCGCAAAAATCGATTGTTTGAGTACAGCACAACAAAATAAATTAATTACTAAATAAAAATAGAAATAAAAATAAAAAGTAAAACCCTTTTTTTCGCTACGAAAATTATATTGCGACTGTACGCTGCAAAAGCTAAGATCTGATAATCATTTCTTTTAATCAAAAAAATAATAATAATAATTAAATGGCAAAGCAATGAGTGCCAAGTAATTATATTTTTTTTTAAATAAATTTGATTGCTAATAACAATAACAACAATAACAAATTAGTGTCCGCCTCTTATCATTGCTCTTCTTCACTGCGGCTTCATCGTTGCTCTTGAAATTTGATTGCGGAATCGGACCAACTCATCGATTATTAGTTTATCTTCTCAGCGTTTTCAATGTTTATTGGGGTTATTTAGGATCTAGGATCTGTAGTGCATTTTGTGTAGAGGCGTCCAGTTGCTCCTACTGATTGTTGGATGTGGTTGTGGTTCTGTTGATAATTGACGATGTTGCTTGCGTGATTGGGGTGCTCATCTTCAGTGACATGTTTTTAGTTGTTGAAGAAGTGTGTTTTGCCGTTTTTTTTTGTTATTGTGTGTCCTATTCGGTTGCCTCTTTGTCCTTGGTGCCATTCGGTCTTCCTTTGGGCTTACGTGGCCGCCTAGCTATAGTGTCACCCACGTTCACGCAACGACGGCGCGGTACTCTACCAGATTCATATAAACCGATATCACTTATGGGAAACTCGCTGGTATCACAGAGCCGGCCTTGTTCCCTGCAGGCCAAATACCACAAAATGGACACAATTGGTATATTCCACTTTAGAGCGCGCTTGTAGGTCGATAAGACACCTTTCATAAATATGACGTGAGTAGTCTTACGCGTCAGACGGTTGCTCGTTTTTACGCCATGTCCTTCGATGACTTTCTTCACGCTTGGGCTGTTATTGAAAGGTTCAGAGCGCACCTCAACGTAGATGACCACGTCCTTTAAAATTACGGAGAGGTTTACCGATGGTGGAGGGCAATCCCACGCCTTGGACGCCATTTGGGACGTTTGCTGAGTATTGTCTTTAGCCCTGGATTTCGGCGATACTCTCGTCTTTAGCCCTGGATTTCGGCGATACTCTCGTATGAGCAATCGGTGGCGTTCAGTGCAGCTGTTGCAATAGTTGATTTGACTCCAACACCTTCGTCTGAATTGTACAATTCCAGTTAGTTTTCGTTTTTTAAAGACTTATTCAGCTGCTTCAGGTTTGATAGTTTTAAGTATACAAACGATGTACGTAAATGAAATTATAATGACACTTACAAATTGAATGTGAGCATTTTTGAGAAGTGCCTACTTTGTTTGATACTTTACATTTCTCACTTTTCAACTGGGGTGGGTCATGCAATGGATTTGGATGCCTTACGGTGACTTTTTGCGTAGGTTGTCGGTTGTCGGAAAGTTTTTGGCCCAGGCTATCAGGTTTTTCGGGCACATTTTTTCTTTCATAATGCTCATCATGCTCAACGCTCAAGTTTTTGCCAACAATGCATCAATGGGAGCAAGTCTCAGCCAACTTTCCAACTGTCGGACTCAACAACATGGTCATACCTCAGGAGAATGATGTTCGTGGACAGGAAACTTACCTGGCGCAAACCCATTCAGATCACGGCAGCAGCGTGTAGATCCAAAACACGAAACTCAACTGGTTGCTGAGACTTTCTAGAAAACTCAGCTTGAGCAACAAGCTGCTGCTGTACAGGAGCATCATCGGGCCCACATTGACATATGGGATTCCATTTTGGGGCACAGCTACAAAATCTTGTATAAACCAAATGCAAGTCTTGCAGAACAAGGTGCTCAGAGACATCTCTGGTGCTCCACCAGCAGTCAGACAACAAATTGACCGACATACGAGTCGGTATAATGACCGGTTGCACAACCACGTCAACCTTCTGGCTTGCGCACTTGGGTCAAATACAACGCGCAGGTGGTTGAAGCGCCTCCCCATCAGCGACCTGTGGACTGTTGGGCGTTAAGGTGCTACAAATGCAATATTAAACGTTATTTATTATCTGCAAAAACAAGTTCTATGTTTATGTTGTAGATTTTAATTCACTGCTATTATTCATTCAGGCCTTTACAAATCAGTGATTTAAGGCCTTTAAATAGGTTGATTAATGTTTAAATATTATTGCTATATAAGAAAATAAAAGAAATGGACAATTAGACATATATTTTCCAAAAATGTAAAAAACTTAGAAATGCAAACAGTAGTTTTTAAGAGCCAGAACCATTTATTTCTGAAATTTCCTATCTGAATTATAGAATGACTAAAAATTAACTCCAAAAGTAGCGCGATCCACTACAATTTAGGGTGTTGTGTTAATAATACAATAATTTAAACGAAAAAAAAAAAAAAAATATATATATATAAAGAATATGTATGTATGTAGATATTTATATACAAACAGTCAATAATTTTTTTATGCATTGTCTGCAGCGTTGCTTGTGTTTTATGGAACAAAGAGCTTGGCTTAAACAAATTCGAAATAAATGACTCACAAACACACACACACACACACACACACACTATTGTATTTCATCCCAGTTAAGCCATGTCAACTAATTCTGTTCCAATTGAATATACAAACAAATTATGACAACTCACAATTTACATGACATTGTTAGTGCTTGCAGTTGTTGCATGTTGTTGTTCAGGTTGTTAGCTGAAATGTGTCGCAGCACGTCCGACTGGTTACGGGGCCATCTTGCCCATCTGCAGAGACTTACGATTCTGACCAACAACAATGTCAAACAATTACATGACTCTACAATTAATTTGCACTTGCAAATATGATAACAGTTGAGAACTGACAATCAAATGTGGCAGCAACACTGAGCAACAGCTCCATCTGCCCGAGACAGGAGACAGGAGACACTCAGAGACAGTCAGAGACAGGAGACTTAGATCAAGAGCTAAGTAAGTATGCGGAATTGTGAGGCTACAAGCCACACATGTTGCAGTAAATGTAAATGTGAATGAATGAATGTAAATTTGAAGAGCAGCTCGTCTCTGGGCGGGTCGTTGGATATGTTTGCGTGATATGATGGAATTTGCAGCAGATAAACAGGACATTGGCTCCCTGACGCAAGCTTAGTGGTGGCAAATGGTATTGCTCGAGTTTCCTGTTTGCTGTCAATGCCTGTGCAAGTTACCGAGTCACCATGTCACCAAGCCACCAAGCCACCGAGTCACGGAGAGTCCATGGATATCAACGGAGCTGGCACTCGAGAGCCGCTTTTCCTTGTTGTGTTAGATCAACAGCTAACGCACAGACACACACACACACACACACACACACACACTCATACATACACACATACACACACACAGCCAAATGCACATTGTAATCTAATCAGATGACAATGTACGTGTGGAGAACGACCCTTGTTGGCCCTGCTATCGTTGTGCATTAGCCAGAGTGCCGCTGATATGGCTCACAGAATTTTGTGTTTCATCTCGTTTCATTGTTCATGGCTGCTGTGTCTGCTGTGTCTAAGCTCCAATTTAAATGTCATTTATTTTAAATGTAATAACTATTTCAGCATGCACTCAGTCTGTCGCCTGGATTGCTTGATTGCAAAAATGATTGCATGTAATCACTCATACGACACATTGGTTCACACAATGCAGCCCGCTTAGTGCTTCGTGTTTGAATTACTGATTTGTTGTGCCTGCTGTTGGTCTGCTGTTGGTCTGCTCTTTGTCTCTCCTCTGTCTCTTGTGGATAATAGAATCAATCATTGTTCAGAGCCACGTCTGCCACGTGGCTGGGCATCTTCTATTGTCTGCTCGATCTTGGCCATGCACAACATAATCCTCCATATATTTCATTATCCCAAATTAATCTATTCATTTGTCTGTTTTTTTTTAATCATGCTTGTTTTGTTTGATTGACATTCACAGTTGGACAATTTCAATTCAATTTCGAGTTGTTGCAGTCGTAGAATAAATGAATTTTATACAATTGCCTGCAAACATTTCGTCAAACGCAGAATGCCAAAGATAAGATACCTAAACAAACCGGAAACATTATTTATTTTTTAATTCAATTAATCTAGACTTTCAATTTAATCACTTAATCTTAAACAAAATATTTATATAAGCTAGCAAACTAAATTAAAAATAACATCTTAAAATAATAGGTAGCAGCTTCGTTTGGAGTGAATCAAGTTGTTTTGAACTTTCTTAATTTTTTTTTGCACACTATAAAAGCGGACTATTATCGCGGACCGGCTGACACCGATTATCCGACTAATCTGGCCAAAGTTTATGACAATTTTATACGCTCCATGCCCAGTGTATATGACGTATAACACTGCCTGCGCTATTTAATGCAGTTGCAACCGTAATTGGGACATGCCTTCGACCGTGCACCCGCCCCATGGCTGCATGGGTTTTCGCACCATCTGCCGGACGGCAGCTGGAATCACAGTCAGCATCGTTAATAATATATAATTAGAACATTGCATTTGTAAGCGCACAGATACGATTTGATGCCTTGGGTAAACTTGTACGTATATATTGCAGTGTACGAATTAGGGTAAATTAGTTCATTTGGAGAATATTGGCCGTGTAGCTGGCACTGTTTTATCAAGATTTCACTATTTACATTTCACACATTCTCGAATGTGAAGTCTGCTGTCTGTGCATATTCCCGTTGGGAGCAGTTAAGTCTCAAAGAAAACAACATTTTTTACAATTCATGACAATTGACTGCTGATATTTTAATTAATTGTTTGTAATTCACTTATGTAGCTTAGTTGTGGAGCAATTCAAGTTTGCCAATTTTACAAAATTCAGGTACTCAACTGAGAAATGATATAATGCCAGTTTCACGAATTTATAATCAGTTGTGGGCAATTGCTGTTGCGAAAATTTAATGCGTTGCTATTATTATTCTAGCTCATCAATTTATAAATGTATAATATAATGAGTGTGTGTAGAAGAACAGTTCCGCACAAATATATATAAACAGTTGCGGTCAAAATAATAGAAGTGCTCCATTTCAAAGCATTTCATAAAAATATAACTCAATTTATTGTAATAAAATCGAGACCTCTTCAAAATATTCAAAATGAAGAAAAATTGAACTCTGCATTCATCAGAAAATATTTTAAAATAAATAATATTTTTAAATTTTCTTAAAACTAAACATAGTAAAATGTAAAAAACCACAAATCACATCCAGTTTTCAGAATTGTTATTTAGCCGTACAGAAAACTGAAAAAAAGTATAACTCCATTACTATTGTAATGGTAAATTTAAGTAATAATTTAATACAAATAAATATAAAAATAATAAATTTTAAAGCCTTTACAATTTATTGTTAATACCTTGCTAAATATTAATTTTTACTTATCTTTAGTATTGTTTGCTTGTGTTTAAATCAATTTTTTTTTTACATATTTTGTTAACTATCTCTTAAGTAATTTGTTTAACAAACATGTGTTATGTGTTTCTATTATTTTGACACCAATATAGATCCAGCATCAGGTGTGTGAGTGTGTGTGTGTGCGTATACGTATTATATCATTCACATATGAGCGGGACACCGATGTATATGTGTGTGCCTCCTGGCGAACAACGGACTACGACAATGGCCATCGAGCTAGAGAAGGAGGAGCAAGGCGGGCTGGAGGAGGAGAGCAGCAGGAAGCAGGCGAAAGGCATCTCGTTCGTTTCTAGCTGGCCTGTGATTAAAATGATATTTTCAGACAATGTCAAACAGCGTGTGACTAATGGGTCTATGGGTTGTCCGAAATGTCTGTTATTACTTGATAAATCTTGTCGGTCACACATTTAGCAGACCAACATACACACACACACACACACACAGCCACACATACACAGACACACACACACGTGTGTGTTAAAGGCAATCGTGTGTTTGTTTTATGCAAATCCCCCGCATTCGAGCCTAATGACAAATGG
The DNA here is from genome assembly GCA_035043845.1 of Drosophila picticornis. Lineage (NCBI taxonomy): Eukaryota > Metazoa > Arthropoda > Insecta > Diptera > Drosophilidae > Drosophila > Drosophila picticornis. The sequence goes on from JAWNMR010000492.1 coordinate 8,857,369, forward strand.
GTCAAAAATTTGCGGCTAATGACACAAATATGCTTGTGTTGTATGCTATAAATTTTATGCATAAATAAACCCGTAGAAGGCTAAAAATAAGCATAAAAACTAAGAACATTCCGCACAAGAAAAATGCACACAAGGAGACACAGAGTGAGAGAGAGAGAGAGAGAGAGAGAGAGTGTGAGAGAGAGAGAGAGCAGAGCAAACAAGTAAACTATGATTGAAGACTTTCTGGCAAAGACCTTTGCGGGTTTTTGGCATCGCACATTAATCAATGGCCAAATAAACATAAGATTAACTTAAATAGCCATAAGGGCGGTCCAACAATATAATGGATCTGACTGAAAGCGACCGCAAGCGACCAAGTGTAACACTACTCCAATTTTAAGTGCTATTAGTTGCTATTGTATATATATATATATATATATATATGTCCTTACACACATATCAATCGAATGGTACCCTCTATTGAAGAGTTATTTTCGGCATTTGACTTAGCTTTCAACTTATCTTTTTTGAAATTGTAAGGCACCCTGAATGACATTTAAAACTTTACATAAGCAAGTAGAAATATTACGGTTGGGCGTAATTGGTTGCTTAATACTCTGTAAGCAATGCAATACAAGTTAGGTGGATGTGTTCAAGAAACTTTATGCTTTTATCAAAAAAAAAAAAAACTTTAAAAGCAGCTTTATTTATAGAAATGATTAAGTTTCCTGATGCAGAAATCTTATAGTTATTTCGATGGGTTATTAGATGTAAGGATACATATATGATAATCGATTATTATGTGCCATCGGGATTATTGCTTGATAATCAAGGGAAATTAAACAATAATAATGCAGAAATCTGCAAGATTGGCAACTGGTAGCCAACAATTAGCATATAGCAGCTTCTGTTCGAGTCAATGAAAACCCAAATAAATGCGAAATCTGTTAAGCTGCAACTTGAATATAATCTCGGGGCACGTACAGAGTGGTACGACGATGGCGATATGTGTGTGTATTATTTGCATTAGCTTTCCAATTCAAATACAATAACTGCAATACAATGAAGAAGAAGCTGGTTAGCTGGTGTTTGGACATATGTACATAAATAGCTATTTATATATGAATATGTATGTGTTTGTGGTACATGGTATATTGTATATTTATTTGCTGTTTGGATTTGTGTTTGTGTTTGTGTTTGTATATTGTATTTTTGTCGGTGGGCGGACAGTAGGACAATGCCGAAAGTTGACATGTGTGTGTATGCCCCAAAAGAATAGTATTGCTGGTGACAATAAAAAACATACGCACTCACACACTAACATTGATGGAGATAAACTAAAGCAAACACAACAAGGCACAAGCCGAACGTGTTACTTAGGCAGCTGGATATAGTTAGAGAGGGAGAGAGAGAGCGAGAGAGAGGGGAGAGAGAGCGAGAGAGAGGGAGAGAGGGAAATTGTGGGAGTGAGAGAAAGATTGACTCGGCAACCTAAACAAATATGCAGCAAGCCTGTCAGCACGCTGGATGTGAAGCTAAAGTCCTTGTTGGATCTGTCGCAACAGGAATTGCCTCTATTTGTCTTCATTATGTTTTTTTTTTTTTTTTTTGTTACCCCTGGAAAGGGTATCATAATTTTGTCATGAAATGTGTAACGCATTAAAGTTGACGGATTCGAACGCCATCAAGTATTTAAATTCATAATCAGCAGCAGTAAACGAGTCAATGTAGTCAAAATTTGTTTTTTTGATTAAAATATTTATTATTTATTTATAAAACAAACTTGCAGATATTCCTTATATTTGAAAAAAAAAATATCATCTTCGGATCACTAGTATACCATATTATAGTATACCATATTATGTATACTATATCCTTACACAAATGTGAAATATTCACAAACAGTCTCAGATAGTCGTAAGACAGAAAATAATTAAATAAAATGTTTCTTTTTAAGGTACAAAAACATAATAATATTTCGACTAAAACTTAGATGTAAGTCAATCATCTCTGGTCTATAAGGGTATACAATCTTCGGTGTGCGTTCTTTCTTTTTTTTATTTATTTATATTTTTTTAGCTTCACTCTAGACGACTAGATTGATTCTCATTATGGAGCATTGAGTGCGTTTCGCATAACATTTGACTTGCATTGAAAACATTTGTAAACTGGTTATTATTGACTTATTTATTTGAGTAAATCGATAAGACGATATTCGATAAAAAGAAAGTTACAACAAAAAGCTGATGCCAACATTTTCAAAAGCATACAAAATTATCTATTTAATTTGTAAAATGTTGGTCTTTTTTGTGTTACAAACTTTAAAAGTATAATTTCATAAGCTTTTAAGCAAATCAGGGTAAATTTATATTTTATTGTAAATAATTTATTTTTGCTAATAAGTTTAATAAATTTTGCAAATTAATTGACAGATGACTTTAAATGTTAAATGGAATTTGGGAACAACTATTGCTGCAAACACGAACAGGATGAGTGTTAGTCGAGCGCCCTGTATTAAATAAGATGACCACTTATTTATAATTAAATATTGGCAACTGCTTTGCATTTTTATTTAGCTAAGCGCTTCTGCCAACTCAGCTCTTTTTTTGGCTAGACATGAAATTGCCAAATATTGTTCAACAGTTTTAAGGCTGTGTCGTAAAAGGAGAAGCCTCTTTAGATTCACTAATGCTCTATTGCTGAGCTGGCAAAAGTTACGGCAGCTTAAGTTGTTGGCATTATGAAAAACACTTGACAGCCAGCCTCCCCTTGCAGCACATTGAGCTGGCTCTGGCCAGTCCTAAGTCAACATTCTGGGACATCCTTCAACACTTTCAGGATAGGGAGCGAGAGATAGAAAGAGAGAGAGAGAGAGAGAAAGAGAGAGACGGACAGACAGGCTGAAAATGTGGGTCTACCTTTTGCGGTAAAAAGCTGCAATTTGGTTATAACACTTTTAACTGGTTGAATGGGACAGTTGGCTTTTGTCGTCTGTGCGCGTTAATTTTCTGATAAATTAAATGAAAATGCAAATGTAAATGTAAATGTAAATGCATAAATAAAGAGCTCATTAAATTCTTTTGCATTGCATTTGTATTCCGAGTGGGGCCCATCTTAAAATACCAAAAAACCAGCGGGAATCGAGCAATTTGCTTTTGTAACTGTGGCATTGGGAAAAGTAACTGAAAAACGCTTGCAAACACACAAAATGCCATGTTCTATGTCAATTTCAATATTAATTTCCTGTCGACCGGCTTTGTATGCTTTCCATTCACTTCTGTTGTTGACTGTGTGCTTTCCATTGTAAGTTTTCGTCCCTGATGGCTCTGGCTGTCCATGTTAACGGAGTGTACTGCAATGTTTTACCTCCTGGACGTCGTACTTACTGAAGTCGCTAACTGCTACTGGATAGTTTAAAGCAAGCAAAAATGGAATAAATGTTTATAATACATTTAAATGACCATTGCTGTCAATAGGCAACAATGTCGTCCCTTGACACAAAAGCAATTGAGAAATTGTTCGCTTGTTTTATTATTTTAAATGTTTTTATGTGAATTGTTTATTTGTAAATATTTTGTGTTTAATATTACCTGAAATATTTTTAAAGTTATCACATTTATATTTGATAAATTATTTACATTGCTTGTTTGTAGTCATGTTAGTAATAAATCTTAAATTATATTTATGACATCCAAAAATTAATGAAAGCGAAATTAAATCACTTTCAATAAATTTGCAACAGAACAAATCTAATAATTATGAATGCTCTTGTCTATTGAATAAAGAATAATATAATATAAAGTAAATAAAGAATATGAAATGAACTTCTGAACTGAAGCACTAGCGACACATTACACACTACACAGTACAAATTAAAGCCACAGTTGCCGGCAAAGCCAAATCCACTTCGCGATTGACAAAGGGAGTTATGTGTGTGTGTGTGTGCTTGAGTGTGTTTGAGTGTGGGCAACTTTTGGATGTCTACTGCATTTTACACTTCATCATTGTCATTGTCATTGACAACTGTCAGCTGCCAAAGGAATGATTGAGGGGTTGTGGGGATTTGTGTAGCACACATTACTCATACGCCGAATGTGCGCAAATATTTGCTTAGATATCGCCAATGCGCAGCCGTACCTTGTCGGCTTGTTAGTGACCGCAGAACAGGCAGCATATCCGAGAGATAGTTCGCAGCACATCAAATTAGGCCCGAATATTTGCCCAACACTTTTGGGAAACCGCGTTCGCACACACACATACAAAGACACATACTGAGGCAGGTAGGTTTTGGTTGCAATGTTGGCTTCGAAGTCGGCAGTGCAAACGCATCTCAGCCAAAAGGCAAACAAATATAAATTCTATTTGAATTGTAAGCATATTGACTGAAGTGGGCTAAACAGGATACAAGGTGAAGATTTGGTCGGGTTTAATGTGACTGTATTTTTTTAACTCAATCTTTCTCTCATTTTGATCAGCCGACTGTGTTTCTCAATACGCTGCATTGGCATTAAGTAAATATTAATCTGCAAACAACGATGACGACGACGATGACGACGACGACGACGAAGACGACGACGATGCCGATGCCGACGACGATGACAACTATTATTGCCCTACTTGCCAGGCAGCAAATCAATGGAGTCTTCAGGATTGCTGCTGCTGCTTGTGGCTGCCAAGTCAATTGCACTTACAACATACCTTCGCACATCTCATAGGCAAATAGAAATCAATTTGAAATGTGAATCACGTGCCGCCTCATGCTGCAAGCAGCAAGCAGCAACCAGCAACCAGCAACCACTTGCAATCGCTCTAATTTTCTGTGACATCAGCAGCAGCAGCTTTCTTGTTTGCATTCGATTGCCTTGCTAAACATGTGCACCCTGAATTCGTGCATAAAATGCATGACTCAATGCGGATGCGACTTATCTCACTCTCTACTAACATATATTCTACAAATGCGTATACAAATTTTCGATGCATGCCATCGAACCTACCTATTTAATACCAACTATTAATACTAGGCTTATCATGTATTTTGGATAAAAACGATTACCTGTATACAATCTTAATTGAACTGTTCTCACTATACGCCGTGTATCATTCCAATCGAGAATATATACATATAGCCATGGTCTGAGCGGAAGAGAGGGAAATTGAGTTAACTTTACTTTTAATATTATTGCTTATCTTTAAAAATGCAATTAAGATCCTTTGACAACGAGTATGCGCTTTCTTTAGTAGCTTAGTTTATTTTATGGATATTTAAGGAATTGGCTTTCGGGTGTCTTCTAGTCGAACTCAATCTAGAGAGCACTTTTACTTGTTAAATTATTAATAAGCAACAAGTTGAACTTAAAGATAAATGAACGCCTTTCTTATTTATGAAGGATTAACTGCAACAACATGCGCTTAATAGTAACAGCGTTTTGCATAAATATTAATTAACATTTGAAGCGATGGCATCAGGAGAAGAAGAACTTGGCAAAAGGAAGCCAAAGGACAAAATTATAATATCACCTTTCCGAGAAATATGTATCATCATTATGCCCCTGCCAAAAAAAGTAACAAAAAAGCTCGAAAAGGAACCCAACAAAAGATATAATAATAAAAATAATAAAAATGACAGCAAAAAAACGGAGAAAACAGCAGAGAAAAATGACAATCGATAAATTCTCGCGTTGCACAGTGGAGCATTTTAGCAAAAGAGCCTAAAATGTAGTTTCCATAATTTAATAAAATATCTTACACTTGTAAGACATATTGCAGATTTTGTGATTTTAAATTTGTATTTTTGATGCAACATTTTGATTGATTAAATTCTGAATCAATGCGCTCCATAGTGCGTAGCTTGGGGAGCAACAAAAGAAAGGTCTTGATCAAGAATCAAATATGTATAGTATTGAATGGAGCAACCTCAACCGCATTAAATCACAATTATTGATCAATCAATGCGCCAACTCATTAGCATAGGAGCAAAGTAATCTAAGCCCATTGTTGTTGGCAAAAGCATCGTAACTTGCTTAGCCACAGAAAAAACAGCAACAGTATTAGTATGCCAAATGATAATGAAGTCCTTAGGACTTCAAAACATTGCCTAACGAACCATATAGCTTAAGATTACATGCATCTATTTAAACGGTTCGTCATGGCAAGCACATAGATGGTGTCAAGCGTTTTTCAACGAATTCAATAGCAGTTTAGTTATAGGTCTATGATAATCACACAATTGCTTCTATTATTACTATTCTAAGCAAAACACAAAGAGGATAAACAAAAAATAAAAAAAACAAGAGAAGAGAAGAGCAGAAGCCCAAACAAATATGCAGCCAGCATGAGATGAGCTGATCTAAACCAACAGGAAGTGCCTTAATTTGTCTGTCTTCCTGCGACAGTAGACAACAAATGTTTACGTTATTCAACAATGCTCATCACCATCGAGCATTAAGTGTGTTTCACAAAACACTTTCAAATAAGTATCCAATACCAAAAACAAATAACTAAGAACGACCATCTCACTCATGACGAGGATAATATGACCTTCAAGACTGAAGCTAATCTGCTGACATCTAAATACAGTCAGCAATTTGATATATTAATAAATTTTTTTTTATGTCTTGTGAAAATTGCTTTTAAATGCTTTCCTTTTACGATTATCAATTGTGTAGTTATATTGTATCTGACATGTATGTTTACGCCAATCTCGATCCAACGTCTTAAGACTTATTTATCAACTGATGGTTCCTATAACAGCTGCATAATGTACTGATCTGATCTGGTCGTTTTTAACGTTATAAGTGACCAAGCCAACTTTCTGCTTTCTTTATCCAGATAGCTTCAAAACTAAGGGAGTTCTGTGTATCTGAGACAAGAAGGACGGACAGGGTTTCACGCATCTATTTAACTACGTTATACATTTCATGACATGTGGAAGCGCAATCTTTCGTCCATATTTCCTTACGCTGTGAAGGAGCCTAAAAGCCAGTAACGCCAATCTTGTCAAAAAAAATTTGATAAAGCACGCATTAAAGCTTTTGAATATTAAGGCTCTTCACACATTCAGATTGTGATACTGTCATTGTGATACCGACATGAATGTTACGTGTCCTGAAATTGTTTATCTACCTTTTTAGGTGACAAGATTTATGAAGCACTTTTAGATTACATGGTTGGTAGATTTTTAGATTTTTCGATTAGCAATGTAAGTTCGAGTATGAGTATGAGTGAATATGTTTAAAGAAGAGGTAGAGGTAGAGAGAGAGATGGAGTTGTTTCCCCTTTCCAGTTGGCCAAGTCCCCAAATGGTTATTTAATTTGTTGAGAACTGTGTTTAACTTGCAAGTCTATCCGTTCGCCTGTCTTTCGGTCTTTCTGTTCTTGCCTTGTGTTCGTGTTGGAGGTGCATGTAGCATAATTTGTGGCGCCAAACGGTTGACTGCTTGCCAAATGTGTGGCTTTCAAGTTTGTGTGTGTGTGTGTGTGTTTGTATGTGGAACTACACTCATGTGTGTGGGTGGTGCTTGTTGCGGTCGCTTAAGACAAATGAATTTCGATTTAATATTTAACGAAAAACCACAAAAGCTACCACCAAAAGTGGCAAACTAATTAAAATTTAGATTTTCAAGAGTTTGCAGCAAAAAGTCGAGCCAGCAAACAAGCCTTCCTGCCCCAAAGCTCAAGTTTTACCAAATACCAGCTTAAAGCTAAGTTTATCAAGGCCAAAGATATTAAGTGCACTTACAGATAGACAAGAAACCAATTAAAGATTTTATGTAAATTAGATTACGGCATTTATTTGGTATCTTTTATAGCTAAAACTTCTGCAAACTAATTAAGAATTTAAAATGAATTCGTTTTTTTGCAAAAGCGTAATAATATTCAAGCCGTTATGTTTGTAGCGGACAGAAGAAGGTGTTTTTGTGTTAGTTTACAACAATATATACATACATACATACATATATGTATATCGATCTCTCGATTTCATTCTGATTTGTAATATTCTCATTTGCCAAATCGAATTATTAAATGTTTGTTATGAAATAGCTTAGTATTTAAATAGCTAATAATAACATTATGAGTTCAAGAAGAGAAAGATTGATATCTTAAGCATTAAATGGAACTATTTATTAAATCAGGCTTAATTGAGACTGCATTGCCAGTATTTGTAAATAAATGTGAATATGCCAAAAAAAGATTATATAAGCAACTATAAACTTTATTCTGTAAAGTAATTAGAGTCATTCCATTTGCGTACTAACTTGATTACTTGCCCAAAAACGTGTCCAACTTCTGCATTGCGGCATTTGAGCAGGGTAACAGCATAAACATTGTGGCAAACACAGCACTGAGTGAGGGATTTCGTGGTTTTGGGCGCAACTCACCTCACAAAGTTGAGTTCGCATTTAGCTGTAGCATCTGCCGCTTCTGTTCGCCTGCTTCGCCGAGTTGAAATGAAGCCAACATTTCACATTTGGCCAATACACGGCTGTTCAACTCATTTCAGCTGTTCAGCTCAATCAGTCATAAACATTGCATTGCTCAATTTACACTGTCAACAACCTATATGTAGACCTAAATAATTTGTAGCTATCTGTCAGTTTGTGTAAATTGGTGTAAATTGAGTAACAAATATTGCAATCCATACAAAAACTGGCTCATGCAATAAACACTACGGATAAGTTATACTGATAAGCATATTTAAAACAGATCCCATTTTTCATGTGCAAATCATAGAAAATATTTTTGTGAGATATTAATACTTTAGCAAGTATATACTACTTAGGACTGGTCAGGCTTGACCATTACTTTTTACACTATTTATTAATGACCTCACGTCAGTATTACAACATTCACATATTCCTCTTTACGATAATGATGGCAAACCTTTTTTCACGTGCATCCGATCCTTTTTATCATACTCTCTCTTCCTGTAATAAAATTTCAATACTTACATATCTCAGCGAGATCTCTGAGGGATTTGCCTAGCTTTCCATTATTTTTCTTTCTTGTTCTTTAACGCTCTTTATTATTGTTATTATTATTATTAATATTATTATTATTATTAATATTATTATTATTATTATTATTATTTTTAATATTATTATTATTATTATTATTATTATTATTATAAATATAATTATGTTTTATAAATAACTAAAGCTCAACAACATTTTGTCTGATTGGGGTTTTCTGAGTTTTTCCAATCCATGCAACGAAAGTTGAACCATTTTACATTTTATTATCCTTGTTTTTAATTTTAAATGAAAATTTAGTTATCCATTTTTAATTGTATATAATTTAAATTGCAGCTTGAATTTGAATTTTAAATTTTAATTGAAATTTGAATTTTTTAAAATCTTCCTTAAAAATTTTAGACTGTTTTTGTCCACATTAAATAAGTAGATTTGTGTGCATGATAAACCAAATTCTTAATTAATAAATTAAAAAAAATATTTTTACCATCAGTACAGGGTCGACAGTGTCAAGTTGCTAACTTCATATTTAAGTTAATCGGCTTATTTATTGGCAATAAAATACATCAGCAATTAAATGCGACTATTCAGAGTTTAAACCTATATTCAAATGAAGCTTATCGATTCCAGATATTTAATATTTGCTCATTAATTAAATAAGCTGCATGCTATTTTTATTATGAATATTTTACTTGTGTTAGACATTCAAATGGTGTAGAAACATTAAAATAGATACCATGTCCCAATGGAGAGACTGGACGAGGCTAGAATAAGCTACTTGGTGGAGACAGAGAAATATATGATTTAGATTGCTCGTTGTACCCGGACACAGACTGTCCAAAGCTGCTCCCTGCTAATCCCAAAGGGAGTCATAATTTTTTATGCCAGCGTCGTTGCTTCACTTGACCAACTGGCTGACAATTGAGAGCTGCTGCTGCTGCTGCTGCAGTTGCATCACGTGGCCATGTAGCGACAAGGGATAAGAATGGGAATTGCATACGGAAAGAGGGTGAAAGGCAACAGCAAAAGATACTCACATAAAAAGTATTGTTGAGAGGATGAGAACACGACGTAGATTTTGTGTTGCGGCTCCTGCAGTTGACATAATTATATTGTAAAATATCGTTGCACATTTCAACTTTCTCTCAGACTCACACACCCCCTTTAGGTGTTTGTATGTGTGTGTGTGTGTGTGTGTGTCTGAGTGTGTGTGCAATGATATACGATGTCTGCGTCAATGCCACCACTTTGGCCCTATAGCACACATTCTAAGAGTTAAATTCTGTAATGTTCAGATTTATGATGTATTGCACGCTGTGCATATGTGCTTATGCTTCTGTGTGTGTGTGTGTGTGTGTGGTGTCATATAATTATTTGTGACTTGGTAATCCATCGGTTGGCTTGCTGAGAGCTTTCATATCTATTGCTCTGAATTGTTGTAAAATTCTTTAAGACATGTTTTTTTTTTGTATTTCTTCCAGTTTGAGTGTCGGATAGGGTTAAAATTAGGGTCAACGATATATTCTCGTTGGGCTCTCATAGATGGGATATCAGCAATCGAATTAATGCCAAATTAGTGTTGAAAAATTCGATATACCAGCTGGCAAAATAGGGAAATTATGCTACTTTGCAAACAGTACTTGTTTCACTGGTCGATGGGTCTGTGCAAAGCCGGTGTGTACTTAAAAACTCTATAGTAAAGAGAGTCAAATTAATTGATTGCTCAACTTGGATGGTTTGAGAGCCCCATAATTGATAAATCAAATTACACTTAAGGGAACACTGTCGTTCAAACACACACACAAATACACATACATACATACACATCCATGTATTCAGCTTATGTCTACATGTATATTTATGTATCTACATCTAAGCTTGACCGTATTCGTATACAGTCTGCAGCAGCTTGTTAATAATTGAATTGAGCACACTGAACACTGAGTTTTCCACCTAATGAAATACAATAATCGGTAATGGGATTTTATCCCGAGGCTGCAATTTGCCAACATTACTACAAAGCACCGCAGTTGCTCATTTCTTTTGTTCTTGGAACTGAGATGAGTGCGTTTCCGGGGTGTGAAGGGGTGGGGGGTGTGGTAACAGGGCAGCATGCCGCGGGCGGTGTTAACCAAATTTGCCATTCAAGCTGGCCAAAAGCAGACAGACGAGCAACTCAAGTGTATCATGGGGAATTTTCGAATTTTTATCCAAAGCAAACGGATAAAAGATTAAAATAGAATAAAAACAAGTCCAGAGTTTTCAGAGAATTGCTCATCTGTTTCCATCTCTCAAAAACATAAATTAAGCCGCCAGCAGCTATAATTGCTTTTTGGTAACGGATACTAAGCCGATCCCTCTACCAGTGTCATACGCATATGCGGAAACAGTCGGCTTCTAATTATTTATACATGTAGATAATAGGGTCTCATAAAAATTTCTAGCGGATTTCTGACGAACTTTAATTGTTAACCAAAATACAACACTAGGAAAAGGATGTATTCATATTTAAAAATTGTTGCATATTTTGTTATTTTATCAATAAACATTAAATTTATCACAAAAGAATTATTGATATTATATATATTTATATGATATGATATGATATGATATGATATGATATGATATTATATATATTTATGAACATATGTATTTTTATAAATATATATATATCTGGTTTTCAAGTAGAATATTTTATATCAAAGGTGTAACTTCAAAAGCCATTACAGTAAACATCACCCAAGAGCATCGCTGCACCATTTTGGAGAATGAGTTAAAATCGAGTACAGAAAATTGAGTGCAGTAAACATTCTAAGGCCTGATAGCTTTTGTGCTTATGTGGGTGTGTGTGTGTGTGTATGTGTGTGTGTGTGTGAGTGCTGAGCAAACTTGTCAAAAGAAATTGTTTATGTTTTTCAAGTTTTTCAACAACAGCAAGAAATGTTTTCTAGCCTCTGAAGAGCAAGGAATTTCTAATTGTATCTACAACTAAGAACAGGCGACATTTCATTGTCCACAACTTGGCTAAGGAAAGTTAGCTCGATGTTATTTGCTTGGATAATTTAAATTAAAAGAAATGAACTGTCAACGAGATTTGTGGTTGAATACTTACTCGCATCATTGCTCCACCGAAAACTTTATTCAAATCTATTTAAATGTCACTAAAAAGTTTTAAGTTTATGAGCGAGCTGAACTATTTGAATAAGTCACTGTGAGCGACAGGGTCCTATACAGATATATATATATATATATATATATATATATATATTTACATTCCATATACATGTATGTGTATATGTCATATAAATTTTCATATACTATGTGTAGAAAAAGTATACTTTGTAATCTCAATAAAATTTACTTCAATTTGCAATAAGAGCAATTTCCTAATTGTTTGAGTGCATAAAATGGAATTTTCTATTACTTTTGGTGTAGTTTGGACAAAGTTTTGGCAGTGGAAAGTCTGGACGCATTTCTTTTGGGGCAGGTATAGTTTGGATTGGAAGGAGCTAGCTTTTTGGTACGAACAGACAGATAGTCGGGCAGGACTTGACTTTATCTACTCGTCTTTTGTTGCTGATCAAGAATCAGTTTTCACAAAATTAAGGATTATCATTATCAGAGTTCTTTAAAGAGTTCTTTGTAGCTTGTTGTAGTTGTAGTTGTAGTTGTAGTTGTAGTTGTAGTTGTATTTGTAGTTGTATTTGTAGTTGTATTTGTAGTTGTAGTTGTAGTTGTAGTTGTAGTTGTATTTGTAGTTGTAGTTGTAGTTGTAGTTGTAGTTGTAGTTGTAGTTGTAGTTGTAGTTGTAGTTGTAGTTGTAGTTGTAGTTGTAGTTGTATTTGTAGTTGTATTTGTAGTTGTAGTTGTAGTTGTAGTTGTAGTTGTAGTTGTAGTTGTAGTTGTAGTTGTATTTGTAGTTGTAGTTGTAGTTGTAGTTGTAGTTGTAGTTGTAGTTGTAGTTGTAGTTGTAGTTGTAGTTGTAGTTGTAGTTGTAGTTGTAGTTGTAGTTGTAGTTGTAGTTGTAGTTGTAGTTGTAGTTGTAGTTTCCAGTAACTTTGGCAGCTCAGCGCAATAAGCTTCATCACGGCTTTTGGTTGCCTGCCAAATACTTGCCCCATAACGGCAATATTACAATGTCACTTAGGTTAGATCAACTCTAAGCACACTGTGAGCAGCGCTAACAACTTGTGAAAGTGCCCAAGTGGATAGAGTGACCGACCAGCAGACACCCAGCACTCAGCTGCAGCCTTTGGCAATGGCGTGTTCTATTTTTGATTTTCTTTTGTTACAAATGCTGTCAAATGAGTCTGATTCTGTTTCGATTTAGCATAATAATATTTTCTTGTGTGGCTTTTTAGATTGTTGCAGATGGCATAACAACAAATGTAATGAACAGCAAACATGTTGGCCAAACCAAAAAACTGTAAATAAATATTTAAACTATTTGTGACTTTATTAACTTTGCTCAAGTGGAGCAATTTATTGCATACATGCAAAAAAGCAAAAAGCAACAAAATAGCAAAAATTTCATCAGCAGAGAGCAACTTTTGTGCAGCCTGCCAAAAAGAATATAAAAAACGAAATAGAAGAAAATCCAACAACATTTAAGCCTGGCCAAATAGTTTTAGTGCCCCCAGGAAGTATGCGCCATGCTACGAGTGCTTTACGGCCCACTGCAGACATCTTCAGAGCAGCGTGTGAATGTGTGTGTGTGTGTGTGTGTGTGTGTGTGTGTGAGTGTGTGTGAGTTAGAGTTGTTGTCTTTTGTTGTCTATGCTGTGCTTGTTAGCCTTGATGTTTACTTTACTGGCCGCTAGAACGCAAACATTGCGCATACGCTGCGTGCCACATGCCACATACCACATGCTACATGCCCCTTGCCGCTTACTGTGTGCCAATGGATGCATTTAATTAAGTTGCCGCATCGAGGCACCAAGCGACTTTAAATAAGTCACGCCTTGCACATGCACATTTTGCCTATGGGTGTGTGTGTGTGTGTTAATATACAGTGAAAGAAAATAACTAGGAACAAAATTAAATTAAAATATATTTGATATTTGATAGATATATAACTTTATCGATTTAAACTCTGAAGCTGAGCCTAACCCAGTTGATATTCCAACTGTTAAATACCAACTATATATTTTAGTGACAATGAATTAATTAATTACAAATGAACAAAGTCCGACAACAACCAATATTTAATCGCAGTGAAGAGCACTCTCATATTTGATTTCACTCTGACCTTCCTTGAAATGACATATTATTATTAGCTTACAAACTGAAAGGTGAGTATAAAAACAAAGGATAACAATTTGTTTCAGTGTATATGTTTTGTTGCTTGCATATACATTCAGTTAAGTAGCAGTCTAATTGGCTGACCGGCATTGGACCAGGGATCGACTTCGACTTCGACTTGGCTGTGAAGCTTTACGCGAGTATTCACAATGTCGATAAATTGATTCTGAGCACTGTTTTAAGGTCAAGCTCAGCACTCGCCCGACTACCCACTTAACAAATGAATATATCCAAAAGGGTTTCCATGTCCTTCCTTAAGACTTGGCTCTGGGCAATCTATGTAGTGTATACATATGTGTCTAATAAATAATATCTTAAATTATTAAGAGTGGATATTTACTATTGAGAATAAAGAGTAGCTAACTTTAAGGGAGGGGCACAATCAATACTTTTGTGGCACACATTGCCCAACTGTGCTGCTGTATTGGAGTAGCTGTTGAATACTTTGGTTTTCGTTCACAAAATACGTGTGTTAAACAGCCTCCACAGCAACCAGTTGAGGCATATGCATATGTGTGTATATATATATATATATATATAAATATATAGATGTGTATATATATGCATACTCACAGATTACATTTAGGAGGTGTTGCTTTTACTTAGATCCTTCAACTATGGGTGGTAACTAGGGAGTTAAGCCTGAGCAAGAGCGAAAGTGAAAGTCATCACTTTTATTTCATACAATTTTTATTAGGCAACCATATTTCATTCACTTAGGCGAGCCGCCAAAGCGGTGTCTGTCAGCATTCGTCGGGTCGAGGCAGGGTGGTGAGGGCTGGGTGGGAGGCGTGTGACATAGCAATGTGAAGCGGCTGCATTTGCAGCTCGACACTTGGAAAAAAATCACAAGTCCTCGCTTTGAGGCCACAGTTAAGGATTTTGTCCTTTTATATAGAAAGTCTTTTCATTTCTCAAACGCAAATGGCAATTATATAGACAAAAAAAAAAAAATGAAAATACAAATTTAATTTAAAAATTTATTTAGAATAAATTTCGGTTTCTATGCTAAATAAATTAGATTTTTTTCCTTAAAAAAAGAAAAACAAAACTTTCGAAGTGAACAACAATTGTCTTGTATTCAGTTCAATTTCAAATTTTGCTTTTGGCATTTTTTAATTCAGTGGTATATGTGTAATTTTTTGTCATTGTACTCGTGGTTGTATGCGCTCTATTTGCTTTTACGACACGCCAGGGCCCGGACTTTGGCTAAGGCCCGAGCAACAATGCCATTAAACATGTAGACCCACCTTCTCCAGCCTTTAAGGTTGGAAAAAAAGTGTCGCAATTGTTACATAAATTATTCACGTGTTGCGAGCCGGGGACATTCTCCGGCACGAAACTTTCACCTAAAGAGTTGGCTATGCTGCTTACATTTCCCATCCCCCAACCCATCCTCTGCGCTTATGATACATATCTCGAGTATGACTATGTGTGTATGTGTGTGTGTGTGTGTGTGATTCTTTTGCTTTCCATGTCTTTATATTTTCCTACATATTTCATGAAAAATGTCAAGTCCGTCTGTTAGTTTCTTGACTTTTTTTTTGCATTTAAACGAGTCTGCGAAATGCGCTCTTCAGTTAAAGGATGTTTGCTACCAGGATGTGTGCAAAGCATAAATGAATCCCAGGAATGAATCGTATGAAATACGTTTAAAAGCTTATATCAGCTTTTCATAGTTGGCCATCTGATTTGACACACTGATCTGAATTGTTATTAGATTAAGCAAAATTAAAAGGAAAATAATAAAAATATTTTTTTTTATTATTTATTATTATAATTATTTTTGAAAATTTACGCAAAATAAAAAGTTTGATCCAGCATCTTAAAGCTCATTTCCCCAGTTAGGAACAAAATATTTTAATTGCCAGCTCATTCATATTTAATTTGGTAAGATTTTCAATTCAAGTACGATTTAAGCAATTATGAAGTCTTTCTGGGCAACAAGCAAACAAACTGGCCGCATAAATTAGTTGACCCAAGGGCCGAATGTGAAGAGCGGTAAGAAAAACTTTTTTTTGTTTTTGGTTGCAATTTGCTTTGTTGTGGTTGCTTTTGGATTTCCCTACCTTTGTGTGAGTTCTTTGTTGTTGCCCTTTTGTGTTGTCGTTGTTGTTTGTCGGTGGAGACCACTGCAGCACTGCCGTTGCAGCAGCCACAAAAACAATAACAACAATAAATTATTCATATTCTTTTGACCAGCGACGGAGAAAACAGAATTAGCTTGAAAGTAAAAAGAAAAAAAGAACCCAAATAAAAGCGGCAACAAATAGAATAATCAAAGGCACATTCAGCACATATAAACATAAATATACAACTGTGTCACATGACCACAAATTTGTACGATTTAAAGTTGCAAGTGCTTCTTAATAACTTTTTTTTATTTGTTTTTTATTATGAAAATTGATGAATATCTGCAAGTGAGGATAAGACAAGTTGATAGGTCGTCAAATTGTAATTACTTTTCTCAATGGAATAAGGACTGTTCGAAGTGAAATGAAAAACATAAATTATTGCACAGTGAAAAAGAGCTGGCGATTAGCCAACGGATTGTCCGATACTCAAAAAACACAACAAAAAAAAAAGCAAATGAAATTCTGCATGTGTTGTCGGGTGACAAATGTGAGAGTAAAGTCCTTCAGTGCTGGCGCTGGCAACTCAAGGCCTAAACAACGATAAGGATAACTGAACGTGCCCAGTCCCACAGCCAGAACCAACCCAACCCTACCCAACTCCAGTCGCACACTAGCCCAGGCCACGTCTCAATCAAATGCCAAGTTGCCACACTAAATGTAGGAAAAGACAGATATATGGCAAGAGTAGCGAAACTTCATCGGCTTGGACCGCCTGGGCTGGGGCAATGACTTCTGGCAGATGGCGACAATAACAACAAAAAAAAAAAAACAAAAAAGCAAAAATGAAGAAAAAAATGATGAAAAAAATCTGATCCGATTGCCGCCGAAAAGCGCCAGCTTATGCAGGGCCAAAGATGTTGGATGCGTTGGCCATGCCCGTAAGTTGCCCCGCCCACCTGGCAAACAACTTGTGCTACATACATGCGATTTATTTTTGATTGATATTTGCGTAACTGTCAACCTCGGTGATTGATTGAAGACTTTCTCTACACACGCACATCCGTCCACACGCACACACGCACACACGCACACACACACACACACACACACACACACACACAGAAACCCCGCACACACGCACACCCCTTTTTAGCTCTTGCCTTTGCCAGCACAATGTTTGTGCACTTTTTGTGGCAGTGTGGCAAAGCTGAGACTGATTCTAAGTCAGAGACTGAGAGTGAGGCTCTGTCTTCGACTACACCTCTTCGACTTAGCCTGTCTGCAGTGAGCATTTTGAATAATGCGTAATACGGAATAAATAAGTGGCCCGTGTGTGTGTGGGGTGTGTGTGTGTGCGATGCAGAGTGTGCTTGACAGACGATTTGCATTTTGTTTTTGGAAATTGGTCGCTGACTTTTGCGCTTTGTGTCCTCTTGGCACTCGCGAACCAAATACATACGTAAGTATTTATGTATGTACATCAATTCGATGGATATATGCACAAAGGGTTGCGTAGGGGGAGTGGCAGGCAATTTAGAACACGGGATAGGGTTACAATCAAAAATATTGTTATATGGCTGGCCATATTTAAAACCATGCTCAAACCGACTTTAAAAGGGTCCTCTTCAGTACAGTGTGTTGAAATAATTAAAAAATAATTATAAAGTAATCGATTTGATGTACAATTTTTGATTTCATTCATCTGCACTTTAATGTAATTTTATTGCAAATTTTACTATTATAATGAATATGATCTGAATATGATATGAATATGATTTTGATTATTATTGTTATTAAATTAACTGACTCCCACTAGTCAGCTACATCGAGACTTGATTAATTATGTATTATAAGATTTTTCCCAATTCAAATCCAATTTATTCTATTCCGATATGCAATTTTTATGTCTTATCCCATTTTACCATGATTGTTCACAGGGCGTTTGCATCATTTATCAGAATGGAAAAAGAAAACCAGGATATGCTCTTATAAGTGATGGCCATCGTTTGAATTTAAGCTCTATCTCTATTTCTATCTCTCTCTCTCTCTCTATTTATCTCTCCCTCTTCCGTCCGTGACAACTGTCCAGGCTTGGGTATCACTTGCTGACTAACTTATAAAGTATTTACATACACACATATTACTCCATATCTACATAGATAAATGGAGGAAGGAAAAAAAAGTCGGCAAGCAAAACAACTTAATTACTGATGCAGTAATTATTTGGCTGGCGCAGATGCGGTGAGAGCCAAGGGGGCTCCCCCCAGGCTCTATAAATTCATTGTCGTTAGCTGCCTGCGGCTTCGTCTCGATGTCCTTGCGATTTATCTTTTTAAGCCAAAAACATTATTTTCTTTATCGTACGCATTGCTGGCAAATCTGCACAATTAACACACTTTATGTGGCCCACTGGCAACGACGGGGGTGAATTAGAGGTGGAACCGAGTGGGGAGTGGGGGTTGGGGGTGGAGCCATTGAGCAAATAGAACACATTTTTGTCCAGCCAAATCTGAGTGGCACCCAGGCGTTGGGACAATGAGACAGCTGATGAAGAAGTCAATGCCATGGATAATTATGCTGATGAACTTGACGAGCAGTGAGCGATGAGCTGGAGGCAGCGGGGATACGGCGATGCGGGGCTGCGGAGCAGCGAACTGGACCCAGTGACGCATTGCCTCATTAACGTAAAACCCACGCACTTATTTTTCAGTGTTATCCAGTGCCATAAGCTGGAGCCGCAGTCGGCTCAGCCTGGGTCTGAGTCTAAGTCGGGGTCTGCTGCTGGGTGAGTGGGGCGTGGTCACAATTTGCACGCATGTCCCATGGAAACCAAAAAGTGTCTTTTAATTTGAGCGCTCATCATTTTTCAGTTGGTGGCTCCTTGGCGGGATTCTTTTAACGGAGCTGCCCATGCTGCTGGCAATCAAAGGCCACGAGAATTCAACTTATTTATCCGCTTTCATTTTTTAATTGTGCCAACGTTGCTTTTCGTCCGGCTTCTATTTGCCAGTCACAAGTAGAATATGGGGCAACAAAATCATCCATAAATAGAGCTGTTTCTGTTGCAACCAATTCCCATACCCATGCCACCCAGCTACCAACTGGCGCTGTTGCCGCCAGCCAAGTGCAATCAATCACCCAACAATTTAATTAAAAATTTTGTTTTTTTAATTTTATTATGATGAGGCTTTAGTCTTCAGAGTTGCCCAAAAAATCCATCACTTACTCACTCCAATATGTATAGGAATATGTACATACATGGAAATATGTATGTAATCAAGATACTTTTTAAATTTATTTTTTAATTTTTACCACACATTACATGAATGAACTCTGACTTATGATAATTTATTCATTTCTTGGTATTTGAAACTGTATTAAATCGATGTGAATATAATTATATATATGTGTATATCGTGTGTGTATATATATGGTATGTGCTGCTTCTGTCGAGCACGGCAGATGTCATTTTGCCAAATGGCGAAACAATTCCCGCTCAATTCGAATTTTGTTTTTAATTTGACAGATGCGACATTTAATTGTTGACAGCTTCAGGAGTCCGTGGCCGATGCTCGATTGTGGCGGGTGCTTTGTCGGCACGAAGATGGGTTGGACTGGGGTGGTGTGGTGGGTAAGGCGTTACAGTAGGGTCGGCTTGTTGCTTACTGACAGAGGCAATAAATTGCAACAAGCGTTTGCTAAGTGAGCTACGACTGTTGTCATGCCACAGCGACACACTTCTAATATGCACATAAATCATAAAACTGTGTGCATGTGTGCGTGTGTGCGTGTGTGTGTGCAAATGCATGTTTGGGGCATTGCCATCAGTCAAAGATGCTTTAGTGTTTCTCTATGTTAATGCCACGGCCAGGCCCTGTATACACACTGAACGTTTTGTTGGTTTTGTTTACCATTTTGCAGCAATATATTTCTTCATAAAAGCTGATATGTAAATGCCAATTAGAAGACTCCCCTCTGAAGTTCAGAGAAAGTGATGAAAGAAGCATCTCGGGTTTGAGTCGAAGTAATATCGAAACTTTTCAAATTATATCATTTGAAATCATAAGCAATCTAAAATGGTTTTAAATGTGAAATATTAAAATACATTTATCTAATAATAAAGTAGATAACGAAAAAGCTAATATTCGAGGGGAAAACACACTGGAACAAAGGCATATTTTTTAATTAAAATAAATTAATAAAATAAAAAAATATACCCTGGAATTAAGAATATAATTCTATTTGTACCATTTTAGTTCCCTTTTTATTTGGTGTAGTCACTTTAAGTTATTCAAATTCACTGCAAGGTAATAATTTGAGGCGAGGAATCTCTTACTTTTTTTTTCAGTGTATACAGAGTACCTGAGTATGCAACCTGCTACTGCACATGCTCTTACGCACAGACGCACACACGCACACATTCACACACGTGCGCAGATACTCAGGGACACTCACTTGAAGCCAGCCAAGAGACCCAAAGGAATTTTTGAGTGCCATTTACATCTGTGAATGCAGCGACCGTCGCTCTGCGTGTGTGTGTGTGAGTGTGTGTGTGTGTGTGTGCGTGTGTGATGGCTGTAATACTTTGCGCTTGGCCAACACATTTATCACACGTTGTGCTGCTATTTACGCAGTTTACCTTTTACCCGTATTACAATGACAACAACTCCTTCTTTATCTAGCTCGTCACTGCTAGTTGTGGAAATTGTACATAAAATCCGAATTGTAATGTTGACACACCTCTGTGCAGTGGCATGTGGCCGCATCATATAAATTAGAAACAAAAAATTAAATATGAAAAAAACCAACATAAAAGCGAGTTGATATCTGAGCTGTGCTAATTATAATTTTTTTGAAAAATATTTAATTTATTTGTGTAAGTGCAAAGCAATTAGGAAATGGATAAATAATTGTAAAGCTGCAATTTCTATAGCCAAATGTAAATGTAAATGTGCCTTATTACACAGTGAATATTATCACTGTGAAATTAATCAACAAATTTAAAAAATTTGTTTAAATGCTTGCTACTTTGTGGTGGAGTACACACATTTAATGAACCCATTTGCCGCATCACCCACATGCCCCAAATGGCCACACAATCCAGCTATGCTCCATGTGAAATCTATTTTCCGAGATTCGCTTGTAATTTCGCCAGCGCTGCATGGGCTCTGCAGGTGGTACTCCGCTCTTGGTTGGGCAACGAGTTGATGCGGTCTACTTAACACTAGTATTGGCATGCATACACACACACACACACACACACACATATAGAGGGAGAGAAAGATATCTTGCGGCTAAAACTGTCAACAGCTAACTGCTTTTGTTTTTGCCTTTTGCATGATATTTTATTATCGCATTGTCCCGGCTGCCAAAAAGAGCCCATTGTAGGTGGGTGGTTGAAGGGTAGAGGTTGCTGCTGTGGCACCACTCAAGTTCAGAAGTCAGCTAAGCAGCCGTAGCCATAGACATAGACGTAGATATAGACACAGACACAGACAACATCATTATTGTCACACTTAACTGCGCCATTTGGAAGTGCAACTGCAGCTTGTCGACTTGTTCAAGTGCCGAATGCAAAATGCCAACGGCGAACAATCTTCAACGTACAAACATATACAGTGGCGGCCACAATAATAGTACTGCTGCTTCTCAATGCATTTCATAAAATTATGAGTCATTTTCTGGTGATAAAATCGAGACCTTTTCAACATATTCAATATGAAGTAAAATTAAATTCGCGTAAACAAAAAATGTTTGGTTTCTTCTGGGATAGTTTTAAGAAACCTTTCTTTTCCAAATACGAAGCTTAGTGAAATATTACCCATCAACTTTACTATTATTATTATGATAATTTAAATAATAATTGAAACATATGTGTGCATTATAATTTTGGCCGCAGGTGTATATTGCATCTGGGTGAGCAAGGGCGCGGATGGACTGAGGTGGTTTGCCCAGGGTAGTAGGCAGTTGGGTTATAATTCAAGTTTCCATTTGGATGACGCTGCTCAAAGCAGATGCTGCTGCACTTTGCTGACATAACTTGGGTGTCTGGCATTTATCTAGACTGAAACGCGTTCTGTGTCCCCCTTCATTGGTGGCGCACCTGCTGTGAAAAGGGTTTTGACTGGGACGGGTGACCAACGACTTGCACATCAAAGTTTTCTGTTTCTCGTTTGTGTGTGCAGAAGTTTTTACATTAAATTCATTTGGTCGCTTTTGTGGTGTAAGTGAAAGTCAATTAAATGCCAAAATGACTTTACAACTTAAAAAAAAATATATATAAAATCAAAATACGCAAGCAAATAAAAACAATCAACTTCAGCATGCCCTTCTGAAGCGGAGTCCACGTCTAAATTGCATTATTAATGCTAAAAACTCGACCAAAGCAACTTTTTGCTAGAGACGGAGAAAAACGGACACACGACATAAAAGAATAAAAATACCCAACCCCGAAGAGTATACAGATAAAAGTCGGCAAAAGTAAGTGCAATGGAAATTGTATAAATCTTTTGGGCATGAGTTTTTCCATAGTAATATTTGCTGAGCCGCTTATTGTGCATCGCTTCTTGTTTCTCATTTTTCTTGTGGCTTTCAAATATCATTTATAGCTGCCCGACTGACTGTGAATAGATAGAGGTGGGTAACAAACGAAAAGAAAGAAGGAATTCATATATATATATATATATATATATATAAATTGGAAAAGAAAGACGAAACTTGTTTGAAAGCTCCATTGTGTTGCGAGACGATTTCGAGCAGGTTTCACTTGCAGCAGCACCGTTGCCAAAATGTGTGTATGTTGCTTAAGTTGTTTAGAGCCACAGCTCGCATAGCCCCCATCGAACCACAAACCCCACAGACCGCCCCCTCAGTTAGTTCTTAATGGTGCTTAATGTTTTGGCACACAATTTAAAGTATGTCCTTGCTACTTACACGCTCACAACAATTTTGTGGAGCCGGCTCGGGCGACAAAAGTGCGACAAGACGCTTGGCCAAGATTTATTTAGCTTTCGCCTTGGCTCGGCCTCATTAATGTGACTGTTGTTGTTGCTGTTGCTGTTGGCACAGCCTGCCATTTTCCAAATAATTACACATTTACATTTTCATAGACAATTTTGGCGCAATCATGAAATCAACTTCATTTCACTGCTACCACTCGTAAATAAAGTCAACACGGTCTCCGCAGGTCAGTGCGGAGTGCGAAAACGTTGGCCGGAAACGGAAGTCAATGGTGCGACTGGGCGTATTGGCCTTGATCTGAACCTGGACTAGCAACTTCAATACACTGCACAAAGTCGATGCTCTCAATTGTTAGACGATATTTTGAAAGGTTCAAAATGATTCTACCTAAAAATTTCATATTAGCTCACAGCTGGTTTTTTAAGAATTGAAACTTTCTAAAAACAACTTTTGCCGAAAATTTATATATAAAATCAATATTTGCTTTTTTTTTTCTGTGTAGCCATGCGAATGTCACTGTCAATGCTGCTGTGAATGTGTGTTTGTGTGTGTGTGTTTGTGAGTGAAGACTGGAGTATTTGGGGCTACCAGCCATTGTGGCTGCTTTATCTGGGCAGCGTTTGCCGTTGATGTTGATGCCTATCTTTAAAAATACATAAATCATTCGCTGCAGAGAGTCCATGTGTATGTGTGTGTGTGTGTGTGTGTGTTCGTGTATATTACTCCTAATGTTTGTATGTGTGTGTAATGGACATTTGGTCTAGGCTCTCATCCGGTCGTTGTAATTAATCATGGGCCAAGGCGCTGACTTAATTTTCTCTTCTTTTTGCATATTGTTTGGCACTTGTCCTTTGGCATTTCTCAGTTTCGTTTACTATATTTGCTGTTGTTTCGATTGTTCTGCCCTTGTGCCAATAACGAATCGAAAACATTTATCTAAATTCGCTTAGAATCCAACCAAAATAGATTTGTTTTTTTATTTAAATATTTTTTTTAGTAATGGGAAAAAGAAACACTCGAACAACTTTTTGGGTATTTAGGGTAACTTTTTGGTCGAGCCCTTGCTATTTATTTAGTAATTATTACACATAATGCATTAATACCATAAGCCAATCAAAGCTACACTTGAATCTAGTCTTCTCAGCTGAAGAGGATATTGGATCTGATCAGTTTTCGCATTTATTTGTCTGTTGTAATTTCGCTCAATTGACAATTGTTCAATTGCGGGCAGCACCACAGGCATTATAAATGTGATGATGTCCGTTCGTACAATTGATTCCCAAATTTCATGCTTAATTAAATTCCATTGGTCAGCATCAAAAAACAAACAAACAAAACGGAAAATGTTATTGCAATTGCAATTTCACTTGAAGGAACTGTGGGCTCAACCCAAGTGACTGACTGCCCGCCGCAAATTGTAGTCATTGTGGCCTTGGTGTCAAATGCGGACTAACTGTTCTAATAGTATAAATGTTTCTAATGCACGCACACACACAGAGGGAGAAATTCTGGCGTAGAGCAAACATTTCCAGTATAATTGTGGACTAAAATGAGAACGTTAAGAACCTTTTGCTGATTCAGGATGATATCAAGATTTTCTTTAAGAACTTGAGTACTTAAAATTAAATAAATTAAAAAATAAAATGTCATAGCTGAGCTAAAGAGCTCTTTGCGTCATGAAATGGGATCAAAAACAGTTATAATTTTTATGAATTTTGTGATAACCGAGAGAAAAATAAGCTCCTTGTCTGAGCCTAGTTTCCCCTTCCCAATTGAGGTGTGTACACAACTCTTGAATGTTTTTCTGAGTGCACATTTACACACACACACACACACACACACACACTCAGCGACGCCCACAACATGTATACGCAATTAATTGTTTAAAGCCCAATAATCAGGCGATGTTCTTGGTTAGGGCCGGGCCAAGACGAGACAGGGGACAGGCAGGCTACACACGCTGCCCACAAAGTACACACGATTACAATTAAAACTTACAAGGCGTCGAAATGTACACATACACACACACCCGCACACACACGAACGCAATTGATGCTGTGATGTGGCACGCCCATTGCCGAAATGCGCAACTAGCCACGGCTGTTGTTGTTGTTGTTATTGTTGCAAGTTTATGAGCCGCACCGCCCGTTACATTCGTCATGCGGCCATTTTGTGTGGCAAGATATAAGCGCTGCAGACGAGGCAGCAACATTCCTGCTTATTGTTATGAGCGACCAAGCGACCAATTACGTTGCACGCACACACACACACACACAGACACTCACACACACACACACACATACATAAAGCTGTTGTTTTGGCGATTTACCGAATATTTGAAGCAAGTGGCAATAATTTCCAAGCGGCGCCCCATTTAATGTCTACAAACAATTAGAACTTCTCATTTTTTTTTCTTAATTTTTACTTTTTTTTCTTCTGTGATGTGCGGTTTTTGCTTGCCGGTTACAGCAAAAGCAATGTGCCCCTCATCCCCATTGCCCCAGCTCCCTGCACCCCGCAATCTCGCTGTTTGCTAACGCCGCTTTAATTTAACAACCAGGACCAAGCGCTTCCGTTTGCGCCCTCTCCCATGGCAGGGGAGCAGTGAGCAGCGAGCAGCGAGCTGCTCCAGTTGGAGCATTGGCTTGGCGGTCGCCTTGCTCATTTGCGCCATGTCCGCCAGCAGCCTCATTAGTCCTGCCAGCTCCTGTGTTGCCCAAAGTTGCCCGTTGTGCAGGCGAAAGCAATTCAAAACAACCATTTTTTTTCTCGTATTTTTTCGCCGCTGTTTCTTTTTTTACCGAGCTTTTCTGCTTTCCGCCTTTATTTTTTTCTATTTTTTTTTTTTCATTTTTTTCTTACAATTTATGCTCATGCTTGTTTGTTGTTCTTGTAGCTTGCTGTTCAGTGCGTGAGTGAGTGTCTGTGTGTGCGCTGCGCTCAGTGGCCAGTTTAGGTTATATTGCCAGCCAGGAGATGCGGTCTGCTCGACAGTTTGCCAGACACTTGCCGGGCAACAGCATTCGTGCTGCGACAGAACCAAACAAAGTTGCACAAGCTGACTTTTATTTCAGGCATGATTTGTAAAATGCATTCCAATGCCAGCAAGTGGAATGGTGCACGTATAGCAAAGCATACAACAAATATGCACATGCCAATAAATATTTTTAACGCAACTTAAGAAGTAGAATCAAAGCTGCAGAATAAATATATTAAAGTGTAAAATAATTCTTCATTTTCTCCACATTAAAGCTTAAGCTTCTTGTGATGTTTAGCAAATTATATAAATGAATATTCAATTGAAATGTGATTAGGAATCGAAATAAATTGCACATACTTTCATAATCGCATTAAAATGCTGCACACTTTAGATGAACATTTAGATTTTCTCTAATTAGCACACGCTTAAATAAATAATGTAAATATTTAGATATTTTGTATTGAATCCTATACTTGCGCTGCGGCATTCGACAAACCAATGGATGCGATGGAATCGATTGTAGCGCATGAGCCGACAACTGGCAACGGCGACAGCAAAAGCCACCGCAACAGCAACTGTAATACCCTTGACACTCTGAGACCAGTCACAACATGTTCAGGTTACATGCACAGAGACACACACGCACACACCCAGGTGTGGGACGACCAAGTACGTGATAAAAATTATGCCACATGCAACTTGTAAGCAATAAATCTTCGATTTATTACAAAATAATTAAAATTAATGAGTAAAAATTGAAAATACGCACGTGTCGCTTCAATATAATTATGTTTGTGTGTGTGTGTGTGTGAGTGAGTGTGTGTGTGTGTGTGCGTGTGCGTGTGGTTTGACTGTAACAAACAAAAATTAAAACCATAAACTTGGACAATTGGTTAGAGGCATAAATTACATACAAATCTCTGGTGTGGCAAGGCTCTCTTCTGATGCTGTGGCTAAAAACACGGCTTTGGTGCGTGTTGATTTTCCCGATAAGAGTTGGGTGTGTCGGTGTGGCGGTGTGTGTGTGGGTGTGTCTCTACTATGCAAAGCTAAATGGTGCTTTGCGTTTCTTGTTGTAATTGCTAGATAGGTATGCGTGTTACATAAGCGCGCTTCCGTTTCCGGCAGCAGCAGTGCAAAATGGCGCTTTGCACGGTACACGCGCGTCGGGCGAACAGTGTGAGTATTTACCGTTATGCACGCATTTTAATTGCTGTATTTGCACGGAGCAGTGTACATTGCTGCCATATTGGCCCTTTCTTCTATGCGAGTGTGCGTGTGTGTGTGTGTGTTGCGGTCATGTTGTGCTAATGATGGATGCATATTTTATCATGAGTTGCATGTGCTTTTTTTTTTTGTTTATTTCGTGTATAATACATAAGTTTACATTAAGTACAGTTTGCTCTTTACATTTTTCAGGTGAAACGAACAGGGTACAAAAATTTAGCGACGTGTTTTCACATAGATTAGAAATGCATAGAATGTTAAATTGAATAGGGATTTTTTACATTTTCCCATAGCTTGAGAGCTTGCTAGTTCTTTTATATTGATGTCAGCATTACTTTTTGGTTATATACATGTGTATAGGATAGTATATCCACGCCAATATCTGGGTCTCTTCAGCACGATATGTTCATCGTCGTATTATTTGAATTGTTTGTTGTAGCCTTGCTAAATGCAATTTCATTGTTTATAATGTGTCAAAATGACGACGAGATTATTGCCAACATTCAATTCAATTGAGTATGTTCTGGCAATTTTTCTTATTTTTTTTTTTTTTATCAATATATACACGATATACAGTTGAGTGAGGTTACAGAGGTTTTCATAATATTTTGATTTATTTGGATTTATTTTTTTTATTTAAATTTATCAATAAATTTGCAGCAGACACAGCAGAAGTGCATTTTAATTTGCAACGGTATTCATTATAGTTATTGATTGATGTAAGCTTCCAATAAATTGGTGCCATGCAACGCACAGTTAATTTGATTAACATGCAAGACTATCAATTACTTCTGAAGGCAGCAAGAAACCGCAAACTGCTCAGTTTACTATTCGCAATGAGTGTCAACATTTTGGTGCTGTAAAATAAAATAAAATATTGTCCAAAGTAAATATTACTACTAGATTTGACTGTACATATTTGTTTTTTTATCGATATTTTAATAATGTATGCTGTGAAGCTGTGAAAAAATGTATATTTAGCAAAATTAACAATTCTCAAAATGTGGCTTTTTCAGTTCGATCTATGTTATTTTAGCAATCGATAGTTGACAACACAGTTTGCAGTGTCTTAAAGTCTGTCAGCACAAGCTAAGCAGACCGAGTCGTGTGACAAAAACAACTTATCAATATGGATATGAAGTAACTTTTGTGTATCCTTTTGACAGCTTGACAAATGCTGGATTGTTTTCTGTGCGCCGGTTAAATGGTGATATGAGATTCTCGCAAATCATTAGATTGCTATTTACCTTGCCTAGTGCTCTACAAATATATATATGTATATATTTCTGTGTTGGGTGGTTGTACGTATTTGCTAGACCAATGGTCAGTGGTCAGGCAAAAGTGCAAGTGCGAAAGCAATATCAACTTTTAAGTACAGCAAGGACAACACTCAAATTGAAGAAACCACAATCAGAAAGCAACAACAAAAATAGAGCGCGAAAGTAAATAACAAACAAAAAAAGCCAATAAGCTCAATGTGAAAACTTAGTTGAACGGATTCGATAGATGGAATTGAGAGCTGCGAGAGTTTTATCATGTTTATATTTTGCATGTGGAATATTTTCAATCATGCGAAATGATTTTGTGTTTTCCGCAAGGCTTTCTCAGTTATGCTCTCAGAACAAAGCTGAGGCTGAGGAATTAGGTATTTCGGGAATAGTGCTTAAGTCCCATTATGACTAAAATGAGAATTCACAGAATTCACATTTTGGAGATGACAACTCAGGCAGCAAAAGTGATTGCCAAAGGTAATACAGTGGCAGCTTGATAAAGTCCCAGTCTGTGTGTAGTTGTGTCCGTAATTTTTATTTACAGCCAACTGTTATTAAGTGCACTAAGTAAATGTACATCCGACTGATATCCTTCTGGTGCATATCCTGGATACTCTTGCGCTTAAGCTTGGACGCAGCCGTGACGAGGCTTGTTTCCGGGGACCACACCTCATTGCAGATTGTCACAGCTGCCAGCACCTCGCTGATAGACGATGAGCAGAGCTCCTTGAATGATAGGTTCAGCAGACCACATCCGATCAGCACATCATCCTGATACATTTTGACCATATCACAGAAGCCCTTCATTGCCACAATGCAATTCCGGTGTGACGAGATCACCCCTTCGGCGTCCCCGTTGAGCCCGACTTGTACATAATGCTGGCAATGTCATCACACTTTTTTTTTTTAATTTCTTATATATCTGCATTGGGATTACTATAATAAATTGTTTTTTCCTTTGATATAAACGCATTCATCTGCTCAGCTTCCTTATGCTTTATGTGTTGTAAATTCTTTGAATTCCATATGTTCAATGCCATAAGCCTAGAATATTTAAATTTCAATTGCTCATATTCAATCCATCCAAAATTCTCTGCCAACGATATGCATTTCTTCTCATGAACTCTGGATGTTTTCAGCTTGTCAACCGACTAATTTCTATAGAGCTGTTAATTTGCTCACCCCTCTTGCTTATGCCCTTAACTAAATGTATTTAAAATATACATATATATTTCATTCATTAAATAGTGAACTCTCATGTTCCTAGACCAATCTATGATTATCTATTCTAATTGTTCGATATTTGATACTCTCAGTAATCATCACTAATTTGCTGTGCCTGCCAGTCTTAACTACTTTGACAAAGGGGAGTGTTTTGATGCATCTGCATTCCTTGACAACGGCCTCCGGTTGAATGTTGGGCAGCTCATTCTCCATGTAAATGATGGTGTTGACCTTGGTGCATTTATCGAGCAGTGCTATAAATTTGGCTAGCTGATCCTGCGAGGCGATGACAGTGGTCACACCCGCATCCGTTATACAGTGTCCAATGGCATTGTCGCCCAGCGTTGTACAGACTGGAAGCAGCTCTGGGCGGCAATCATCCACTCAGCGCGCGTCTACGCAAAAATGACAATATTTTGGCCCGGCGTCTGGCCCAATTCGCGCCACGCGTTCGGCCTCCTTGTAGCTCTTCCATGTGCAGTCGCCCATATTGTATTTATTGCAGACATGTCCATTTCGCTGTAGTTCGTACTCCTCGCTGCAACCAGTGGTTCAACATGATATTACAGATTTATATATTTAAAAAAAAAAAAATTTAATAATTTTTTTTCTAGCCTGGTTGTCAGTTCACGTCAATTGTGTTTTAAAAAGATCGAATAATATTTTTACTAAGCCAACGAAGCAAACGAACATAAAACTACTCGGCATTTTACAGTTTCGCAAGGTTTTCTCCTTTTTTTTTGTAAAAGGGTCACTAGTCGCAAAAACAAAATGGTTTATTGCAAGTTGTATAGTTTTAAGAAGTGTTTACCAAACATTTTTAGCAACAAGAACACCTTATAAACATACTTTGTTTCTTCAATATATTTGAAACTGTGCGTTTTCTGCCTGCTCTGGGCTTTTCACACCCAGCACCCAGTTTAAGTCGCCTTAAGCGAAATTTAAATTCGCTAATTGTTGAATCTTCTTTGAATATTGAATCAGTATTGAATCATTGATTATAATTATTTTGTATTGTAAAATATATGAGAAACAAATGAAATCATCATAAGCACTTACTTAAATGCTCACATTAAATTCATCGTGCTATATATAAAGAGAACAAATATTCTTTGTTTGTATTGCCAAGGTTGCCGAATTAAGGGCGCACTGTGAAATCAAATACCCCATAACGAAAGTTGAGGAAAACTTTGAGTTTCATATGCCAATTATTTGTATATTTTGGTTTGTTTCCCTCGATAAGCTTGCAAAATTAAAAATTGAAATAAATACGCAATGCGATTAACTAACAAATGATGTTCAATCTTTCGTCCTAAGCAAATATATTTCTTTTAAAAAATAACGCTGACTGCCTTACGGTCTGTCGGCACGGCTTTCCTTCTTCTTGTTCTCTAACTACATTTCATCTGCACCCTTCAGTTGGCCCCTTCCACAACGCAACGTGGCCGAGGCAAGCAAATTATGTGTGCGAAAAGAAACTTCAAGCAACTCCCATAAGTATGCAATACATTTTGCTGTATTCCGTTCGCTTTGCCTGTGCCTTTAAAGCAGCAACATAATGAAATGGCGCCCAATACACACACACACACACACACACACACACACACGCACACGCACAGCATCCCCGTCTTGTTTGGGGCACGTTCGCAGTGGGGCTGCCTTGAAATGTTGTTTTATATTATAAACAAATTCACACGTTTCGAACATCGAATTTCGAACTTAAGCCGAAGCAGCTTCGTGCATTTCTCTTATATGACTAAAGAGAACCGAGGCATTTGCCATGCTCTTTGGCTGAAATTCGTTCTCTCGTTTTGAATGTGCACTTAATGCGAACCATTGCTGATGGGCAGAGAGTGAGAGAGAGAGAGAGATAGCTAGAGATAGGTAAGACAAAGAGAGTTGCGCACAAAGCACATGCTAATCAAATTACACATTAGTAATTTTTCCTTGGTTGTTGTTGGTATTGTTTGTTTGTTATTAGCAGCAGCGCGCTTCTCCGACTACATTTTGTAGATCCAACTTCCGGTAATTGGCAATTGCAATTATCACAGCTGGCTGACAGACCGTCTTGGCCCAATGTCAATTACAGACGCTGCGAGCACTTAATTGCAACAAATAAATCATAGACAGCAACATTTGAGAATGTGGCAAATAACATAACACATAACATAATATGTTCGACTGTGTTGGCCTCACAGATACCCTGTGCTCATCTCTCTCAACTGAACGAAATTCAGCAAACTCTCAAGATATCAGTTCACTAAGCAGAGCATTTTTTTTTATCATACTCTTACTTAAGTCTCCACAATTGTTTACTTACTTGCACGCTTTTGTTAGCTTTTCAATTTCATAATTATCAAATGCCTGAATTTACAACTTGTGTAAAATATTGTAAAATATGCTGATTATTATTTATTGTAATTATCATAATCATCAATAAATAAAAACGAGCAAATTGAGATGAATTTTAATGTTGCATTACAATTATATCGATTATATTCGATTATATGCGATATTCCAATAACAGCATTTCATAGTGATAACCTTTAGCAGAGGCTGGCTTATTAGTAAGGCACATATAAAATCCACTCTTTGCAGAGGCTGTCATTATATTAAAAAACACATAAGGCCATTTAAACTTAATTTCATTCTTTAACTTCTTTCACTCTTTTTAATATTTTTGCACTTCGGTATGAAAAGGGTATTCGATGTGCGGTATGCTAAATTTTGTTTTATTGGAGCTGCATTGTTTACTGTTGTTGTGCCTGTGTCCGTGAGTAAAATGTGAAAAATATAGCTGGTGGGCATCGTTGACCGCTGTAGTGGACACGGAGAAACGGGTGCCTGTGTGTGTTTCAGTTGCGTTCCGCACATAAATGTCAAGTGCCCGTGTTGCTCTCATGAAGAACACGTTCTTACACATGACTACGTACGCAACACACACGGAAGTTAAGTAGCTTTACATATATATATATATATACATATATATATATATATATACACATGTTATATATATCATATTCATATACGTATACAGTTGCGGTCAAAAAAATTGCATTGCTGTTTCTCAATGCATTTCATAAAAATATGTCTCATTTTATGGTGATAATAGAATAAAAACGGGTTGGTTCCTCACCAGGAATGCTTTAATATAATATTAATTTTACAAATACTGAACGTAGTTAAATATAATCACTAATCAAATCTAGTTCTGGGAAAGCTGGGAAATATTATTTCAATATTATTATAATCATAAATTCAAATAATATATAATAATTTGCGGGCTTTAATTTGTTTTTTTTTTGTAAATAAATTTATTGGCTTTGCTTTCTTTTTGTATTCACTTATCATCAGTATTGCTTTTAACATTATTTTTAAAGCAATATTTGAAAACATTTCCCAAAATATATGTGAGCACTACTATAATTTTGACCGCTGAATGTATTACTTATACTGGCTATCACACTCATGTGAACGAGCACACAACACGAGAAACATTCGTCGATGATGAATGCGCATAAAGTCGCCATAAATAACATTTTTCGGCTCAGACATTTTCGGCTTGTTTGTTATTGTTATTCGCGTTTTTGTTGGGGCGTTTATATTATGTCGGAAACGAAAATCTCACGCTCCAAAAGTTTAAATGACTTAATTCGCTTGAATTTGCAGAGCGCCTTCAAGTGGGCGTGTCTCGTCGGCATATCCTTGCTATTGCTATCGTTTTTGCGCCCCAATTTTTAGGCGTTTACCTATTGATTTTTGCTATGATTTTCTGCACGTTGTTTTAAGCTCTTCATAATTGTTTTTCCCCTTTTTCTATTCGATTGCGGTTTTTATATAGCTTTGCTAGCCGTTTTTTATTTTTGGTCCTTCCGCAGTTGTTTTTTTGCGGCCTTTTTGGTTCTCTTAGGTGAGATTTGATTGTGCTGACCCACTTGTGTGTGGCTGAGGCGGAAGTGCGCTTCACTGTCACCGTCTCAATTTATGTTTGCCCAGGTACAAACTTGTGTTCTTTTTTTTGCCACACACATCGCAAAAGTCTTACACGAGATCAAACAACTGCAATGCTGAGAATGTAATACTAAAATTTGTAACCAGCGCAAATTGTTAATATTTATATAGAGAATGCAGATACACTTAATGGGCTTGGATTTGCTTTTTGCTTTTTTTCCTATTGGATCAACAAGTGCCAAATTATGTTGGGTTCAGCTGAAATGTGACTAATAATATGCCTAACCGGAACCAAAACAAATGCCAAATCTGGTTGACTCTGGATCACACCTGCCTATGCCGAAAGCCGCTCCGGCGGATAACTAATCTGCTTAGCAGCCAACATGCTTACACCTTAACAAAGCTCGTTTGGATCAGGCGAATGTCAGCGCCCCGGTTTTACTGGCATTCGTTGTAGTCGCGATGAAAGAAATTTCCAGTTTATCACGCTTCCTTTTCACTCGCTCTTTTTGTAAGTATTTTCACTCTTTTTTTTTAAATGCTGCTGGGTGCGCCACACAGAATTTGGTAAATAAAATAAAATGCGTCGACATTTTTCGACTGTGCTGGGTGAGCTCCAAAAAATGCAGATAGGCAGCCTAGCAGCCTAGCAGCCTAGCAGCCCAGCAGCCCGGTAAACTCGATAAGCTCAGGGGGCAGACCGTAGGTGACAGAGTCGACGAAGGCGTGGCCAGCTTTAACTTATGCAAATATGCGCGACTAGGCGAATATGTAGGGCACATTTAGTCTGAATAACAAAATAACAGAATCAGAATCACAATCGGAATCAGAATCGGAATCACAAGCCACACGCAGAGCAACAAGAGTACTAACAACAACATCAACAACGGCAACAACGGCAACAACGGCAACAACAGCAACTACAGCAGCCACAACAATATCAACAACAATTGGCAGCATTTGAGAAACGTCTAGCCACGTTCTGAATGTCGACAATCAACTCAATTTGAGGCGAAAGGTGGCAGGCACATGTAAAATTCAAGCAAATCTTCGACATCATCCTGTTCGTCACCTCCTCCCTACCCCCAACACCAACCTCCCCCCCGCCCAACAAAAAGTAGCAAGGATTTCGTATTTTGCATTTTCACATTTGATGCCAGCAATTGAGACATGCCGACACACCAAACATCATCATAACTTCTTAGCCAGTGCAAAATATGTATGCGAGTAGAAATTACGGGGCTGGCTGAGCAACTGTTCGATCTGTTCGCGAGTTTTCCGAATTTCATCCACCCCACCCCAACCCTGCGGCAGCACCTCCTAAACACTTCAGATGAGGTGGCTGCCTTTTATATAAGCTGTGCATATTTTGCCATTTGCATAAACATCAGCCGACAAGCATACAACCGACAGCAAAACAAGACGCTTAACTTGTGCGGAAAAGATGGCAGAGGTGCTCGGCATATGTTCGTGGAAGGTTCGAAATAAAGATATTTATGTTAAAAAAAAAACAAGTCATTTATTAAAAATAAACGTATCGCGAAAATGATACATTCAAAATATAATATGTATTCAAAAATTAAAAATATATTTATGCATTTGGATGCCGATAGAGATATAGAGTGAAAGGCAGGCACTGTTTGGACTGGAGCTAGGGATGCAAGTTGCAGATTCAATATACACATATCTATTCCCTATATATGTGAGTACAAATAAAGAAATTAAATAAAAAACCTTGAATAAAAATGGATTTCTTACGAAGCTAAAAAAATACCAGCTCGAGCAAGCTTTAGCAGGTCCACGATGCGATTCACCAACACCTTACAAAGGTATTTGTCGATCCATGCATTCCATGGATCAAAGACAATAGCCTTCGAGTAAGCAATTGTACGTTGAACAAGTTTCAATGGTTGAAGCTCCTGAAAATTTGGCTGGGAAAATGTTGCTGAGCTTTTCGAATGATGATTTGAATTTCATTTGTGGCAGTTGGGTGGTGGTGGGTGGCTGGCGTGGTACCGGCAATTAATGCGACAAATTGGATTACCCAAATCTGATTGATGTTGGGTTAGAGATAAACATTATTGGGACAAGTCGCTGCTGTTGCTGCAAATGCAAAAGCGACCAGTAAAACGAAACATGAATTTGAAATGGAGCCAAGCAACGAAATCGGTTATCCTTGTCGACTTTGTCTGTCAGTAATTTTTGCTTGGTTCTTTTTTTTCTGTATTGGCAGTGAGAAATCACAACTGGACAGCAGCACTTGAGCATTGAGAGGAGAAGGGACAGGTGAGAGGGGGAGAGAGAAGAGGTTGGCGCCAAGTTGACACCAGGTGGGTTCGGTTGGGTGTTGGTGGTTAGTTCGGTTTGTATTAAGCTGGTGGGCCGGCAGGCAGTGCGGGGCAGGTGGGGCACGTGTGCGTGTGTGTGTGCACTGCCAAGTCTTGATAACGTAGTAGAAGGCTCAGCACTTTAGCTCATTTTCATGCAATGCAGCATCTCCTTTTTGGCCATTTGAGTCGTAGGCACAACATTTTGTTGCTTCATGCATGACCAACTTCAGCTGTGGCTGTCTGGCAGTAGAATGGAAATTAGATTTCTTGGCACTTTTTTTTCTCTATTCTCTGTTCTTTCTATGCACTGAGCAACAACGTTTATATAAATGCTCCTTGTCGCCTCTGCATGTATTTGACAGTTTTCTATGCATCTGAAATTGGCAAATCACTTTCAATGCTTTTAGTGGTATTGATGCGAATATCAGTTGGCAATTGGACTGAGAATGCAGGCGAGTCGAGGCAAATAAAATGTTATAATAAATTATAAGAAAAAAAAAAAAAAACTGATAAATGCAAATATTATCAAAAATTTACTAGTCTGTTGTAACATACAACATTGAGTCGGTTATTAAAGCAGTTGAGATAATTGATAAGTGCAAATGATCGAGACAATAACTTTAAAAAAATAACTTTTCAGTGAGGGTTAATGGTATATATATATTTATAGAGAGACTGTTTATGCAATATATATATATATATATATACTTAATACTTATATATATGAACTTAAACACAGACGATGATCTAGTTTTCTACAATGGGATGTTTTATGGAGGTGAGCGGCGAACCAACCATTGACTGATTGCGTTTTGGAAACAGCTATTAACTTCAGCCTGAGTTGACTTTGTTACCTGCTGCGTGATTAATTGATGAGGCATCTGCAGGCGCTGATGCTGTGCTCATTAGCGACTACACAGCCAGTGAATGATGTATGCCTTCTCACACTACACAGGTGTTCATAATATGTGAACGACTCCCTCTTCCTCTCCCTCTCTCTCTCTCTCTCTTTCTCTGTATGCGTCTGAGTGTGTGTGTGTGTCGACAGCTGACAAGATCGAAGCAAGAAAAACCCCTTGATAACCTCAAAATGCAATTTTACAAGTATCGTTGTGGAACAGTCAGAGAAACGCCCAACACCACACAACAAAACACACACACACACGCACACACAGCCATGGATAAATAGATAGATATATGGGATGACTTGGTTGCCAAGACTCTGGGTCTGGGGACGGGGTGCAAATAAAATGCACATAACACGCCTCATCAACTATAAGCTACGAATGACAGCAGCGCAACAAAATAGCTTGCAGCACTGCCACACCCACCAACAACAGCACCACCCAATAATCCACCCACCACGTTCGCTACTCACATGACGCGAGTGTATTTACACAAAAAATAAATAAATAATAATAATAAAGAAAATAAAACAATTCCAACTATATTTGTCTTGAGAAAAGTATGCGATTCAAAAAATAAATACAAATTATTTTATTCGAGCTCGAAAATCTTATTTCTA
This sequence comes from Drosophila picticornis, assembly GCA_035043845.1. Classification (NCBI taxonomy): domain Eukaryota; kingdom Metazoa; phylum Arthropoda; class Insecta; order Diptera; family Drosophilidae; genus Drosophila; species Drosophila picticornis. The sequence goes on from JAWNMR010000492.1 coordinate 8,895,164, forward strand.
ATGAAAATGTATTCAAAGCTAGCTGCTTTAAATTTAGGATGAAATACTCAGTTCTTAGATAAATCGTTTTTGAAATCTCAATTGGGATTCGTATTAAAGTTGTTTTGAGTGAAGTATACAATTCCAAGAATAAGTTAATAGATCATTGTTCGAGCACGAAAATCTTAGTTTTAATGGAAATATATTCAGATAACTAGAGAAAAAAAATAATAATAAATAATAATAATAAAATGAGATGAGTGTGAAGCTTTCTAACAAGTGAATCTTTTTTGTTTTTTTTTCTTTCAGTGCACGTGTTCTTGTGTGTGGACGAACTCTCCAATGTCTTGCACGTGAAGTGCTCGACGAAAGGATATGCATGATGAGTGAGTTAGTGAAAACATTTACAAAAGTTAAACATGGGACACAGGGTCGAGTGAGCTTAGCTGTCAACTGGTTTCAGTTTCGTTTGTTCGTCTGAAATTGCTTCTCCGTTCCAGACACAGAGGCAGACAGAGAGAGAGACATAGACCCAGAGCTAGCCGTATCCATCGAGTCGAGCATATCCTTGCATAGTTTTGGAAAAGTATTCTTTTTATTAAGCGTTATGCATTTGAGAGCAAAGCGTCAGCGTTTGCTTTGCCAAACAGCAGTGCAGAATGTCACCCATTGTCCCACGGTCTCGCATTCGTCATACTCATGGGCTTCCAGGCTCTCTCCCTGCCTCCTGCTCCTGTCCCCGGGTCGGGTGTGTCGAGTGTAAAGCTGCGCGAACGCGTTGCCTTTGCAAATATTTATGGAAAGATTGTTGTATGATTTATGACAATGATAATCTCGCATGCACAATGACGTGTAAGAAATATGAGTTGATATATTCTAAACAAATATTTAATTCGTATTGCCGACAAGCAGCAAGGACAGGCAAAGGATGAACCCCTTGCAGGCCGTAAAAGCATTTGCGACGCGTAAAAGCTGCTCCATGCTTATTTATTTAAATAAATATGTGTGTGTGTATATTTGTCTGAGGTCTCAGGTAATTACGGATTAAAGGTTAATTGTAGAGCTGTAGTTAGATGGCATTAATGCGCTACTCATTACTAAAATTAACAAATTCTACGAATGACAAATTGCTTCTCATTTGTAACTTCTCCTAGAATTTGAGGAATTTAAATTTCAAGTTGAAATAAATGTGTAAATTCCAGGATATCCGGACGATCGAGATCAAAAGAGTTCAAAATTAGAAAAACCAGGTGAAGAAGCGTCTTTCGTCGATCATCGTATGAACAGATCGATCATTTAATGCGTAAACTAAAACTAAAAACTAAGCAATATATTTATAAATGTAATTGAATAATCAATAAAAGCTAAATTAAATTGGATAATGCTTTGACTACAATTTAATACGTTATTTATCTGTTCAGGAATTGGTTTCAAAACCTTTGACTTATATATGCAAGCAACTTTAAGCGAACAGATCGAATAATGATTATCTAATTTGGAATTAACGGAAAAAATAATCAAGAGCTCTAATTAATCATATCACACCAATATAAATTATTTAACACACTCATATTGTGCCCACTAAAAAGGGTTATCGAAACAGCTGCTATTTGGCGCATAGGTCGAGGACACGATTCGGCGACATGGCTAACTGCACTCATGGATATCGGGCAAAGGGGTACAGGACATGTGAACAAGGCAAATTGACACGTGATGGCCATGGCTGGTGAAAAAAGGCGGATCCCTATTTAACCCAGATAACCCAAAGCAAGCATCTGGGGCCTATATGAGTGCTGTTGGCGCCCATACAATCGCCTAAATCCATAAATAGATCCTGCGTCCTGCGTGTCCACTTTTCAGTGACCCAACCAGCGGCAATCAGTTGATTTTTCCCATATCCCATATCCCATTTCTTCTATTTCCAATTTTTCTTTTTTTTTTTTACCCTCCATAATCGATAAATGATTTTGTTTAGCTTTCCTTGTATGCTGATATCTATTTTGGAAGCACGCACGCAGACATGGACCACACCCGAGACTGTTTGTGCAATAGGAAAGGGGAATGTGACAGGGGGGAGGGGGAGGGGGGTATGTATGTGGTGGGGTTGTTTGTAAAATAGCCATAGGCTAGTTGATAGGACAACTGAGTAAAAAAAAAAGAAAATAAAAATAAAGAAGCGAACTAAAATTCAACCCAAAGTAAACACCACCTAACCGAAGCCGTATGACATAACAAAAAGGATTTGGACTTAAGCAGCTTACCCGTAAACAGCACGTACATGCACATACACACACACACACACACACACACACACAGAAGCACACAATGCTAAAGTATTGCACACTTTTATGCAGATTATGAACATGGTCGTTATAGTTACGAGTTACGAAAAGGTTCCTGTCAAGGTAGCAGCATTTATTTTGTTGCAGCTGGCGCCACAAGATTCACCCTGCCCCACTGTTGCGTGAATGACGTGCCACAGGCAACACAGTGGGCGCCCCTAAAGATGTCTCAAGCTAAATAACAAAAGTCGCAAATCATGAGGCGTAGACGAAGACAGAGCAGTGAGACCCAAGCAACGGAATCCTGGGAAGCCACTTCGTGTCCAAGTGTCCCTTTTAATCCATATTAAGACAGTCGCGCCTGCGCGGGGCGTGGCAGGTCGAGGAGTCTGGGACTCGACCACAATGAAGGAAGCAGCAGCAGCAGAGCCGGATTCCAGATGAGTGGCAAATATGCCAAATGCAAGATGTCTGCCTGCCTGGCTGCTGTTCAACTTGCGTTTTATTTCATTTCGTATCGTTTCGTTCCATTCCGTTCAGGTTCTTTCGTCTTTCTGTGTTGCGCCTTTGTTTCTCTGTTCATGCAAATGAACTTCATATTTTCTATGGCATTTTCAAAGCAGTTTTCCCCCAACTTCTCACTTTCTGCTTGCAATGTAAAACTTTGCGTCGTCTCCAATGCCCGTCCATCTCCTCTTGCTCCTTCAGCCCAGCTGTTGATTCTTGAGTCACACTTTTTTTTCATACATATTTTTTCTTTAGTTTTTATGCTATAGGCATAAATTACGGGAGAGAGACGAGATTTACTAGTGACAATTCCCCCATCCCCTTGATGGGATTTGTCAGCTGCTGCTGTTTCTGTAAAAAAAAAAGCCAGAAACCAAATTACGTTCTCTGTTTGCTTTGACCTTTCCATTATTCGTAATTGAATGCATGAGTAAAAAATAATTTTGAACCGATATTTTAGTGAGCCAATTTGAAGGGAGTCGGAATTTCTTTATAAACCTATTCATTTATTGAGTAAATAGTATAGATAAAAGACGTATAACGATGATGAAAAAAACATCATGTTGTTGTCGTCTCTCTTCATATAGCAACATTCTACATCTAAAAAAATGAGACACAAGGTTGACCGTGACGGGACTCGAACCCGCAGTCTCCGGATTCGAAATCCGACGCCTTATCCTTTAGACCACGCGGCCTTGTTGTTTTCTGGCCCATTTAATAACTATAAGTCATATATAAATAAAGAAATAAGGAAGTTTAGATCCTCGGTGCTAATAATAATTTTTTTTTCAAAGTTTCAAGTTTGATTTGGCAATATTGCACTTCATCAATTATTTATTATGGCTGGTTATTTATTGACTATCAGCCCTAACTTGATAGTTGTGGCAATTGCTTGAAATATGTATTGGCTCAAACTATATAATTCACAATGTCCCTCAAATGCCTTTTTGAATTTTGTATATTCAATAAATAAGGTCATAAGATGCTTTTAAAGCTATCGTAAATTAGATTCAAACTGTTTAAGGCTAAATCAAAATGTGAGCGTTCTCTGTGCCTGCATATTTAGCACATAGTTCACAGAGAGACGAAGGCATATATAATTAAATATAAAAATACATGAACATACAGACCCAAGCAAACACACACATAGGCCACACATATAAGCACACACACCTCAGAGCGAGTGCAAATAATTGCATATTATGCATACGACGTGTATGCAGCAGCGAGCTATGAGCACAGTTTTCATTTCTTGTCTGGAGTTGCAAACTTGGCTTAATTTATTTGTGCTAGCATCATTCACCCTTAGCTGCAACTACAAAGCAGCTCGTCTCACATTTCGTCACAACAACAACAGCAATTACAAATTGCAGCAAAATTTTGAGAAATCAAAAGTACTTAAAGTTATTTATATTATTTTTGCTGGAAGCCAGCAGCTGCTCTCCAACAGAAATGCAGCCAATGGAAGTGGAGGGGCAAGGACGGTGGCGAGGGTGTTGTGTGTGATGCAGTTTTTCTTTGGCAACGAATTCTTGCATCCTTGCATCCTTGCTAAAGTCGCGTAGTTGCCGTCGTCTCTGATGGTAGCAAAGTTGATGACTTCACATGCAACTCGCGCTTGGTTGTTGTTTGCATTTGCCACATCACATCACATCACTAGGGTGTGTGTGTGTGTGCGTGTAAGTGTGTGTGTGTGTGTGGGTGTGTGCACTTAAGTGCATCTTGCAATTTGACTGAGTCTGTCTCTCAAGCTATTTGCCTGTCCATTTTTACATCAGTCTCTCTCTCTCTCTCTCTCTCTCGCTGAACCTGTCTCTCTATATCTCTGGTGGCCTGTCTTGGCGGACTAATAGCTTGATAAACTATATTTCGCGCTTTTAAAATGGATGACACATGCATTCACTACTACTCCCATAACACTCTCTCCTGCTCTCCTCCCACTCCCGTCTCTCTTCCCCTTTCGGTCTGCTTTTTTATGTTTTCTTGTGCTGCCAAATCACAGAAGTAACGATCAAGTTTCACACATATTTTTGGTACTTAAGCATAACACGAGTGCACACACACACTCACATATGGGTATATGTATATGGTGTCTATATATATGCATATTTATGTATATATTATGCTTTACGTGTTATGCACTTTGGCAGATTTTAAAATTTCGAGTGATGTGGGAATGCCTATGTGGATTGTGTTCGATCCACAGATCGAGTAATGCTGTGTAAAGGATATCTTTCAGTCATTCACTGGGGTTAAGATTGCTCTTACCTGTGTTTAGCTGCAGGCATAAAGCGAGGCACAAGACAAGACTGTTGCTAACAGCTTTCAATATGGTGCTGAAAGAATCAGAAACCATCAATTGGCCCTCGGCTTATTTATTTCCTGTGTCTATCTGTGTGTGTGTGTGGCAAGCCCCCGTTGCGCCCCCAAGCTTGCCGTTCAATTGCTGCTTTGCCAAGGAATTTCTCTTTTAACTTTTGTCTTTTTCTTCTCCTTATTTTGTTTGGCATTTTACTTCTTTTTTTTTTTGCATCGGCTGAGTGCTCTGGCAGGAGCTGGCAGAACAACGGGCTGAGCACAGGGCACACGGCACAGGGCACACAACGCACGGCAGAAGAGTACTCGTATGATGAAATACAAATTAAATTTCCACGCACAAAAAATCAGATATGAAATGTAAAACGTAAACGAGAGCCGCAGCAGCAGCAGCAGCAGAAGATTGGAGATTGGAGATAGGAGACAGGAGGTGAGAGATGAGGGTTGGGAGATGGCAGAGGCAGGGGCAGTGGCAGAGGCAGTGGCAGCATCAACAAATCCCAGCAGGAAGGAGCACATGTGATGCAAGTCTTATGCCCCTGAATCCCATACAGCCCGCTCAATGTTGTTCGCTGCCATTACCATGACGCTATCATGACGAAGATGCTTTATCAACGCTCTTGTCTTTATACCCTGTAAATGGCGGCGGTCATTGGGCCTGTAAGAATATATTCGCAGGCAGAATCTTTAGTTCGACTCGCTTTTGAGAATGCCATCATCTTTATACATTTTTTGCCAATAAAAATACATATTTTAGATTGCATTCACTCACGAAAAAATTTCCAAGACTTAACACTTTGTCTCTTAAAATTTGGTGTTTATATTTTCAGTTTTTTTTAGAACATTTTATAAATAATAGAAAGACACGCCATATTTTTGAAAACGTCGATTGGGCGCAAGCTATTCTAAATTTTGGAAATTTCCTAATTGTTTCTTTTAAGATATTATTTGAAAAAAATGTAAAAACTTTAAGTATTTGGGGTCGATTTTCATTTTAGGGTGATTTACTACAATTTTAGTTGACTGTGGTTCCAATTCTTCGAAATGTTCAATTTTCCAAGATTAAATTTTCGAACGGGGCATATCAGAGTCGGTCATCTTAAGGCTTAGTCGCTGTCGCTTTTAAGAAGCGCTCGAAATACGCAGTTCACAGCAATTGAAGGCAAATTTAAATGAAGCAACCTCCTTCCTCTGCCCTTGTCGCTGCCCCATCCTGTGCGCAACACGTCTTGTAATATGGCAAAGGAACTCAGGAACTCAAAACAAATCAGCACTCCACGACTGCCATAACCTACGCAGCCCTCCATCCCACCCAGCTCCCCTCGCCCGTCACTATCATTGCGTAAATGCATAAAAAGGCGTATATTTCGCACGAGATTTGATTTGGAGCCATCGCCGAATGGAGAAAGTTCTGCTAAGAGCCAAGTGTTGGTGCAATGTATTTATGTCTGTCTGATTTTTCCTTAATGTTGTTATGGTTATGCCATGTGTGTGGATGTGTGTGTGCTTTAGCGGTGCACATTACAAACAGAGCGGGTTCACTTCCAATGCATTATTTTCTAACCAGGAGTGTTGCAGTGTCTGAAGTAACTTTGCGCTGATGCACTCAAAGTGCTCTTACTTGTGTTATTTTAATTAATTTATTTAATACGGACTAAAAACAGTTCACAGTTCTAAGAAGGCTTTTATAAACACAAATTTAGAATTCAAGTTACCAATTAACTTGTATACGGTTGAAAGGGGGCTTTTATAAATCAGTTTGGAGGTTATCTGTAAACGTTTGGCATTCAAAATTCTGTCTTCTTCTCAATTATAATGTTTCGCATACTATTTGAAGACATATATTTTAGTTAATATAAATATATAAATATATAAGTAAGTACATGTCGTGCGACATCAGAACGAATTACAGGCGGCTTTGATAAAGCATTCAATAAAAGTCTGTTGCATTTGACTTGCATTCAAATTGCGCGTTTATGCTGAGATGCTAACGCTGCAATAAACATTTTTTCTCTTGGCATTTGCTGTCAATTCCTGGCATTTAGATATGGTATATACATGCATGCATACATATTCGGGGTAATTTAGTATTCGAGTGGATATTGGTAACCAGTATGCAACGCTTCGCTAGGATAATAATTTGTATTTACGCGCATTTGCCTTGTGCCGTGTGCGAAATGTAAAGCGAAACTCACACACAGGCACGTACACACACACAGTTCTATATATATATATATATATATATATATATCGATACACATGCATAACAACAAATAGTCGGGGATCCGTGCCTGGCATTCGGTGTGGCCTTTGGCCTTAGGTCACCTGCTCTGCGACTGCCGCCTTCAATTGACAGCCACAGATACAATGTTGCAAATAGATACAAGCTTGTATTGCAAATGTATTTCCATCCGATGCTGACTGCTGTTGTTGTGGTTGCTGCTGCTGCTAGTGCTGCTGCCATTGAGTACATATAAAAACAATAAGCAAAATGCCAAAAACAGCACCAGCAGCAGCAGCAGCAGCAGCAGCCACATTGCCGATATGGTCGATGGCAGAGGCAAACAGATACAACAATAAATATTAATAAATTTCACATGATCATAAAAATGAATTTGTGAATCCCACACGCACACACACACAAGACAAACACAGTCACGCACACATACACACTCGCACACACACACAAACAATCATATTACATTATATGGCTTAACCATAACAAGGCAATCGCATTATTAGGCAGCACTGAGCACAAATACGACAGCAACAGCTCCGCCCCCACCCAACCCAACTGCCCCCTCACGACGCTTCCCCTACTTCCCTCTTGGGTCTGCAAGGTGTTTGGCATTGGGCTGCGGGCGATGGGCTATGGGCGTGGCTGTCAGACAGCCAGGTGGGCTGTTGACTCTGAGTATATTTGGCATTCGTATTTCTATACCCTTGCTGGGGGTACTCTAATTTTATCCCGAAGTTCTAATGCACTTATGCAAAGGAATCTGCAAGTCCATAAAGTCTATATACGTTCTTGATCAGCAATGAGTGACGAGGCGATATTTCCATTCCATTTCTGTCTGAGCGTTTCTATGTCAATCCTCATTTTGTACACCCGTCATTTGAATAAGTTGTTTTCTTGTTGAAGCTTTGTAGCGGTTGACGTCCGACCGGATCGAGCTACTATATTCTATAGCTGTGAGCGGATTAACTACGGTTTACAAGGGCATTTGATCTTCTGTTCGTTAAGATGACCTTTTTTTTATGGTTTTTTCTTTCTCTATATTTTTCTTTGCTTTCTGGGAGGCGGTGTTGTCTTTAAGCACCAACGGCAGTTAGGTGTTTTATCTTCAAGTGCACACACATACATAGACACAATACACACTCGCACACACTCACATACACACACGCATAGAGTCATCGACACACGCATGTCTGTAATATAAACATATGCAATAAGGTTATCTTATTACCAGAGCAAAGAAATGGAGGCTGACAGAAAAACAGACGCTTTGGGTAAAGCGGACTCTTGTTAAGGGTGCGGGGGAGCTATTGTTTGAGATGGGGGTGGGTTGGTGGTCTTTGGTGTATTTTCCAGGAAGCAGCAGTTGACAGGCCCGCAGTTGAGCGCAAAATGCGCTCGCAGTAAATCGAAGCAGATAATTTTACTGCCTGCCGCCTTTTTTTTCTTGTTTTTTTTTTTTTTGTCAATTTGTGCTGAAATTTTTAGTAACCGAATAACGATTCAAGTGAAATGAAAAAATACCTGTCTGAATTTGGATTCAACTCCAGAATGCATGCAATAAGGCTTAAGGGGAGCTCAAAATATGCCAATGCCAACGATTTGCAAATGCAATTGTCTTTTTGAGCATTATTTGGCTTGTAGATTAATATTGCCTTCAACTGAAAGAAAACACAACATGCATTCTGTTCCTGCATATAAATACATCAAGTAAAACTATGCCAACTTTTAATGTTTACTTATCTTCAGTATTGATTGTTTATATTTCAATCAAATGTATATAATTTTTAAAATACATTCAAACATGTACCATATTATATTATATTATATATATTATATCCATATAATTATTATTTTGACCGCAGCTGTGTTTGCATAATAATACCATAAACTCAACTGTCTTAAGCCAATTGCGTGCAACCTGTGCAATCAACTGTTATGTCGAAAGTTGAGGCCTTTTCTGCAATCGCATATCGTTCATGTTGATGATATTATGTTTTTGATATTGTGTTTGAGTGATCTGATGATCGCAATAGCAACACAGCACGACAGGTGTGAAGTAGCACAGCTACTGCTACCCCACCTGCGCTCCCTCTCCTCTCTTACCCTGGCTTGCCCTATTTGGAGGTAAGCAGCAAGTGGCTGCTTTAATGACATACCTTGGCCAATGGTGATGGCGATGGCAATATTTTCGCATCTCTTGCACCACCTTTCGCATGTTGCAGGGCGTGTTTATTATGTACGGTAATTTGCAGGTAAGCCGAGTCGCATCGTTGTGGCAAACATCAAGCAAGAAGCAATCCACTGCTCTCTCGGTCTTCTATCGTGTTCGCCAGCGGAAAAGGCAAAAAAAGAAAATATATAAAAAAATACAAAAATGGTCCAATCGATAAGAATGTAATTTGCCATAATTCACTGAAATTTGCTCGGGATATTGGCTTTCTTTTTACACACACAGCACACAAATGTGTGTGTGTGCAAAATGCACACACGACAGCCATTGTATGTGTGTGTGTATGTGTGTGTGTGCGATTGTATCTGTGAGGCGGCCGAAGCAAAAAACGAATATTATTAATGGTAAAGGGCAGTTTGTATTAAAATTACACCTACTAAAGAAAAGCCACACACACACGCATACTAATTTACGCAGTGTGTTTGCGTATATACATCGTGTATGTATATATGTATATATGTCATATTTATGTATGTGTGTGGAGCCCCTCGCTTTTATATGCATTAAATTGACATTCATATTACTTATTTATGCATGGGAAATTAATTTTGATATGTTGATTTCCTGCATGAGCAAATCCAGCAAGACGCACACACACACATACACACATATAAATCTATTTATATATATATGTATGTATGCATGTGAATACTTATCTAAAATAATATAATATTGTAACAAATGTCCTATTTGTATGTTCTCAACTTGAATGGCTGTTTTGGTTTTTTATATTTTGGCACAACAAATGCCAAGCATTTATATAAATTGTAGTTTCCAAATGAAGAAAACGAAATGAAGTCGATGCAGAGTGGGAAAGAGCCTAGACTAATGTACAGTAAAGGCTTAGGAGCAAGTACAGTTGAGCACTGAGTTCACGGAGAGGATTCGAATTAATCATAAGTAGTAGACGGTTATCTGGCTTGTTTGTGAGAGGGTCGCAGCTGTTGGGGCCATTTCAATCAGTGGCTTTGTTCTTAATTTTGTGGCGTAGCTATTTGCGAACACAGGAGTGGAGCTGGTTCGTCGCACGTGAATAGCTTTCCATCGTCCATCGTTCATCGTCCACCGCCGGAGCCGGGAATCGTTCGTATGCATAAATTGTTAGCTGGCCCATAATAATAAGCAGCGCCAACGGCATTTTGCCATCGATCCGCGGGCAATGGGCAGCGTCCACCTCCAAGTGCTCCACATCTTGTGGCAAGTCATCAGAGTTGGGTTTGGGGTGTTTCTTTAATGGCTTAACCGACAGGCTTTGGCCAGCTTTCCAGTCTGCTTCCGTCCCGCTAATTCATTATGCGCACTTCCTGTCATCCGGTTTTAGGCACTGGTACCCCCTAAACACCCACATTACCCACCTTGACTGGAGAAATTATGACACAATCGTCTCACTCTGCGCATTTTATTGTTTTTAATCACTTTTCAGTTGCCTCAGGTCGAACTTTGATTGGAAAAATAATGATACATACACAATAAACTGGCATACTAGTTATCAACTTGTTCTATGCTTAAGCAACCTGAATTTACATTGCTCATTAAAAAATCCATCGATTTTTTCGGACGTGAATGTGATGCTGGTTATTTTAAGCCATGGACTGATGCCTCGGCTCATTTATGGGTGCCCAGAGACTTGGGTAACCCAGCAAATCGAGAGCGAACCGTTGACCACATTGGTTGCAACTTGCTAGTCGACCAACAACTTGCTTTGTTGCACCAAGAGAGAGAAAGGAAGAGAGAGAGAGAGAGAGAGAGAGAGAGAGAGAGAGAGAGAGAGAGAGAGAGAAGGTGAAATTTATATACTTGCAATAAGTTAATGTTCTTGGAATTGAAAACAATTTCGCATTCACTTTAATTATTTTATCTTCTTTGGTATTTGTAAAGTTCAAACTAATATGGCTTAAATGAAATGTTCAACTATGTCTAAAATAGTTCCGTTTTAGGGTATTTTTGGGTGTGTCTTAATTTATTTGTGGCAAATTTCCTTCTGGTTTTATGTAGTTCATTGAAAAATCCTCCGCTTGTTGTCGCCCCTCAGCCAAAGGCAAGGCTAAAAACACTTTAAAGTTTGTCTGCACAAAATTTTGATAAATGTTGTATTTGTTTTGTATATTTTGGGGAGGCAATCGTTACAATTTGCCGGTTGTCAGTTGGCTGGTGTTGTGGCAAGTGTTGTTGTTGTTGTTGTTCATCAAGCAATTAAGCGATAAGCATGCCAAGCACACCATGTCCCCCGGAATTGTCCCGCAAACTGCTCCGCTAATAGAAACACCGCAAATATGTACCATGAAAAGACACAAAAATCATTGTTGTTGTTGCTCGACGAGAAAGTCTAAACCAACAACAACAACAGCAATAACAACAATAGCTTGGGAGTGGGAACGTGCACATGGACAAGCCAGATAGCTCAGCTCGCAGATGAAGATAACCACTTGAAAACTCATTAGTTGGAATTATAATTAGACAATTATTATGTTTTTCATTTCTTGTTTTAACAGTTGCGTGTGTTCATGTGTGTGTGTGTGTGTGTGTGTGTGCGAGTGTTATTATTGTTTTTAATATTATTTTAATTTGATTATCATAATCGCTAAGTGGCAGACAGCTTTTCAATTATAGCTATTCAAATTACGCATACGACCCGTTGCCCACAACTACAAATTTATTCAATTTCATCTGCAGCTTAGTAGGGACTGCGAATGATTTTTGGGTATTTCCCATAGATGCTAATATGCAAAAATAAATCTTTCGTATTTTTATTTCACACAGAGAAATGTTTTATTCAAAATGTGAATAATTCAAGAATATTTCCTTAACTGAGTAAATTAAATTTCTATAAAACAGTGAGAGTAACTGAATTACATGAAAAAGGTGGAAAAATGTATTTGTAGAAAAATAATTAGAAACAAAAACCAAAACAAACCAGAAATATGCCGATCCGGAAAATCAATATGCAACATTTTGAAATCATCTACACTTTTGCCATAATTGCTTTTAATAAGTTTAATCAAATTTAACTAGCTTCGCTCCAGTGACCAAGGATCGGAGTTCAAAAGTTAAGTTAAAAAACAAATAAACAGAAGAAAAAATTAAATAAGAAGAGACGAATGTGGGCAGACCGCCAGATCGACTCTGAGCAGTGCTGTGTGGGCTCAAGTGCGGATATTATTTCAATATTATGAATAAAATGTAAGTGCCACAGTGCGTGTGTGCTCTGCGCTGAGAAGTGCTTGCAACACGCAGCACGTCGAATCTACGACCGCAGAGTGAAGCTTAAATAAAAAGCGATGCTGGCAACAAATGCGTACAGACAAAAATAAATCCCAAGCCCAGGCGCAAGCCACTAGGTGTGTGCCTCCCTCTGTCTGTGTGTGTGTGTGTGTATGTGTCGGGTAATAATCTTATCTTTAACTCGGCAGAAACAGAAGCCATTGCCGTTGCCGTTGCCGTTGCCGTTGCTGTTGCCGTCGCTGTTGCCCTCGCTGTTGCCGCTGCCGTTGCCGTTGCCGTTGTCGTGGCCAGCGACTGTGAAAGCAGCGAGAGCAGCATGGCTGCTGTTTCCATTGTACGGGAAGTGTGCGTGCCAGTCACAGTCACAGCAGGTATGTGTCTGTGTGGGTGGGTGTGCGTGTGTGTGTGTGTGTGTGTGCAAGCACTGCCATTTCCATATGGCGTCATATTGCTGGCTGTCATGACGGCGGCTTCTGCTGCTGCTGCCGTGGGTTTCATACAATTGAAATTTGTAATTATTCAAATCGGATTTAAATACAGACACACACACACACACACACACACAGAAGAGGCTCGACAGACTTTAGTTTTGTGGCAGCGAAACGCAGAAGCAGAAGCAGAAGCAGAAACGTTGCCGCCGGCCAAAAAAAAAAAAAGAAGAGAACAAAAAATCAAAATTATGGGCTGCCAAGAGGCAGCAACAGCAAACAGTGCTTTTAGGGCGTGGCAAAGAGCCGAAGAGTCGCTTGTTTGGAGAGGCGTAAAGGGGGGCTGGAGGGCGTGGTGGGTGGGTTGGAATGTCAGACAGGTGCATGCTCTCGCCAGATGAAGATTGCGAGAAGCTCTGTGTGCTCTTTGCTGCTCCCGTTTCCTGTGCCGCATCTGTGTGTGTGTGTGTGTCTCTGTGTGTGTGTGTGTGTGTGTCTCTGTGTGTGTCTCTGTGTGTGTCTCTGTGTGTGTTTCTGTGCGTGTGAGTGTGTGACAACGTCAAATTGGATGAAAATTAATTCATTTTGAAGCGTTAAGATTCTTTACGCGCTAATGAGTTGAAGTGGGTACACACATACACACACACACACACACACGCACGCACACACAAACACACACACACATACTCAGACACACCCATATACACACGCACACGCACACATCGACAAAGCAGCTGCTTTGTGCCGGCAACATCTGGTTTTACGACCCGACTGCCGCATACGCCTTGCGGTTACCAACACTGGGCGTGGCAACGGATAAGCGACCATTAATTCTCAGCTACAGCAGCCCACCCCACCCAAAAAGAAAACCAAATAAGCCGAAAAGTATTATTAATAAATAAGGAACAAGTATGAAGGATTATCTTCGGCACGCCGAAAACAACATACACTTGCAGATCGTAGTTAATCAGTTTGCATCTAGCTTTTAGCCCAGAGTTCCACGTTTTATTAATGATATTTATTTTTAGTATTAATATTATTATTATTATTATTATTATCACATTTCGACCATGTGCTTCTATGGCAGTTATAGTCCTGAGTAACCAAAGCAGAAAGCTTCAACAAGATAGCTGAAAAGTTGAGCGAATACAACTGTGATCAAGCATGTATATACTGACTGTGATCAAGCATGTATATAGTTTAAGGGAGACATTGGACTCGTTAAAAAAATGACAGATAATGGGGAATAAAGCTATAAATATGCGCCACTAAGATACACCTTATAATATAGATTAATATGATTTTTGTTCATAAAGAAAGAAAATTGTTTAAGCTAATTAAATATGATATTATTATAAGATGATTACGTATGTTCAACTTCTAAATTTTTACTCAAAAAATGATTGTAGTTGAGGGATAAATCCAATATAAATCGGATAACAGCTTTCATTTGTTCAAATGGAAAAAAGGGTCTGAAAACTAAGCTGCGGCCAAAGACCAAGTTGTATTTGTGGAGAGTGAATCAGAAAACGAGAGTGAGTCTGAATTCGGTTATGGATAAGGATCAGAGTGCTATGTCCAAGGCACTCACCTATCAGCATTTGGGCATCTGTACAGCGTGCAACTAGCCGTCAAAAGGCTCTTTGCGATGGGGTTAAAGTGGGGCAAGGGGTAAGCTCAATCTACTGCCAAATTACTTTAACTCAACTCATTTTGCAATTGGTTTTCATGCGGCTCTCTGTTCTCATTTGTTTCTTCTCTTTTTAAACGTATACACACATGTGTGTACTATATGTACGTGCACATGTGTGTGCGTGTGTGTGTGTGTGTGTGTGTGTGTGTGTGTGTGTGCCAGTTCCATGTAGTTGAGCCTGTGGCTGAGCCTGGCACCGACAGGTAATGGCAAGGGCAATACTAAAGACACTTGGACAAGCCTTGCCGTTGCGATTTTCGTCGCTGGCTATGAAACAGATAAATTGCAAAAGTTTTTCCAAATATTTTCACAAGACGCTGCCGACAAGGACGAAAACGAGGAGCGCAAGGGCGACGCACAAAAAAAAAAACGTTAGCTCTCCAGCTATCAAGGATTGGGGGCTAAAACGTGGTTTTACTCCGAGAATTTTGGGCCAACAAAAATGGATCGTCTGGCTGGCATAGCGCAAAAATCTGCAATAAAATTTTACCAATAAACTTTAGACGCACACATGGTTGCCGTTGTGCGGATATGCGGATGTGCGGATACATGAATGTGCGGATATGCGGATACGGACAGGTGGAACTTTTTTGAACTATACTAAATTATTGTAGTTGTCGGAAAAAGTTGGCCCTCTGCTCGGCGCACGCACAACAACAGCAACAACAGTAACACAACAACATGTCCTGCCATATACACACACACACACACACACACACACATGCACACCCCACTCTCCAACACATTCTTGTGGAATGCTGGCGTGTTGGGACAACGACGCACCTTTTGACATGCTACCAGCACAGTGGCGTGTGAGTGCCACAAGCGTTTCGCAGGAGCAGATAACGCTGCACATATGCACGGAGAGACAAAGAGCTATAAAAAGCGGTGAACTAATGGAAAAAGCCTCCGACTGCCTAACAGCACCCGCTCCAATGGTCTTCAGCCCCAATTTATCCTTTCACGCCACCTCGGCTAGCCTCAGGCTGTTATTAACTTTGAATAATAGAGGTGGTTGGTGGAACGTGAAATGGGGGAGGGCGGTGGGAGGTTATGGTGGACTGTGATTGTTGTGTGTGTACCAATGTCTGCAACATTTTATTGCACCCACCATGCAGTGTTCGTTTACATAGTCCCATTCGCATACACACTGATTAAAATGGGGTATCCCAAAACGAATGAACACTTCAAAGTGTGTGCATCTGGTCTAAAAAGCTATCAGGAGCTAAATGATATACATACACGAAGTATCGATAAATATCGATTCATCGTTAGTCTGTTAGCAAAGTCGGTTCGTCTCTTTGGGATCTCATCTGGATTTGTCTTTATATTTTAATTAAAATATAAACTGTTCACCCTACAATTGACACCCGCACAAAATGTCGATCAATATCGATTAAGCTGTTCATTTTTTATTCAACTTAACTTTTGCCTAACACACATTTACCTTATAGATGCCAACCGCAACTTATCTATTATAAGATTATCTTATTATAAGATTGCTCTAATTGTAGGGTATCACAATGTTTTTGTTTTTGTTGCCATGTCCGCAGTGACAAATGTGCTACACTTGTGCGAATCTCCGGATGCAGAATTACAATGTCTGCTGCGTAGTTCGGAGTTCAGCTGATGCCGCTGAGCCCGCTGAGTCCCGCAGAGTGTCGCTGCTGCTGGGTCAAATGTTTACGCTTTCAAAGTCGCTTCTTTTTGTCTGCCAACCTGCCGGCTGCAGATCGATTCAAACTTTGCGCTCCCAGCTGACAAAACTCGACTTTTGTCGCTTTGTCGCACAGAAGAATGAGGCCTTCATTGAGCGTCCAGCGGGCTAGTTGACATAATTGATTGATTTGGGATGGCGGCCAAAAGCATGTGGACATGTGGTTAGGCCATAAACTAAATGTGATTTGCGGCAGGTGTGTGTGTGTGTGTGGGAGTGTGTGTGTGAGTATGCGCATTGGTAAGATTTCATATGGACTGTGTGCAGTATTCTTGCAGTTTGCCTTACTCTCTCAACACAACAGCAAGCAAATTGCAACTGGCAAAATTACCTGCAACATGCCAACACACACCTCAAAAAGGGAAGATCAGAAAGAGGGGCAGAGAGCCGCAGCCTTTCAGCAAGTGGGAACTTTTATTTGTTATTTTATTTTGCTTTTTAAGGTTTACCACGTTTTATACTTTATAATTAAATGATTAAAAGTTTCGCAACGTTTATTTTTTGTTTGTTTATTCATATACTTCTGATTTAACCACCATAACAACCTACCCCTCAACGCCCCTGGCGACAGGTTAGTTTTGTGAGATCATATTTTGAAATGGCCCCTTTGTGGGTGTTGCCTGGTTTTACTGCTTACCAAAAGTTTGGCCACTATTAAAATCAACCAACTAATATGTCTTTCATATAATTTATGTGTGTGAGCCGCATAAAAACCGAAACCAAAGTCCACCACGCCCGGCAACGTGAGTCGGACGCGGCCGTAAACAAGCCAAGTGACACCAATAACAACAACAACAACAACAACAACAACATGGCCAAGGCACTGTGGCAAAGAAAAGTTTCTTAGTTGGCACACAAGGCACGTCCGCCTGTGGATACAATATGTCATAGTGGCTCCCAGCTCCGCGCACCACATGAGTGCCACTGCCGGAGCAGCAGTCGCCGCCGGAGCACTTGGAGTAACATGTGTCATTCGTGTACCTACCCAATACTTCTTGGGGGGAGGTGAGGTGTTGGTTGGTAAGGAGTGGTTAGGACTAACGGACTGCTCTCAGCGCAGTGCTCGTTGACAGCACTTACGGCCTCAAGTGAGGCGCATAAATTTTTGCATTCCCCGCCCCTCAAAACTAGCTGAGAGCTACCCCGCCTCTTTGCCAACTGTTACCCACTGCGTTTCAAGCTTAGCTACCCCCAATCGCCCCGCCCAAAGGTCCACTTGCCTGTGGGGTGTTGTGCCAAGCCTCAGCACCTGCCACCTATAACTTATGTGTGTATCGGAGGGTATTTCACTGGGCTTGCGTGTGTGTGTGTGTGTGTGTGTGTGTTTGCGAGCCATGTCACAGTTGGCATGCAAATCCTAAAACAATCACTTAAAGTTATACGTGCGGAAGGGTCACACTTGGAATTTTACTTGGACTTGGTTACGGATTGGGGACTGAGGCTTGCGGATTGGTGATTGGGATTGGGATCGGGGATTGCGAAATTGCCACTGCAATCATTTGTTTTGATTTGAGCTAAAAATTTCACTAAAGCCATTTCTCAGTTACTTGTAGTATTGTTCAATTAAAGCTTTCAGCTGCTATCTTTATAATTTCTGTTTTATTAATTTTTTTATTTTGGCTATATATTTTTCTTATGGCCAAAGTCTTGCTGATAAAGGTTGACAGACGAATTAATGTAGGCAAAGCCAAGATAGACTAGAACAACATTTCGAACAATCAGCAATATTCCAAAACATACCAAAGTTTTATGAAATTTCAAGCAAAGGCAAAACCATGTAAAACTTGAGAATAAATCTCATGTTTGATATCATTACATAAATATAATTATATATATGTATATATATATATATATAATATGTGAAGTGTTAGTTAAAAAACAAAAGTTGTAAATACGATGTCGGAACAAGAATAATAAGTAGTATGAACATAAATGGCCACAAACTTGGCAAACACTTGAATGTTAATGGGAAATGCTAAAGTGTAAATGGAAACTGAGAGCTGAGAACTTCCAATGGGGACAGTAGCTGTAGCTGTTACTGGAGTTGGGGTTCTGTTTGGGGTTGGAGTTGGGGTTGGGGTTTGGGATTGACGCTGGGGTAAAAAGTTGTCAATAGAGCTTGCGATAAGCCACTCAACGCCTTTTGGAGGGGGTGCGGAGGGCAGCAGCAGAAGGCACAATCAATGCACCGCTGACCAGCTGACGAATTTGCCGCGCCGCACATTAATGCCGGCTAATGGTCAAAGTTTTATGCCCGTGCAACACTTGAGGCATTCTCACCCCCCCAAGTAGCAGCAACTAGCTGGCGTTCCATGCGATTCACGGTCTGCGATTCGCGATTTGCGATTCGCTTTAATACGCGTTTCACTTAAAGTGCCAGTGTTATAAAAGTGCCACAAAGAGAGCGTGGAACATTAAAAAAAAAAACACATACACACAGAGAAAGAGAGAGAGAGAGTGAGAGAGAGAGAGAGAGAGAGTGCGAGGGTGCGAGGGTGCTGCTTAAGAGAGCGCATTCGAGTCGTTGCTTATCAGCCAATAGACCAATGTTGACAATGCTGACCTGTCCAAGGCGCAACAGCAACAGAAACAGCGCCCGGAAGTCTGTCAAGCCTAAGGGGAACTGTTTGCTTCTTGTTGTTGTTGTTGCACAAGACGGCATCTTTTAAAGAGCAAAGGCAGCCGATCCATAATTCGAAAGGCTTTCGTTTCGAGCTGTCGTAGTCGCCGCAGCAGTAGCAGCACACTCGGCACAGCATTCGGCTCTCGGCAGCTGTCGTTTATCGACTGTGGCGCGGCTCCTGTCGGCTACTCGGCTGACGAGACTCGACAGTTGGTTATGAATTCTCAACGTGTTCGCACGTGCCGCACGGAGCACGCAGTTGCAGCCAACCAGCCATCAAATCAAGCAAACATCACAAACTCCCACAGACATCAACCGCATTCAACTTTAAAAATATAAACTAAACTATCAAAAAAAAAACCAAAAAAAAAAAAAAAAACCAAATAAAAAAATAATAGATTTCAAAAAACTCAAAATTTAAAAACAAACTGTAAAGTGTTTAAAATTAAATTCGTGTCTTATGCTTTTCAAAATTCAAAGCTTTCAAATATCTTCAGTCCTTCTCATCGCAATCAAAGTCAATCTCATAACGCTGCGTGCAAAATAAAAAAAAAAAAAAAAAAACGTTACGAGTTTTATAAAAACCGTCGGCAATTTTTTTCGGTTGATTTCAAAATCACTCCTTGTGTTAATTGATTTTTTTTTTTTAATATAATTATGATTGTGTTTGATGTGTATGTTGAATATTTCTATGATATAAGTCAAAAGCACTGAAAGCTAAACAAAAAAATTTAAAAGATTTGAAAGAAATTGATTTGGAATTTGCTGCATTTGCCACAGCAGAGAGATCAATGCAAATTTGAGTGAAATTCAAAGCCACGGAAAGTAAGTATTTAAGTGTTTGCAATTATGATAATGGTGTAGGAGTTCTATATGTGTATTATACGGATTATTAAACGTATAACTACATTTGTTTAAGATTGTTAAAATTGCTTACACAATATTTTATCTATTTTTTTTTTAAATAGATAAACGCTTGCGTTTTGCAGACATTGATTTGAAATCCATTTCACAGATATATTTTTTCTATCGTGATCAAAAATTGTAAGCTGTAGAAAATCAAATACAGTTCAGAATTGGAAACTCAATGTGCTTAAGGATATTTTCTTTGATCGACGTATGCATTTGCAATATATGCAAAATTTAGTTTAGTTAAACTTAATTCGTTCAAACTTGACGCGCAGTTAGCCAAAACGGGTAAAGGCTACAGTTGAAAGTTAATTGAAAAATATTCTTCATATTTGTGAAAAGGGGGGGAAAAAGATATTAGATAAAAAAAAAATAAATAACAAATTTAAATTAAAATTAATTCAAAAATTTATATTTTTAGCTTGTTTACTTGGCATGAGCAAGACCAACAATATGCTAATATGCAGCAGTATATTTTGATAAAAAGCAAAAACAGGACGAAGAAGACGAAGACGCGAGAATAGTCTTAGAAGGGGGCGGGGCACAAACAAAAAGCCGAGATGGCAATAACAAATGGCCATATCGATAAGAGCCCGCAGCCAAGCAGCAATTCTCCAAACGCAAATGTTGTTAATATGCCGTTTAGTTGTTGTTGCTGTTGCGGCTGCTGCTGCTGTTGTTGCTGCTATGGCTGGGACTCACATATGTGGCATGTGCTTAAGTTAATTATTATCAATTAATAGCTAATCACGATAAATGTGCATGAAAATGGGGCCAACAACAGCCGAAGCCCAGTCGCTTTGGGGCTGATTGAGCTGCAGGAGTGCTGCAGGCGATGGAGGCGGTAAATGGGGAAATAGGTAAACGGGTAAGCAGGGATGGAGGGTTGCAGGGTTGGAGGGGAAGGAGCCAACTTTTCTGTGGTGGTGTGGACGGGCACGCAACAAATGGCCATGCCAGCAATAGAACACTGTGTATCCCGTTGGCACATCCTGTTGATTTGTCACACGCGGCGCATGAACAATGCCATGGCTGGTAATTAAAAATACGCATACGCACTGTAGCCCAGTTACCAAGATACATATCTGTAAGAGAAGCGATCCATGCGAATTAAAAAAAAAAAGCAAGCAAGGTTAACACACAACAAAAGGAGAAAATGAGAAGGAGACGTCGCAACTACAGCGAGTAACAAGTGATTGGGTGTGTCTCACGTCGAGCAATGTGCCAGTAAATTTATGTCACACTGTTCCTTCCTGGGTGTCTGTGTGTGTGTGTGGTGTGTGTGTGTGTGTCTGACAGCGCGAGTGTGTGTTGTGCTTAGCCACAAAACAATACTCGATTGGCACTGTTCCGATTTGTCTGTCGCCAGCTTGCGAAAGTTTGCTTTTTTTTGTTTGTTTTTTGTTTCTCCTGTTAAAGTTCGTGTTAGCTGACAAGCACATATATTCAAAAGTTCCGTTTAAGCTATTGGCAAACAGTTTCAGTGTAGATTAATGCTTAACAAACTGAGTCTAGAATATAGAATCAGAAAGGAGAGTAAGCGTTTCATTCAACATTTAATTTGCTAATTGAGAACATGACTGTCAATTGGATAACTGAGATACCTGCTAAACAGATAGTTTCTTAAAGCCATCAGCCATTTGCAGCAGTGAGAAATGGGGAGGGCATGCTGAGGAAGTGTGGAGGGTTTTGGGTAGAATTGGTGCAAACGGGAAAACCTGAAAACAATCGCCCTCGTTCCGCCAATAAACGACATTTTATTATTTTTTCCCAACTGTTTGCTGGCGTTTGTCTCGCCTGCCCTGCTCTGCTCTGCTCTGATGTGTTCTGCTCTTCCTCCAGCTTTCAGTTCTCAGTTCCGTTCTGCTGCCTGCTGACAACCTGCCCAAGCTTTGCCATACAGTTGGTCCCAGCCCTCTCAGCTTTATTTTTTTTATCGTTTCACTTACAAAGCGTCGCGCACTTTACGCTGATTGCGCGTTCTTTGCTAACATTTTGCTTGCTTTTCGTCCTACCCACCTCCCTCCGCCTACGACAGCCATCGAACCAGACAGGACACCCGTATCGGTTCGGTTTGTATCTGTGCCTTTGCCTGGCTGTGAACTGCCCCTAGTTTTCAGGCCAGGCACAGAGGGAGAGGGAGAGAGAGAGAGAGAGAGAGAGATAGAGACAGAGTTCTTGTGGCTGTTAGCTGGTTGCTGGTTGTTCTGACTATAACTGGATGCGATTCGATAACATTGAGTTTATTGTTACTTCCTTTGGCAATTATCCTTGCTGGTGAGCGCTAGTCAGCAAAGTCAAATGTCCCACAAAGCGAATTTCCGCGAAACTATCGTCATCATCATCATCATTATTATTGATTATGATAATCAAGTTTTTCATCGTTGGTTTTTTTCCTGTGTGTTTTTAAGCATTCGCTTTTCGCCTGGCTTTCTGTCATTTTGTGTCCGCGATTTTGCACTGCCCAAATTAGTCAGTGGCGGCAAATCTCTCGCACTCGAGTTGTTTAATGACAATAGGTGCCCCATTAATCAACAGTGGGTCCCATTTTCAATTATGGACTCAAGACTGGGAATGGCAATGCGAATGCGACTGCGACTCCTGCGGTTTACGATATCTTCAATTGCCAAGCGAATGTTCTAAATTGCTTTTATTGCGCTTTCCCCACTCATTATTTGCATTATTAATTTTAAATGGTTTTCAACTGAAATTGTGGTTGACTGTAACAGCAATTTACTTTCTTCGTCAGGACTTTTAAGATTCATAATGAAAGATTTCTGTCATAATATTATTCATAGAAAAAATGTAATTTTCAAAAGCTTTATGGACTACTTTTCTTGCATTTAGAGTACAAATTGTGTTTCTAAATTTTAATATAGTATCATTCTAGACATCAAATCAGTTCAATATTGTTCAAGACATGACAATAAAAGTTTGGATGTGATTTTGTGGTTCTTGGTTTTGGTAAATGAATTTCAGGAGAAAGGGGAGAAAATGTGTAAGGTTTTCGATGGAAAGACTAGCCAGACTATATCGACTCAGCTGATCAAGAATCTATATGTGTGCTTTATGGGAGATGAAGTGGTCTGCTTTAATATTAAAATATCTATTGGATAAATATGGTTATATTGACAGTAAAAACCTAAAAATATTACATTCAAATATGAAGTTTCACACAGCAATTATTGTCCAAGAAATACGTTTATATTCAAATTGTGTTATGATCTAAATAAAATGGTTATAATCTATAAAAGTGAAATTAGAAGGCCACTCGCCTTTCACTTTATGAGCAATATTAACGCGTTAAGCGCACACTTTTCAACCACAACAACTTAACAAACTTGTAAAACACACAATGAACATTGCAAATACACACACATACACACATATACACACACACAGAGTGAGTGTGGGTGTGGCAAACGCTGGACGAGCAACGTTTAATTAAAAGCGTGCGAGAAATGCAACACTCAAGGAGCAAACTGTGAGAATTGAGCCTTGAGCTAGCCAGAGAGCTGCATGCGAGTGAAGTGAAGTGACCATGGTGAGCAACGTTGCTCGTTGCAACGCGCCAGTTTCCTCCTGCACAAGCATTTTCATTCGCCATTCGCCATTCGCGTAAGCCAAAACCAAAGCCAAAACCAAATTTAATTAATTAAATTGCAAGAAAATCTGCGTTGAAGAACATGGGAAAACTCTTCACCATCTTCAACGTCAACCTAAATTAAATCAGCAGAGTAAAGTCAAATTAAGTAAAAGTTAGTGACGCTACGCAAGGAAACCAGGGAATTGGTTGGGATGGTATCAGAAGTGTTGCACACTTTTTTGGTTGCCACTCCGCGGCCCCGCTTGCTCCACTCCTGTTGCCTTTGCCTTTTGCTTTTTATTTTTATTTTTATTTTTATTATTTTGTGCTTCTTTGTTGGCTTTTTTCTTGTTTTTTATTATTTTATTTTTTATTTTTTGTTCTTTTCTTTTCCTTACAGCTTGGCGCCCCTGCGCTCTGCGGTTAGCAAAGCGTCGCACTTGACTTGAAACGTGCGACTTTCTATTACCCGTTTTTTCTCTCTCTCTCTCGCTCTCTCTCACTCTCTTTCTCACACACACACTCAAATTCTAGAATTTTTTGCAATTAGCGGAATTTTTTCACTTTTGCTTTTGGCACAGACCCTGCCCCTTTGCACCTACTGAAGTTGAAGCTTTGTCCGCAGCTTATCCGTGCTTCTCTGTTTTTTCTCTAGCGGCTGTCCTCTAATTCTGCTTGGTTTGTCGCTCAGTTGAACATCTCTCCAGCTTTGTCTCTCTCTCTCTCTTTCTCTCTCTCTCGTTTTCTGTCTCTTTCCCTCTCTTGCTCTAAATGCCACTATCTGTGTGTCCAGCATTTTTGGCGCCCAAGGGAAGTGCGCTAAATCTTTTAAGATACATATAAAAATTTCGTCGCTCACACTTGCACACACACACACACACACACACACACAAATAAACAAACACACATACACACATGACAAACACACACACAAAAACAAACAGCTTTATGCACTTTACTTGTATTTGGTTTAATGGTGAGCTGCATTTCCTAGCACCCACCACCCACAACCGACCCACACACCAACTTCCACCTATCACCCTCCAGCCAGTAGCCACCGGGGGAACCACTGCTGATGCTCCGCATCCTTGCTATCGTTGTGCTCCAGCTGTTCGGCCGTTCTGGGTGCACTCATGTGCATTTTAGTGGTAACCCAGTTTTCGTTTTAGGTGCTTAAAAGGTTTCCGCATTTGAATGCTGCTTGTGCTTTGTCTGGGCAACAACAAACATGGCCAATGGCGAGGGGCTTGTCATTTAGGAGGTAGGCGGAGCAGTGCTGGCAATGGACGACCGACAGATAATAGATCTGACAGCAACCGCACAGTTTTAAATCGCAGCTGCCTGTACAATTTACTTATGTAAGCTCATTTTCAACAAGCCAGTTAGTTGGACATAGACATAAAACTAAGCCGCCTTCTGGCAACAAAAAATAAGAAAGATAAAAACAAATTTAAAAAAATATATATGTATGCATATATAAAATATTTATATATATATATATATATATGTGTGTGGAACTAAGAAGAAAGCTCACAGCAAGATTTGCTAACGAGGCGACAGAAGCAGCTGCCAACAGGAGGCAGCCGTTTCCTGGCCAGAAATGACATTCTCATCTTCCACAAAACGGGCACACCTTCAGTTTTAGTCTCATCCACAGCTTTATCCCGCTGCTGTGATGCTGATGCTGATGATGTTGATGCTGTTGCTCTCTGCTCAAACGAGTTATGCGCATTTGCCCGCCAGCCAAGAGATTTGCGTTGCTCACTTTTTGTTGTTGTGTTGAGTTTTGGGTTGCCTTCTTTTTGCTGTTTGCTGCTTCTGTTATTTTTCTTTTTGCCGCGTATTTTTCCATTTGTGTTTTGCTTTTTTTGTTTTGCTAGCTTTGACTTCATTTTGTTTCCGTTTGCCAGGCACAAGAAAATTTTTGCAGCCGAATTTTGAGGCGCAAAGGTATCCTGCACAAAAAGTGAACGTGAAAAACCTGAAGGCATTCGTCATATTGTTTACATAAAATCAGCCAAGTGGAGACAAGAGGTGATGCCAGCCGAGATGAAGATGGGACGGAGAGATGGCGATGAAGATTCAAGATGCAGATGATGATTCTGATGATGATGCCGATGATGGAGATTGTGACTGCCACTCAAACTCCAACTGAGACTCAGATTGAGACTGTGACGACGGCTTAAAGAATCTTGCCTCCATTACGGCTTCACATTTGCATAATTATTATTGTATACGTATGTAAATGCAGGCGTGTGTGTGTGTGTGTGCGTGGGTTTTTAGGTCTTATGCTACAGGTATTTCGGAAACAACATTTTGCATTTAATTTGCATTTAAGCTGGAGACAACTAGCTGATAAATGTCAACATTCTGAGACTGATGAGGCTCTAGGTTCCAACTCAACTGTACGAAGCGACAATAAACTGCTTACATTATGCCTTAGCCAATGCGAGGAAAGCTTATTATTAAAATAATCCAACAGCAGATATTTAGGAACTTAAATATTCCAAAAATTACAGTTGCTTCATTGATTTGTGTATAAACATTTGAATTATGAACTGTAATGTTTACACATCCAAAGCAGATTCTTTCGCTTTTTTTCTTCCTAAATATATGCAAATGCTGAGTTTTAAATAGAACTGAAAGTTTTGATTCGAAATTTGTCATCAAAGTTACTCTGAAGTCGATTGCGAATTGTCTAAGATGATTGACTTATTTAGCAATTGAACAATTAAACAAACGAATTTAATTACATTTCACATTTCACATTGACAGCCGATTTGATAACATTGATGAAATATTTGGATGTATCTTCATGTGTGTATCTGAACCAGATATATGAATGCCAACAATGCGCTTGATTGATCCAAACTATTCACATTCTGCTGATGCTCCAGTTTCGATATATTTGCAATTGGCAGCAATAAATGCTGTCGGCCAACTGTCCTGTGCCAGTTGCCAGTTGCCAGTTGCCAGTTTTCAGTTATCCGTTGGCTGTTTGCTGGGGAACGAACAGTCTGACATCTCAATCTTGAATGCTGAGTGGACGGTCAAAAATTTCCATAAAAAGTTGCCAGCATGCAGGTTCAAATGAACACCAGATGCCACAACGGAGCCCATCTGGTCCTGGTCCTGGGGGGCCTTCAGCTTTCAGAGATTTCGCCTCTGAGATGCCAAAAACGGCAAAGCAAACATAAATGACAATGCATGCCACATTTTTCGCAGCAGCATACAAATTCCAATTAAGTAGCAGCTGTTGGTAACTCGCTTTGAAAATTGAACAGCGACGTATGGCAGCAGAAGGACAAGAAATTCAAACCAAACTAAGTCAAGCCAAAGCCAAACTCAAACCGAACCCAACCGAACCGAACCAAAAAGCGTAGCAAGAAACAAACAAACACAAAAAAAAAAAAAAAAAATTTAAGGAAAGAGGGGGAAAAATTTGAAAAAGAAAAGCAACAAAGTGGATTGCAGAGCCAACATGTGAGTTCGCTTCTGAAACGAAAATCAATGTCACTTTGTTTGAGGCAGCGCTGACAAGTCAGTCGAGCAACTTGGAGTAGCTGCCAACTCAGCATTGTACTATGTGCGTCCAATGGTCAATGATGTGACTACAACAACCAAACAGCCATGCTGGGCATGCAAGAAGGATACATTCGTTGGTCAGTTACCATTTACCGTTTACCAGTTACAGGTTAACAGTATATTTGTCGAATTCAAGCCTACATTCAGCCAGTGAAACAGTTTGCTTTTGCAGTGCCCCTGAAAGTAAAATAGTTAAAGCTTGTCCAGTGTAACTAATTGGAAACTCATCATTGTAATTTGGCGATCAGAAATAATTTCATACATTTATGAAACGACAGTAAAAAGATCGATTGTTATAAAATCAACCTCATCCAAAACAATTTTAAAAGGTGGCTTGCAATTATTCCAAATAAATGTGAAAATACATAAGTGAATATTGGCAAAAAAAAAGAACAAAACACAAACAAAAACAGAAACAATAAATACAAAAGGGCTGAGAGTACAGCACTGCCTTTGGTAAATATGTGGCATGTGCTCAGATATTTTGGGAATTGCGTGCGCTCAACTTGAAATCTGCAAATTGTTCCAATACGGAAACTCTTTAAGACACTCGCCTTGAGCCTAAAATAGCATACAAAGGCTCCAAGGGTTTCCATATATATATTTATACATTAAAGCGAGCAACAGTTTGCGAGTCCATAAACTTACTTCTGTATGGAGTCCAACTGCAGGCATTCTGTGGCATTCCTTGCGGAACAAATTTCAATCGTTAGAATACCAGTCGAACCGCTTACAGGACACAGGACATTGACACGGAAAACATTAGGAGAGTCCCAAAAAAAAAAAAAAGAGAAGCAAAATGTGGCAATGTTGAACGCTTGACGTGATTAAACTAGATGTGTATTCGTCTATAGCTATACAAGTTAACATGGGGTTGATATGAGTATTATTTAATACACGCATCAATTCTCAATCATTTCGTGTAATTTCATGCCACACAAGAGCAGAGTCAGGTGGCTTTCATGCTGACGATTTTCCAATTGCCAAGCAAGTTCAAAAATACTCAGCCGAAGATACCCTGCACTGTGTAGATCTGCTGGTCAAAGGCATACTTTGAGTTTGTAGGCCTTGGTCTCAGTTCCTATGGTGATTCACTCAAAGCAGCTGCTTATGCTTATTATTAAAGCAGATATGCCCACCTCCGACTCGATGTACAGAGCATATATATGTTGCAGGTTATGTTGAACACCACCAACAAGTACAACAACAACACCAACAAGGCATTAGAAGCTACGGCAATAAACAAAGCACGGTGTGTGTGTGTGGTGCGAACCAACAATCAAATCCCAGCTGTCAGCGTTGCTCAAAAAGAGGTCCACAGACGTGGACGAGCTGAAAACCCAGTTGCCTTTCGAGAAGATACCTTCACACATGCAGACACACTCACAAACACTCACACACACACACACACACTTGTTGAGAAATAATAAAAATTTAAAGTGCTTAAAAATGTTCATAAAGCAGGCAAACAATGCCAAACAATACAATATAGACACCCACGCACAATCCACACACACACACACACACACACACACACACAGCGGCCATTTCATAAAGGAAATGTTTGAATACTTGCAAACAAGTTGGCAAAACGAACCCCCCCCTCCCCCCCCAAAAAAAGAAGAAAAGATAAAAAATATATATAAAATGAAATTTCTTAAAATAAATTTTGCGGCGCTTTCAATGCCACGTACAAAATGCAATCGGATCCATTTTCGACGTGTTAGTCCTATGAAATAAAAAATACAGAATAAGAGAAAAAGCAAAGCCAAAACCAAATTCATAATATTTATTTATATTTTGTGACAGCTTAAAATCTATTCCGTTATTTTTGCATATGTGCAATTTGTTTTTTTGTGATATTTCTTAAATTTGTTTGGTTTTTATACTCTGTTACCTTTGGTAACAGCTCTTAAGCATCGAACAAATGATTTAATGACCACGCCCACGCCTGCGTCCATAGTCGCCAACATCGATAAGCACATGTTTCTCACAATTTTAAAGGTAGAGTCGGCAAAATTGGAACTCCGTAATTTGTGAGCGAGATACGTCAAGTTTTGGAAGAATGTTATCGATAACTAGATGGTCACACCCACCCAGCCTCCCAAAACCGATAAAGCTGATGGTGTTAGTTGATACAACCAGAAATGACACACATTTTGAAAGCTGTAGTTACCAAATTTGAAAGCAAAGTAGTAAACAAAGACATATAAATATATCACACATCTACCACAGTTAAAGGGATAAAATTACAAAATTGGCAGGGTAGACAACTATTTTTTTTTGGTATTACAGATGTATTTTGCAGTCGTTTACGCACGACTGCAACGTTTTCACTGTGCTTTATTTTATTTATATATTTTTTTAGATGCTCTGCTGCAATCATTTCTGGTGTTTACTGTTCTGTATATTTGCTTGCAATATTTATTTATATTATATATATAAATATATATATATTTTTTAGATTGATAACTTAATATTCTAACTTGTACTGAGTTGGAGTATATCATTTTATTTATTTATAAAATGTGCTTACCAAATAGATAATAAATTATTAGTTAATTCCAGTTATTATTCGAGTTACTCACTTTTTGTGGTATTCGGCAATTTTCGTATGTTTTCCTGTTCGTGCTGATTAAGTTATCAAAAGTACTTCCTGTTGACATTCTATTGCTAGATATTAATGACAACGAGCCAAGCTTCATAAAAGCGAAATAAACTAATTAAGACAAGGTGTTTTTTATTGAGCCACCTGTTTTTTGTTTTTTATTGTTGCTGCCCCAGAGAATGTGTTCGCGTGTGGCAACATTTGGCAAACATTTGCGCTAATTTGTCGCCGTCAAGCACGACATGGCTCTCAGTTTGTGAAATGGGCGTGGCTCTTTGGGCATGCCTCGCTTTAGCGGCAATCAAGTAATGCGGCTGAGTTTTGAGTTGCGAAATATGAGTTATGGGAATGGAGTACCATGAGCAGCATGCATAAATTTCAAAAGTCAGGCAGTCGGAAAGTGCGTGCCGTCGATTGTTTAAGATAAACTAAGTGAAGGCGTTGCAAAGTGGGGACTGAGGGGCGGCTGCAGGGATTGCAAACGCTAATTGTTTGCTGTGTTTTCGCTGACAATTCGTTTTTTGTCCAAAATAATTCGTGCCTAACACAAAAGTGTCACGCCAGCCCCAAACCTCAACAGATCCAACAGCGTCGATTGACAGATTGCAGGATTGCACGATTGTTGTTGCTAGATTGTGGCATTGCGTAAGAGCTGCCAATTAATTAATTAATTACCTCACTTCCCACAGTTCCTACAGTGGGCGTGGCAGCGTGCGTGATTTGCTGTACATCAGCGCCAAACTGACTTTTGTGTTGAACTCACAGTTTTACATTCTCAGTTCGTGCAGCACGCAAATCTGACATTTTAACTAACTCGATTAATCTGACATTAGATTGAATGAAGTTGCCGTGGTGCGGTTAAGCAGCTGGCGAACCATGCCTTCAATAATCTCAAGCGAATCCTACTTATAACAATTAAGAATGCTGTAGTCCCATAGACTAGTGAGCTCAACTACTATTCACCCTGAATCCATCTGTTAAGTTTACTCCTGTTTTATAGCCAAATTTCGCATTAAAAGTTTTGCGTGGAATTACTTTAATTTCTCAAAGACGGTACAGATACTGAACGTCAACTTATGCAAACCGAAAATGCTTGATCGAAATGATTTATATTTTCAACTATAATTTGGGTGATTGTAAGCCAATCTTAAAGAAATTTGGGCACTCGTTGAACGTGTTAATGCAAATTAAATATGAAGAAGAAGCCTCCTCTTTTAAAACGCTCGCTTTTATTGCAATCTGAATTCGAAATTTATCGGTATGCGTGAAATACAGGCAGTTATCGTTTTAAAGTCTGTAACTTTTAACGTCTCTCTTAACAGACGGACATGGGTATATCCATATATTCCAATGGAAGATAACCAAGTAGGATTCTTATCGAGAAGATAGGAAAAGACGCGAATAGACACGTAAGCGACGCCAGTCGTGACCGTAATAAAACCTCCCGCAAAAGGAGTTCTCCAAAGTGATAGGATAATTAGTCTAGACTCATTTACAGCAGTAAATTTGTGCCTAGTTGAGTTCCTCAGTAGGATAAAAATAATTGTATAAAGCTGTAAGACAATTTAGAAGTCTGCAATGATAGTCTATGTTCGATGCCCAAACAACATCGTTGTTTTCTAAATTTGCTCTTAGGATCATCTTTTAGTTATATTTGTGCCTTATTCTTCACCGCGCGTAAATTAAATAAGCCTTTTAACCCATTTACAATGGGTTCGTGGTATAATTAGCTAGAAATAAACATCAAAAGGTGGCTGTCTAAATTGTTGCTGAACATTAATGTGAGGTGTGTATAAATCTGTGCAGCTGCTTAATGATCCCATTAAAGGCATACTTAGAAAGCTAGGAAATATAATAAAATAAAATAAGTATGCCCAGATTATAAATAAATTGAATAGAATATGGGGCAAGCGCATTAGTCTCTGTCATATTGTTTATTTCAACTAGGCTCTGCCTTAGCGCTGCAATGGCACATAGATATGCAAGCATGCATGATTGTTGACTGGTAGAGTGTTGACGCTGTCTTTAAAATATTTTTATCAGTGCTACCGAAAATAAACTGCGAATGGGCCACAAAAAGCAAAATCGCACAATATAAACTGGCCCCATGTGCGTGTGTG
Organism: Drosophila picticornis; assembly: GCA_035043845.1. NCBI lineage: Eukaryota > Metazoa > Arthropoda > Insecta > Diptera > Drosophilidae > Drosophila > Drosophila picticornis. The sequence continues at coordinate 8,927,208 of JAWNMR010000492.1, forward strand.
TGTGAGGGTGCGTGTGTGTGAGGGTGCCTGTGTGTGAGGGTGCGTGTGTGTGAGGGTGTGGGTGTGCGTGTGCCTGCGTGAATGGCAACAATACACCAAAATAAACAAAAGCTGTGCACGGCCATTGTTTGCTTAAGACACACTGAAAAACATTTATACATTTTTTACGTTCTTTTTAAGCATTACGTATACGTAATTTATTTTGAGAAGACGCCTGGTAAAATACGTATATGGCGAAAAGCACTACACACTTTTAGGCGCACACGCGTGCCAAAAGCAAAAAATGAGATGACAGCCAAAACAACTCATATAAACAATACAGGAATGCAAAGAAAGCAAACGCAAAGAGCAATGCGAGCAAAGTACTGAGAAGCGAGAAGAGCAGGCAGACAGGTTAGGGGACGGTGGATTGGGGTGATGGAGCGAGTAGAGTATGAATAATAATAACCAAATTGGTTTGAGCTTGCTTTGGCACAAGTGAAACGAAATGAAATTAGCTTTCCGTTGACTTTCAGTGACGATGAGGAAGCTAGCAACTCTGAGACTGGTGGAGACGTGGCAAGCCCAGCGTGGAACCCATCAACCCACCGACAATTTGTCAATTGACGCCCAGTCAGGCGCTGAAGCTGCTTCCGCCCGGCTGGCTGTCAATGGGCGAGCAGTAAAATTTCATAGAACTCTGTTGCATTTGCCTCGCCCAAGTTGTGCGGCTACTGGGCATTTATCGCTTTTTGAAATCATCTGCCTGGAATAAATACATTTTCAGTCAGTCATCAAGTTGCTGGGCAAATCAGTAATAGCAGCACTCACACAGAGAGAAAGAGACAGAAAGAGAGAGAGAGAGAGAGGGAGAGACCATTACTTGTAGTCCGAGTGGAATTTCTAGTTCTACTCAAAGTGTATTTTTTCTGCGTATAATAAGTGGATTTGACCCCTCGCTTTTTGCAAATAGAACAGCAAACGCTGCAGGCCCATTGATATATTGACTCAAAGCAAAACTCGTAATTTCTTAGTACTAACAGCATAAGTGCTGTTGACTTTAGTCAACTATCGACAGACATAGAAAGAGAGAGATTGAGCGAGGGCATTTTAATACCCTTTGGGTCTGAAATTGATACTTGAAACCTAATGATGGATTTGATTGTCGATTGGAAATGTTAAACCACTAAAAATAGCCAGCGGCATCTCAATAACTTGCTGTTTAACTTTTCACTGTTCGTAACTTTCAGGATGCTTTTCTAAACTAACTTGTAAAGCCCTTTCGAGAGATATTTAAATCACATATACAAGTCGTCTTAGCACCGCTTTTTGTATTCTATTGTGATTGCTGGAAAGTCCATGTATGTAGGATTCCATTCGATGTGCAAGGTGTAGCCCCTGAGAATAAGTTGCTATATATAGCGTGATTATGGCAGCTGTCAACTTGATCTGCCATTGTAATCAGCAATATAAATAACAGCCCAAACAGTTGAACTGTACTGCCATAATAATGACAAAATGTAGCTCACTTCAATCATTATTTTTTGCCTCAAAGTATATTATCAATTCCATAGAGTGCTATAAAAAAAAGGGAAAAATTGCTGGCCACACCAGCACGGCCACAAGGCACGGTCACACTCCATGGCCGTTTAATTATGTATCGGATTTCCAATTAGCAGCTGTGAGCAGATTCGAAACAATTTGCATGCATTTGCAGTAACGAAAGTCATTAGTTATCATATTACGCCCTTCTCCCGAGCGTGCCACGCCCACTGTTTATGATCATAAATTATGCTGCTGGTCGCTGCTCATTGACCCACGCTTATTGCCCCAAATGTTGAAAGCAGCATCAGCATCAGCATCAGCATCAGTGAGCAACAGACGACGAGTTATTATTTCTTTTGGCTTTTGGGTTTCACTGGAATCGGAATATGCAAAACGTTTGATCCCTTCCGGCTTAGCCAGGTCTAAAAGTGGTGTACGATGAAATAAACTGAAATAAAATTAGGTGCAGTTGGCAAAGAGACAGAGACAGACAACCAGCCAACCAGCCAACCAGCTAGAAGTGGCAGAGATAAGTGTGGGGGGTGGCGAACTTTAAATTTATTACAAACCCAATAAGCCCTGGCAGAGACAAAATTATTTATTTGGCCCGGCGCTGGCAATCAAAAAAGAAAATTCATGTTGATGGGTGGGCTCATGGCTAACCCACATCCCGCCCTCCCCCAGTCCCCCGCTAAACGCGTACCACACTGTGAGATCGAGTTGCCACTGCCGCCCATTGCCAGAAGACCCTTACCGCTGCAAAACAGTCAACGCAGCAAAAACAAAAGTTTATTTATTTGAAACGAAGAGCGAACGAAGAACTGAAATTGTTGTCAATGTTAACTAAGGAATACCCTCCCTATTCATAATTGCGGAATAACCTCTTTTATTGTCTTACACATAATTGAGTTTACACATACATTCAACGCAGGATGTGGGATTACTTCAGAGCAACACATTTCTTAACATTGAATCTGATTTTGAAGAGAGTGCTTATTTTTCATTATTGATAAATACCCTCTATAATCCTATTGTTATTACTATTTTCAGTTGATTATTATTTATTATTAGAGAGCTAAGGCCTTAGCTAATATGCTCAAAGCGCATACGGATTCTATAATAATTTCCGAGACACTCACAAACAAAAAACCAAACCGAGTTAAGTTGTTTTTTTTTTTCGAAATCTGTGGCACAGGCAAAATGGACTCACTGCGGTCATTGGGATCGTTTTGCCTTTGATTAAAAATCCGGTTGGATGATATTATCTGCTGCTGATATGTCGACCTCACTCTCGAACCAATGCCAGCCCCCCCACCCCCCTCCCTTTCTCTCTGTGGCAGCCAACTCTGTATCTAGTTTGGCCAGACTTTTGGTTAAAAGTTGGTGACCAGTTCACTCAAAGTTTTGACGCAGCAGGCACGTACAATGCCGCGCCCACAAGCCGCTCCTCTGCCCTCAACTCAGTCGAGTGCAAAGGCAATGTTAGGCAACTTTTGTACTATTTGTCCATGTAAATGTCTGCCTGCGCTTTGCATTTTGTTTTTGCGAAAATCAAACAGCAACAGCAACGGCAACAACGACAATAACAAAAACTCGCCGAGAGTCATAAAAAATGGGCAACTTTTATTTTTTGTATTTTATTTATTTATGTTAAATTCATGACATGTATTTAAATTAGTTGCCGAGCAGTTTGTCCCTTTTTGTCAATGGGTGCTAGTGTGCTTAAGTGTGTTTGTGTGTGTGTGTGTCTGTATGTGAGTTGGAGTATGTTGGCCATCAAACGCAGCCGTTGTGAATTTTGCGCTCCAAAAAGTAGGCAACAGAAAGTCGGCGCTGCATTAACAAACATTCAATTATGAGCCGAAGCTCTTCCTCTCCTTCACTCTCTGTTTCCATCTCTGTCATATACACGATATGTGTCTCTTTTTCCAGCACACACATTAGTTATGGCTGCTTTTCCTATTTATATGTGGATCCCTGTCGACTGACATTAGCATTTCAAATGCTAAGACAGCGGCTAGCATCAGCATCAGCATCAGCATCACAGGCCAAAGCCAAAGTGAAAGGCAAACCCAAGCTCAAATTTCACTTTCGTTTCAGGGGCGCTGGGTGTGAAAGTTGTCTGCTGGGGTATGTTCTGGGGGTGGTGGGTGGTAAAGGTGGTGTTGGTTTAGCTGGCACAGAAAACTTTTACCATTTGCCTGCAAGCAGCAAACGACAAAGGGCAAGGCAAACACGCAAAGTTTGCCTGCATATATCTTTTCAGTTTTGTGATATGTGTATACTAAATAGCTGCATATATTATCACAGCAAATAACCACCCATTTCTCTCACCCCTCCCCTACCCTCTCCTCTCTATCTTTCTCTTTCCATCTCTTTTTATTTGGGAATAACTTTAAAAATGCGTGCTTGGTCAAGTAAATGAGCTTTCCTGTGGCTTTTCCACTTTTGTTTCGGACATGTCCTTAGCAAACAGTTAGATCAAAGATACTCATTCACACACGCATACACAGATACACACTCACAGTTGAATACATATGGTCGACGCTCAAACGGAAATTGATATTTAATTAAAGTTTTAGTCGTTGCCTTGCCTTGGTCTGCACACAAAAACTTGTACCGACCTCCGACTTATGTTGCCCCAACTGCAAATTCAGAAATTTGCATAAGGCCACAAATTTGAGATGGTGTCTCTCAGCCCAGCATTTGAGCAGCAAGGCAAATGCAGATAGCAGAAGCAGTCTCCAACTGCTCCAGAATTCTATCTCAAAACGAATTCCGGACACCAAAACTTTTGACTCGAGATACCAGCAGAATCCCGGTGAAACTTTTAAAGTAGACACATGACAAATAATTTTTGTGACCTTATCGCATTGCAATGTTTTCTAGCACTTGATGGGCTGCGTGTGTTTATGTTTTTTGCAATAAATCCGATTTGGAGCAAAGCAACTTTTGTCGACGTCGATGCTCGCGATCTAATTTGCAATTTCTCAAAAACTGCTGCTCTGAAAGTAAAATTCCAAAGTCTAAATTACATCAGAAAAAAAAACAGATAAAATGATTGTCGACTTATTTGTGTTCAAATAAACAGACAGCGTCCTAAATGAAAATAACTTAATGTTCACAGTCCACAGACTTTAAAAGATTAAAATTCAAAGAAATAAATCAATTTACTAAAAAAAAATATTAATAAATAGCTGATTTAAAATGAAAAGGAATATTCAAGCTCAAGATTTAAATTAAAGAAATACAATAAAATCTGAAGTATTAAACATTATGTACCTGAGCCTATTAAAAATGCTAAGACAGTCAGAAGCCCAGCAAATCTCTATCAGTGGGAGAGGAGAGAGAGGGAGGATGAGAGAGGGAGACAGGAAAGGAAATATCTCAATTAGTGAAACTTGAACAGAACAAAAATTGCCCCGAGATATATTGAAATTGGAAATTTAATTAGAGAAACAGGCAGAATATGTGAATTGAAGAGTAACTAGAATATTTACACACCTACACCCAAACACCCACACACACACACACACACACACACACACACATGCTGACCTGTTGTATTTCTTATGTCATTAATTCAAATTCCAACCAATTTTCATTACGAATGAAACTGTCCTGATGACCGCCACAAGATCTGCCCATTGATTTTTCACTACCATTGAGTGTACAAATATTGTCATCCTGTCTGGCCAAAATGGGGGCAGCGTTTACTTTCGGCCATTTAGGGTACAGACTGGGACTGTCGCATTGCCATCATTTTGTTGCTCATTAAATGCACTCAGGCAAATTTATGCCCATTTATTTTTAAGGCTAAGACGCGTGGTGGGAGGGGGGAGGTGTGTTGGGGTTGCGATTGGGGTTGGAAAAAGACCCCACACAACGCTTTAATGACGCTTCTTCATTCGTTCGTGTTTTTTTTTTGTTTTTTGTTTTATATTTATATTTATTTAAATACGAGCAGAGAGCAACAGCCGCGCCTTAGCTGCTGGCTGATAGCATTTTACAAAGGCCATTGGTAGGGCTGGTAGGGGGGATGGGGCAAGTAGGGAAATGTGCGGGGAACTAGGGTGCTGAACAAACTTTATGACTTTTATCTACGCGCAAGTTTTGAACTGGAGCCCAACAACGAGCAAATGAGAGAAATTTTGAGTGTGGAGTGGCACTGAGACTGACACCGACGCGTCGCTTATATGAAAGGGGCGCTGATTTGGTGAGGGGGGATGTGGGTAGGGTTGGTGTTGTGGTACACCATCAGTTGAGTTTTTAAACATGCCTCACGGCCAAATGCATAAATATTTTCACTGTCGCCGTCATGCGCTCGTGAAAAGCTGGCAAAGGAGAAACATGACATTTTTCATACACATTTATTTGGCTTTGGCTGCTTTTGCGCCCTTCCCTCAAAGATTGATGGGCGTGGCACATTTGCATAATTGCAGACAGGCAGCAAAGCAGCACCCAAGTGCCCAAGTGCCATAAAAAGCGGTACAGCTGAATGAAATGAAGTCAAACAACAGAGTACAAAGTACAAGCGGCAGCAGCGAAACGACCAGAAAATAACAAAGTAACAAAATAACACAACAAAAGCACCGCAGAACAGACCAGAACCGAGCAGAAGAAAACGTTACATCGAACCGACGGACGAGCTGCAGACGGGACGGACAAATGATATAGGTAATAAAAAGTTTATATAATAGCAGATGGCATACTGAAATGGCCAACGGCCGACCAATCTCTGCAGTCGCCTCCAGCTCCACAGCATTTAAAATAGCATTGTTTAAAGGTGTATGAGAATAATGGCAATGTGTTCTCACAAAATGAGAGAGAAAGGGATAGAGATAAAGAGAGAGAGAGAGAGAGAGGGATTTAGATATAAATTGCGAGGCAAAGCAAGTGTTCAAATTAGGCGATCGGCCAACAGCGTTTGATATTCTCTCTCTTTCTCTCTCTCTCTCTCTTTCTGCCTTCCTACCACTATTTTCCTCTCTTCACAAATATCAAAACGTCCTTAAGTAAGCCGAAAATGCAGGTTATTTAATAATACTACAAATTAACAACATGATAATATCAGTTGGTATGGAACACGTTATAAGAATGGGTACTGAAGCAAAAGGGATAGAGAAAGAGAGTGAGAGAAATACAGACAACCACAATTCACTTTTAACTATATTATCTGTCTCTCTCTGTCCAAAGGTACACTTACAAGCGATATAATGTATAATATAATAATATAATTGAATAAAAGTAACGCATTTGAATTGGGCGAGACAAGCCCTAAAAATTTAAAATATTTTGAAATAAATTTTCGAGATTATTTACATAGACCAAAGTAAGCAACGAAATTGCATTTAATAATAAAGAAATTGAGTTACGTTTTTAACACAAAGTTCAGTCAAAAGTTGTCTGCGCCTTTTTTATGCCATGCAACCATCGCGTAAAGTGGGTTATAATAAAGCTGTCAGAGCTCAGGCAATAAAATACAATCAAATAACACCTAAAACGAAGTCAAGTATTCACAAGTTGTGAATCTAATAATAGAAAAAAAAAAGATTTAAGGAACGAGACTCAGTTGAATGCTCCAAATGCAAATTAGACTATGACTTTAATACAGGGTATCTTCCAGTGGAATCATTATGATTACAAGAGAGCTTTGAATGTTGTCGCAGATTGCGTCAGATAAATTAATTTAAGGTAAATTCGCTGTATGTGTTTAAAAAAAAACAAAAACAACAACATCAACAAATGTTCATGTAACGCAAAAACCTTGTCAAAAAAAAAAAAAAAAACAAGCAAAATATATGAAAGTAAAAAGAAACAGGAAAGAACGAAGATTAAATACCCTTCCAGACGGCTGTCATCTAATTCTCAAATTAAAATAACAGTTGTTTGTAGTTTTTGCGGAGTTTGATTAGGAGAACTTGTTAGACCACAAGACTTACAGATTTACATAGAAGAAACTCATCTTTAGAACGATAATACCTAAAACGACTTTTTGATATAGTTGTTCGATCCGGGTTCGAGAGCACAATCATTGATATACTTCAAGTATCTTCGACTAGCGAACTTGATCAAGAATATGTTTAATTTATTTAACACCAACTTGATTTTGGATTATGGGGCATCTACAAGTCGTATATGACCGACTCGAATACTTTTTCTAGTTGGCTTTATGCATATATACATATATATATTTATATTTGTATTTATATATATATATATATATATATATATATATTTTCACATGTACTTTTTTGTGTTTGGTGGTGCGGATTACAAACTCGAAAAAGGCGTTCAACTGTGGGAAATTGAAATTTGGTTGTACTCCAGGCTTTGAGGTTTCAATTGGAACAATGGAACAAAGGAACTATGCACCGCTGATTGGATTGCATTACTTGTGACCAGCCAAACCAACCTTTTCGAACTTGAACGCAAATCCCTGAACTGGTGCTGCAAGGTTCGATTGGCAATAAATTATTTTAAAAAATAACCACAAATATCTCGTTTTTAGTGAATTTTTTAATGCATTTCATTGCAGTCCTTCAATCACTTGAACACTGTCTGACAGACATGTTTCCACTCATTTCTTTGTACGGCAATCATCGATGTTCAGTTCTGACTAAATATACAACCCAGACAACAATACACTAATAATCAAAATGTACCCTGCATAGAACAAACCGCGCACAAATCTTTTTCAGTGTGTGTCTGTTTCTTGATTTCATTCTTTAAACAACAGCTTGCAGTAATTGCATAACCATGAAAATTGATTGGCCAACTTGATTTCAGCTTGATTGTCTGAGTGCAATCATAAAACATTGTTTGATTTGGCCAAGCCGAATCTTTGCATTTCAACAAGATGTATCTAAAAATGTGTATATGTTGTATGTGCTTGCAGAATAAATACTTTGGAATTCATTCGCTTTGTGCTGATCACGTCAACAGCAGGGACACAAAAACTGGTAAGTATATGGACAATAATCGTTTCGAGTTTAATTTAAAATTAAATCGTTTGCAAACGCCACCAAAATGACGATGACAATAAATAAAAAACCAACTTGAAAATGCGGCAGAGTTACAACTGCGAGAACTGAGCAACTGAGTAACTGGGTAACTGGCAGCCCTCCGTCTAAACAGCGAAGGCTCGGGGTTAATTAAAATACGGAATACACTTTGATAAAATTCCATTTAATCTACTCAGCTTCGAACTCGCAAAGTCCAAATAAGAACCAGGCGGAAAATTAATTATGCGCATATTTGCGGGCTTACCAACAAAACAGCAGAAGAAAAAAATCGAGTCAGGAAGAGAGTGAAAAAATACACAACAAGCATGAAAGAACACACCGAAGATTACATACCCTAGCCGGGATTGAAAAAAATATCAACTGACTATTGTTATGAAAAATCTATGTTTTATATTAGTCACATGATTTTATACGCATGACAAGTGATGCAAACAGACAGAGACCGACTGACTCAAATGGTTTCATCGTGTATTCTACTTCAGCACGTCGTGACAACCTTGAATGACCCACTGTAAGGTACAAAAAGGTAAAGGAACACACAAAAAAAGGTTCACTTTGATTTGCATTTTTCGGCACTCTCGAATGTGCCATTTATGACATTTACCGCATATTGCGTTGGCAACCCTAACCAACAGCTCCATCCTGTGTTCCCACTCCACGATTAATTACAGCAACATTCCACTACTAATCAGTAACTGTTGCTCACTGGAGGGGTGTCGGAGGGGACTCTGGGGTTTTGCTACAGTGTTAAATGAGCCGCTGAGCCGCATTATTTCCATGTGCTAAGTCAAATGACTCTGCCCAGGGATCAAGCGCAAATAGGTGCGACTTTTTGAGGTAACCAGTGGAGAGAAAAAATCACATTTGCCCTCTAAATGTGTAATAGTAAATGAATATTCGCAGCTTTGAGAAATCCCAGTACATATAAATATTTAATATGCATTTAAGTATTAATTTACTGACGATGATTGCAAAATCTTTGAGTGTATTTTAAATACATTGATTATCGTTGTTATTCAGGTTGACTTACATTTTATTTTAGAATGATATGCTTACTCTAGTTCTACATAGGATGTGCAAGCTTGCAGTGCATTTTGCATGCCAGTTGACTTGAACTACGAGTTTAATGAAATCAGTTGTTGATTCTTCTCTGGCCAGCTCGTCTTCTCGCCTGAGAATATCTCGTATGTCAGTTGGCATTGCCTTCTTTTCGGGATGGCAAAGTGCCATTAAAGTGTCTTTAGCTTGCGCAAATGAGCCTCACTTGCTTTGGACTGTGGCTATATTTATGGAAAAATACACATACAAAAAATATATGTGTATATATATGAAATATATGTATATACATACAGCTGTGGTCAAAACAATAGTATTTGCTGAGCATTTACCATAAATATTACTTATTTCATAGCGATAAGCTCGAGACCTCTTCAAAACTTCAATATGAAGAAAAATTAAGTCTAAAATTGTCACCTGGTAATATTTTAAGATGCTATCAGTAAAATATAGCCAGCTATCGTAACTAGTCTTATAAATATTATTTAGCCGCAGAGAAAGCTTAGAAAACTTCACGATTATAATGATTAACCCAAATAATATTTTAATAAAAATAAAAATAAATATTAAATATTATTATAAATTAAAAGACCTAAATTTTGTTATTTATAAATGTTAATCAAATTTTCATAGTTGTTGAACAAATGTGTATTCCACTATTATTTTGACCGCAGCTATATGTAAGCATATGCGTGTGTGTGTGTGTGTGTGGCATTTGTTGTGGGGCCAATACAAGTAGCAATAAATTGCTAAGCAGCCTCACTCATTAAATACACATACACATCTGCGAGCACACATGAATATGTATGCATGTGTGACTGTGTGCGTGTCTTTACATTTAATTCAATAACACAGCAGTAACTCGTTTCGCCACGCCCATTACGCCCACAAAAGGTGCTGCGATGGCAACAGCGGAACGTACAATTCTTGTGTGCGCGCAGGACATGCCAGCAACAGGACCAAACACAATCATATCACCAGCTGCAGCTGCAGCTGTCTGCTTGCCTGCCTGCGTGTGTGTGTATGACATGGGTATGTTTGTCGCTTGGCTGTTGCAGTTGTTGCTGCTGCCGTCTGCCGTCTGCCGTCTGTCGCCTGTCGCCTGTCGCCTGTCGTTTCATTTTCATGTTCCACACTTGACGCGTTCGAGCATGTCGAGGCATTCAATTTCTTATGTGCTCGCTTGTTGTCACATTTTCATGTGGTGTAATGTGCCCATGTCTCTCTCTCTCTCTCTCCCTCTCTCCCTCTCTCCCTCTCCCCCTCTCTCTCCCTCTTTTCAACACCTTCGTGACACATTCTTTGTCAATAATCTCATTTTGGTGTGCTTTTCCAGCGCCACACTCAAATAGGCGTACTATGGCAACACTTTACGGCAGAAGCCTTTCTTCTCTGGCTTAATGGGAATTTCACAGAATTGTCAGCAAGGACTACATTTAATTACAACCGGTTCACACGAAATGGGCTGTATAGTGAAGCTCTGTGAGGTACCGCATATTTACCGATTAATATTCAGAGCCGGAATCCGAATTGGTACCGAAAAACTTAATTTATTTAAAACCAAAATGCCATAATATCGTGCTCGATCCCATTACTTAGGTGTATGTTTGAGAATGTTTTAGTCATCAAGCTTTGTCTATGAAAACGTTTATTCAAAATGTTTATGTCTGCTGCTGTTATAGTAGTCTCTGCGATCCAACGACCAAAAGGACATTATTGCTCGGCTTAGGTTACAACCAGAAAGAGCGAATAGTTTAGGTAAGCCGAAGACACCCCAATTTCATTATTAATTGACAAAATCGATTGGGCTGTACTCCAAAAATGTTTGTTCGATTTTGATATTTATTTTGCTCAAATGCAAGAGGGTTCTTAGCTAAGGGTAATCAACTATTTGATACAATTTATCAGATATCAGAGTATTTTGCGATTCTTCGATTTTTAACTTGCATACCGTAGAAATTAAGCGATCAACTTTCCAAACCTTACCCGAATACCGTAAAAAAGTTTTGGGAAAATACAGGTGTGAAATGCATTAACTACTTCAAGTAGTGAATTTAACTCTTGTTTAAAATTTCAACTAAAATCGATGGGAAAAGTGTAATTCGAGGACACAATGTATGTCAATTATACAGAGTACCTCATCGTCAAGCACTCTCAACTAAGGAATACTTACCGGTTATATTTGCCTGCCTCAAGCACAAACAAGAACTTCATTTGCAGGCAACTTTTTAATATGAAATGCATTTATTTTATATATATATATATATATATATGTATATATGCATCGTGTATGTATTGAATTGAGGGCAAGGCAGTTAACTACATTAAATGCAATTATCATCAACTTCAAAGTGATAAAGTGCGCTGCATGTCGTGGCCAATGTGAGAGGCAGCCAACTGGCTTAGTTTGTCTCGAAACTGGGTCTGGGGCGGAACGCTGGCTTTTAGCAAGCACTGTTAACCTGCAACTTGTGGTAACTTGCACCTGTTAGGTACTTTAGGGCGTAGTCCCAATTAATAAGCAGTCGGCCGGATACAACTGGACCCCAAATGATGCTTTGTCCAGCGTTTGTCACGCCCACACACACCATCAGTGTCCTTATCAGTAGCTGTGCAAAATTTCGTAAATTTTAATCGCCCGACCAAATGAAAAAGAAAAAAGGCCACCCAACAGAAAGTTGATTCGTTAGAAGGCAAAATCCAACAAAAAAAAAGAGGGAAACAATTTGTTTTTGTATTCGAAAGTTTCGCAAAAAGCATTAAAATTTAAAAAAACAAAAGAATTAATAGAATGGGAGTGAAAGAAAAAATAAATTACGACTACCGCTAGCTACCGCTACTGGTTGGTTATGGTAAAAAATATTGTAAATATTTTCCAGCAACATCACGCGTAGTCCCTCCTTTACCCCCCCACTGCTACTGCTCCCTGTTAATAATTTGTTTTGTTTCTACCTTGTGGTTGAGGCACAAACACACAGACATACATACATATATACATATATATACATATATATATATATATATATATATATATACATATATATTTAACTATATATATTTTTTACTTTTTGTGCTGTGCCGAAAAATGTTAATAATTGGCATTTCTGTGCGAAATGCTGTAACGGATGTATGGATGGTGGGTGGAGGTCTGGACGCGAATGGTGGGTGCGTTTTTTGTTTTTGTTTTTTTTTTATTTTTGGGTGGGTGGCGTTTCATAAATTGTTTCGGAAATTACAGTTGTACTGATGGGCAGCTCCCGTGCCCGACCATTGACCGACTTTTGGACCTCGGAATTGATTACAGTTCATTTCACTTTTGGGTCCTGTTACGCATTTCATCACTCGCACCCGCTGCCCTCTCTTCCCCGAGGCCCATCTCCTTTTTTTCATCCATAGCTGAGCATTGACGTGAAGCGTTGATTTCGTTTCATTTTTTTTCAGTATGATTTTACCGATTGTGTTTCAATTCAAGGTTTGCTTTTGTGTGATAATATTTATATTAATATTAATATTAATATTAATATTAAAACTATTATTGTTTCTTTTGTAATTTCTCACAAAATTTTGTATTTGCATTTAACGCTTGAGTCAAGCATATTTTCAGCACTTTGATTTTGTTGAGTCATTCAAGTTGGGAGCGTGAAAATCAATAAAAAGCACATCAATTACAATTATTTCTTAACCCATTGAAAAGTGGGTAAACACTTAATAATAAGTTTGACATTTATCCAATGATTAAAATTATTACAATTTAAATGTAAAAGGACGCATTCTCTCAATTCAATTAATTCAAATAATTCAATTCAAAACAATTTTTTTGTGTTCTTCAGGGGAATAAAAATAATTATTTTTATGTATTTTTTACTCTAGATTGAGTGATAAAATGCATATGACTTGAATATGCCGAATTTGAAGTCTTTTGTTATTATGGTATTTCTGATCAGCTCAAATATATTTATTCTGACATGCTTCCTCCTTGATGCTTCCAAAGTTTTGTTGATGCGGGGTACGATTGAAGCGATACACCTCAGAATAAGAGCCGCAGAACAAATGCAATTAGCTATTTTTGTGTTAATTTCATATCATTTCGAGTCAGAGGAGTACAAAATTTGAATTACCATGGGACTCGTTTGTGTGTGTGTGTGTGCGTGTGTGTGTGCGAGTGTGTGTTGTGAACGTGCTATAAATATAGAAAGCAAATACTCGACTACATAACATATGCCTAATGGTATAGTGTGTATATGTGGAAACGACTTGCTGTAGTAACATAAGCCCAGTTTCAATCAGCAGCTACGCGCTCCACCAGCCGCACCACGCGCAACAGCCGCACCACCAGCACCGACCGCACCACCCACACCGACCGCTCCAACCGCACCAACCGCGACACCAGCTCAGCATCCTGAACAGGGCCCCCCATGCCAAATTGCGTAATGGGTTTTGCGTATTATGCGCATTTAATTGGAGTTTTTGTTGCTGGATTTGTTTGCGCGTGTTTTGTGCTTCATGTTTGTGGACTCGACAAATGCCCGTTAAATTGAATAAGCTGCAATAATTGCATAAGTTTGATTAGTTAGACAAGTGGTTTTTATTAGCCTAAAAATGTACGCACCATCCAGCAATTAACCGGTTGGCGAATGCCCGATAGACACTTTAAACTTGCAAATTTATCTAAGAAATTAAGAAGTACATCAATTAACTAGTTTGCTGCTCAATCTCAGAAGATCTCAGTTCCTACGACTAGATGAACAAAAGACTATTTTAAGTTAGCTCATTTAATTTAAAAGCCAAATATCTTTTGCTAATTTTAATTGTTTCTTTTTGTATATTTTAAATATTATATTTGCGCACAATATTGAGTGACTTGCTGTAGTGCCTCACTTCCGATGACTATGCCCCAAATCATGTTCAATCAGATGATAAAGGCAACCCTTGAAACCTGCACCTTTTAAACTAATTTGCGTCTGATTATTTGGTCAACGCGCTTGATGTCGATGTCGATGCCGATGACAATGGCGATGATAATGAATATAGAACGATATGATGGAGGCACTCTGAATGGAAAGCATAAGAAAACGCAAACACACACAAACGTACATTTGTATATACATACATACGCAAAAGAGGAATCTGACAATGGACTACTTTAGGTTGGAGAGAGAGAGAGAGAGAGAGAGGGAGAGAGAGGGGGGTTATTCTGATTGCTGCTGGGCGCTTGTATTTTTAGTGGCTTCTAATGAAGTTACCAGGAGCGGCAGCAGGCGATCCCTCCCGGGCTGAAAAAGACGAATGCTGAGAGTAGGTTTGCTTCGTGGGTGGGGCAGGGGAAGTGGTGGGAGTGGGTTTAGCTGTGGTGGCTTCGCCGAGCAGCAGCATCAGTTGTCTAGGACCCTCATTTATTTTCACTTTAATCAAAGCGAATGGCAGGGACAGCAGGCAAGAGGCAGGGGCGGGAGGCAGTAGGCAGGAGGCTGCAGGCACCGTTGGTGGTGCAGGACGCAGGCTGCTCCAACGTTTGCTGAACAAATTTTTGCTACCATGCCCAAAAAGAATTGTAAAGCGTAAAATAACAAAGACAAGGAAGAGCAAAAGTAAAAGCAGCAGCAGCTGCGAGGCCAAAAGTGTATTGGTAGTTGTAATTTTACACGTTATCCCTTCTGCCTGTATACGTGTGTTAGAGTGTGTGTGTGTGTGTGTGTGTAGGAGTGGCAAGGAACGAGGCTAAACAAAAGCACTACAACACAGGCCCAGGCCTGAGCAGAGCCGAGCAGAAGAGATTTTCCAGGCAGCCAAATGAAAAAGTAAGCTAATTAGTTAATGAAAGATATTTTCCTTTGTCTACTCTCGGTACACAGTTCACCTCCCCCTTCCCTCTCCGCATACGGTTTCAAAACAGTGCGTTTTCCTCCCACACTGAGCGAAAATTACTTAAAATGGCAGCAGAGGCGATCTGCTGCCTGAATATGTTTTGTGGTTGATAACTTGACTAAGCCCTTACAACCATCTCTCTTGTTCCCTCTCTCCCTCTCTCTCTCTCTGTTTCTCCCTCACTATCTTGAGGCATTGCCTAGCTTAAGTTTGTCGCCACAAATGAGCTCAGTGTATGTCGCAATGCTTAATTTTATGCATAAGGTTCAGCTATCGCATGTTCATTGTCCGGCAATTTTGACCTTTTTTTTTTTGGTTTTTTTTCCTCTTCCCACAATTTCGAAGCCTTCGCAGCGAACAGCTCCACTCCCCCCAAGCAGCCGCCTGTTTATGGCTGCCACGTCAATCGTGTTAGCCTTTGTTTGGCAATTCAGCCGTTCGCTGCTCATTTTCTGCTACTTTCTTTGTGCCAACAGCAGCGGCAGCAATGCTGCTGCTGCATAATTCCGGAACTTCTTTCCACTCGCTGCTCTCTCTCTCTCTCACTGTCTCTCTCTCCCTCTCTATCTCTCTGTCTCTACAGTCCAAATCTACCCCTAACCCACTCGCAGTCTCACTCCTCTGCTGCTGCTGCTCACTTGCGTGGTCTGCACCCCTTTTGTATTGCAAAATGTTTTGCTTGAATAAATTATAAGCTTAACTGGCACCGAGACACCCCTTCTTCAATCCATATACCGTTGCTGTTCAGTCCCCATTTTCGAAATGGGTACTGCTCCAATAAATTATTGAATACATGCATATTTTATACTGCATTTATCCTTTATTTAGCTTATTTTTTCTAGTCATCCATGAGGAAATTACCCTTTTCTGGCAGCATTCTGAGTCCTTGTTGCATGCCACGCTACAATAGCAGTCAACATATGCACTCCACATTCCTCTGTTAGATTAGAATCCCATTCCTTAATTAGTTCTTCTCGTTTCATTAGTTACCAAAACGAATCGATTTAAGTCCATAGAAGAATGTCAAAGTCAAATATACACTGAGAAAAGTTGTTGTCAAGTTTTCTTTGTTCTATTTAGTACATACATAAATATTTATTACCACGAAAACATACTCAACATTCACATTAGCTTGATGAAAATTATAATTATTATTATTTTTTTATTATTTCATTTATTTTTTTTCTGCTACTATTCTATAATTCTTTCATATAAGCTGAGTTTCCATCCCTTTCATTTCTGGCTTTTGAGCTATATTCGCTGTATTTCAAAGGTTGGATTTTTGGCATGGTTTAAGGAGAGATAGCGCATTGGCCAAGTCGAGTCAGTGCGAGGGAGATAGAAAGCAATCTTTATTGATAATATATTATTTTCTTTTGCTTTTATGATATGTGCTTATTTTTATTAAATTGATCATAAGGCTTATGCTTTAAAATCGTGGCAAAAAGTGGTGCAGAAAATTGAGTGTGCAATTTGATTTCCCGTTTCAAGAATTCTCCAACAGTCGATGGCTGAAACAAAATATATATATATGAATATAAATATATATATATATTTATATAAAAAGGCTAAAGATAAATGGGGCTTAGCAGACACATAACCACAGCCAGAGCTCATATGGCAAATATGTGTACACGCTTAAATATAATATATATACATTATCTATATATATATATATATATATATCCATAAACATATATAGAAGCGATATGAACGCGACGCGAATGCTGCCGATGACGACACTTCTGGTTCATTGAAGCATAAGAAATTCTCGAATGAATCGCTCCGTTGACGCTTGAGTAGACTTGAAGCGATAAGCGCTTTTTGCCCCATATACAAAAATCTATATTTTGCTCTAGTCGCGCATCCGTTTACACTGCAGACACACACACAACGTGTGCACAGTGTTAGCTAAATGCAAAAGAGAATACATCAAAAAAAAAAAAAAAAGTGTACTAAAACAAAAAAAATGGCCAAAGACGAAGAGGCGAGTGTCCGCCCGTCTGTCCGTCGGTCTGTGAGTCAAACCAACGGGCTCGTCCGGGAGTTGAACCCGGGACCTCTCGCACCCGAAGCGAGAATCATACCCCTAGACCAACGAGCCGTTCCGGCTTCACTCCGCTGATTGAGGCATTTCAATATAGTCGAGATTAGAAGGCTAGCCAAACAGAGAAGGCGGGAGAGAGAGAGAGAGAGAGAGAGAGAGAGAGAGAGAGAGAGAGAGCGAGAGAGTGTGTGAGAGAGAGAGAGACCGAATGTCAGATCGTTTTTGCTATAGTTTTTGCGTATGCGCAACGCATCTGGCACAAAACTCATGTATGGTCTGGAGTATTACTCATACGCACTGTTTGCCCATTTGAAAGTTAACGCATAAATATCAATTGTTCGCACGTTCGACGGCCGGGGTAGACAACGACTAATACAAATGGAAATAACCAAACGTCATGCTGACTCACTTTGCTCACATGACGAACGACAACAGCAGCAACAACAACAATGCACACACAACACACCATAAAATGTTTGGCCCTATGTCAAAAAAGTGGACAGCCGCATTTGGCGTCGATACGTGGCCCTGTGCAAGCCGTCTGTCCCGTGGCACTGCTATTGCCCACTAAAGCTCACCACAAACCCCCCAACTCCCTCAAGCTGCCTCCAACACGCGGACTTGTTTTTATTGACAGTTGTCAGGTATTTTTTGAGGAGGGCTCCTAAGCTTTGCCATTCATTACCTTTTGAGTCATTGCTTTATTGCTGATGATACTCGCACCTGGCGTTAGTTGCAAACACACGTACAAACACACACACCAACACACACACCAACACACACACCAACACACACACTTGCGTGTGTCATAGGAATGTGCTGGAGGACATTGAGTTAACCGAAAGCAAAGCAGCAGCAGCATCCAGTGCCATAAAATTTATCAAGCGACAGCTGTTGCACACACACACGCACACACACACGCACAGCTAGAGCAACCAAGCGAATGGGGGCGGAACACTCGAGTGTGCCTGTGGGCATTATGTGTCCCAGTTGCATGCAACGCAGCGCTAACTAAATCGGAAACCAATTTGGTTTTCGCAGCTAACCTATCAGCTATGTGTGTGTGTATGTGTGTGTGTGTGTGTGTGTGTGGCAACTCAATGGGAATTGCTAAGCTATAAGCGTGCGATGACGTCACACGTCATCATAAATAAATATCGAAATACGACGCAATGCAGCAAAATGAGACCAAAAATATTACAAATTAATTGCTAACAAATGCCAAAGGGCCAAGGCAATGGAATTCATTCATGGCAATATTACCTGAAACTTTGCTGCTTTGCGACTTTGGGCCACGGCCACACTGAAGGCGCCTAAAAGCATATTTTTGTGTTCTTTTTTTTTGCTTTAGTGTTGCTTTGCCTTCTGCTGACACCAAAAGTTTTCTGAATTGTTTGGCTAAATTTTGTGGTGCTGCTGCTCTTGTTTCTAGTTGCCGGTGCAGGTGTGTGTGTGTTGTGTGTGTGTGTGTGTGTGTGCGTGTGTTGTGTATGGATGTGTGCATGTGCTTAGCCAATTCGCGTGCCTTGGTGTCGCCAATAATTACATTTGCTGATTTATTGAGTGTCGTGGCTGTTGTGCCGTGGCAGCAGCGGAAGTCCTGCTCCAGAAATTCAATATCCTTGTTTGGATATTGTGAATGAGTCGCCATTGTAATTGCAGCAAGTGATGGAGATTCAAATTTTATTCAGGCATGCTCAGGCTTTGAATTTGTATATAGAATATTGGTCTTTATAGTATATATTTTCTATACATCAAATAATTGTATAATTGTGTTGTTGTTCCTGGGTTTTCTCAATTCACACTTTTTATATCTGTACAAAATAGAGTTAAATACTTTTGGCTAAATGCAAATTCCACTTTGTGCATTGCACTCAGACAAGTCTTGAGTATATCAAATATATTTTTGGGATGTGGCAGTTGCCAAGGACTAAGCCGAGGGCGAAACCAAAGCAGTTCCATCATAATGCCATTAGTGTGCCTATAATGCTGATTAGTGTGACAGAGACAAAGCAATCTCAGGCAACAGCAACAGCAACAACAGCAACAACAACAACAAACAAGTCCAAAATTATGTGGTCGCATGCCATTTAGCCTTTTTGTGGTTCTTCAATGGAATAGGATACGGATGGTCGGTTACGGATGGTGTGCCAGCGACAGGAAATGACACTCTCACCCCTCTCACCTCACACTTTAAGTCTCAGTCTCCGTCTCAGTCTCACTCTCACTGTCAGCTGCTCAGCCAAAGCTGATGTTGATTGCCGCCTTTAAGTAGTGGCACCTCTTTACGCACAAACGGATAGGAGAGGGGACTGGGCAGGGATTGTACGGATTGCGTGCGGTCCTCGCATATTCAAAATCATCGCTCAAGCGAAAGTGAAATTAATTACACGACTTGAGTTCTGTGCTGTTCTGTTCTGTTCTGTTCTGTTCAGTCCAGTTCAGCTCAGTGCCAAGTTGAATTGTGCTGAGTCCTCGGCATTGTCGGCTCTTATTGCCACTTGCTGGCGTAATTAATGAAAAGGCCAACCAAATCGCGAAAGCCCACACACAAACACACAAACACACACACACACACACTATGGTTGGGGGTCTTTTTCTTGGTGTATTTAAGATTTTCGGTTGCTTTTTCCCATTGTGCAACTATTCGTGCTTTTCTCAGTTTCTTTTGCGTCTTGCCTGAGCCAAAATTTCATTAGAGCCAACAATTTGCTCATTTCTTTATTTTGGGTCTGGCAGCTGGCACGAATTTTGAGTGGCACGTATCTGTGGTAAAGGCAGCAGTATCCACTATCTTGTCTCATCTGCATCTGAGCCACAACGAGGCCCAACTGATGTGTTTACTATATATATAAATTTATATACATATATATATACATGGCACGCCCATCACTACACGTTTACGATCACATTAAGTGCGTGTTTGACAAGATATTCTGACACTTGGATGTTGTGGAATTAACTTCAGCATCGATGCCACCTTGAGTCTAACTTGAGTCTTTACCGAAGTAGGCTTTTCTTAAAGTAATCAAAATAGTTTGCTTAACGACTAGTTGTACATTTTCAAGTAATCATTTTGGAAAACAAGAAAAAAATGTCAATTAATATTCGAAAATAAAGTTCATCTGCTAATTTGAACTATTTATTGAAGTCCTGCTAAGCCAGAGGACAAATAAATGACAGAATGCGGCGAATCGACTTAATTCGAGTGAATAAAGCTAATTTGTCAGACGTTTTAAATGCTACGAACATCGATATGAGGCAATGCCACACTTGAAAGAAGGCCAATTTGAATCGCCTCATTTGGTTTTAGAGTGGTGAGATTCGATCAGAAAACTTTACTTGAGTGGACTTTGGCTTGGAACTTGGAATTGAATCGAATAAGCTGAGCCAAGGCGCATTCGTATTAAATTTCTCGAAGGTGCTCAGTCGATGCTTGCTCTGATTAGAACACAACGAGCCATCTCTTAATTGTCGGCCAATGACCAAGAGCGCTTTAATCAGCGCCAATTGGCAAATACAAAAGCGAAAATTGCAAAGTGTCTACACCAGCAGCTGGAAGGGAATAGAGGCAGGAGAAGGAGCAGAAGCCGTAGAAGCAGTTCAAGCAGGACATAGCAAGCAAATAGACGATGGCAGGCTCTCATTCTCAAAGTGAGGGGAAAGTTGGATGGTTGTGTTGGTTGGTGGATGGTTTGCTGCTTGGGTGGTAGTCAGCTGCTAAGGCGACACACCAAAACCTTTTGCTAACTTAATTAAATTATAACATTTTCGCTGGCGCTTTTTGCAGAATAATTGGCAATAAATTGATTAAAGAGTTAATTAAATGTGCGGGGGCCGCCAAAGTACATAGATGGATAGATAATTGCATTGGCGCAAAGGGCACCATAATTTGGGGCAATGTGTATGCGTGTGCATATGTGTATGTGTGTATGTGTGTGTGTGTGTGTGCGGCAAATTAAGTGCAATTTCAATCACTCTTTTGCAGAGCCCCTCCAGCTGTGTGCCCTGCACTTGATATTTACAAAAAATAATTTGCAGTTGGCAAAAATGATTTAAAATTTAAAAATTAAGCAGCCAGAAAAAAAAAACACAAAATTCTTACACATCTTAAAATAGTTGTGAAAAGAATAACTTATGCATTTTCAAAATATTTAAATATCATGTCCACAATAAAATACATTAATTTGTAGGTTTCATTGAATTGTAATGTATGGCTTAAGAAGTCAAAGAGACTTTGTTAAAAGTCCATATTGAGCTGGTCAGCGACCAAATAATATTAATATTTATCTCCAAGGTAAAAGATTTCCTTTTAAAATTTGCATAGCCACCTCAGTTGGACAGTCTCAGAACTTCTTTACAAATGCTCTTAGGTCAGAAGAAAAAACTTTAAAAGCAATCAGCTACCGATAATCAAATGGAGTTACTATCTAAAAGTAATCGTAATCATCATGTACATAAAACGTTTGTGAAAACATTTCTTATTTATTATTTGATTAAATGAATTTAATTTATTTCAGTTTTTATAATTTAGTTGGAGATAGCCATTGTCAGCTTGAACAAGCAAAAAAAAACTTGCATTCATGTTGCATGTTACGTTTGAGATACAAATACAGACAGAGTACAATCAGTTGTGGTTCTTTTTGCATTCTTTCTACTTGCAGTCGGTGGCAGCATGCAGCGAGGATATTGCCTTGGCGCACAGCGTGCAAAGTGCACCACGCTCCCCGCTCAGCCCCACTAGAGGGAGTGTGTGTGCGCGTGTGTGTTGGTCAGGCAAAGGCATGATGGTTGCAGCAGCCATTGGTCCCGTAGCAACATCGACGGGAGCGACAATTGCCAAGGCCACAAGAACAACAACAACAACGGCTACAGCGCTGGCCAGCAAGCTGCTCGGCCATTTTCACAACCGCACAACCCACGCAAATGTGGAGAGAATAACGGCGGTGCATGGAGAGGCAGTAGCAGCAGCAGCATCAGCAGGCGGAACGGGTTCGGGAACGGGCACGGGATCAGCTGTATCGGATGGAGGGGGGAATGGGGACAGTAGCGAGAGTGTGGGCATCGCCAGCTCCTCGACACCCACCAGTTACTTGTCCCTGTATGAGGATGAGACGCAAGCGGCGGCGGCGGAGGCGGCGGCGGAGGAGGCTGGCTATGCGTTAATTGATGACATCAGCGAATGGTTGCTGAGCGCAGCCGGTGGCAACAATCTCAGCCTGAGCAGCAGCAGCAGTAGCAGCGAGACAACCCCATCCGCTGCAATCGGCCGCATGGTCAGCACCGGTTTCATTAGCCCCAATGAAACGGTCAGCTGGCTGACGCTGGACATCGCTGAGACATTGCAGAACAGCTCACTGGCTAGCAGTGGCAATGGAAGTGGCAATAGCAGCAACAGTGGCGCCACCAACGGCAGCATCAGTAATGATCTCGATGCGGACCCCGATGCTGACGGTGGTGGACTCTACGCGTTGCGAAACTTTGTGGAACAGCAATTGAACGGGGAATCAGGTCAGGATATTGAGCAGGATATTGCGCTCATCGACAGTGCGGAGGAGAGTGCGCTGGAGAGTGTGGCCGATGGGGACGCTGATTATGGCATTCTCGGTGGCTTCAGCGGTGCCAGTTTGGATATTGCTGATATGGATGTGGCCAGCAATGATCTACTGCAGCGCACGGCGACGACGATAACAAATCGAACGACCACCAGCGCCACGGAGGACGCCCTTTGGCTGAGTGGTGCTGCCGCCAATAGTGCGAGTGCAACAGCTGGTGCGGGTGCGGGTGCGGGTGCGGGTGCTGGTGCGGGTGCTGGTGGCAGCTCTTTCATGTTGCTGCTGGAGAACTTTAACGATTATTTTCCCAATTATAATGGAAGCAGTGTGACGGGCACCACAATCAGCACCACAACAGTCACCACGAGCAACGTTCTACTCGATCAGAACCTGACGACCCTCTACTTTGAGAACTATCGAACCAACTGCACGAATGCAACGCTGAATCTAACAACGGAATCCTGTCACGAGCTCCGAATCGGTGAGTAACTGCATATTAACAAGTCTGATTTCCCAATTGTCCCATTTCCCCATTTCACTGTTCAGGGGCATAAACATTGTTATAATGGGTATTTGAATTTAACTTAATTATATTCTTAATCAGTGTCCGATATTGAATTGTCCATTTGTGCAGAACTCCCTCAGTTCTCAAGGTATCTTGATGAAACTTGGATATTTATAACAGAGAGGGATCAATTCATGTTAATTCTTGGCGTAGAACCAGCACAAGTTTCAAGTTGTAGAATCAATTGATAGAGTTCAAGATATGATACGAGTATGTTTAATTTGTTTGCGTACGTTCTCAAATTTAAGTGCAGTTTTAATCTAGAGATGAAACCATGACTAAAACGTCAACTTACTTCTCAATATTTCTCATACAGTATAACTACACAAATGTGGAACATTCAGTTCAAATAATTTAATAATCATATTTCAAAATCCGGATGAAAATTTAGATGTTCACAGATAAATTTCGATCCAACAGTTTTTACTTTTACTCCTTACTTACTATTTCGATCATAGGTTGGTCCAGTTAAAACTATTAACTTTGCAGGCAGAACTTTTTGTTTCAAAATTGAGCTCTTGCATATCACTGCACAATACAAATATCTAAACTATATTTAACTCATGTGATTCGTACTTTCTTCTACTTGCAGTTGATCATAACTATTGGGCGCTCATCTTGATACTGTTCCCAATCCTAACGCTATTCGGCAACATTCTGGTCATCCTGTCCGTGTGTCGCGAGCGTTCGCTGCAAACGGTTACGAATTATTTTATAGTGTCATTAGCCATAGCCGATCTGCTGGTCGCCGTAGTCGTAATGCCGTTTGCTGTTTATTTTCTGGTAAGTCTCTTAGCCTGCTTGCAGCCACTAAGATATATGGCCAGCCATCCTGCCCCTGCACCTGGCTCTGCCCTGTTCCATTTGGCCCGGCCTCGGTGTCAAAATCAAAATGCCAAATGCAAAATTGCCGGCCATTTGCGTTTAATTTTATCAAGTGTCTGGGGGCCATCTAATAAATAAACATGCACATAAATAACAGCAAGCCCAGTGCTTAAGGACTTATAGGGGAGGGGGAGGGGGGGGAGCGGAGGGGCTTTAGCGGGTGTTGGTTATGGCAAGGCTTTTTAGTAAATTGCGGCCATTCAAGCAATAACATTCAATTTTTGGCGGGCCAATCTTATAAATCAATGTGTGCATGTATGCGTACGGAAATTGGGGGGAAAAACGGTAAATGGCAATGGCAAATCAGCAAATCGAATAAGACAGTGTGACAGAGAGAAAGTGGCAGATTGAGAGAGATTGAGAGAGAGAGAGCGAGAGAGAGATGCCATCTTTGCTGTCTGTGCTCACTTCCTTTGACTAAAGTCGCTGTAGCTGTCATTCCAAATGATTGATTGTGCGATTGAATGACTGACAACCTTCCAGCCCATTTTTGTCTGTCTCTCTCTCACGCTCCCTATATATCTATCTATTTCTCTCTCTCTCTCCATATATATATATTCAAGCTTTAAATTGTACGTCTGAGTCTGAGTTTTGCAGACAGCTCAGTTTGGAAGAAAGATTAATAGAGAAGTGTTTTTTCAATTTCTTTATTCAACTTTTAGTAGAATTCACACTAAATCGATTGCAACTTTGACAACATAAAAGTCATTTTGTGTGGGCCAAAACAAAAAACAGCAGAATAAAACAGCAGAAGGTGCCTCAAATAAATATGTAAAAATATGGTTATCCAAATTGCTTAATTTAACTGGTGAAATTTGAGTCAAAAATCAGTTGTCAAAACTGTTGGGATGATGTGGCACATCAAGTGCCTATGAATATGTAGGTAAACTGTTTTTTCCAGCCATGCCAGTTATTTCAATATTTATGCACTCTGCAAAACTTAATGCATAATTGTTGGCAGTTTTGTGACAGTTACCAAGCTCAACGTTTGTCACTTTGCCCACAATTAATAGCGTGTTTATTTTATTCACAGTCCTGTGTGTAGTTGTGTAAATGAAAGATAACAGAAACCAGATAGCATATGCAAAACATAAAATAAAAATCGGAAAGTGCAATTGCAATGGCAGATGTAAAAGCGACATTTGTTACGGGCGTAAAAAGCTGACCAGTGCCCGACATATTTAAAGTGTCCGCAACTCAAATGAAATGACAACAAAGCCAGGCATAAAACTGACAGAGCTCGACGGGGCAGGGGAGGGGGAGAGGGGTTAAGCGCAGGTGGCCAAATAATAGGAATTATATCGAACACACTTGCCTGAAGGCAACTGGGAATAAGTTAAAAAAAAGCAGAGCTCCAAATGAGCCCATACAAAATAATATCAACCAGAATGTGAATAAAATACACTGGAGATGAGACTAGATTTGATCACTAAAATATATTATCAAGAGAGAGCGACAGAGAGACAGAGAGAGAGAGAGAGAGAGAGAGAGAGAGAGAGAGAGCGAGAGAGAGACTGATCAACATATTCTGAGAGAGAGATTTATGGATAGAAGGAGAGTGATTGAAGGTTATGTGAAAGGGAAAGATAGAGATTGAGAGAAAGAGACAGAGAAAAGAGAGAGAGAGAGAGAGACAGAGGCAGAGGCAGAGAAAGCGACATAGAGGTTGGGAGAAGGAAAGAAATAGGGAGAGCGAACAATTAATGTGTTATGAATATTGTGTGAGAGAGGGGGAAAAAGATTGAGCGTTATGGAGCAATAATGAGAGAGATAGAAAGAGAGAGAGAGAGAGAGAGAGAGAGCTAACAATACACAGTCATAGAGGGAGACAGAGAGAGAGAGAGGGAAGGTGAGAAAGAACGACAGCGAATGCACTGCTGGATGTAAACAGTTTAAATTGTTTGCTCCAAGCATATGCCAGTTGTTATTGACTAGCCACGAATATTTAAGGACACACACATACACCCGCACACACTCTCACACACACACTCGAACCCACATTTCAGTTAACGGTTAGACAGCTCATTTAATTAAAATTTCATCATTAAATTGACACTCGCTGCCCACCGCTGCCTGTCAACGGCTGACTGCCTGCTTTGTATGTTGATTTTCTAATGCCAAAAGGGACACGACTCACACACACACAAAATGCTAAGTATGCACGAACAGAGGCAAATTAACTTGCCATTAAATGCGCTTTGCCTTCTAATCGGACTTTGCATTTGCCTCTGTGCATGTGTCAGGTGCTAATTAAGCAGGCAGACAGCCAGAGAAACAGACAAACAGACTGACGGGCCGAGTCATGTCAGCGGCAGCAGGGCACTGTATCAATTATAGGGTTCAACAACAACAAGAAGTGCCAGAAACATTCACAGACAAAATTCGGTGAACATTCAAAGAACATTGCGAATACCGCCTCCAGGCATCGTTGCCAAAGTGTTACAGCAACTGCGACGTGCTGAACACGTTAAAACACACACACACACACATAATTGGGTTGAATAGTCAAGGGTAGGGACTCATATATATATATATACACATATACACCTATATATATATATATATGCGCATTTACTGTTAATGTAAGCTTCAAGTGATATCGCTCCATAAAATGGTATCATTTAATATTTAATGGTAATTCGCAGAAATAGTTAAAGACTACATTTCAAGTGTTGTTCAAGGAACCTACATATATATAAATATATGGAAATGTAGTAATGCTTCTCAAGTTGCTAAGTGAAAAAATTACTAACCTTTTGCTAATAATACCGAGACCTCTTTGAAATCCTTAAAATGATAGAATTTTCAACAAAATGGTTGGCGTCTCATCTGGGAATGTTTTAAATTACAATTGTCTTCCAAATACTAAACGTGGTTAATTATAGCAGTCCATCTTATTTAGTTCGTATAAATATTATTTAGGCGCCGAGAAAACTTTACTCTTTTTCCACTACTAATATATTCATATATTCAAAAAAGAATTGGACGCAAATAAATGGAAATTTAATAAACTTAAGACTTTCATTTATTTGTTATTAAATTTAATAGCTATAGCAACTTTGAATGTTTACTTGGTATTCAGTATTGATAGTTGTGCTTAAATAATATTTGCATAATTCTTTTCTTTTAGCATGCTTCAAAACATATGTGTTCACTACTATCACATTGAACGCAGCTGTGTATACCTACTGTACCAGATTTAAATTATTAGATGCGTGGCACTCTTAGATTTCTTCGTGTGCATCTCATAGAGAGAAATCTGAACATAGCTGTAACTATAATGGAATGTATCAGATCACGTGTTATAGAAGCGAAAGCCATGTCTAAAATAGAGCGCACACAGAATTGCTTATCAAACCCTGTGCCTGTGTGTGAGTGAGCGACAGAGAAAGCAACGGAAATGATAGCATACTTTTCAGCGCACCAACAAACGATATAAAGAAATCCGAAATACAAGCACAATTATTTACCTCGGCCCTAGTCCATGGGCATTTGTGTTTGAAAGCACACACGCACACGGAAAGAGGGTCAGAGAGGGTGGGAGAGCGGGAAGCTAGAGGTCCTCACGTAAACACAAATGAAAATTGATTTAGTTAAGAGGATTTGCGTCAACAACAGCACAATAAGTGGGCAGTAACACGGGACATTTGGGTGTTGGGCGTTGGGCGTTGGTGACTGTGATTGCGATTGTGACTGTGACTGGGGACTGGGAACTGTGACTGGGTACTGTGACTATGGATTGGGTGCCAGCTTGGCGTTCGAATGGATTTGCCAAGTGTGGTTTGGGGCTAACTTTGGGTTAGGTAGTAATAGCACTTAACTCATATAAATGAGTGACTCTGTGTGTGCGATTGTGTGTGTGTGTGTGTGAGCAATTGACAAAGGCTGTTCCGCAGCAACCCAAGCAACCCAGGCAGCTGTAGTGTTGTGTGCAGCTCAGAAAGCAACAAGAGCACCAAGCATTGGCCAAGCTGGCGACTCAGCAAACAATGCGAATTATTGTTTGGGGCGCATTGCTTATGACACAGACCAACAGATAGACAAACAAACAAGCAAACAAGCAAATAGACAAACAGACAGTCAGACAGACAGAGGGACAGAGAGACAGTCATGCAGTATGCTGAGGCAACGACTGGCTTTGGTTCGTTCTTTCAATATGTTACTCATGCGCCATGTGGTAAGGCGTTATCTGCAATCTAGTTGCCGCTTCCAACTCGCGACTAACACACACACAAGTGTGTGTGTGTGTGTGTGTTGTGGCCAGTGGTTTTCTATTTTAAGTGGTTGTATATGCCAGTTGAAAGCTTTTGTTGACATTCAAGTGCCCATTGACAGTGTAAAAGCGTGCAAAGCGTTTGAGCCTAGAGTACGGCCAAAGGATGCTGGGTTGCCTGGAAGTTAGAATGCCAGGATGCCAGAGTGCTAGGCATGCTTGGATGCTGAGCCAACGCTGTCACAAATGAGGTGCGGGCGTGGATAATATCCCAAAGTCAAACAATTCGTTGCCTTAAGTTCTGCTAGTGTTCATTGCCATAATCATGTCATGACTGCGTGTGTGTGTGCGCGCGTGTGTGTTTGTGTGTGTGTGTGTGTGTATTTGTGCTTTACACGTGTTGGACGCTCCTAATTGCTCTTGCATGTGCCAGTTGTTGTCGTTGTTGTGGCTGCTGCTGCGGTTGCAAGCACCTCGCTCAGCGCTTAAACCTCAACTTTGCCTTAAGTTCGATTGCCAGTCGAGGAGGAGGCACCAGCCCAAGGTTATTTCGTAGCTTGAGTGCATGCAACACAAACTTCTTGGATACACTTAAAACAAATAACAACAAAACAATTCATACAATTCGTCAGGTATTTTTTAATAGTCAAGTAGAAGCACCATCATTTCATGGGTGTTTCATGTTGGATCTAGATTAAATTTTTTGGATAGATCACGAATATATCAAGGTAAATAGGCTAAACCTTTAAAATTGCTGCTATTATTGCTATCGGATGTCGGGGCAATGGTTCACTGATCGATCAAAATAACAAAAAAACAAATAGACATATTAGACCTGCTCGAGAACTTGTGTTCCACATTTGAATTATCCAGTTCTCATAGTCCTAGTACAGAATGACAGACGGATATGACAAGATTATATATATAGAAGATGTGTATTTTATATTTTTACCATTATTTAAAAACTAAATAATACCCTTCTTATTCATTTTTTTTAAGTTCTGTGTATGGAAAAAAACCCACATTGATTTAAATCAATTATTTATTCGATCGAAAATGCAGTTTAGATTAAAATTCAACCGCATTTTGACAGCAAAGAGTTTTGCTCCATAAGAAAAACAAATATTTTTTTAAGTTGTACTTAATTATTTAAATATACTTCAAATCGCGGTGTATTTGGCAGCAATTATCGTCTTCTGCAGCCAAAAGAATAAAGTTCAGCGAATATATAAATAAACTGATTAATGTACACAAACAGGAACTCACACACACACACACACACACATACACATTAACACACACATATAAGCACACACAGTTAGTGGCACTTGAGAGCTGGCCAAATGTAAGCGAAGCGTCAATGTACTGCCATTGGCACTGTACCTAATCCTGGCCGGATGCGTGTGCGAGTTGCTTGGGGTGGAGTTGGACGGGGTTGGGGCTTGGTTGGCATTTCAGTGGCTTGGTTGTGCTCGCAGCAACTGCCACAAGTGTCCGAATAGAGCCAACAAATACATATATGTATATACATACATATATATATATATATATATATTTGTATATATATATAAATTTTTTTGTTGTTTTTTTTTGCCAGTTGGCGCATTAAATTTATTTATTTGCGCTTCAATGAAAGTAAAAAGGGTGCACAGACATACACACGCACACACAGACAGACAGACAGACAGACTGACAGACAGACGGACAGACGGACAGACAGAGTTAGAGCGAAGTCAACAGCAACGTCGACAGCGGCACTTAGTCAGCATTTGGTGCAGAAAAAGGAAAAATATTTTGGCAAAAATAGTCGCGTAGTCGCCTGGCAGTGACAGCCAAGTGTCGCACTCTACAACAGCCACAGCCACAGCCACAGTTCACCGATTCCCATTCCATTTTAATTCCAATTTCACATATATATATTTATATATCTATATATGTATACACACATATATTTGTATATATTTATGTCGCACTGCTTTGCGCTTATCTCTTACCCTGTGAGACCCTCTTCAAACCCTGTGTTGTCCGTGGCATTTTTATTATGCATGAGCCGAAATTATTGGATTGGATTTGTTTAGTATAAGCAGGCAGCAGTGCTAAGCAGATTCATTCATTCATTGATGGGTTGAGGATCTAAGTGGCCAGCAGTAGCCAGCGAAGGGACAAAAAAGATGTCAACTCAATGCGGCTGCCGGAGTGGGTTAGCTGACCCGTTCAATTACGTCATAGCAGCTCCTTTTCTTCTTCCCTTTTTTTTTTTTTTTAGCCAAAATTAGAACAATTACCAACGTCCATAAAAGGTGTCAGATTAACGTGGATGAAGTGGAAGCACTGACAATGCTTTACACAATCGATACTCTCTTTAGAGGCCAATGGTTGTTGTTGAACAATGAGATTCGAGGAAATTGAACAAAAGATCTTTGCAGTGTTAGTTTTTTGTTTTTTGTTTTTGATTAGTTTTATGTCAGATCTCTACCTCATATATCACCATGGTAACTGTCCCAAGTTTAGAGATCTGGAGTTACGGGAGTAAAAGCAAAACGTGTTGGGTGTGGCAGCTGGGACTGTATCTGGGGTCTAACTTAACCCAACTAAGTTTTTAGTTGAATAATACATATAATTACAGTCAAGAATCGGAATTTTTCAGTAAACAACCAAACTGACAAGAATGTAATACATTTTACGTTCTCAAAACTTGGCGTATCGCACTTTGACTAAAGAACAACTTTTTACAAGCATAGTCAAACGGCGCAAGAGTGTTTCATTATGGCAAGCAATAAAAGCAGCATTGGCCAGCTGCAACTTGTTTAGGTTGGTTGAGTTAAGTTCCTGTTTTCGGATTTAAGTTTCAGTTTCAGCTATGCTTCGGCTAGGCGATGGCCGAGACACGGGCGAGACTGCTACAAACTGTTAACTGCAAGCAGAGTTGAGTTGCGCACAAAGTTTTTTAATTTAAGTAACCATTTAGAAGGTAGCAACAACAAGGCAACAAGGCGGCGCCACAGTCCAGCGAGCTGAGCTGCCATGACATGTTCCTGTCAAAGTCTGGCAATGATTTTAAATTTAAACAAACTTGACAACAACACACAGATTAAAGTTAGCAACAAAATGCTTTTGCAGCTCGAACAAGACAAAGAAAGATAAAGTTTATTATTTAAACACATTTATTTTGTCATTTATGTCAACCCAAGAATGTCCAAGAAGTGTAGGAAACTAAATTGAAACAAATTAAAAATTAATTAATTTTTTATTTAACATTCAATTAGGAGGGGTAAATAATATATTTATATTTAACATTTCTGTGGTATTTGATTGCAGAGTTGATCTAACATTTGTAGCAGAGAAGAAAGAAAAAAGTCTTGCAGACCAAACATAAAATCCATTTTTAGCCGATCTATTTCAGTTGGCAACTCTAGGACCAATTAATGCATCCGGTTGCAAGATTTTTTCATCAAGTTGTTTTGATTTAGTATCAATAAAATGGAGCAACACTCGATTAGGGCAGCGCATGGTGTCAATTCTGGCCTAAATGAGTTGGTTATCAAGCGTCTGACCTTGTTTTTAAGTGCTTACTCACTGTTAATAGTGGCAGTTATGAAGCAAGGCAACGCTGTCGAATATAGCAAAATTGAACATGCAACATGGCAAACAGCAAAAAAGATGTGCTGCCAAAAAGTTCAACTCAAATCAGACTGCTTACGCGGCTGTTTATTTATGCAATTCTGCAATCGAATGCCAGTGCAGCTGGCCAAGCTAAGAGAAATGTGCAAACAGGCCAACAAAACAATGTGAATAAAAAATGGGAAAAACGAGGCGCATGCACAAAGGAGTCGTGGCTGACACAACAACAGGCGGCACGTTTAAATGGCAGCCACTTGATTTGAGCGACCAGAAAATTTATATAAATCCGTGGCAGTCAGCCAGAACCAAACCCAGAGGCAGGGGGCAGAGTCACAGGCGCAACCAGGGTTAGTTTAAAGAGGCTGAGGCAGTGGCAGGGGCAGGGTTGGGGGCCAGGCCGCACATCAATTCAAATAAATAATCCAACAGCATGAAAT